>JAAXCT010000120.1:0-1228490 GCA_012490785.1 Eragrostis nindensis | reverse complement strand
GGTCAAAGATTTAATTATGTTCTTTCAATTTTGTACATGAAACAATGCTAAATTGCATTGCTCCTATATGTTGGCTGAATTATTAGTAGGTTCAACAGTATCGCAATCCTTGCCCTTGAAGACAAAAAAGTCACAATGCAAGCATCAGACGGCCGACGGACCGGAAAAAATTTCAAACAGCGCTCCATTGACATTGACCACAAATTAACGACATGTTGTGGCGTGGCGGCAAGGAGTGGGCGGCAGCGTTCTTCTGCCGCTTTCCCGGGCTTCCACCCTTCGTCTCCACCTCATCACCTCTAAACAAAGCAAAGACCCCATTCAAATCACGAGAAAAAAAACAAGTAATTCCCCGCAGCCGGGGCGCGGCCGACATGCACCCCACGTTCGTGGCCCCCGCTTAAATTAGCACCGCGAGCGACGACCCTGTCCCGCCCCGCGCCTCCCTTTTTAGTTTCCCGCGGCCGGCCGGGTCGCCTAATCTTCTCCCACCCTCTCCCGGCCGTCCTCGTCGTCGTGCGCGCCATGTTCCTCTGCTCTCGTCGTGCTAACTAGCCGTCATTGTTGCTCTCGCGCGGTTGTCTGATTGAGGACGATCGAGCGGCGTCGATCGACCGATCGATCGATCCAGGCGGCGCGCGTCGGTGGTCGGGTGGTTAATTGTTGTTGAGGAGGCGGCGCGGCGGTGCAAGACCGGCGAGTGCCGCGCGCCCACGCCTTGCGCGCCAAGCTCGAGGCGGTGGGCTGGGTGATGGTGCGCTTCCTCCGGCGCCACAGCCTCGACAAGTCCGGATCGCACAACAGCCGCAGCAGCAGCCAGCAGTACTCGACAGGGCGGAAGAGCAGGAGGAGGAGGAGATGCACGAGCCCAATGGCACCGGCAGCGGCGGGGGCACCCCGCCGCTGCCCCACGGCCGGGCGGCGGTCGCCGGGGGGGCGAGGTCCCGGCTCGCGCGCGACGGGCCGCCCTCAGGTACGAACAATTTCGCATGTACAGTTCGTGCTGGATTTGTGTGTATTTGATCTCACGATGCGTTCCAATGTTTTCTTCTATATATAGAATTGGACGTGATGAAGGAGAAGTTCGCCAAGCTGCTGCTGGGCGAGGACATGTCTGGCACGGGCAAAGGCGTGTCGTCGGCGCTGGCGCTGTCCAACGCCGTCACCAACCTGGCGGCATCCGTGTTCGGCGAGCACCGCAAGCTGGAGCCCATGGCGCCCGACACCAAGGAGCGCTGGAAGAGGGAGGTCGGGTGGCTGCTCTCCGTCACCGACCACATCGTCCGAGTTCGTGCCCACGAGGCAGACCGCGGAGAACGGGCACAACAATGGAGGTGAGACTGAGTAGACGATCGAGGCGTCGCGATCGTCGTCACGTCTCTGGTTTCAATTCGCGCCGCCAAACTGCTGGTTCTTGACACGACCGATGGTCAATATAATGTTTGGCAGATCATGTCGACGGCGCAGCGGCGCGACCTCGCGATGAAAATCCCCGCACTGAGGAAGCTCGACGCCATGCTCATCGTGAGTTTTCGCCTCTCCTGACATTTTACTGCTGATGACGATCCTTGAGACTTATGAGAGTACCTAATTTGGAAAGTAATAAACGCTCCACGGAAATCGAATCGACGCAGGGTTACATGGACAACTTCGTTGACCAGAGCGAGTTCTGGTACGAGAAGGGCGGCGACAACAAGCGCGACGACGACAAGTGGTGGATGCCGACGGTGAAGGTGCCAGCCGAGGGGCTGTCGGACG
Organism: Eragrostis nindensis; assembly: GCA_012490785.1. NCBI lineage: Eukaryota > Viridiplantae > Streptophyta > Magnoliopsida > Poales > Poaceae > Eragrostis > Eragrostis nindensis. The sequence goes on along the minus strand of JAAXCT010000120.1, from coordinate 1,226,732 downwards.
TGACCCGCAAGTGGCTGCAGTACCAGAAGGAGTGCGTCAACCAGGTGCTCAAGGCCGCCATGGCCATCAACGCGCAGGTGCTCATGGAGATGGAGATACCGGAGATATACATCGAGTCGCTGCCAAAGGTTACTTTTTCTTCTTCTTCTAATTCGTTCCTGCTCCTTCTTGGGCCAATTCGATCAACCACACTCATCATCAAAGAAATAGGGAACACAAGCTGCCTCAAACCTTAACAATGAAAACAAAATGTGGATGCAGAAAGGGAAGACGAGCCTTGGCGACGCCATCTACCGCAGCATCACCGAGGAGACGTTCGACCCCCTCGAGTTTCTTGAGGGCATGGACCTGTCGACGGAGCACAAGGTGCTGGACCTCAAGAACCGCATCGAGGCGTCCACCGTGATCTGGAAGCGCAAGATGCAGACCAAGGACACCAAGTCGTCGTGGAGCTCCATCATCAGCTTCGAGAAGCGCGAGCAGTTCGAGGAGCGCGCCGAGACCATCCTCCACCTCCTCAAGCTCCAGTTCCCGGCACGCCGCAGTCGCAGCTCGACATCTCCAAGATCCAGTACAACAGGGTACGTTGCTGTTCGTTGGTGTTCATTGATGTCACTGATTGATTTGGTGACACGGCATGCTGACATGTGACCTCCATGGAATCGAATGCAGGACGTCGGGTACGCGCTCCTGGAGAGCTACTCCCGCGTGCTGGAGAGCCTGGCGTACAGCGTCATGTCGCGGATCGAGGACGTGCTGGGCGCCGACGCGGCGGCGCTGAACCTGACGGCGGCGGAGGCAAACGCGCGGCGGCTGCTGGCGGAGGCGGCGGACCCGCCGCCGCGGAAGCTGGACGCCAAGGAGGAGCTGGAGAAGCTCAACGAGGCGCCGGCCTCCATGACGCTCTTCGACTTCATGGGCTGGCACTTCGACCAGGACGAGCTCCAGAAGCGCAGGGAGGACGGCACGCTCGACGCCGAGGCCGAGGCCAAGCTGCTCCTCAAGAAGGCGCCCAGCCTCGCGCCCAAGAAGTTCTCCTACGTCGACACGCTCTCCTCCGGCGGCGGCATGAGGAGCCCCTCCGCGCGCCACTGATCCGATCGCCATGTTTTGTTTACAACACCACCGCGGATGATATTGATCGATCGATCGGTCGGAGAAGCACGGGTGACTGATCGATCGAGGAGACGTGGTACGGCTCCTCCGATCCGATGGTTCCTGCATCCATGTACATAGCTGATGATCGAGGCCGCAGCACGGACGTACTACCTACGTACTAGTGATGTTCGATCTCTTACTGATTTCTTTTCTTCCTCTCTTACTAATTTTCTAGATGAGAGGAAGGGGAGAGTGATTTTATCGTCAACCAACTATGCACGGAAGGAAGGAATCCTGCTGTGCGTAGCAACTGATTTGCTGAACTAGTATGTATTTTGTGGGGACGACGTGTCTTGCTACTCTGATCAAGAGGAGCGGTGCTCCAGAAAGAGGAGTCGCTTCAGCTCTGTGGTATATGTATGTAACTTGCCAGATGGGAAAACACACTGTATTCTTTGATTTGATTCAAGCTAATCAACTTTGTTTCTGGGACTCGGTTTCAATGTCAACTGTTCTATTTCACATTTTACCATTACTTTCATTTGTCACAGGAATCACATAACAACATCCAGGGAAACAATGTGAAACCATAAAACTTCAACCTCTGCAAATTGACAGAGGATTACAATAGTCATTCGACTACCTCCAGGGGATCTCCAGAATGTAAACTTCCTAAGACCAAGATCAATACCATCGAAATGACTGCTAAGCCAGGGAATAATGTGTGCTATTTACTTTCATCAGTATGTCTACGATTACCAGATGATGACCATTTAAATCGTACGTGGAACAAAAATGGAAGGAAACCTTACATATGAACCCAAGAAGCTAATATGAACCCGAGAAGCTAACACACACACCTCTTTCTTTTCTCTCTTGCCAAAAAAAAGAACTAAAGAAATCACTTGTTAGCAATCGAACCTGAACCACGCATTTACAACATCAGCAGACTCAAGGAATAACTGGAGCACTATATACATCTATTTATACAGCTGTCAGCTCTCTACATCCATTTCCTGCCTGTGTGGAGCTGGAGCAGTTGGGCTTGGAACATTGTGCTCTATGTAGTCATCCGAAGATTCATCCTCTTCATCAGAAGATAGGAGAGAGGAGCCCATCCATGACTTGAAACCATCGTTTATGCGCCGCTGCATCTCTGGAGTCACTTCTATATTGGTCTCAAGCATCTCTAGACCCACATTGTGGGCAGCATAGTCCCCCTCATCAAGGATAATGGCAGCTTTCCTTCTCAAGAAGAAGGCTGTGCCACCATATAAGATTACTAAGCCCCATGCCATAATTTCATAGCACCAGAAAAGGGGCACCGAACATGTACTTCCAAGGGCCAGCAGAGATGATCCAAGAATAATTGCCATGAGACCAAATATGATCGCAAGCACTGCATTAAGTATGGCCAGGCAACGCACACCACCTGCAATCCATTAGGCGATTAATTGCTGGACCTAGAAAATATCAAGATACGCATACAATCTACATAGGTAAAAGAAAAGTAAAACTGGTAGTCCTGTACAATGCTGCACTAGAGAAGCATAAACTAGACCAAGTAACTAGCATTGCAGCCAGATAACTGATGTTTGCAAGCTATTACATTAGGTTAGAATAATAGTTAAAAAAGTCCTTTTCAATCATATGCTTAAAACGATCAACAGGGCAGCTATCCAGGATACATGGATATTTATAACTGGTTATATTACTAACAAGAAAGTTATCATTACTTGGACTCATAAAATTAAATCCTGTGCTAGAATAAATTTGCAGGATAGACAGGGAATAGACCGTATGAAACATAAAGTCTCGTTCTCATAATATTTCATGACAGCAATGATTTGCTTAGTTTAGCACAGATATGGGCAAACACCCTCCCTAAAGCTCGGGTGCAAAGAGAAATGCACAAGCACATGAGGTGGGAGGACGGGCATCTAGCGGTATGTTTACGAGCGAGCCCACAGAAAAAATATTGCGGAAAGGAAGAAGATTCTGTCCAACCGAAAGACCGATAGATGCTTGCATCGATCTTCTGCAGATGAAACAAAAATCGTCTTCCATTTGTCACCAAAACAGCCCGCATAGGGTTGGGGATGTATGTAAGGGTGGTTTCCCAGTAATAAAAAAACCAATTTACACATATCTGCAGGAAGCTTGTTCCAAGCAGTGAATCCTGTGATACAGTGGCGGACAAACATTCTCCACATATGTGCTTGACCATGTACAATTCACATACTAAGTTTACTGCGCATATGCCTGAATTGTTGATTGCACTATGGCAAAAAGAAACATGTACTCTCTATTGAAGGAAAAGAGTGCAAAATGGAGATTTAGGTCTTGTACAATAATGAGTAAAGTGAATAGAAAAATACGAGATGACACTACCTAAGCTAGAATGTTGGTTGACCCGTGATTTGCCACAAAACTGAATGGAGCATTGATGTGTCGATTTGAAAAGAAGGCTTTTATCTGCCAGACTGTGCCCTAGCACATATACAAGTTTATAGAGACCTAAACATACCCTTCTCAAATTCAAAATATGAGCAAACACATCCATCGAAAAAGTTTAGGGATATGCTGTGCTTAGATAGATATCCTTGTAAATCTAGGGCGAGAGAGTGCAAGATCTCATGACAATCTACAAACACCAGGCTCAACATGGGTAGCAAATGTATGCTTCAAGAAACCTAATTCATTTTACAATGTCTTAAAAGCTTAAATGTCCTCATGGCTCCATACTTTCTTAACCCCCCGGAAAACCCAAGACAAGTCATCATAATTTTTTCAAATATCTCTGACAAGGATGCATATATGAACTCACCTCTTCTAGAGGCACAGAAGTTATTCTCAACAACACAGATCATGGGATGCCTTCTTGGGGCAGCATATGCAACAAACATTCCTGCAGGTATATATTTGTTTAATTTCAAATTGAGAAAAAGAAAATTGAATTTCAAGGCTTTATTGACAAAGGCCCATCTGCCAAGAAAAAAGACGAATAGAAAAGGATATTGCGTAATACAAGGTACACACAAAAGGCGACAGCATAAATCATATACATGAAAATAGAACAGAGAGCGATAAAGCTACTGAGAAGGGGTGGCGGTAGGGAATCAGGATGCCATGCCACAATACAGTCATCCATTTCATTCCTATATCAATTTTGAATTAAAAATCTGAAGAGAAATTAAAATTCTAAATTTTAATTCAAGCAGACCTCATTCCACCAGGGATATGCTATTTTCTCGATTAATATTACAAGAATCTTGAGATCCGAGATGCATCATCATTTTAAGACGAGCCAGATACCATAATTATGTTGCATTGTAGATAAATTTGTGGTGTCTACATTGAATGCTCAATTGATTTGGCCTATGTAGAGAAGATGCACTTAGCCTTGACTGTTCTTCATCTAACCATAAATTATCGCCTAAAAAAATCAACCAAATATATGAACTTTTTTGCGGAATAGTGGTTGTTAGCGTTGTTCTGTTGGCTGGTTTGTGGTGGCTGCGTCATGCTTAATCTGGTCTGTTACTAGAACATTACCAATTCGAGTATTGTTTTCCATGTATGGGTGGCTCCAAAAAAGAATTCTTTGAAACATTGTGCTGCCAAAAAAAAAAATACAGGCAGCAGTACCACAGGAAGAGCGAGATGGTGAGCTCACCGGCTAAAAGGTAGGTGAAGGAGGCGCCGAAGAGGACGGAGGTGGGCACGAAGACGACCATCCAATAGAAGTCGGCGGCCTCGGCGGTGGTCATGTAGAAGGCGCCCCCGCGGTACCGGTACGCCTCGGGCTCCTCCTCCCGGCTGCTGGCGGCGGCGGGCAGCGCCTCCAGCATGCGGCGCTCCCGGCAGAAGGGCCGCTCCGCGGGCTCGGCGGGGAACACGATCCCGAGGCTGACGCACGCCGCAACGGCGACGGCGACGGCTGCGCAGGCGGCCGCGGCCGCGACGAGCGGTCGGCGGAGGCGCGGAAGCGCTTGGCCCTCGTCGTCCCGCAGCGCCGCGTAGGCGCGCCGCGGCATGAGGAAGGCCTGCCGCAGCGCGTCCCCCAGCAGCGCCATCGGCGGCGGCGCGGGGGGCGGATTGGGGAAGCGGGCGCGGCCGCGGTTCGGTAGGGCTGGGTGGGCGGAGGCGGGAACCCTAGACGCGGTTTTGGGAGTGGGTCGGGGATGGAATTGCGAAGGTGGTCAGGGGAGGAGGTTTGGCCGCCTTGCCTTGAAGGAGGGGGGAAAGAATCGAAGATGGAGCTGGTCAGCTGGTAGGCCGGTAGTTATTCAACTTTGTTTGGTCAAGTAGATCACAGTTTTTTTTAACTAAATTTATCAATTTCTAATGAGATTACGAATTTCTAGTTATTTGCATGAAAAATATCCATTATTCTTTTTTTGCGAGGGAAAAATATCCATTATTCAAGGTAAATAGTAAGATACTAGAACGCGTTTTTAAGATACTATCATACTTCAACAAAACTAAAGAGACACTTAGCCAAAAAAAAAAACATTTAGCCACAATAACTCATGTTGCTCTTTAGCCTTGTCTTTAAAGAAAAGTCACTTTGACATTATTATCCTAATAAATAGTGAAAGCAGCGCGCATACTCGGTTGTGTTCATTAATCTTTGATATTAATACGTACAGGTCTGTTGAAAACCAACATGAAGAGCAATTTCTAGCAAAATATGTGCAAATGCATAGCAAATTTGGGTATCCTGAAATTACCTTTTCAATGAAAATACACGTGTAGATTGTAGTGTTTTTGCTATTTCTGTTTGAGTATTTATAGAGGCACAGATAGGTAGGTAGAGCCTGAAATTTTAATTATGATGTCCTGCTCTCTGTTTTCTAGATAATCAGCTTGTTCGCCTTGCCTGCTGCAATTCAGCAGCTACAGTGTTTGCAGTTATTTCTTCAGCATCCACTACAGTGTTCGCAGTTATTTCTTCAGCATCCGCTATAGTGTTGTGCTGCAGCCGAACAGGGCCAATGACGCTAATTTTTTTAATAAAAATGAGTTAAAAATAAAGTTCTATCATTCTCAATTAAAAACCAACTAAAGTAGTTACTATTTTAGTGGAAGGTGGCATCCCATAAAAATGTTTATTCCATCGCTGGCAGTGTGGGATAAACCTACCGCCCTGCAATTCATGCACGTGATAAACCTACTTCTACTCATTTCTCTGTACTATTTATGTATTCAAACATCAATGATTGTCTTCTCAATTGGTAGAAGTAGAGAGTTACTGTATTAACAACGGGTGCTAATAAGCACACATTGATTTTCCACCTAGAAGAATCGAGTACAGTATAATTATCCTCTTATACATAATGAAAAATAATTATTTTTAGTTCCGAATCATAACGGGAAAATTGTGATTCAGTTTATTAGCTCAAAAATTTCAGTGTTCACTTTTGGGCACTCCATCAGATCCTTGTCTTTCAGCCACATATGACCAAATATTGTGCACATGGATCACCAGACAGCTTCAGTCCAACAATTTACAATCAATCTGATGCACCATCATTTTTTTTTAAAAAAAATCTGATGCACCATCCATCAAACATTCCTCCTTACCAGTGAAGCAACATAGCAGGATGACAAGATCCACGAGTATATGCAACACATTTCTAAAACTCATTCCTCGATCACCGAGTGGCAGCAGGTAATGGGAGGCAAGGGAAGCAACTGGCTTGGATGGGAAACAGGAGTGAGGAGTTTTTTCTTTTTTATTATTGTGACAGGAGTGAGGAGTTGGGCAATGAACTGTAGATTATGTGTGAACAATGTGTAACGCTAATATTTTGTCATGACTCATTTAGAAACTTATCACAAGGGTATGGATTTTTCTCCCAGAGCATAGTATACAATGAAAAAGTGCCACAGGTCATGAGTGACCGTTTGTGTTTATGTGAATTAGTTCAACAACAACAACAACATAGCCTTTCGTTCCAAGGAGGTCGGGACAGGCTATAGTTCATAATGACTTTATTTGGTTTGAGGAATCAATTGATCCGAGATGAATCGATCCACCTTAAGATCATCCGAAGAATTTTGTTGGCATGAATCCATTCCTCATGTTTATATTAAGCACGTGTTCATGATGGATTAACTCATATCATCACTCAAACCAAACAAGAAAAGAAAATGAGGAGTAAGACGGTTCATCATCATCTCACTCTTCAAACCAACACAATCAAATATGCCTGATTGTGGTGAAAGGTTGGGTCAAAGACGTGTGATCCTTGTTTTCAAGATCCGTAGGCTGCATTGGTGCCGGCTACAACACGCCCATGATATCATTACTCAAACCAAACAAGAAAAGAAAATGAGGAGTAAGACGGTTCATCATCATCTCACTCTTCAAACCAAACACAATCAAATATGCCTGATTGTGGTGAAAGGTTGGGTCAAAGACGTGTGATCCTTGTTTTCAGGATCCGTAGGCTGCATTGGTGCCGGCTACAACACGCCCATGAGTGTCTTTTGAACATAGGTCGTGTTGCTCATCTAAATACAAATCCATCGAACAACCTCATTATTCTGGAAATAGAGCTTGAGTTGAATTGTTTACCATCTGATTTTTTCAACAACAAGTAAGGAAATTGTGACGACAAATGAATAAAACCAACTAAAAAAAAAGTTTTTTTGGCCATGTGCACGTTTCGTGCACTTTGGGGGAGGAATTTCACATAGAAATTCCAATTTGTTTTTGTCCATTGGTAGAGTTGCTAAGCATGTGTGCCACATGCTATATCTCGCGATCCACCATGAGAGAAGAGTCGACGGTGTTCATTTTGATTCTGTTTGTAGATTGCTCAGCGTGCCTGCCGCACGCCATTCACCAACTAGCAGAGGGGGCGCTGGTGGGGTGCCACGTGTGGGCGACGCCATGTCAAATAGCTCCCCGTATATCTGGGCCGTCGAATACTTGTACAAGCGAGGTGGTACTAAAATCTTCATCAGCGTCTGCTGATCAGCTGTTCCTGCTAGTCTCGGTAATCCTTCGCCTCCCCTGTTCTGTTCTGCTCCCGGCCTACAGTCCGTTCCCCACCTGCTCTGCTCGCCGCGGCCGCCGGGTTGCGACTTGCGAGGAGGGCGGGAGACCAGATGACGGTGGCGGCGGGTCTGGGGTACGCGCTCATCGCGCTGGGCCCCGCGCTCTCCCTCTTCGCCGGCGTCGTCGCCAGGAAGCCCTTCCTCGTCCTCACCCTCCTCTCCAGGTCTCGCCCCTTTTTGCCGGGCCTCGCCCGCTTCCCTGAGCACCTGATGCGTCTGTGTCGTTTCGTTCCTCCCCCGGCTGGTAGAACCGAGCTGTTAGTTCTTGAACTCGTGACAGGGATGGGGTCGGGAGCATCTGATTGAGATGGTCCTGCGGGGATTTGTGCGGGAAAGGCTGGTCGAGCTAGGGTTTAGCTGTTTTTTTTTGCGGGATTCTTGTCAGGATCAGAGTGATCTTTGATGCTTACAATTTTGCTCTCTGCTTTGATCGAGCTAGATCCAGATAATGCTAGGTAGTGACAATTCTGCTCTCTGATTTGATGGCGCTCGATCCAGATAATGCTAGGTAATCAACTCAAAATGGTATGTAGTGTTTGCGAGCTCTGATTGCTAAAGAACCGTGAATCTGGATGGCAATTGGAATCAGATTGTGGAATTCAGTGTTTTAAAAACTTCTTTTTTTTTTTGTATGTGATCTCTCTCTAGGTTCAGGAACACAAAGCTTGCCAACCGCATATACCCTTTTTTGCGTGAGCTCCCTGTGATCCACATCGTCGGATTTCAGGATTCCCTCATTTTACATTAGCACTGTAACCATTGGGATTTCAACTGTTATCATTGATTGCTAGAAGGATGCAACATTGAGAAAAGACTCTTTATCATGAGCATGCAAATCAGCACTTAGGATCTTTAACAATCAGAACTTGAGGAAATGATGTTATCACTGATGCAACTCAACGAGAAGCAGCAAAATTGATGTTTAAATCTGATGCGTATCCAGTTCTGTACGCTCGTTCTATTTAAGGCCACCTGTTATGATTTTTCAATCAGTTAGAGCATCTCCAGCAGATCACCTAAAGAGGAAACCAATACCAAAAACCTGTCAAAACGGCAAAAAAACTACTCCAGCAGATCACCTAAACGAATACCAATACCTAAAATTTTTTGGTTTCCACCTAAATTTCTCTCTCCTCAACTCATATATACGTTTCCACATCCAGGAAACCTAAAACCTGGGAGCTCACGCGGGAAAGGCCAACCGCTCGCACAGGACATTTCACTCCCGCCGCGCCGCCGCATCCTTCACCCGCCGACGCGAATTTCGCCGCCGGATCTCATCGCCGCCCACCGGATCTCGCCGCCCAGGAACTCACCGCCGCCCTTCGACCTCCCGGAGCCCCTGCGTGCCCTCGCCGCCCTCTCCGTCCTGCGCGCCGTCAAGCTCCCGCGCCGAGGCTCGCCCTCGCGCCGCCACCAGCCCTCGCCACCACCGCCAAGGAAGACGACGGTTCGCGCAGGAGGAAGGGACGAGAAGGGGCGGGCATACCTGGTGGGTGCTCGCCGCTGCCATGGGGAGGAGAGTAGTGCGGACGAGCTTGAGCCCCGGCGCGGCGTCGCCACCATCCACGACGGCCATCTTCCCCAACCCCTTCCTCCACCGCCGCGCGCGCGTCCTTCGTCTCTCCCGACGCTCTCCACCGCCGCAGTCCCGAACGCTCCCCGACTGGCATGCGTGTGTGGCCGGGAGATGGATGCGGGCGTGTGGATAAGGCCATGACATGAGCTTTTGCAACAAGGCCCTTTCGAAAATCTGTAATTTTTCATAGTTTTTCTGTGTCTTGGTGTTTTTATGAAACCTCCCCTGAAGTTTAGAGTATTTTAAAAATATTTATAGGTACCCAGTTTTAGGTATACTGCTGGAGAGGAGAACAAATTTTTCCTGAAAATCTTCTCTCACCTATACCTAAAACTGGTTTTAGGTTTCCAGATTTAGGTGCTCTGCTGGAGATGCTCTTAGACCTGTATTTACATTGCCTTGTATACTTGTGCCCTATGTGACTATCCTGACATTATACCAAGTACCAAATCCGTGTGCTGATGGAGATTAACTCTGCTATTAAATTTATGCATGTTTCCATGATATGAAAATGTGGAACTTGGGGCAGGAGGAAATGTTCTTGTTTTGAGTTAAGTTGTCCAAAATTGACATCCCTATTTGATGTTTGCATTCATGAAAGAAATGTAGCACATTCAAACCAAGCAGCTGACCGGGTTACTGTCCTGAATCATTGGATAGGTTTGGGATATGATTTGTTAGAGGGCTCCCATTATATTGGATTAGTTTGAAAGAAATGATAAGCAGGTCCTTTATCATAGAGCAAGCAATTGAAAATTTTGCACTTACAAAAGATACCTCGATCCATGTTTCCTCAGAGCCTGCCTGGCACCAGGGTGTCTGCTTTTTTCTCATCTTGCTACCCTATTCACTTCAAAGTGAGAAAGACAAAGCAGAAAGTTACTTGTGTTACTTATTCTATAGCATCTAGACTTTAAATTCATATTCTATGGTTTCTTGTAAACATTGTGATTGGAGAACGTTACCACGATTTAATTGTTAACTTTTCTTTATCTATTCTGCAGCACCTTGTTTTGGCTACTAACATTGATAATCCTCTCGGGGGTCTGGAGGGGATTTCTTCCTATAAAATCCGGAGCATGGTGGCCATACATAATTCTGATCCTGTCATCAGTTGCATTGCAAGAAGGTGCCCGTCTTGTGTTTTGGAGGCTTTACAAGTAGGTAAAACATGCCAGAAGTTGAAATTTTCATGTTTTTCAGAGTCTTTTTTTTCTTATCAACTGAGATGATGTATATATTGAACGTGAAATTGATTATTTCCTTATGATATGTGATGATAACTATTCTGGCAGGAAAATGGAAGAGATGCTAGATTCCTTTGCTGACAGAATTTCTAAGCCACGTCTCAGTTGGACAGACAAGATGTTAATTTATTTAGGTAAGTTATTGTAATATGAAGATCTCTTTATGTGTTGATTGGTTCAAGGAAGACTTAATGTTTCTTGTTTATTTATCATCTATTCATCTTATACAAATTATCTGTCTATAGCTGCTCTGCCCAGAGTTTTAAATTTGAATTAATGATTACAAGCTGTACTTATACATGTGTCGAAGGCCTCCATAGTTTACCAGGGCCATGCTTTGCAGTTGTTGTGCAGCGGGATTCACACATTGTGTTGTTTAAAAGCATCCATTGCATTTTTCTAGTTATCTGATCACTGCTGTACGTTCTGATTCTTACATAAGCTAATAAATTCTTGCCATTCTCCTAGAGTTTCTGGTCATAACAGTTCATGAATAGTTTCTATGATTTCCATCATTAGCTGAAACGAAAATCTTCAAAACAACTACTTTATCTGCATTGCTAATTTAAGTGAATACACTAAATGCAAGGATGTGCATTGAGCTATCGTTTTGCAGTAGCGTTTGTTCTTTGTTCACTCATGTGTCTCTGTCTCACAATTTGTAACTGCCACTATTGGCTCACTTATGTTTTAAAATCTTTGTGCAGCTGGTGGTTTAGGTCATGGAGTGGCTCATGCAGTCTTTTTCTGTCTCAGCCTTTTAACTCCAGCATTTGGTCAAGCCACATTTATGTTGAAAGGTGCTCAAGTATGCCATTTTTCCTTGCCTCAGGCAAGTATTTTCTCCTTACTCCCTAATATGACTTATCGCCAAGGAAGGGAAGAAGCCTTCATTCTAATGACTAATAATCGGATTTACACAAATTACTTCTGGTTATGATGCACAATTTATCTGATGTCAGCATATTTTGTTTCTCCTATGTCCAGTCCCAGTAGTATTTGATGCAAAAGGCTGATGTCCCTAATTTTTTTTTAAAAAATTCATTATTGTTCCTGTGTGCTATTTTCAGCCATTGTTGCACTTGGATTCTTGGTCGTCCATACATTTTCAATGATTATTGCTTTCAATGGATATGATGAGAAAAAGAAAAGTGATCAAATCTTCGTCCCAGTTGTTCATGTGGCTGCTGCTGTAATGGTAAGAATTAGATATATTATTATTCTTGTTTGTTTGGCTATCTCTTATCTTATAGTGCTTTAACAGATATTTATTTTTATTTTCATTTGTTTGTGTACATCGTTTTGTCATTTTCAACTATCCTAATTTAGAAACACTAATTATGACTCCACAAGCAGCTCAAACATGATTATTGTCTTATTATAACAAGTTTTGGCCTTTTCTTTTTTGCGACCTTTTTGGCTTATTGTGTTGGGTCCTTCCATTTACTTTAACTTGCATAAATAAAGTCGCCTCATGTCCTGCAACTCGTGAATGCAATCAACATGACGTTTTAACTGGTGAAAGGTGAACGCTAAATGACAAAGGATTGCTTCAAAGTAAAATTAATTGTGAAAGAATGGTTTATTCTCATGTTCCTCAAAGACAATGCTAGTATTGAACTGTGCTCTCTGCAGCATTCCTTGCTTTGGTCTGTGTTTTGTCATGGCCAGGGAGGCCACACGGATTGTAGTGGAGATCAACAGTTGTTCCTTGTTGTGGAACACCCAGGGTGGGGAGGCTCCTTGACAAGGCCTTGGCTTGCATAAACTTTGGGTTTCCCTCATTATACAAATCTAGGAGATAATATAATATAACCAACCAATCATAATCAAACTAACTCGTAAATCTCTGCCTTATCTGCCTCATACTGTGGGTCCTAGACTGGCACCAACTTCTCTTCTTAGTTTCCTTTTTGTTGGTTCAAATAAAAGCAAGGCATCTTCATTACTTTGTTGGGTTCAGAAAAGCAAATTTCACATTTAACAGAAAGATCACAACATTGTCATTTTTCCGTGACTATAATGTGGATTGATTCTTCATCTACTAAGAGATGGTAGTAATGTTCTCTACATCTCAACCCAGTAATAATACAAACTTGATGCACATGGTATTCATGTATACACACGACGTAGGTACCGATCTCGTTGATTCTGGTCAGCATGAATTTGGGCTACGCACTGCTGATCTTGGCATGACATTATGTTTCATCTGTTCGTTTCAGACACTGGTTAACCTCGCGCCAGGAGGCTGCCTTATTGGTACACCTCTGCTATTGGTCAGTGCGGCGCTGACCTTGCACTACTGTTGGCGAGTTGTATGCCGGAGATTAACAGAGCACCAACATCGGCAACTTAACAACTAGTTCTTGCCAATCCTCCAAACATGTAACTCACCATGTATGCTAGTTTGAAATCTTCACTTCCTTTAGCCAGCGCAGAAAAATGTGGATGTAGAGATTGTGTCTAGTGCATTATATCTTGTGAAACTGGACGCTGAATTGTCTGCAAGACTTTGATTTCGAAGCCCATCTGTCGGTCACTCACGATGTTTCTACACGTGGCATTCGTGTTGCTGTGTAGGTTGATTATACAAGAGGGTTATCAGTGTTGCATTCTGTTAACAATATTTGAATCCGTATGTACTTCAGATTGCATCGTGATGTCTTCTGAGCCGGTGTACATGTTACTTGCCGGCCTAATGCATGGATCAGTTTTTTATTTTCAAGCCATGTCTGATTGTTTGGATACGGCGTGTAGCAGAGTGGTTACAGTTTGTCGATCAGCTTGTAAAATGATGCTATGTGTAGCTGATGTTTTTCTTTAGTTCGTTCACAGAAATCACTGACGAAATATATGGCTACAGCATCGGATGGAGCAAGTGTCTAGGCTCCAAAAATAACAAGCAACTGACACTGGGCCTGAGCAAGCCTTTGGAAAATGACAAGTGGGCTAACTAATGTGACAATACCATAGCTCAGGCCCACTGACGACTGGCCAACAGAAAAGCGTAGGAGTCGTTGGAAAAGGTCAGCGTCAGCTTCCATTCAGCAACGGTTTCACTCTTCCCCAGACAATCCCCACTTCTTCGATGGCTCACCTCTCCTCCTCACCGGCGACCGCCGCCGGCCACCGCGTATCACCCTCACCGCGGCCGTTCTCTTTCCTTGCTCAGAGGAGCACCATGCCTTCGTCGATCGGAGGCGTGGTGCTCCGCTCATGTTCGCGGAGAGCAGCGCCGGCGGGGTCAGTCAGAGCCGCCACGAACACGAATCGGGCCGGTAAGTTCTTCTCCCGTTGCATTCTTGGGTTCTCTTGACTCTTGCTGCTTCGTTAAACACGTGGCTGGAGACGACAGCTCGAGGGTTCCTGAGGTTGTTGTTATGTCCGTTCGTGGTCCGTTCCCCTGTTCCTGAAGGGGCCCGAAACTGTTGATTGTTCTAGGACGATTGGAGATAAGTTTTCTGGATTTCATACAAGTAGAAATCTAGGATTCTACGTGATCTCGGGAGGCCATGTCATGTGGTGCTGTTGATGTTGGAAGCACATGTTGCGTATCAGCTACAGTGACATGTCTCTTTAGGATGATAAATGCTGCTAAACCGCCATTCTTTTTGACATGGTAGTAAGCATGGATGCTTAATTTTCCAAATCCTTTTAAGCAGTGAGATTTAATGTTTTCCAACTTCTTTGGATCCTATACAACTTTTTAAGAGAAATGTGCAATGGTAAAGTTTCCTGACGGGATTTCCTAATGAAAAAAGTCCTTATCCGATTTGAACAATTTGAACTTCACATGGTTATTTTAGTTGTGTTCCTTTTGTTGGCTTGATGAATATCTGTGGGTTCATGATGATACGGATCTTTGGTTAAATTTTGTGGTTGTTGGCTTGACGCTGACATATTTTTGAAAACTAGGCAGGAGCACTGCCTTTTCAGACGCTGACATATTTTATGATGATCCTATGATCATAATTAAATAGGCTCATAGTTTGCGGCCGGCTGCTTTTGTCTGGGGTGCAGATCTCTAGCTTATAGGATTGCTATCATGTTGTCATACTCGTGACTCCGTCCTTTTCTTGTTGATTTGGATGGGCTTGAATGATGAATAGTGTGAAAATGGGTGTAATGTACAGATATTATAATATCCTCTGTCGATTATATCTCAGGTTCACCCTTTAATATGATATCAAAGAATGCTTTTCTCTGACATTATACAAGGAAGGAGTGTACTGGGCACAGAGGAATTGGACATAAAGGCAGCATGAAAATAAAATATATCTGTATCACTAACAATGAGAGTAATTATTTGTCCCTGGAACTAAAGAGCACTATCTTTGCCATGCAGCAGAAGGCGGGACCATCGTCAACCCAAATGTTGTCCCTGTCTTGTCTTTCTCTGAGGTGAACTTTTTTGTCTTTTTTATAGATTGGTGGCAAAGTCTATTAGCATCTTTTAATAACATTTACAAGACATGGTATTTGGATGCTCCTTTTCCTTGAGAGATTACCGTACTTGTTGTGATTGTGATCTCTTCTTAGTTTATTCCTGTTTGATCAATAAACCGTTGTCATATCATTCATCCATTGTTAGCATGCAAAATAAAGCCATGTTTTCTTTGTCCTGAGTTTCTAGAACCATTTGTCACACCTCCAGCATGTTCCTGACTGTTGGATTGTTTGATTAGGCCCTTAGCTAGATTGGTTTGTCAGCCCTCGGTTGTAAAATGGAGAAGAGCTAGACAACAGCAATACACATGATTGGACTTCATAAAGTGGCCTGTCACTATGGGAGCATGTCCCAGTTTCTTTCCTTTTCTTTTTAGATATTGTGCAAAAATAGTTGGTTTGAGCAATTGTTTAGTTCCTTCTAACTTTACAGAGTATCAGGACATGATGGTAACGAGATATTTAAATTATGCATCTAAACACCGAAAATGGTTTGAATCGTTTGAAGCATTCTCCTCTCTGTACTTTGGCATGCTGGATGAACGATTACAGACTGTTAGTAGACGAAATGATTTGTCAAACTAGAATGTTTTTCAGCAGTTAATTAGGTCTATGATTGTTTTCAAGGTGTTCATTACATGATTCATTAATGTAGGTTATTCTCTTCAATATGTTGTCTCCGCTGAGATACTTCCACTCTAACTCCATAACTTTTCTCCTCAAGGCAGCTGAAAGGCTTAACGCGTTCCAAGCATCTGGTGCTAGGAATCAAAATTACATGGCCATGTACTCTAGTATTTTTGGTGGAATTACAACAGATCCTTCTGCAATGGTGATACCAATCGATGATCACATGGTTCATAGAGGCCATGGAGTTTTTGATACTGCAGCAATTATGGATGGGTAAGAACTTCGCTTTTATCATACCAGTCTGAAATGCATGACTGTATGCTCATGTCAAATACAACAACATTTCGATACACAAATCGGTCCCTGTTAAAAAAGTTGAAAATCCTTATAGTACCCTTCTTGTGTGAAGTTGGGAAGCACATAAGAAAGCAAAACTACTTTTACTATAGATTCCCATGTAATTCTGATAAACATCAGTATTATCTCATCTTACTTGTTGGCATATTACTGGCAGCCACCTCTATGAGTTAGAACAGCATCTTGATCGCTTCCTGAGGTCTGCATTGATGGCCAAAATTCCATTACCTTTTGATCGCTCAACAATTAGAAGCATACTTATCCAAACAGTGACGGCGTCAAAATGTACTCAAGGGTCACTCAGGTACTGGTTGTCTGCTGGACCTGGAGACTTCCAGTTATCTTCAGCTGGCTGTGCAAACTCTGCATTCTATGCAGTTGTTATTGAAAGCCAATCCTTACAAGTACCAGCAGGCTGCAAAGTGGTCACATCATCTATACCGATAAAGGCTCCACAGTTTGCAGTCATGAAAAGCGTGAATTACCTTCCAAATGCACTCACCAAGATGGAAGGTGAAGAAAATGGTTCATTTACTGGCATCTGGTTGGATGATGAGGGTTTTGTCGCGGAGGGTTCCAATATGAACGTTGGCTTTGTGACAAAGGGCAAGGAGCTTCTCATGCCCCTTTTTGATAAGATCTTGAGCGGATGCACAGCGAAACGGGTTGTGACCCTTGCTGAGCAACTCGTGGCAGATGGGAGGCTCAGTGGGATAATATCAAGGAATGTGAATGTTCAGGAAGGGAAAGCAGCCGATGAAATGATGCTCATTGGGAGTGGCATTCTTGTAAAACCTGTTGTCCAGTGGGATGATCAGATAATAGGCTCTGGTAAGGACAGTTTTTCATGCTTGTTCAATATGAAAAGATCATGATGATATAAACAGGAATAATAAGAAAGTTTATTGCTGCTTTTTGGAAGAAAAGGATCATATTAGCACAGCCTGTAGGGACGAAAACAAATTCTGGTTAAGAATTATGCTTTAAGCATTGGAATTTGGTTCAAGTGTCATTGTCCATTTCCAATCTATATTTGATATGTCATTAACATAGGTTAACAAACGATGCAGAATATTGACATAAGCTATCATTTTATAGAAACTTAACGCTATTTAGTAACCTGGTCATAAATGTTGATCAAAAAATATCTTGGTATTTTGCCATGGTGGATATTAAGTTGTGTTCAGGAGTAGCATAGATGTCAGGCTTAACAACACAATGGTTATAACTAGCAAGGAACTCAATACGGAAATGTCTTTTCTTCATAGATAGCAAGTAGCGTTAATTGCCTTTGTTGCTCCTTCTTCACAGGAAAAGAAGGTCCAATAGCTCAAGCGCTTTATGACCTTATTGTTGAAGATATGAAATCGGGTCCACCATCAGTTCGCATCCCAGTCCCTTACTGAAGAAGTTTGCGCTTTACAGATAGTTACAAGGCTATGCACGAATAATGACCCATCGGTCATCAAAGTTGTAAATCTAGCTATATGGAACCTATGTAAATACATCGATGGCAAGAGTACCTGTGATGCTAGCAGAAATCAGCATTGTTTTGAGTAAGTTTGGATAGTGATTCTGATGTATTATTGCTCAGGTTGTAGAAGAAACGAACAAATTGTGATGCATTATTGTGGAACAAATCCAGGGTTTTTTTTTTTTGAGAAGTTGGAACAAATCCAGTTGAGAGAGAGAGAGGGGCCGTCCTATCCGCAGGGTGTCCGACGGGATCGACAAGGTAGGTCAACCCACGGCCTGCTCAGCGTCGGCCCACGGCCCGCACCAGCTTCGTCTTCCTCGAGCCGCCGCCGCACCAAGCTCGCCCTCGCCGCCGCCGGTCGTCATCGTGCTCGCCCCTGCGGCCTCCGCCACCCACCGGCTCGGCGGCGCTCTCGCCGCCTCCGCCGCCGCCCTCGACCGCCGCCACGCTAACCACTCCGACGTGTGTTGCCCCCGCCCCTACACCGCCCACCGCCGGCGGCCACCACCGCGGCCGGTGGTTGTCCCCGCCGCCTCGCCGCCCGCCCGCATCGCGCCGCCCACCGCCGGTCCCGCCTGCTGCCCGTTTTCTATGTTCGGAGGGAGGAGGAGATCTCGGGGTACAAATCCCGCGCACTAAAGGGATTCTTCGGCGAGGGGCCCCCGCCCCGCCCTCCTCCATCGTCTCCGGCGGCTCCCGCCGCCGGATCCGCGGCCGCTGCCCTCCGCCGCGCTAACCCGGCTTCGCCGGGCTCGTCGCCGTTGGGAAGGCTGGAGGAGGAAGAAAAGAGGACGACCATCGGATTGATTTTTGCACGAATCTCAAGCTGTTCGATCGGAACGATCCTCTCGCCCGCCCTACGTATAGAATTCACGGAGAGAGAGCGTCCATTTGGATCGGCCCGCTGGGGAAGACAAGAAAGAAATGAGCCCACTAGGACTGGTCCAAATGGAAACAATGAAAGAAGCCCGGTAGGAAAACTAGCCCGCTGTATCGTAATCAGAAAGAGAGCCATTTGATTCCACAAATGGTAGTGTATCGCAGCGCCGCCTCTCCGCCCCCAAAGCGCTCGCCGAGACCGAGTCGCCGTCTGCAAGCCAGCCAGCCACCGACGCCAGAGTCCAGCAAACCACAGGTTTGGTTCAGCTCGTGACGTTGAGCGCGGGGGCCATGGCGAAAACTGCAAGAGAAAGACGGACGATTCCCGCCCTCCCGGACGATCTCGTCGTGTGGGAGATCCTCGTCCGCCTGCGGGCGACGGCGCTCCTCCGCTGCCGCGCGGTCTGCCGCTCGTGGGGCCGCCTCACCTCCGCCGCCGACTTCCTCCTCGCCCACCACCGGCGCCAGCCGTCGCTCCCGCTTGTCGCCTTCGACGCTGAGTTCCGCTTCCCCGCCAGCACCCTAGACGTCTTGGATCTCCGACGAAACCCCGCCGAGCGCCGGGCTGTCCTTCGTGTCCACGACTACAACCGCAGCGGTGACTTCTTGCTGCACGCCTCCTGCGACGGACTGCTACTGATGTCCCGCACCGTCGACGGCCGCTTCTTCATCTGCAACCCGGCCACGCGTCAACGGACTGAGCTGCCGACAAGCTTCACCGGCGTTGAAGTCGTGGGGATGTACCTGCACCGCTCTTCCGGTGAGTACCGCGTCCTCTACTGGAAGTGGTGGGATAAAATTCTGAATGGCAGTGCCGTCTACTACGTCCTCACCGTCGGCTCCTCTGCGGAGCCAAGGTGTATTGGGCTTCCTGTAGCCTCACCGTCGGTTGAGCAGTTCGTCATGGTTGGGCTGATGTATGTCAGGAACCGGCCTCCTGCCTTGCTGCGCAGCTGCCTGCACTGGGGTCAATCGTCGCTGAAAAACGAGCTAATAGTCTTACGACACGGTTGCCGAATCTTTTAGGAGCTTGCCTTCTCCCATAACATCTTACGATTGTGCACGGTCTCGGGTGCTTGAGATGGATGGTGTTCTTGCCATCAGCCACCTGGATGCGGCAGAATCTTTGGTGAAACTCTGGCTGCTCCAGGACTATGAGCTGGAGGTCTGGTCGCTGAAGTACCGGATTGAGTTGCCGGTGGCACAACTGAAGAGTATTGCAGATAACTCTTCTTTCAATGCGTTGGTTGTATCTGACATGGGAGATGTGTTGGTCTACTTTGACAATAATGTGAATTTGTTTCACTGTGACTGCAATGGCAACTTGCTACAGGAATTCACATTGGATCGTGCGATTACGAGGCCTGTTGTGCATTGGTTCAAACAAAGCCTTGTCAGGCATACATTCTTCGAGAGGAATTGAAAGATGATGTTTGTCTGCGTGAGGCAGCCATGTTTCCTTACAGGGTTCTAATCTAATATTGCATCTTCGATGATCTTGGCTTTTACTTTCATTACCCTTCTTTTTTGAAACACATTGTGTTTAGGAAACTAACTAATCAACTAAGTATCTGGTTTGAAACATTGCATCCGCAACCCAACTCAAGTTGTAATTGCAATTTTACCTTATGTTTTGGGTTTGCGGTTTTACTTTTCTTTTTTGAATATGAAGTCATACTTTGTCCCTACTACTACTACTACTCCGTCAGAAGCACTTAATTGTGTTAGATGTGGTACACAAAGACCAGAGTAAACCTTGAGATTTTCTCTCTACTTTTCGTACTAGGAGTATGTGAGCATACTCAAAGTATGCGGACATACATTTTTTTTTCATAGGGGTAAAGTTTTCGTATGTGCGTTCATAGAGGTGAGTGTGCGTGCGTTGTAAGTGTTCAAGTTGTTTTGTGTAACCGAAAAAAAAAATAATGTATTGCCATATGCTAAAAATAGTGGCTCATCCACATTTTTTTTTCCCGCAAGTCACTTTTGCCTTAAAATGAGTATTGTTTTTTTAGACTATCTCCAATGATGGTGACCTAAAATTGAGACCCAAAAGGTCAAATAGGTGTCCATGAGCTTTAAGTTAAGAGACCCAAAAACATGTGTCTCCAACGGAGGTCCTAAACTACATCTTCTCCAACGCGTCTACCTCCTCCGGCCGCCGCTTTTCCTTCTCGTCCTCTGCCGTCGCGCTGCCCTGCTCCACCTCCTCCGGCCGCCGGCACCCCGCCCAGCCTCCGCCTACTCCGACCGCCGCCCCGCCTCCTCCTCCTCGAGACACCCGCGCAGACCTCGCCGCTCCTCCAAGCTCGGCGTGTTCCCTACCGGCGAGGAGCTCCTCGCCGCGGGCCGCACCAACCTCACCGCTGCCGATGCAGAGCCAGGGAGGCTGCGTGCCAGGCCGTCGTGGGTTCGCGTCGCTCTTCGCCGCGGCCGTCGTCGCACTCGCGCCTCTGCGAGGATGCGGCGGGGTCCAGGGTGGAGGATGCGGCGGAGTCGACGGCGAGCGCACGCTCGAGCTTAGCGAGGAGGCTGGAGAAGGGGGAGGAGGCGGGGGGACGACGACGTGCGAGATTGGGTCGCCGCGCTTGAGAAGGGGTGGAGGGGATGCGCCGCCGTGTGCTGCATCGGGGTCGGGGCGGAGGGGGGGAGCCGCGGCGCGTCGAGCACGGGGAGGAGCAAGCTGCCGCAGCGCGAGCTCGGACCTCGATGGCGGCGGGTGCCGGAGGTTGACGACGACAGCGCAGGTGGGGACGGATGGGTCGCGCCGTCTGCTGATCTATTTGTGCGTCGCGACCTCCACCGTGCCTACAATGGGTCTCTTGTTTGGGTCACCCGTTGGAGACGTTTTTTGACATTTTTACACCTATTTGGGTATGGGTCTTCAAATAGAGCATCCCTTAAAATGAGTATGTTTTTTTTTTGAGCAAACCTTAAAATGAGTATTTTTTTTTTTTGAGATTACACAGTATAACTCAGACACTCACAACGCACGCACACTCACCCCTATGAATACACGTACGCAAACCCTACCCCTATGAGCATCTTCGAAGACTGAGCCGGCAAATCTAGAGATACGAAGTCACCGCTGGCGCCTCGCTGTCGACGGGAGCGTCGCCTACCACTGAAAGCACAAATGCCGTTAAATCCTTGGAAATTCGTTCCTACGGGGAGTCGAACCCAGGACCTGAGAGGTGTTACTCGGATGTCTTAACCATTAGACCAAGACCCCTTTCACTTAAAATGAGTATGTGAAGGCGGGTGTAACAAATCCAGCTGAGAGCCCATTTGGATCAGCCCACTGCAGAAGAAATAAAAGAAGTAAGCCCAGGGGGCCGAACTGGCCCGTTGCTTCCAGCGTTGATTCCTCCTGATCGTAATTATGTTTCGCAGCGCCGCCGCCGAGGCCAGAGAGAGAGAGAGAGAGAGAGAGAGAGAGAGAGAGAGAGAGTCCAGTAGGGTTTAGGGTTGATGAGGAGGACCTCCCCGGTTTGGTTCACATCGCGACGGTGAGTGCGGGAGCATGGCGAAAACTGCAAGCGCAAGACGGACGATCCCCGCCCTCCCGGATGATCTCTTCCTGTGGGAGATCCTCATCCGCCTGCCGGCGACGACGCTCCACCGCTGCCGCGAGGTCTGCCGCTCGTGGCGCCGCCTCACCTCCGCCGCCAACTTCCTCCTCGCCCACCACCGTCGCCAGCCGCCGCTCCCGCTCGTCGCCTTCGACGGGGATGAGCTGCAGTCCCCCACCCTTGACGCCTTCGACCTCCGGCAATCCCCCGCCGAGCGCCGGCCTGTCCTCCTTTTCCTCGACGACAACGACTTCGTGCAGGCCTCCTGTGACGGACTGCTGCTGCTGTCCCTCTCCGAAGGCCGCTTCTCCATCTGCAACCCGGTCACACGCCAGTCGATCGTGCTGCCGAGCAGCCTGACCGGCGCCAATATCGTGGGGATGTACCTGCACAGCTCTTCCGGTGAGTACCACGTCCTCTACTGGAAGTCGATCGGTAGAGCGCCACACCTGGGCCGCCGTGGCACTGTCATTTACTATGTCCTCACCGTCGGCTCCTCGGGCGAGCCAAGGTGCATTGGGCTGCCTGTAGCCTCGCCGCCGTCCGTTGAGCAGTTCGCCAAGGTTGGGCTGACGTATGGGAACCAGCCCCCCGTCTTGCTGCGTAGCTGCCTGCATTGGGGTCGATCGACTCTCAAAAGCCAGCTAATTGTTTTCGACACGGTCGCTGAGTCCTTCAGGTGCATGCGCTCTCCTATAACCACTGCTTCTTACCATTGTGCACGGTCTCGTTTGCTCGAGATGGATGGTGTTCTTGGCATCAGCCATCTTCGTGGGAAGGAATCTGTGGTGGAACTCTGGGTGCTTGATGACTATGAGCTGGAGGTCTGGTCGTTGAAGTACCGGATTGAGTTGCCAGAGGCACAGCTGAGGAGTGTTGCAAACACAAATGACTGGTATTTTAATGCGTTGGTTGTGTCTGACAATGGAGATGTATTGGTTTACTTCGGCAGTGATTTGCATTTGTTTCATTGCGACTGCTACGGTGACTTGCTACAGAATTTCCCATTGGATCGTGCAATTTCGTGGCATCTTGGGTATTGGTTCAAAGAAAGCCTCGTCAAGCATACGTTCTTCCAGAGGAATTGAAAGATGATGTTGTGTCTGCGTGAGGCAGCCATGTTTCCTTTGAGGGTTCTAATGTAGTATATTGCATCGTGGATTTTACTGTTCATTACCCCTATTAGTATTTAGAGTATGCAACATTGAAGTGTTTATGAAGCAAACTAAGTGTTTGCTTTGAGATATTTGCATTCATATACCCCAACTCCAAGTTCGAGTTGCAATTTTACCCTCATCTTTGGGTTTGTGGATTTACTTTTACTTTTTGAAAAGGAAGTCAAACTTTATCCCTCATATACCTCGTTACAAGAACTTAGCTTTTTTTTAAAAGCTAAGTTACAAGCACTTTCTTCGCAAAAAAAAAGGTTACAAGCACTTTGCTGTACTTGTTAGCTGTGGTGCACAAAGACCAGAGTAACCTTGGGATTTTGTCACTCGTTTTTGTAGGAGTATGTGAGCATATTTGTACCTAAAGTATGTGAACATACATTTTTTTATATGTAAGTAACATAATGTTCGCCATGTGTTAAAAATAGTGGCTCATCTACATTATTTTCGCACAGTTCACTTCTGGGCACCCCAAAATGAGTGGATGAACGTCGTGATCAAATTTATCAATGTGTATGTACAGATACACAAGATGTGTTTTCAGCACTAGAGTAACTGAGTAGCATGGAAATCCCTAAGGTGGGTTTTCAACACAAGAGTAACTAAACTTGGGAGTAGGATGGAATTTCCCTATACATATTAAATATCAAATACTATTGGAGTTTTACGTGTCTGATTGATAAATTTGTACAAAACACTGAACAACATTTTGAACCAAATTCAGAAACATTTTGATAGAGTTTGAACAAAATTTCAGCAGAAATTTATCATTTTGACACTTGTATTATCCCAAATCCAGTAATGTAGAACCTATGTGAATACATCGGCAACAGACTAGCTACCTGATCTGATGTTAACAGAAATAAAGTTTTTGGGGTTTTTTTTTTTCGCTAGTTTGCATTGAGAGTCTGCTGTATTATTACTCAAATTGTGGAAACGACGTATAGATTGTGATGCATGATTGTTGTTTTTATTTATGATTGTTGTTTATTTTGGATCGGCCTGCACACAAAAGAGAAATGAGCCCACTATGAGGCGCCCGAGTAAAGACGATAAGTCCGGGAGACCAAACATCATCCATCGTACCAGAAATTGATTCTCGTCTCTCAAAAAAGAGAGAAAAAACAGAAATTGATTCTTGATCGTAGTAGTATTTCTCAGCGCCGCCTCTCTAGAATCCCTCGCCTCTGCGGCTCTGCCAGCCAACCACCGACGACACAGAGTCCAGCAAGCCACCGGGTTGGTTCAACTCGCAGCGTGGAGTGCGGGAGCCATGGCGAAAACTTCAAGCGCAAGTCGACGGACGCAGAGCCGCCGCGCCGCAGTCCCCGTACTCCCGGATGATCTCGTACTGTAGGAGATCCTCGTCCGCCTGCCGGCGACGGCGCTCCTCGGCTGCCGCGCGGCCTGCCGCTCGTGGCGCCGCCTCACCTCCGCCGCCGACTTCCTCCTCGCCCACCACCGGCGCCAGCCGTCGCTCCCGCTCGTCACCTTCGACGGGGATCAGCTCCAGTCCCGCACCCTTGACGCCTTCGACCTCCGGCGATCCCCCGCTGAGCGCCGGCCAGTCCTCCGCTTGAACGACTACAACCGCAGAGGTAACTTCGCGGTGCACGCCTCCAGCGACGGACTGCTGCTGCTGTACTCCATCTCCGATGATCGGTTCTCCATCTGCAACCCGGCAACGCGTCAATGGACTGAGCTGCCGAGGAGCCTCACCGGCGTCAATGTCACGGGGATGAACCTGCACAGCTCCTCCGGTGAGTGTCGCGTCCTCTACTGGAAGTGGGCGGATAGATTATACAAGGATGACAGTGTCGCCTATTACCTCCTCACCGTCGGATCCTCGGCATTGCCAAGGTGCATTGGGCTGCCTGTAGCCTCGCCTTCCATTGAGCAAGCTCATCAAGGTTGGGCTCACATCTGTCTGGTACCAGCCCCACGTCGTGCTGCGCAGCTGCCTGCATTGGGGTCAATGGTCTCTGGAAAACCAGCTAATCGTTTTCGACACGATCGCAGAGTCCTTCAGGTGTATACGATCTCCTATAACGTCTTACCATTGGGCACGGTCTCGTTTGCTTGAGATGGATGGTGTTGTCGGCATCAGCCATCTTGATGCAACGGAACCTGTTGTATATCTTTGGGTGCTTGACGACTATCAGCTCAAGGTCTGGTCCTTGAAGTACCGGATTGAGTTGCCAGTGGCACAACCGAGGAGTATTGCAATGCGTTTGTTGTATCTAACAATGGAGATGTGCTGATCTACTTTGACACTAGTTTGCAACTGTTTTACTGTGACTGCAAGGGCAACTTGCTGCAGGAATTGCCATTCGATCGTGCCATTTCGAGCTCTGCTGGGTATTGGTTCAAAGAAAGCCTTGTCATGCATACCTTCTTCTAGAGGAACTGAAAGATGATGTCCTCCGCGTGAGGCATGCACGTTTCCGTCGAGGGTTCCACTGTAGGTTACTGCTTCTCGATGCTATGTTATTGCTTACTCCTCTTAAGTAACTTGTTTATACACATTGCGCGTTGAGCCCAACACTTGTTTTCATATGTTTGTTATATGCTCAAAATCGCTTTGCCAAGTTAATCGTAGGAGAATTTTTGCTCATATAGGTCTATTGTCTCTTTTTCCTTTTCAGTATGTTGTTTATCAATTACATAATTTGTGTAACATCATGAATTTGAACAGAAAATAAATAGGCGTCTGTTATATAGAAGTCCTGTTACTTATAGATTTATATGACATGCTTTTCCAATCAAATGTGAACACTGAATGGAACAAATCTTGTTGTGAGTCC
Organism: Eragrostis nindensis; assembly: GCA_012490785.1. Classification (NCBI taxonomy): domain Eukaryota; kingdom Viridiplantae; phylum Streptophyta; class Magnoliopsida; order Poales; family Poaceae; genus Eragrostis; species Eragrostis nindensis. Next base: position 1,200,406 of record JAAXCT010000120.1, on the reverse strand, counting down.
AGGAGACAAATGAGCCCACTATAAAAGAAGTCGGGAGACCAAACGTCGAATTCCTATCCACCTTGCGCGTGAAAATTGTTTACACATCAAACAGTATGGAGATTTGTGCAACTGGCCCAGCAACGGCTGCAATGAAGCAGCGACGGGAACGCGCGCCTGTGACGGCAGGCGTGGGGCGTCCTGCAACGCCACGTGTTGAGCTATGGGTGGTCTGGGCTTTTTTTTCTTGAGAATACGTACGGGTGGTTTGGGTTAGAGCGTCCTAAAAAGGCGAAAACGGCACTGACTCTCCACGTCATCTAAGATGTAATATAACAGTTAATATCAACGTTAAAGTAACAACTGGCTCCGCATGTCAGTGTTTCAATAAATGTTAGAGACTGCCTCTTGAAAAAGAGCTAGCAGTCTTCTCTCTCTTCTTTTTCTCTAATAAATAATTCTAAATGCTAGAGAAGCAACCATTAGAGACGCTCTTAGGAAGACGGTTTTGTTGGATTAGAAAATTTCAAACTCACTTAAACTATAAATTCATTTTTGAATCCAATGTTCATTAGAATTAATACAGCAAACAAGTTCCAATATGAATATTTTTTTATTTTTTATAAAATAAGTATACATTTCAAAAATAGGTTCAGCATTTTTAAATGAAAAATATTGAAATAGTAATTTAAGAATGTTGTAAGAGAAGTGTTGAACCTAATCAACTAAAATTTTGAAGGGCAGAAAAATGAACTGCCCGTGGAGAACCTAAGGGCAGGTACAATGCTACACGTAAGCAGTTTCATAGTCCGTCTCATACAACTTTATATAGAATTTTTGATGAGGTGGAAGAGAGAGGATGGTGAGAGAAAAAGGTGGTTGTTTCGCGAAGCAACCACCTCATGCGCTAAAATTTAGATGTATGAGACGGCTTCACACCATTGTACGAGTTATAGTTGCCATGCAACTCATAAGTATTCCTTTGCTCACCTACAAATTAAGGAAAGATGCAATTACTACGAAACAACTAAAACAATCGCATTGTACAAGTGCTCTAATAAAACCGTCAGAAGATTAACTATGAGACAACACTTTTGTACTTGCCTTAATGGAGCAGCTATATCTCCTGGGCTCTTTGATGTGGAAGTAACTATCAAAAGATTCAATTGATGTATAGGAGGTCCCAAACACGCCCGCAACCTCCTCCATCATAACAGAATTGATTATTCGCAGCGCCGCCTCGATCTCCGTCCCAAAACCCCTAGCCGTCTGCCAGCGGCCACTGAGGCCAGAGAGTCCATGGCGAAAACTGCAAGAGGGAGACGGACGCGGAGCCGCCGCGCCGCTGTCCCCGTCCTCCCGGATGATCTCGTGGTGTGGGAGATCCTCATCCGCCTGCCAGCGACGGCGCTCCTCCGCTGCCGCGAGGTCTGCCGCTCGTGGCGCCTCCTCACCTCCGCGGCCGACTTCCTCCACACTCACCACCGGTGCCAGCCGTCGCTCCCTCTCGTCTCCTCCGATGGGCAGTTCCGCTCCAGCACCCTAGACGCCTTCGATCTCCGGCGATCCCCCGCCGAGCTCCGTCCTAGTCATCCGTTTCAAGCTTTACAACCGCTTCGAAGTTCACGCCTCTTGTGACGGACTGCTGCTTCTGTCCCTCTCCGATGGCCGCTTCTCCATCTGCAACCCGATCACACGCCAGTCGACCGTGCCGCCGACGAGCCTCGCTAAAGGCCATGTCGCGGGGCTGTACCTGCACAAGTCTTCTGGTAAGTACCGCGTCCTCTACTGGAAGTGGAGGAATAACTATCACACTGTCGTCTACTACGCCCACACCGTCGGCTCCTCAGCAAAGCCGAGGCGCATTGGACTCCCTGTAGCCCCGCCATTGACAACTAAGCGATTCATCAAGCGTGGCCTGATGTGTGTCAGGGACCAGCCTCCAGCCATGGTACGAAGCTGCCTGCACTGGGGTCACTGCACGCTGAAAAACGAGCTGATCGTTTTCGACACTGTTGCTGAATCGTTCAGAAGCATCCGCTCTCCCATAAAATTTTACGATCCGGAATGGTCTCGCTTGCTGGAGGTGGATGGTTTTCTTGGCATCAGCGATATGAACACGACGACATTATCTGTTGTGGATCTCTGGGTGCTTCAGGACTATGAGCTGGAGGTCTGGTCATTGAAGCACCGGATCGAGTTGCCGGTGGCAAAACTAAGGAGTCTTGCAAATAATAACTGGTCTTGCATGCCTTGGTTGTGTCTGACAGTGGTGATGTGCTGGTCTACTCTGACACTAACAGGCATTTGTTTCAGTGCAAGGGCAAGTTGGTTCAGGCCTTCCCATTGGATTGTACGATTTCCATGCCAGTTGGATATTGTTGGTTCAAAGAAAGCCTTGTCAGGCATATTCATTTTCATGATCTAGAGTAAGGTGGTGCTTCACTCTGTCTTCACTCATGCGCATCTGGGAAGAACTTTCCAATCGGTCACCCATCCCGAAATTGAACTAGGCTAAGCACGCTTAACCTCAGAGTTTTTCGAGATGAGCTTCTAGAAAAGAAGTTGCAACAAGTTGGTGGGCCAGGATGTCACAGCAATCAGCTCTGTTTGAAAACACTTTGGGTTTTGGATTCTTGAACCATCGTTATATGTTGTTTTTGAACCACCTTGCATGCCGTGCTAATGGTAGCAAAAAGTTATAAGCTCATCGGCATGTGCTTCTTCTTCATCTTTGTTTTAGAGGTGGTAATGGGAGTCTGGGACTGATGAAGGTTTGAAGCCGCAACTGGTTCTGTTTTTTTTGTCTAGTCCTGGGTATTAGTACCTGTTTGTCCGTTGAATAACAGAAATTAACAACTTCAGCAGACTCATTGGAGGAATGGAAAGGGTAACAAACAATGAGTCAGCTTGCTGAGTACACAGCATAAATTATGTTCCTGTACTAGAATAAAGCGGCATAAATCGTTTTTTAAGAGTAGCATAAATCGCTCTTTAGTTACCTAGTTCCATATATGTTGTTAGAATTTCTGTGCAATAACAACATATTATTCCCTTGGAACTAGTTGGAAGGAGCTACATGTTTATTGATTTCTGCTGAACATGCAGCGAGCTTCCTACGAAATTTTCAAGCAAGAAAACATACGCGAATTTGGTCAGTTACACCCGATCGCCTTAGATGTTATGAAGCTCGGCAATGATGCTGTCTTGTTAAAAGACTAAGAGCAACTCCAAGAGCCTAGCCAAATCTCCTTCTCTATATTTCTATTTAGCTATATCCATTTAGCTAGGATTTCCTCTCGAGATTTCAGTGTACTCCAACAGCCTCTTCAAAACAGACTTTCTATATTCATAAAAAAAGCTACTTTTCGTCGTCTTCCTCCCATTCTCCTCTCCTGTGGAGCACTCTCTTCCTCCTCTGCCTCCTCGATCTGCTTGCTCACGAGGGATTAAGGAAAAAGGGGGCCATGGTGAGCTAGAGAGCTGTCTCGCGAAGCTTTTGGCGGTTGAAACTCAGCCGGGGATAGCTTGACGGTGGCGCATGAGCTCAAGCTCCAAGCTGCGTCCATGGTGGCTGGTCATGAGAGACGAGAGAAGGAGCAGTGATGTATTGACCAGCTAGGAAGGGGAAAGGATAAGGGCGAGGGTGGTGTGCTGTTGCAGCCATGGGCACTCGATTGCGCACGCGCTCCTGCACTGGCTGCAGGTCGACGGCGGCAGGCAGCGCAAAGCAGAGGAGGCGCAGCGCCGCCTCCCCCTTCCTCCTCTGCCTCCCAGCGCCTCCCTCGTCCAGAACCACCAGCAGAAGCACCGGTGGGAGCAGCCACCGGCGGGCGTGGCCGGCAGCAGCAAGGGCGACGCGTGGCCAGGCCAGCGACCCACCGCAGCCGGGCGACGCGGCCACGGCCAGGCGGGCCAGGCCGGCGCGGCGGCGGGGCGACCACGGCCAAATCTGTCGTTGATGAAGCCCCACCGCAGCAGCTCAGGCTCCAAACCTCCTCGCGGTGCCCGCCTCCTCCTCCCCTCTTCCGCCTCCGACGAGGGCGAGGCCGACCTCCGCCGTCGCGCTCACCACCACGTTCTGCGAGGTCCCTAGGCGGTGTGAGGTCTCCCAGCGACGGCGGCGCGAGGTCTCAGCACGGCGGCAGAGGGCGCGAGGTCTGTCGGCAGAGGGCGCGAGGTCAGTCGCCTGGCTCGCCGTCATGTTCGACCCCGCCGGCGTCATCCCTGCCGGGGAGCGGGGAGGGGGCGGACGGCTGGGGAGTGCGGGATGGTGGGGCCGAGAGCACCGGATGAGAAGATGGCGAGCGGGAGGGGCTCGGCATTTTTGCCGAGCGAGGGGCGAGAGATGCCGAGGCAGATGGTGAGGGGCCCTCGATGGCTAATCTGTTGGATGCGTATTTTGCTAGTTTTTTTTATTTTTTTAGCTATCTGATTTAGAAAAGAGAGTCTCTTGGAGTTGCTCTAACTTGCTCCGTTATTTAGGCCGACTTTGGATTGAAGGCAAAGGACGGTCTCTATGGAATACAAAATCACAAGAAACATGTGGGCTGGGATTAATTTTCTCAAACGTGCTGCACATGCAAAGCAGAAAATAAGTTCCAATCTTCGAAGATGCTCATAGGGGTAGGGTTTGCGTATGTGTGTTCATAGAGGTGAGTGTGCGTGAGTTGTGAGTGTCTGAGTTGTACTGTGTAATCTCAAAAAAAAAAAAGTTCCAATCTGAAAAGAGTTTACATTGAGCTGTACCGATAAGTCTGGGCCACCAAATCAGCCCTCAACCTCATCCCAACAGAAATTGATTCTTGATCGTCGTAGTATTTCGCAGCGCCGCCTCTCCAGAACCCTCGCGCGTGGAGTGCGGGAGCCATGTTGGAAAATTCAAGCGCAAGACGGACGCAGAGCCACCCCGCCGCGGTCCCCGTCCTCCATGATGATCTCGTCCTGTGGGAGATCCTGATCCGCCTGCCGGCGACGGCGCTCCTCCGCTGCCGCGCGGCCTGCCGCTCGTGGCGCCGCCTCACATCGGCCGCCGAATTCCTCCTCGCCCACCACCGGCGCCAGCCGTCGCTCCCGCTCGTCGCCTTCGACGGGGATGAGCTCCAGTCCCGCACCCTTGACGCCTTCGACCTCCGGCGATCCCCCGCCGAGCGCCGTCCTGTCCTCCGTTTCCACGACTACAACCGCCGCGGAGACTTCATGGTGATGGCGTCCTGCGACGGACTGCTGCTGTTGCTGTCCCTCTCCGACTCCGACGGCCGGTTCTCCATCTGCAACCCGGTCACACGCCAGTGGACTGAGCTGCCGACGAACCTCGCTGGCGTCTACGTCGTGGGGATGTACCTGCACAGCCCTTCCGGTGAGTACCGAGTCCTTTATTGGAAGTGGATGCATCGACCATACCAGGGTGACAGTGTCGTCTACTATGTCCTCACCGTCGGCTCCTCGGCCGAGCCAAGATGCATTGGGCTGACGTACGAAGCGAACCGGTCCTCCGTCCTGCTGCACAGCTGCCTGCATTGGGGTCAATGGTGTATGCAAAACCAGCTAATCGTTTTCGACACGGTGGTTGAGTCGTTCAGGAGCATGCCATCTCCTATAACGTCTTACCATTGGGCACGGTCTCGTTTGCTTGAGATGGATGGTGTTCTTGGCATCAGCCATCTTGATGCAACGGAATCTGTTGTGTATCTTTGGGTGCTTGACGACTATCAGCTCAAGGTCTGGTCATTGAAGTACCGGATTCAGTTGCCAGCGACACAACTGAGGAGTATTGCAAATAACTTGTCTTTCAATGCGTTGGTTGTATCTGACAATGGAGATGTGCTGGTCTACTTTGACACTAATTTGCATTTGTTTCACTGTGACTGTAAGGGCAAGTTGCTTCAGGCGTTCCCATTGGATCGTGCAATTTCGAGACCTGTTGGGTATTGGTTCAAAGAAAGCCTTGTCAGGCACACATTCTTCCAGAGGAGTTCAAAGATGGTGTTGTCTGCGTGAGGCAGCCACGTTTCTTTTGAGGGTTTTAATGTATAACATTTGCATCTTGATAATCTTGGTTTTTACTGCTAATACCGCTATAGTAGTAATTAGGGTATATATGCAAAATTAAAACACATTGTATCTTGTTTGAGACAATTGCATTCATACCCCAATTCCAAGTTGGAGTTGAGATTTTACCCGCATTTTTTGGTTTCCTACTTTTATTTCTTAAAATGGAAGTCAGACTTTATCCCTACTACTCCGTTAGAAGCAATTAGCTGTGTTAGACGTGGTGTACAAAGACCAGCGCAACCTTGAGATAACTCTACTTTTCGTTGTTGTGTGGGCATAATTAAATTATGTGTACATACATTCTTTTATAGGTAAGTAACATATTTTATCGACATATGCTAAAAATAGTGGTTCATCTACATTTTTTCACGCAATTCACTTTTGTACTCATATTTATTCAACACAAGAGTAACTAAACTTGGGAATCGGATGGAATTTTTCCCCTTTCTTTATATATTATATATAAATATTACTGGATTTTTATGTGTCTGATCGACAAATTGGCAATAAAATAAATGAAAAAACATTTTGAAACCAAATTGAGCAACAAATTAAATTTAGCAACATTTTGTCATTTTGACGATTGTATTATCCCAAAGTTGTAAATGAGGTTGGGAATTAAGTGGTTGGCCCTTTCATCATAATAATGCACCGAGCCGATGATAAAAAAAAAACTCTTAAATTTCAAGCTGATATGATGCCCTCACTGCCTACCCCGCACGCATGTCGTCCGCGACACCAGTGGCAGTGCCACCGCCTTGCCGCACCATCTCTCACTGTTGGGTCACGATGCTGCTCTCATGACCCCCTCCTATGTTCATTGGGCAGATACCCCCCCCTCTACTGACAACCCCGCAATGTGGCAGTGTCCTCACCGCCGTGCCGGACCGCCTGCTCCACCTCCGGGCTCCGCCGCCGGTTTCTTCTTCCTTGTCTCTTATCTCTTTGGTGTGGGCCGGATATTGTTTTCTTGGGCCAGATTATTTTTTTTCGTGGACCGGGCGGCCAGAAGCATGTGACAGGCTTTCATCCGTATTGTAAAGGCTCGAGTTGAAAAAATCCGGCAGAGAGCTTTTTTTTTTTGAAGGGTAGCAGAGAGCCCATTTGGATCGGCTCACTAGGGATATAAAAGAAGTGAACCCTCGCCGTCTGCCACCCAGCCACCGAGGCCAGAGACTATGAGCTAGAGGCTGCTCAGCAAGCCACCGGATAGGTTCAGATCGTGACGTTGAGTGGGGGAGCCATGGCGAAAATTGCAAGAGAAAGACGGACGATCCCATACCTCCCGGATGATCTCGTCCTGTGGGAGATCCTCATCCGCCTGCCAGCGACGGCGCTCCTCTGCTGCCGCGCGGTGTCGCTCGTGGCGCAGACTCACCTCCGCCGTCGACTTCCTCCTCGACCACCACCGGCACCAGCCGTCGCTCCCGCTCATCTCCTTCAAGGGGGCCGACGCCCTCCGCCCCACCTACCTAGACACCTTCGATCTCCGGCGATCCCCAGCCGAGCGCCGGACTGTCCTCCGTTTCAACAACGACTACAACCGCCGCCGTGAGGCCCGTGACTTCGAGGTGCACGCCTCCAGCGACGGACTGCTGCTACTGTACTCCCCCTCCGATAGGCGGTGCTCCATCTGCAACCCGGCCACGCGTCAATGGATTGAACTTCCGACGAGCCTCGCCGGCGTCGAAGTCGTGGGGATGTACCTGCACGGCTCTTCCGGTGAGTACCGCGTCCTCTACTGGAAACGGGTGGATACATTCTTGAATGATGAGACTGCCGTTTACTACGTCCTCACCGTCGGCTCCTCGGAGGAGCCAAGGTGCATTGGCCAGCCTCTAGCCTCGCCGCCCGTTGAGAAGTTCATCAAGTTTGGGCTGTCGTCTGTCAGGAACCGCCCCCCGGTCGTGATGCGCAGCTGCCTGCATTGGGGTCAATGGTCTCTGGAAAACCAGCTAATCGTTTTCGACACGGTCTCCGAGTCGTTCAGGAGCATGCGCTCTCCTATAAGACTGACTCCAACCGGAGTCCTATTAGGCACCCCATACCCGAAATGGGTCATCAAACCACGAATTCACGTCTCCAACGCACTACCCCAACGCGAACCCCACTTTCGGTGCTGTTCGCCTCGCCACCCACAAATCGGGCAGCTGCCCCCGCCACCCAACGCCTCCGCGGCACCCTTCCCCAGCCCCGCTCGCGAGGCGCGGGATGAAGACGAGCTCCGGCCGCCGTGCCGCGGCATTGCGGACGCGGAGGAGTCCCAGCGTGGCATGGCCCGGGCCCGCTCCGTCTTCGAGTGCGCGCTGCTGGACGCCGTCGCGCGGCGCGACCACAAGCTGGACCGCACGGTTGCCGCCCTTCCCTTCGCCGACGACCTGTGGCGCGAGTACGCGCGCGCGGAGGATGCGCTTGGCGCGGCCCCAGTGCTGTGCAGGGCAGGCGGAGCGGTGTGTTCGTGGGCTGGTGTGTGCAGAGACCCACTTGCCCTTCTCTCCCTTTCTCTCTTTCTCCCATTCTCTCTCTCATCCTCCTTCCAACTCGATCTGTTGCAAGATTCGATCTGTTGCCGCCGGGTTACTGTGCAAAGATTTCCTCCTTTCTTGTTCTGTTTGCTGGCCGGTTTAGCTTGGTGTGTTCGTGGACTGGTGTGGGCAGTTCTTGGTCCCAGCTCAGATTGATGTGGTGAATGCTTGTTCCGTGTCGAGGTGTGGAAACCACGGCAAATGGGGGCCTAGCACGGCCTCCCTTTGAGATTCGGAGGGGAGCGAACGGTTCTAAGTGTTGGAATCGCGCACGAGAGAGAGGAAGGACACGAGCAGTTTTACCCAGGTTCGGGCCACCAGAGGTGTAAAACCCTACGTCCTGCTTGTCTGGTATTGCTCAAGTGTTGTGTGTTGGTTTCATGTACAAGGCACTCCCTTTTATAGTGCAAGGTGAGGCCAGTCCCGTTCATGGGCCGCTATGGGGGTGCCGGCTGGCGACCCCCCCTCCACCCGAGATGCCGGGCGTCTTTTCTGGTGTCAGCGGGCTTCGCTCGCCTGCCATCATTACTCGATTGACTCCCGTCGTCTTGTCCCATCGCTCGTACCGCACGCGCGCCGCACCCGGAGTGGTGAGGCGCGGAAAGGGGGCCGGATGCGCCGGATGACCCCCCGGTCCAAGCGACGCACCGTACGGTGGCAGGCGGCGCTCGTCAGCCCACGCCCCCCTGCCCGCCGAACAGTGCGCTACAGGGCTACGACTGGACGGGTCACGTCCATCGGTCGCGGCCCTGCGCGACGTGCACGCATTGAAGTCCAGCGACACGCCCGCGCGGCCGCGCGGGCTGTCGCTGGCAGGTGGGACCCCTTCGGGAGGAAATCCCCGCGCCCCGGATCCGCGCGCACTGTAGCCGCACAGAATCCGGGGCGGCTCATCGAGGCGCGGCGCGGTTAAGGCGCCCCGAACCTCCGCCGCCACGTGCCGGGCTCCCACAGGCTCGCGGGGCCCCGCCCTTGTCCGCGTCACGCGGCGGGTCGCGGAGGCGGCAGGGTGTAGCCACGTGGCAACGCCCCACGGCTCGCGGCTGCGAGCCGTGCGGGAGCCCGACGCTCCGCGCACCCTGCCGGGCCGCTTCGGCCCACTTGGCGCGTGGTTGTCTTCCTTGGCCCAAGACGGACTTGGGCCGGCCTTTTGACGGGGGAGTGGGGACCCTGGTTCCCAGTACACCGACAGGAGCCCCCGCCCCGGTGGACGCCACGCGGGACGCTGGGGTCGATCGGGGCCCATTTGTCTGCCTCGTTGGGTAGGTTCCCGTGCGCGCGCCGTTTTTCCCTTGGGAGGCGAAACGCCGCGGCCCTGGCAGTTGCGCGGCGCTCGCTCGCGCAGATAGTGGCGGGGCCCACGCAGACTTCTGTCGTCTACGGGGCGTCGTTTCGCCTGCCGCGTCCTGATAAAGGGACTGGCGCAGCGTTCCGACTTCTCCACTTCCACACCCTTCTGCTGCAGTTGCACTTCTCGCGCTCTCCGCCTTCTTGCTCCCTTGCATTCCAGGGTTTTTGTGAGTTCTTGCTCTTCCCGCTCCCGCCGCTGATGGCCGGAGACAAGAGAGCTCGCCGCCGCCACCGCTCGACGTCGGCGCATCCGGTCCCTCCGCCGGTTCCTCCGCCGGTTCCCCGCCTGCGGCTGCAGCGCCGGAGGAGCCGGCTCTGCCGGTGTCGAAGTTTCTGGAGGAGGGGGATCTAGAGCAGGTGCGGCTGCACCTGCCGGACCCCGAGGGGCAGGATCGCGTCACGGTGCGCGCGGCGACCGCCGACGTCAACCCGGACCATGATGGAGGGGAGATCGTTTCCTTCCTCTCCTTCGTTCTCGCCGGGGCGATTCCGCCGTTCTCCCTCTTCTTGATGGAGGTGCTGCTGCAGTACAAGATCAAGCTGGCGCACCTTACGCCCAACTCCATCCTGATCCTGTCCGTGTTCGCGCATCTCTGCGAATCTTTCGTGGGAGTGCGCCCTTGCGTCGAGCTTTTCCGGCGCTACTACCGGCTTCGCCCGATGGGGAGGGACGATCCCGTGGGGAGTGTCCGCTTCAGCCGCCAGCCCGAGGGCGAGTCCGAGTCGTACATCGACTTCACGCCCAGGGCGCGGTTCGACCATTGGCGTAGGGATTGGTTCTACCTCCGTAGCGGCCAACCCTTCCGTCGCCTCTCCTTCCCGCGGTCCGCGCCAACCGAGTCATCGGAGTACTGGGAGAGCTGCCCTCGCCTCCCCTCATGGCTTGAGCGGGTGACCAACCGCATTGCCATTCTCGCTGCCGCCGGCCTCCACGGGGGGATCGTGATCCATGACTTCTTGCGGAGGCGGATCGCCCCGCTGCGGGATCGCCCCCAGCTGACGTGGAGGTATTCCGACTTCAACTTCGTTGGTCGGACCCGCCGGGGACCCAACTCCGATCTGACGCCGTCGGAGGAGCGGGCGGCGTACAATGCGCTGACGGACACCAATCCCCCGGATACCCTGAGGTATCCGGATGACGCGCAGCCGCTGCACCTGGACCCCCGGCGCCGTGACATCTTGGCGGCGATGCCTAACCTCAACCACGCCGGGCGGATTGAGACCGCGGCGCCGCAGCAAGCCTTCCGGGTCCGCGACGCCGCCGGCCCTCCGCAGGGTTCGACGGCGCGCCCGGAGCCCCAAGGGCCCGCTCCGGCCGCCGGCGACAAGGGGAAGAAACCCGCCGTGCCGAGCCCGCCGTCCTCGACCACCACCGGTCCGGTCGCCGCCCGTGGCGACGCTGGCGACACCGGGTGCTCGAAGAGGGACCGGAGCCCGACGCCTCCTGCTGTCGTGCTGCAGGTGCCGGACATCGGAGTCCGGCCGCAGTACAAGCGCCTTCGCCGGTAAGCGTTGCATGCTTGTTCCGGGTTTCTCCTTTGCCCTAGGTCTGGTGTGCATTGGGTTTGAATTTTTTCTGCATCTGTGTCAGGGGACCGCGCCCGACCCCTGCGACTGCCGATGGCGCGCCCCGCTCCGAGGGCAACGGCCAGGCGGAGGCCGCGGATGCCCCTCGTGTGGAGCCCACCTCTCGCGCCGAGGCGGAGCCTCAGTCCGAAGCGCGTTCTGGTGCCCCCAGGCCGTCGGAGCCGGAGGAACGTCGTGCCGCTTCACCTGCGGCACGGCGTGAGGAGGAGAGGGTACCGTCGCCGCTCCGTCCCGCCTCGCCGCCTGCGTCCAGTTCTGGGCCGGGGGTCCAGGGCTCGGAGGCGCGGCCGTCTGCCCCGGCGCGCCCGATCCCGGCACCCGTCCGCGGCTCCCGCGGGCTGCCGTCGTCCGACAGCGTTCCGGGCCCGGCGGTGCCTTCTTCCGAGGCGCGCTCGCCCGACCAAACGCCGCCGTCGTCAGCTCCTGGTGGTGGCCCGCGCCCATCACGCGCGGCGCATGGCGCTCGCGGCTTGGGGTTCGCCACGACCTCCGCAGCGGCCGTCGTTGAGGAGGTGATTGCTGGCGGGGGCAGGCCGGTGCCGCCCATGACCCGCGTCGTGGCCGAGGCGCTGCGCATGGCCGAGTCCCTCCGCGACGCCGCCGAGAACGAGAGCAGGAAGCTGGCCGAGCGCGAGGCCGCCGTCGCCGCCGCCGAGGAGGACCTCCGCCAGTTCCAGCACCGGGAGAGCATGGAGGAGCTGTCCCGTGACCGTGCCGCCACCGAGGAGCTGCTGCGGGAAAACAGCCGGCGGGCGACCCGCCTCGACAACCGCGAGCAAGTCGTGAAGCTCTGCGAGGAGAAGGTGCGGCGCCGCGAGGACCGCGCCCGGGAGCGCGAGCAGCAACTGGACGCCCGATCCGCCGCCCTGGATGCGCGCGAGGGGACGCTGGCCGCGCGCGAGCAAGCCATCGCGCGGCGCGAGCAGGGGCTGGACATTGCCGAGGCCGGCCTCGAGAGCCGTCGAGAGGAGCTGCAGCGCGAGGATGATCGGCTGGCCGCCAAGGCGCAGGACCTGGGAACCCGCGAGCACGCCCATGCTGCCGCCGTCCGAGCCCATGAGGAGTCGATGAAGGCCAGGGAGGACCGCGCGCAGGCGACGTTGGAGGAAGCCCGCGGATTGGCCAGCACGCAAGCCGTCAGGATCCGTGCGGAGATGCGGGAGGAGATGCGGGGCTCGATCGACCAGCGCGACGAGATCATCCGCCGGTCGGCCGACCGCATCAAGGAGTTGGAGGATCGCGCCAAAGGCTGGGCGGAGCGGGAGAAGAAACAGCTGGAGCGGATTCGCGAACTCGAGGCGAAGGTGGGAGCGCTCTTCGACGCTCAAATCAAGATCCGCGACCTCACGGCGATGGTCCAGGACTTGAACCAGAAGCTGCGCGAGTCCGGCGCTGCCCCTAGTGAAGCCGCTCCTCCAGGGACCCTCGCCGACCCCGAGTGGGACTCGGAGCGCCGACGGCTCTCGGCCATGGCGCACGACATCTTCCGCCGCATCAACGACGGCCTGGAGAGGGCGAACATGGCTCGGCTCCGAACCGGCAACCAGGAGCCCTCCCTCGGCCAGATCATCCTTGCGCTTATGCCGCTCGCGCAATTCTTCGAGGGGCTTGGTGATGATGTCCGCGGGCGGCTTGCGCGGCAGGGAGAGGCCGCCATTCGGGCCGTCGCCTCCGACCTTGTCACCGTCGTCCTGGAGCGCGTCCCCGACTTCCCGACTGATCTGCTTCTGGCCGGTCCCGAGCCCGCCGAGGCGTCGCGCCACCGGGAACGCGTGCAGCCCGTGGTCGAGGAGCTGGTGAGGGCGTATGTCCCGGACCAGGACGAGGGGCCTGCGAGCCCGGCATAGGGGAGGCGCCCCTTGTATTGTTCTGCTTTTGTCTGTTCCTGCAATATTAGCGCTTGTGCCCCGGCGAGTAGGGGGCGGTGATGACTTATGTATAAATTTGTGGGTTAAGTTTGGCGGTTTTCTTTCTCGCTCCCTGTGTTCTTCCTTAACTGTGATGGTCCGCTCTACTTTCGGCTGAGGCTCGGGCATCACCATGTTTTCAATCTGTGCCGTGGTGATAGCTTAGGCCGTTTGCATCTGCGCTTTTGGTCGGGGGTTGCCCTCCCAAGTGTTTGCAGGATTGTTGGCCGAGCCGATCGAAGACACGAGACGTTCGACATGAATGATGTCTTTGCCGTGTTGCCCAAAGAGCGCAGGTTCATCAGCGAGCAAGGGTTATGAATCAGAGAGCGAAAAATGCGTAGTAGGAGAAAACGAGACTTTATTGCTAGCTGAAAATCGTAGAAATAAAGGTACATGTTGGATACAAGTGCGATGCCCCCGGGCTCACTGGTAGAGAGGCCAAGTGTCTCTGACTGTGAGCCGCCGAGTGAGACATGCACCCCGCTAAGGGTAGAATTTGCGCAGGTGTTGAATGTTCCAGGCGCTTTGCTCCGGGCGGCCGTCTTCCGTCGCCAATCGCACCGCGCCACCCCGCGTCACCCTAGTCACCAAGAAGGGACCTTCCCACATTGGGGACAGCTTGTTCTTGCCTTTGCGGTCGAGCGCGCGGCGTAGAACTAGGTCGCCCAGTTCGAGGGATCGGGGGCGGACACGGGATTGGTGGTATCGACGTAGGCCTTGGAGGTACCGGGCATTCCGGATGTTAGCGCGATGCCTGCATTCTTCCAAGAAGTTGATGTCGTCCATGCGATGCTCTTCTTGGGTTGCTTCGTCATACAGGGCAACTCGCGGAGCCGCGAATGCCACTTCGGCCGGCAAGACTGCTTCGGCGCCGTACACCAGGAAGAAAGGTGTTTCGCCGGTGGCGCGGTTCACCGTGGTCCGGAGAGACCATAGCACTCCGGGTAGTTCAGCGGTCCACTTCGATCCACGTTTCTTCAGGGGGTCGAACGCTTTGGTCTTGAGGCCGCGTAAGATTTCGGCGTTAGCGCGCTCAGCTTGACCATTGCTTTGTGGATGTGCCGCAGAGGCGTAGCAGACTTTGATGCCGATCTCCTCACAATACGCCTCGAAGGCATGGCTTGTGAATTGGGAGCCGTTGTCAGTGATCAGTCTGTTCGGTACACCAAAGCGTGACACGATGCCGCGCATGAACTTGACCGCGGAGTTCTTGTCGATGTGGACGACTGGTTCTGCTTCAGCCCACTTGGTAAACTTGTCCACGGCGACGTAGAGGAACTTGTGGCCTCCCACAGCCGCGGGAAACGGTCCCACGATGTCCAAGCCCCAGACCGCGAACGGCCATGAGAGGGGAATGGTGTGGAGTGCTTGCGAGGGTAGGTGCGTCTGCTTTGCGTGGAACTGGCACGCTTTGCAGCGTCGCACAAGCTCGATAGCGTCCGTGAGGGCTGTCGGCCAGTAATAGCCTAGGCGGAAGGCTTTCCCGGCCAGCGTGCGGGAGGCCATGTGACTCCCGCACTCGCCCTCATGGATGGCATGGAGGATTTCCTTGCCCTGCTCCGTCGGGATACACTTGAGGAGGATTCCGTTCGCCGCCCGGCGGTACAGCTGCCCGTCTACAAGGGCGTAGCGCTTAGCTTGCCGGGCGAGGCGTTCGGCGGGCTCGTCGTCCTCGGGTAGGACTTCACCGCGGAGGTACCCCACAAGCTCTTCCATCCATGGGGTACCCGGGTCGTCCATGGCGAGCACGTGAGGCTCGTCGGTTGGCGGCGGGCCCGCGTCGACCGACGCAGGCGGCTCTGCCGCAGTGGCGCTGTTGTGATCGGCGCCGTCCGCCATGTCCGGGACCGATGCTGAGGGCTGAGCGAGTTGCTCCACGAAGGTCCCGGACGGTGGGTCTTGTCGGGAGGAGGCGATCCGCGACAAGGCGTCGGCTTCGGTGTTGTCGCCCCGCATGATGTGGCGTGTTTCGAAGCCGAAGAAATTCTTTTCTAGCCGCCGGACCTCCGCTAGGTACGCCGCCATTTGGGGGTCCGAGCATTGGTACTCCTTGGAGACTTGGTTGACGACAAGCTGCGAGTCGCCCTTGGCGAGGAGTTTCTTGACGCCGAGTTCCGCGGCGATCCGCATCCCCGCGATCAACCCTTCGTACTCCGCCATGTTGTTGGTGGCCTTGAAGTGCAGCTGGATGGCGTAGCGCAGCTCCTCTTTGGTAGGAGCCACCAGCAACACTCCTGCACCGGCGCCTTGTAAGGTGAGGGACCCGTCGAAGTATACGGTCCAAATGTCGTTGCCTTCACAAGGTTCGTCTTTGGCTGGACGCGCGGTGAGCTCTTCTCGCTCAACTACAGGACCGGGCGTCCATTCTGCCACGAATTCCGCAAGGGCCTTGCTCTTGATTGCGCTGGAGGTTGTGAACTCGAGCTCGAACTCAGACATCTCCACCGCCCACTTGACGATTCGCCCAGTGGCCTCGCGGTTGCGTAACACCGTCTCCAGCGGGAAACTGGTGACCACCCGGATTGGATGATTTTGGAAGTAGTGTCGCAGCTTCCTTGACGCTATGAGGACCGCGTAGAGGAGCTTCTGCACTTGGGGGTAGCGCGTCTTGGCGTCGCGCAGGACCTCGCTGACGAAGTAGACAGGGCGTTGCACCATGCGCTTCTTCATCTCGGCGTCGCCCGTACTGACGTCGGGCGCGAGAGCTGCGTTGTCCGTTGACGTCGGAGCCGGAGCCCCCGGGTCGGCCGTGGGCGCAGCCCCCGGGCGAGCCATACTGCTTGTCGACGTCGGAGCCGGAGCCCCTGGGTCGGCCGTGGGCGCAGCCCCTGAGCTTTCGTCCGAAAGCGGCGGTGCAGCCCCCAGGCGAGCCATGTCGCTGGTCGACGTCGGAGCCGGAGCCCCCGGGTCGGCCGTGGGCGCGGCCCCCGGGCGAGCCATACTGCTTGTCGACGTCGGAGCCGGAGCCCCTGGGTCGGCCGTGGGCGCAGCCCTGAGCTTTCGTCCGAAAGCGGCGCTGCAGCCCCCGGCGAGCCATGTCGCTGGTCGACGTCGGAGCCGGAGCCCCGGGTCGGCCGTGGGCGCGGCCCCCGGGCGAGCCATACTGCTTGTCGACGTCGGAGCCGGAGCCCCGGGTCGGCCGTGGGCGCAGCCCCCGAGCTTTCGTCCGAAAGCGGTGCTGCAGCCCCGGGCGAGCCATGTCGTGTGGTGACGTCGGAGCCGGGGCGTCGAGGACGGGCGTGGGCGCAGCCCCCGAGCCTTCGCCTTGGTTCGGCGCGGCGCCGACTCGGTTTTTCTTCCGCCGGGATTCGTCGAGGATGAACTCTTCGCGTTCGGCGACGAGTGCAGCGCTGACCACGGCCAGTGTTGCCGCGATGTAGAGCAGGAGCGGCTCCTTGTCCTGGGGCGCGACCAAGATGGGAGCTGAAGAGAGATAGGCCTTCAGCTCTTGAAATGCGGCCTCGGCCTCGGGAGTCCATTGGAAACGATCCTTCCGCTTCATTAGCTTGAACATGGGCAGAGCGCGCTCGCCCAGTCTTGCGATGAAGCGGCCGAGCGCGGCCATGCAGCCTGTCAACTTCTGGACGTCCTTGAGGCGGGTGGGCGGGCGCATGTTCTCGATGGCCTGAATTTTTTCTGGGTTGGCCTCTATCCCCCGGTGTGAAACCAGGAAACCGAGGAGCTTCCCTGCAGGGACACCGAACACACACTTCGCCGGGTTGAGCTTGACCCGCTTGTCGCGTAAGTTGTCGAACGTTTGCTTCAGATCGGACAGCAGGGTCTCACTCTCACGCGACTTGATCACGATGTCGTCGACGTAGGCCTCTACGTTCTTCCCGAGCTGCTCATCGAGTGTCTTGCGCATTGCACGTTGGAACGTAGGGCCCGCGTTTTTCAAACCAAAGGGCATAGTCACATAACAATAACACCCCGCCGGGGTCATGAATGCGGTTTTTTCTTCGTCTCCCCTAGCCATGGGGATCTGGTGATACCCAGAATTCGCATCTAACATACAGAGTAGGTCACAACCTGCGGTTGAGTCAACTACTGTGTCTATGCGTGGCAGCGGGAACGGGTCCTTGGGGCACGCCTTGTTGAGGTCGGTGTAGTCGACGCACATGCGGAGCTTGCCGTTGCTCTTGGGGACGACCACCGGGTTCGCCAACCAGGTGGGGTGTAGGACTTCTCGTATGAAGCCGGCCTCGAGGAGCCGGCGGATCTCCTCCCGGATGAACATCTCTCGTTCCGGGGCTTGGCGCCGAGCCTTTTGCTTCACCGGCCGAGCGGCCGGGTTGACCTTCAACTCGTGCTCGATCACCTCCCTTGGTATGCCGGGCATATCGGACGGCTCCCAAGCGAAGACGTCCGCATTCTCCCGAAGGAAGGCGACGAGCGCGAGTTCCTATTTGGGGTCGAGCTCGGCCCCAATGGTGACGGTCTTGGAGCCGTGCGCGTTGACGGCGACCTGCTTGGTCTTCACCGGCTCGCCGGCCGTCATCTTGGAGCGCTTGGGGGCGGACTTGACTGCCTCCGGGATGCCACCAAGCTCCGGATCCGCATCCGCCGCCTTCTCGGCCGCCAGGATCAGCTCAGTGCACGCGATGGCACTCTTGTAGTCGGCACGGACGGTGATTACGCCCTTGGGCCCCGGCATCTTCAAGGTGAGGTAGGCGTAGTGGTCGCACGCCATGAACTTGGTAAGGGCCGGGCGCCCGATGATGGCGTTGTACGGGAGGTCGATGTCCGCCACGTCAAACACCACCTTCTCCGTGCGGAAGTTGTCCTTGGTGCCGAACGTGACCGGGAGCGTGACCCGCCCCAGGGGTTGGGCGCGTCCCGGAAGGACCCCGTGGAAGGGCCTTGAGGGCTCTAGGTCAGTTTTGCTGCCCTGGAGCATCTCGTACACCTGCGGGGTGATGAGGTTGATGCTCGCGCCGCCGTCGACCAGCGTGCGAGCGATCCTCTTGTTGCACACCGTCGGCGCGACGATGAGCGGGAGTCGGCCGTCCGAGTTGTCGGGGCCGACCAAGTCGCTTCGGTCGAAGGTGATCGGGACCTCTGACCACTTGACAGGGCGGGCGAGAGCCGTCCCCGTGCTCAGCGCGCACACTTCGCGGCGCAGGAGTTTCACCTGCCGCTTGGAGGTGATGGGCGCGGAGCCGCCGCAGATGACCGCGACGGTGTCCTCGTGGTCCTGGAAGAGGAGAGCCTCCCCGTCCTCCTGGGACCCCTTCTCGTTTCCCGCGCGCTCCTCTCTGCGCTTCTTGCGCTTTTCCGCGTTGGCGAGGATATACTTGCACTCCGTTTGGTCGTGCCACGTGGAATCGTGGAACGCGCAGAACTTCCCCGTGGGGAGAGACTTCTCGCCGCCTTTTGCCGCTTTCGGAGCCGCGGGGGGTTTGCCCCCCTTGGCACCCGTCGGCGCGGTGGCCAGGACCTCGCCCGCCTTCCGCTTCTTGGCGAGCTTCTTCTTCTGTTTCCGGGACAGAGGACGGTCGTCATCCTCGTCCTCTTTCTCCGGGTCGGAGTCGTGCCAGGCCTGTGCTTCCTGCCGGCGCGCGCACCGGTCCACCAACCCGAAGAGCTCCACGACGGTTTGGGGCTCGTGGACCCCGAGCTCGCCCAACACGTCCTTGTCGCGCACACCGTGGGCGAACGCCGATATGACCCGCGCCGGGTCAATGTTGGGGATGGTGTTGCGGACGTGGCTGAAACGCTGCACGAACTTGCGCAGCGGCTCGTCCTTCCGCTGTATGACCTTGTCCAGGTCGATTTGCGTGCCAGGGCGCTTGGCGGTGCCCTGAAAGTTGACGGTGAAGTCGCGGCACAACCCCTTCCAAGACTTGACTGACTCGGGCGGCAGGTTCATGAACCAAGACCGCGCCGAGTCCTTGAGCGCGAGGTGGAAGTAGTTGGCCATCACGTCCTCCGAGCCCCCGGCTGCCCGCACCGCGGTGGAGTAGATCTGCAGGAACTCGGAGGGAGGCGCCGTCCCGTCGTACCGCTCCGGTATGTCGGGGCGGAACTTGTTGGGCCACGTCACGGCGCGCAGCCTCTTGGAGAGGGCCGCGCATCCACCGGAGTACGCGACGCGGCGACTTTCGCTCTCCGCGCGCCGCCTCCTGTCCGGAGACGGTGAGGCGGACGAGCCGGACGACGGCGCGCGCGTCGAGCGGGACGAATGTGTGCGGTGCCTTTCGTGGCGCCGCTCCCGGGAGCGCTCGATGCTGATGCGAGCATCTTCCCCGTCGCGGCGGCGTCCCCCCAGCTTCCGCCGGAGGTCGTCCGGGCCACGACGGGGAGTCGTCACGGAGAAAGAGTAGTCCTCCGTGCCCGTGTGCGTGCGTTCAGTAGGCACGTACGTGGGGCCCTCCGAAGAGGAGTTTGCGCGCGAGCGCGACGGACCCGACCTGGATCTCGCCTGTCGCCGCGCCGTGTCCACCATTTTGGCGACATCCCGGAGCCAGGGCCCAGCTGGCGAGCCCTCCGCCAGCTCCGGCGGTGGGTTGCGCAGCAGGTCCCTCGCCCGGTCTAGTGCCGCTGGTGGGGTCAGGCTGTCGAAGGAGAGGCGCCGCGCCGGAGCGCGGCGCTGCTCATGCTCGGGTGAAGCGGTCCGTCCGCTGGGCGGCCGCTGGGAACCCGTCTGCGAGCGAGTGCGGCGTTGGGGCTGCGCGCCCTCCGCCCCGCTCAGCCGAGCAGGTCGGGGAGGGCGCGAGCCCTTGGCCGCCTTCACCGTAGGCGGCTGGTCCGCCATGATCTCCTCGTCCACCGACTCCGAGACGGAGCGGCGTCGAGGGTGCACGTCCTCGCTGCTCGAGGATCTGCGACTGACTCGCCCAGTCATGGCGAGGAAGAGCGAGCGCGAAGAAGAACACAGGAACTACGACGCCCCCCTACCTGGCGCGCCAAATGTCGAGGTGTGGAAACCACGGCAAATGGGGGCCTAGCACGGCCTCCCTTTGAGATTCGGAGGGGAGCGAACGGTTCTAAGTGTTGGAATCGCGCACGAGAGAGAGGAAGGACACGAGCAGTTTTACCCAGGTTCGGGCCACCAGAGGTGTAAAACCCTACGTCCTGCTTGTCTGGTATTGCTCAAGTGTTGTGTGTTGGTTTCATGTACAAGGCACTCCCTTTTATAGTGCAAGGTGAGGCCAGTCCCGTTCATGGGCCGCTATGGGGGTGCCGGCTGGCGACCCCCCCTCCACCCGAGATGCCGGGCGTCTTTTCTGGTGTCAGCGGGCTTCGCTCGCCTGCCATCATTACTCGATTGACTCCCGTCGTCTTGTCCCATCGCTCGTACCGCACGCGCGCCGCACCAGGAGCGGTGAGGCGCGGAAAGGGGGCCGGATGCGCCGGATGACCCCCCGGTCCAAGCGACGCACCGTACGGTGGCAGGCGGCGCTCGTCAGCCCACGCCCCCCTGCCCGCCGAACAGTGCGCTACAGGGCTACGACTGGACGGGTCACGTCCATTGGTCGCGGCCCTGCGCGACGTGCACGCATTGAAGTCCAGCGACACGCCCGCGCGGCCGCGCGGGCTGTCGCTGGCAGGTGGGACCCCTTCGGGAGGAAATCCCCGCGCCCCGGATCCGCGCGCACTGTAGCCGCACAGAATCCGGGGCGGCTCATCGAGGCGCGGCGCGGTTAAGGCGCCCCGAACCTCCGCCGCCACGTGCCGGGCTCCCACAGGCTCGCGGGGCCCCGCCCTTGTCCGCGTCACGCGGCGGGTCGCGGAGGCGGCAGGGTGTAGCCACGTGGCAACGCCCCACGGCTCGCGGCTGCGAGCCGTGCGGGAGCCCGACGCTCCGCGCACCCTAGCCGGGCCGCTTCGGCCCACTTGGCGCGTGGTTGTCTTCCTTGGCCCAAGACGGACTTGGGCCGGCCTTTTGACGGGGGAGTGGGGACCCTGGTTCCCAGTACACCGACATTCCGAGCTTGAGATTGTTGTTTCTGAGGCGATCCGAGGTCGCTTCCGCGGCAGCAGGCGGAGCAGCTGGGTGGTGCGGGGCAGGCGAAGCGACGCGGCACGGAGCGGGGCGGGCCGGCCTGCGCGACGGCGGCGCGGCTCGGCCTGCGCGTAGCAGCGTGCGGCGCGGCGACCTGAGCAGAGCGGGGCGGCCGGCGCGGCGGCGTCGCAACGACCTGCGCGAGGGTCCCACGGTGAGAGGATGCAGTAATGGTCGTCGGTTGGAGATGTTTGTCTTTAGGTGTTCTGCATTGAAGGTCAGGAACACCCATTTGAGCTTTTGGGTCTCAATTTTAGGTGTTCCGGGTTGGAGTCAGTCTAACATCTTACCATTGGGCACGGTCGCGTCTGCTTGACATCGATGGTGTTATTGGCATCAGCCATATGGATGCAACGAAATCCATGGTGGAACTCTGGCTGCTTCAGGACTATGAGCTAGAGGTCTGGTCGTTGAAGTACCGGATTGAGTTGCCAACGGCACAACTCATCAGGAATAT
The DNA here is from genome assembly GCA_012490785.1 of Eragrostis nindensis. NCBI lineage: Eukaryota > Viridiplantae > Streptophyta > Magnoliopsida > Poales > Poaceae > Eragrostis > Eragrostis nindensis. The sequence continues at coordinate 1,178,539 of JAAXCT010000120.1, read as the reverse complement.
TGCAAATAACAGGTCTTTTAATGGGTTGGTTGTATCTGGCAACGGAGACGTACTGATCTACTTTGGCACCCATTTGCATTTTTTCACTGTGACAGCAAGGGTAACTTGCTACAGGAAGTCCCATTGGATCGTGCCATTTCGAGGCCTGTTGGGTATTGCTTCAAAGAAAGCCTTGTGAGGCATACCTTCTTCCAGAGGATACTGCTTCTTGTTGATTATGTTATGGCTTACCCCTCTTAGTCTTAAGTAACTTGTTCATTTACATTACACCTTGAACCCAACATTTGTTTGTTCATATATTTGTACGATCAAAAGTGAAAATCACTTTGCCATGCTAATGGTAGGAAAACTTTTGCTCGTATGGGACTACTGTCCGTCCCTTTTTTCTGTTCAATACAGCGGCGGGCCCAGGTTCAAAAGCTTGGGTATTCCCGTTCGACCGAATAAAGAAAATTTGTTCAATGCAGAGCACATTAACGTGAATTAAAGAACAACTTGTTCACAATATTCAACACACTCAGTACCGGAGAGGCGGGGAGTCGGAGACGGTGGCGCGCTAGCGGGCGAGTGGCGACCTGCGCCACCAGGCTTGCCGTGGCACCGTGGGGAGACGCAAGATTGGGGAGGCTCGATTTGGTACTGGGGAGCAGCAAGCAATGGCGGCAGCGGCGGACCCAGGTTCAAAAGCTTGGGTATTCCCATTCGACCGAATAAAGAAAATTTGTTCAATGCAGAGCACATTAACGTGAATTAAAGAACAACTTGTTCACAATATTCAACACACTCAGTACCGGAGAGGCGGGGAGTCGGAGACGGTGGCGCGCTAGCGGGCGAGTGGTGACCTGCGCCACCAGGCTTGCCGTGGCACCGTGGGGAGACGCAAGATTGGGGAGGCTCGATTTGGTACTGGGGAGCAGCAAGCAATGGCGGCAGCGGCGGACCCAGGTTCAAAAGCTCGGGTATTCCCGTTCGACCGAATAAAGAAAATTTGTTCAATGCAGAGCACATTAACGTGAATTAAAGAACAACTTGTTCACAATATTCAACACACTCAGTACTGGAGAGGCGGGGAATCGGAGACGGTGGCGCGCTAGCGGGCTAGTGGAGACCTGCGCCACCAGGCTTGCCGTGGCACCGTGGGGAGACGCAAGGATTGGGGAGGCTCGATTTGGTACTGGGGAGCAGCAAGCAATGGCGGCAGGACTCGATTTGGAGTTGGGGAGCGGCAATAGGCAATGGCGGGTGGCGGTGACGATTTCACGCAGAGAGCGTCGAGCGATGTGGTGGAGTCGGGAGCGCTTGGCATCAACTGATTGACGTCGACTTGGGCTGAATATGGGCCGTTCCCTTGTCTGTCGAGCCGAACCAAGGAAACAAATGCAGCCCAACAATCCAAGGTGCAGTATATTTGACGTATACTCAACTTTTTTCCAAAAAAGCTGGGTATTCCTGGGAATACCCAGCCATCATACTGGGTCCGCCACTGAATGGCGGCAGGACTCGATTTGGAGTTGGGGAGCGGCAATAGGCAATGGCGGGTGGCGGTGACGATTTCACGCAGAGAGCGTCAAGCGATGTGGTGGAGTCGAGAGCGCTTGGCATCGACTGATTGACGTCGACTTGGGCTGAATATGGGCCGTTCCCTTGTCTGTCCAGCCGAACCAAGGAAACAAATGCAGCCCAACAATCTAAGGTGCAGTATATTTGATGTATACTCAACTTTTTTCCAAAAAAGCTGGGTATTCCTGGGAATACCCAGCCATCATACTAGGTCCGCCACTCGTTCAATACATGTTGTTTGTCAATTACATAATTTGTGGTAACTTCATCATCAATTAATTTAAAACCAGAGAGAGTACTCTCGCATGAAACTACATCTTATCTGGCCACTGACAGTAACGTCACCAAGTTGTATTTCTCTGATAAAAATTGCTATATTTGACGCATAATTCTAGTTGGCACGCAATTGTTGCTATATATGATGCATGGCTCTATCGTGTGTATGTGTGTGTGTGTGTGTGATAGAGAGAGAGAGAGAGAGAGAGAGAGAGAGAGAGAGAGAGAGATTGTGGCTGCATATGGCTTTAGCAATTGTTTGTTTTTTTTTTTTTTGATCAACCATACCTGTATTACGCAATTGTTTGTATTGCATAAAGATAGGAGAATTTTACAATAATCTCAAATGGATGCACATCGTATATGTGTGGCGACACATTATCGGTATACGGTGATAACTATGGAAAGCTGGTCGCCACTTAACCTTGTAGCCTCCACCATCAATTTGTTGTTCCTTGGTCATCCGGTAAAAAATTCACTAGGTGCATCGGTTTCGTCAAAGATTTCATTTGAATCCTTCGCTTGCATTTCATTAGAACCAAATACGACAATAACTATGGTGCCTTGGCAGCCAACTAACCTAGTAACCTCTCCTCAAAAAAAAAAAAAAAAAAAAACTAACCTAGTAACCTCCACCATCGATTTGTTCCATAGAAATCGTTCCTTGGTCATCCGGCAATGACAGGCCCGCCATCGATCAGCGGTGATAGAACGGCGGCAAATACTTGGAATAGAAATCGGCCGTGGCTTTGCTTCCCCACGTTTCGTTTCAATACTTTTGCATGGCAAATCAACATCAGCAGCCAGAGTCTTGGAAAATGTGGCTGTGAAAATGTGCTGGATGTAAGCGTGAGTCTGTATGATGATACGTTTTTTTTTTAATGAAAACCGAGGGTGAACACCCTCTTATCTAAAAAAAAAATCAACATCAGCAGCCACAGTCAATGTCTTGGAAGCAAAAAGGCTTGTAGCTTAGTGGTTACAAAAGGCTCAGTAGCACCTTAATTCCTGGGTTCGATTCCCTGTAGGAGCGATTTTTCTAGGATTTAACGGCGTTGTGCTTTTAGTTGTAGGCAACGCTCCGTCGACAACGAGGCCAGTGGTGACTTCGTCAATCTTGAAAATTTGCCGGCTCAGTCTTCGAAGATGCTCTCATAAGGGTAGGGTTTGTGTATGTGCGTTCATAGATGTGAGTGTGCGTGCGTTGTAAGTGTCTGTGCAGATGTGGTGTTAACTAGTTGAACTGTTTGTGTAAGCTCCAGTTTCCTTTTTATGCTTGGGTGGTGATCACCATCACCATACAACAACGAGGGCTGGGTTGGGTATTTGTGGTGGGAAGGCGATGCGACACCTGTAGCCACTTGTGATTCGTGTCCAGGCTCACATGTCAGATGTTGTTTGGCACGTTGAATCTTGCCACACATCATTACAAGTAGTCTCTTTTACCTTTGGCGGCGGCCCTAGATTTGTTCTAGAGTTAAGGTGTGGGAAGACAATACTGACGATTGTTATGTGTTCATTGACACAGAAGATGTGCCACGATGTTGGAAAATGGTTTATGTTTAAAAGAAAAAGTATGTCATGAGTACCTAACAGCAGAACTATAGATAGATCCCCTTGCCAAGTTGCCAGCGTATGAGCATCTAAATTAGCTGTTCGATTTTCCTGGACAAACTCCACCATGCATTCTCTACGGAGATTCTTGATCACCATCGCACAGTTGCTTGCCATGCGGAACCTTTGAATCTTTGGGTTTTTTTAGGGAGCATCGGGATGACGGGCTAGACCATGGCAACTATACCTACCTTTTTTTTTTAGGGAACTCACACTTTATTAATCTGAAGTGTATAAGTTACAAACGCCATCAGGCGGATTTATCAACCAAATATGTCTGCCTAAACTTTCATACAGAGAACTCCTGGCTAAACGATGAGCATCCCCGTTGGACGATCTTCCTTCGTGGACGAAGTCAGCAGTCACGAACGCAGCAGCTCGCGCCTTGATCTCCTGGATAACATGGCCGTATCGACCCAAACCAGTCCCATTTATGCTCCTAATAACACTCACGTTATCTGAGGCCAACCTGAACTTGTGGAGTAGTAGATCGCTAGCCAAAGCTAGACCCTCTCTTACCGCGACTGCTTCCAAAATTTCTGGTTCGTCCATCCCTTCAACCACCACTGCCGACCCTCCTAAGAACTTGCCAGATGAGTCTCTAGCTACTGCTGCAACTGCTGCCTTGTTGTGGTTCTTGGATACAGCGGCATCCACGTTGATCTTCATGAGGCCCTCCGGGGGAGGGATCCATCGCGCCCAAATTGCGCGAACTGCTTCCTTCTTTGAAGTGGGTTTCTTTTGAGTTTCTTCCAGGTATTCGATAAACTGGTTCACAAACAATTAGTCGACATAGGACTCTGAAATATTTCCTCATGAATAGCTTTCCTCCTTGCATACCAAATGGCCCAGAGAGTAACCAGCAACCGTGTAAGATCCTCATGTTTCAACGAATTCATGACAGCTGCTAACCATCCCCTCGCATCTCCTTGTTCAGTCTCAGAAACAAGTTCAGCTATCTCCTCTTTTGCTAGAGCCCACACACACCTTGCCATATGACACTCAAGTAACGAGTGTCTCCATGAATCCTGCGCACCACATAGAGCACACAAGCTTTGGGTCCTCATATTACGATGGTGCAGCACATCTCCAGTTGGGAGCGAGTGTCTGGCAAGTCTCCATAGAAACACCTTGATTTTCGATGGGACCTTCACATTCCATAATGAGGTCCCCTCCTTTTCATTAGTTTTGACATCAGACTTCTCGGCTTTATTACTATAACTAGCACAACGCCCGTGCTTTGCCACGGAACAACCATAAATGTAAGCAATTGCTAATGTCAGCAGTTAAACTCTAAATCAAGATAACGTTAGCTGCTCAATTTACTGCAAACCGGTGTGTGCATCAAGCAAAATCCGTACTTTGCTACGGAAATTGAAACTTGCAAAAATTGTTTTGCTCTTTAATTCTTAATCTTGTTAATTTTGTGAGGGCATCAATCAGACTTGGTTCACGACGAATACAAGTGCTTCAGAGTTGAGGAAAAGCAATAATTTCAACAGGATGAATTAGTTAGCTTAACTTGATAAGCATGATTGGAATTTTTTGACATGAAGGGTGTGAAGATCAGTATACAAATCTATAAACATGTACAACCAGCATTGGAGCTCCGATTGTTAAGCAAAACAGAACCTAATTAGCTAATAGGTTCAACAAAACTGAAATTCCTCGGAACCTACTAATCACCTAATAGTTCAATGAAATAATTGTAATTCTATATGAATAAAGTAATTCCAAGTACTCTTTAGTAGTATCCATGTAAGACTTCGGCATTGCATTTTTTTTTCTTTTTTTTGGGTTCCTTCTTCATGCTACAAACTGAAATGATTTATTCTGAATCTGCATGAATGACTGCAACCAGGAGACACACCAGTTGCAGATAATACATATCAGTATGTCACCGAGAAACTTCACTTGCAGCGTATCAGTTCAGACACCGTGGTGGCAAGATAATGGAGGCATACAGTAATGCGGGGAGGAAAATCAATGTACAAGATGAAAACTAAATAGAAAGGCAGCTAGTTTGGGCGGCGAACACCGTAGCGCAGCTGGATTGCCCATCTCTCCCCTTCCCAGCAAAGTGCGAAGTGCCGGACGAGATGGCCGCCACAGCAGCCAAACTCCCCAGCCGAAACGTGTCCGCCGGCAGATGGAGTGGCCCTGCTCATCCAGCTGCCGCGTCGGAGCGATTTTGGCCCCCGCAGCGATAAAATCAAGGCGGCGGTGTTCAGACCCATGAGCGCAGCCGCGGAGATAGGATCGTCGTAATGCGCGCATGGGGATGGCGCGGAGGGAAGGCTCCGGGACGGAGTAGCCGGAGAGGCGGAAGATGAGCAGGTATTGCTTCAAAGAAAGCCTTGCGAGGCATACCTTCTTCCAGAGGTTACTGCTTCTTGTTGATTATGTTATGGCTTACCCCTCTTAGTCTTAAGTAACTTGTTTATTTACATTACACCTTGAACCCAACATTTGTTTGTTCATATATTTGTACGATCAAAAGTGAATATCACTTTGCCATGCTAATGGTAGGAAAACTTTTGCTCGTATGGGACTACTGTCCGTCCCTTTTTTCTGTTCAATACAGCGGCGGGCCCAGGTTCAAAAGCTTGGGTATTCCCGTTCGACCGAGCAAAGAAAATTTGTTCAATGCAGAGCACATTAACGTGAATTAAAGAACAACTTGTTCACAATATTCAACACACTCAAAGGTACCGAAGAGGCGGGGAGTCGGAGACGGTGGCCCGCTAGCGGGCGAGTGGGGACCTGCGCCACCAGGCTTGCCGTGGCACCGTGGGGAGACGCAAGGATTGGGGAGGCTCGATTTGGTAATGGGGAGCAGCAAGCAATGGCGGCAGGACTCGATTTGGAGTTGGGGAGCGGCAATAGGCAATGGCGGGTGGCGGTGACGATTTCACGCAGAGAGCGTTGAGCGATGTGGTGGAGTCAGCAGCGCTTGGCATCGACTGATTGACGTCGACTTGGGCTGAATATGGGCCGTTCCCTTGTCTGTCGAGCCGAACCAAGGAAACAAATGCAGCCCAACAATCCAAGGTGCAGTATATTTGACGTATACTCAACTTTTTTCAAAAAAGCTAGGTATTCCTGGGAATACCCAGCCATCACACTGGTCCGCCACTGAATGGCGGCAGGACTCGATTTGGAGTTGGGGAGCGGCAATAGGCAATGGCGGGTGGCGATGACGATTTCACGCAGAGAGCATTGAGCGATGTGGTGGAGTCGGCAGCGCTTGGCATCGACTGATTGACGTTGACTTGGGCTGAATATGGGCCGTTCCCTTGTCTGTCGAGCCGAACCAAGGAAACAAATGCAGCCCAACAATCCAAGGTGCAGTATATTTGACGTATACTCAACTTTTTTCAAAAAAGCTAGGTATTCCTGGGAATACCCAGCCATCATACTGGTCCGCCACTGAATGGCGGCAGGACTCGATTTGGAGTTGGGGAGCGGCAATAGGCAATGGCGGGTGGCGGTGACGATTTCACGCAGAGATCGTCGAGCGATGTGGTGGAGTCGAGAGCGCTTGGCAGCGACTGATTGACGTCGACTTGGGCTGAATATGGGCCGTTCCCTTGTCTGTCGAGCCAAACCAAGGAAACAAATGCAGCCCAACAATCCAAGGTGTAGTATATTTGACGTGTACTCAACTTTTTCCCAAAAAAGCTGGGTATTCCTGCAGCCATCATACTGGGTCCGCCACTGGTTCAATACATGTTGTTTGTCAATTACATAATTTGTGGTAACTTCATCATCAATTAATTTAAAACCAGAGAGAGTACTCTCGCATGAAACTACATCTTATCTGGCCACTGACAGTAACGTCACCAAGTTGTATTTCTCTGATAAAAATTGCTATATTTGACGCATAATTCTAGTTGGCACGCAATTGTTGCTATATATGATGCATGGCTCTATCGTGTGTAAGTGTGTGTGTGTGTGTGTGATAGAGAGAGAGAGAGAGAGAGAGAGAGAGAGAGAGAGAGAGAGAGAGAGAGAGAGAGAGAGAGAGATTGTGGCTGCATATGGCTTTAGCAATTGTTTGTATTTTTTTTTTGATCAACCATACCTGTATTACGCAATAACTATACTCTGATAGCGGAAAGGTTTCCGCTTCTCCCAGCGATTCTGCCGACGTGCTCGCGTACCGTACGGCCGCGTCGGTTTTTTGACGGCGTGGCCACCCTCCCCGACGACCACGTCGATGCCGTACGTCGGCGGCCATGGTGGGCCTTCACCACGTGCTGCTCTGGCTCGCAGACCATGTGCTGCTCCTGCTCCTCTGCCGGAGACCAGCCCGTGCTCGGCCACCATTTGGAAGCTGCCAGATTTGTACACGATGGGAGGGATGGGGAGAGAGGAAGAAATTAAATTGAAAGAAAACGACCTCTGACGGAGGGATTGGAAGGGAGAGAAAAAAAAATCGATCTGAAAGAAATGACCTCGATCAGGCTGCCGTCGCGCTTGTGCCGCTCTGTTCCACCGGCACTCATGGCGTGGTGCGCCGAGAGCCTGGGCCCCTCTTCCACGTCGCGCCGGAGGAGCCGCCTAGAGCGGCGACGCGACGAAGAGCTCCACTGGTGGCCGGGCCTCGCCAGGAAACTCGCTGCCCCCATGCTCCTAGCTCGCAGGGAGGAGAAGAGAGGAGGGAGGCCGTTGAGCTCCATGACCGTGGTCAGCAGCAGGCAACATCTAGGTGAGAGAGGAAGAAGGGAGCGGCGGGAGATGGAAGAAGATAAGGTTGCTGTTGTTCCCGTGAAGAAGATAAGGTTTTGGTCGTTTTGCAAATAGACCCTGTTCTTTTATGTATTTTCACCAACATGTTGCAAGAGTAGCCAGTTACGCCGTTTCCAACCGGGCGCAGCGTAGCGCGCCACCTCACCCTAGTTGTTTGTATTGCATAAAGATAGGAGAATTTTACAATAATCTCAAATGGATGCACATCGTATATGTGTGGCGACACATTATCGGTATACGGTGATAACTATGGAAAGCTGGTCGCCACTTAACCTAGTAGCCTCCACCATCAATTTGTCGTTCCTTGGTCATCCGGTAAAAAATTCACTACGTGCATCGGTTTCATCAAAGAATTTCATTTGAATCCTTCGCTTTCATTTCATTAGAACCAAATACGACAATAACTATGGTGCCTTGGCAGCCAACTAACCTAGTAACCTCTCCTCAAAAAAAAAAAAAAACTAACGTAGTAACATCCACCATCGATTTGTTCCATAGAAATGGTTCCTTGGTCATCCGGCAATGACAGGCCCGCCATCGATCAGCGGTGATAGAACGGCGGCAAATACTTGGAATAGAAATCGGCCGTGGCTTTGCTTCCCCACCTTTCGTTTCAATACTTTTACATGGCAAATCAACATCAGCAGCCAGAGTCTTGGAAAATGTGGCTGTGAAAATGTGTTGGATGTAAGCGTGAGTCTGTATGATGATACATTTTTTTTAATGAAAACCGAGGGTGAACACCCTCTTATCTAAAAAAAAAATCAACATCAGCAGCCACAGTCAATGTCTTGGAAGCAAAAAGGCTTGTAGTTTAGTGGTTACAAAAGGCTCAGTAGCACCTTAATTCCTGGGTTCGATTCCTTGTAGGAGCGATTTTTCTAGGATTTAACAGCGTTGTGCTTTTAGTGGTAGGCAACGCTCCCGTCGACAACGAGGCTAGTGGTGACTTCGTCAATCTTGAAAATTTGCGTGCTCAGTCTTCGAAGATGCTCATAAGGGTAGGGTTTGTGTATGTGCATTCATAGAGGTGAGTGTGCGTGCGTTGTGAGTGTCTGTGCAGAAGTGGTGTTAACTAGTTGAACTGTTTGTGTAAGCTCCAGTTTCCTTTTTATGCTTGGGTGGTGATCACCATCACCATACAACAACGAGGGCTGGGTTGGGTATTTGTGGTGGGAAGGTGATGCGACACCCGTAGCCACTTGTGATTCGTGTCCAGGCCCACATGTCAGATGTTGTTTGGCGCGATGAATCTTGCCACACATCATTACAAGTAGTCTCTTTTACCTTTGGCGGCGGCCCTAGATTTGTTCTAGAGTTAAGGTGCGGGAACACCACTGACGATTGTTATGTGTTCATTGACACAGAAGATGTGCCATGATGTTGGAAAATGGTTTATGTTTAAAAGAAAAAGTATGTCATGAGTACCTAACAGCAGAACTATAGATAGATCCCCTTGCCAAGTTGCCAGCGTATGAGCATCTAAATTAGCTGTTCGATTTTCCTGGACAAACTCCACCATGCATTCTCTACGGAGATTCTTGATCACCATCGCGCAGTTGCTTGCCATGCGGAACCTTTGAATCTTTGGGTTTTTTTAGGGAGCATCGGGATGACGGGCTAGACCATGGCAACTATACCTACCTTTTTTTTTTAGGGAACTCACACTTTATTAATCTCGCTCCTTTGTTGCTTCATCGCAGGGCCCCTTCGTCTCGATTGGTTTCATGGAGTCTCTCTTGACGGTCAGAATGTCTTCTTCAGGTTAGTTGTAACCTTTTTCTCTCAACATGCTTTCCCTTTTAGCTACATGTTTTTATGGCGTCGCTAGTCGTCGCCTAAGCGCAAAGGCGCTCAGAAATTCAGGGCGTCCCCGTCGCCTTGCTAAGAAACCAGGCAAATCGAGAGAGGAAGGGAGAAGTATGGAAGGAAGGGACGGGAACCGCCATGGAAGGCCAAAGCCAGCAAATCTAGGAGGCAGTGGCAGCTCTCGATCTGAGAAGGTAGAGAGAATCAGGGATGGGGGAGGAGTCTGCAACCAACCAAAGCAGAGCAGAGAGAGAGAGAGAGAGAGAGAGAGGCGCATGGCCATGGCAGCGCTGGTTGGGAGAGACGAAGAGGCATCGATGTCTGGCTGGATGTAGGTCAACGGGTGGGCTGGTAGATGGTTGTTGGGCTGGGCTCTCTTTTCTTTCCATCTCTCTCTCTCTCTCTCTCTTCTTTTTCTTTTCCATTTTCTTTCCACCAGGATGCACCGTATGCTCTCCATCTCAGATGTATATGGCGTCGCCTCACCTCGCCTTATACACGCCTAGGCATCTAGAGGGGGTGAGTCGCCTTGTATCGCCTCACCATCTTAAAAATAGTCTGCCAGCATGCTTCTTGTTAATAACTTATGGACCTTGGAGCACGACTTCATTTTTATGCATGTCCATGCTCTTGCTTGTACTCTGCTGAGATCCAAAAGTTAGTTGGCTTAGATTGCGCTGGATTAATATCAGTTTCTGTATCACCTTCCTTAGCCTTTTAGAGCAAAGAACCAAAATACAAACTTCTGACCAGCCAGCCACAGTTCTCCGCCTAGTTCAACATAGGTTGCCCTGCAGCTTGCCCTAACCATACGTGCAGGCTGCTCTTAGCTAAGGTATCTCACAGAATGACTGAAGAAAGGTGGCTGCTTCATAGAAAAGATGTAATTCCTAGCATGTTCACTCTTCATTTGAATTATTTTTTCAGCGCAAATGCAAGACACCTAACAGTTGTCTTCTCAGATTTGTACATGCTGATGCAATTTATTTTGCCTTCTGTTGTACAGCTATGATGTCTTGGTGAAATCATTCACAACGTAGCTTATTAGAGGCATATGCGCCCTGTGGAAAACAAACACTTGTTTCATATTACGCTGAAGTGTTTATGTTCTTACATCCTTGTTTTTTTAAGAAAAAGGAATGGATGGTGAATCTGGTAGGCATGATATGCTGGAGAGCATATTACACAATCAAAGTTCAGAACCACGCAATCTGCCATTAAAATATTTGAGGAAGATCACAAACGACTTTAATGATAAGCAATTACTTGGTGAAGGTGGTTTTGGTAAGGTGTACAAGGTAAGATAAAAACACATCTTTTCCGTTATATCAAATTTATGTAACCAGATTTCATCCAGGATTCTACATCTATATTAATACGAGAGTTTAAGCAGGGGTTGCTACAAAATGAAAAACTGGTTGCTGTAAAGAAGCTTGACCAGTTAAAGCCAGGAGTTCAGGAGAAACAATTTGAAAATGAGGTTTACCATCTTATGAGGCTTAAGCACCCGAATATAGTACGATTTCTAGGCTACTGTTATGAAACAAAAAATGAATGTCTAGATTTCAATGGGAAGTACATTTTTGCGGAGATGCAACAGAGGCTTCTCTGCTTAGAGTATCTGCCAAATGGAAGCCTTGATGTGCATCTTTCAGGTATGATCATAACATTTTTTTGCATGAATGAAACAGGATATATATTACAGTTTTTTTTCTTTTTATTATTATTTTACAATCCTTCCATACATTAGCTGGAGCAGTTGAGCATAAAGACAAGCGATATTCTGATATCATTCTTGAAGGAAAAACCACTTTATCCCCAGTTTCGTTCATTGTCAATGAACCCTCCCATCCTCCATAATTCATGCAATCAAGCACCAAAATGCATATCCAATCCAACCCCTACTCGCATGGAACTCTGGCTTGACGAATTGCTTGGGTGCCTATTAGAAGCACTGTAATGACTGGTGGGAATCTATTGGTTGAGATACGAAAACTATTCAATTCTTTTGTGTGTCATTGAGCCAAATATGGGAAGCAAAGTCCATTTTACTACCCTCAAGTATCCATGTAGTTCAGTTAACCCCCTAAACTAATTTTTAGTCTGATTTACTACCCCGAACTATCTAGATTGGTCGAATTCACCCCTTAGTGAACTTTTTCTTTTTTGTTTCTCTTTGTATGGGTTATATTTGAAGCTCAAATTTTGTAGGATGATAGATGACATCATACTCTATGCTAGAAAAATTATTTCAGATTTTTTCATAAATATTTTCTTACATTATTCTGTCTCACATGTCGAATTTGTATTGCACACTTTTCACATACAAAAAAGTTTTAAAAAATTCTTTAAATATTTTCCTAACATAAGGTATGTTTTAACCTATAACCTCACAAAAGTTTACGATCAAATATGATGTGTACCTAAAAATACAAAAAAGAAAAATTTCATAAGGGAGTGAATCGAACCAATTTAAATAGTTTGAGGGAGTAAAATAGACCAAAAATTAGTTTAGGGGGTTAAGTGAACTACATGGATACTTGAGGGTAGTAAAATAGACTTCTTCCAAAAAAAGAAGAAGAGAGAAGCAAAGTAAACAAGAGGGTGACTCATATGTCGGGTTATAAATGCAGATGAATCTTCTGGATTTGATTGGGACACACGTTATAAAATAATTAAGGGAGTTTGCTGTGGTATACATTACCTTCATGAGGAATGTAAATTTCAAACTAACGGTTCCATTATTCACTTGGACCTAAAACGTGCGAATATATTACTTGATGACAACATGGTGCCAAAAGTGGCAGACTTTGGTCTCTCAAGACACTTCGATGAGAAAAAAACTCAAACACGCACAACAAATCTTGCAGGATCATTGTAAGTTTATTGTTCGGATATAGTCTGTTTCTTTATAAGCTTGCAGGATCTGTGTAATTCTTTGAACACTTCTAAAGATGGAACTCTTGTGTCAAAATGTAGAGGTTACATGGCACCAGAGTACATATACCGCCATGTAATCACAACGAAGGCAGACATATATAGTTTGGGTGCAATAATCATAGAGATCATAACCGGGAAAAGGATTGACCCTTTCAGTTTCAATATTATAGCTTCCTACCAGGACTTCGTGGAAGCTGTAAGAAGTTGTATTTAAACCTTGAAGATAGATGCCATTTTGACAATTCATTTACATTTGCATCTTTGTGTAGTATCTTGATCTCTGTTCTATCTTTGCAGGTACTTAAGAACTGGAGCAACAGGCTAAAAGAAACACCATCAGAAACAGACTGCAAACAAATAAAATGTTGCCTTGAGATTGGTCTAAGCTGTGTCAAAGTTAATCGAAACGAGAGGCCTTCAACAAAAGAAATTATTGACAGCCTTAATAGAGGGGAAGCTATAAATTGCTATGTCAACAATGAGGAAATGCAACCAGCTGACAAGGTACTGTCACTTATGGAAGGGACACCATAAATTTTCTTAATAGTTTATTTCACGAGAATGGGTTATAAGAAATGTGTATGTTATTTCCTCTTCTAGGGAGGCATCAAACATCCCATATATGCTGTTATTATCAAGTATCTTGGTTACTTAAACTTTGAAATGTTTCTCAATACTATCTTCTTTGAGAAGAGTACGAACCATAAAGCAAAAGAAAAACAAGTAGCCTTGTCTAGAGTAAGAATACAAGTAGTTGGGCCTTGGGGGAAAATATGTATCATAATACAAAAAAAGGAGATTGAGGGAATGCTACCTTGCCAATGCTATCGTGCATGGATGATCTTACTAGATTCAAATCAGGATCAAAAGTCCCTACTGGTTGCCCTGGAATTACTAATCTTCATTTTCATAGAGCTCACTTGTTTTATTCGTACCTCCTGGATCTAAAATACTCCTCTTTGGTCAATCCCTAGTCTGTTCTATGGATGCACACAAGTGCGATTAACATTTCCCTTTCTTGATGTTATTCTTGGTCGATATGATTCGTTCTCATTTTGAAAAGGGGGCCGGTGAAGCGCATCTTTGCTATTTTGTCACTTGGACTGTAGACACATACCTAACTTTTGTGCTAAAACATACTACCATGCTAACTATCTTAGGCTAAACCTTTTTGTTTTAGTTTCAAAATTAACTGCTAAGGTGGGAATATTTGTATGCTAATATCATATATTCTTCTAGCCTGTATGCAAGCTCATGCCATGTGCATACTACTGATTTGCATGCATCCATCGGTTGGACCCTGAAGCTTAAACTAGTGGGAAACAGAGGTAGAGCACTTGAACACTGACATGTATCATAGTTGTATCGTATATTAAAATTGTGCCAGACACGACTGGAACGCAAGAGCTCTGAAGTCAACAGTTCACTTGAATTTCTATATGCAGAAATGTGCACAACATTGTAGTGTAACATAATAATATTACACATCAAACTCTTAACTATAGAAATGATGGTATTATTTGCTGCTTGTATCTAAATCATACTATCTGCAGAGAATTTTTCATGTTCTCTAAAGTTGTCAAAAGTACATCCCCACGCTAACTTAATGGGTCCTTTAATGCAGATTATGTCCGTCCTAAAGGATTTGATGGAGATCACCCCTCTTGAGCTCCGCTTTTGCTTGGAGCTAAACAAGCGGATCCCTTGCCTCGTGCAGATGACTAACAAGACAGATCACTATGTTGCTTTCAATTTCTGCGTATTAAGGACGACGAGCTTGTATTATATTGAGCCGCCCAGTGGCTTTATGAGACCACGTTCCACATCAAATGTCACTGTAACTATGGAAGAGCGACCAGTGGTACCGCAGGACTGGCAGTGCTATGACGAATTCCTTGTACAAAGTGTCATTGTAAAGGGGGACTGCCTCATGTCCGAGCATAACACTGGACATATATTTAGCAAGACGCCGAGTGACATAGTGAATCAGGTGAAATTGACGGTTGTTTATGTCCAATCACCCCTGCTTCCATCATCATCGGGTCTGAATGGCATAGACTATAAGGAGGTTTGTTTTTTCGAACAGAAAATCCAAGCTATTATAATTAGGAGATCCAGTAAGAAACCGGAGCATATGTTATGTTCTTATCATTTTAGTATTTTGTAGCACTATATGCAAATTCTTGTTGCTTGAAGTTTCTCTCTGACATGTTTGGTGCTAACTAGACTAGTGTATGTTCTTTTTTAACTTGTTTATGGAAGGATAGTTGTCCAGTTATTTTTTATCCTCGTGTTGTACAGATGTACTTCCTGTGTCATGACTGCCGACTTTGTGCTCCAGGAAAATGTAGACATATTGATTATGCATGTATGTCAAGATCTGGGATTCTCCAACGGTTGGCCTATTGCAGCTGTTGTGATCTACAGGTGCCTTTTACACTGGAAATCATTTGAAGCTGAAAGAACTGTTGTTTTCGACCGTATTATTCAGAGTATATCAAGCGCAACAGAGGTTAGTGAGTAGCACATCTTGTTGGATATTATGGTTAACATTAAGTAACTTTCTATGAAGAACAGGTCCAAATGCCACAGTGACAAGATAAAACATTGTTGGTTTGCAGCAACACATTCTATTCCCAATTTCGGATTGGGCTCCTAGACACCTATTGCCACTACAACACAAATGGCTTGTAGGGACAATGTCTATGTCTTCTTGAGACAATTTATATTGTCTTTACATAGTCGAATAGACATTTTCCAAAGTGTCATAGATGTATTACTACGTCCAATGTCTCTTTCAACTAAGGGACACTTTGCATAATATTATATCTCGACACCCTAACTGTACTAAAATTAAATTATTAAAATTTGCTTTGTGTATCATGACTAGTACTTGAACTCAACACCTCATAGAAAGTGTACTTCATCTCCACTAGCCAACTCAACCTCACATCACAACTTGCTAATACTTATTATTCCATTGTTTTAAGTAGTATACAATGTGTCTCGGATTTCTAAATAAGCAAATAGTGTCTCTAGAGTAAGAAAAGATTTGCCTCTATGAGTTAAGTCAAATAGAAACTATCTCAAAAATGGCTCTACAAAAGTTTGTATCGACACTTTACAAAATATCTCTAAATAACCTCTCTACGACAAAAAGTGTTACAAACATTGTCTCTTAATTTGAGAAACTTTCTGAAGTGACATAATATGTCAAATTCATTGAGGTAAATAGGAAAATGTATATACAAAAACTTGTCTCCCAATGATTGAGCTTTTAAAAAGGTCCTTTGTATCAAAACTTAAAAAATATCAAATAACGTGTAAAAGCATTATATGATTATTATTTGATTATTTGAATACTCACTATTGCATGAACTCTTTTACAGTCTGCCACTTACCCTTTTGAAGGTAAGAGGGGCACTATTGGGGAGCATACAATTAGGGGTGGATAACGAGCCAGCTCAGCTCATTAAGGCTCAGCTCATTAAAGCTCGTTCTGATAACGAGCAGACTCGGCGCGGCTCATTAAGATAACGAGCTAAAATGGAAGCTTGGCTCGGTTCATTTAGAAAGATCAAGCTGGCTCGTTAGGCTCATGAGCCAAGTATGTTAAAACTTTTATGACAAAAATTTAGGTGATTTTAAGCATTTTTTTAAATATTAGCATGTGCCAACAACACAAAAATCATAATATAACACAATATTGCAGAAAAAATATCAATCTAAGTCAACAAAGATAAAAAAATAAATGAAAATAAAAAGATGACCCAACATTGAACATGATTTTTATCTATACTGAACTCGGTTTATTTTTGGGATGATAAATTGAGGTTCACCCAACATAAAAACTACCATCTTATTAGAGAATTAAAGTTGGTATTTCTATATAATCGAGCCTATCGAGCTAATCAAACTGTTCGCAAACAGCTCACGAGCTGGCTCGTTAACAAACAAGCTATGATGGAGGCTCGGCTTGGTTCATTAAGAAGATCGAGCCGAGCCGAGCTGAGCCAAAATTACGATCGAGCCGAGCTGGCTCACGAGCCTCGAGCTTTTTTTCCAGCCCTACATACAATAGTATCGTGTGAAGTGTATAAAGTTAATTAATGACAAGCATATATTTTTGCGTTAACATAAAATAGCGATGTATTTTCTTTTGGCAAATCAGGAGTTTGAAAAATAATAATTTTAACTTTATGGATTCAAAAATATGTTTGGAAAAGAGTAGAAGGGGTAGTGAGTTTCAACTTGTTCCTTTCCACAGGACCAAGACAATAATGACAAGTTAGCATATTGGCTCTCAAATTCATCCATATTACTCGTGCTCCTACAACGAACATTTAAACCATCTGCAGTAGTTGGACGAAGGCCATCTACTTCATTATTTCGTAGGATGTCAGCGGTAAGGAATACTTCATATCTCTGTTTTTTTCTTTCTTGGCATGGATGTTTTAATCTGAGTTTTTCTACTCGATCATTCTGAAAAAAGATGTTAATTCAATCATCATCGCAGAGCACCGGCACCGGCGGAGCCAGCAACTCACCACAAGAGGGGGGGGGGGGGGCAATGGCTGAGGGGCTGCCTTGTTTTGCTGCGATTTCAATTGAGCTGATTTGGTTTGCTTTTAGACTTAAACACACCCTGATCTTCAGAAAATTACACCGAGCAAGTGGGCACCGGATCCCAGGTTGGCCGAACTCCACTCTTGAGCACCGGGGCTCGTTATATCAAAGCCAAGTATCCTGCTCTACTTTTCAAGGAGCAGCTTACAGCTTACCTTGGGAAGTTGTATGGAGTGATAAGAGACAACTTGAAGAAAGAGATGTCTCCATTACTTGGTCTTTGTATCCAGATGTGAACAAATGGCACTAGTACGCCTTTTATTTTGTAATAAATAAAAAGGGCTAAACTTCAAGTATTGTTATTACTAACGCCCATTTTTGCAGGCACCAAGAACATCTCGTGCTAGTCTAATTAAAGGATCTAGATCTCAAGCAAATGCCTTGTCACAACAAACTCTGTTAGGCCACTGGCAGAATATTGTGAAAATATTAACAAACTACTTGAATGCTTCAAAAGCAAATTATGTATGTACTAGTACATTGCCCGTGCTAACGCTACGGTGAAAATTTGTTGAAAGCAAATCAAACAAAGCATTGACATATGTAAAAGAAGGTATGAAATGAGATGGATGTATTGAGCACTGCGGTAGTTACAGATTGGCCTTAGAAGTGACATCACACAGTCCTGAAATCATAACAGAAAACATTTTATTTCACAGATTCAAGATAGGCCTAGAGCTTATATGTAATTTGTCAGCAGCTTAGGGGAAAAAACGAATTATGCCCAATCAAGTTAAACCTACATTCTGGACCTCGATCGAGGCACCCGATTATTGTTCAAAAGAAAAGGAGAAGGTTCACTTTTAACACCAAATGAAACGTAAGAAATCGCAACTATTGAATGAATTGTCATGTGGTAGTCAAACTCCAGAAAGGTGAAAGATGCTCCAATTTGTACATGCAAAGTTGATAGAGGTCACGTGAAGGCGCAGTTTTCTGACATTAAACATCTGAAACATACTTTATTGTTCACTAAGGAATTCAAGAATCTACAAAGAAGCATCAGCTTGCTTAGTGATAGCTAGCATCAGTAAAAGAAACTCACATGTCGCTTGCACCCTTATGAAATTAGATGTCAGGTCATCATCCATATTTTCTTGTGCTGCAACAGGCAACCGTAGAGTTTTTTAGACCAGTGCTGGAATCAATTGTTTGCGACAATGAGGATAGGTAAGACACAGAGAAAACATACTCATAACCAGGCACCATACACTTTACTGTATCAGCAGCAATGTCCTCTATGAATAAAAATTAAACATGTACTACAAATCAATTCTGTAAGCCGAGCAGGACATACGAGCACAGATGAGGAAAACACATAACTTAATGCAACAATTACCTGAGTTGGAACTGAGATATTTGTGGAAGGTTGCATGTATTTACGACATGCCTTAGATCTTGCTTTGTCAGCAGGGGATAGATCTGGCAGCACATCAATCAGATTAGTAATAATGAGCCTGTTCGGTTGGGCTGAAATGGCTGGGCTGAATTGGCTGGGCTGGAGCTCTGGCCCACCAGTCAGCCCCCCATCCGCCGGCAGCCAGCCCAGCCCCAGCCAATTCAGCCCAGCCATTTACAAGCAGCCGAACAGGCTGAATATCCGCTACAAACAAAGATAAACCATGTACTAAAGTTACTTCTATGAGGCAAGAAGAAAAGTGCAATGGAAATATAAAAAGACATGTAAGCATCTTTCAAAAGCTATGCCAATCGACATGATTGTGAATTAAGTGACAAAGGAGATAAATATATCAATATATAATGATGCTTCTACTTTGGAGTAAAAGAAGAATAAAAGGCAGATGAAAATGTGGTAGATTCCAACGACAAGCATACTTCTCGAGTATTTACAGATTAGCCCTTTTTTTATCTCAGAGCAGCAACAATTAGAAGTGCACACACTAAGACACCATACGACCGGCATATAATTTTCGGCCTAGACAAAACAATATTACATCGATAATACCTGTAAAGGATAGTATCACATCTCTTTGCTGTATCATCCAAACCAAACTGCTAGCCAAACATTATAGAAGGGAATACAAAAGAATCAAAATCATACTGAATATTTAGTCAATGGTCTAGCAATATGTTTGCAACACAAAGCCATTTTTAGCATTTTACCTCTTCAGGAAGGTATCTAGGAAGCACATATCTACCTAAAAAGATTATTTTATATCTTCATAGATATGCATGTGAGATTCGGAATATATGCCTTTGTAATTGAAACATGATAGCATCAGATAAATCATAGGCTGATAGCATGGGTATGCAACAGCGAAGCACGAACAGGGCAGTAGCAAGTTGGGTGGATGTACAGACCGCAGATCACTGCACTACATATCCAAATTGGAAGATGGGAATTCTCGAAAAAAAAAGTAGACAAGATTGGGAGATGTAAAAGCTGCAGAGTCAAATAGGTGGAGGAATCACCTTGATGGGGTACCTGAACACTGAATCGGGTAGTGTCGAGAAAGGGATCCCAGAAGGAGTGGCGGGAGAAATACAGAGCGGATGGATCGGAGCCGCCGGTGTGGTGTATCGTTCCGCAGGGATGGAGCAGAGCAGATTATCACCAAAACCTAAATATTTCCAAAAGAAGATTAGATGCAATAGAGCAGGAAAAGGGAATCGAGATGCTCCTCAGGGGAATCAACTGATTGGTTGCCAAATCGAGCTGCTGCTGCCTCAATTCGACCCTTTTCCCAACGGGACGACGTCCTGAGCACCCAAGCCCGGGCAGAATCCTGGGCGCGCTCTGCCTGGGCGGCATCCACCCGCTGTGTGCTCGCCACAGATCCACCATGGCGCCGCCAGCTCGCCGCTACCTCGCTCCTCCTGGGCAGCGCCGCCCCGGCCACCGTCGCGACCCGCCACGAATCGAACCACGTCCTCGGGCCTGGAAGTGCGGCTGGGGCTGGTGGCCTAGGGATGGCCGTGACGGCGTGGATTGTGGGGCGAGGGAGGCGGGCGAGGTTCGCGGGCGGGCTGTGCAGGGCAGCGGCGGTATGCGGAGGAAGGGATGGGAGGCGGAGGGAATCTTGCGGTGGCCGTGGAACAGAGGGGGGCAGAGGCGGCGCGACTGCTAGCTAGGGTTTGGGAGGAGCTGTGCGCGCGAGCGGAGGCATGGATAGGTAGGGTTTGGGAGGAGCGCGGACTCCCTCTGCCGCTGTGCGGTGGCGCCGCAAGGGATGGGGGCGGGCGGCTGGGCGCGGAGAGTCGGCCGCGAGCGAGGATGCGGGCGCGGGGTCTTGGCGGCGCAGGAGGACGCGGTGCGGCGGTTGAGTCGGCGCCAAGTACTGTAGCAAGTGGGACCCACATGTCGGCGCCGAGTACTGTAGCGAGCACGGCGACGGACGACCACCGGCCACCACCAACTCCTCCTTTTATAGATGGTACTAGTACATTGCCCGTGCTAACGTTACGGTATGATTAGATAATACTATTTAAACAAAAAAGGTATGCATACTTAACAATTATAAACATCCATTTTAATTTATTATCTGACAGTTACAAACTTGTCTCACAACTAATGTTTTGCTATATGAAACACCACAATCTACAAAGTATTATCATCCATTGTGTGAAAAACAACCGCGATCACCTCCCCTAAAACATCACATAATTATTCCCTACAAACAAGTACATTTACAATGCAGCATTGTTCATGTCCTTTTAGAAAAAAAAATACAGCTGCGTTCAGGCACTTCTACATATCCAGTGGATCAATCAAATTCTAACAGCAGTAAATACAATGCAAAGTGAGATTCATGAAAGGAAAATTGCCGCCCAGCTAGCTCCATGGCTGCTGCCTTCATCAGCATGCAGAGTGTCTCGTTTTCTTCAGGACACTGCCATATTTTTGCAGCTTCTCATTGCCCTGAAAGATGCAAGAAAATGGATGTTTTCATCGGGGTTGCAAGGCTAGCAGCAAGAAAGACTCATTTGAAGACAGACAACCACATGCACCTCGTGAAAGTAGGTTCATTAAACTCATCAGACAATCACCATCAACAAGTTTATTGCTCGACTATAAAATCCACAACCTTATTGCTAAACATTACCTGAAAGAATCAGCTAAGCCATGGACTATATCAATTCTGAAGATAACAGAAACTTGTATTGTAGTGGAAGACGAGCAGCTTCTCCACCTTGGGCCCATGAAGTACATTGAACCTGAACCCTTTTTCAAACCTTTCCACCACTATCATGCTCTTGTTCAGTCATTCTTTTTTCCTGACGGAACCTGCCGTGAAAAGTGAAATCCCTTAAGCACCAGGAAGAAAAGGCATGTCTTATAGGCACATAAAAGGTCATGCACTGAACACCCATCAAAATAACAAAGCAAGGGGCAATTAAACAACCAGCAATCAAAAGTAATTAGCAGGGTCTGAGGATACTGAATTTTCCATTTTAATCGGCAGCTAGGATGACATAACTAAAATAGTGAGATCTGATTAACCACTGATATGAAAAGATATCAGAATATTAAAATCAGTTTTACTTCATAAACTTACTTAATCAGAAGTAGATTTGCAACCTAGATTATTCAGTTATCGGATAACTTCTCTCTCCTGAAAACCGATCTCTTTGTTTTCTGATGAATACATTTAACACTTGGAAAATTCAGGAAGCATCGCATAGTGGTTTGATTCCTTACTGCAACCAGATTCAACCAAAGCTGCATAGAAAATCTTGCTTAATCAAGATGGGAAAAAACAAAACATAACAGATTAATGAAATCGTGGTGTTTGATTCCTTACTACAACCAGATTTCAACCAAAACTGCATTGAAAATCTTATAAATCGGGATGGGAAAAAACAAACATAATAGAGTAATGAAATCCCACACGAAATTCACAGGCCAATCTGCATGTACACGGAAGGGGATTAAACGGGGTAATACCTCAGGCGAGTGGTGCTCGGTGGGAAGGTGCAGGCGGGGTGCAGATGAGGCTGTCGCATGTCAGATCTTGGCGCCTTTGACTGGAGGGCCCCAGGGTGGGGGCTTCGATCACCTTCGGATCTGTGCCGCCCCTGCCCCATCTTCACCACTGCCGGATCAGATGGAGATGCCTGATGGAGTGGAGAGAGGAGTTTGATGGGATTGCGCCTCTGATCCAGCCGGCTTCACATTATTCTCCAACTTCGGCAGGCTCCCGCTGCCAGATCCGTCGCATGCCGATACTGCTACGCTTGCAGCCCTCCCGTCGTGATCCTAAGCCTGCCCTGTAAATGGCACCAACAGATGTTACCTTTAGATCTCGAGCTTGAATGCGCCCGGCCAGTGGTGATCTACGGAGATGTGTTGCTGAAGTAATGCACCTTTGCAGCCTTGGTCCACTGCATCATTCGTAATGGGTCCTTGCGATTTGACTCCTGGAACCGGTGCCGCGGGCAACGAACGACGGCGAGACGGGCGGTGGACGCCGGCAACTCCGCCGCTCCTGCGCTCGATCCAGATGTGGGAGAATTCGAATGGTTGAGGTAACGAGGACTCCCTCTGCCGCTGTGCGGTGGCGGGCGGCGGGGCGTGGAGAGTCGGCGGCGAGCGAGGATGCGGTGCGGGGCCCACCTGTCGGCGATGAGTACTGTAGCAAGCGGGGCCCACCTGTCGGCGCTGAATACTGTAGCAAATGGGCCCACCTGTCGGCGCTGAGTACTGTAGCTGGGCACGGCGACGGACGACGACCGACCACCACCAACTGCTTCTTTTATATATGGTAAAGATAGATAAGATGAGTTCACATAGTAATTTTTATGTGGAAATATGCTTACGTATCTTCTATTAAAAATACAGATCCCTTCATTCTTAACTAGCAAGGTGTTCACCCAAATCTTTTCATATATTAATGTCCAGTTGTTTAACAGGTTGGAGTTCATCCTTTTTCTCGTTGTCACATACTTTTACAATTAAAGTTCTATTTTTCACTCAGACAAGACATTAATGTTTAAGATGTTCCACATCTTGTAGTTTGCTTCTCCGACGTGAATGCTGCTCAGTTAGCAACGGGGAATATGTAAAAGCAGGACTGGCAGAGTTAGAACAGTGGTGCCATGAAAGTGAACAGGTATTGATAAGCTATTTTCAATTATTTTGTACTATTTTATTTGTCTGCTAATGGTATCTGGTACAAAGTATGCAGGTCGTTCCTGGGATGAACTGGCACATATTAGGCAGGCTGTTGGATTCCTTGTATGTGTCCTAACTCTCTGATGTTTTACCCTCATCTTCCTGAGATAGAATGTAACGCAACGATTTGTATTATTAGGTTATTCATGAGAAGCCAAAGTTGACATTGAAAGAAATCACAAGCGATTTGTGCCCTGTAAGTGTAGTTGAACTCAATCAATTTCAGTTAGCCATTAACGTCTGTGGGCACGACTTTGTCTCTCATTTTGTAAACTTTCAGGTGCTTAGCATACAACAACTATATCGAATCACAGTGTATTTGGATGATAAATATGGTACCCACAGTGTTTCATCAGACGTAAGCTTGTTACACTTAATTTAATTTCCAGATTCTTCATATTTTAATATATCAATCTGTGTTTGTATCCATATCTATTATCTTAGTATTTGAAGGTCCAAAGAAGCCACCACGTTTGCTCTCAAAGCCACGGAATTACCACATTAATCAGAAAAAAGAAAAGCTATGAGCCGTTGGATTTTATGAACATCTAACGGTCTAGATTAAATAAAAGAGTCCATGTTAAAAGCATATGTACCAAAAATAAAATCACGTGTCCCGGTGATAGGAGTTTATAATCTATCGAAAAAAAAGAAAACCATGTCACGTTGTTAGGGAAGGAAAACGAGCCCTCCTACAGGCATGGTTAGCATCTGGCCGGAATAAAAAAAATAAAGAAAACTACGTCACGTGTTAGGAAGGAAAAGGAGTCCTACAGGCATGGTTAGCATCTGGCCGTTCGCATGTTCTGCGACGTGACAGACAAATTGAGACGCACATCGTTACATGGCGAAGCTTGACAATAAGGACCAGCAAGTAGACAGCTCGAGGTATCGTGACAAGCCATGAGGTCATCGTCTTCTTCAATGCATCGTCATCGGCTTCTCAATGCATGCAACTGGTACAAACGGCGCATTGTCATGAAGAAGCAAGATAGGTCGGTGACACCGTCGCAACATACGGCCGACGACGTCCTACCACTGTGGTCTATCTACATGCTGTAGGTCGTCGTTGGAGAGTGCAGATCTCATGCAATCTAGATCTCACGTCTGAAGTTTGCATGTAGCAACAAAGGGCCAACAGGCAGAGTAAGTCAGCCATGAGGTTTGACGTTTCTTCCAGAGAGAAAATCAAACTGCTTCGTGAGGCAGCGACCAGGATTACATTACGGAGCTAAGCGAGTCTGGATGAAGCATGAAGTCACGCAAGCAATCAACCATGCAAGGAAAGATTGCAGGCAAACCTCTCTGATTCCCATCTGATATGTGTACCGATCTTGCCACGTCCAGTGAGATGCCCGGAGCTTGGGGGTGTCCTAGAGCAATCAAGAAACATTAAAAGAAGGCATGCAGGGGACAACTCCGCGCTCATGATGTTGGTTGTTTGATAGATTATTTTGGATCTCTGGCTTATGGGTATATTCTCGCAGGATGATATTAACTAGGCAAGCACACTCATGCACTAGATGCACAAGTTTATTATTGTTCAAAGAACGCTGGTGGCAAAGATCAGCATTAGGATGGTATCATATTACAAATCAGGGAGGAAGCCTGCATCTAGGTTCTCCATGCTCTGCAGATCAGAGCTACTCAAGGTCGAGGAGGATGAATACTAGTATACCACATCGGCAAGCGCAAATAGAGGACTGCTTTGATGAGAACAACAGAAAAAGGAAGATATATAGGAATTACTCGACTTCATATCAATGGAGGTGTGATGAGAACACCAGAAAAAAAGAGTATGTTAATAGCCAATGCTCCATAAGTTTTTACGACTGCTTTTAGGCATTTAATGGTGCCAGTGGCGGATCTAGCTAAATTTTACCGGGTGTGCATGAGTGTACAAGCTTGCTACACACCACACATAAACTAATGTCACTAATCCCAACTCAAAGCTAATCCTCCTTGACATTTCCAAAGCTAGGGTGTGCCAAGGACCACCAGGAACACCCCCTGGATCCACCACTGAATGGTGCAATACGTGGTAGATACAGGCGGCAATGCGAACAACTGGGAGAGAGGAGGGCAACCCAATGGTGCACGGTGAGTCGAGCACCTGATAGTAAGGTACACAGGGATGAGAGGTCGAATGATCTATGGCCTAGCTCTCTATATATAGGAGACAATCGGACACGAAGACCTTGCAAGTGGCGTGAATATCCATGGGCAAAGCATAATTGGATTCATGGGAAGGCAAGTGTTGTTAAGAATAACATGCGCAACAAACTATGCGGTCATCGTTTCAAATAAACTGGATTAATTTGGACTATACTCGAAGATGCAGGCTTGACGAGCAGCATATAACATTTGCTTTATTCGGGGCAGAGAAATAGATGTAAAGTGAACTTAGTCAAGAATCAAGAACAACGTCAAGTGCCTCTACTGAGCTATCCAAATTTGCTCCTACTAATGATTGATAAGTTTGCATATCTTAGTCAATGGTATACTAAGGTATAATACATTCATCCTCTAACTTATTCAGTCAAGCATACCAATGACTACTGGTAATTTTTCATTTTTCCAATCGAAAAGTCTAGACCAAAGGCAAGAGACAGGTTCCTTAGGCAATGGGAAGAAAGAAACCGAGTTCATCTCTTTAAGAAAGTATCAAAATGTGGAGGCTCTCAAAGCCTCAAAGGACTCGAAGTACAAATAATATCAGTCCAGAAGGAAAGAAATAAATTATTATTAATTAATTGGAGGAGAGAGATCTATATAAAAATAAAAAGTTCAGTATATATGTTTTCGTACGATCTGAGCCTCCACAAATCTATGACTTGAATTAAGAAAAAAATGCTGAAGCAAATTTTTGTATAATGCAAAGTTTGGACATACCCACTATATAATGCTATAAATTTATTATACAAAATAGCCAAGTTAGCTGAGCTAGCCGCGCAATTTGCGCGGGCTATCTTGCTAGTTATTTTGCAACTAAGGTTTGGCTTCTGTAGATGAGAGCTCTTTGACTGCAGGTCATCTCATGTATGAGAAAAATTATGACAGAGGATTCAGATAATGCAGTGAGCAGTAGTTTCTTGTTGGATGCTGACTCAAGGTTATCCCCCTACTCCATGTTCAATATCAGGCATTCTTTTGATTACTGTATACTAACGTCATTCATGGAACTTATAATTACAGCATCCCATTTGTGGTGGATGACATATCATTGTCAGTGCCAGAGTTTAAGGTAACAGATATTGTCATGTTGATATACCGGCTTCTATCCTGGAGCAATGCGGACTGGCCTCCTGATTCCAGACAAAGGACTAGGAATATGCATTCAGTCGAAATGATTTGAGCTCTAGAGGAGCTCAATGTCATGTTTACGCATATTTTTCATGATGAAGACACGTTCATTGTTCTTCAATCATGGTATTCAATCTGGATGTTTCCCGTGGATTGTGCAATTTTCGGTATTCTTGTTTTGTATCCTCGTCGAAGTGAACTGATACGAAAGGCAAAAGTATTACGACAATACGGTCTTACGAAGTCCAGCAAGGCCCAAAGGGGATTCTGGCCCAAATAGGGCCCGAGCTCTTCATCAGCAAACGACGTTGAAATCAGCGGCCACACTGGTAGATGGATGAAGACCACACACTGCCCTTCGAGCAGCGGCCACACTCCTCTGCGCCGCCGCCGACGTTGAAATCCTAGATCCGCCGCCTGCCGGGTGAGCCACCGGTGATAGTGGCCCCTCAGCGGTGGATTGCGCGGGGCCATGGCCCAAAACGCCAGAGCTGGACGGGCGCTCCCGGATGATCTCGTCGTGTGGGAGATCCTCGTCCACGTGCCGGTGAAGGAGCTTCTCCGCTGCCGCGCGGTCTGCCGCACCTGGCGCCGCCTCACCTCCGCGGCCGACTTCCTCCGTGCTCACCACCGGCGTCAGCCGACGCTCCCGCTCGTCTCCTTCAGCGATCCGACTCCCAACTGTATCCACGCCTCGTCGCCGAGCCGCGGCGACGCCCTCGACGCGTTCGATCTCTGGCGATCCCCCGTCGAGCGCCGGCGTGTCCTCTGCTTCAACGATTGCAAGGACCGCCCTCACTACTGGGTCTACGCCTCCTGTGACGGCCTGCTCGTGCTCTCCGTCTCCAGGGACCGATCCTACTACATCTGCAACCCGGCTACGGACCAGTGGATCTCGCTGCCCAATCTCACACGCTGCAATGTATTGGGGCTGTACCCGGACGGCTGGTCCGGTGAGTACCGCATCCTGTACGGCCAAAGTTATCCTAAACGGTTTTACACGGCCGTGTAAACGCGTTTAGACGGTAGACGTCCACCTACCGTGCAGTTTAGGTGCTAGGCGCTGCTCTAGACGGTTGACCCGTCTAGTCGGTCAGAAACGCTCCAAAACGGGCAAAACGCCCCTAAACGAGACGCAATTTCAACGGTTTTGGGAGCCGTTCAGGCCGATTCGAGCGTCGTTTAGGCGATGGAGCGAGGCCATACCATCGAGCTATGCCACCTCCATGCGCCGCGCTGGCCTTTCAGCCGATTCGCGCAGCCGTCCTTCGTCAAGCGGAGTCGTGAAGCTCCGCCAACCGCCGTCGCCATGGCGGGGAGGAAGTCGAGCAGAGCAGTGCCTCGTAGTCCGCATTCGGCTTCAACGACGTGAGCCACAGGCAGAGGTGAGTATGAGGGAGCGGCGGCGGCAGCATGGTGATGGATCTGAGGCACCACATCGCACGCGAGAGAGAGAGAGAGAGAGAGAGAGAGAGAGAATGGGTGGTGGCGCTTCAGAGTCGGGTGGCGGCGCTTCACGATGGAGTCGATCTGAGTGGATAAGGTGGAACGTGGACTGTGGGCTGTCTGGTGGGCTGCCTTATGGGCTGGGCTTGTCGATGTCCTTCTTTTTCCTTTCCTTTTCCTTTTCCTTTCTTCATTAAATGGTGATATTATGTGCTACAGTTGCGCACCGTTTAATCCGTTTAAACGCGTTTAAACACCGTGTAAACGCCCTAAACGTTAAACAGAGCCTCACCGCCTGTCTACCGTTTACCGTTTACGAAAAGATTGTGTACGGCAACCCCATACAAGAGGAGGATGACAATACTTTCTGCTATGTTCTCACTGTGGGCTCCTCTATGGCGCCAAGGGTCATTGAGAACTGTCAGGCAACTGGGCCGTCATATGTGACAAATTATCGGTCGGTCTTGCTACACGGCTGGCTACACTGGGTTCACAACAGAGACGAGGGGGGGACAGGAGTGCTAGTTTTTGATACGGTTGATGAAGCATTCACCTGGATGAGGGCTCCTACGGATGACAATTGTTACCAGCCGAGTTTGCTTGAGATGGACGGTATTCTTGGCATCAGCCAAATACATGATCCTTGTGGTGCGACAGTGATGAAAGTATGGGTGCTAGAGGACTATGAGGCAGAGGTCTGGTTGATGATGTACCAAATCAAATTTCCGGTGCTGGAAATGAGGAGTATTGCAAAGTACAGTTTTGTCGATGGGATGGTTTTGTCTGAGAATGGAGATGTGCTGATTTACAGTCACAATAATTCGCATATGTTTCAGTGCGACAGCACTGGCAAGGTGCTGCAGAAGTTCCAATGGGACCGTGTAGATTCAAGGCCTACTCGGCTGTGGTTCAAAGAAAGCCTGGTCCGGCATGCGTTCTTCCAGAGGACAGACGATCATCCCACGTTTCTTTGAAGGGCTCTAGTGTAAGATGGTGTTTCCTGATGATCTTGATGTTTATATCGTGCCCGCTTTGAGTAACTAGGCTATGAAGAAAATATTTCTGTTTAGGATGGTGAAACTCAGAGTAATTCGCATATGTTTCAGTGCGACAGCACTGGCAAGGTGCTGCAGAAGTTCCAATGGGATCGTGTAGATTCAAGGCCTACTCGGCTGTGGTTCAAAGAAAGCCTGGTCCGGCATGCGTTCTTCCAGAGGAGAGACGATCGTCCCACGTTTCTTTGAAGGGCTCTAGTGTAAGATGGTGTTTCCTGATGATCTTGATGTTTTTATCTTGCCCACTTTGAGTAACTAGGCTATGAAGAAAATATTTCTGTTAAGGATGCTGAAACTCGGTATCTGGCTCTATGTATTGCAAGTCAACCACTTTGCCATGCTAATGGTAGTAAAAGTATGCTTCATACGCTGACTTTGCTTCTTTAATCCTTTTCTTTTCTCAAGTATTTCGTTTTTGTGTTACTTCTCGGCATAGCATATGCCGACAGTACAGGACTTAGTTCAACTTGGATGCTATGCTGATCTAATAACGAGCCAAGTACCTAGTGCGGACATATAAGCCATTAGTACACTGCTGATGACAGTAGACAAGAATATGGAAGATGTTGAGAGATCTATTGTGAGATACAACTAGGCGCGGAAAATAAAAAGTAGCTATTCTTCTTGCTGCGTGTAATTAGTTGAGCTTATCCTAGCACTTGTTTTCTGATTTGCTTTATAAGTTGCATCTTTAACTTTGTATTGACCGGAAAATGTTTTGAGTACAAACAACTAAATGTGGGTTGGCTATGTCAACGGCTTCAACTCATTGTCTTCAGAATTTTTATGGGTGTTAAGGAAGAAGTTCTGCTTTCCTTAGAAAGGGTTGGGAATGTGGGAAAAGAAGAGCAAGGAAGAAGTTCTGCTTTGCTTTGAAAGGGTTTGGAATTTGGAAAAGGAAGAGCAAGGTTTTGCAAACAAACATATATCATTTATCATGTCCACTGATAAGCTATGGG
The DNA here is from genome assembly GCA_012490785.1 of Eragrostis nindensis. Classification (NCBI taxonomy): domain Eukaryota; kingdom Viridiplantae; phylum Streptophyta; class Magnoliopsida; order Poales; family Poaceae; genus Eragrostis; species Eragrostis nindensis. The sequence goes on along the minus strand of JAAXCT010000120.1, from coordinate 1,148,066 downwards.
GCCAGCATTATTGGCATGTAGGCAAATTTGGAGAATTACTTGCAGTGGGCAAATAGCTACATTGCTACCAGCAAGAAGCCTTCATGCTATCTGCCAAATAGAAGTGGTGCGGTGGTGCCTGCCTAGTACCCTGAAGCTGAAGCATGACCAAATGGATAAAATGTAGGCACAACCAAAGCTGTAAAGGCTATGACTCGGTGCTGTTTTGTTTCTTGGTCTTATACTCGTGTGGTACTGTGGTACATGCTGTGTTTCAGCAGTGTGCTGGGCAGTTGCGAAGATATTATGCTCTAGTGCTGATGGTGTATGTTTGTGAACATTTGCTGCATTGTGGTTGTGGGTGATCCTTTCAGAATTGTATCGGTTACGTGTCATTGGCCTGATGTGTTTTTTTTTTGGGTGAACACTGATGCATGGACATAATGTAGTTATGTGAGGCTGTGAGCAAATGGAAACTGCTTTTTTAATAGTTTGGCCACTGAATTTGCAATCACAACTGACAATTTTTAAACCAACATATTACAGGGTTCTTGCAGTGGGCAAACTATTACGTTATCAGTACCAGAAACATGCTGTAGGCTAGGAAGCCACAAGAGATAACTAAATCGCCACAGCACCGAGTTCTAAAAGAAGTTTATTAAACGTTTGTACATAAGTTAGTCATACTTTTGCGTTTTCGATCCAGCAACTAAGTCGATGAAATAAGCGACCAGGCGACAGTGACGTCCATTCGACAGAAGCCTAAATCAAGCGTGCCATAGCTTCTGCCAGCTTCCTTGGGCTTGAAAACAGCCTCGTCTCGTTGCACGACACGGTGATCATCGTCGCCTTTCCACGCCTTGACGGAAACCTTGAGCTCCCCCGAAAGCTCAACGGAAGCGACACGCCGCGAAAGCATGACGCCGCCATCATCGGCAACGGGGACGTGATGATGACCACCGTCGACCCCGCCGGAGTCAAGCAGGACGATTTCCTCGCCGGGTACGCTGGCCGTCGCCGCCGCGATCCGGATACGCGCGCGGCGCCCGTCGTCCGGCCACGTAGCACCACCGGCGACGTGCACGGCGACCGTGGCCTCCACGGAGCGGACGAGGAGGCCGAGCGTGAGCCTCACCGTGCTGAGCTGGCTGGCGTAGTCCCGTCTGAACAGGGTGGAGCGAAGGTCCCCACCCGCCCAGAGGAGCCCCCCCGCCACGAAGCTGAGGCGCTCGTCGTCGGCTTCCGTGGCGGCGCCGTTCTTCACTCTTAGATCGACCTCGAACGTCGCGGGATCGACCAGCGTGACGGCGCGCGACGGGCCGGTGAGCTCAAGACGACGCGATGAGGCGAGGAGGACCTGGCAGTCGTCCCGCGCGCGGTAGAAGAGTACGTTCCGGTTGCAGTCGATGGAGTCGCGCAGGGCGACCAGCCCGTACACGTGGAGCGGCCAGACGAGGGCAGGCCGGCGGCGCCCCTTCTTCTTCCACAGCTTGACGACCTCGACGGAGAAGACCTGCAGGGTGGTGCGCGGGAAGGCGATGTGGCGGCGCGGGTCGGGCGGCTCGTCCGTGAAGCGCATGGGAGGGATCCGCGTGGCGTCGTCGAAGGCGCCGTACCACTGCGCGTTCCACGACTCGCGGAAGCCCCTGGCCTGGTCGGACAGGATCTCGTCCGGTCCATCGTCGTCGTCGTCGTCCCTCGCGGCTAACTCCGCCATCGCTTCCGCCCGAAGACGCTCCACTTCCGACGGAGTCAGCTCCTTCGTCCTCTCGCCGCCGCCAAAGCTCGCTTCGGGGCGTCCCCGTTCTGCATCCAGTTGCATGGCTCTGCTGCGTCGCCCATCGCGCGCGTGGGAAGAAGAATAAATAACGTTACGGGCTGAAAGGAGCTCCTCCGCCGCCGTGCCGTCTGCCGCTCCTGGCGCCGCCTCACCTCCGCGCCCGATTTCCTCCTCGCTCACCACCGGCGTCAGCCGTCGCTCCCGCTCGTCTCCTTCCGCGGTGAGACTCCCAAGGCCAGCCGCGACAACGCCCTCGACGCGTTCGACCTACGGCAATCCCCCGTGGAGCGCCGGCCTGTCCTCTGCTTCGACGATTTCAACCACAGCCGTCGCTACTGGGTCCACGGCTCCTGTGACGTCCTGCTCGTGCTCTCTGTCTTCAAGGACCGAGTCTACTACATCTGCAACCCGGCTACGCGACAGTGTATCTCACACGCTGCAGAGTGTTGGGGCTGTACCCGCACGGCTCGTCCGGTGAGTACCGCATCCTGTACCAAAACCGCATACAAAGGGACAGCAATACCTTCTGCTATGTTCTTACTGTGGGCTCTTCTATATGGCGCCAAGGGTTATTGAGAACTGTCAGGCAACTGGGCCGTGGTACGTGACCAATTACCGGTCGGTCTCGCTACATGGCTGGCTACACTGGGTTCACCTCAGAGACAGTGGGACAGGAGTGCTAGTTTTTGATACGGTTCGTGAATCATTGACCTGGATGAATTCTCCTACGGATGACAATTGTGACCAGCCGAGTTTGCTTGAGATGGACGGTACTCTTGGCATCAGCCAAATACATGATCCTTGTGTTGGGACAACGATGAAAGTATGGGTGCTACAGGACTATGAGACAAAGATCTGGTTGATAAAATACCGAATCCAACTCCCAGTGCTGGAAATGAGGAGTTTTGGAAACTACGACTTTGTCGATGGGATGGTTTTGTCCGAGAATGGAAATGTGCTTGTTTTCTGTCCTCTGAGTTCGCATATGTTTCACTGCGACAGCACTGGCAAGTTGCTGCAGGAAAAGTTCCAATGGGATCGTGGTATTTCAAAGCCTACTCGGCTATGGTTCAAAGAAAGCCTTGTCCAGCATGCGTTCTTCCAGAGGAATGACGGTCGTCGTGTGAGAAAGGCACGTTTCTTTCAAGGGCTTTAGTGTAAGATGGTGTTTCCTTCATGATCTTGATGCTTATATCTTGCCCACCTTTGAGTAACTAGGCTATGAAGTAAATAATTTAGGATGGTTAAACTCAGTATTTGGATCGATGTATTGCAAGTCTAAACCACTTGTCCATGCTAATAGTAGTAAAAGTTATGCTTCATATGCTGACTGCGCATCTTTAATTCTTTTCGTGTTCTCCAGTATTTCGTTTTTGTGTTGCTAATAGTCCTGTATTATCTTTTTCAACTTGGATGCTGTCTGTTTATGTCAGTATTTGATAGTAAATTGCTGTACAGATCAAGGGTACTGGGGGTTCATAATCTTAGGAAGGTTGGTCTAACCAGGTTTTATTAAGACCAATAATCCATATATTTGCTATTTTTTATCCCATAGACAGTCAACCGGATCAAACAACGAGCCAAATACCTAGTGAGGACGAATAAGCCATTAGTACACTGCTTATGACACTATACAAGATTTGGGAAGATGTGTTTGATAGATCTATTGTGAGATACAACTAGGTGTGGAGAATAAAAAGTAGTTATTATTCTCGCTGCTTAATCAGATGAGCTTATCCTTACAATTATTTTTTGATTTTCTTTATAAGTTTTATCCTTAACTTTGTATGGGCTCGAAACTTTTCCCATTTTTCACTGTATAAAAGACTAAATGTGTGTTGGCTATGTCAAAGGCTTCAACGCATTGCCTTCAGAATAATTATGGGTGTTAAGGAAGAAGTCCTGCTTAGCTTAGAAAGGTTGGAAATATGGAAAATGAAGAGCAAGGCTTTTGCAAACATTTATTGTGTCCACTGATAAGCTATGAGGGCAGCGTATTGGCATGTATATGCTGGCAAATTTAGAGAGTTACTTGCAGTTTGCAGATAGCTACATTACTAACAGCAAGAAATCTTCATGCTACCTGCCAAACAGCAGTGGTGCGGTGGTGCCTGCTTAGTACCCTGAAGCTGAAGCATGCCCATATGGATGAAATGGAGGCACAACTGAAGCTGAAAAGGCTGCTGACTATGACCTGGTGTGGTTATTTTTGGTCTTACAGTTAGGTGTGGCACATGTCGTGCCATTTGAGCACTGTGCGGGGCATGTGAAAAGATGTTATTCATTTATGCTTTAGTGCCAATGGTGTATCTTTGTGAACATTTGCTGCATTATGCCTGATCTGTTCAGAATTGTACTAGCTGCACGTCATCGGCCAGATGCGCTTCTTTTTCCTTTTGTCGAACACTGATTGATGAACGTAATGTAATCATTTGAGGCCAGGCTGTGACCAAATGGTAACTGCTTTGATATAGTTGGCCGGTGAATTGTGCAATCGCAAACACAAACTGGCAATTTGCAAACCAACATACACAGGGTGCTTCTTAACTGCTTGCAGTGAGCAGACTATCACGTTATCAGTACCAGAAACATGCCATAGGCTGTTGCAAATAGGAAGCGAGGCATTTTGGAGGAAAGGATGCCTTTTCTAAACATGAAGCTACAGAGGAATTGGGGGCGTGGCAGTGCAGAAGCCTGTTATTTTGGAGTAGCTGAAGTTTCTTTGGGCCAGTTATGAAGCAGGTAATTAATCAGAATTTGATCTGTGATACAAAAAATGTCTGACCAATCAGCCTACTGATCACGCTGTTCGGCACTCGATGTTCAACAAAAGCATAATGAGTGGCAAACGATGAGGTTTGAAATCCACGATGGGTTTAACGTACGATAGATATGATGTGAATTGCACCAAGGACACATCAGTGCGATAATCTTCAGAGTCAGGAACAACATTTCTTTCTGCGGCCCCGGGAGGCGGAACAGTGCCGCAGAGCGGAGCGGCAATGATGCTCCATCCACTTCGCTGCTCCGCTTATCCATGCTGCTGGCTCAGGTCCTCATGCCGGTTCAGTCTTCGAAGATGCTCATAGGGGTAGGGTTTGCGTACGTGTGTTCATAAGGGTGAGTGTGCGTGCGTTGTGAGTGTCTGAGTTGTACTGTCTAATCTCAAAAAAAAATCTATCTTTTTCTCCAGTTCTTGTGCCGCAATAACTGGTCAGGCTTTCCTCGTGGCAAACGAAACCAAGATTTGTGCACCTCTGTGACATTCCCGAACTTCCGGGGACCCGTTACAGATAACAAAAGTCCAGATTGAGAATGGCAAAAGTACAAGTATGGGCCAGGAAAGCCTAGGCTCTCAAGTTGCGGGTTGGATCGGCGACATCAGAAAGGCCCAAAATTCGGAAGCAGACTGGGCTCATATTTTCAAGAAGAAGATGATGTGGTGGCATCTTTGTACTGTCGCCGACTGGCGACTGGAAGGAAATAAATCCGCACTTGCGCCTAAAAAAAAAGGAAATAAATCCCCACTCATTCTGCAGGCGTTGCCGCCGCCGCAAACCTCTCCTCTCCGCCGCAATACACGATGGAACCCTCGATCGGCCGTGCCCCGGCGATCGGTCGCTGGCAATAGATCCCGGCAGCCAACGGCACGCGCTCGGCTGCGGTGCGGGATCCATGGCGAAAACGGCAAAAACAGGACGGTCGCGGGACCGCTCCGCCGCTGCCGCTGTTCTCCCGGAGGAGCTCATTCTGTGGGAGATCCTGATCCGCCTGCCGGCGAAGGTGATCCTCCGATGCCGCGCCGTCTGCCGTGCCTGGCGCCGCCTCACCTCCGCCGCAGACTTCTCCTCGCCCACCACCGGCACCAACCGTCGCTCCCGCTCGTCTCCTTCCGCGGCGAGGCCTCCTCCGACAACCGCGGCCTCGTCGACGCCGCCCTCGACGCCCTCGACCTCTGGCAACGCCCCTCCGAGCGCCAGCCCGTCCTCCGTTTCAGCGACTACAACTGTAACATCCTGGCCCAGGGCTTAATAGGATTGATAAGAATACTCATACCAACAGTTGCAACTTCTTTTCCGGAAGCTCATCTCGAAAGAACTCCGGGGTTAAGCGTGCTTGGCCCGGAGCAATTTCGGATGGGTGACCGACCGGGAAGTCCTTCCCAGGTGCGCACGAGTGAGGACAAAGTGCGCAGAAAAGACGTGTGTTGGTCTGTGGGGACAGTCTTGAGATCCTAGAGAGCTGCCAGGCGTGCGGGCCCGGCCTCGTGGAGGCGGGACGTCACAAGTGGTATTAGAGCCGACTCTCGCGGTTTCACGGGCGCGTGTGGGCGCAGTTGCGCAGGCATGGTATGCATGGCTGGTGTGGGCCCAAGTGGTCACACAGCATGGCACATGCGCTGGCACTGGACGCACGGACGTGGCCAAGAGAGGAAGTTCCTGGCCTGGGGTTGGACGTCGATCTCCTAAGAGGGTGAGAATGTAACATCCTGGCCCAGGGCTTAATAGGATTGATAAGAACACTCATACCAACAGTTGCAACTTCTTTTCCGGAAGCTCATCTCGAAAGAACTCCGGGGTTAAGCGTGCTTGGCCCGGAGTAATTTCGGATGGGTGACCGACCGGGAAGTCCTTCCCGGGTGTGCACAAGTGAGGACAAAGTGCGCAGAAAAGACGTGTGTTGGTCTGTGGGGACAGTCTTGAGATACTAGAGAGCTGCCAGGCATGCGGGCCCGGCCTCGTAGAGGCGGGACGTCACAACAACCACCGCCGCAGGTACGCGGTCCACGGCTCTTGCGACGGGCTGATCCTACTCTCCCTCTCCAACGGCCGCTTCTACCTCTGCAACCCGGCCACGCGCCATTGGATCGCATTGCCGAGGCTCAACGGGGCCTGCGTTGCAGGGATGTATTCGCACAGCTCCTCCGGTGAGTACCGCGTAATCTACTGCAAAGGGGCCGTGTCATATGGTGCTGACGATGCTGTCTACTACGTTCTCACGGTGGGCTCCCCTGCGGAGCCAAGGTGCATAGGGCAGCCTGTAGCCTCACCATCCGTCAAGCACTTCATCGGAGGTGGGCTGCAGCTTGTCAACAAGTGCCCGCCCGTCTTCCTTCGCAACAGCCTACATTGGGTCCGCTACCGCCGGCAGGGAAGCGTGATTGTTGTTTTCGACACAGTCGGTGAATCATTTAGGTTAATGCATTATCCTACTGATGCCCGTGGGGTGTATCCATATTTGCTTGAGATGGATGGTACTATGGGCATTAGCTGGGTAAATGGGAGTTACAAAATGGTGAATTTATGCATGCTACAGGACTACGAGACCCAGACCTGGTCGCTCAAGTACCAGATTGAATGTCCAGTGACAGAGATGAGTAGTGTTGTGGAGAATCCCTTGTTTCGTGGGATGATTGTTTCCGAGAATGGAGATGCGCTGGTACATTGCTTCAATTCTTCCGGTTCATTTCATATGTTTCATTGTGACAACAAGGGCAAAGTGCTGCAGAAGTTCCACTGGGATCAAGTGATATCAATGGCGACTGGACTTCGGTTCAAAGAAAACCTTTTCAGGCATGCCTTTTTCGAGAGGGAGACAGGTCGTCGCCGTGCGAGACAGCCACGTTTCTTTCGTGGGCTCTAGTGTGGGTTTGTGCTTCTTGATGATCCTGATTGTTATGGCTTATCCTCTTTTGTGTAAGTTGTCGATGCAGAAAAGTTTTTCTGTTTAGTAGATGTGAACTCAGTATCATGTTGGTTCATCTATGACTCTATGTATTGTCTATTTAAGCCACTTGGCCTTTCTAATGGGAGTAAACTTTTGCTCATAGGCTCACTGTGCTCTTTTTTATTTCTTTTTGCTGGCACTCTTGTGGGCTGGATGCTGAGTATGTCAGTTCCATCCATTACCCTGCAAACATCGGGATATCTGGGTTTACAAATCAATGGGTAGTAGTGGTACCAGATCGCTAATATTTAGTATTTCTTGTATATTATCCAATGGAAAATTTACCTGACCTTACAATAGGGCAATTACTTAATTAGTTGCGACAAACAATTAGCCTTCAATTGAGAACTGCTGACAGAATATACAAATATATCTCATTTACGATTGAGAGATTTAGAATAAGATACGACTAAATGAGAAAGTGCATTGTAATGCTTCTTCTAGTTGCATAATATTAGAGCTTTATCCTTACAATCAATCTCTCAAGTGTCTTTATGGAGTAAGTCTTAAGCTTTCTCTGAGTGTATTAAACTTTTCCTTGCTAGTTTTCTTTTCTTTACTTTATTAGTGTACACAATCTTTCTGGTTAGTCAATGTACAGAATAACATCTGGTAGCCTAACCAATGTTTAGAAGTCAACCATTGTGTAAGTCAAAGTTTAGATGATTTTTTTTATGATGTCAAGAAAACGAAAGTTTTGTTCCAAAATGATTCATAGTTACTGGGTTTGAAAGTTGAGAACTCAAGTGTGCAGGAATGCAAACAAAGGCTGCCTGCACTCTCTTTCAGGCAGTCGACCCGGGTTCGATCCTCGCCGAGTGCACCAAGGCTGCCTGGTCGTTTTTGTGGCTCACCTCCTTGCACATGGGCTGTGGTTCGGTGGGCCTCTTCTTCTTAATGAAATATCAGGGGGGCGTCGGACCCTTAACCTCATTTTTTTTTTTTGAATGCAAACAAACATATAACATTAGTCATCTGTTGTTGTGGGGTTATTAGTTTATTACCTGCAGTGCGCTGAGAGCTATGTCATTACTAACAGGAAACTGCATGCTAGTATCTGCTCAGTACCAGTGATCTGGGCATTTGCATTCTGGAAGACAGCATTTTGGGTATATCATTCGCATTGCATAGAAGCCTAAGGTTAAATCGCCACAGCACTAAGTTATTAATCATATTACTGCCCTTCCAGCAACTACTTACATCGTTGATGAAATTGACATCCATTTGACAGAAGCCAACGTCAAGCGTCCATAGCTTCGACCGTCTTCCTTTGCTTAAACCACCTCATCTTGTCGCACGGCACGGTCATCATCGCCTTTCCACGCCCTGACAGAAACCCTTAGCTCTCCCGAAAGCTCAACAGAAGCCACAAGCCGTGAAAGCATAACACCGTCGTCATCAGCAACCGGGACGTGACCAACGTCCCCGCCGGAATCAATCAGGAAAGGCGAAAGCCCGGAGTTGGTCCCTCCTCGGCCTGAACACCGCCGGAATAACGAAATAGCGTTATGGGCCGAAAGGGCGGTGTCCGGGCCTGACTCGGCTTATCGGCCCAGTCCGCCTCGATTACGCAGCGGCCGGCGTTCTCGACGGCCCAGTAAACCACGTCATCCTATTCCTGGATTCCTTCCTCTGGTCATCGCCATCGTCCTACTCCGGCGCGGGCCCCACCAGCCTCCTGTACCGTTCCTAAAAAAAAAAAACCAGCCTCCTGTACCGCGCTGCACTTAATAAAGGGAGGCGACCGGCCTGTGGATTGGGTCATCCGGCTTGTAGCCGTCGCCGCCGTCGCCGTGCATGCGCAAACCGTCGCACGCTCCGGCCGGCCGGCCGGGCCCACCATATGGTTAATCATTCATTCCAATTGCTTTGAAACTGCCGGCCAGAGTTGTTGACTTCCTTCCCTATCGATCTGTGGCAGAAGGCGACGGAGCACCGTGTTGCTGCGATCACCCATTTGCTGAGTGGAGTGGGTTTATCCGTTCCTTTCTGAGAGACTGAAACCGAATCAGAGGTCAACGTGCCTAGACGAATGTACAGGAGAGACATGTTTTCGTGGATAATACGTTCGCCCAACGTGATGCCCTGATTTTCCTCTTTAGTAGAGAGAGATGGAATGTTACAAGTCACATGGACCAAGAGGTTTCGGCATGAGAGAATTCCTTATTTGGCCCTAAAACAAATGAGGCTTCCTTCTTTGGCCTTAAATATTTTGAACTTACCTGTATGGACAGAAAGCTATTTTTCATTCCTTATTTGGCCTTCCATCCAACTCTGTTACGTTTTGCCGTCAAATATCCATTCAGAGCGATGCAAAATGACTATACGACCCTCGCCTTTCTCTTCCCGCACGGTCTTTTGCCAAAAGAAAAAAAAAACTCTCCTAAGGCCGCTGCCACGGCGTCGCCTCCGGTCAGGGCACCGCCGCCCCGCCTGCAAGCCCCGGTCCCGACCATCGCCTCACAGCGCAGCTCGATCTAGGGAACTTCTTCCTCGCTGCACCACCATCGCCCTCTACCGAGCACAGACCTGCTCCAATTTCTATTTTCCCAAAAGTTATCCTTTTCTTCCCTCACAAAACAACTCAAGGCTAAATCGACGACTAATGGGGAAATTCAAATCAGTCATCAATGAACTAGAATTACGAGAGCTGAACCTAAATGGGAGGAAGTACACATGGTCTACCTTAATGCAAAAGCAGAGCACCTGCTATGTTTCCGTCAAAAAAATCCTTTTCTTCCCCAACTCCGGTAGCCACCAAATTCTTCGCCGCCGGTGAGCCTTCCCTGGTGACCAACCGGTAAGCACCCAAACCCAATGCCCTTCATTTACCTCCCAGGTGCCTCACATCCCACTTCCATGTCTCATGCTTGCAGCCTTGCAAAGCCACGCACGCCCCTTGCATGCATATCGCTCACCATCGTTGCCTGCAAGGACTACGCCCAAACTGACTCCACAAACAGGGTCGTAGTGATAAGTGCTCTCGATTCTGTACCTTCTCGATCGTCCTTTCCCAATCTCCATTGGTGGTCCGAGCTGCTCAAGCTCGCCCTGGCTTGTTCGTTGCCGATTTCAAGGAAGGTGTTGAGATCGAGGGGGCCGGGATAGGGAGTCCTCCGCGGAGGAGGAGGAGGAGGAGAAGAAGAGGGACGGCAACAGTAGAGGACCGTATGACCACCAGCGTGACTCTGCATAGGCAGGAGGCCCGAGCGCTCCGTCGTCAGATGGAAGAAGATGAGGGACAAAATAGTCATTTCACCTGCCCTTTAACACCATGACCTCCCTAAATTAACAGATGGGCCATGGAAGGAACAAAAAGATAGATTCGGGCCAAATAGGGAAGTTCAAATGAAAAAGGGTCAAGAAAGGAAGCCTCATTTGTTTTAGGGTCATGGAAGGAATTTTCTCTTTCGGCATAGAGTTTGCGTACGTGTGTTCATAGGAGTAGGTGTGTGTGCGTTGTGAGTGTCTGAGTTGTACTGTGTAATCTAAAAAAAAAGAGCAAGAGGTTTTGATTTACGTACCGCTGGCAGGATAGAATTTCGTCTACACAATTGTAGGAATGGAATTTTGATTTCCAGACTAACGCGTCTAGTATTTTCTGGTTCAAATCCTAGCTTTCATCTTAAAATTATTACTGCAGAACTTTTACTTTGATTGCACTATACTAATCTTCTCAAATTCGGTATTTGAGAAGGCTTATAACTAGCAACATGACTGGTATCACGACATAAAGAAACATCCAAACATTACATAAGCCGAATTATAATAGGAGCATGATTGGTCCGAACTCCAAATACCTTCCGAGGCAGTTACAAAGAAGTGTAACAAAAGGCCAAGAGAAAGAAAAGGCATACAGTAATCAAAAGGAACGGCGAAGACAGGGCGTAGGAAAACCAACCAAAAACACCATCGATCAGAAATAGAACAAGCAGCGTCGTCAGAATCGCCAAACTTTATCGTGCTCTTCGCCGAAAGCGAGACATCCTTCGTTTCCTCCGCCACTGAATCCACCACAGAAAAAAGAAACACGATTTCTTGTTTTTTCCTCTCTATCTCGCCTATCCGACGGGAGGTGTTCGGGCCGAGGGAGAGAGTCAGAAAAGGAGCGTTTTTTGTGGGGAGAAGGCAGCGGTTTCAGGGAAAAAATTTTCCTTGGTGCCTTGCGTCTTCGTTGGACGGCGGCTCCGGCGTCAGTGAGGCGTTTGTGCGGCGGTGGTGTTCGGGCGGAGCCTCGAAGATGTCGGCGATGGTGGAGCGGGCGACGAGCGACATGCTAATCGGCCCTGACTGGGCGATGAACTTGGAGATCTGCGACATCCTCAACCGCGACCCTGGGTGAGGATCCTTAGAGAATTTTGCTTCTTGGAGTATTCATGTTGGTGGTTGCAGTGATGATTTTACTGTTCTATTGGCCGTTACTGGCGGTCTGGGTTACCTCTTTTTCTATTTTTTTTAGAAAAATTTTTGTTGAAGGTTTCATTTTGTTTTTGGGATTATTCTCCGCTTCCTGAATTCCGTGGTTTCGAAAGGACCGTCAACTTTGGGTTGCGAGTTGATCTTTTGTAGTAGTAGCACGAAAAGCTTCAAGCTCAAGTATTGGGTTCTGAATTGCTTCATTCATGAGCTATCCTCATTTATTTCATCTCACGATTAAAAAGTTTGGAGGCGAGCAGTGTTCCGCGATCCACCTACTCATGTGCTTCATCTGGGCATACTTGTCTGCGCAATCAGGTCATGAATTCTGTATGTGAGAGGATTTCAGAATATGAAAGCTTCCATATCCTGTCATAGCATGCTACTGTGGAAATGCAACCGTCAGGTGTCCAAAATATTGCTATTGATCAAAGTTGTTGGGTTTGAGGGTCAGTATAGTGTTATGCTGTCACTCACCCAAAAACAAAAAAGGTTTAGTGTTAAGCAGATACTGCAAAACGCTGTTGCGAGTTCACCGTTCAATTCTTTGGTTGACCCGTTAGTTTTGTGTGGAGCATTCTGTTTTCTTTTTTGAATAGAAAGATTATAGCATACTTGTCTCAGCTAATCTATTTGCACCAGTATGGCATCAATTTCAAGGATTTTGATGTTATGCTTTAAAAGTGTGTTTTGAATGAAGTAAAGCATTTAAGGACAGATGGATGATTCCAGGATTTTGTGAAATTATTCTGGGTTTATGGACCATAAAACATTTGAGCTGTTCTTGCACTTTTATGCAGTCTTAAATGCGATGATGTTTTCTTCATGCCTATGATGATTCTGCTGCTACATTTACCTGCTTATTGTGTTTATTCTATTTGAAGTGGTTTTAGTCAGTAATAGCCAATGAATGTAAGAAATGCAGACATGCAGACCTTCCATGAAACTGGAACTGCATTAGTATTGTGCGATTCTGCGATTTTGTAATAGATAATGCAGTTCATAGGCAATTCTGTGAAGTAAATCCGTTCTGCTAGAATCATTTTGTAATAAGCATTTCATACTCATAGGCAAGCAAAAGATGTGGTGAAGTCACTCAAGAAACGGATTGCACACAAGAACTCAAAGGTCCAGCTTCTTGCTCTCACGGTAATGTTATCTGACCCATCACGGTATCTTCGGCTCATCATCCTTTTCTTTTCTTTATTGAAACAATATGAGTGATAATTTTTTTAATACTCTTTAATGTACTACACTGCATATAATCTGCACAGTGCACATTTCTCAAAAGATTACTTGCGTATGGGTAGAATTTGGCGTTTGTGAGTTCTTAAACGTGATGGACTGTTTATAGCTTTCGCCTTTGAGTAATGCTTGATGATCGCCCCCGTTTGAACATTAAAAACATATTTCCGTGCTGTGATGTATCATGTGACACACAAAAGGGATTTTCTTTTTCGGAGAATGAAACAACAGTCAGGAATATTTGGTTGATGCTTGAATATGATTCAGGATGATCAGAGCTTAGCAAGCTTCAATTTAGAATGAGAATGGAATCCAGAGCATCCAATGACATAGTAGGCGATCACAACAGGAAAATGTCATAATCTGCGCTTTGTTCAGATATTACATTGTTTTAGTCATCTTTTCTTGTATTCTGTATGATCAGATAACGTGTGTGAATATTCTTTGTCTCGCTTTTTTTAAACTGTCTCGGCATGCCTTTGTAATGGTCTGCTCCCAGCATGTACGTTTCTTATTTCTGCATTACAATATTTATGTTCTTATTTCAGTTGCTGGAGACAATGATTAAAAATTGCGGGGACATTGTCCATATGCAAGTTGCTGAGAGAGACATACTTCATGAAATGGTGAAGATAGTAGTTAAGAAAAGGGTATGCATGTACAGATTAAACCTTACGTTACTGGTTTGTCAGTAATAAAATATTAATGTCTTCTATTTTGGAATGTTTAGCCTGATTATCATGTAAAAGAGAAGATTCTCACGCTGATCGACACTTGGCAAGAAGTTTTTGGTGGTGCAAGTGCAAGATATCCACAATACTATGCAGCATACGAGGAGCTCTTGGTATTGTTCTATAAATATGAAACATAGTGTCTTTTCTTCCTCTTAGTCTTTTAGAAGCTCTCATTATATCTAAAAAAGAAAGATATTGTGCCTTTTGTTCCTCGTTCTTTAAGAAATACATCTTCCCAAAGATCAAGCTCCAGAAATAAGAGGGATATAAGTGAATTTTCTCATCAGTCCCTTCTAAAATGTTAATAATTGTTAAAGCATGCAAGAATATGGTTATGCTGTTTCCAAATTAATGTTATGTGTCGAATATCAACTTTTTTCTAGACTGATTCAATAACTTTTCCCCGATTTCCATGCATCTGCTAGCGCGCTGGAGCTGTATTTCCTCAAAGATCAAATGGTTCTGTGCCGATCTTTACTCCTCCGCAGACTCAGCCTCTGCAAAACTATCCCCCAACTTTACGGATTACTCAGCAGGAGGCACCTGAATCTGCAGTGCCAGAATTCCCTGCATTAAGGTAACAGCTTCTGAAACTTTTATAATGCAATTGGCATGTTTAACAGCTGAACTCATGTAAAGCACAACCAAAACATCTGTCAAGTTTTCTTTATATCTAATTTAGCTTTTGCCCCTATGATTTTCATCTTTTCATCTTTTTCATGCTGTTCATCTTAACAATGATGTTAAGTTTGTATTGGGATGCTGGATTGTTTTTTTTTTTCCACGAACTGCATCCAAGAACTTAGTAAGAATATTAGAAATGACAAATGCCCTAACTTAGATGCCCTCTCGTGCAATTTTCAGTGAAGATGTTGAGAAATGAGGTGCTTACTTTCTAGTAGTCTTGACCTCATATTTTTTATCGTAGGTTTTCTCAGATTGATATTTGTTGTGGTTATTTAGTCTTGCATTAGTTTTCTTTCATATTTTGGATATTTGTACCTTTTATTTTCACTGATTAACTTATTTACAACATGAAACTTGTGCTTCTGTACACAAGTGTGGAACTGATTGCTCTTGTTTTGCCAGCCTTACTGAAATACAGAATGCACGTGGCATCATGGATGTTCTTTCGGAGATGTTGAATGCTTTGGATCCTGGTAACAGAGAGGTACTCCCATAATTTACCTGGAGCAGTTTTATCCTCAGAAAACGTGATAATTAAAATCAAGTTTATGTCTGAGATAAGATATTTAAGATGCCAAAAAAGAAATAGCTGGGGACTATCTTTATCAGTTTGCAACATTTCAGTTGATATCAACCTATTTGCAGTTTGTGATTCATAAATTCTACTGGACATGCAGGGACTTAGGCAGGAGGTCATTGTTGACCTTGTGGATCAATGCCGTTCTTACAAGCAGAGAGTGGTACAGCTTGTCAACAGTACCTCGTAAGTTTCTTTCATGACTCTTTCCACATTTAAGACAGTTCAGAGTTAATTGTTCATCTTACGTGTCGATATAATCTGTCTGACATACCAAATAATGTGTGTTTCTGTTTTCATCTAATGACCCAACTTTTTTTCGCTGCAGTTGCAGCTAGTCCAGCGTCCAGTTTGCTATAGTTGATTTATTCATTGATGTCATTTCTGAACAGGAATGAGGAATTGCTCAGCCAGGGTCTTTCTTTGAATGACGACTTGCAGCAGGTTCTAGCAAAACACGATGCTATTGCTGCAGGTATAGCTGTTCGGGTAGATAAGCCAAAATCTCTCCAGACTCAAATTGAGAATTCTCCGACAAGGAAGCTAGAGACCATGAAACAACCAGTTCAAAGGTTGAAAATTGTATCATGCCCTTTTCTTAAGTCATTCCTAAATATTCTACTAGACATATGATATCTTTGGGTGCGAGGGTTGTCAGGAACTCTTAAAAACAAGGCTCATAAATTTGATTAACAGGCATAACTGGAAACAGGGCATTCGTTAGTACTTCTGCTTGATAAGAGATGGTTTTTTTTTTCCTGGTATCTGGAATATATATAGCAAGAACTGATACAACCATTCCAACTGAAACGACATTAGGGCATAAATGATCCACATAAAAGAAATCATGATGCAGACAATAGTTTTTTTTCCAAGTACGGATGTCAATCTGTGGGGGTGCCCATAGGTTTCCTGGACTCTAGTTGAGACTGAATGTTGAGTTATTTTGGTAGTTCTGGCTTCACTATCCCACAACAGCGAATCATCTGGGATCATCCTAACGTGTTACTTTCGTATTCTATATTTCAGGTCTTCAGCAAGTAAAAGTTCGAGCAACCAATCCCCCTTTGAGATTTTAGCACTTCCTGCACCTCCATCATCCAGTAGTTCAAAAGCTCCCACAGCACCAGCTACTAATATGGACCTCCTCAGTGGAGATGATTACATCAAACCTGAACCTGCTAATTCCTTGGCGCTTGTTCCAGTCACTGAATATTCAGCTGCAGACCAGAACGTTTTAGCCTTTGCTGATATGTTTGAACACAATTCTGCCAGCATTAGCAACCATAATCTTACAAACTCGTTTAATTCATCAACATCAAATTCTTCCATATTCCCTGCGTCACAGACATCTCCCGCTCCAGTGCAAGCTGGTCTGCATCAACATCCAGCTGCTTATTCAAATGGGACCACATCCAATGCCATCGTACCTTCTGATCAACCATCCCAACTGAATTCAACTGGTTCATGGAATGCAGAACCTTCTTATGGAGTGAATCCCCAAAAGCAGGCAGTGAATTATGGTACTATACTTCTTTGCCAGTGCTTGCTAAGTCTATAATAGTATCTCCGCCTATAAAATTACTCACTCTGTCCTTATTTAAAACAGTGCTTTTCAATAAAATCCAAGCCAATGAACATGCTATTTCGTCTTCTCCATTTGTATCACTGTTCTATTTATCAGGAATACGTTATTATTTCTTCTCCATTAGTTTCATATCTCTGGTTATAGATATGTTACTTATAGAAGTCTCTTCATAACATATCCATATTGAGATCATTCCAGCATCTGACAATCTTTTGTTAACAGGTACAAATGCTCAGAATGGAGGCCTTCCACCAGCACCCTGGGAAATCAAGCCATCTGCGAGGAACCCGTTCGATGACAGCAACCTTGATGAGAAAGCAGTGCAACCAGGAGAACCAGTAGGCGTGCGGCCCCAATTGGTGCAAGTCAATCAACATGGGAACCGTTTCATTCCAGCCCAACTAATGCCAAGGGGACAGATAGGAGAAATGCAGCAACCAGTGCCTGGGCCTCTACAATCACAGGCAATGCTGAATATGCAGTATGCTGGGGCATATCCTCTGCTGCAATTGAACCAAGGTACAAGTTTGTATTCTCAACCAATGGTTGGTGGAGGATTTTACGGAATGAACCAACCACAGTTGTACGGGGTTCAGATGTCCAGTAACAGATATGGTCAGCCAGCTGGGGGCTACTATATTCCAAACGCAGCATATGCATATGCTAGTGCAAATGAGCTTTCCCAGAGAATGAACGAACTTTCACTTCAAAATGGTAGTTCAAATGGAACGATGACAAATAAACAAAGCAGACCTGAGGATGCCCTCTTCAGTGATCTTTTGAGTATCGCCAAAATGAAGCAGAATAAACCTGCAGCTGGTAAGGTTGGCGGCTTATAAGGGTGGCCAAGTAGATACATTATCTTGCCATATTTACCAACCACAGAACCTTTTTCCGATAGTACATAATTCTTTTGCCACTTTTTGGCTTGTCAATGTATTGGAAATTAGCTCGTGGCGATGTCTCCTAGCGAGTATGTTTATAGATAAATTCTTGAATTCAGTTGTAACTATATTGTCATAAGTTCCTTGTGGAAGTGGAAATATTAGTCAGAAAGGATTCCCAGCATTCTTCTCCATTTTGTACTGTTTTTGTTCCCTTTTTTCCTTTTATCTTCAAATTTCTTTTCAGAGCACTCCTATTTTGAGTATATCATTACCATTCATTTACGTTATTGGTCTGAAGAAACAAGCAAAAGATGATTAAAGACCTGAATAACTACGGGAGCATACATTCTATTAGTATAAACTTAGGATAACGAGTTCTAAAATAATTACTGAATGATCTGTTCTTCTATACAGAAATAACCAGTTATCACTGTACATAACCTTGCAAAAGGTTACAGAGGATGCAATCTGTAATAACTGAACGTTGGGCAACAAGGCCCGTTCTGTCTGTGTGTGTCAGTATGGAACAATATCGCAACTTATGGTCATTCCCTGATCCTGTTCTGTCTGTGTGTGTCAGTATGGAACAATATCGCAACTTATGGTCATTCCCTGATCCTGTGTGGGAGCGTCTCATCAGCTGCGCTACTGGAAAAATGATAGATCAGGAAATGCTGCCTCGTTTGCAGAGATCATGTTCCAAGTACCAGGAAATCAGCTAGATATTTTTCCCCTTTTGTTTTTAGAAAAATGTGGAACAAACTTGAACCATGGAATATGGTAGATCGCTAATAACTCACATTTAGTTACTTGAGAGCATCTAGAAAACATGACTAAGACTTTACGTCCTGCAGCATATATAATATAAAATTTTCTGTTCTAATCATGTGACCCATCAAAACTGTGAAGTTAGCCATTTAGACCAGTGAGTTCTGTAGAGTGATTAAGAGATGATAACGAGATACTGACCTGAAAGTGCAGAGATGAACGGTCAGTCTTTGGCTTTACCAAGTTCTCAATCTGAGTTGAGTTTTACTCACATATATGTTCCGAATCAACTCCTCTTCACCATATTATTGTGCCAGTGAACTGTGTCGTGTCACACATAACCAGGTTCGTTCTCTCTCTAGCAAACCTTCCTCCGAGACAGGGATATGCCAGTGTCCTTTGTCAGATTCCTGAATTTCAGAGATATTAGATAGAACAATTATAAAGTTGATCTCCATGATAAAGAACATGGAATAAAAGACTAGATGGGCCAGATTGGAAGCTTTGCAACCATAATAAAGCCATGTATGTATATAAAACAACAAACGTATGCCCTATTGGTTCTTAACAATAGAAGGTCATAGATATTTCAGGTCCTTGCCCTCAGGCCTCAACGCCAATTTTAAAGTGAGATTTTATCTTTCGTAAAGTTCATTTGTGTCACAGCATCTTAGTTCATACACCAGTGAAACTTTCTAGAAGTATCTCCTTACTTAATCACTTGCAGAGATTAGATAACAGATTAACCAAGAAGAAAAATTATCTATTGAACAAAAAACGTATTCAGATAATTGATTCATCAACAGAAAATTTGGTTCATTATTTTTTTGTTCAATGAATATAAGAGTATTGGCATGGTAAAAAGCACTAAATCTGTATCATGTCAGTAGCCAAATCCATACCTGAATTACAACTGAATAAGGAGGAGGCATTCGAAACGTAACACTGCTGTCCTCAAAAGTGAAGCGTGCCTGTTATTGAAGATGACACTGAATAATTGCTGCCGTAAAAATATAATGATCTATAAATTGTCGTAAGAAAAAAAGTAGTCCATGTTGTGGTATACATAAATTTCAGTTCAGCAATTATTTAATACAGAGTAATATGAAGTGCTCCTGTTTTATATAGCTTGAATATCAAAATTCTCGCAATTTACACTTAGTGTGCACAATGTTCAGGAATCAGATTAGTTTGGAATATGCATAAGATCCACGTCCAACAGTGTAATACAACGTCATAGATCAACATAGGAAACTAGAATGAGATTCAGCCATCCTTAAATAAACTACTTTTCTTTGGCCATATAGATGATCCACACCTGATGCCTTTCCTTCCATTTGGGGAAGAAATCTTCTTCCAAGATCTGAAAGGTGTGGTCCCTCATTTCATCATTGGTAATGATCAAGCATTTGCATTTGATAGCAGCAAATAACCAGTACCTGAACTACATGCCCAAAATATTACTTACCGCACCAGACCAGCATATAAGATTAGGATTAAATGGCTACAAGAGATTATTTGAAAATCTTTGGTCATATCAGACAATGAGTTAAAATCATCGTTAGCAACAAACACTAATTACATGGTCCATCAAGTTGATCAGAAATAAGTTTGTTACGTGTATCTAAATATTCAAAATATTAAGATATATATTAAATAATTAGACTAATTTAGTAACTCCACTGCCGTTGACCACACTAGTTGAAATGGTTCAAGAATTCAAGTGTAAACTAAGTTATAAATTGTAAATTTCTTTTGCAAAAGCATAACAGGGTCAGTAATTTGATAGCTAGAATAGAGGTGGCCAGTGATATGGCAAGTTTACAATTTCCACTATGGAACTGGACTGTTTTCACAGAACTTTATCAGCCATGGAGGAAGGAAATGACTAAGAGAAGACCTTCCACTCATTTATATCATTATATAAGTAGCTCATTTTTGTTGTACCCTTTCTTCAAGCTTCTGTCCTACTCCTGACAGAGCAGAGAGCAACACAAGAGCTTCAAGCTCCTCTGATACATGTCGGAGGAAGGGTATAGACAATAAAGTATCTCTCCTTTACACCCATCCCATCCCCTCGTTTCTTGTATTGACAAATTCATTGTAAATTACAGTACCTAATCTTGCAAAGAGGATGTGTCATGTCACTGGTAGACCAGTGTGCTGACATGACATGATCATTTCAACAGGTTCAATGATCCAAATGTACAGTTCGGTGTTAGACAGTTTACACAAACTGTCGGGACAAGTCCAATAATCCACGACGTAATATATTCAAACTGATTCACTATTCAGAAGAATAGAACTTACTAGAGGCATCTAAACAGCTTACCAATCATCATTTGAGCCAGTAGGGGTTGCATAAATACAATCTGCTTGCTTCCATTTTGCGACCAACTTTTGATTCCCAGGTTTCTTCATGTGTTCTCCACTGAGATGCTTGTTATGCAGAACTATCAAAGGTGGCTTTCTTGATGGACACATTTGCCGCATTGCATCAGCAACAGCATTAACCTGCTCATTTTTTATGCGATAATGAAAATAGACACCTTTAAAACATAAATAGAGTATTCGCCAAAAAAAAAAAGATAAATAGAAGAAAGAATTATCTCAATATACATGCCTTACTCAAAGAAATATGCCTGTGGCTAAAAAGCCCAACATTAGCAGCATCGATAACTGCCTCAAAAGGCCCATGTTTTTCCAGCCATTTCTGAATAATTGAAAAGGTGAAAAGTTAAAATATGTCCAAAAGAAGTTCAAGGATAATATGGACCCTAAGGTTAACGGGAAATGTCACTGACATGGATCTAAGTTCATACATCATAAGCATAACCATGCAAGCTCTCATATGGGAAACTTTTAGAAGTTAAAAAAACATTGCTGCCTGGTTTTATTTCACTTCACAGTTGGACAATGTCTCGACTAAGCACAATTTACTCAACCTAAAATATTCTTGTTTTTACCGTTTATGTGTATCTGCAACCTCATTCAGTAAATTTGGAAACATTTATTGTAACCTTATCAATCCAGAGTCCTATTTCATAAAGGTGGCACATGTTGATGCTCGACAAAAACCAACATATTAGCAATCCGAGGTAAATCACCTGGAAGTTTTGAAAGTTGAAGTTCCTTTCTCTCTTGGTGGCTAGTTTTGCTACCCGTGTGGCAAAATCTTCTGTTTCCTCTGGATCAAGATCTATTATTGCCAGCTTCTCTCCACAAGCAAGGCAAACACCATTCCTATCGATGTTTGAGCGTGCTGTGGTCCATTTTCCCCTTCCTAACCAACCCAACCCATGCCAACCCCCTCCATTATCTTCAATAATCTTTGCTACAGCACCAGCATCCCACTTTCTCTTCCCGACTTTGGGTGCAGTTGGGCACCTAAACCAAGCCTCAAATAATTCGGCTGCTGATGGAGATACCTGTCTGACAGTGGTCCTAAACTTGTGCAACAAATAGTACACCTTGTCTCCTCGCTGGGCAACCACACTAGCTCTGAGAAGTGTCTCCAACTCTGGCTCTTGGGGTTTAACCCCAGATTCCAACATATGTGCTTCCACCTCAAAGGCTTTCTCAACATCACCACTGTTGCAAAATGATGTTAAAGCAGGACCATAGGAGCGCAACTTTGGTGTTATACCTAGGTCTTTCATTTGTTTCACAACCTCAAAGGCCATACTACCGTTGCCCATGGACATTGCCATTCGTGCCCTGGCAGTCAGAGCAGCCTCACTCATTTGAACTCTCTCTTTCTCTGAGCACATCCTCTCGAATATCTCAAACCCTCGTGTGCGAGCATACTCTCTCAGCTCATCTCCTATTGGTATGCTATCTGTTTGCACCTTCTGATCATCTGAAGGCAGGAGTTCAGATTTATCTTCCCACTGATCTTGAACGTGATCGTCATATACATCACCGTCATCCAATTCTCCCAAGCTTACTTTGGGCGACGAATCAAATCTGCGTGCAAGACCAATACTAGCAACACCGCTACCGCTGGTGCCACTTTTTGCTGGTTGCACGAAACCAAGAGCAGCAGAAGAACATAGGTAAAGTAGCACATTGTAGTGGTGCTGCCCCAGTCTGATACCCTCCTTGACTGCAGAGTCATACAGCGCGATCGCCCCCATCACATCTCCTCTCTTCGAGCACATGTCCAGCTCAACTCTCAGCTTGCCTCCACGCTCACCGCCCTTTGCTTTCTTCTTCTTGCTCACATTCCCTCTTCCTCTGTCCTCACCTCTTGCCAAATTTCTAGACTTCCCTGAGTCCTTTGCCCTCATTCCATTTCCGCCTCTGCTCCAATGCTCACTCTCCCTTCGCCCGTCTTGTTCCCATGTCCTCGGCGGCCGTCCCCTCCAACCTTTCTCTTCAAAATCCGCGTCTGCACGGTCCTGGAGCACGACCCTGTCCCCTTTTCTCCATGGCCTCGGCGCGCCGTGGCTTCCTCCCTGTCTCGCAGGAATACAATGCTGCCGCGCCTTGTATTCGCGCTCTGTCTCTCTGTTTGCACCACGTGGCACACCGGACGACCCTGCTCCGCCTTCTTCGGTTCTTCGGGTCCTGCTCGCTCCGCCGTCTCTCTGGGGCATTACATCGAGCAGCTCTCGGGCGCGGCATGATAGAGGAGGGACAAGTCGCCTGATGGAATTGCCCGGCAATGAGGGGCAGGCCCGGAAGAAGAGATTGTGGTGGTGGGCGGGGAGAGGGCGGGAGGCGAGGAGGGAGGCCATGGCGGGGGCAGAGCTGCCATGAAAGCGGGAGGGGAAGCGAGTGGAGCAACTGAGGTTTAAAGGGACCTCAGAACGTAGGAGATAAGGTTTCGCCAAATGAAAAGGGTATTAAACAGGATAAAAATAAACAAGTTTGAGATGTATGCTGTCGAGAACTCGAGATGGAATTTTAGGGGTCCTTTGGATTACAGGAATCTTGGAGGAATTTTGGAGGAATACTGTTCCCAAAGGAAAATTTCCTATCCTATGCTTGGGATGGTAGGAAACACCCCCACTATTCCATAGGAATTTTCCCTTTGCATGCCGATTCCATAGGAATTTTTAGCATCCGCTCAAAGCTCTTTGGAAAATTTCCTGCACAAAGAACGAGGAGCTTAATGCTGCAGCTGCTAGCTAATGTTCCATTATTGTTCACGTGGCCCAATTGTTGCAACCCAACCGGAGAGAACACACACACAAATCACTCAATTATATGATTTTTTATTCACTCTCAACATTCCTCCACAATGATTCCTTTCACTTTTCCTATGCCTCATCCAAACAAACTTTCACTCCATATTCCTATGTTTTGCAATCCTCTGTTATACATATGCATTCCTATCAAATTCCTACGTTTTTCCTATTCCTGTGTTTTTCAATTCCTGCGTTCCAAAGAAGCCCTTAGGCCCCTTTGGAACATAGGGTTTGTGGAGGAATTTTGAAGGAATGAAATATTATAGGAATTTTTCCTACTTGACTCTTTGGAACAAATGATTCAACCCTATAACATTCCTATGGAATGCATTCATATGCCTCATTTCATAGGAATTTTGGAGGAATATAACATGAGGTTCAATCTCATGTAAAATTCCTATGTTTCTATCTCTCTTCTCTAATTCCTGTATTTTTTGCTGCTTCATTAGAAACTTTCCTGTGTTTTGAAATCCTATAGGATTGAAAGTGCAACTCAAATCCTGCGTTTTTCCTATTCCTACGTTTTCACAATTCTAGTTTCAAAGGGGCCCTTAATATTTTCAAAATTTTATAATGAAAAAGATTCATTAGTATGAAATACTCTTAACGATGGCCGATAGGAAAAAAAAAGCAACCGTATTTGGATCGGAGCAAGTACTAGTTCTGAAAATACTTTCGTTCAAACATAATACTGTCAGCCACGTGGGTATGATCGGTACATTAAAAACACAAAAGACAGGACCCGCATGTTAAAATGATACTACCTCCGTCTCAGAATATAAGCATTCCTAGGTTTGTTGAAAGTCAACCAGGTTCAACTTTGACTAGCAATAGCTATAAAAATAAAATATTTTAAATATGAAGAGTTGCATATTAGGATAGTTGATTTCACGATGAATCTAACAACATCAACTATATATAATAGAGTGCTATAAATATTTTGCTATTGATGGTCAAAGTTAAGGAAGCTTGACTTTGACCAAACCCTGGAATGCTTATATTCTGGGACGGAGGGAGTATGAGAAAACGTACCAACTACTCCGTACTGACTACAGAGATGGCCTTGAAAGGCTCTTGCAGTTGAAATAACAGCTGAAATTGCAGCACTTGGGAAAAGTGCTTCTGTCAGAAACAGGTGCTCTAGATTTGAAGCAATTGATTGAAAATCATTCTATTTCAACAGAAATGCATTCTGAAGCAATGGCAGTGATACTCATATCACATGAGACTGAAAATTCAGTAGCCGGATAATACAGAAAAAAAATCCATTTCTTTTAACCATCTGTTGAACTGTTCTTCTAACTGGAATAGACCCTCTTGCCGTTCATTCATAGATTACAAATTCTTTTATCCATATATTCATAGTCTAACTGAAATAGAACGACTGTTAAGAAAATTTGGAAGTGCCCTATATTGTTGGGACAGATACAACTCAAAGGGGAGGGACTGCCTTCATAAAGGCATGGAGTTTCCTGCCAAAAAAGAGAGCAAGTTTAGGTGGATTGTATTAAAGCAAAATATTACACCAATCATGAAATTGCAGGTCAATGATATGCAAAAACAAGCACATCATCTGTTATGGGTCCTTAAAAGCAAAAAACTGGCATATGTTGCTGTACTGAGCTATTTCCTAAATATCAAAGCTGAAGTGGGGAATAAAGAGTGTAAAAACATATTTTAGTACCAATTGACCTACGGTCAGCAGTTGAGCAAAGACAAAGTTGTGACTGATTGTTCACTGAAAAAAATGCTATGTTCTTAAAGCATTTGCTACACTTTGTTCGCTTGTCACATTGATCACCGCATTCACAAGGTGAACTCACGTGAGATCAACACCAGGAGCATCAAAGGTGTTTATAACACCATGCGTACTAATCATTAGAACCACCAGGGTATTCTCAAAGCAATGACAAATCAGCATAATCTACACACAATTGATTTATTAAGCCTTCAGAACAAATGCAAACCTCAAGACTCCCGGCAACTTAGACAGTACACTTTCAAACAAAACCCTTGCCAACTAAAACATAGTCCTTCCGCTATTTAATCGATGATGTTAGGACAGTATCTTGGTTCATGTTTTTGAGCTAAGAAAGTTGTCGTAACGCCATTGACTAAGAATAGGACGGAGCAGTTATAAAGAGAGAAAATTCAGAGAAGATTACTGATAAGCAAGCTAAAAATATATTATCGATTTCCAAATCATTGGTGGTCTATGGAACATCAAACATGAGCAGGAATTTTTTTCTTCTTTGCTAGGAGTTCCTAGTAACAGCCATTCATTTTTGAGACATGGGCAGGAACTTTTCCTTCTTTGCAATCTAATAACAACCATTTCCATTTTTGCTCACAGATACAGATGTCAATTGCAACAGAACTTCCATTGAAATCATAGAATCATATTCTATCAAACTAAACATTGCAATTGGTCAAGCCACCAGTTCACCACACTTAAAAGTTGCAAAAGAACCCAATAACTAGACTGCAAAAAAGCAAATCCTACCCAATTTTTAGATGCAGTTAACACTCAGAATCAGAGTACCTGATGAACGCAACCCCGTGTCCCTATATTACCAATTCTAGTTCCAATAAATGCCCCATAGAACACTGCGAGCCATTCCACGAACATGTAGTAAGCAAAAGTCACACCTTGGGGGACCAGACCCCAGCTCTGCGACTCTGGCGCAATAGCCGACCGCAGCCGCGCCGATGCGACGGCGCTGTGGAGCGGCAGCGCGGAGAGCATCCCACCTGATACCAGCGGTAACCTGCATGATCCACCCAATGCACAGCGGCGGTGGCAGAACCGGCGTAAGCGATGGATTCTTGGGCGAGCTCGTGCGGAGGCGGAGGCAGCTCGTACCTGTTGATGCAAGAGGCCCGGCGGCAGGTGGGGAGGAGACCACGGCGGAGGAGGGAGGAGGAGACGGCATGTGCTAGGACCCTAGATCGAGCGGCGACTGCCGAGGCCGCCATTGTTGTCGAGCGGGGGATCGAGTGGAAGAAAGGAGAAGGTTTTGTGGGGTTTAGCCGCCGTGGCCTGTTACGAACGGTTCAGATAGGTCCTTACTCCATCGGGTGGACGAAATAATATGGACGCTCCAGCCATTTCAGAAGTTTTATTACTACTCGATTGCTTAGCCGACATTTTCACTTATTTTTTAAAAAAAAACATTTTGATTTATCATTTTGGCCTTGTTCGGGTTTGATGGCGATTAAAAAGAACTAACCGAACCAGCCATTTTTTTGAGGTATATAAATTTGCTAAATAGGTTGCTGATTAAATGTCCTTTTTTTCAAATTTTTTAATAAGTTGCTGTGCATTTATAATTTGGTTTGGATGTTAATTTCTGGAGAGTTACAGCGTTTTTTTTTGCGAATGAGTTATTACAGCATATATTAACAACACCAAATCCCATATCAATATTGTTAAAAAAACAAAAGTATTCAAAAATTGTCCATTTGAGATTGGAACACCGGGAGATTATCTTGTAGTGTTTGTTGACGTTTTAAAAAATTCATTACTCCTAACATTTTGTTTTACGATTACACAGTACAACTCAGACACTCACAACGCACGCACACTCACCCCTATGAACACACATACGCAAACCCTACCCCTATGAGCATCTTCGAAGAATGAGCCGACAAATCCTCAAGATTGACGAAGTCACCACTGACGTCTCGCTGTCGACGGTCACGTCGCCTCCCGCTGAAAGCACAACACCATTAAATCCTAGAAAATTCGCTCCCACAGAGAGTCGAACCCAGGACCTCAGGTGCTACTGAGGCTCTTATAACCACTAGGCTACATGCTCTTTCGCTCATTACTCCTAACATAAAGTTACACACACTAGCTAGTAAGCATAGTTAAAAACAATCTTTTTCAAAAAAAAAAACAAAAGTATTCAAAAACCTTCCATTTTTTTTTCGAAAGACCCGAACACTTTGTGTTCCGGCATGTATAAATAAGAAGAAGGTGCCTCATATTAAGGGAAACGAGGCCAAACCGTACAATGCTACCAACCTAAACTAAGCTACACCAACAACAGAACAAAGACGGAGCCCGTCGCAAGTCATCTTTGCCAGCTCATCACCACGTGATAGCAGCTCCAACAACGATTGAACGGACCTCAGCCCAGCCCTCAAACACACTCCAAACACCTGCAAGATTCCACCTAACTGATCCCGCCGCAAGTCATCGTCGCCAAGCTCAACGCACACACGATCCAGCAGCTCCGACTTCCTTAAGCACAATCACCAAACGGGCTCCGCAGAGGAAGAAGCATCATGAGAGAGAGGCCTCGCCTCAACTTGTGGCGCCGAAGTTGCTGCCACCATAAGAAAGATCCGACTTCACCATATATGGTGACATCGTCGCCCTCAAACGGACAGACGCAAACGCCAACAGTCGACCAACAGTGAAGATCAACTCTAAGGTGACGCCTTCAAGAAGGGCATGACGTCTAGGACGCCATCGTCACCCGATCCGACTTGTCGGATCTAGGATTTCTCCCAGAGAGATCTCCCTGGCTAGGGAAGCATGGCACCTCGACAACGCCTCCATCGAGGGGAACGATGCTTGCAACATCGTCGTTGCCGGCACCGGCAGCTGTCTACCGGGCAGGGTTTCCCCCGGAGCCCATGTGCCTCCCATTGCCAGACTGCTAGTCTCCATGCCGACGGCGCGCCCCTAACAGCAACTCGACACCACCTTCCATCGGACAACCAGAACACCAGCAACACCAGACCACAACAGCACCACGTACCATCACCACCACCACCAGAACACCATCACCACCACCACACGGCCATCACGCCGCACGGGCCGCAGCACCTGCACCATTGCTGCGCCGTCCACAACTGCTGACGCCTCCACGCGCACTGCCGTCGCGCGGCCGTAACGCCGCCCGTGCCACCGAACCGCCCTGGACACCAGCTCGCGCGCCGCGGCGCCGACCTGGCTGGCCACGCGGACGGCGCGACACACCTTCCTTCTTCCACCGCGCCTCCCAAGCGCGCAGCAGCCGCGCCACCCCTTCCGCGGTGCATGCGCGCTGGCGCCGTACCCTTCCGCCATGCCGGGCCCGAAGCCCAACCCGCCTCCTCCGACACCGGATCCGGCCATGCAGACCACAAATCCGGCGATGGCGAGCCCAGATCTGGCCGCGGTGGCCCCGAAACCACCGCCAAACGCCACTAGCGCCGGACACATCCGGCCTCCGCGCCGGCTCCCGCCGCGCCGTCCGCCACCGCCGTGTCGAGACCGCAGCCATCCGCCACAGCCGCGTCACCGACGGGCCGCCACGCCCCGCAGGGCGCCTCCGCCACCAGCGCACCAGACGGCCCGCGCCCAACCTCCAAACGCTTGCAGCTGGTAGAGCCATGCCGCCGCCATCCCGGCAAGCCGCCCGGGTTGTTCCGGCGTCTTGCTGCACGGCGGAGAAAGGGAGGGAAGGTGGCGGCGGGTTAGGGTTTAGTCGCCTCCCGAGTCGCCCTCGAGGGAGCGACGCGGGGCGTTTTTTCAAAAAAAAACCTTCCATTTGAAATTGGTACACTTGGAGACTATCTTGTAGTGTTTGTTGACATTTAAAAAATCTATCACTCCAAACAAAATGTTAGACACACTA
Organism: Eragrostis nindensis; assembly: GCA_012490785.1. NCBI lineage: Eukaryota > Viridiplantae > Streptophyta > Magnoliopsida > Poales > Poaceae > Eragrostis > Eragrostis nindensis. Next base: position 1,118,856 of record JAAXCT010000120.1, on the reverse strand, counting down.
GTAAGCATAGTTAGTTCTGTTAGGTTCTCTCTCAAATCGCCTCTATATGTGCCACATACATTTTGTATTTTGATTTGTCTCTAGCAGAGATATACACAAATGATCTCTTATTGAAGAGGCAAACACTATTTAGCCTGTAGCAAAGGCTATGCGTACCCTGTATCTCGTAAGATCAGTTTGGAAAAACCACCACGTGAATTTATCTACCAGTTGGCACTTGAGTTTCAAGGCTGAGCTTCATAGGAGCAACATGCTTTGTTTGATGCTAAAACTTTGCTTCATGAGGTTCTCCAACAAGTTGATCTGGTAATTATACCTGAAACTTTGATACCTCTTCGATAATTCCTTCACGCTACTCTGGATGTGTTGTTTTTATCCTGTTTGGAATTTGTCGAAGCATACAATGCATCAGGCATGCTTATTTTTCCGTAAAGACCATTGCTGGTCTTTGCCACTTACGCACGTGCAGTAAGCCTAACGAGCAACAACGACATGTTTGTAAGTTGTAGTTAAAAAAGAGATGGATGTTCCAGCACGTCATGGCCGTTAGCTGCAGCGCTTCTCATATATAAATACCTAGATACAAGAGCCCAAAAACATAACATTGAAGATCATTGCCCTCTCTCGAGATAGAATTAAGATGGATTTGAGATCAGCTTTCACTTCAACTTTTCTACTGGCCCTTGTGCTATGGATGCCGCTTCCAGCTATTGCCTCCAGCAAAGTAAAGACGCTTCGTCATTCCGTCTACATATATATATATTTTTCAAGCAGCTTCATTTCATTGCAAATGCATTCTGATTTCGTTGTTCGCGTCGACAATATCAGCTCTACATTGTGTACATGGGGGAGAAGAAACATGACGACCCTTCCGTGGACCTCTATTCTTGGAAGGTATTGCTGCAGATCATTCAGCTTATTAACATGAGATCGTTTACCATGCTTGCAAAGGCTGTACTATAGAGCTAAAAGAATTCACATACTGATTGCACCTGCCCTTTTCTGAACAATGCAATGGAACAGCAAGGACGAGGCCTTGAAGTCCATCGTCTACAGCTACAAGCATGGATTTTCTGGCTTTGCGGCGATGCTCACCGAGTCACAAGCTGAGGAACTCTCAAGTAATAATAACTAAACCCCTACTATACATGGAAAAATTCGTCACTTGCATTTTAATTGACCACATCAAACTAATGTAACGCGATGGAAATTACTGTAGACTTCCCTGAAATTCTCTATGTGAAGCCTGACACACACTACGAAACACAAACGACCCGTAGCTGGGACTTTCTTGGTCTTAACAACGACCAACCGTCAGGCCTCCTGCAGAGAGCGAAGCAGGGTGAAGATATTATCGTTGGCGTAGTTGATTCAGGTTTGCATGCAGTATAATCTCATCTCTTGACCAAGTCGTCAAAATCTTTTGCTTATGATCACTCGATCGATGTTGCAGGAATATGGCCCGAGTCGCGAAGCTTCGACGACAGTGGATACGGACCCGTGCCGGCACGGTGGAGAGGCGCGTGCCAGACCGGCGCGGCGTTCAACTCCACCGGCTGCAACAAGAAGATCATCGGCGTGCGGTGGTACACCGGCGGCGTGGAAGCCGAGGCGCTCCAGGCGGGCGAGTTCCTGTCGGCCAGGGACATGGGCGGCCACGGGACGCACGTGGCCTCCACGATCGCCGGCAGCCCCGTGCGGAACGCGAGCTTCGGCGGCGGCCTCGCCGCCGGCGTGGCGCGCGGCGGCGCGCCCCGCGCCCGGCTGGCCGTCTACAAGGCGTGCTGGGGCCCGCGGACCAGGTGCGGCGGCGCGGCGATCCTCGCGGCCATCGACGACGCCACGAACGACGGCGTCGACGTGCTGTCGCTGTCGCTGGGAGGGTTCCAGGAGTTCGCCGGGACGCTGCACGCCGTGGCGAGGGGCATCCCGGTGGTGTTCTCCGGCATGAACGACGGCCCGGCGCCGCAGACGGTGCGGAACACGGCGCCGTGGGTCGTCACGGTGGCCGCCACCATGATGGATCGGTCCTTCCCGACCGTGATGCAGCTCGGGAACAACGAAAGGCTGGTGGTACGCATGTTTTGTTTTGTAATCTCTTCGAATCAACGCATCAACACATTCGAAACTTTTATTTGCTGATGATAACAACGATGTCTGCTTATTCTATCCCCAGGGGGAATCTCATTACTTCGATACGGCAGCGAACACAAGCGAGTTTCACATGCTTGTTAGCGGGAGAAGGTAACCATCGATCAAAGCGAGCTATCTATCCTTAAAGATTCAACTGAAGAAATACATATAAATCCTGATTTTATTTCCTGAACAACATACACAGATGCGACAACACGACACTGCTGGCAGCGCTCAATGCCTCGGGCAATGTCGTGCTGTGCTACGAACCGGCTGACACGGCCTTCAATCCTCCGCGGCAAAGGCTGGGCGACGCCATCGACAACGTGCAGAATGTAGGCGGCAAGGGCATCATCTTCGCGGGGTACTCGTCCAACGTCGTTGACAACACAGACAGGTGCAGTGGCGTCATGCCCTGCGTGCTCGTGGACTACGAGATCGCAAACAGGATTGCCGTCTACATGGCCAGGACAAGGTACTAAATAATGAGATCGATCTCTCCTGCACAAGCAGCTTGCTTTTTATGTATTGGGCGAATACACTACACACGGAGTTACTCAAATGGTTGCGTGCATCGCGTCATGACAGAACACCGGTGGTGAGGATTTCGCCGGCGAAGAGCGTGGTCGGGGACACGGTGCTGTCACCGAGAGTCGCCTCATTCTCGGCACGAGGACCGAGTGCTGACTTTCCCGGCATACTGAAGGTTGCATATATATACTCTTGAACGAAAATATTTGATCATTGTTTCGCAAATATGTGATGTTATCGAATTGTGTTTTCCGCAGCCTGACATTGGCGCACCGGGAGTCAGCATCTTGGCGGCCGTGCGTGATTCGTACCAGTTCATGTCCGGAACGTCCATGGCGCGCCCACACGTCTCGGCCATCATCGCGCTGCTCAAGTCGATTCACCCCGACTGGTCGCCCGCCATGATCAAGTCTGCCATCATCACCACAGGCATGTTTTCACCATATTATAAATTGGCTTCTTTGACAACTGCGAGATCGTATATATCAGGCCAGGAATAACTTGGTTCGTCGTATCTTTAATTTGCGTCATATTCAGCATCAATGACCGACGGCTTCGGCATGCCGATCCAAGCCGAGGGAGTCCCCCGGAAACTAGCCGACCCGTTCGACATCGGCGGCGGCCACATCGACCCGGACAGAGCAGCAGACCCCGGCCTGGTGTACGACATAGACCCAAGGAGTACACCAAGTTCTTCACCTGCACGCTGAGGCCCAGGGATGACTGCTAGTCCTTCATGGGGAAGCTGTACCAGCTCAACCTTCCCTCCATCTCCGTTCCAGACCTCAACAGCTCGGTCACGGTGTCGCGCACCGTCACCAACGTCGGTCCAGCAGAAGCAACCTACAGAGTGGCGGTTGCAGCTCCGGCCGGAGTGGATGTGTCCGTGGAGCCTGAGGAACTCACTTTCGCCGTGGACGGCAGCAGGAACGCGACCTTCACGGTGACATTCACCGCGAGGCGGATGGTGCAAGGCGTGTACACGTTTGGGAGCTTGGAATGGTCGGACGGTGGGGAGCACTCGGTTCGGATTCCGATCGCAGTTCGCACTGTGAGAGAGCATCTCCAGCAATGGATCTCAAAATAAGGCCCCTACTTTCGTTTTTCAGGCCAGCATGCAAAAATAAGGGCTCAAATTTAGCTTCAACTCCAGCAATAAACTAACCAAGACCCTATTTTGTGTAAGACCAAGTAAAAAAATGATGGGACCCATGAGTAAGAGGGAGGATTGGAGGACCCTAGGAATGGGGGCTGGGAGATAGAGTTTGAGAGGGCATGCAAAATGAGAGCCCAAGTAGGGTCCCTGCTGGAGTTGATTTTTTAGCTCAACCTCCTAAATAATAGAGTAGGGGTCCAAGTAAAGGCCTTGCTGGAGATGCTCTGACTGAAGAGTTTGTTGCAGATGTATCGTGAATGTTTACCAGCTGCTGTATGTTTTCTGTGAATGTTCACGGCACAATTGGGTATTGCGGAATAATTGAGAAAATAAATTATCTGATGAATAATAGTACTCGGAGTCATGTTATGCAAATATATTTGGGAAATAATACAAATGTTTTCCTTTTTTTCCCCTTTTCTGAACGTTTCCAATCTATTTTCACAGTTGCTGTGTACAAGTCCTAATAATAAATACACGTGAGTTACCTGCAACAACAAATCCGTGTAACACCTCGCGCCTCACGCAAATGCAAAACACAAGTGTATAATTGATTCCTTGGTGAGCAATGAGAGCAAAGGCAAAGAATAAAATATAAAAGCATATTCAGGACCACAACAAAGGAGATATTGATGCCTTTCTCTGAAGACCAGCATAGAATTTCCGTCTGCTCACCAGTCACCAAACGGGCACAATTTTTGTTGAGAATAATTTTTTAAATGACATGAATATAAAATCAGATACATATTGTACCCAGATTTCTAAGCGAGTATGGTTTGTTCGAACCTTTATTTTCCTTACACTATTAGTTAAAGCTTATTTTAAAGAAAGATTGGAATAGACGAAAAAACCACGCATTGTTTCAGCGGATTTCCTTATTATCTAATTACCAGGACTCTATTTTTCTTGGTACAAACACTTGATCTGTTAATGTAGTATCATATTTAAATGGAGCTTGTAAGGTTTAAAGGTACAAACACTTGCTCTCTGTGGAAGCTAGCAGCATACCACATGCTTACATTAACACTTTCTCTATGTTGAAGCAAGCATCCACTGTCACGAAAAGTGCAGAGCTTGACATTAACTCTGTCATTACAAGTATATTTAAATACAGGTGCAGCGAGGCCGCAACAAGCATGTGTTGTGCTTGCATATCCCCCTAACCGAGATGAGGCCGATGATGATTGGAGACCAAGCTGGTGGGGGCACTGTGACGGAAAAACAAAGCTAAGTTGCAAATATTATATAGCAATACTATTGTGATCCATACTATTGTTTAATTTATATTTATTCTAAGCTAGATACTACCTCCGTTCTTAACTTGATGTCGACTTTTTAAGTTATGTTTGACCGCTCGTTTTATTCAAAATTTTATTTCAATTTTGCGAACTTATAAGTTATATATGCTTTAATTTCCTATAGTGATAAAACAAACTATAACAAAATATATGATAATTTTTGAAATTTTTTAAATAAAACGAATGGTCAAACGTAACTCAAAAAGTCAATGGCAACATCAATTTAAGAACGGAGGGAGTAGGTACTACTTAGACCTAACTAGCTAGGGAAAAAATGTTTCACTTTTCTAGTTGTTTTCGATCAGTTTGGCATCAATCAATTATGAGTTTATGACAACTAGCATTGACTACTCAATAAACAGTTGCAAATCTTTAAAATGTTACTACGTGAATAGGATATGAATGAAATATTCAAATATTATATATGTGACCAGCGCTACTTTTGGATTTATATCCCACTACCTATCTCATCTCCTTCCATTTTTATCTTGACCCCCCATCACTCTCCCCTCTCCCCTCAATCTCTTATTTTCTTATTAAAAGTTACAATGAATAAGGCCCTATTTGAAACATCTAGAGCTAATTATTAGCTGTAAAAAATAGCTTTAGGTCCTGCTCTAAACCTCAAAAGATAATAGTTAGCTATTCAAATTAGTTGTAGAGGTTTAGAATAGGTTAAGCTAATAACCAAGCTAATAATTAGCTGACCTCCAGCTAACAGTATTTCATTAGCTGACCCAACCTAGCTAATAGGAACTAGTAGTTAGCTAGCTTTTTATTAGGTAGAGATTTGAAACACCCTCAGTTAATAGTTAGTAACCAGCTAATGATAGGTATTATATATAGATCTTGAGGTTTCGAATACCCCTAGAGGTTTCAAACAACCTGGTTAATTAATAGCAAAACCAATTGTTAGCTAAACCCTCAACTAACAATTATCCCATCAGCTATCTGCCAAAATAGCTAATAGATGGCTAAAGATAGTTTTGCTCTATTAGCTAGCTAAATAGCTAGTTAGAGGTTTCAAACACCGCCAACCAATAGCCAGCTAGCTATTGACTAGCAAGTATTAGCTTTAGAGGTTTCAAACAAGGAGAAATATCAAATGCACAAGAACTAGTAGCTAGATAAATAGCTAGTATTTGATGCACATGTGCACAAACTTTTTGGGCCATCAGATTTAATATGCTTGATGGCTGAAATATAGGAAGTTTTGTGCACATGTGCAGCAAATAGTTCATGTGCACATGATATTTCCCCTTCAAACAATGGATAAGAAAGATGTCCTTGCTTTAGTAAAAGAATTATCAGTTAAACAAGTGTTAAATTTGATATCTTTTGTAAAATCTGACCAAAAGATATCAATCTGATAAATACTGCCAGTTGAGTAACCATGCATGACGTTTCTAAATTGAATTGGAAACCTGGAAACCTAACAGGTCAAAACGTGATCAATCAGAGAAAACAATGCTTCTTAATTTATTCTTTAATGCTCCCCAGATGTTTTAGGCATACGCTCAATCGATTTGTCTCTAAAAACATGTTCCATATATACCAATTTATCTGTTTCAGCTTTCTAAATAATTTAGTCCACAAGTATCAATGAATACAACGGCTTTTCTCTAGCTTGCAGAGCAACTTCAAGCTTATAAAGAATTTATTCCTTTTACACAGCAGATCCGTCCTGGTCCTCTGAATAATTTATCGAGTTTACGCATACAACTTATTTGTTTCATCCTCATAACAAAAAAGTAATGTCAAACACTTCATGGGACAAATTAGCATATGGCCAAAAATACGAGGTATCTATGCCAAAAAAAAATGATATCCCTTTAGCTGTTGTATTTCGATGTACGAACCATGCTTCTTGCCAAAAAAGTATCCATATCGGACCGGAATCACAAATGCAGCTACAAAGGTACCGTTTGGTTCAAAATCGGTAACACAAACATAAACGGAATCAAGTCACAGGGGATTAGGCGTTGGAATGGGTGTTTACGTGATTTGTTTGGTTTCTTCCGGTGACGGTATCGAAAAGCAACCGCAAGATTACAGCGGCCTGCTCCGGCCAGGCATGCGAATCGAATTAGCGGGCACTTGGCGGCGAATGAGCTGAGACACGGCACTAATCAGGCCACCACAACAGCGCCCAGCCATGGGCGCATCCTCCATGGAAGCTTCTGATCTGCTATTTCTGCGGAAGAGCATCATCGCCATCGCCGATCGTGCGCGCTCACTCTCATCCGGCGCTACCTTGCGGTAGCTGCTGCCTCCGCTCCGCAGATGCATTTCAGAATCAGCATCCTCAATCAGCGCCGCGTCCAATCCATTGCAAGCAGTCAGCAAGCAGTGCGCCGCCATTTGACGGCTTGCGCTTCCAGGCTCCAACGATTCCGAGAGGAGGGGATGCTGCGTAGATGATGTCCGAGATGGGAATCATGCAGAGATGGAGATCAGAGTTCGCGCGAGGAAGGGGAAGGGGGATGTACCCTCGAGAGGCGGCGGCGTTCAATTTTTATCGCGGCTGCGGTGTCGTAAGACTGACTCCCTCCAACCCATCACCCATATATCCATGAATACTCAAAATAAGTTGTAAAACTGTAAAATCAACCTCCAACCGACTACTTAAATGGGAGTACCTATTTTCCTTCCCGTTCCCTCCCGGCACCGCAGAAATAGTGCAGGTTCACAGGTGACTGAGCACTCTCCGCGCTTCTCCCCTCCTTTCTTCCTCCTCTCCGCTCGCTTCTCCCCTCCTTTCTTCCTCCTCTCCGCTCGCGCGCCGCCTCCGCCTCCGCGTCATCACCGCTGGCGAGGTCCCCTGCTCGACGTGAGCTCCAACTGGCTCGACGGAGCCGTGCCGGAGATTGGCGGCACGGTGGCTCCCCACTGGCTCACGCCCCGCCCCGCCCGCTCCGCTCCGCCCCTACGGAAATCCACGGCGCCCCGCCCCGGCCGGCCCTCCCCTTCATCCCCAGCGCCCTGCCCCGCCCGCTTCTCCCCTTCATCCCCGGCACCCCGCCCCGTCCGCTCCTCCCCTTCATCCCCGATGCCCTGCTCGCTCCTCCCCCGTTCGAGGGGTGCGAGCCTCTGCTGAGGCAGCGGTGCTACGCGCACGGGCCCGTTGGGGTTCGTCCTCGTCGCGCGTTGGCGGCATAGGCAATCGCCGCGGCGGAGCGCTTGGCCGCGGCGGACGGCGACCGCGGCGTGGAGGCGCGGGGCCGCGCTGCAAGGGGGCTCGCGGCGGCGGCAGCGTGGAGGCGCGGGGGATCGCGGCAGCGGCAGGAGAGGAAGGAGGAAGAAGAAGGGGTCGGGCATGTTTGGGTACTCGGTTGGAGATTCAAGTTTGTAGGTGTTGCATTTTGATGTACATAGACATCCAATTTGGGTTTGGGTCTGTAAAACGGGATGGAGTCAGTCTAATGCGAAAACAGTCGGGGAGGGAGGGATTGGAAAATGAACAGCCCGGTATCTAATTACGCGTAAACCCAAAACAGAGCGAGCCGAAACAAACACCTGTAACGGTTTCCATTACCCGACGTGACGTGATTGCGTTACATTTCGGCGAACCAAACACTACCAAAGTTCATATATGTTTTTTTTACGATTACACAGTACAATTCAGACACTCACAACGCACGCACACTCATCTCTATACGCAAACCCTACCCCTAGGAGCATCTTCGAAGACTGAGCCGGCAAATCCTCGAGATTGACGAAGTCACCAGTGGCGCCTCGCTGTCGACGGCCACGTCGCCTCCCGCTGTAGAAACACCTTAGTCAAAATATACTGATCAGCATATATATAACTCCTTTCTCTTTAGTGCATCACCCATGATCTCTTTATACAAGCTTTCCAAAACTGACCCGAAACACCCCTATAGATATACTTGTTTATCTATTCTTCACCCTGCCGTTACTATTTTTTTTAAAAAAGGTAAATTTGTTTGGAGCACGCTGAGAAAGTATGGAATCATCTAAGACACACTGTCAAAGTCGATTTCGTTCGAGACACACTACGAAATTGTGGCGATTGTCTGTGACACACTTTGACCTTTAACAATTAATTTCAACTTTTTTATCTCAATATGTAGAATAAGTCAAAACTTGAAACTTGACATAAATATACATTGTTACATTCTCTATCATTAAGAAATGGAGCTAGATTTTTTTTTGAAGTTTTTTCGTGGTTTGCTTGACAAATTAAATAATAGAACAATGAACTAACAATACCACAATCGGGAAAAAAGATCTAGCTCTATTTTTTAATGATAGATAATACAATAGTATATATTTGTGCAAACTTTTAAGTCCTAATCTATTCCATGTATTGAGATAAAAAAGTTAAAATTAATTGTTAAACGATCAAAGCGTGTCACAGACAATTGCCACAAACTCGTAATGTGTCTCGGATGAAATTGACTTTAACAGTGTGTCGTGGGTGATTCCACGCTTTCTTACTGTGCTCCAAACAAATTTACCCCCTATACATATTTAGAATCCCTTCACTACTACTGACCGTCTCACTTTAGATAAAATAACAAAAGAATAACCCTGTGTCGTCTATTTGTAAATTGATTACCAGCACATAACTCCAATCAATGATCTTTTGGGATTTTCGCATGCCTCAAATCTTATATATTTACTAATTGAAGGCTTTTTTTAGTCCTCCACGTTAATAAAGAAATGTTAGGAATTCTCACAAAAAAGCAAAACATCCGACCGTACAAATTAAAGTAAGATAAACAATAGCCTTTAGATCTCACATAATCTAAATTACCCACATATGCCATTACAAAAAATTTAGTCAAAGAAATCCCTAATTCCTATTTATAAATTACCCATTATGCCATTATGTGTAAAAAATAAATAAACTCGGAATTATAAACAAAATAACCAAAAAACCATAATTCCTATTTCAAAATTGCCCATCATACCATTACAAGTAAAAAATAATTAAATTTGGAAAATAAAAAATAGCAAAATACCCATGATTCCTATTTCTAAATCCATTACGATTCAAAACAACCAAACATGCCTCTAATTCCTATTTGTAAATTACTCGCAATGCCATTATGAGTCAAAAAATTATTAAATTTGAATCAAAATTAATTAAATATGTGAAAATTCCAAAAAAAAAAAACCCTTACCAGGCCACAATAAAATTGCCACAAGCGCACTGATAGGATTGCTCACGGCACACATATATACATGGGTGGTCAGGTAGACTATCTTTAAGTGATTATTTGAGTTAACTACAAGAGGTTGAGATTTGAAGTTGTTCCATGTGGATGCCATTAGATTCATGACCTACTCTCTCCGTCCCAGTTTAATTGGCATCATGGCTACGTTTTTTGATGTTCAGGTTCATAGAATATTCTATGAATCTAGATAGATGCTTTGTCCAGATTCATAACATCCTCGATGAACCTGATATATAACCAGAATGTCAATTGTTCTAAGACATAGGATTAGAGCATAAGTTTGAGGTAAACATGTTCCATCCAGAAAATAAGTCTTAAACATGACTCTCTCCGTTTTTTATAATATGACACCGTTGACTTTTTTGTCACTTTGACCATTCGTCTTATCTATAAATATTTGGCTAAATAGCTAAGAGTATAAGTTAATATTAAAGTGTTTTTGATGATGAATCCGATGATATTCATTTCACATTCGAAAAGTTATTTAAATCTATATTATTGGTCAAAGTTCAACAAAAAAGTCAACGACGTCATATAATAAAAAACTGAGGGAGTAGTAGCAAATATGTTTCTTAGGTTAAATATAGTTAGGTTTCACATTACAGATCATTAGTAACATGGCCAAAAAATCTTCCGATGTGGACTTAAAATATAAATAATTAAATTAAGGTGGTTCTCTCTAAGTTACATACACCTATAGAAAAGAAGTGATGAGAAAACTATGAAACAAATATAATTGATGTAAATTGAGTATCATGACATTTATATATATATCAGTATTTATGTTTTTTAAATTAAAATTACGTTTTCGATATTGTTATAAAGCTGCTAGCCCACGCAGGACCACGGGTTGACAGGCTAGTGCTTACAAATTTATTATGTTCTCAGCCTGGCGGATGTCAAAGAGCTCTGGGACGCATGGGAGATCCACTTCCTGATCCTCACAAGCCTTTTCCTGCAAGTCTTCCTCTTCCTCTTTGCGGGCATGCGGAGGCGGAGCTCCTCGCTTATCCTTCGCACTGTCCTGTGGCTCGCCTACCTATCGGCGGACTCCGTGGCCGTCTTTGTGCTCGGCCACCTCGCCGTCCACGCGAGCGAGCCGCGCCACCAGCTCATGTCCTTCTGGGCGCCCTTCGTGCTCGTCCACCTTGGCGGGCAGGACACCATTACTGCCTTCTCGAAGCAGGACAACGAGCTGTGGAGGCGCCACCTTCTGAACTTGGTCACGCAGGTAGCGGTGGCCGGGTACGTGGTGGCCAAGGCGTCTTGGCCAGACCGCCGGCTCTTAGCTGCCATGGTGATCATGTTCCTCTCTGGGACCTTCAAATACGCCGAGCGTACCTTGTGCCTCTTCAGGGAGCCCAGCAAACCTTAGGAAATAGAACATGAAAAGATTGACACTATTCACAAACTACACAAAAGGAGTAGGGCGCCCCCACCATGAATTAGATGCTATGTATGGTATAAGTGAAACGAGGGAAACCCTTGACAAGATGTCAGATGGTACTCGATCTTTCCATATTGATAGTGATATGGGGGGCGTCGACGATAGCGTCAATGAAGACATCATGTCAGTGGATGCTCCCCTCAATAGGGTGCCCACGATTTTTGCTGCACGCGAGCTATCAGGCATGCTAGTGGAGTTTCGTTCTAGTGCAAACCGCTGCAGGGCCTACAAGTACGTGGGAGCATGGCTGGTACATTGCTACCAAATCCTCTACACCAAATTCCCACTTCGAATGCGTTTTCATTGTGATATTCTTCATTTTATCCGTGACTTAGAATTGATCACTGCACCTACCATGTTATACTCCTTCTTCCATTATGTTTCAACCCCGATAGTCTTGGTGCTCTTCACATCCGCCGAAAAGGGGGGCCACGTCCACACCAGCAAAGCTGATATCACAGTGTCCTACATATTAATTATAGCAGCAATAATCCTAGATGTGTCGTCTGCCATCAGGCTCATTTTCTCCAATATGCGATTCAGTCCTCCTGCCAGAATCTTGCATATAACCAGCTACATTCAGCCAGCATGGAGCAGAAGGCAGTGGTCTGAAGAGCTAGCACAATACAGCATGATCAAGAGGCACATCGTGCAAGATACTACAGGCATGGCATCCATACGCCAATGGGTCGGTAGGCGCTTGGGTTCTTGGGGTGTCGAGTTACTTGATGTAACAGAAGTACCCATCACTGAAGATCATGTACCCATCAAGGAGTTCATCCTCGACAATTTGCTACACTTCGGAATAAGGAAACAATGGAACGTGGCGAGCTCCCATGGCCGCCTGGCGCTTCAGAAGTGGATCAGCACCCATCAAGATTCAGATTATGCAAACAGAGCAGGAAAAACACTAGAGAAGAGCATCAATGTTGATTTCCCGACAAGCGTGCTCATTTGGCACGTTGCCACAGATATTTGCTACTACTTTGGAGACAACACCAGCACTCATTCTAATCAGACAGATAAGCAGATCAGCAGAAACCTATCGAACTATATCATGTACCTTGTCTTCAAGTGTGGTGTGATGCTTTCTCCCAATTCCCAGGTTGTACATGACAAAGCTCATGATGAAATTAGGGAACTTTTATCAGATCAACAGGGTCAACAGGTTCCCTTGGGTGAGAGGGATGCCATCAGGAAGCTTTTCGAAGCCGGCAAAGGGAAACAACAAGACTCACAGGTGGAAGAAATCCAGAAGCATAAAGAACCAGCTGACGACCATGATGCTGCTGGTGAGAGTAATCTGCAGGAACTGCTGAAGACTGCTCGAGTTCTTGATTCTCCAGTGCTGCCGCGTGCATGCGAGCTGGCCCAAGAGCTCATTGGCATCAACGACGAAACTGAGCGTTGGGGCCTCATCGCCGCGGTGTGGTCGGAGATGCTTTACTACACGGCGCCTCGTTGCGGAGGTGCGTTTCACTACGAGCACCTAAGCACCGGTGGGGAGTTCATCACGCATGTTCTCCTTCTAATGTATTTTCTGGGCCCTTTCCTGCCACCCCCAAGTGCTTGAGCTCATAAGCCTTGCTGTATTCTTCTAGCCTTGGGGTGAAAGGGCGCAAGGCCATCCAGTACAGTGTATCTAATCCTGTATCATCAGTACCAAGAACTAGTACTACACATACACTGTAATAAGTTTCAGCGTGTGCTATCTTCCATTTTGTAGCACGTGAAACAGAGGCAAAGCAATTCTCTTGTGATTGAATCTTGTACTACCAATGGTAAAATGGAACTTTCCAAAAAAAAAGTCTGAATGCAACATGTATGCAAATGTATGTTTTAACTCCCGATGAAGCGGCATCATGGAAGTGGCTGGAACAAAGCAGATCAACAAGCGGTATCATGGAAGAGTAGCTAGCAAGCCTATTGTAATCAGTGTTGTCTGTTCGGTCCCGTGTTGCTCTTTCATCTGCAAATTGTAGCCCGTGGTTTTCTAGGTCTGCACTGTTTTTATCAGAAAATCATGGCGGCTGAGCCAAGAAAACCTCTCCTCTGCTTCGTTCTTGTGACTTTTCAAAGCAATCACGTTCGGTCGCCCAACAAAAAGGAAAAGTTACTGTAGAATTGTGGGAAGCACATCACGGCACAAGGGGCCTGGGCGTGTCTATTTATATTAGCGGTAGACACCGCAACTTTTGAACAATAAGTAAGGCTTACAGCAATCGATCAAAGGATCGCATCTATCCATCTGTAGTTACAACATATCTCTAATACCCGCTCGCAGTCGAAGCGGTAGTAGTTGTATTGTTCTATTGTTTGCTTTCCACATGTTACATGAAGTGTGTGGTTTTTAGATGCTTAGATTACTAGCGCATGTTTAAATCTATGTGATGTTCAGGAGCCTACTTTAGCTTAGTTGAAAACACAAACTAATACTGAAGCTCATATAAAAAACTGAATTTGCACTGTCTAGTGTTTCCCGTAATGCTAGTTTCAGTGTATGTAATTTACAATTGAAGGGCAAAGGCTTAGCCTGTGTATATTGGTTATGGCTTCGTACTTCACTGTCAGATTCCTTTCTAACCAACTTTCCTATGACAACACTCTCTATTGCAGAGTGTTAGATGCAAGGCTACTCAAACCCAAAGTGTTCAGAAGAAATAGTGCGACCCTTCAACGCGATAAGAAAGGTTAGCATTTTGAGTTCGTGCACTTCATATTACTAAACTATTAATCTGGTTCTATTCATTGTAGAGGGCAACTGAACAAAATGTCTAAAGCTCACTTGTTTGATATGTGGTCGTCTCCGGGAAAGTCCAAGGTCCAAAACTGGACGACGGAAGTGGCGGGTTCCCTCCGTTCCGTTTCGGCAAGGGAGGTGGCGGCGAGGGCGGCAGCAACTACTTTGGTGGGGACTGCCTATGTGTAGGTTGTCCGACGGGATCCAACCTCTAGGTCAGCCCACGGCCTGCTCGCGTCGGCCCACGGCCCGGTCGACGTCTTCTTCCCCGCGCCGCCGCTTCACCAAGCTCGCCGCTGTCGCCGCCGCCCGTCGTCGTGGTGCTCGCCCCCGCCGCCTCCGCCTCCCGCCCGGCCCCGGCGGCGCCCCCGCCGCCTCCGCCGCCGCCCTCGACCGCCGCCGCGCTAATCCGGCGGGAAGTGATGCCCCCACCCTTACCCCGCCCACCGCCGGCCGCCACCACCGCGGCCGGCGGCGTCCCCGCCGCCTCGCCGCCCCGCCCGCATCGCGCCGCCCACTGCCGGTCGGGCCTGCCGGCCGCCGTTCTAAGCCCGGGGGAGGAGGAGGAGGAGATGTTGGGGGGTACAAATCCCGCGCATTAAGGGATTCTCCGGCGAGACGCCCCCGCTCCGCCCTCCTCCACCGTCTCCGGCGGCTCCCGCCGCTGGATCCGCGGCCGCCACCCTCCGCCGCGCTAACCCGGCTGCGCCAGGCTCGTCGCCGTCGCCGTCGCCGTCGAGGAGGCCGGAGGAGGAAGAAAAGACGTCGACCGTCGGATGTGTGTTTTGTACGGATCTCAAAGTGTTCTATCGAAACGTTTTTATCGGGCGGGCTACGTATAGGTTTCACAACTTTGGTGGGTTCCTTCTCTTCGGCCGTGTGCTGCTCCTGGACTACTTGAGGCCTTGTTCGGTTAGGCTGAATCAGGCCCGGAACGAGCTTGTTCCGGCCAGATTTGTTTGGCTCGGCTTGAAATCGAAAGTAGGCCGGATTTTTCGTTCGGTTAGATGCGACCCGTTTTCAAGTCAGGCCTATTCCGGCCGATTTCGTCACTTCAAGGCCTGAAAACGAGCCCCGAGTCTCACCTCCTGATTCCATTCCGGCCTGTTTGAGTGAAACAGCGGGCTTCATTCATTCCTGGGCTTGCATGAAAACAGGCCTGAATCAAATCTGTGCTAACGGAACAAGGCTGAAGAGTTCGAGAAGTACCTGCTGCTTACTCGGAAGCACCGAGTCTCTTGCTTATAGCTGCCTTTGTGGAACATTGGCAGTTTTCTTGTTTATGCCTTCACTGAGGAGACAGTCGGGCTGCTGTACTAGAACTGGAAATATGAATGTAGCTGTAGCGTGGTGTGTGCATTTCAGATGGATCATGTCGTAGCAGGGGTAATATGGTGCCGTGGACGATCGGTCAACTAGTGATTCCGGCTTCACTTTCCGTCTTCTCCATTTGCAGTTTCCTGTGACTTGTCGAGATACGTACCCTTTTGCTGAGGCCGAAAAGGATGCTGCAAAATTAAGAGGAAATGATGGTTCTTCTGCAGGGAGATTATCTGACAAGTCAACCACCGAGTCTTTTTAAGATAATCAACAAGCGCGTGACACAGAGGCCAACGTGCGTGAGGTGTGGCGATCTTGTGAACGCGTGACCTGACCCTGACCGCCCTGGTCCCGAGTCACTCTGCAATTCGATGCAGTTTCACGACACTTTGTTGTTTTACCCGTATGAATTCAGTTGACTCGACCAGACTGGAGGTCGTCGTCTGGTCCTGTCTTTCCGCAGCATTTCAGACGGGGAGTTCCATGATTTTCGTGGGCTCTTCTGTGTAGGAGTATGTTGCTTTTGGTATCAGAGATCTTTGTTTGACTCGAGACTAGAAAAAATACGATAAATGTCGTCGGTGACAGTTACGTTCGATCCAAAAAAAAAGGGAGCAACAATCACTTTTTTTTTGGCTGTTGAACAATCACGTCGGTTTGGTGAGAGTGTCAGTGGATGGTCTGAAGAATCTGAACCAGGACAATTGCTGGCGCGAGTGTCAGTGGATGGTCTGAATCTGAACCAGGACAATTGCTGGCGCCTGTCGATCCCGCCTCGGGCATGCTTCAAAAGCGGGCAGAGAAAAATAGCAACGTATCCTATGAGAACCAGATTCGTGTGAGAACTATGAGAACTCCAATCTGAGTCACATGATCTTGATCTAAGGGAGTCGCATAGGGAGAAGTAGGAGGAGGAATTTGTAAAAGTATGATTAAGTAGGCGATGATTTTGTAAATCTTCCCTCCCACCTGAATTCATGCGCCCTATTAGATCAAAATCATGTGGCCCAGATTAGAGTTCTCATAGTTCTCACACGAACCTGATTCTCATATGATACGTTGCCGAAAAAAATACCAACGTATATACTACTCTGCGTCTCTGTCTAGATTGTTCACCACGAGTCGTTGTTAAATATCCAACTAATTAGCTGCCGGATAATTCGTTAGTACCTTGCTATAATTTCTTTTTTTTTTGTGTGTGTAAACCTTGCTATAATTTCTGGGACGACGGAATGCTCGTTTTGCTGACGAAACGAGAACTCGATCGGCAGCTCCCTTCGGCCGCCATCACGATCATACCACGAAGGGTGACGATCCAGATTGCAGATGTGTTTGATACGCAACGCCCCACTCATGAGTCACGACATGGGGGGGGGGGGAGAGCGCGTGGCACTGACTGATGCCGTCGTCGTTATTATCCCGTTCGTTGCTTGCGTGGCCGCCTCATCGTAACCGCCCGTTCCTTCCTTTTTCTTTCCCATTGCATTATCACGGATGGAGCAGAAATTGTCTTTTTCCCGGCGTGGTCGACCGCACACATGCGAGATCGTAAAGGTACATGATATTCTTTCAGATGGATTAGGCATATCTAGATTTTTTTCTTTAATTGTTCTGTATGGAGCGGTGTTGCTCTGGTAGTAGGTCCGTAAACGAAGAACTTTTGTGCCGCTGCCGCGATCTCGCTTTTTTTTTTGAGATTACACAGTACAACTCAGACACTCACAACGCATGCACTCACTCCTATGAACACACGTACGCAAACTCTACCCCTATGAGCATCTTCGAAGACTGAGCCGGCAAATCCAGAGATACGAAGTCACTACTAGCGCCTCGCTGTCGACGGGAGCGTCGCCTACCACTGAAAACACAAATGCCGTTAAATCCTTCGAAAATTCGCTCCCACAGAGAGTCGAACCCAGGACATGAGAGGTGTTACTCAGATGCCTTAACCACTAGGCCAAAACCCCTTTCACGCGATCTCGCTTTAGTAGCGTTGGAACTGACTGTCCTTGGTTGCACGGTGCTGGTCCGGGCTCCAAGCCTCGGAAAAAATGGCTCGAACGGAACTTTCGTGCTCTCTTCGTGCACCTCAGCTGCTCTGGCATTGTCTTCCCCTTTCTCCATATTTATTTGTACAGGCTTACCATTTTTTTTTTTGCTAATAAAAAGGAGTTTGATGAAGTTGTCAGGATCAGTGTGCAGTGGAAAACGGCGGTAGTAGTAGTAAAGTTTCCTTCAATTAGAGCAAACTAGAGAACTGCTAATCTGCTACTCCCTCCGTCCCAATATATAAGGGATCGGGGGGATTCTCTAGGAAAACAGTAGAGGAGTGGAAAGACCAATATACCCTCTCATTATTCCTCCCTCTCTCCCCACCGCCGACGCCCACCGCTCGCCCCACCACGACCCCTGCCCGGCGGCCCGCCCGAGCTCGCCCTCCCGCCTCCTCCGAAGCCACCGCCACGACCTCGCCGTAGATCTCGCCGTCGCCGCCTGTCTCCTCCCGTGCTGCTGCTGCTCTCCTTCCGCGACACCTTCTCTCATGACGAGATCCAGCCGGGGATGGCAGGGGACGCAGCGTCCCTACCGCCGCTTGCTATCCGCCTTGCATCGTCGCCCTCCGCTTGGCCGTCTCCCACAGCCCGGGTCGCTCGCCGCCTCATCGACTTCCCCGGACGCCGACCTTGATGGCTCGATCTCGCCGCCTAGACATGGATGAGCTCAAGATCCCGCCGCCCCTGCTTCCTCCTGCGGCAGCGGGGCGCGGGCCACGCTCGGCGGCGGATAGGCGAGCTGCGCCCGGCCGCGGAGGAGCGCGAGGTGCACGCGGCGGCGGTGGCGGCGGGGCGCGAGCCACGCGAGGCGGCGGCGTGGCGCGAGCGTGCGCGGCGGCGTAGGGGTGCGAGCTACGACCGGCGACGGCGGGTGCGAGCTGCGACCGGCGGCGGCGGGGCCCGAGCTCCCACGACGGCGAGCGGCGCGCCCCGATGGATGAGAGGATTCGGTGGACGGGGAGGGGAGAGGAGGGGAGGAGGAAAAAAAAATCTACGCGTGGGTCCCACTCATCATCCTCAATCTCTTATATTCTGGGACAAACCTAACTCCCTCCAATCCCTTATATTTTGGGACGGAGGGAGTATATACGGCTGGGCCATCCGACCCAGCCGTACGACTCGTGCAAAAGAGAGCGCACGTTCGAATCCGTCGGAAGGGACTGTTGGTACCGTGCAAGCTTTCGCCTCTTCTCCATTTCTTCCCGATAAAAAGCACGCGCCCGGCTGGCTGGCTGGCCGGCTCCACTCCGCACCGCACCACCCCACCCGTCGTCTCCGCTCCCTTCCCCGCCGCGCACACGGCCGACGACGACCTGCTCGCGCCATCGCCTCTCTCGTGCGCGCGCTCCCTCCCTCCACCCTTCCACACCTCCCGTGATCCCCCGGCGGCCATGGCGGCGGGGTCGCCGATCCGCGTGACCATGGAGGTGGGCGCCGACGGCGTCGCGCTCATCACCATCTGCAACCCGCCGGTCAACGCCCTCCACCCGCGCAGTAAGGAGCGAGCGGCTCGGCGCTCTTCCCCGTTGCCCCCTCCCTCCTCCCCGATATATTTTCGCGAGGCTTTGCTAATCCCCTTCCGTGCTCGTTCCCGTCCGGTGGCTGGCTGCCGCGGCGGATGCAGTCTTCGAGGGGCTCAAGGAGAAGTACACCGAGGCCATGGCCCGCGACGACGTCAAGGCCATCGTGCTCACCGGTGAGATCTCGTCTCAAATCTCAACCTTAAAAATTATTTTCTACCGCTCACGGGACCAACCGCCTGTTGATAACACCATCCATTTTTTTGCTGCCTAAATCGTCTGCCTAAAAAATTAATCGTAGGCAACCATTTATGGGTTCGTGATTTACTGCCTTATTTAGAGGTGATATGGTTGGGGAATTGCCGTACCGTTTATGCTCGTCCGTCGAGGCAATCATTGGGGTTGCTTGTGGGTCGTGTACTGGTGGATAATTTGTGTTGGATTGGGCCCCACCATTAATAGGCCCACATGTCAGTGACTCAGGCACACAAAAATCACCCATTATGCAGCTTATTAAGAAAAAGTTGGCTCTGACTTGACTTGGAAACTGCAGTATAAGAGCAAAGCAAATATATTCATACGTTGGACCTGCTACATACTGAAAGTGAACATGCATCATCTTGGGTTGTTCACTTCCTGGCTTTTGCTAGCTGAATAATGTTCATGTGCTACAGACACACTGGACTAATCAGCTGTCATTTCTGATATTTGTCGTTGTCCTGGATTCTGAACTATTTATGAAATTGGCTAGGTGCTGATGGCAAATTCTGTGGAGGTTTCGATATCAATATGTTTGCACAGGTTCATAAGACTGGTAAGGGCGTGCCTTCATTCATACTGGCCTGAAATGGATTCGTTGGCCCTTTGCTGCTTAGCAGGAACTTTATTTTCTTACGCACACAGCATTGATGTGCAGGAAACATATCTCTTCTGCCAGACGTGTCTGTTGGCCTTGTGTCAAATATCATGGAAGGTAAAGCTTCTCTCCTTTTTTTTTTTTTTGCCATGATTTCTCTTATGTCACAATCTTTTTGTATACACACTTGTTTCTACCAATATCATAAAATATGGGTATGTTTATGTGCAGAGGGCAAAAAGCCTTCAGTTGCTGCTATTCAAGGCCTTGCTCTAGGTGGTGGACTTGAGTTGACTATGGTACGCCATTTACACATTTTTGAGCATTGTTGTTATATTTGACTCTCAAAGTTGCAGATGACCATAGTTTGACTTGTAAATGGCAAAATTATTCAGGCTTGTCATGCTCGGTTATCTACCCCTGATGCTCAACTTGGATTACCAGAACTGACTCTTGGCATAATTCCTGGATCTGGAGGTACGGATGCATATTTCTCTGACAACTTTAAATACCGTTTCTGCTCTCTTTCTTTGTGTTGGTTACCATCGTTGATCTGATTGTTTTTTGCTTAATATGTAGGAACTCAACGTCTTCCAAGGCTTGTAGGTCTGCCCAAAGCAATCGAAATGATGCTGGTGAGTATGATCTGTTTCTTGTCTGAGTTAATTCATCCTTCTGGATTTGCAAAAGAACAATCACAAATATGAATCCTGCGTAATTGTTAAATATTTGGTATGACCTAACATTCACTTGTGCCTTGTGGTATTGGTGCATCCTATCTTTAGCGACCAATACTTTATGTTACCGAACTATTGGCGTAATAACTCATCTAGGAGCAGTTTCCATGTTTTAGTTACTCCTATCATATAATGTTCTCAATCACTCGTCTTTTACAATTTTACAGCAATCAAAGTTCATTACCGCAAAGCAAGGGAAGGAATGTGGTCTTGTTGATGCCCTTTGCTCCCCTGAAGAATTGATAAAGATGTCACGTCTTTGGGCTTTAGAGATTGCGAATTGTCGTAAACCTTGGATAAGATCTCTTGCTAGAACAGATAGGCTTGGTTCACTCTCTGAAGCTCGTGCTGTTTTAAATACGGCAAGACAGCAGGCGAAGAAAGTTGCACCACATTTGCCACAGCACCAAGCCTGCCTTGATGTGATTGAAGAAGGAGTATTATTTGGTGGCCATGCTGGTGTTCTGAAGGTGCGTCTTCTACTCTCTATGCCTTCCTCGTTCATATAGGGAATTGAAACAAGAGACCATTTTTTATTTCCTGTTCTGCTGACCACCAAATTTCTCGTGAGGTTTAAGAATTTGTATTATTATTATACGAATTTACTTTACCTCAGTCAAATGCACAATTCTCTCAGTCGGCGGCGAATTCCAACGAGATTAGGGTTGGGGGATTTTAGGGTTTTGGGGTGGTAGGCCGGTCCGGCGGTGGTGGTGGGAGAGATGGCGGAGGCGGTGGGGGCACTGTGTTGCGGGCGGTGGGAGATGGCGGTTGGGCGGGGGAGCTTGATGGAGGACGATTTAGCACGGCGAAGGGAGAAGCCGCGGACCTGGCGGCGGGTACACCGCGACAGCCGTAGGAGGGGGGGGGGGGGGGGGGTAGGCGGGGGAGCGTGGAGGACAGAGAGCACGCTAGTTTCTGTTCGATGCTGGGTGCCATGGGAGGTTGAAGACGATTTACATGACGTTCTCAGAAATCAAAGCGCCTGGTTTCTGTCTTAGATGTATCGTACGGGAACCAGAAGGCAGGGGTGGCCTTGGATGTATCGGCGTAGCGGACGGTGGATGAGTGTACTGCACGCGTGTGCAGTAATAACACAGTAAGTCGGTCGATTCTCCCGCACGGCTCCTCCCCACGCCCATCCGCACGACTACGAACAGCGCCTCCTGGCCATGGAGTCTCCACCGCTGTCTCAGGTCCTCCCCTCCCCATGTCCTCTTCCCAATCTCCTCCCCGTACATGAATCCATGTCCTCCGAAGCTGTAGCTGCCATCGTTTCTCTTCTCTCCCCATCTCTTTCCCTTTCGATGCATGGTCGCCATGAGATGGCGGTGCTGCGAGCCATGGCTTCGAGCTCATCGTGCTGCTGCTCGAGCTAGCCTTGCCCATGTTGTCGAGCTGCGACTCAGGGACCTTGCACGGTGGGTGACAAGGAGCGCGCTGGTCGACGAGTGGAGCTGCGGACCGACACGAGCACCTGAATCTCGCGCGCGGCTGCTGCTCCCTCAAATCTGCTGCCCTTTCCTTCTCCCATCTCATCTCTAGTGGTGCCGCGGCCTGTGGCACATCGGTGGCGGCGATGACGTCGTTGCCCGGAGGCTGCGTGAGTTCGGGCAGGTGGCGGGTAGCGGATGGTCGCCATGGCCACCGACAGCTCAGTGCTCTGTGGCGTTCGTCACCATGGCCGGGAGTTGATGTGGACGCTGGCGAGGTCGCTGTTCGCAGTGGCGCGGCGGCCGTCGTGCTTGTCGAGGCATTGGCAGTGGGCGTCGTCGAGAAGGATGCCGGGGAGGCCGCCACTGTGCACATCAAGGTGACAGGAGGAGCATCCATTGCTCTTGACTCTTGAGGGCAGGGCCCCGACGTCGCCAGCACCGGCGGCGAGGCGGGCTGCTACTGCTAGTAGGAGGACGAGAAGTAGGCACGGTGGGCAGGCGCTTCTCATGGTGATGTGGTGGGCGGCGAGTGAGCAGAGTAGTGGGTGCTTGGGCGGAGAGGGAGAAGAGTAAATGCTCATGATGTGGGTGCGTGTACTGACTGAGGGTAACAGAGTCAAATTGCATGGTGTCTTAGTTTCTTCCCCCTCTAAAATGTCATCTCATTCTAAATGGAGGGAGTAAGTCTTTATGACAAACTCACATATCTATGTAGTAAGTTCTGTGAAAAGATGTATGTTATTTTAGCTGAATTAAGTAGGAGTAGATTACCAATTTGACATTTATGTTGGGATCAATGCTCTTGATGGTTTCAATATGGTTCAACTTCCACACATTAGTTGTCAGTACTTCCCTATGTCTTCTTTTGTTTACTATGATTTATACGGGCGTACATGTATTTATTGAACACTCCTAAATAAATGCAGGAAGAGAAAGTTTTCAAGGAGTTGGTGCCATCACCAACATCCAAGGCACTTGTCCATGCCTTCTTTGCACAACGCTCCACTACAAAGGTTGTCTTTGGATATATGCTTTACATCTTCTTTTCATGATTTAGTTCTTTCGTTTGCTTTTTGCTAGTCATTTCATGATCTTAGACATGCTCCCAAAGCTTAGGCCCGTGGCACTTCATGCACTGTTCCAATGTTTATAGAACCACGTCCATTGTCTAGTTACTGTACCTGCTAACCTTCTTTTTCATAAAAATGGTGAACAGATGATTTGCAATGATGTAGGAGATCGAGGAACTTGTTCTTTTGGATTACTGTAACATGCCTTATTTTAAGACTTACTAGTTAATTAACTTGTGAATCTTTAAACCTATCATTGTGATCCAAATTGTCATCAGATCCTCGAGCATTCACTTTTATAGCAACTTATTTGTGGAGATAAGAAGTAGTTGTCTTGATCATTAATTTTTCCCATACAACAAGTCAAACGTGCAGAATATGCGACACAATCTTAGCTAAGTATATGCAAGAGCAGTTAAGCTCCATTACTGCAGTAACAACATTTTATGTTTCAACTTCTAACCGTGCCCCAACTTTTCAGTTTGTGAAATGTGGATGGCTTTGTTCCATCTGACTTAGAGTTGATTGTGTACAGGTGCCAGGTGTTACTGATGGTCAACTGAAACCAAGGCAAATTAGGAAAGTTGCTGTTATTGGTGGTGGCCTGATGGGCTCTGGAATTGCAACAGCACTTCTTGTTAGTAACATTTCTGTTGTGCTCAAGGAAGTAAATCCACAGTTTCTGCAAAGGGGACAAAAAATGATAGCAGGTAAATCTCTTTATATTGCTGCATTTCTTGCTAAACCTGTTCCAATGTGTCTCTGGTCTTTTGTGCTTCCCTTGCCATTTTGAAAACTGAATTTCTCTTTTCTTCTTGAGCTTTTGGATTCTTGTGCTTAGATTTAATTTATCGATGAATTCCGGCAATCTTCCTAACAGGTAATCTTGAGGGCCTAGTCAAAAGAGGCTCACTGACAAAGGAGAAGATGAGCAAGGCCATGTCACTTCTCAAAGGTGCATTAGATTATTCGGATTTCAAGGATGTTGATATGGTTATTGAGGTTAGCTTTCACTTTTTCATGAATCTGTTGCGATTGAAATATATTGTTATGATATTATACTGTGAATCTTTTTTTTTTTTTGTTAAGGCATATATTGTGAATCTTAGGACAAGGTTGTTTAGGACTTTAGTTACATAGTCAATGGATATATTTTCATGGTACATACTTGTTTTTTAGCTTCATGTGACCGTTCCTTGTAGGCTGTTATAGAGAAGATTCCTTTGAAGCAATCAATATTTGCTGACATTGAGAAGGTCTGCCCACCACATTGCATACTTGCAACAAATACATCTACCATCGATTTGAATGTTGTTGGTGAGAAGACAAATTCTCAAGATAGAATTATAGGGGCTCATTTCTTCAGGTTCGTTGATTCTGATGAGCTAATTTTGTAGTGGGTATTAAACAGTACCAAAATAAGAACTTAGAACCTCTAGAAAGATTTTCAAGGAAGATATTCTTTTGTTCATGATGCTTTTATCACCAAAACACTAGTTGCACAATGTGATCTTTTTTGCTGTTGAGGGAATAATACCTTGTTTCAAAAGATTTTCAAGGAAGACATGGATAGTAAAAATTAATGTATTGTTCTTCCCGTTGCGTAACTAGTCTGTTCTGCTTTTTAACCCATCACAAATTGATCTTTGCATGTCCCATGGGTTGAATGATTCAATTGTCAGTCAGATGAGTATTGCCTTGTACTTTGCAACTCTGTTGCTAATTTTCTGCTAGGGGCCTATTTACTGAAAGAAAGGGAGAAACAAATTATATTGAACATTCACATAAAATGGCCGGAGAAGTAGGATGTGGATATGGAGATAGTACCAGATCACAATGAATTTTGCTGTTTTGATTACTATTCACGTGTATGCTTGTTGAATATACAACACCCTAACACTGTTATGTTACGTTGTTTCCACAGCCCCGCTCATATTATGCCCTTGCTTGAAATTGTCCGGACGGAGAAGACATCACCGCAAGCTATCCTTGATCTCATTACGGTTGGGAAGATCATAAAGAAAGTCCCTGTTGTGGTCGGCAACTGCACAGGGTTCGCAGTCAACCGTACATTTTTTCCATACACACAAGGTTCTCATCTTCTGGTTAGTCTTGGCATTGATGTTTTCAGAATCGATCGAGTAATAAGCAGCTTCGGTATGCCAATGGGACCTTTTCAGTAAGTGGTTTGACTATGTTTTCCCGACATTTATATAGCAGTATGAATGCCATTGGCCCACTCTTAATCAGATTACTTCTTTTGCTTCTGTTTATTATCTGTATTTTTCAAAATGACTAGTGGCCTCCCATGAAGTTCATTTGGTAGCAAATAGATATACCTATTCAGCTGTGGATCAAATCTTGTCGTCAATTTTGGCTTTGGCCGTTCTCATTCCAGTACCGTGTGATTCGGTCCTACTCGTTAAAGTATGTTTACGAGTACTTATTAAATTTATTTGAATAATCTGTGGCTTCATTAGGAGCATAATGCTGTAATACGAGGATAGTTCTGTAGAAAGCATTGGGATTGTTATGTCAATAATTTTCTTACTTAGTATAATCTTCTTTCTTACTATGGGATTTAGTCATCTCAGGAAACAACAATTTTAGATAAATTTATTATGTTGAACGATGTAATTCTCAGGCACTCTGTTCGTACATGTATATTGTTGATTACTGCTTTAAATTTGGCCGCATGATTTAACTTAGTTCTTACATTCGACATTCTGATTGCCGCTCTACAGACTCCAGGATGTGGCTGGATATGGAGTGGCCTTGGCAGTTAAGGAAATTTATTCTACTGCCTTTGGAGAACGAAATTTGGACTCTGATCTTGTGGACTTAATGGTACAGAATGGGCGGCAGGGTATGCTTCTTAACCTTCCTTATGTTACACTAATATTGTTAGCTAATTGGATGGCACGATACAGTCTATAAATGCACATTTTCTATATATATTATCCTTATTAATCTAATCTGGTTATCATTGTTCACAGGAAAGAGCAATGGCAAAGGTTATTACATTTATGAGAAGGGTGGGAAGCCAAAACCTGACCCTAGTGTTCAAAATGTCATCGAGGAGTACCGCAAACGTGCAAGGAGGATGCCTGCTGGAAAGGTTTTCCTTCCTCTACCTACCTATCCGAATCATGGCTTGTGCTTTTTTAAGAATTGCCATGCTACATCATACTATTTTACTTGAAGAATATCCTGATATGAGCACATTATGTTTGTTGTAGCCTGTTACTTTAGCAGATCAAGATATACTGGAGATGATTTTCTTCCCAGTTGTAAATGAGGCATGTAGGGTTATGGATGAAAATGTTGTGATTCGGGCTTCCGATCTTGATATTGCATCTATTCTTGGGATGGGCTTTCCCAAGTACAGGTAATGACCAGTTGTTTAAGTCTCTAACTGTATCCTTTCTTTTTTTGGGTACTACCTCTGTCCCACAAAAATGGCAATCTAGTTTTGTCGTAAGTCAAACCATTTGAAGTTTGACCAAACTTTGATGAAAAAAGTACCAATATTTATAGTGTAAATTTGCATCATTGGATTCATCTTGGAATATATTTTCATGTTATGCCTATTTGGTGTCATAATTATTGACTCTTCCCTATAAATTTGGTCCCAAGTTAAGATAATTTGACTTAGGACGAAACTAGAATGCCATTTGTTCTGGGACGGAGGGAGTATAAGTAGCGTTGTATGCTGAACCTTTTGACAAAGCTCTTTAATTGATCCCACAATTGATCATCCCTAGAACAATCTCCACTTAGGTTTGTTGAATGAAGTTTCAAGTTGAATTTTTTGAACCCTATATCTCACTAACACAAGAAGGTGCGGATATTCCTGGAAGTCATTTCACATGTTAGGACAGTTTAGCTAATACAGACAATATTCGGTCATTTGTGTTTTTTATATAAAAAATTAGATTGGGCACCTTAATTTATGCACTGCATAAGTATATCTCGGCTGGCTTTGTATGCCGTGAATGGTTTGTCATAGATTTCATTTACCAGATAGCATTTACTAACTATGGATCTGCTTCTTAATTGTTTGGATAGTCCCATGGTCTTCTAATCTTGTATATTTGTGCAGCCCTTGTTTATGTCAATTCGAGCCATAATCCCTTGATTATTCCCATCCATATATAGTTTCTTTTTTCATTGTAACACTTTTTGAGGTTAATGTGGTGCAATGCCTATTCTGATAAATTTCAATTGCTATACTTCTATGAAGGGGTGGTCTAATATTTTGGGCTGACACTGTTGGAGCACCTTATATACATTCAAAACTAAGCAAGTGGGCTGAAATGTATGGTGCTTTCTTCAAACCATCATCGTATTTGGAACAAAGAGCTAAAAGCGGCCTACCCCTGGTACTCACTCCCTCCGTCTGATTCGTGGTTTAAGCTATTGATTCTAGAACATGGTTATGCTATTTTATAACTATTGTTGTTTTTATTTTGTCACTAGTCTTGCTGTGGTAGTTTTGATTATAAATTTATGATGGTTATCCCGCACTCACTAAAAGAACTTGCGATTGAGTTTTAGAATATAGAAAATACATAGAAAAAATAGACGCCTCTGTCGGACCTTATTGATATTTGTGTCAGGTTGTTATATCAGTGAATATAAAGGGAATGGGGGTATAGGACAAGGTTCAGTTGCCATCTTAGTTAGCTACTCCTATTTTACTTATGTTTCTAACACGACCCTCTGTCATGCTCCATACAGTTGGACTATCGATATAGTGGCAGCATTTTATAAATCGGACTAGAAT
Organism: Eragrostis nindensis; assembly: GCA_012490785.1. Taxonomy (NCBI): domain Eukaryota; kingdom Viridiplantae; phylum Streptophyta; class Magnoliopsida; order Poales; family Poaceae; genus Eragrostis; species Eragrostis nindensis. Next base: position 1,090,568 of record JAAXCT010000120.1, on the reverse strand, counting down.
ATTGGGGTTGGTGATGAAAATATATAGATTGTACCAGTAGTCAGGATATTCGAATTAATCATTTTCTATTTTGTCTGCAGAGCGCACCAAGCACATCGAAGCAAGCTTCAACGAGGTCACGGATGTGAGGCGCTGTTTATTTGTTGGGTAGTGTTATCGCCTGATGAGCATCAGCAGTTCTGTTATCTGTGCACATCAGTGCGCTCAAAAGGAGACCCGGGAAATGCCATCCTTTATCCAGCTCAATCATCGGTTTCAGTCAGAAAAATAAATGGTTTTGCTTCCATTATTACTGATACAGTTTAGATAATTTAAAAGATTAGGTAAACTGTGGCAGAGACTTCCAGTGTGGCGTGCATTCTTGTACGTGCTGTGTCTGTATTATATGGGACATTCTTGTGTGTAATGAGTTCAATAAGGAAGTTCCTCAAAAACTAGTTGAATGAAGAAAGAATATATATGTGTATCCCTCTGCGATGGGTCCAATAAAACTGACGTGCCGGTTCTGTCGATGTTACCTAATTCACCTTTTCATACGGACGGAACGGACGTTTGATCACGCATCACCAAAGGGATGAAGTAGTCTAGGAGGTTGTTTTCTGTGGTGACGATCTATACAGGTGCATATGCGTATGCTATACAGGTCGAAATATGCGAATGATTTGTTTACTCCGCAACGATGAGATAATGATCGTACACCAAAGTAGACTTACATGGAGTTTATTACTAGTTCCATATCAACCTCACAGGACAGGAGGAAGCCATGCATGGCCGCTACGTATATATAGTGACCGGATTGGGAAAGCAGCAGCCTACGGGCCCTCTTCCCGTGCGTGATGACTTCAAGTTTATTTGAGAGTAGTTGATCAGACGCCTCAGTTTATCCTGTACAAAATCAAGAACGTACAAAACCAGGTAACGATCCATCGTTATTAACTTCAATAACTAGGTGACTCCCCGCGCGTTGCTGCGGAAGATAAAAAGATGAATAGCTGATGAAAGTACTAATTTGATAGAGGAGATTGAAAGTACTAAAGGACGTTATTACTACTACAATTTAGCACGTGGTATTCCCTTACAAATAGTGTACACACACAAAAAGAAAAAGAAAAAGAAATATCTATACATGTTCTTGATACAGGCAAGCAGGGACCTTTGGCCAAACGTGTGACAACTGCAGCTATGTGAATCCTTTTACTCGGGAAAAAAAGAATTATCTTCTTTTATTATAAAGGATTAGTGGATATGTGGTACATAACCAAATTTACTACGCTTATGTAAGAAGATTCAAGAGTTTCTTCAAATAACTGAACAATTGTAAGAAAAGAAGATAATTCTTACAATCGGACGCACTGTACTGTAGGGGCCTGCTATGGATGGACGATGCTAGCAATGAAAAGAAATAGAAGATGATGCCGAAGGAAGTGATGCGCTCTCAGATGTGGAAGGAAGAAGACACTACCAATATATAATCTTTGAAGAATGAAACAGGCAGAGTAAGATCAAAAGGCATCTTTATCAATCTCGTTACAACAATAAAAAGACGTGAAGGGAAACGGCACAATTAGTAGGTGCATGAAGCATGGCTAATCAATTCACCACGCAAGGTTGGTAACTGGCCATCATGGCTTACTGGGTAATTTGATGGCGAGATGCAATGGAATAAGGAGAATCCAACGGCTGTAATTTTCAAGTGACGTGGCGCAACGTGGTGATTGCTTTATAGCAATAGATGACTTTTAGTGGGTTGCGCTTATATAGTATACTAGTAAAAATGCACGTGCGCCACGCACGTGTCCGTCCAAATGGCATCACTTGGCAGGACTTTATCATACAAAGAAAATAATATGATGTACCGTGTACGTATCATAAAAAAACACACTTCTCACACATCATTGCATTTAAGTACCATAACGACATTACCACGACAAGCTCAAGAATCTGCTAAAATAACGACATTGTTTGAATTTAAAGACGCTAATTGATTTCGAGACTTAAAAGACATGACGTGGCGCATAGCTCTTATTCATTGTCGGTAACGATAGCGACCACCTTCGTATACACAAGATAAATTTCAATTAAGAAAAAGAGGATATTGTTTGTCAACAATAGCATGCGTTATTTTGGCTCGTGTCATTTAACGCCGAGTATTCTGGTCAACAATAGCATGCTATATTCATGACCATTTCTGAAAGAGGCGGGGTTTTGTGAAACAATATAACAAAAAAACATAGGGTTAAGTGACAGAAGCCAAAATACATGTGTTTTTCTTTTTTGCGAGGAAAAAATACATGTGTTGTTGTGTGATAAGGACCATAAAACATTAGGTTTTACGGATTTACTCTTTAAAATATTTACATCCATGTGCTAAATGTTATTTTGGTTCCTTACATCCTTCTCACAGTAGTTCTTCAAAACAAATAAATAATTTATCTTAACAGGTTTTTTTCCATAATGCAAATTTTAAACCTTGGATTGGTATTACTTTAAGGATCAGAACATGTCAATAGAAATCTGAGACTAAACAAAAAAAGGTAGGATCATAAGAAAAGCAATACAAGCAAGTCTATTAAAAAAAGGAATGATTCACTTCTCTCTATATATATAATGGGCAATAACAGCAGGCTGAAACACTGACATCAAGAGCGATAAGCCTTGCAAATTAAACCTTGATTTCTAAAAGAACTCAGAACGATGCTGCGTGTTACTTCATTACTATGGGTCCAATGGATCATGATCCAAAAACGGCACCAATGTCACATGAAAAAAATGGATCATGCATCAGGCTAACACGAACTGAAGCTATAGTTAGCTCAACCTAGCATACCAGAATGTTACACACCACAAGGCACTGCCCGGCAATTTCTTAATTAGCACCTGGAAATCCGCTCGCACCATCTCTCCAACTATTTCCTTAATTAGCACCTGGAAATCCACTCGCACCATCTCTCCACCTATTTCCTAGTATCAACATCACTTTGAGATGGAATGAACTGAAATGGCCATCGCCCAAAAAGGAAAATTGTAACATAATCCATAGTTTCTTCAAAAAAAAAAATCCGTCGTAGGGTGAAACAATACAGTGTGCAATTGGCGAACAGTCGATTACCTCTTCCTCCACAGCCTTCTCCTGCGCCCTCTGATAGCTGAAGCGAACCAATCTCCGCCAGGTGCCTTCCCGAGATTTTTTTCATCCCACAGTCATTACTCTGTACAACCAATAGCAGTGAATAGTAGTCTTATTTAATTAAACAGACATCAGTGGTTTACCACATGGCTTATAATTAAACATACATTAGACGTTGTAGTTCTCCTTTCTATATATATCTAATAATATAAAGCTATACTGATGAAGAAATTCATTGAAATAAAATGCATGCTCATAAGATGAACATGTGCATGGTACAACATTAAGCGGTTATAAATTGGACGTAATAAAAAACATTAAACGGTTATAAATTCACTCTAGACACAGAAGGTTAGCGTTGCATTGTTAGTTACTTGCATTGCATTGGTCATTCTCTTTTTCTTTTTTTTTTGGCAAATTGCATTGGACACCTCAGGAATAATGAGGTTACATGTGCCCGCTCTTCCTGAGACCTCCTTGGGGTTGGGAAGGTGGCCCTTGTGGTACTCAACCCTCACGATGATGCTGTCCACCTTGGCCTTGCTTGCAGTAGCTAAAAGAAGAGGAAAATAATGTAAGCTCTGAATGATCTCCAAAAGGGCCAAAGCAATCTGGGTCCTCGTATAACTTTTATTCTGTACCAAAACGTCTAAAGAACAAATTTTCCATTCAGCTGTAAGCCCGTCTGTAGTTCTACAAGAACAATGGCAACTCACCTTTTATAAGGAAAATATAAAATGAAGCATAAATATAATTTCATAATAATTATGAAACAGAGCTTAAATATAACTCATTTACGATAGGTGGGTGCGATGAAGGGTAAAACACAAAGAACAAACCTGAAATATATAGATGAAGCCAGATAGTATATCCTTTGTGGTAGGGAAAGTACTCTTGCAAGCAACTACCACTGTGATAATGATCTTGACCAAAAGAAATGTGTGTTCATGGCGCAACCAGCAAGTTCATCTGCAGACAGAGGTGAGCAAATCATAAAAGTATGTCTGCTACTAATCAACTTCAGAAATCAAATGTATTCAACGATTCTGAATTACCCACATATCAGGTATGAACACAAGAGGAATAATCAGTCAAAATCATGCATGTTCGCACAGATAAACACTTATCTTGTAAAGTGAGTTGCAAGGCATGTTTATCGCAGAGTTCCTTGCCTGACGGCAATGCGAGTATTGATGGAAGGGCAATAGTAATGCTGAAAACTAAAAACGAAATGTCTGTTCTGCACAAATATGAATTTTTGCATTTATATTGAATCTCGTGATATAAATTTGGGCGGATGTTTTTCATATTCGAACCCAGCGAACACAGCCAATCTTCCTCGCTGTTTTTTTCCCTTTGCCTCGACTGATCTTGACAAAGAAACAGTGGTACTATTGCATTATCTTTCTCAACAGGCTTATACAATCGTTACTAAAATGAGGTGTTGTGGTTAGAAAGAATAAGGGTGTAAAATATTGCATATGTATTCCCAGTTTTTCCTCATCCATCTCCTACCAGACGCAAGGATTGCACGAATAAACTAAATTGGCTATTCATTGAACTCGTTATACAGAAAAATAATAGAAACAGAGATGGCAAGGAGGAAGAACATGACCTGATCAGCAAATGGCTCCTTCTTTTTCATGCTCAATAGTTCTCTGCGCACGTCAATCAAATTGCACGAGGTAAGATTAATTTAGCTAATTGCTATGCCTGAAATCCTAGAGCAAATAGCAACCCATCTACCGGCTGTATACCTGACTGCTGCAACTCAAATCGATTAATCGAACAGGGAGGCAGGGAGTTCGAGCAGTGGAGCTGGCTGAGCACTTGAACAGGGAGCCGCCGTGCCTCCGCCCAGCACAACCTCGTCGCCGCCGCGGCTCCGCCCAGCCAAACCTCGCCGCCGCCGAGCCTCCCCTAGTCTCGCCGCGCGCTGCGTCGCCCCCTTTCAGTCTCGTCGCCGACCCCGGCCGCCGCAGATCCCGCAGCGCCGCCACTCGCCGACCCCGGCCGTCGGCGCCGCAGCCCTAGATTCCCTTCCTCTCCCTCCGTCTCTCTCTTTCGCGCTGCTGCTCGCCCGCTCGGGAATCGCGAGAGATTTGGAAAGCGAAGGAAGAACGGGAAGGAAAGGTGAGAGGAAATTGGGGAGGTGGGAGATCGCGGGTGAGAAACAAGGCCGGGTGCGAAAAGTATTCACGATGTCAGGTTTTTTGAACTGCGGATGACGATGTAACGTCCATTATGTCCCATGGCTACTCTGTGGGGCCATTTTTGGCAGGATTGGACGGTAGATTAAAAGGAGATAGATCCTAATCAAATGTTGATATACAGGTGGGTAGATTCTGGTAGGTGAAAATCATTTTTCTCTAAACTGGTTCTTTAAGGGTTTAGATAGATAGATAGATAGATATAGATTAGTACTCGAAACTGAGATAGAGCTTGGTGCTCGACGGCGACGCGGGCGATGGAAGAGGGCTGGGCCCAGCGCGCGCGACGGACGAGTGCGTACCCAGCCAGCCCCGCCGCCGGCTGGTCTCGCGCCCTCCCCGCGCGGCGCGACCGCCGATTCCGTTGCAGGTTCGTTTTGATTAATCCCACCTCGAGATTTAACTTACGTGACCGCCAGCAAATAATCAGCATTGTCCGTGATCGCTTCGCCCAGCTGAGGCACCCTGTAGGACAGGAGTCGTGACACACGGTTCTCGCCAGCGGCCCTGGCTATACTGTCATGGTGTCCGCTACCTGGCGCTTCTCATGGAGAGGTGACACGCGGGTACCGCATGTGCGTGCATTTGTCGTCAGAGACCTACAGAAATTAAAAGTACACTTCATGTGTACATTAGCATTTTTATTTTGTATTGTTTCTATATTTTGTATTTTTTTACCCAATTAAGTATTTTTCGTTGAGATAAAAAACAGAGTCAAATTCTTCGGTTTGAGATTTTTTACTGAGAAATGAAGATGAAAACTGTTTCAAAAAGGTGAAAGAAGATGCGAGAGCGACTCTGAACCTACCTGTCGAGATGGAGAAGATAGGACTGGTAGCGAGCAGATCCATGAGACATATTAGCCTAGGAAAAGGTGAGCACTCCATGTGTACCTTGTATTGTTATTTTGTTATTGGGTTTTATTTGTTCTTTTCCATTTTTTCTGCCCAATCAAGCATTTTTTATTTCAGATCAAAAGCAGAGTCAAATTCACCGGTTCGAGATTTTTGATTGAGAAACAAAGGTGAAGACTGTTTCAAACCTGTTTTGATCAGCATTTGTAGTCCTTTATTTAATCTTATTACCGGTTCGAGAACTCAGCATTTGTAGTTCTTTATTTAGTGTCAGATGTTGGAGTGGACCAAATTCAGCATTGAAGTCGACAGTGATGGCCAGATACATTTTCCTCTCTTGTTCTGCGGTAGCAATATATAGGAGGCATGCCAATAGGCCATCTGTGCAAAGCTGTCAGGATCAACCAGCTGCAAACCATGAGGGCAAAACCTTGCAACAACACGATGGAAGGCCATGAGTAGAATAAATTTGCAGTATGTATTTAGGGGGCTAAGCGATCCACGAATCAACTGATCCTAATGAAACAAAAACTCACATTTTCAGCATAGCATGCTTTCGTGTTCAGGGCAGAGGATAGACAGTTGTATATATGCATAAGGGAGATAAAGCAACTCTGTACTTACTATGTTCGATAAATAATACATGGAGTGTGTACTTTTTTATTTTTTCTTAATAACTTGAACAAGTGGCTGTGTAGTTGGGGGATTGATACCGAGAGAACATCCCTTCTCTCCGCTTTTATCAAGTTTGTCTTTCCTTGTAATATCAACAGGCGAATTCTGAGCCATCCACGTATCAATTAATTCCCAGACTAACTTCAGTTCTCGATGTCGGTTTTCAATACACGTGGTTTCGAGGAGGGGCAGCGATGGAGCCAAGGGGGGCGGACCAGAAGCTCCCATGCCATAGCCGTTCAAGCTCCTTACCACACTAACACATTCCGTGGCAAGTCTAAATTTCCTGACCGCTAGATGGCTTGCAAGAGCAAGCCCTTCCTGACAGGCCATTGCCTCGGCCGTCTGTGGATCCGAGACCCTCTCTATGACAATCACTGACGCCCCTTGTCATCACGCGCCACTGCAACCATTATTGCTAAATTTAAGTTCTTGGACAGTGTCGCGTCCACATTGATTTTGGTGTAGCCTGACGAGGGAAGAATCCATCCAGGAGCTCGTGTCTGTACTGCCTGCTTCTCCTTCTGCTTTGGCTTGACCAGCTCCAGGTCCGCTATGAACCTGTCAACAAAGTAGTGCATCGACAGAGGACTCTGAAAGATATTTTCGTGAATGACTTTTCTCCTTGCATACCAAATCACGCACAACCTGACGACAACTCTGGTTAAATCACTATGATCCAAGGCCTTTATTGCTTCATGCGGCCAGCCTTCCACATCGCTGTAATGATTATTGCTAATAAACTCAACCAGATCTTCCCACTCCAAGGCCCAAACACACCTGGCAAAGTTGCACTAGTAATGAGTGCCTCCAAGAGTCTGAAACGTCACATATAGCACAGTTTGTGTTGTTGGCCATATTTCTACGATGTCGAACATCTTCAGTTGGGAGTGTCGCACAAGCCTCCAAAGAAATACTCGCACCGACGGCCCCGCGTTGTGCTCAATCCAGTCTGTCCTCCGATCCCTGTTGTGAACTAGCATCCTAGGGTATCCAACTTTGGTTATTAGGCAATGTGCTTGTTGTCGGGTATCATGAATTGGACAATAAAAGGACATGTTCATTGTCTCTAATCACTAATTGTATATTTTCATGCCATTCCCTACAAAAAGGCACGGGCAAACATGCCAAGTTGAATAAAGGGGGCATCGAACTCGCCTTCAGAAAAGAAAAAAGGGACGTTAAAGTGCTGCAATCATCTCTTTTTGCGTTCACCAAGAAACTGTGAAATTGAGTTTGTGGATATTTTATTAGTATCTTATAAATGCAATCGTATACAAGAATCACAATGTAAGGTGCATGACTTATTCAAGAAGAGAGAAACAATGAGCTGGAAATGGCTCTCATGTGGGCCGCTTGCGTAACAACTTGGGCCATTAAGGATTCGAAACGTTCCGCCCGCCGCCTCTAACGATGAATACGTGTAGTAAAGGGCCATAGCACAAGGGTGGATCCTATACGTAGGGCGGGCGATGAGATCTTTATGATCGAATAGCTTTGAGATTCGTGCAAAAAACGCATCCGACGATTAGGGGCGGAGGGCCTCCAGCCCCCCTACTGGTTGTTCCTCCATTGATATTGAGGAGAGAAATTAACTAGGGGAGAAGAAGAAGAAGAGAGGAGAGCAGCCCCCCCCCCCCCCCCCCCCCCCCCCAATCCCTAATCTCTGTCCTGTGTCCGCCACTGCCGATGGTCATGCTTTTTTCTTCCTCCTCCGGCCTCACCGACGGTGACAGCGACGCCGATGAGCCAGGCGAAGCCGGTTAGCGCGGCGGAGGACGGCGGCCGCGGATCCGGCGATGAAGGAGGGTCTCGCCGAAGAATCTTTTAGTGCGGGGAGTTTGTACCTCAAGATCTTCTCTTCCCTCTGGACATAGAAAAGGGGCGGCAGGCACTATGCTTCACCACTCGGGCCCTATTCTTTGTGAGCAGCTCCCCATCTCAGTCCCAGGTCAGCCTCACATAGTCACATGCCAGCTTCATTCTCGCAGGGGAGCTACGGAAAGACGAGCAGCGGCAAGAACTAAATCGATGCCACATTCTCCTTCCTTGAGCACTGTTGCCTCTGCTCGGACAGACGTCACCTGCGGCGGCGTATCACTAGCACGATGCTTGGCCGCCACAGCGCGACAAACCTTCCACTGCCACTACCACACTCATCCGATTGTCCGGTCAGCAAAGCAAAAGCGATGAAGGGTGAAGGGTGACACCAAAAACGCCATGTCGTACAACATTTCAATCGGTCAGGGGTCAGCGAGCAGGGTAAGAATTCAATGCGGTAATACTGGAATAACAAGTTTGTATTTGGACCTAATTTTACTGTAAACGTCTTGCATTTCAATATTTCAATACTGTATGTATCTGCACTCATTTCAATATTTTCTTTTTAACTATGGGATTGAAAATGGCTCGAAGCATATTGCTCAAATCATGACTTACCTATTTCAGAACTTCTGTACCCATATAAACGTACTCCCTCCGTCCCAAAATATAGTGTACATCTAGTTTTGTCCTAAGTCAAACTTTTTCAACTTTGACCAACAAAATCTAAAAATATATATTATTTTAAAGTAAGAGAGTTATATATCATGAAAGTTTATTTCAAGATGAATCTAGTAAAACAATTTTCATGTCGTCAATCTTTATGATTTTCTAGATATTATTGGTCAAAGTTCAAAAAGTTTGACTTAGGACAAAACTAGATGTACACTAAATTTTGGGACGGAGGGAGTATATATATAACAGAAATTTTTCAAGTGTACATCAAACTATCCGAACATAATTGCATTCCTGTAGCATAAGACATAGTCATGATCCTCGCAAAAAAAGAAAAAAAGAAGTCATAGTCATGAAGTTCACACGTCATTAACATAGATTTTTCCCACCTCTGCATTTCCGCGCACAGTGTTCAAAATTATTGCAATTCTTTCGGCTCTTGGCTGAGATCAAGAGAAAATTAAAAACAAAGTCTATTATTAAATTGCCACCCGTTTTTCACGAAGACGTCCATAGCAACAATCTATATAGAGTGGCTTTGCTGCAGCGTGATGAGTAATTAACATAGATAGAGAGGCAAATGAACCGAGATTAAACTTAGCCTCAAAATGAAGATTAAGGCCACTACTTACACAAAGGCTTCACACTGGCAGGTAACAAGGGTGGTTCAATATGCAAGATGATAGGCTATATTCCCATCTTGCATTAATTATTTTGCATGTATTATAGTAGTTCGAAGAATAAAATGGGAATGGAGTTCATAATAGTTCAGCTGGAGTAGAAATTATGCAGAGATTACATGTTCGGAGAGGATTCCATGGCGGTGAACTAGTACGCACAGTATGAAAATTATTATCTCTCATGGATCATAAAACCAGGCAGCATCACCTTTTTACAATAACTCAGACTGCCTATTCAAGAAAAATAACTTGAAATTTTATTCAATTAATACATCAATATGTAGCAGGCATATTTTTTGCCACGCTAGATCTCATGAATGAAATGATTGTTCCTAGAACGGCAACAAGGACCATAGTAACTATCTTGCTCATCTATGTACAAAACGCATTTCTAATGCAGACATCTTGAAATGAAGCTGAAATTTGTACTAGTCATACCTAACTTCCATTGTTGCCTTTCGATCCATCATTTGAAATGGATTGTTGATTACTTCTAAGCATTTTGGTGCCATTGGAAGAAGTATCGTTTTCTTCAGCTTTTGAAGGGGAAATGGAAGGTGTCGCTCCAAGGTCCAGTTGTGCGCCTAGTTCAATTGCTGCCTCTGACGACGATTTGTGTTCTGCAATACCAGCACCAAGTAAACAAAGTAAACGTTACTGCAAAGTAGTAATAAAAACCTTTGCAATTGTCATGACAATCGACTAGATTCCAATAGTAAGCACTATAGTTGCTAGATTATCAATTGTGGTAGTTTACTCACGTTCAGGGGATACTACCTCACTGGGGAATAAACAATAGATGCAAACATGGAAAAGCATGGACACCATAATTTTGATTGATGTCAGCAAGTAAAAGGTAGCAACAGTTAACACAAGTATCTCCAGATTTCATCAATAAACATTGTAACTGATGAGTGGAACATCAAGTTCGTTTTCCATGTATTGTGGCTTTTCAGGAGAGTGTTTTTTCTGTTTATGATCAGATTTTACCACTTTAGAAACTGAATAACACGGCTACTGAAGGCCACAATAACAAGAGCAAGGGTGACTTACCATTTATTTTTCCACGCGTAATAAGTACACGGAGATAATCTCGCAACACTGTAAACGCTAGGTTCTCTTGCGCAACATTTATCTCAGAAATATCTTGATCACACGAATTGGATGGAAATGAACTTCTATAATCATCTCCAAATGTGGTATCCTGCTCATTACACATTAGTGCTTGCGTTGCTGGAGACGCAGGCCTAGAATCCTTAACACTCGGCTCATTGCATGTGAGTATTTGTGCTTCTTTCGAGTCCTGCTGATTGCAACAACCATTACTTAACCCATCATTTGTTTGGAATTCCTTCCCTCCCCCAGTCACATCCACTTTATTATCTGTAAATACAAGTGTTAAAAACATAATCACGACTATGGAAATCACCCCTTCACAAAATAGAAGTGCAAAGTTCAACCATGAAGCCTGTCACTTGTGTATGACATAACAAATTCTGGCAGGTATGTCCATGCACATGGTGCGTCAAATGTGTATCATGCATTCCTTTATTGATATCAAAGAATGAGATAATGTGTTATACATTCTCAAAGTCTGTAGTTATCTCACATGATGACACTATGTTATTTATGGATATAAAATATTAATTACAGTTTTCATAAAAGTAACATGATATGAAGTTTATTATTTTTCCAAAAAGATATTAAGTTTATTTACCCTTTTACTTTGGGGCTGACATAATACTACTTAAAGCTTTGGTCCAAACTGATTCGAGTTAAATTGTGTAGAAGTAAATGGCGTTGGACAGCCAAGACCATTAGCAAAATAGCTGTAAATTCGCTGGCTAATAAATTTGTTGAAATATAACTGGACTAGTGACTTCTAACTTCCTTAGGTTCATACCATTTCGAGTTTGTAAATGCACATCACTTAGTGACGTCTAGCACTTCACCTTGCACTAATGTTGATGTAAATTTTGGGTTCTTTTGATACCTAGAATGAAAGAGGGAACAACGGATAAAGATTCTGTACCAGCTACTGCCGTGTATGCTTCTTCTTCCATTTTGCATCCGGTCACCAGTTGCTTGACCATATCCTTGACCTCACTAAGGTGGATGGTGTTAGCTAGTGGAGACCTAAGAAATATTACATTTAATCAGAAGGACATACAAAAGTGAAGCAGGGAGAAGAGCATCATGGCTAAATTGTTTGTTAATTTGTTCGTATAACTTTGCAAATATAAAATAATAGAAAGGAACTTTAAAAGTGAGCTATGTGAATGGATTCAATGGAGTCATCTGAACAGATCTAGTCAGAAGAATGATACACTGATATTGCTTTAAATGTTTGCAAGTAGCTCCAACATAACCAAAGGGGTGATGACCATCAAAATGGCCCTAGTTTAAACTAGCTACGACACCTTTTTTATGCCAAAGGCACCTTTTTGTAGCATTGATTGGTTGGGCATCTGAGGTACTCCAAGCCCTTAATGAAACATCAGTCATTTTGTTTAACTGTTGTACCAGTTAATAAAAGGCAGATGTCTTTCAGCGTACCTATAGCTGGGGTTAAATGATTTAGATGGTGAATGGGTAGCATTGTGCCCATCACATCCTGTGGAAGAGGGAGGAAGCAGAGAAGCGTCTTGAGGATTACCCTTTCACAATAGAACAGGGACAGAGTTAGACAAGGAAAAGAAAAATAATAATTGTACCAACAAAGACGATGACTAAAAACAAAACAAAATTGCTAGTGTGTCGCACACGCATCAAAGGAAAAGTGACGCCAGTTGTGAGAGAATGGATCAGTATTCAATTAAATTCCTTAAAGCATCTCCGAATTTGTTCATGCAATTAATTTAGTGATGATAAAAATGATTTGGAACATACCTGTCGAAATTGTGCTTCTGACGTACCTCCTTCAGTATTGAGCTTACCACCTAGGGCATCTTCATAAGTTCTTTTTCTACGCATCGGAGAATAGTTATATCCTGCTGTTCCAGTGGTACTGTTGTGAATTATACTAACTCCTTGTTTAATGTGATTTCTGTCGGATGCATACTCCACTTGAATTGAAGCTTTTCGTTCATCACTTCCTTCAAAGTTTTTACAGTCCATGCATCTACAATTCTTGGAGCAAAGAACATTTGCTTGGTAGCATTCACAGTACTTCTTTAAGCATCCTGACTTCTTGCAGTGACAACCTTTATTGTGCTTTGGTACAAGAGGTATTGCCCCAGAATTATCCTAACAGCCAATAAGAATGTTTAATCAGCTCAAGCAAAATAAACTACAGTGTATTTATTGGGCAAGAACACAAATTTTTTGAATTTTAATATCAGAAAACAAAAAAGATCCACTGATAAAGGAAAGGAAATGACAGACCCAGTGCTGGAAGCTCCCACACAAGGCGGGGTCTGGGGAGTGGGGAAGGAGTATAGTACAAGACAAGCCTTACCCCTGCAATGTGCAATGCAGAGAGGCTGCTTTGAACCCAGGGCCTCTTGGCACCAGTGGAGTGACTTAACCACTACACCAGGCCTGTCCTTAAAAAATTAAAAAAAAAAAAGGGATCCACTGATAGGCAAACAAATTTAACCAAGATGAAGAATAAAATGATAAGCTAATTTGTCCAACACAAAACCTAGATGCTTAAAAGATAATAGAACCCAGGAATCCATGATCTCGAGTTGGGTAAAGGCATTTGAGCTTAAAATTTAGTGTAGAGAGGTACTCCCTCTGTTTCACAATACTTGTGATTCTAGCACTGGGCACAAGAAATAAGGAGAAGTGAAAGTGATGTAGCACACAGAAAACAAGGAGGAGAGATATAGAGAAAGATGCATTGAAAACTAAGAATACATAGGTTTGTGCTCTTTCACTCCTACTTGCCATTATGGCTCTTTGAATACGCAAATTCTAAAGAATTCGAAAGAAAATGGAGTAGAGAAAAATTAATCTGGCTAGGACTTTGATCAGATACAATCTGATGATCATTGAATTACTAACAGCTATCATTCAGGACCAACCAGCCAAAATGTTAACCCCAGATGTTGCAGAGCACATTTCTCGTTCCAATTACAACAGTGGGATTAGTCAAAACGTGCAAAACAGAGTTCACAAAGTAAATGTCATGTATCTACATTACTTACCTTTTTCTACTGGATTAGTAACTAGCAGAAAAAAAGAACTCTCTCAGTAAAAGCTAAAACACGACTGCAAGCCAAGAGATAGTAAACGCACATGAACCCTCATTGCCTCTAGACAGTATAACAAGAATCAACCAAAATGTTATTGAAGAATCATATTGGAAGAAAGTACCTTTCGAACATTGATTGTACTTGGGCCATTCTCAATTTTAGGCTGAAAAGCAAGTGGATTACGAGCGAGAAGCGTTTCAATAGCTTCCTTTCTGAGATTCTCACTCTCGATGTTGTTCCCACAGTTTGAACAATTGCAGCCATCACAATATACTTGTGCTGCAAAGCACTCACAGTACCTAACAAAGAAACCAAGTCAGCAAACTTACCTTTGAGTAAGATAGCATAACGTGAACTATTAAAACGCTATACAAAGAAAATAATGAAACAATTTCCAAAAGCGCAAATTAGTCGTAAATTTACCACGAATATATGAGCAGTGATAATAGGAGTAAAAGATAACTGCAACAGAATGGACAATGCAAAAGAAATACACCAAACAGGCAACAGCTATCTCCCATAAACCGAAAACTATGTCACTACATTTATGTGTCCGTTCACTGAAGAAGTGTGTACTATTTCTCTATTTATGCCACGTAAGCAAAGAGATCACAGAGTACACTTAATGCTACAAGGAAGACCTTACCAAACTTTTATTTAGCAGAGAATAGAGTTTACCAATCATTGATGGAGAGCCTACCATTTAGCATATAACATATCTGAAGTAACCATTCTCTAGTAGTATTGCTTAAACTTTATATGCACTGAAAAACAATACTCACATCTTCAAACATTTTGAATTTCTACAATTACAGTGCCTTTTTTTCTTGGGAGTAACACTTTTCACTTCAGTGGCAGGTTTCCTGCAAAAAGTAGAATACAAAAGTAGGTTAGTAAAAGGAACACGTAGGAAGCATTGAAGTCATTCCTGAATGCAAAAGAATCCTATCACAGGAAATACATTTACTGTACGAAGACGAGCAATATATTTTATAATTTAGACCTGATGATGTATCTTGACAACATTGAAAAATATAAGACTATGTGCGTACTACACTTGATCTTGAAAAAGGAATGCATAGATGGACTACATATCAGAACTCAGAGAAATCAACATTTCCAACCGTGTACCTAAACTTACCAAAATCTTAAACATCAGAACTAATCAATTGCAAACCAAGAAAGGCAGCAACAAATTCACATTTTCTTTTCACAGTGCTGTGCATGAGCGTCTGTTTAGAGTAGCACAACCTGGTCAGCCAGACCCACCAAATATTAAAATTTACTCCAAGCTCAACTACGACTCAAACATTGTCATATCAGGCGTAGGCACCAATTGCTTCTACGGATGAGACATGAGACGCATAAATTGATGCATACCTCTATGTACTAGCTCTTCTTAATTTTTAAATCGAGAAGCACACAGACATAGCCAGAATGATACATCGCAAGCAACAGAATTCAATTTTTAAACACGTGAGCTAAGCTCAACAGGTCAAACAAACAGCAGAACTAAAACGGTTCACTAAGAAAAACAACAGAACTACATTGCAAATACAACAATATACAGAATACATAATTAAACCCAAGCAAGGAGCTTGCTCACGTCGGGGTGAAGACCACCGGCCACGGCCTCGCCGCAGGAATCGCCGGCGCTGCCGGCCTCTGCTGCTGCGACGCCGCCGCGGACTCCTTCATCTCGCCCCCGACGGCTGGAGCAGTCGGGTTCGGCTGCTGCTGATTCCTTCCCTGCTCCATCACCACACCAGAATGCCCACTGATTTAGGTCACGGATTCCAAAACCTCAAGCCGGGCTCTGCAATCCGGGACCCAGACCACCGCGCAGAGGCCCCAAAACCGAATCTTGACGCGCGAGCTATTGGAATTGGACCAAGAATCGAAGAACAGGAGCGAGTTCTTGGACTCCTCCGGAGTTCCAGAACTCAAGAATCAGCGGGAAACAAGAGGGGAAAAGAATGGAGCAAGCCGCGGGATCAGCCCAAGAAGCCAAATTTGAGAGGGGAGCAGAGAAATTAAGAGAATCTGGGTTAGGGAAGGAGGTGAGAGGAGGAAAGGCGAAATCTTTTCGGAATTTGAGATCGAGAGGAGGCGGAGGTGGTGGGGGAGAAGAAGCTAATGGGCAATGGAGGTTTGGTCCCTTCGCAGTTTTTTTGAATCTGAAATATTTTATGCATTTATCGGTTATTCTCCGCTACCCTTTATTTCCTTCCCTCGTTCCTGTTTTTTTTTCTAGTATTGTTTGAATTTTGAATAAAGGGTGTAAGATTTGGATGGCTGGAGCTGATGGGTTTGACGACTGGGATTGAAGGAGGCGCAACCTAGATTTTTGACCATTGAATTCGAAAATTTGAAGTGCTGAAGTAAGGGGGTGGTTACTGCACGTACGGACGCGCGATAAGCAAGCGCACGTCCGCCGCCGCCGGCCGCCACGTGTCCGACCGGCTGTTCGACCGCCGAGGACCTCGTCGCCGACCGCCTCCTCCGCCCCGTCTCGCCACCACCCTCGCGACCTCCGTAGCCGTCGCCGCCCACCTCACCACCCCCTCCTCCGATTGCCGCCTCACCGCTAACTTGTAACAAAAACTTTCAAAAGTTTATCTACGCATAATATTACCGTGAGAAAGCTCAGCCCATAAGATCGGTAGCCACGTAAACCCAAAAGACGGGGGATGTGGTTGCTATTTTATCCACCAAACGAGCGCGTTTCAGTAGAATGCTCACCGAAGAATAGCCTTCGTTATAAGACTGACTCCAATAGAGTAGGCAAACTCATTTTTGCAACTCCAATTGACACTGTGCATCAGCAAATCCTTCTGCAACAGAATAGCCAACACCACTATGCAATTTGCCTGAGAGGAGAGAGGAGATGTAAAAATACATCCCCTCTCTCCTCGAATGCATTTGGCCAGCGGCGGCGGCGGTGCGGAAGGCGCGCGGGAGCGGCTGCGACGGGCGAGCACGGAGAGCGCGTGGGAGTCGAGCGCGGCGCGGCAGCGGCACGGAGGGCGCAGAGGGCACGCAGGAGTCGAGCGCGGCGCGGCGGCGGCACGGAGGGCGCAGAGGGCACGCAGGAGTCGAGCGCGGCGCGGCGGCGGCACGAAGGGCGCAAAGGGCGCGCGGGAGTCGAGCACAACGCGGCGGCGGCGGCGCAGAGGGCGCACAGGAGTCGAGCGCGGCGCAGCGGAGGAGCGCCGGCGGGAGGCGAGCGCGGCGGAGGAGGCGGTGAGGCGGGTGTCATCAATGTGGATCTCGACGAAGACGTCGAGCACCTGGAGGCTGGAGGACGCCGGAGGCGAAGAAGAAGTAAACGGGGAGCCTCCTCCCGCCTGCCGCTCCCGCGCTGTCGGTGCCGGCGCAGCCCGTGGCCGCCGCTCCTCCACTCCTGCCGTCGGGGATGCCCTCGCCTGCCTCCTGCAACTGCCTCTTCACACGCCGCTCGGACGGGCCGCGTCGTCGTCACCAACTCTGCGGCCGCGTCGTTGTCGCCTTCAGCGGGGTGGGGCGAGGAGCAGGGGACGTGTGGGGGCGGCGGGGACTGGTGGGGCCGCGGCAATCCTCAATTTGGTGAGGAGGCCGAGGTCGTCGCGAGGTGGACCGCCTCGTTCCCGACGGCGCCGCCCACTCCAGTGAAGCAATTCGCCGAACAACAACAGCGCACCACCCACATCTCGAGCAATTCGTCGAACAACAGTTGCGCCACCTCGCCAAGCTCGCCAAGCTGCGTCGCGCTCCGTAGCCATGGCGTCTCGCCCGGCGTCGACCAAGACTCGGAGCGCGTCCATGGAGGGCCCGTCCTCTCCAACTTGGGGCGCATCCATGGCGGCGTGCATCCAGGGCAGCGCAGCGCGGCCTCGACGGCGTTCACGCGCGCACAGCACATTGCGGAGGCGTTCATGAGCGGCCGGCGTGGCGGCGTCCACGAGCGACGGCCCGGGCTCTGCGGCGTCCTCGAGCAGGCATCGGAGCGCCGCGGCTTGCCTTGCCGAGCCGCAGGCCACGCTGGCCGGCCGCCTTGCCGTGCCCCTCGCGGCCACACGCTGGTCGCCTCCGAGCAGTCCGGCGGTAGCGTCGCGCTGTGGGCATGGTGGAAAATGCAATGTCCTGTTGGAGCCAGTGTGGAGAGAAGAGGATGTAAAACACTGTTCATGCTATGCAATGGTTGATTTGCATCTCAAAAATGCACATTTTTGTTGGAGTCAGTCTAATGCTCACCGAAGAATAGCCTTCGTTATAGTGCCCACGATATAGTATGTACACCGACCAAAATGCCCGTAAGTTATGCTGCTAGAACGTGCTAGTTTTTTTTTTTAGCAAAATTGTCTGAGACACACCAAGAAATAGTGGTTTCGTCTGCAGCACACCAACAAAGTCGAATTTGTCTGCAACACATTATGATTTTGGAATATCCCGTCTCTGACATACTACGATCATTTAACACTTATTTGCAACTTTTTTATCTCAATTTATAAAAGACATTAGATTTTGAAACTTAGCACCAATGTACATTGTTGTGTTATCTATCAAGCTGAATTTTTTTTCGAGTGTTTGCATCGTATGCTCATTGTTTTAATATTTAATTTGTCGAGAAAATCACACAAGCAATCGAAAAAAATCGGCTCCATTTTTTAATGACAGATAATGCGACAATGCATGTTGGTGCCAAGTTTCAAATTCTAATATATTTTATAAATTGAGATAAAAAAGTTGCAATTAATTATTAAATGATCATAGTGTGTCACTGATGAGAGTTTCTAAAACCGTAGTGTGTTGCTGACAAATTCGACTTTGTTGGTGTGCTACGAATGAAGCTACCATTTCTCGGTGTGTCTTGCCTTTTTTTAGCATGATTTGAACCATGTCGCAGGCTGGAGCATGCTGGCGCTTTTTTTTTTTTCTTTGGCTGCTGGAACTCTGGAACTGTGGAGCATGCCTCTCAATGTTGTCTTTTTTTTTTCGCTTAAGCAGGGCGCTGGAAGCCTGGAAGTGGAACTCGTGCAACAAGGAATAACGTTGTACAAAGAGCAGGGGTAGTTTTGTCTTTTCTGGTGCCTTTAAATCGAAAAAAAAAAAGAAAAAAAAAAGTCTCATATAGCCAGTTTGGGCATTTGGCCGGTGTGTACACTGGTCTCGCTGAACAGAGGACGACGGGCAGCAGACGAGCGGAGCAGCCATGGCGACCACTCTCTCGTTATCCTCTCCCCTCTTCTTCGCCGCTGCTCCAGCCAGAGGTAACCAACGCCCCGTCTCCTCCCCACCATGAACCTTTCGAGCACAGATGAGATGCCCCGAAGTTCCTGGGTCTCAAATGACTTTTTTTTTTTTGAACTGGGTCCCAAATGACTTGGCAACGGAAAACAAAACCTTCTCCAATTTCTTATTCTGAACGTGTGCGGGGCTGGTAAAATTCGTGCAACCTTACTTTTTTGTAATCTGAAAAACCAGTAGAAATTAGATGGGGATTGATTCGTGCGGGGTAGAACCTGAAGCTTCAATTGGAAGGAGGATCTAGTATGTGACTTGTTTTGTTTCAAATTCTGCAGCTGGAGATGGAATTCGGCATGGTGTGGCTTCGGCTAGTCCATCTTGGAGCACTGCTAACGTGCTACACAAGGGCTATAGGGGCAGGGTCCATGGCCAAAAGCAACAGCGACGCATGACAGTAGTTTCTGTGGTTGGTCAGCAAATTTCTCAGTGTATTTTTCATACTTCTGAGCGTGTTTTGCTTTTACAGTTCCTGTGTGAGAGTACTTTACTTCAAATCATCATTGGTGTGATGTAGTGGTTCAGTGACATAACAGTGCTGAGTAGGTTGAAATGATCATGGATTTGATATTTTTTAACATTACATATGGAAAAGGAAATGATTGATTGAAGCTGAATAATAGTGGAAAGTGTGCCGCAGGATGAAGTATTGGTAATGGATTAGAAATTCTCATTATCTACTTTCCACAAGATAAATTATCTCCGGTTGCCTAAGGACTTCAATGTGTTAAACCTGACATGCACAATCTCATCTTTTCAAACTTCATACCTGTACGTCTCTCTCCCATGTCACACCAATTGGCTAGTAACCAATTTCACACTGTAGGTGATTGTTCTAGTAAGGATTTTGAAACTACTGGATTTCATTAGGACTTACTGCAAATTTGCTACAAAGATATACGGTTTTGAGAGCTCGTGGCTTACATGTAATGTTACCTCACTGATTGTTTGACCCGGTAACATGTTTCCTCCTTTCAGCTTGGAAGAAAGTCTAAGACCAGAGAAACAGTTGTACCTGACCCTGACTATAGATTACCAATTGCTGTTTTTGGTGAGCTCTAAAGTTCGTAAGCAGAACATCCCTTGACATGTTCTTGTAGTTCAACAGAAGAAGACGACAATTGCTTATCATGGTTTTTTCTCCATTCTTAATTACTGTCGTCAAATACAGGCATTGCTGGTGGTTTAGCATATGCAGACAATCTTCTTGCTGCTGCACCTGTAGGCCTTCTGGGGTTACTTCTTTTGTTCCAGGTCAGCAATGCCCTAACCATGCTTTTGGTGTTCAGGCCATCTGTTTGAATTATTGCCGATCACATGTTATCAGATAATTGTATTATTTTCTGCAATAGAATCTGCAACTTAATTCATGAACAGCCTTATGTTACAACATTTCAGTTCAATCAAACTCTCCATCGAAGAGGAATGTTATCTATTCGTTGGACAGTCATCCATATTTTTTTGTTGTTCCTCTCAACAACATATAAATTCAACTCAATACCCCTGATTGTGTCATTATTAAAGTAAAAAGTTAATGACTTTGACATGTTCGACATCCTCTAGGTATATTTTAATTATGATTTGGTCTCTATCCTAATGTTGACCTTGATGTATTGTTTCCCGCAGACTACAAGAGTAAGATTTGTCTTTGATAATGAGGCTCTGGTTCGTACACTGCACCTTTTCCTGTCGTAAAATAAACATTTAGCAGTATGCCAGTCAACTCTTTTAAATATCTTCCAGCTCTCGAACTAGCGGTGAACTGCATGATGAGGATTTTGTTATTAGAACTCGACCTTTGTGGATGAGTATATCTGTTTTTCTTTCGTTAACACTCATTGATAACTTATGCCACCGTAGGAAGTTAAAATCGGAGACCAGCTGCAGGAGGGAGGTGAAAATGTCTTTGTGGGTGGCAAGAACCGTTGGAAGTAAGCGGACTTGTTTGCCAGTTTTGCCATTTCGTCCAGTTAATCTCTTGAATGATGATAAGGAGTTTGTAAAGTAACAACAGTTCAATGCATATATAGGTACTCAACATTCGTGAATTGGGAATTGTGGTGGCCACAATTCCCTATCTTGGTTTACTTCAAAGAGACCCAAACAAAACCCGAAGGACAAATCCACTTCTTTCCTGTGATATTCGTAAGTTCACTAGTTTACCTGAATCAAAACATTGTGCTTTTCTATTTCGTCTTGTGGCGATTGAACCCAATGCTATGACACAGAACGGCCGACAACTATATGATGTGATGGTGGAACGCGCTGGACCATCAAAGACGAGCGGCCCTAAATAGGGCCGAGCCTTCCTCAAGACGCTTTGCCGAGGTCCCTGACATTCTGTGATCACTGGACGCTGCCAGAGGCAAAGGCTCCAAGAAGCGGACTATCTGCCAAGTGCTTAGAAGAATGATGTGATAGCATATCATCATCCTCGTTAAGTATACTACTAGAAGCTGGCGTAATGCAACCTCAATGACATATTTTTCCATCTAAGAAAATAGCAATATATACATGGGGCTTTTGCAAAACAACCATCCTTTCAGACTCTAATTGCGTTTTCACCATCGGTTTTCAGATTTTGCGATTTTACCATCAGTTTTCGAAAAGCGATGGTGATCTTGCAAAATAGTTTTGCGATTTTACCATCGGTTTTCAAAAAATAGATGGTGATCTTGCAAAATCTGGAAAGCAATTAATGGTGATTTTGCAAAATCTGAAAATCGATCGTGAAAACGCAATTAGAGTCTAGAATCATGGTTAAAACGCTATTGTCCCTATATACATTGGTGTTTTCCTGCATACATATATTTTGTTTTTTTTTGAGAAATGCATACATATATTTTGTGAGTTACTGGGGAACTGTTGAGGCAGACGAGTGAAGGAAAACTGTGGCCCATGGAATCCTGGGCCGTCTCGGGCTATGTAACATCTTGGCCCAGACGTGTTCTGTAACGTTTCCCAATTTTTTTTTTTGAAGGCAGAACGACCGCGAAGGGTCTCGAGCGCTCAATAATTCCTGGTGGTGAAGTACAAAGCAGCAATCACTTTTACAGAAAAACCCACAAGAAATAGAAAATTACATTTAGACCCTTGTGGACTTCTACAGCTCGCGGAGGAAGACGACCAAAGCTTCTTCCAGGACGCCGGATCTCGTCGATTGGGGTCGAAATACCACTGCTCGTCGACCAGCCACCACCGACAAGTGGATGAGGAGGGCGCAAACTCACCGATTTGACAACAGAAACACCCGATTGGATGACATTGCTGCCGGATTTTGGGGCCTCCAGCTTGGAGGTTGAAGGAATCGTGGCCGGGAGTGATCTCCATCGACGAGAGCAAGTCGCCGCATAAATAGCCGACCACGAGGTAGACTTGAGCACCATGGATTTGAAGTTTCCTCATGTGGATTGCTGCAACTGAAAAAACCAGGAAAATGAGCAAAGAGAAAGGGGGAGAAATACACCCGTCGGGGAGGAATCCGACGAGGAAACTGGCCATCACGGCAACACCACACTGGAGGCAAAGGAGCACCGAAACCGACACCAAGAACAAATCGTCGACGAGCGACGATAATGGCGGTCAGGCTCGAAAACTAGTTTATTTAGAGCATAGCCTACATATATACACTAGAACGCCTAAACGGGATGGGACCCCCTCCCTCACGTCGCCGGCAAGCTCACCGGAGAGAAGAGGAAGGGGGGCCACTCAACCGGGGGTAGATCTGGCTGGAAGTGGCAGGTTGAAGGAGAAGCTACAGTAGTGGAGAAAAGTTGCGAGGCTGCCTCCGAGATGAGTCCCTTTTTTTTTTAACGTTTCCCAATTGTTCGGCGCGGAGATTCTTTCTTGTGAATGAGTACCACCATTTCAAGGAATCTCTAGCATTCCGAAGGTGATGATGTGTTGAAACGGTCTAGAAATTCGCCAACAGCGTTAATTATCAAAACTAGTATCTATCTACCAACTAATGTTACATTAAGCAGTAAAAAATAGTTGAGCACCGAGAAGTAGGCAGGAAGATCCTACGGCGCAGTTCATGGCACGAACTTGCATTTGGTTCCACAAAAATTTGGACCTGCCTCTGTAACTACTGTACTCCGTACTCCACAGTGGCACATGTAGGTTTGGTAAGAGCCCAAGGAAAAGCCGATCAAAAGGAGGCGCATAGACGCAAAGGTACCGGTGCGACGACCGCCGCAGACAGCACGTTTCTCACTCCCCCACTCTATCATGTGGTCCGCACCAGAAAAGTCCAGACCCTTCGCACACATGCTCCAGGCGGAAACGTGCACCGCAGAAGCATCACGGAGCGCACCGCCACATCGGAGCAGCGAGAAAATGACACGGCACCAGCAGAAATAAACCAGCGCTGGTTGTGAAGAAGAAGTGAGAATGTCTCGCAAAAAAAAAAAAGAAGTGAGAATATCTCGCGGTTGGGTTGGGTTGGGCATCTGTTCTTCCGGTTCGTTCCTGCGCGGTGGGCCCGGTGCACGGACCAGCCACAGCGGGCGGAAGCAGGAGAGATTCGCGTCGCGGCCCGCGGCCGCATGGCGCGCAGGGCAGGCGAACGCCCGCCCGCCCCCACGCTGGGTTTGGTTTTGGTCACTTTGCACCAGCGCCCTCCTTTTTAAATTTAAAACACTACATTGTGCCCTTTTATTATCAAAAAGAGGATCCCTAATGATTCTAGTACGATTTTTTTTTGCGAATTGATTCTAGGACGAATGTGCAGTCTTTAGATAGCATGTGAAGCACTTGTACAAGTACCACATGGTCTACGATAAAGGATATCAAGCCAGGGTTTAATCAACATTAATTCAAAAATGGTTTAATCAACATCAAAGTATAATTCCCAACTTCATCACCGAGATGCAACTTTTTTTTCTTGAATTGTGCATAAGACGTACATACAATACAGGCTAATAAGGAAAAACAGATATATGCTTGCCATGAATTTAATGGTTTTTTTTGTTTTGCCTCGGCCAGGTTTCGTGCAGTAAACATACGTCTACTCCACTCCGTACAAGATTTTGATCTTGAAGCAAAAGCCTGAATTTCACCTCTTGGATACTCCCTCCGTTCCTAAATGTAAGGCTTTCTAGCATTCAAACGTTAAAATAGTCAATATGTTAAAAGACCATCATACTCTTTATTTTTACCTTCATCCATTCACCCACCCACCAACTCTGCCACCAACTCCAAAATTTGTCCTATCTGTAAAATGCCTTACATTTAGGGAAAAATTTTGAACTTTAAAACTCTGTATTAAGGGACGGATGGAGTAGTATCTTTCTTTCCACTTGTACCTAAATTCCACTAGCTGCAAGGGGTATAGCGCAAAAACGCCTTTCCCCTTCGTTTCTGCCTTCTCCGCGCGAACACAACCGACGAAAGCAAAGCAAAGGTGGCCTCGTCTTGTTCCCGTGCTGGCACATCGCACCCCCACCACCACCTCACGGGCTCCCTCTCCCCTTTCCCCACCTCCGCACCCGCGATCTCCGCGGCAGGCAGCTCTCGGCAAGTCGCACCACCGCCATACCTCGGTCTCCGTGCTCCGCCACCCAACCCACCACCGTTTTTGCTTCTCCTCATCCGATTAATCAACTCGGAAGCAAGCAAAGGAACCGAGCCGTGCTCCCTCCCGGCCTCCTCCAGATCCGGCGCCGCCTCCGCCCCGGTGCACCGCACGGCGGACACGTCGCCCGATCTGATGCGCCCCCACGCGGTGCCCAGGTAAACACCAAGCCAGCCTCGTACTCACTCGCGATTAATTTACTCAACCGCGCTATTAATACTCGCGCTCCCCCATGCCCCCGCGTCATCCTCCTCCCAGACCGCCCTCGCAACTCTAGATCTCTCTCGACTCCTCCCCCTCGCGGCCCCATTCCCCCACCCCATGCTGCTCCGGTCCTGTGGGCGATTTGATTAATCACTTGGGTTTTCTCTGTGTGGATCAGCGGCGATGCGGTGGAATCTTAACACCTCGGCGTACAAGCGCGTGCCGTCCAGGGAGGCCGCCATGGATTACGACCTCGAGACGCCAGGTCCGTGCGAATGCTCTTCTCTCTCTCACCCTGCCAGCCAATGTGCGTTCTTTCGCCTTTTCGCGGCGGGGAATGATTTCGCTGAGATTTGAGATTCTCCCCCTTCCCATTTCCGCAGTGAAAGTGAACGACGGCGGTGGCGCGGGCCCGTCGTGGCGCATGTCGTTGCCGCACGTGTGCGTCGCCACGCTCACCTCATTCCTCTTCGGATACCACTCCGGGTGCGTGCTCCTGCTCCCACCCAGCTCACGTTTCTTTCAGCTCCATTCATCCTGGTCCTAGGTATTGCCCTGTCGCGAAACTCGTGTTCATGTCCATTTCGTGATGCAGGGTGGTGAACGAGCCGCTGGAGAGCATCTCCACGGACCTCGGTTTCTCCGGGAACACCCTCGCCGAAGGTACCGCCCCATTCCTCCTGCAAATTTGAGGATACTTCGGTGAAATTTAACCATTCAACTCTGAACGCTCTGTTTCTGTGGCTGCAGGGCTCGTGGTGAGTATTTGCTTGGGAGGAGCTTTCATCGGCTGCCTGTTCAGCGGCTCCGTCGCCGACGGGATCGGGCGCCGCCGTGGGTTCCAGCTCAGTGCGGTACCCATGATCCTTGGTGCTGCCATCAGGTGACACGATGCAATCTAGTATTTTTCGACTGCCTTCTCCACTCGATCCTTGTCTCTCCAGTCTTTTTCCCCAGCTTCAGGCTATTTTTCAATTGCCACTTGCTATCATTCCTTATTCTTTGATCGGGGTCAGTATACCAAGTTGGTTGATTAGTTTTTTAGTTAAAAAATATTCCTGGGTGCGACATGTGGTCACTGGCTGACTGTGACCTGGTCTTTCGAGTTGTTCCTAGTGTAGAGACATGTTGAATTCTAGATCCAACAACTCTTGTCTTCCACTTTCATTCCCAGAGATCACTGCAGGAGCAACAAAATGGCAGCTTTATGCATTTCTGCTTCTGCATAATCTTAAGTTTGCGTCATATGAGGTGAATGGAGTGTCAACATTGTGAGAGCTTCTCAATCCTCACCCAGTGAAAGAAACCATACATTTCCTGATAACAAAGAAGAAACTGGATACAACTGTGAAAGTCATATCCCCTTTCAGAAGAAATTCAGTTATTTTGAAATTGACTTTGATTAGCCAACTAGGAGAAAGAAATTGAAGAATTATTCTTTTGCAGGCTGTCAAGAAGCCTTTTTTTTTTTTACTTTATCGCACTACTGTTCTATAACTAAATTAACTACCAGTCCTACCACTTCATTAGTTGATTGTACCTATGGCTATAGAAGGTTATTGTAATTATTTGTATTTCTTCTTGTGAGTGGAGTCAGCACAATAGATTTGCAGGTTCTTTAGCTGAGTGTAAAAAATTATGTAAACTCATCTTGTACTTAGTAAGGATAAGTGATTAATTTCACCACCCAAGGCATTAAGAACAATATGATGCGAAAAAGAAGTGAAATTTTTAGGAACGTAAAAAAAAGTATTATCAGATTTACGTTTTTATGGCTCCTTATTTCATGACACAGTCTGATTTTGTTCATACAATATAGATACATGTTATTACATTGTTTCAATTCATTTAATCCAATCTGATTATTAAATAATTTGCAGTGCGCTCACCAATAGTCTGGAGGGCATGCTTTTTGGAAGGTTCTTGGTTGGAACAGGGATGGGATTGGGTCCACCGATAGCTTCTCTCTATATAACTGAGGTGTGTAACTGGTGTTTTCCTAAATGCCTCATTACTTATGGGTTTTGTTGTAGTTCATCTAACTTTTATCTTTACTCCTGATGGAATTCAGGTTTCTCCACCTGCGGTGAGGGGTACATATGGAAGCTTTGTTCAGATTGCGACCTGTCTTGGAATCATAGTATCTCTCCTAATTGGTACCCCTGTCAAGGATATAGATAGATGGTCAGAATCATTTTGCTATGGTCCTTTATATGCCTGTTGCATTTATGATGTGTGAAAGCTACCATTATTAATATTTCTTGGCACTGGCAGGTGGAGAGTATGCTTCTGGGTTGCGGCTATCCCAGCAACTTTACTGGCCCTTCTTATGGAGTTTTGCGCTGAGAGTCCGCAGTGGCTATATAAGGTGTGTTTATTTTGCGATACTGTACTTTCTTTGTCATGTTTTTGATATACATATCGAGTTAAACTTCAAAACTTTGACATTTAGAAGTCTCTCTGACTTTACTTTATAAACTGTGCTCTTAGTGCCCTTTTGGACTTTTGCTTCTTTCTGCTACTTTCTTTGGAAACATTACCCCTCTTACGTTTCGAGCACTATCCTTGTTTGGTTACATTCTCCTTCCCGTTGTCTCTGACTCGACTTTCTTAGTGTCCTTTTGGACTTTTGCTTCTTTCTCCAACTAGTGGTCTATGCCGCCCAACATGAAGTTATTGTGTACTGTAACTTCTGTAGTAACCTGAACTGAATGATGTTTTTTTGCTGGTATGACAGAGAAAATGCCATCCATTGACACATTTAGATATCACATATTATATATTTCTTAAAAGGCATCAATAATTATGTAACTAAGATGCTGGTTTTCATCTGGTTTATGAGCATGGTTCATATACATTTGCTGGTGTACTTCATCTTTTAACATTTATATTAGTGCAGCTGTTTTTTCTCTGGTGTTAAGAGGTTGAATCATAAACATGTCCTCAGTTTTATAAAATATATTTCTCATGCTGCTTAGTATTTGTATTGGGTATGGGGTGTAAATTGATATTTAAGCAGATATTTTCAGAATGGTTTTGTAAATCCTGTTTTTTCGTCTATGCAGTGTGGAAGAACTAGTGAAGCAGAGATGCAATTTGAAAAGCTGCTAGGCCCTGTTCACGTAAAATCTGCCATGGCTGAACTTTCAAGATCTGAAAGAGGAGACGATGGAGAAAGTGTGAAGTACTCGGAGTTATTTCATGGTCGCCACTTCAATGGTACAAGCTGTTCCGCCGTCCATCCTGTTTCATTTATGCACTTGAAATTACTTGAACTCTATTTGGCCGTGAAGTTTGTTCATTATAAGTCCCTTTTTTGCTACAGTTGTTTTTATTGGCACAACGCTCTTTGCTTTACAACAGTTATCCGGCATAAATTCTGTGTTCTATTTCTCATCAACTGTGTTCAGAAGTGTTGGAGTGCCCTCTAACCTTGCCAACATATGCATGGGAGTCTCAAATTTATCAGGTGAGTCAGCACATCAAAGCAGTTATTTTACTGCAATGTTATATGTATTTGAGATCTTATTTTTGTCTCTCTTTTTTTTGTCTGTGGTCTTAGGCTCAATTGTTGCAATGCTTCTAATGGACAAGCTAGGCAGAAAAATGCTGCTTTCAGGGAGCTTCCTTGCAATGGTATGCATCCACCATACATGGGGAATATTTTGAACAGAACAGTATTATTTTGTTTACTGACAGCACTTTACTTTACTGGTATAGGCCTTTTCAATGGGACTTCAGGCCATCGGAGCAAACCGTCAGTATCTTGGTTCTGCAAGTGTGTATCTTTCAGTGGGTGGCATTCTGATGTAAGTTGCATGAGTTCTATATCTTCCACGAGTCGCTACCTTTTGTAAACTTAGGCAGCATAAACTATAATATATCCAAGTTAATTTAACCTAAAAAATAATATCATGTCCACCATCTTAAAATAGAACTTAGTAATATGTGGAAGTCACTATACTATGTTGGAAAGTTTGTATGCCGTTTGTCTGACCAATGACCAGTGCTGATTGCAAGTCAGCAGATAAGGGCTTGAATTGCAAACTGATCTTGTTTCGTAGCATGAACATATGTAGCTCATTATACTTGTTCTATCACGGTTGTTGTGTAGTAGTTTTCATTTCCACAATGCTGTTGTGCAGCTATGATCTTTTAGTAGTTTTCCATACAGATTATTTACACTTGACCGAATTGTATGCTGGCAGCTAAATATTTCTAGTATGTGCTCTATGCTCGTAGCATACCTGTAGGGTCCTTTATAACTTTCCTCTGACCACTGTCATTTACTTTGTAAGTTCTTACAGTCAAAGCTTTTCTGCAGGTTTGTCTTGTCATTTTCGTTAGGAGCTGGACCAGTTCCTGGACTTCTATTACCTGAGATTTTCCCCAACAAAATACGAGCCAAGGCTGTGGCTTTATGCATGTCTGTGCATTGGGTAAGAGTTCAGTGAGCATGAAATTAGTTATCCATGTAAAACATGTTAGATGGAACAGATAAACTTACTGATATAGAACAATTATATAATATAAATCTTTACACTGGCTTGTCATCTTGTTCAATGGGGAGCAATGGTATTAACTCATACCAAAGTGGAAATGCCTCATCTGTTTTCATGTTTTCAACTGGGGCGTGTGAGTTGGATCATGTTGTCAGCACATGTTTTAGAATCTAGAGAATCTTATGTGAACAATTTAATCTGGCTCCAAACCAAATTATAAGCAATGACATAGGCTAATGAACCCAAGGGAATAACACTTGATAAAGTTAAGAGGACGATTGTTGTCAGTTACCTGTAAACCTGTTTCAGTTAAGTGTACTTCATTTTTTTAGAAATTGTAGACCAATTGGTTATAGGCAGTTGTAATCTGTATCTAAATTTCCTTGTTAAAATCCACTTGTTGACATGCTCTGCTTGCATGTAAAATTCTGCAGATTGTGAACTTCTTTGTTAGTTTATTGTTCCTGCGGTTGCTGGAGCAACTTGGTCCACAGCTTTTGTACACGATATTTTCATCATTCTGTGTGATAGCGGCAATATTTGTGCGGCGCAATGTGGTTGAAACAAAGGGAAAGACTTTGCAAGAGATAGAAGTTTCACTTCTACAAACACAATAAAGGTATGACTTGCCTTTTGTCTGGCATAATCACATATCACGTCTGTCTACCAACTAGTATTTATGATTGGTGTTGGTGATGTGTTTCTCTAAGACTGACATAAGAAGTGAAATTACTTGACACAGGATCCATAGTTTTAAATTTATGATAATATCATAAATATACTGGATAAACTGGGTGGCATGATAAACTGGATTCTCACAAGCAGCATGCTTCTCTCATTGCAGGAATTTGATATCACGCTGATTGTTGAATACCAACCAGCTGGGCAAGCGCCCTGCAGGATGTTAATTCTGGAATCAAGTCGTCTTTTGAGAATGACGAAGCCCTACATTGGTCTCAGGGAAGTTCCAGACATGCGCCTGGGGCCGCTAGGGCATTCCAGTTCCGGCATTCATGTACTGAGGATGTGTCTATATAGCCCACCCTACATATTATATACCGTGTATGTCTTCTGTTCTATTTATACTGCTTATAGTATGACAGTAAGAGGAAACTGAACTTCGGCCTTCGATTAGCACAGTTGAGAAAAGTAACATTTTTTGCATTGCATGCATATACCCTGGAGCTGTATGTAAAATAAGGCGTGTTCCTCTCTGAGCTTGTTTACGTGGTTGTCGTTGTCTGTGCCTGTATTACATCTTTGCGGTTCACGCCATTGTCTTCTGTTATGATATTTACAGCAATTTATACATACCTCAACATCACACGTCGTACTTTTAATTTCTGTTACGGTATTCTTGCTTTCAGCAGACGTTGCTGGAATTCTGGTAGCTCGTAGCAACTGCTCTTGATTTTCATGGTTTCATATTCAGTGGTGGCAAATTTCTCGAGTCTCCATTTTCCTGGTGGGTTCCAGCCCAGCGTCATGCAAAGCCTGAAAAGGCCGAAGCATAGGACCCGAAACAATTTATACACTGCCAGTTGGACAAGGGGGAAATGAACTTTGTTCTTGGCAACTGGTGTAGCTTCAGAAGGACGTCGCGCACAGCGCCCGAAGTCTAATCAGTAATCATCTTGCTGCTGCGCCGAACTGGGGGTCTGTTATGTTTACTGTGCGAATTGGTTGGAATTTCGCTGAATCTGTGGAGGAGCAGGGAGACGTAATCAGGCATCACAGGCTACTAGTTTATTGACTCATTCTTGTGGGGATGTGCATTCTTTCTGGTCGAGGCTGAGCTGGATCCGTACGTCGATCACCGCCCGTCCGCCGGAGTGGATGCGGAAGTGCTCGAACGCCGCGCGGAAGTTGGGGACGCATGCACGGCCTGACGACGAACCGTCCTGGTCGGAGAAGCTTTCCCGCGACGTAAAACAAGAGGCGAACGGTAGCTGGTCCGAGAGTGGGAGGACCAGGGGAGCAACGGCGGCGATGTTACTTCTCAGCGTGGCACCGGCAATGGTGAGGAGATCTTTGGACAGGTTGACCCCTAGATTTCCCTCGCGTCCTCCCGCTGGAAGATGCACCGGTAGGAGCTGCTGTCCCCAGCGCCGGCGGTGGTTTTCCGATGATGCCATGCATGGACAGAGCGTAACGCAGCCAAATATTAAGATGAAATAAAAAATGCCACCATCTCTATGAGCGGCGCCAGGTAGCGGACACCATGGCATTGTAACCATGGGCCGCTGGCCAAAGCCGTGTGTCACAGCTCCTGTCCCACGATGTGCCCGAGCTGGGGAATTTGACTCTGTTTTTTTATCTGAAATGAAAAATGCTTGATTGGGCAGAAAAAATGGAAACACCCAATACAAAATAACAATGCTAAGGTACAAATAGAGTGCTCACCGTTCCTCGGCTAATATGTCTCATGGATATGCTCGCTACCAGTCCTATCTTCTGCATCTCGGCAGGTAAGTTCAAAGTCGCCCTCGCATCTTCTTTCACCTTCATCCAGAACCAAACAAAGACAACATACACTATTAGAGTGATCTGAGCTCCCGAACTGATAATAAGATTAAATAAAGGACTACAAATGCTGATCAAACAGGTTTGAAACAGTTTTTATCTTTGTTTCTCAGTCAAAAATCTCAAACTGAAGAATTCGACTCTGTTTTTTATCTGAACGAAAAAACTTAATTGGGCAAAAAAAATACAAAATATAGAAACAATACAAAATAAAAATGCTAATGTACACATGGAGTGTACTTTTAATTTCTGTAGGTCTCTGACGACAAATGCACGCAGACGCGGTACCCGCGTCCCACCTCTCCATGAGAGGCGCCAGGTAGCGGACACCATGACAGTATAGCCAGGGCCGCTGGCGAGAGCCGTGTGTCACGACTCCTGTCCTACAGGGTGCCTCAGCTGGGCGAAGCAATCACGGACAACGCTGATTATTTGCTGGCGGTCACGTAAGTTAAATCTCGAGGTGGGATTAATCAAAACGAACCTGCAACGGAATCGGCGGTAGCGCCGCGCGGGGAGGGCGCGAGACCAGACGGCGGCGGGGCTGACTGGGGACGCACTCGTCCGTCGCGCGCGCTGGGCCCCGCGATCTCCCCCCGGCCCTCTTCCATCGCCCGCGTCGCCGTCCTTCGTCTTCCTCTCCTGGTCTCGCCCGCGTCGCCGTCCTTCGTCTTCTTCATGCCGTGCTCGATCCGGATAACGATTGTCAAATCGTATCAGGTTTGTAGTTCCTCGAGCAGTTCGTCGTCTCCCTGGGAATCCAATAAGCGTAGACGGCGGGGCGGCGTAGAGAGGGAGCTGGAACGGGAGACGCACGTGGCCGGCCGGCCGGCCTGGCGTGGCCGTTCTGGTGAGACCTCCGAGAGAGAGAAAGAGCCCTGGGCTGGCTGGGCTCAGAAGGCCTTTTGCTATTTTATGGAGACAAGAAGAGATGGGCTGGCTGGTTCAGAAGGAGCCCTGTTGGGCCAGCTTTGGGCCAGGTCAATTTCTGATTGATTGGAGCGCTTTCTCAAAATCCTTATTTTATCTTCTAGAAAGTTGTCAAACTTCGCCAGAGCAGCCTACAGTTCATCAGCACCTTTGTTCTCATGCTCAAATTCCTAAATCCAAGGTTTATGCTTTCTTAAAAAAAATCAAATATAAGTTTAATGACTGGAAGGCTAACACAATTTGTCATGCAGGGTGTTTCACTTTAATAAAATCTGTCTTTTCTTCCATTCCTATTTACTAGTATACTTCCTCCGGTGTTAATTGTTGACACCGTTAACTTTTTAAGTTACGTTTAATTGTTCGTGTTATTCAAAATATAAGCTTAAATATGCAAAATTATAAGTTATATGTCAATTTTCTTTAGTTATGAAACTAATCATAACAAAATCTATGATAATTTTTAAAATATTTTGAATAAGACAAATGGTCAAAATGTATGTCAAAAAATCAACGGTGTCAACAATTTTTAAAATCAGGGAGAGTATCTCTCATGTTCTTTTCCCTAAATCCTTTACTAGAACTTACTGCTATTATAAGACAATTTTGGTCATTTGGTGGAAGTGGAACAATTTAGAAATCAATAAAAAGCTTTTGTACCTCTCAGCTTCAAGAAAACGGAGCCTCACCGGTTTCTTGAAGCCTCCTCTCCCGGTCGGATAGTTCGTCTCCTTGTGCCTAGGGCGAGGGAATAAACCCTCGGCCTTTGTTTTGCTATGCTAGGTCTTCGTCGTTTTCCTGCATGCAGATTATATTCTACCCTGCAAAATTTTTTGCCGTTTTGTTGTAGCTTCTGTTAGAGATCTTAAAAAAAAAACTCGGCAACAAGCCGGCCCGCGGCGTTTTTGTTAAGAAAAAGATCTTCTCACGCAGGTCGAGAAAACCTCCCGAACCTCTCTTCCCACCCTTACACCGAGAGCCGCACACCGTGTCAGAAGCGGTGGGTCTCTTAACCATGTGCTTTAGGATTTGGAGAGAGGCGCGGAAATTTTTTTAATCTAGAACCGTAAATTTGTCCCCACTGAAGATGAAAGCCAGGACCTGAGAGATGCCACTCGAGAGTCTTAACCGCTAGGCCAAGACCCCTTAGGCCTTCTATGAGAAATCTTCCCATCTGCCATTTGCACAATCCTCGTTTGCCTTTACCTCTTCCTCATTTATTAGCTTACTGATGTCAGGTTATAGATGATCATACTTTACTGCAATCGGGGTTTCTGTTGAAGTGACATGATGGATTTCATTCAGAGCGCTAGGCTATTCCCCATAATTGTATCAATATCCCTGTATTAAAAATCCATGCTAATTTTAACCATGCGAAAGGGACTGTAGCCTAGTGGTTACAAAAGCTTCAGTAGCACATGAGGTCCTGGGTTCGACTCCCCGTGGGAGCGAATTTTCTAGGATTTAACGGGACATTGTGTTTTCAGCGGGAGGCGACGTGGCCGTCGACAGCTAGGCGCCAGTAGTGGGAAGGGTTTGCGTATGTGCGTTCATAGGGGTGAGTGTGCGTGCGTTGTGAGTCTCTGAGTTGTACTGTATAATCACAAAAAAAAAAAACACCATGCTAAAACATTTGCATAACTACAATTATATTATTACTAATAGATAAGAAGAGAAAATAGTACTCCCTCTATCTAGAAATATAGTGTACGTCTAATTTTGTCCTAAGTCAAATATTTGAACTTTGATCAATAATATTTAAAAATATACCAGCTGCTCGGCAAGGCGGCTAAGCGTTTGCCCGTTGTTGCTGGATCCAGAATTAGAGAGCGGATTGAAGCGACAGAGGCAACCGAACTCGTTCCTCCTCTTCACAAGCCCTGCATTCCTTAGATGAATCATCCATTCCCTCCGTACGTAGATCACCGCAATACCGCCGCGTCCTCTCCCTCGAAAGCTTCGAAACTGATTCGTGTCCTTGACCAGCCAAGTGCAAAATGATCACTATCTCAGATTTGTGTTCGTGTGTTACCCCATTACAGAATTCAGAGTTTTACCTCGACCATTCACATACTGTTCGTTCTTGTTTTCTATTGAGCTGGCCCTATTCGTGGCTTAACCTTCGTGCCAACAGATTATTTATACACACAGCACATCTTCATTCACGCATCACGAATCTGTAAACAGAACCACATTTTTATGTTTAGCAAATAAGCAGGCAAAATACAGTTGATGTTACATCTGTAGTACAGTTGATGTTACATCATCTTCGGCGTCGGCCCAGGCTTCCCCTTGTCACCAGGAGGCGGCCTGCACATGTACTTGCACTGGCACCCCACGCTGTTACACAGCCCGTCGCCTTTGTAACTGCTGAAGCAGCTGTTATGGCACGCCTTGCTGCTGCATTTGCCACGAGAGATGATCTTGTCGCAAGCGTACTCCGGCGGGAACGCCACGCCCGCCGTCGTCGCCGTGCAGATCCCGGCTGCAAGAATTGGAGGTTATTAATTAAAAAAAATGCTCTGACAGAGTGCAGATCTCTTCCCATCCGATCGAGTGAGACTTCTAATTAACGAAAACCAACCGGTTGTGATTGTTGTTCATAGTTACCGGATGATAGTATCACCACCAGTGCAACGGCGGCAAGAAGTAGTGCTCCGTGGCAGTTCCTCATGGTTTGTCGTTTTGATTGTTTTGCTAGAGGTGGAGACTGTGATATTATGGTTCAGAAGACCATGGCTGATGATGTTTTATAGGTTCCGGAGTTCCGGACCGAGATGCTCTTATTATTTCTCGCCTCGTTCTGCTATAGTGCTATATCATGTATTTAGAGAAAATTGATTGAGAAATTAATATGGAACATGAAACGTTCCAATGGGTAACTTTCGACCGGATTATCCTCAAGGTATTTCTTTTTTTGAAATGAAGTCGTCAAGGACGCTCCATATTTTAATGCTTTCCAAGCTGATTATGGAGCCATATGTCCAACGCCTACAGTTACTATTCGTACTACTAAAATTCAAGGAAAGCAAAACTAGCACTGGCGATTATACACCATGCATGCATGGTATCTGTTCACTGGGCAACAATTCATGCTAAGGCGCCCTTTGGCATGGATTCTAGAGCAGTTTTTGCTTCTGCTTCTGTGAAAGAATTGCCAAACAGGGCCTCAATGCAAAACTCAACGTAGAAGCAGAAGCAAGAAATTGTAGCTTCTTGTGGATTCTAATTGATAACACACCAGGTGCGCGCCCCATGACGGGCCCGCTAGACAAAGCAGACTTATGTTTATTTTTTTTTAAAAAATAGTAGATTACAAACCGAATGTCCGAATTGCGAATCGATTACACTATGGTCTTTGAAACTAGACCACACTTGACTATATTTTGCAAACTTTTTTTTTTCAAAAAAAACTTCAAACTTGATCTTATTAGTAGTCATCTACTTATATTTAATTTATTCATGCACTTATTTTCATTTCAATATGGTATACAGTCATTTGACATTCATAATTCATTTCAGAAAAAATCAGGATTAATTGTTTTGTCAAACGGCTTGACTAGATAAGCTGTTTTGACAAATAATCCGGAATGAGTCATAAAAGCTATTTTGCCTAAGAATCTAGTGCAAAAGCTGTTTTTTTTAATAATTCGAAGCCCTGCCAAACAGGCCCTCAGTTTCGTCCGTGGGCCTTCCTTTCGTTTTGGCCCATTAGGCTCCCGCACTTTCTTTACGAGAACGCCTAGATTGGACAACGATAAGTCTGTTGCGCGTCCGGTCGCGCGGACGTGCGAGCGCGCGTACCATCCCGGCCCGGCCCAATAGCGAGAGGCTGCGAGCGGGGCGAGCAGCCGGCTGGGGGCGGGCGGCGCGGCGCAGCGGCGAGGGCACCGCCGCGTCGCCGGAGTGGGGGAGTGCGGCGGGGTTAGGGTCCGGGGTTGTCGAGGGAGTCGAGAAGCCATCACTCATCGGAAGATATAGAGGGAGGGGTTCGGGGGGCGGCGGCCGCGACCCGGCGGTGGCGCCGCCGGAGCCGCAGGCGGCCGGCGAGCGGTGGGCGAGGTAGGCGGCGGGGGCGTCGTATCCCGACGAGTTAGTGGTGGACGGAGGCGGGTGCGGGCGGCGCGGCGAGGCGGCACAGCGCCGCCGGCCGCCGGTGGTGGTGGCGGGCGGGGGAGAGGCTCGTGCGGTGGGCGGCGACGGAGGCCGCGAGGGCGGGGGCGGCGGTCGGCGACGAGCTCCTCGACGCGCCGGTCGGACAGCCGGTCGGACGCGTGGCAGGCGCAGGCGGCGGACGCGCGCTCGTCTGTACGCGCGGTAACCGCGTCCATTGGGCAAATAATGTCGCTAAAAGAAAGATTGGACTAATAACCTGGTGATTTATAGTACTTCCTCCGTTTTTATTTATATGACGCGGTTGACTTTTTTCATTACTTTGACCATTCGTCTTATCTACAAATATTTGTGCAAACAGCTAAATATATAGGTTACCTTTAAAGTGCTTTTGATGATATATCTAATGGTATCGATTCTATATTAAGTAACTAATTACATAATTATATATTGTTAGTCAAATTTCAATAAAAAAGTCAATTGTGTCATATAAATAAAAACGGATGGAGTACAATGTTTAGCAAATTCATCGGTGGGATAGTCGCAAAAAACAAAAAAAATTCATCGGTGGGATAAGTCAACGACATGGATGCTAGGGCTTCTTCGACCAAGAAGCGGCTGCGGAAGACGGCGGCTGCGTCGGATCAGGCGCCGTCAACCGGGCCAACGAGCATCCACGACCTCCTCGACGACCTGCTCAAGCCGGTCCTCCTCCGCCAGGACTCCCCCGTCTGGCTCGTCCGCGCGGCGTCGACCTGCAAGCGATGGCGCGGCATCATTGCGGCCGGCGACGGGGGCGCCGCCTTCCTCCGCCTCTCCCGCGCGCTCCACCCTCCCGCCATCGCCGGCCACTACCACCTGGAAAGCAAGACAACGGAGTTCGTCCCCTCGCCGTCTCCCGTCGTACGCAGCAGCCGCTTCACATCCATGAGGGACTTCCTCGACTACGACATGGCTTCGTGGAGGGTCGTCGATTGCTACGGCGGCCTCGTCCTCCTCCGCAAGTCCGACGGCGGCAGCCTCCCCCAACTCGTCGTCTGCGACCCCTTTGCGCGAGTATTCAGGTGGATTCCCGGACCTCCCGGCCGTCCCGATCCCTACCATGATACGGTCTCCTACGGCTACGCCGACGCCTCCCTGCTCGGAGGCGGCGACGACGGCAGCGTCTCCATGACTGATTTCAGGGTCCTGTACAGGATCCACAGGGGCCCACGGGCCTTCCTGTTCTCCGCCACGGCCGAGGAGGGCGGCGACTGGCGCCGCCCGGACACGTTGGGCGACGACATCGAACACTTCACCACGGCACATATCGCCGGCCGGCTCGCTAGATCTCTCTGCCTGGGGCTGCTAAGCGGCGAGGTGATCGTCCTCGACAACGCCACCTTGAACTTCTCCAAGATGGATCTTCCCAGCCGCAATAGAGATCACTACTTCCCGACCTTGCGCGTCGTCAACAGCTCCGGTGTGGGCATGGAGCCGCAGACAGCACGCATCGTTCGCCTGAACGCGGAGGAGCTCGAGGTCTTTCGTCAGGTCAATGGCGTGTGGGTGCTGGAGCACAGCATCCGTCGGCTCTCCAAGGCAGCCCGCGGGCTGCCGGGATACCCAGACCGGAGGCGCCTCGGCTGGCTCGTGGAGCTCGTCGCCGACGGGCCGGGGTTCGTCGTCCTATCGGTCATGGACTGCGGCCGACGGTGGCTCGTCAACGTCGATGTGGAGACTATGAAGATGGCGGTCGTGCCGGAGCGGACGTACAGAGCGGCGACGCGCCAGTACACGCTTCCATGGCCTGATTCATTGTTCCAGGCTTGCGTTGAGTTGGACAAAGCCTCGTGATCAGACGACGGTGATGTGTGCAAAACTTAATTTTACTTGATGGGCTTGCATTGATCAACTTACCACGACATAGCCGACCAAAATTGCATTGTCACTGCAGTAGCTTCAGTCTTTAAAACGATTTACGAGTTATCACATCGGAGAAATAAGTAGTACACGTGCGTTCTCCTTAGTTTACCATTGACATACTGTTGACAGACTGCATGACATGTTGTCCTACATCGAACTATAATAATACGCATTGCAACAATTTACGCTACCCAATATTCTCGATCACTTTGGAGGTCTTCCCTGGGTACCGGTGAATGCATCCAGCCCATGCTTTGTCCGGCTCACTTGCATGACGGATGCACTCCCCTACAGCACTGTTGCACTTGAATCCAGAGCCAAACCCAATCATCCAAACCAGGTCTCCCTTTCGCATCCGCCCCTTGGCCTCAATGTATGCAAGCTCATATATACCACACTGAGCTGCTCGACGTGTTCCCAAACCTGTGAAGAGTCATGCGTGACGGCTCAACATGCTCATCCGACAAGCCAAGGTTGTACTGGACCTTGTCAATCACTGCCCTCCCGCCGGCATGGATGCAAAAGTGCTCGAAAGCCTTGCGGAAGTTAGGGACGTATAGCTTGACCCGTCCATCGAGCAGTTTTCGTGCAGTGAATGACAATGCAAATACTAGCTGCTCTGAGAGTGGGAGGACGAGGGGGGCAAGTGTAGTGATGTTTGCCCTTAGTGCATCACCTGAGACGGTCAATAGATCTTTGGATAGTTTGATCCCTCTGTTTCCCATGGCATCCTTCTCCTGGAAGATGCACCCGTAGGAGCCATCAAAGGCACCGGTGATCTTCCGCACAACATGCTTCAGCCGGAACCGTGCCCTAGCGCTCGATGTCGAGAGGAGCACGGCTGCTCCTCCCATACGGAATAGAATGTTCGTCAATTGCATGGAGCGTTCATTCCCCTTGTAGAAGTTAGATGCAATAGTCTCGGTGGACACGACCAGAGCATGACTGCCATGGGGTGTTGCCTGCAGCAGGGTGGCTGCAAGTCCAATCGAGATTGGCCTACAACCCATCCCAGATAGGTTAACACAACGGATGTCGCAACGAAGCTTGTATTTGTTAACAACCATGTCGGTGAGGGAGGGCACAGGAGCGAAGGCACTGCAGTTGATGACGAGTATGTCAATAGCAGCAGGGGTGATGCCCGTCTTGGCGAACATGTCGTCGATCGCTGAGAAAATGACTAGCTCCGCCTCTGCACGAGCTTCGTTGAAACTGTTGTTGGGTGGTGGAATGTAGTGGATTGGTGGAGGGAGGTTGGTCTCGTCACCAATGCTGCTGCGCTCGAGCATACGCGTCATAAAGCCGACGCTGCGATCATCCAAGAATGGGAAGTGGTGGACATGCTCGATGAACGCAGAGATGGGAACACGGCTATTGGGACTGGTCCGAAAGCAGGCATAGTCGATGAGGTACACCGCACGGGAACACCTTATGATGTAGTATAAGATGGTCACCATGGTGGGGAGGAGGAAAAAATTGAAGAGATTTATGGGCCAGGTGGTGTTGAGCAAGCCGAATAGCATGGTGAACACGAGATGTGTCCTGTTGAGAAGGATGATGAAGGCTGGAACGGCGAGGAAGCTCTTGGTGTACATGGCGAGAAGCAGGTAGATGGAAATGAGATGCTTGGCATGAGTTGACAGGCTCATTAATTGAGGGACAGACTTGTAGCTAGAGTGTGTACGGGATTGAGGTGTGTGGATGGGAGGAGGAAGCGAGGCGATCTGAGGCTTTTATAGCCGCCGACGACCGCGGTGATCATGTTTTGGATACATATTATAAATCACATGGGGATAGACGCGCGGTCAAGAGATCTTTGGATAGTTTGATCCCTTTGTTTCCCTTGGCATCCTCTTCACGGAAGACGCACCAAGGCACCGGTGATCTTCCGCACAACGTGCTTCAGCCGGAACCGTGCCATAGCACTCGATGTCGAGAGTATCACGGTATGCCTAGCGCTCAAATGTCCATCAGCTGAAACACCCATGCATCCAAACACCGTTTTATTATTAAAATAATAGTAATTTAATAAAAAAATTGCATATCTGGTGCGGCATGAAAAATTGTAAAAATAACAGCCTGTTGGTCTGACTTAGCCAAAGCAGAGGACCCATCGGTCATTCGGTAACCGATAGGCCCTAGCCGAAGCAGGGGAACCATCGGTCATTCGGTAACCGATAGGGTCTAAGGGCATGTACAATGATATAGACGAGAGCTGTCTGGAAGACTTGTTCTAGACAACACAAAATAAATTGTTACAATGCATCGTGTATTAAAGTCGTCTGAAAGAACTAAATACAACGCTATAAATAGCAAAATATTTGTATACAATGGTTTAGACGGCTGGGGCTGTCTATTAGACGGCAATGAGTCGTCTGGTGATTACTAGATAGCTTTCTTCTCTCTCCTCTTTCTGTCACGACCCGTGTTTTTGCCTCCATTTGAAATCCACTAAAAATTTGAAATTTCTCGAATTTGGAACAAATTAAAATCAAGTGAGTGTTTTAAGTTAGCCAAACCACCCCAGTTTTAAAATTTTTTATTTTGAAAACTTGCACAAAACCTTATCATATGCATTTTGAGGATTTATTGGGTTTATTTGAATAATGTTTGTTTTTCTCTTTTGGTTTAAATTCGAAATCCTTCCAAATTCAAATCCTGGGAAAAGATCAAATCTTTTCTTTCTTACCGGGCCGCACTTCCCCTCTTCCTTCCCTGCCGGCCCAGCTCTTTCCCTCCCTTCCTCTTTTCTTTCCCTTCTGGGCCGCGTCGCTCCGCTCCGGCCCGCTCTCCCGCACCAGCCCACCAGCCTCGCTCTCCCTCGGCCCAGTCGCGCCAGGCCTCCGGCCCGCCTGCCCGTCGTCTCCCTCCTCCAGCCGCGCCGGCGCAATTTCCGCCGCCGCCCATACCTCCTTGCTGGAACCCACCGCCTCTGTCCCATCCCGGCTACAAGAGCACCACGTGAAGAATGCGTCGCTCCGCACCGCCTTTCTCCCCTCCGCCCCGTCCCATCAGCCGCTCATTTACTTGACGCGCCCGTCAAGTCCGACGAGCGCGCCGCCTTACTGGCGCCACCGCCTCCGAGTTTCCGTGTCGCACGCGCCAAGTCGGCGACGCCGCACCGCCTCTCGCCACTTACAAATAGGCACCGAGCCCCTCCCTCGAGCTCCACTTCTCACTCTCCCTCATTCCTCTCCCACACTCTCTCTCTCTCTTCCACTCCGGCCACCACTCCGGTGACCTCGCCCACAGCCGCGGAAGCCCTTCCCCTTCCTCCTCCCCCTCGCCAAGCCCCTCCGAGCCACTCTCCCTCTCGGCACGCCCTCCTCGCCCACAGCCGAGACCGGAGCCGTGCCGCGCACGAGCTAGGGTTCCGGCCATCGCTTCCCCCTCGACGCCGGGTACCCGCCCTCCTCTGCCCTGTTCGAGTGCTCGGTGAGCTCCACCATCTCCTCTCTCTCACTCGCGCCTATTTTTCCCTCTCTTTGGACCCGCGCACGACCATCCGCGCCGTGCGCCGCCGCCCGCCGCCGCGCGACCACGTCGCCGGCAGCCCTCCCGTCCGCGTCCGGCCTATCCGAAGCGCTCATCACACTCACCGCGCGTTTGCGCACCCGCACAGCAACACACACTTCGCCAAACCGCACTGCCGCGCGTTTCCCCATCGCGAGCCGCCGCCACCGCCAACTCCGGCGAGCTTTCAACGGCCGCTCCGTTCGTTGCCGTCGACGACATATCCCACCCTCACCTTCGCCTTCTCGTGCACATTCCCGGCATCTACTTCTCGTCGAGCCTCCACCCTTCTAGCCGCCGCCGGCGAGCATTCCGGCGAACCGCCGCCGCGCGCACCCTCTCCGGCCACCCCTTGACCCAGTCCCGCCGCCATCCTACGTGGCCAGCCACGTCACCCCGTGGGCCCACACGACCCGGTCCACAGCCCAGTCAGCCCCTCCCCTCTCTTCTCTCTCCCCATGCACCCGGTCTATGTAAACCGAAGACACATGAGCCCCTCGGTCCACCGTGAGCCGCGCCCACAATCCTTTTTCAATAAGAAAATAATTCCAAAATAACCAGAAAATCCCTGGGGCCCTGCATTCTTACAGATAAACCCCTGATCTTTTTATTAATTCCGTTTAAGTCCTGACCTTTTACAGAAAAGACCCTAAACTTTTCTGTAATTACCTTTTAGCCCCTATCTTTTTACACCGAGACCCCTGAACTTTTCCAAAATTACAGATAGGTCCCTGACATCTTTCTGTATTTACCAAAAAGTCCCCAGAACCTTTCCATTCATGCAAATAAACCCTCAGATCCCCTGGATCCATCTGTCAGCCTCTCTTTCCCTCAGGAAAATGCTAAGTGCACCCGGCTAGTGTACACACATTTATATTCCGAGCAATTTCCAATAACAGAAAAATCCCAGAAAATTCCCAAAAAATACCTTGTTCACTTCTAAACATTTTCCAACCCTTGATCACTCCAGATTAATTAGGATTATGGCTATACTTAATTAAGTTAGCTTAATCCTGATCAATTTCCTTTCTTAACTTATTTAATCCATATCTCCTCCGTTTAAACTCCGATTTTCAGCGATTCTTCCACCCCAATTCATCTAAAATCACCATCTATCCAATCATATCAGATCCATAATTTTTGGAGTTCATTTGGATTTTATTTTATTTATTGCTTGTTTAATTGTTTGTTGAGCGGTAGATTTATTTTCTTTTATCGCTAGATAATCAAGTCGTTGAAGAACCCGAGGACTTGGAATACGAGGACTTAGAAGAAGAAGATCTTGTTGAAGGCAAGTCTAACTTCCATTGATCATATTGATCCTATGTTTGCAAATATCCTATTTAGAGCTGTTTACAAA
Source organism: Eragrostis nindensis (assembly GCA_012490785.1). Classification (NCBI taxonomy): domain Eukaryota; kingdom Viridiplantae; phylum Streptophyta; class Magnoliopsida; order Poales; family Poaceae; genus Eragrostis; species Eragrostis nindensis. The sequence continues at coordinate 1,046,422 of JAAXCT010000120.1, read as the reverse complement.
TAATGTGCACGGTATTTAAATGGATTTAAATGCTAGAAGGTCCTATGCAATATTTGATTGCCTGCCTTGACTTGAATATATCCTGATCCCTTGTTAACCCTAGGAACCAACGTCATTAAATCCCTTAATGACATGTTGGATTGCTTTGCCGCTTAGGACTTTCACCATATGTGTTTAATTAATCCTGCTCATAGGATTTTTTGTGTAAAATGCGTGCGTCTTGGTGGTGTGTGTAAATGTGAAATTGGGTGGTATAATAATAACTGCAACCCTAGTGAGGGATGTTTTTGGCGGGATCAGGCGAGGTAGTCCTCAGTGGGGAGGCTATCTCTGGGACGCCCTTCCACTTGTGGATTGGCTATTGAAGATGCCTGGTTCGGTCGTATAAGGACCGGTTCTTGTGCCGCCTTTGCCTAGCACCTTACGCGCAGCCACAAGCCGTATATGGGTACGGGATTGGAACCACACCCTACTAGTACTCACCCGGTACCCCCCGGAGGCAGGAGATGCAACGGAGTCCCAGGAGAAGACTCGTTCGTTGGTGGGTGTTCGAGATCCGGCATTTATGACTGGCCATATTATTGATTGTGAAGCCCCTGGTGATGTCCGTGGGGGATGCCGTGGTGGTACAAAGTAGGTATAGAACCTTTAGTGGGACAGTCCAAACTATGACGATAGGGAGGACTGGACCACCTTGTGGGGAAATTTGTGCACCCTTGGCCAAGGTTAAGAAACTTTCCGGAAAGCCGTGTTCCACGGTATTGGACAACGCGAAAGCATCGGCCACACTATGATTAGTCTTTTCTGTGTGAGTTATCCTTGGCATGTTTTCGGAATACACCGGTTTGGAGCCGTGTGCTGGTTGTCGGCCAGTGATAAAACTTGAGGCACTGGCGGGATGGACAGTAACTCCCCCAGGGCCGCCCAACCCCACTAATCTCTACAGATACTTGATTAGAATTGCGAACTGCTTTGTTTTCTAAACAACCTTGCATAAACTTGGCTTTCACGCCTTGTTGCGGTAAACCTCAGCCTATCCTTTGATAAACCCTTTGCATAATTTACCCCTCGTGTTAGGCTTGCTGAGTACCTTAAGTACTCACTCTTGCTTCAATCATTCAGAAGATGAGCCAGAGATAGAAGCTGATGGAGGTGAAGATTAGGGTTCAGCCTGCCCGCAAGTCTGCCTGTTGGAGTGGTGCCGTTCCGTCTTCCGCTGGAGTAGTAGTCTAGTGCTGCTGCTGTAGCAGCTAGTCGGTGTGTTGTCTGTTCTTGTGGTCAGGCCGCTGGCCTTTGTTGTAAGACCTTTTGTATAATAAAAGGGCTTGTATGAGACTTGGTAATATTATAAAGGGTATGAGACTGTGATGTCATTCTGTGAAAGCGTCGTATCAGCGTCTGATCCAGGGACTGATACGGTAAGCGCTAGTGCCCCAGAAGTGGGGTACGTCAGACTTTCTCTGTCGTCCACGTCAATAAAAATCTTAAGTGGCATCTCTCCCAAACAGCTGACATCACTCCATTGTACACGCCATAATTGTGGTTGGGTTTCAAGTACCCAAGACCTATCGGTGATGCCGTGATGGGCTTGACCGATAGGCTTATCAGTTCTTGCATTACCGATAGGCGCCCATCCGGTTTGGAAATCCTTGCTGGTGCCCAGTTCGGTCGGCTGATAGAGGATGGGGCAAACGTGTACTTTTTTATTTTATTTTTATTTTACGGTGAAGCTATTGTATTCCTTGTGGTAAAGATCGAGCTATAGGAAGCACTAGGTGAGAGCAGACACGGTGACTAAGAGTCGTCCGAGTGCTTACACGTACTCGCTGCAACATGCATGTCAGGCGGTGAGTGCATGCATCTATACATTCATGGCTTCATGCACATCCATTTTCTAAACATTCACACTGTCACTTATTCCGATGAGGTTGAGCATGGCTGACTGTATTCTTCCCCTGTACCGGCGCATTGCACAAACTACCGACTGCGATTTATATTAGAACAAAATAAATCCGACTAGAATCAATCTGCACGCACTCCATCTCAGTTTTTTTTCATTATTTTAACAAAACTTTCGGAACTCGTGGCCAGTTCGTGCTCGGCATGGTGCCATGGCCGGTGTACGGTGTACCATAACTATTGCACTGGCACTCCCATCCAGGCTTGTACCCGCGGGCCAATATAATCATCAAAATGTAGATACTGATGTGAATGCAACCCACATTATGATTACTTCTGCCTGTAATTTTTCCTCCAACGAGAATGCCTACTTCCAAAAAACGCATATGTTCAAACTTGAAAAACACTCTCAGAGAACATTTTTAAATTGTTCCTTTATATCTTAGAAAAGAGAATATATTAATCATATCTTAATTAGCTTCTGTAAATTTGAATTATATGTTATTGACATTGGAATTCCACATCATTATGCATTTTATGCTGAACGACTCAGAAAAGCCACACGTGTATCTCTTGTTATGTGTATCGACCGCAATCGCCGAGTTCAAGAATATATAGATCGTTTGATCAGCTGCACGTGTCATGCACCTAACGTCTGCTAAAATACGTGGCTGCGGCACTCCACCAGCTAGCCATGCATGTAGATATATAATAATACAAAAATGCTTCACATACATACGACTCATTTGAACAATGGCATGTTAAAGATTTGATGTCTCTTTTATGAATCCACGCGAAGCACCATCGAAATTAAAGTATTTTAAATAGTTACAACTCTGGTCGTACAAATGGGTCCGATGTACGACAGCAGTAATCATATCAATATGCTTTGGCAATATAGTTCCATGCATGGAACTATAATATGCATTGAAATTAACTTTACCACTTTGGAGATCTTCACTGGGTACCGATGGATGCATCCAGCCCTGTCCGGCTCAATTTGCTGGACGGATGCACTCCCACACAGCGCTATTTCACTTGAACCCAGCCCCAAACCCAATCATCCACACCCGATCCCCGGTTCGCATGCGTCCCTTTGGCCTCGACGCACGCCAGCTCGTAACACACTGAGCTGCTCGACGTGTTCCCGAACCGGTGAAGTGTCATGAGTGACGGCTCAACATGCTCATCCGACAAGCCGAGGTTGTACTGGACCTTGTCAATCACTGCTCTCCCGACGGCATGGATGCAAAAGTGCTCAAATTATGCACATAGAAAAACAAAAAAAATCAAAAACTAAAAACATTAACCAAGAAACCAAACATGTACCTCCTAAACATTACACTACAAGATGATTACTTTTTGCCGACAGTTTTCAAGGAAAGCCCTATAGTTTTCATACTCTTAGTTTTTTTTTCTTATGAGTGGCTGACAGTTTTTTTATACAAATTGGTGTCTTTCCCCACAGTTTTCACAATTTACCAACAAAGACATCCCCCACAAGTGTCTTAGCCACAATTATGTTTATGCTTAACCAAAAGTACTAGACACTATCGGCCACTTGTGAAGACTATAGGGAAAAGTTGCAAATCGATCTTGTAGTGTTAGTTGACTCTGGTTGGCTAAACTTTAGCCGGCTAGAGGATCCACACAACGCCTAACACTGCTGGAAACATCAGTGCCGTCTCTGTTGGCTTTTCCCTATGCAGGCTAGGAATACTGGAGGCCACGGCAGCATGTAGGGGCACGTCGCCGACCAGTACGACAGATCTGGCACCATCGCCATCTTCATAGTCTCCACGTCGACGGAGAAGAACCACCTTCGCCCGCAGTCCAGCACGGATGTTGGCGATTTCTAGCATACCATTTTATATGCCAACTGCGCCTTATTTAGAGCATAAATGTCATCATTATAGGCCATTAACCCTTGATAATAGCACCATATTTGTATATATGTCGTTCTGGAGCTTTATTGGAGAAACAGATGAAAAGGACGATATTCTGGACATTGTGGCTGATCTGGACCTGAAGAGAAGAGAACCAGTAGAAAAGGCCCACTGTGCCGATCGGCACAGCCATGTGCTGACCGGCACATGGGACCCCAAGGCCACTGAAGCTGGCCCACCATTCAGTTTATTCTAGAAGGAAGTTATCCGAGCCAATCTTGGGAGATATCCGTCACGAAGAGATAAAAGATACTCGAAGATTTGAAAGAGCAACACAAGACTTGATCTCGAAGAAAACTGATTGGAAGGCCCACATGGAAGCTACCTAGGACTTCGAAACCGACTTAGGGAGGAAACCGAGCTGGACACGAGGTGTGCCGATCGGCACAACCCTTGTGCCGATCGGCACAAGGACTCTTTTCCCGAGAATCCTTTCCTTCCTGATGTACAGCCCTATATAAACTTGTAAAAGCCCTAGGGTTTCGGGAGCCGCCGCCAGAGGGACAACACAGTTAGTAAGTTTAGAGCCATCGGGGCTTTGCCCCGTTCTTCATGTTCTCTAGTTGTTGATCAAGAACCATTGGTGCTAAAGAGGTGATCCATCAAGGTAGGCCTACTAGATGGTGATGTATCTTGCACTATGTATCATTGAAGTATGGTTGAATATGTGGATGAATGGTTTTCGATTATTGATTGCCTGGATTTTATGGTCTTTACATGCACTTGTTCCTACGCTTAGTGACGACTAAGTATTAGATGTTATCTTAATTGTGGTGGCAATAAGAGGTGAGAGATTCAATCTCTCACTATCTCCATTGTGGTTAAGGTAGCATTGGGATCTTGTAATGCGCCATATTTGCACGTTGCCTCCGTACCTCAACAGCCGCTAATGCATACGCGATGATCCTTGAGGTGATGTGTAGAGTGGGAAGAGGTCACCGATTACGGCGAATTGGTCGTGACAGGGCATTCCGGAAAGGGGCTTCGACCTACCGATCTTCGGTTATCAATAATTGAGTAATCCCGTTTATGATGCTATTTGATTAAGCTTTTTGGTTACGATCTCAACTAGCAGACTTGGCTAACTTACCCCATGATCTAATCTGTTCCTAGGCTTTTCGAACAACACTTCGGACAACTTCACCTTGGTGCCGACCGGCACATCCCCTGTGCCGATCGGCACAACGTCCTGTTTTCCTGAAACCCACGCTCACGCTCACTAGAAAGCTTGGCTAACTCTTTTACTGATGATTTTGCTTAATTCCCATAGGTCTCTGTGGTTCGATTAAACCTTGGAATACTCTTCTAGGGGAAAAAGATACAACTGTACATCGTGCTCTTGCGGTATATAAGTGGGTGCGTAGATACGACCAACAAGCTGTCTTTTTCTGGCGCCGTTGCTGGGGACCTTTGTTCGAATTAGGCATTGTTTGAAATTTGAGAAATTGGTCACTGTGCCAACCGGCACACCTGTGTGCCGACCGGCACAGAGCTTTCTTTCTTTGATTTCTCTGTCTCTTCCAGTATATATGTCCTGTTTTATTTAACAGACAGGTATAGACGGCGCTAAGTCAAATAAACCCTTTAATTACCTCGATGATCCAGAGATTCTCTTTCGCAAGCGTAAGGCGGAAAAGAAAAGCAAGTCAGTGGGAGACACAGAAGACAACCGCGAGCCACTCAGCCCGAAGGCATTGTTTGCAGCTTTAGAAGAAGACAAGGTAGAAGAAGTTCCTGAAGAAGAAGACATGGGAGACGCAACACCAATTGCTAATCGTCTCAAGCCTGCCTTGGACAATGTTACCAAGACTGAATTCACTGCACAAGCTAGACCCTTTCGGCTGGAGCGCTACATGTCTTTGGTTGGTCAGCAACCGTTCACAGGTTCTGAAGATCCTAATATGCATTTGCAACATTTTCATGAAATCTGCGGTACCTTTCAATTGGAACATATGAATGACAATGAAGCCAAGGTGCGATTGTTCCCTCTATCTCTTATTGTGCGTCCTAAGCAGTGGTACCATGGGCTATCTACTGCGACCAAGATTAGTTGGGATCTACTTTCTGCAGAATTTTTGGCAAAGTACTTCCCTCCAGGCAAGACTCAAGCTTTGAAGAACAAGATCCTTGGATTCACTCAACTTGCTGATGAGAGCGTTGGAGAAGCATGGAATCGATTCAATGAGTACAAGGATGCTTGTCCGCACAATGGTCTTGCTGAATGGGAGCTAGTGGAGAGGTTCTACACGGGTTTGAATCTTTTGTCCCGACAATACTTAGATGCTTCGGCTGGAGGATCGTTTTTGGACAAGACACCCGCTCAAGCCACGGCTTTGATCAAGAAGATAGAGCAAAATCAATCATGGGTTGGTGAGAGAGAAAGTAGAAGCCTTCAACCTTCCACGGGAAAGATGAAGAGTGTGGTGGAAAGAGCTTATGATGAATTGCTTATGGACAAGCTTGACACCATACAAAGGAGATTGGACAAGATTGATCATATTCCCAAGGAAGAGACCGTCAAGCTAGCGGAAGCCCGTTCCACATGTGAAGAATGTGGAGAACTTGGTCATGTGAGCAAGGATTGCCCCGAAGATGTGAAAATGCTCAATTATGTCAAGAGTCAAGGATGGAAGACTCCATATCAGCAACAAAGGAGTAGCTTCACCCCTTCATCGTCTATGCAAAATGCCATCCCTCTTCGTATTCAATGCCAAGAGTTCTTTCAAGCTCAAGAGAAGGTCAACAAGGACACTCAAGCCAAATTCAAGGAAGTTGATCGTGTGCTTGAGACAATCAGTGATAAGGTCATCGAAGTGGGGAGTTCTAATCAGCAAATTCTCCAATTCATGAAGATGATGGAGAAACAAATGGCCCAATTAGCGGAGTCGGTAAAAGGCGAGAAAGGAGCTCTTCCTGGTAATACCTGCTCTGCAGAACAGCTGAAATCCATCGAGACGAGGTCTGGGAAGCAAACTGAAGATCCGAAGTTTGCAGCTGGAGCAAGACGACCCCGTGCCGACCGGCACGACGCTGGTGCCGATCGGCACGCTACAGTTGAGGGTACCGACCAGCACGGAGATGGTGCCGATCGGCACACAGAAGAAATTGACCTCTCGGGTCTGAAAAAGGGAACTGAGAACAAGGAACATGGTCCTGCTACCTTTCTGGATACGCAGCTGTTGACCAAGACAGAAAGGATTCGACATCATGATGAACAATTCTCCAGGTTTGTCGACATTATGAAGAAGTTATATATCAATGTCCCGTTCCTCGATGCTCTTCAAGTGCCCACCTATGCTAAGTACATAAAGGATATTATGCAAAGCAAGAAGTCCTTAGCATCGGAAGAAGTAGTGAAGATGACAAGAGAGTGCACTGCAGCTATTAATGACATTACATCAGAAAAGAAGCCCGACCCCGGATCTCCTAGTATCCGGTGTTTGATTGAAGCTCAAATCTTTGAAGGGGCTTTATGCGATCTTAGAGCAAGTGTAAGTGTCATGCCTCGCTATGTCTTTGCAAGTTTGAATTTGCCAGAGTTGTGGCCTACGGCCATGTGTTTGGAGTTGGCCGATCAATCGGTTCGCTATCCCGATGGAATTGCTGAAGATGTGCCTGTCCAAATTGGTGATCATATAGTTCCTGTGGATTTCATTGTGCTTGATATGGATAGAAGGACAAAGACTTCATTGATTTTGGGCCGGCCATTCTTGAGGACAGCGAAGGCGAACATTGATGTGGGGAGTGGAAAGATAAGTTTCGACATAAGTGGAGCCTCCTACACATTTAATTTTTGCCCCAAGGGAGAAGAAGGCCGTACCGTATCCAAATGGGATGAGAAATATAAGTCTCCGCACCATAAAGCAATCGAGGGTAATTGGAGGAAGGATATGTCCTATCATTGAAGGAGAAGAGACATGAGAACCTTGTAGTGTCGCAACTTTTTCCCGTAAGGCGACACTAAGGAAGTGATTTATGCGGGGAGGTCAAGCTCTACGACCTTTTTAAAACTAAGAGCGCTTTTTGGGAGGCAACCCAAAATTCAGGAGCGAGTCATAGGGTGAGTCTTTGTGTGTTAGTGCTTTCGGGAGGGCAACCCGTGAATTAGAGATTTAGTGCTAACCGGGAGGGCAACCCGGCCTTTAAATTGTTTGCTTGTAATCCACAATAATGCTCCCGGAATAAAATTTGTTAGTCTAAGTGTTTGTTTTAACTTTTGTGTGAACACCTGCGCTGTCTGTTTAATTTCTGCAGTTTTTGTTTTTGTATTTTGCTTGTTTGCTAACAGCGCAGGAAGAAAAGAAACAAAAAGAGGAAATTCTGGAAGGTGCCGACCGGCACAAACAGTGCCGATCGGCACAAGAGCAAGCACGCCAGATCGTGCTTTGTAAGTTACCCCGAACTGGAGATGAAAATTAATATAGGGTAAAGTGGAGAAAATATGCAGAATATTTGATGAAGGAAAATTTAGACAGGTAAGTGCAACAATTGTTCCGAGAATATTTCCGTGCTTTTGGTATTTTTCTGTGTCGCAGGAATATGCTGGATGATCCTTGCGAAAGAAGGAGGCACTGGCGGAAATTTGGCACAGTTGCCGACCGGCACGCGTCAGTGCCGATCGGCACAGCATGGAAACGCCACCTCCAAGAATCTCGACGCTACAGGAAGTCTGATATCCGCAAGAAAATTTGAAATTTTGGCGACACAAAGCAACGAAGTTTGAATCGGGCACGGACTACACAGTGCCGACCGGCACCCTGTTGTGCCGACCGGCACACTGACCAAGAATTCGAATCGGATGATCAAAGTCTGCGCACATTGGAAGGAGGAAAGATCACTGACACCCATGCAGCTGCCGAGCACAGGGGAGACACCGAGCACCCAGCCTCGGGATGGAGCAAAGGAGCCGACCGGCACGGCGGCCGTGCCGATCGGCACCACCTGAAAAATTCAAATTTCGAACGTGCTCCCCTGTCGCGCGACATGCGACACTGTATCAAGCATGGGGAAGAGGAAAAGAAGTTGCTGAAGCCAAGGTACGTGCGAGTCTGTGCAAACTTGAATCGTGCCGACCGGCACGGTTTCCGTGCCAATCGGCACACCATGGGAAAGCTAATCTTTTGCAGGTGCGCCCCTGTTCCCCGACATCCGACACTGTACAAGTCATAGGGAAGAGGAAAAGAAGGCGTGGCAGCCGAGGTACGACGGAATCCGCGAAATTTTGAACCGTGCCGATCGGCACGGCACTGTGCCGACCGGCGCGCGCAGGGAATTTGAACCGGCGCGGGTTTCTTCCCTTGGACGCCATGGAGAGCTATAAGAGGGGGCACTACCTCCTCCATTTTCGCCACAACTTCCTGGTAACCCTCTCCACCCATCCACTTCCTCCATTTGCGCGATTCGTTTCCATTCTTTCGCAGGAAATGAAGGGGTTTAGTTCCACGCTCAAGAGCGCCGGCAAGAAGATTCGCCGGGGGTTCAGCTCCGGCGGGTCGCACCACTCCGGTGGATCGCACCACGCCGGTGGATCACACCACTCCAGCGGGTCGCACCAAGCCGGCGACAACAACTCCGGCAGCGACTCCGGCTCCTTCACCTCGGCGCGAAGGGCAAGTTCGGCGGGCTATGATAGCCCCGAGCTCTCCGTCGAGATGACACCGCCACGAGGGCGGGATGACTTCTTCATCGGCCACCGCGACATCGGCATCCCTCGAGGACCGAGGCCGCGCACGAGGAGCGCGACCGCCGCCGCCGCCCTCACGAGCCGTGAGGAGGAGTTCTACTACACCAACATCCGCGGCCGCATCTTCCCCAACATCGACATGGATGAGGAGTTCTTCTCCAAGGTCGGGGTATGGCCGGACCTCCAACAATGCCTCCTCAACCTTGGATGGGAGACCCTCCACGATCAAGCGAGCAGCTTCGACATCGAGCTCATCACCGAGTTCATCACCACCATGATCCGCGAGGTGGACGAGCAAGGAGACGACAAGATCAAGTTCCGTGTGCGGGACGAGCCTTACTCCATCACGATTGAGGGCATCTCCGATGCTCTCGGTTTTGATAGGGAGGCCCCCGTATACGGCGCGGCGACTACAGAGATGCTCGACACATTTTGGCGCCGCATCGCCAACGCGGACGAGCGCAAGAGGGGCCACATCAAGAACCCCACGATCCAAATCCTCCACCGGTGGATGGCCGCACGCACCACTGGCCGCCTCGACACCACCAACATCTCCGACCCGGACTTGCATTGGCTCTACAACGCCATTGCGAGTCCGTGCAAGTGCAATCCCATCATGACGATGGTGGCGAGTTGGTTTAGCCAAAGGGCCAACCCTAAGGCGAGACTAGCTTTTGGAGGCTACCTCCAAACAATCATCTTCCAAGTCACCGAAAGTAACCTCATGATGAAGGATGATTGTTGGATAAGGTCCACGCTCATCGATGAGTCCATGGTGCGCGGGAAGACCATCACGGGGAGCGCCAAGCTCGGCTACTACGTGTGCGGCACCGGCATCAAGCTTCCCTGCCCCGAGCTCGCCCTCTTCCTCCCGAACAAGATCGACGGAGGGAATTGGCTTGAGGCCGACCTCCGCGAGCGACACAAGGTAACGAAGACCAAGCGCGGGAGAAAGGAGGTCGTCGGCCAGTCTTCGACGAGCGCAGCGGCGGACTGGGACAGTTGGGACGTGGCAGCAGCCGCGCAGCATCAACCAGCGCAGCAGGCACCCGTGCCGATCGGCACGGGCTTTGTGCCGACCGGCACAGTTCAGGCGCCGACCGGCACCGACCCCAGGTACTTCGGTATGCCCCCTGTCTACCCTCAGCACTTCCAGGGGGCACCCTACTATGCTCCTGCAGGTCCTCCGGGGGCGAACTTTGCCCCTATGCATCGATACATCGACAACAACGTTCAATACGTTGAACGCACCGACAACTTGGCGGGCGAGATGCGGAGCAACACCGACGCGATGACCGATGAGTTCGCAAGATTGGAGGCGGCATACTACGGCTTCGACTACACGCAGCCACCTCCATTCGATGGGTAGAGTGTTGTGTACGACACAACTTGTATCGGTTTCCCGGTTTGCGTTTTTCTTTCCCTTTCGCATTCTCTTTTTTATTTATTTCCTTATGTGTGTGTGAGCGGGTTGGGAAACCATGTATCGGGTGTGTTTAGTTTGTTTGTGTGCTTTTATTCATGCATGTGTGCTAGTAGTCTAGTTTCATTTATGCAAGTGTGCTAGTAGTATGTTTTGAATGATACATCACCATGTAGCCCATGCTTTCAAATCCAATATGATGATGATCTTTATGCTTTATTTGAAAAATGATACGAGTATGTATGTCTATCTTGAGAAGTGTTAATGATAATCGAGCGATGTTGAGCATAAATAAAATTTCGAACTTTCACTATAATGTATTCGGCAAATACTTCATATGTGGCGTAGTGCATTTCAAAATTCCCATGCAAGGTCTAATAAAAGATCAATTTTGGATGACATGACTTAGTACCTATTTCTTTATAAAATTCAAACGTTCTTATTGTGAGCTTTAGAATTACTCCATATCATTCGGTTGCGCCTACCAATGCCAAATATATGTGACTCAATTTAAGCCCTTGCTAAGTAGAGACTATGATTGATGATTGAGCTCGGTTAAGATTTAAATCTTAGGGTATGAGACTTGGAAAATTGGCCACATCTTTCGCGTATCGTGTTGATTTTCTAGCTTATTCCCACTCGAGCTATGCAAATTGCCGCATTGGAATTATGCATAATTCGCTGAGTATCCGATACTTGAGAACCAAATTCTTTGATTCGAATATCAATCCTTGACCATATCCTACTGTATTCTTGGCTATACATCTGACACAGCAGTTCCAACGAAAAATCCAGAGCGAAATTGGCAGGTACAGACAGTGTGCCGACCGGCACAAGTTGTGCCGACCGGCACACAGAGAAAAAAAAAGGAAAACAGAAGAAAAGAAGAAAAAGAAAAAGAAATAAAACAAAAAGGAGAAAATAAAGTCTGTACCTTGCGCTGTTTTGCTCGGGACTAGCAAAAATTTGAGTGTGGGGGGAAGAGTGAATTCCCTTGAATTCTTATCATTGATTAGTAGCCAAGAATTTCTTTTTCCAATCATGTCCACAATTCTTTGCATTCGATATCCTTCAAAAATGCCAGAAAGTTTCTGATAGATATGCAAAGAAGAAAGGACAGCTTTGTCACCTGTTTAAAAAGATTACGTTCTCTACTTGTGATTGTTCATTCACACAAGTATATGTCCACTGTTCTAAAGGTGTGAGTTTCTTTCTCAATTCAATTTCTAATAGCCTTTTGACAAGTCTTAGTAAAACCAATTAGAGTTATTTCTTAGCTTTGCAATATGTTGTTGATTTATGTCTATTTTCCTTGAATTTCCTCACCAAGCTACTCATATGGCCTTACACATACATATATCGATAAAGTAGGCTAGGCTTTTGAGTGATTTAGGTGAGAGATTGAAGTTGAGTTGTTGACTTGATCGTTTGAGAAGGATAGTTCTTTTGCTCACAATACATTTTTGGTGATTCACATAAGTGGAAAAGTCATGTGCATCAAGTTGAATATTTTCAAGGTTTGCTCTGGGAAGTACTCTTTCATGTTCAATACCCATATTGTGAACATGTTTGCTGAATACTAAATTGATTTAATCTCACAATGACTAAATGCTCAGCTCGTGTAGATTTGAAATACTTTTATGATTGATGTGACTATATGCAAGTTGATTTTCATTCTTGACTTTCCTCGGGACGAGTAAAGGTTTAAGTGTGGGGGAGCTGTTGGCGATTTCTAGCATACCATTTTATATGCCAACTGCGCCTTATTTAGAGCATAAATGTCATCATTATAGTCCATTAACCCTTGATAATAGCACCCTATTTGTATATATGTCGTTCTGGAACTTTATTGCAGAAACAGATGAAAAGGACGATATTCTGGACATTGTGGCTGATCTGGACCTGAAGAGAAGAGAACCAGTAGAAAAGGCCCACTGTGCCGATCGGCACAGCCATGTGCCGACCGGCACATGGGACCCCAAGGCCACTGAAGCTGGACCACCATTCAGTTTATTCTAGAAGGAAGTTATCCGAGCCAATCTTGGGAGATATCCGTCACGAAGAGATAAAAGATACTCGAAGATTTGAAAGAGCAACACAAGACTTGATCTCGAAGAAAACTGATTGGAAGGCCCACATGGAAGCTACCTAGGACTTCGGAACCGACTTAGGGAGGAAACCGAGCTGGACACGAGGTGTGCCGATCGGCACAACCCTTGTGCCGATCGGCACAAGGACTCTTTTCCCGAGAATCCTTTCCTTCCTGATGTACAGCCCTATATAAACTTGTAAAAGCCCTAGGGTTTCGGGAGCCGCCGCCAGAGGGACAACACAGCTAGTAAGTTTAGAGCCACCGGAGCTTTGCCCCGTTCTTCATGTTCTCTAGTTGTTGATCAAGAACTATTGGTGCTAAAGAGGTGATCCATCAAGGTAGGCCTACTAGATAGTGATGTATCTTGCACTATGTATCATTGAAGTATGGTTGAATATGTGGATGAATGGTTTCGATTATTGATTGCCTGGATTTTATGGTCTTTACATGCACTTGTTCCTACGCTTAGTGACGACTAAGTATTAGATGTTATCTTAATTGTGGTGGCAATAAGAGGTGAGAGATTCAATCTCTCACTATCTCCATTGTGGTTAAGGTAGCATTGGGATCTTGTAATGCGCCATATTTGCACGTTGCCTCCGTACCTCAACAGCCGCTAATGCATACGCGATGATCCTTGAGGTGATGTGTAGAGTGGGAAGAGGTCACCGATTACGGCGAATTGGTCGTGACAGGGCATTCCGGAAAGGGGCTTCGACCTACCGATCTTCGGTTATCAATATGAGTAATCCCGTTTATGATGCTATTTGATTAAGCTTTTTGGTTACGATCTCAACTAACAGACTTGGCTAACTTACCCCATGATCTAATCTGTTCCTAGGCTTTTCGGACAACACTTCGGACAACTTCACCTTGGTGCCGACCGGCACATCCCCTGTGCCGATCGGCACAACACCCTGTTTTCCTGAAACCCACACTCACGCTCACTAGAAAGCTTAGCTAACTCTTTTACTGATGATTTTGCTTAATTCCCATAGGTCTCTGTGGTTCGATTAAACCTTGGAATACTCTTATAGGGGAAAAAGACTACAACTGTACACCGTGCTCTTGCGGTATATAAGTGGGTGCGTAGATACGACCAACAACGGACAAGACGACGAACCCTTGGCCGGCAGCGACCACCTCCACGAGCGAGCCAAATCGCTTCTCCGGGCAACCCGTTGGCAGGCCTCCTCCGAGAGCCAAGGGATGTTGTTCTCCAGCACCCACGCGCCATTGACCCGGCGAAAGATCTCGAGCTCTTCGCCGCAGACATGAACGATGCGCGTTATCTTGGGCTCCATGCCTGCCACGCCGTGGCAGTGGACGATGCGGAAGCTCGAGAGGTTGTCTGATATCGACGGATCCTTGGTGATCGGGAGGTCGATCTGGGTGAACTCCAAGCTAGCGTTGTCGAGAATGATGGCACTGCCGCTCTGCAACCCCATGCATAGAGATCGGTCGAGGTGGCCGGCGACGTGCGCCATATGGTGAAGTGGTCGAGGTAAGGTGCCCAACGTGTCGAGGACGCGCCAGTCGCCGTCCTCGGCCATGGCGAACACGTAGGCCCGGGGGCCCATGAAGAACCTGTAAAAGACTCTGAAATTCGACATGGAGATGCTCCCGTCGTTGCTCCCTAGTCGTCGCCGTCCAGAAGGGTGGCGTCCGTGAAGGAGTAGCCGTCGCGGAGGTCCTGGGGATGGGTGATCCCCTGGTGCTTCCGCGCGATCGGGTCGCAGACGACGAGGTCGGGCTAGCGGGAGCTGTCGGGCTGGCGGAGGAGGACGACGCCGCCGTGGCAGTCAGCGACCTCCCACGAAGCCTTGTCGGCGGCGGGGAGAAAGTCGAGGGACGGGCAGCGGCTGCGAACGACGAAAGGCGCCGATGACGAGGGAACGAATCTTGTCTCCATGTCATGGTGGTAGTGGCCGGCGGAGAGAACCGAGCGTACCTCGGGTGGCTAGCAGTGGCAGCGTCCACACAGCCCACCCGGGTTCGATTCCCCGGAATCGCATCCGTGTGTTTCACCGGGGCTTTGCTCCAAAAAAAAAAAAATCCCCTCGCCTCTCCCCACTCAAAGCATAGGTAAAGGCTCGAACCGTTCTCACAGCGGTGACACGTGGCCCCTGTGTAAGGGTAGGGCTGCGTGAGAAGATTCTTCTTCTTAATAGTACGTCTGGGGGTTGCTTGCCCCCACAGGTCTAGGTTTTTTTTTTTTTTTTTGTGTGTGTGGTAGTGCCCGGCGATGGCGGGTGGATGGAGAGTGTGGGAGAGGCGGAGGAAGGCGTCGGCCGCGACGATGCCACGCCATCTCTTGCATGTCGACGCGGCGCGGACGAGCCATTCTTCTTCTTCTTCTCCGTTAATTAGGGGCGGTTCCGTGGCCGCAACAGCCGCATTCTTCTTCTTCTTGGCCTGCTGCTGCGCGTTGGACTTGGGCATCCTAGACGAAGCCCTTGGATATATCCATGCCGCCAGCTGCGTTTTGTCCAACGAAAATTAATTTCCGTCGAGGTCCTTCCAATTCTGTTCAACGATTCTGCACGCCGTCGCGTTTCCAACACGACCTTGCCTTCTTGCGTGATTGTGTCCGTGTCATTTTATTTCATCAGCGGGCCTTGCTTTCTTTTTCAGCACCATGATTTGTTTTGCATCCCCCCGGGTCAGTCAGATTCTCATTTTGTGATGTCGAATCAGAAGTTTTCTGCGCTGGCGGTACTCTCCGAATTTTTTTCATGCCATGCTAACTCCGAGATAATGTTTGATTCTCAGTGATGGGTTATTTGATGCCAGGAATGATCTCCACATGATGAATTTTTACTGATTTTGAAAGAAGCCTTAATATCAGGTAGCTGGCATCTGAAAGAATATTGATGATAGCCTCCTCATAAAAAAATACTTTCTTCCATGGAAAAACAAAATATTGTTCCACTGGATAATGGAAAAAAAAATCAATGTATCCTAATGCTAGCTTGATCACATGAATACATTTATAAATTGACTTTTGCAGCCCTACCGCCAGAACCGCCCAGTTCCCACAAATGTCCTCTAAAAATAGACAGGTTGAGCATGAGAAGAAGTAAATCATAATCAATAGAGCGATTCATCCTGATGAACAATGCACTTTTGGAATGTCCATCGTCCCTCTCGCGCTCCTCTCTGTAAACAACCACAATCCCAATATCGTAAAAACTTATCTAACGTACATCATTCGGTATACCTCCAAATAATTGTTCCACAGCGTACTACAACGAAACATGCATGTCTGATTGTCTGAATATATATGATTAAGTAGAAGTGAAGAACGTAGGGAACGTCGATCAATGCAAACTCAAGTAAATTAAACTCTGAATATATCCTAAAAACTTTGTCTCAAAATCTAAGAATGTAAATTAAATTTTGGAAAGTAAATTAAACTTTGGGACGCATCACCGTCGTCGCCTCCTCCGGCTTTGTGTTGCAAGCCTGGAACAAAGGCCGTGGCAGTGTGAAGGAACACGTCGGCCCTCGGTACGTCTGGTCCGGCACCGCCGCCATCTCCATCGGTTCCAAGTCGACGGAGAACACCATCCCCCTTTGCCTGCCTTGATGCACCGACAAGACGACGAACCCAGGGCCGTCACCAACAGCCTCCACGGTCCAGTCACAATCCTCCTTCTCCCGGTAGCCCGGCAGCCCATGGGTCGCCTCCGATAGCCGAGGGATCCTGTGTTCCAGCACCCAACCGCCATTGACACAGAGAAAAACCTCGAGGGCCTCGCCGTTTACATGAACGACGCGCACTGTCTGCAGATCCATGCCGTGCACGACGCGGAAGCTCGAGTGGTTGTCTGGATCCGAGGGGTCCGTGAAGGTGGGCAGATCAATCTCAGAGAAATCCAAGCAGGCTTTGTCGAGAGCCATCAGCATGCCGCTCTTTAGCCCCAAGAAGAGTAACCCGTCGACCCGGCCGGCAACGTGCCCCATGGTGAAGAGAGACCCGTTGAAGTCCGCTGCCGGCACCGTGTTCAAGTCGCGCCATGGCCAGCCGTCGCCCTCGGCCGTGGAGAACACGTAGCCCTCGACGCCCTCATCAAGCCTGTAGAGGATCCTGAAGTTGGAGAAGGAGATGCCTCCTCCGTCGGCTTCGCCGTCGATCAGGGTGGCAGCGTCGCCGTGGGACAGGTCCGTTGAGTAGTAGAGATTTGGGTCGAAGACATTGCGCATGGGATGGTGGATCCGCCGGTACAGCCGCGCCATGGGGTCGCAAACGAAGAGTTTACTTCGCTTGGACTTGGAGTAAGATTTCAGCTGGCAGAGGAGGACGAGGCCACCGTAGCAGTCGGCGACCCACCAAGTCTTGCTCTTGTCGCCGAAGCCGGGGAGGAAGTCGAACGAGGAGAACCGGCTGCCGTCGACAGGCGGCGGCAGCGATGAGGAGATGAACTTCTTCGTTCCTTCACACAGGTGGTAGTGGCCGGCGATGGCCAGCGATGGCGCGCGGGAGAGGCGGAGGAAGGCGGCGCCACCGTCGTCGGCCGCGATGATGCCGCGCCATAGCTTGCATGTCGACGCGGCGCGGACGATCCAGATGGAGGAGTCTAGGCGGAGGAGGATCGGCTTGAGCAGTTCGTCGGGGACGTCGTGGATGCTCGCCCGGCGGCTTGGGAGTGGTTCTGCCGCCGCCATGTGGGATATCCTGGACGAAGCCCTAGGATCTATGCCGCCCCCGCCCTCTGTGTTCTTTTTAATAGGAAAATTTTCGTCGGTGTTGGTCCAACACACGGTGGTATCTCTTTCCTTGTCGTTCGTGTCATTTTATTTCATCCGTGGGCTTTGCTTTCTTTTTTATTTCAGCCCAATATGATTTGCTTTTTTTTTCCGTGTGGTGCTCTCAGTTTTAGTCATGTTATTAAAGATGCCAATTAATTCCGAAATAGTCGATTGATCTTCAGCGATGGGTTTTCTTGGTGTCATGAATGATCTGCACACAGTGATCTATGCACTTAGTACATGCTTATGTACGTGAATTTGCCATCTATGCACTTAGTACTCACCCATATGAATGCATATATGCAAACTCTATCTCTATGAGCATGTTCGAAGACAGAGCCGACAAATCCTCGAGATTGATGAAGTCATCGCTGACGCCTCGCTATCGACGGCCACGTCGCTTACCGCTGAAAGCGCAACGCCGTTAAATCCGCTCCTATGGGAAGTTAGACCTAGCATGGCGCCAGCACCAAGAAAAGAGGCATCACCATCCCCACGCACGGCCTCACCGTCCCAACGGTGCCCGGCGCGGAGGACTACATCGATCGTCCTCGATTGTCAGCTACGGCTCGCCGGTGTTCACGTGCAAGTTTGGGAACGGGGAGAGTTCAGAGCTTCCTTCTTCAACAGGAACATGTGCTGTACTAGCGAGGCGTGCCGTTCCGCTTCGGGCTGGACGTGGATCAGGCTACCGGTGACGTCTACTTCACCAATAGCAGCGCCACACACGTACCTACCCGCGCAGGTTCAACACGGAGGTCATGATGAACGTGGAAGCGACGGGGCGGCTGCTCAATTACGACACACGCACCGGGCACACGTCACGTACCGTGCTCAAGGCCGACCTGCCATACCCCAACGGCGTGGCGATCAGCGGCGACAGAGGACGCACGTGGTGGCATCGCACACGGTGCCGTGCCAAGCGTTCAGGTAACTGGATCAAGGGTGCCAAGGCAGGGCGCAGTACGAGCTCATGGCCGACCTGCATGCTGGGGTACTCGGACAATGTCCGGCACAACGCTTGGGGAGGCTATTGGGTCGCGCTCAACCAGGAGAAGGCGCGCCTCATCGATTGCCACGTCTCCTCCAGCCAAGCACCTAGTGGGCCTCCGGCTCAACAAGGACGGCACGGAGGTGGAGGAGCTCATTGCAGCCAAGGGCGTGACTCTCAGCGACGTCGCGGAGAAGGACGGCCAGCTATGGCTCGGGTCGGTGGAGCTGGACTACGTCAGCCTCGATCGTTCACTAGATTATGTTACAGTAGTCATTAGGATATATAGAGGGCAACGTATCATATGAGAACCAGGTTCGTGTGAGAACTATGAGAACTCTAATCTGGGCCTTCCTTGGATCAAGATCATGTGGCTCAGATTGGAGTTCTCATAGTTCTCACACGAATCTGGTTCTCATAGGATACGTTGCCTATATATAGAGAGGTAGTTTAATTGTTAGAGAGTACCGGGAATTAGCTTCGTATGGTTTTTTATTCAAGCCTGTAGTTTTCTGATAATAAGAAACTATGACCGGAAAGCATAGAAGCACTGCTATGTAACGCAGGACTGTCGATACATTCCCCGCGTCCAGGTTCAACGTCGCCCCCATTGCCGAGCACGCACGCGAGGCCGATCGCCCTGCCGTTGCACACGGGGTCGGGGCACTGGTAATGGTTCTGATCGATGCATGTACACCATGATCCCAATCCCAATATCCTTTAAATTACCTAATACTAAAGTATGTTCGACACCTCCAAACAATTGTTCAACAAGGCACTCCAACCAATTTTCTTTTTTATGATTTATAAACTGATACATAATGAGTTCCCACGTGCAGACTATGTAGGAAAATGATAATGCAAAAGATAACGTATTACCTCCTGCGTCTTAATTTATCTGACGCCCTGGAACGAAGGCCATGCATGGCAAGCTGTAGGAACACGTTGGTCCTCCGTCCTCGGTAGGTTAGTCAGGCACTGCCGCCATCTCCATGGTCTCCAAGTTGACAGAGAACACTAGCAACCTTTGCTTGCAGTGACGCGCCGATAAGACGATGAACCCTGGCCCGTCACCCACAGCCTCCACAATCCAGTCGCTAAACAATAAAGTAGCAAATCTGTAATCATGACAAACTGCAAGAGCGAAAATGAAAGGTCAAATGCAGTATCCTATTTTGTCATGCATGGCGCAGCTTGGCCATGCATTCCAGAATTGAACAGGATACCTGACCCGAGAAGAAGTAAATCATCGATCGCTTTCAACCAACTAGGATAGATTCATTCTAAACGAATGCAGCATTTCCCTTTTGTACTGCACTTTTAAAGTGTTCTTCGTCCCTCTAAACATCCATAATCCTTAAAATTACCTAATAATAAAGTACATCATGTTCGGTACCTCCAAATAATTGTTCGCAACAAGGCACGCTAACCAAAAATGTCTGTTGTACTATTTATAAACTGATGATAAATAATGAGTTCCCACGTGCAGAATGAAGTAGAGAAAATGATAAATAATTAATGAGTTTCTTCTTCACCATGATGCAAGTTCGTCACCTCCTGCGGCTTTGTCCGCCGCAAGCCTGGAACGAAGGCCATGGCAGTCTGTAGGAACACGTCGGTCCTTGGTACGCCTCGTCGGGCACCGCCGCCATCTCTGTGGTCTCCAACTTGACAGAAAAGACGAGGAACCTTTGCTTGCAGTGATGCGCCGACAAGACGACGAACCCTGCCCCGTCGCCAACAGCCTCCACGATCCAGTAGCAGTCCTTCGTCTTCTCCCGGTAGCCCGGCAGCCCGCGGGTGGCCTCCGACAGCCGAGGGACGCTGTGCTCCAGAGTCCACCTGCCATTGTCCCGGCGAAAGACCTCGAGGTACTCTCCGTTCACGTGAACGATGCGCACTATCTGTGGCTCCATACCGGCGCCGGAGCTGTGCACGACGCGGAAGCTTGAGCAGTTGTCTTCCTCTGATGTGTCTGTGGAGGTGGGCAGATCAATCTCGGAGAAATCCGAACAGGCTCTGTCGAGAGCCATCAGTATGCCGCACTTGAGCCCCAAGAAGAGTGACCCGTCGACCCGGCCGGCGACGTGCCCCATGGTGAAGAGAGACCCGTCGAGGTCCGCTGCCGGCGCCGTGTCCAAGGGGCGCCATGGCCAACCGCCGCCCAGATCGGCCGTGGAGAACACGTAGCCCTCGACACCCCCATCAAGCCTGTAGAGGATCCTGAAGTTGAACAAGGAGATGCCTCCTCCGTCGGCTTCGCCGTCGATCAGGGTGGCGGCGTCACCGTCGGCCAGGTCCGTTGAGTAGTAGCCATTTGGGTCGAAGACATTGCGCATGGGATGGTGGATCCGCCGGCACAGCCGCGTCAAGGGGTCGCAAACGAAGAGTTTACTTCGCTTGAAGATATATCTCAGCTGGCAGAGGAGGACGAGGCCACCGTAGCAGTCGGCAACCTGCCACGTCTTGTTCTTGTCGCCGACGCCGTGGAGGAAGTCGAACGACAAGAACCGGCTGCCGTCGATGGGCTGCGGCAGCGATGTGGGGATGAAGTCCTTCGTTTCGCCACACAGGTAGTAGTGGCCGGCGATGGCCGGCGGGTGGAGCGCGCGGGAGAGGCGGAGGAAGGCGGCGCCGCCGTCGCCGGCCGCGATGACGCCTCGCCATCGCTTGCATATCGACGCCGCGCGGGCGATCCAGATGGAGGAATCGAGGCGGAGGAGGATCAGCCGGAGCAGGTCGTCGGGGACGTCGTGGATGCTGGCCAGCCCGCTTGGGTGTGGTTCTGCCGCCGCCATCTTGGACATCTGGACGAATCCTAGGATCTATCGTGGCGTCCAACACGATATCTCTTTCCTTCTCGTCTGTGTCATTTTATTTCATCCGTGGGCTTTGCTGCTCTCTTTTTTTCAGCCCAATATTATTTGCTTTGTTTTCCCCCGTGAGGAGGGTTACCTTTTTGTGACGTAGAAGCACAAACGTGGTCTGTGCTAGTGGTGCTCTCAGTTTTGGTCATGTTATTAAGATGTCAATTCCAAAATAGTCGATTGATCATAGGTTATTTTGGTGTCAGGAATGATCTGCACACAATGATCTATGCACTTAGTACATGTTTATGTATTTGCCATCTATGCACTTTGTACTCACGATGAATTTGGACTTTGTATCCTGGTGGTGCTCGGTGGGCTGCAGCTCGACATAAGCACCGGCGCACTGCACATGCATGCTCGAAGTAACACCGACGCACTGCTGAGTTCACTGCTGCAATGCAGTGAGCTCAGCTGCGTCCTTGCCGAACTCTTCTAAGAATACCTCATGTCCTCATCACGACGAGCTCAGCTGCATCTCTACATCATGATTTTAAACTGATTTTGAAACAAGTCTCATATCTGCAGGTAGCTGACATGTGAAACAATCTTGATGATCATCCCCTCATACAAAAAAATTTCCATGGAAAAACAAAGTATTGTTCCACTGGATAATGAATATAAGATTCAATGTATCTTGAATGCTATAACTTGATCTCATGAATTAATACATTTATAAATTGACTTTTGCAGCCCCTACCGCCAGAACCGCCCACTAATGTCCTTTAAACATAGACAGGCTGATCATGTGTACCTCGCCTGAGAAGAAGTAAATCATCGCTTCCAAACAACAGGGAGAGAATCAATAGAGCCATTCATCCTAAACGAATGCAGCATTTAACACCATTTTAATTGTACTGCACTTTTGAAATGCCCTTCGTCCCTTTCCTCTTCACAATCTCAATCCCAATATCCTAAAAACTTATCTAACGTACATCATTCGGTATACCTCCAATAATTGTTCCACAGCGTACAACAACGAAACATATCTGGTTGTCTGAATATATACGTATAGAAGTGAAGAGAGTAGGGAACATCTATCAATGCAAACTCAAGTAAATTAATGTCCTTCGTACTGCACTTTTGAAATGTTCTTCGTCCCTCTCCTCCCTTTTGGCCTTTTGTACTGCACATTTGACCTTTTGGCCTTTTGTACTGCACTTTTGAAATGTCCTTCGTCCCTCTCCTCCCTCTAAACACAACCACAATCCCAATCCCAATATCCTAAAAACTTATCTAACATACATTATTCGGTAAACCGCCAAATAATTGTTCTGCAGTGCACTACAACGAAACATGTCTGATTGTTTGAATGATGTAACATACATTATTCGGTATACCTCCAAATAATACGCTTAGAAATGAGAACTTAGAGAACGTCAATCAATGCAAACTAAGTAAATTAAACTTTGTCACCGCAAAAAGGAAAAGGTAAATTAAACTTTGGGACGCATCACCGTCGTCGCCTTCTGCGCGGCTCTGTGATGCAAGCCTGGAACGAAGGCCATGGCAGTGTGTAGGAACACGTCGGTCCTCGGTACGTCTCGTCCGGCACAACCGCCATCTCCATCGTCTCCAAGTTGGCGGAGAAGACGAGCAACCTTTGCTTGCAGTGATGCGCCGACAAGACGACGAACCCTGGCCCGTCGCCCACAGTCTCCACGCTCCAGTCGCTATCCTTATTCTCCCGGTAGCCCGGCAGTCCGCGGGTGGCTTCCGACAGCCGAGGGATCCTGTGTTCCAGCACCCAGCCACCATTGACACGTCCAAAGACCTCGAGGTCCTCGCCGTTCACGTGAACGACGCGCACTATCTGCGGCTCCATGCCAGCCCCGGAGCTGTGCACGACGCGGAAGCTCGAGCAATTGTCTGGATCCGAGGGGTCCGTGGAGGTGGGCAGATCAATCTCGGAGTAATCCAAACAGGCTTTGTCGAGAGCCATCAGTATGCCACTCTTCACCCCCAAAAAGAGAGACCCGTCGACCCGGCCGGCGACATGCCCCATGGTGAAACTGTTGAAGTCCACGGCTGGCGCCGTGTTCAGGTGGCGCCATGGCCAGCTGGGGCCCTCGGCCGTGGAGAACACGTAGCCCACGACGCCATCATCAAGTCTGTAGAGGATCCTGAAATTGGACAAGGAGATGCCTCCTCCGTCGGCTTCGCCGTCGATCAGGGTGGCAGCGTCGCCGTGGGCCAGGTCCGTTGAGTTGTATTGATTTGGGTCGAAGGTATTGCGCAAGGGATGGTCGATCTGCCGGTACAGCCGCGCCAAGGGATCGCAAACGAAGAGTTTACTTCGCCTGAACAAACGTTTCAACTGGCAGAGAAGGACGAGGCCACCGTAGCAGTCGGCGACCCACCACGTCTTCTTCTTGTCGCCGACGCCGGGGAGGAAGTGGAACGACAAGAACCGGCTGCGGTCGACGGGCGATGAGGGGACGAACTCCTTCGTTTTGCCACACAGGTGGTAGTGGCCGGCGATGGCCGGCGGGTGTAGCGAGCGGGAGAGGCGGAGGAACGCGGCGCCGCCGATGACGCCGCGCCATCGCTTGCATGTCGACGCCGCGCGGGCGATCCAGATGGAGGAGTCGAGGCGGAGGAGGATCAGCCGGAGCAGGTCGTTGGGGACGTCGTGGATGCTGGCCAGCCCGCTCGGGTGTGGTTCTGCCGCCGCCATTTGGACATCTGGACGAAGCCCTAGGATCTATCGTGGTGTCCAACACGATATCCTTCTCGTCCGTGTCATTCATCCGTGGTTTTGCTTTCCTTTTTTCAGCCCAATATTATTTGCTTTGGGTTTTTTTTTTCCGTGAGCAGGTTACCTTTTTGTGACGTCGAAGCAAAAGTGTTCTGCGCTAATGGTGCTCTCAGTTTTAGTCATGTGAAGCCACCTAAGTGAATGACATCATGCTCAAAAAAAAAAAACCTAAGTGAATGACATGTGAGCTATAAGAAGCAATCAAGAACTCTGATGATTGAATTTGAATTCAACTCAATTTAATCTGATGTAAATTCGGCACGCAACTCAATTGGCAGAGGTATGAAAAATCTAAGCTAACGGCTCCGATCAAACTTATTAATTAGTAAACATAATGTTATATTTTTATCATTTCATTGTTTCCAAGACTAAATTTAGGAAAGAGAGCCAGCTTCCTTTCAAGGGGATGAAAGGCCGGCCTCTCACAATATATGAAAGTTTCTCTTCTTTTTCCTCATAATTAGCTTGCTAAGTCAGCAAAAAATGAATATGTGGCATATATTTTAATGCTTATGAAAGGATGCATTGATACTGGCCTAAGCTACTTTCGCCTGCTTCACTTTTAGCTACTAACCTAAACTATTTGCCTGCAAGGACAGTGCTATTCAGGCACGCCACATCCCTTTTTCGTCCCCTGCTTCCTGCCGGTCTCTTACCTCCAGCAAGGCGGTATAGTCTATCCTCCTCATCCCTGGCCGTCAGCTGGCCCCTTGCAGAAGAACACTATGGAAAATGGGCATTATAGGGCAGCCCGCGGCCAGTGCGACAGCATGCAAGATGTACAGGAACATCGATGAACAACACAGAGTAGATGGCAGAGAGTGAAACCCTTCAGACAAGCCATGGTCGGAGTTGCTTCCCACCTTGAGCCTCAAGAATCCTTGGCCTCAGATCTAGCGTGCGCCGTCACGAGGCGGGAGCAATGTTGCAGATAGTGAGCTACAAAATATAGCAGAGTGCTCCCAGAAAAGCTATAGGTATTTGCCATGAAACTCTGATGTTTCCATGTCCAGGTGGTAGTGGCCGACGATGGTTGGCGGATGGAGCGCGCATGGGAGAAGCGGACGAAGGCGGCCGCCAGTTGAGATTATGCCACGCCATCACTGGCATGTCAGACAACAATGCGCTAGTGAGCCAAGCAGATCAGCTTGCCGCGTAGTATGTGTCACGCCACGTCAAATGTATCGATGTGACTAAAGAACATGACAAAGGGCGTATAACTTGAAAATATAGATTCGGAAGTGTCCGCAATATTAACTTTAAGAGAGCCAAAAATACAACAAAATCTGGATTTAAAAACTTAAGTAAATCAAAACATTGGGACGCATCCACGGCAGCGTGTAGGGGCATGTCGACCCGATGTAGGTCGGCTCCGGCACCGGTGCCATCTCCACCGTCCGTCTCCAAGTCGACGGAGAAAACGAACAACCTTCGCCCGCCGTGATATGTCGACAAGACAACTAACCCTGCGCTGGCGACAACAGCCTCCACAATCCAGTTCAAGCTCGTTTTCTCCCTGTAACCCGCCAGCCCACGGGTACGTGGCGTCCGACAGCCAAGCTGGATGCTGTGCTCCAGCACCCACGCGCCATTGACCAGCTGCCGAAAGACCTCGAGCTCTTCACCGCACACGTACGTGAACAATGCGCACTATCCGCGGCGCCATGCCCGCGCATGCAAGGGGATCGCAGACGACGAGGTCGTAGCCGTGCGGATCGTGAAGGAGCACGAGGCCGCCGTGGCTGTCGACGACCTCCCACTTGGCTTTGGCGGCGGGGAGGAAGCCGAAAGACGAGAGGCGGCTCTTTTCGATGGACGGCGGCGTCTAGTGGCCGAGGATGGCGGGCGGGTGGAGCGCGAAGGCGGCGTAGATGAGCCAGAGGGATGAGTCGAGGCGGAGGAGGATCAGCTTCACCAGGTCGTCGGGAATGTCGTCGATACTGGCGGGTCCTGTTAGGGGCAGTTCCGCCGCAGCCTTCGTCTTGTTCTTGCCCCGCTGCCGAGCGTTGAACTTGGACATCTTGGACGAAGCCCTAGAATCCATGCCGCGCCACCTGCGTTTTTTAGTTCCCTTTTGTCCAATGAAAATTTTCGTCGAGGTCGTCCCGATCTGTTCAAACGAATGTGACGCGTCCTTTCCTTCGTATCCGTGTCATTATATTGCATCAGTGGGCCTTGCTTTCTTTTTCAGCACCATTATTTGCTTTACGTTTTCTCCCCTTACCAGTTGCAATGTCGTCGAAGTAGAAGAGTTCTGTGCTGGTGGTACTGTCCGAAACTTTTTTCATGCTATGCTAATTACGAAATAATGTTTGATTATCAGCGATGAGAGTTATATATATATCATGCATGATGCCAGGAATGATCTCCACATGATGATTTTTTTTACTGATTTTGAAACAAGTCTCGATATCAGGTAGTAGCTGGCAGGTGAAACGATCTTGATGATCACCGCCTCATACAAAAATGCTATAACTTGATCACATGAATGAGAATTACATTTATAAACTGACACTTTTGCAGCCCGTAGCGCCAGAACCGCTCACTAATGTCCTCGATGATTTTACACGCACCAATGAGGACGTCCAACATTACTTCCGCAGGAGCTCGTCTAAGTCTCACGACAATCCCTAACAAACCAAAAAGAAAAATGCAAATTAGCCACTCTAAACATAGACAAGTTGATCATGCATGTATGCACTCTGTGACAATGGACAAGTTAATCATACAAGTACATTAATAGAGCGATTCATCCTAAACGAATGCAGCATTTAATTAACACCCTTTTGTACTGCCCAATTCGAATGTCCTTCGTCCTTCTCCTCCCTGTAAATTAACAACCCACAATCCCAATATCCTAAAAACTTATCTAACGTACATCATTCGGTATACCTCCAAATAATTGTTCCATAGCGTACTGCGGCAAGACAGATCTGAATATATACGTAGGAACGTCAATCAATGCAAACTCAAGTAAATTAAACTGTCACCGCAAAAAAAAAAGTACTAAATTATACCTTGGGACGCATCACCGTCGTGGCTTTGTGACGCAAGCCTGGAACGAAGGCCATGGCAGTGTGTAGGAACACGTCGGTCCTCGGTACTCCTCGTCGGGCACTGCCGCCATCTCCATAGTCTCCAAGTCGACGGAGAAGACAAGGAAACTTTGCTCGCAATGATGCACCGACAAGACGACGAGCCCTGCCCCGTCGCCCACCGCCTCCACGATCCAATCGCAGTCCTTCGTCTTCTCCCGGTAGCCCGGCAGCCCACGGGTGGCCTCCGACAGTCGAGGGATCCTGTGTTCCAGCACCCACGCGCCATTGACACAGCGAATAAAGACCTCGAGGTCCTCGCCGTTTACGTGAACGACGCGCACTGTCTGCGGCTCCATGCCGTCCCCGGAGCTGTGCACGACGCGGAAGCTCGAGGAGTTGCCTGGATCCGAGGGATCCGTGGAGGTGGGCAGATCAATCTCGGAGAAATCTAAGCAAGCTTTGTCGAGAGCCATCAATACGCCGCTCTTGAGCCCCAACAAGAGAGACCCGTCGACCCGGCCGGCGACGTGCGCAATGTTAAAAATGCAATCCATTGCTGGCGCCATGTTCAAGGGGCGCCAGTCGCTGCCCTCATCCGTGGAGAACACGTAGCCCTCGACGTCATCATCAAACCTGTAGAGGATCCTGAAGTTGGACAAGGAGATGCCTTCTCCGTCGGCTTCGCCGTCGATCAGGGTGGCGGCGTCGCCGTGGGACAGGTCTGTTGAGTAGCACCAATTTGGGTCGAAGACATTGCGCATGGGATGGTGGATCAGCCGGCACAGCCGCGCCAAGGGGTCGCAAACGAAGAGTTCACTTCGCTTGAACTCGGTGTAAGATTTCAGCTGGCAGAGGAGGACGAGGCCACCGTAGCAGTCGGCGACCCACCACGTCTTATTCTTGTCACCGAAGCCGGGGAGGAAGTCGAACGACGAGAACCGGCTGCCGTCGATGGGCGGCGGCAGCGAAGGGATGAACTCCTTCGTTTCCTTACATAGGTGGTAGTGGCCGGCGATGGCCAGCGATGGCGCGCGGGAGAGGTGGAGGAAGGCGGCGCCGCCGTCGTCAGCCTCGATGATGCCGCGCCATCGCTTGCATGTCGACGCCGCGCGGGCGATCCAGACGGAGGAGTCGAGGCGGAGGAGGATCAACCTGAGCAGGTCGTCAGGGACGTCGTGGATGCTCGCCGGCCCGCTTGGGTGTGGTTCTGGCGCGGCCGCCATCTTGGATATCCTATCCTGGACGAAGCCCTAGGATCCCTGCATGCCGCCCCCTGTGTTCTTTTTTCAATGAATATTTTCGTCGAGGCAAATAATATACGTGCACGTGGCCGCGTCCAACACGATATCTCTTTCCTTCTCGTCCCATCCGTGCCCGTGGGTTTTGCTTCCTTTTTTTTCCCGTGAGCAGGTTACCATTTTGTGACGTAGAACCAAAAGTGTTCTGCGCAAGTTGGTGCTCTCTGTTTTATTTGTCATGTTATTCGATTCCAAAATAGTCGATCGATCATCAATGATGGGTTATTTTGGTGTCAGGAATGATCTGCACACAGTGATCTATACACTTATTAGTACTAACGATGAATTTGGACTGAATTCGAAAGAAGATTCAATGTAATCGTGAGTACCGTAATTTGGTTATTTTGATCTATACACTTGTACAGTTGTTTGACAAATCTAGTCCTGTCCCTCTTAAAGGTTCATATTTTTCACACAATAATTTTCTTCAGTTGATCACACCCCCATCCTGATTATTTCCCGCTAGCCGGAAGACACCAATATACCCCAATATTGCTATAAGGGAATGATTGTGCATCCAACCGGCATGTACTACCAGCGATCTGGCTCCTTTTGTTAGATGAATTCGGGTCATATATGTATAGCGTGACTGTTGTAAATTACTCTCTCTGTTTCAATTTATTTGTCATTCTAGGTGTGTATTTTAGTGTCTAGATTCATAGAGTGTTCAATGAACTTGGACAGACAATTTGTCCAGATTCAGATAATGTTCAATGAACCTTCTTTTTTAATCAATATTCAATGATCTTGATACAAAGCTAGGATGTTCAAAGCTAAGGGGATCTAATGCATCATCCCTTTTGTACTGCACGTTTCAAGTGTGCTTCGTCCTTCTATTCCCTCGAACTCACCTAATGCATGGCACCTCCAACTAATTGTTGAACACCAAGAAATATTTTTTCCACAATATCAGTATGGCACTCCAACCAAACATGTACTCCTCCGTTTTTTATTATATAACGCCGTTGACTTTTTTCATTAGTTTGACCATTCGTCTTATCTATAAATAACTATGTGTATAAGTTAACTTTAAAGTGCTTTTGATGATGAATCTAATGGTATTCATTTTACATTCGAAAAGTAATTACTTAAATCTATTTTGTTGGTCAAAGTTCAACAAAAAAAAAGTTAACGGTGTCATATAATTAAAAATAGAGGGAGTATGCTATAAGTTGACACTGACATAGTGAGTTTACACGCGCAGAATGTAGGGAACGTGGATCAATGAAACTCTAGTAATTAAACAAACTTTGGGCCTGATGGTGTGAGCTTTTTTGGGCTTCGGCTGCTGCTGTGGTAGCATTTGGTCACTTGCGGCTGCAGCCAGCGGTAAAAATCTCAAGGGATCAAACAATTTGCTCGTCGCCTCCTGTGGCTTCGTCTGACGCCCTGGAACGAAGGCCATGGAAGTAGGAACACGTCGGTCCTCGGTACTTCTCATCAGTCACCCCCGCCATCTCCATGGTCTCCAAGTCGACGGAGAAGACGAGCCACCTTTGCCCGCCCTGATGTGCCGACAAGACGACGGACCCAGCGCCGTCGCCGACAGCCTCCACGTTCCAGTCGCAGCCCTTCTTCTCCCGGTAGCCTGGCAGCCCACGGGTGGCCTCCGACAGCCGACGGATCCTGTGTTCCAGCACCCACCCGCCATTGACCTGGCGAAAGATCTCGAGGTACTCGCCGTTCACGTGAACGACGCGCACTGTCTGCGGCTCCGTGCTGGCGCCGGAGCTGTGAACCACGCGGAAGCTCGAGTGATTGTCTGGATTTGACGGGTCCGTGGAGGTGGGCAGATCAATCTTGGAGAAATCCAAGCAGGCTTTGTCAAGAAGCATCAGTCTGCCGCTCTTGAGCCCCAAGAAGAGAGACCCGTCGACCCGGCCGGCGACGTGCGCCATGGTGTTACTGTCGAGGTCTACGGCCGGCGCCGTGTCCAGGGGGCGCCAGTTGCCGCCCTCGGCCGTGGAGAACACGCTGGCCTCGACGCCCGGATAAAACCTGTAGAGGATCCTGAAGTTGGATAAGGAGATGCCTCCTCCGTTGGCTTCGCCGTCGATCAGGGTAGCGACGTCGCCGCACGACCTCCTGGAACTGGAATAACGGATCTCCTGCCACAGCCGCGCCAAGGGGTCGCAGACGACGAGGTTCCGTTTTTTGGAGAGGAGCCTGAGGAGGACGAGGCCGCCGTAGCAGTCGGCGACCTGACACATTGTTTCGAAGCCGCCGGGGAGGAAGTCGAACGACGAGAAGCGGCTGCCGCCGATGGACGGCGACGATCTGGGGATGAAGTCCTTCGTTCCGCTACCCAGATGGTAGTGGCCGGCGATGGACGGCGGGTGGAGCGCGCGGGAGAGGCGGAGGAAGCCGGCGCCGCAGTCGTTGGCCGCGATGATGCCGTGCCATCGCTTGCATGTCGACACGGCGCGGGCGAGCCAGATGGAGGAGTCGAGGCGGAGGAGGATCCGCTTCAGCAGGTCGTCGGGGACGTCGTGGATGCTCGCCGGCCCGGTTAGGGGTCGTTCCTCCTCCGCCGCCATCGCCTTCTTGTTCTTGCGCCGCTGCCGCGCGCTGGACATCCTAGAGGAAAGCCCTGCCTAGGATCCAGGGCGCCGCCGCCGGCGTCGACAATTTTTCTTTGATGGATGACCGTCGGGGCTTTTATACCAGTGAAATCTTTTCCCTGGTACAAATGCAGGCGTTACTTTCCTTTCATCTTCCAGGTGGCGTTTGGATTTAGCTAAAAAAAAAGGTGGCGTTTGGATGGGAGGTAGGTTTAGGAAACCAGAAATGAGGTGACAAATGATGGAGCTGGGTTGAGATTGAGAAATGCTACAGTTACATAATGTACTTACGTAAATTTCACGCACATGCATTGATTAGGAAAGTGTTTAGTTTGATTCACGAAGGAAATGTATTGATTAGGAAAATGTTTAGCTTGATTCACGGAGAAAGGTGTATTTTTTGTAAACGTGAATCAATTATGAGCCAATAACGTGATGTCATATGAGCATGTGCGTAAGAATTACATAAATACATTACGTAATTGTAGCATTCTTTAGCAGGATTTGGGTTACTACCCAAGCATTGGAAATGCCAACCTGTCGGGGCTTTTATACCAGTGAAATCTTTTCCTGGTACAAATGCGGGCGTTACTTTCCTTTCATCTTCCAGGTGGCGTTTGGATGGAGGCAGGTTAAGAAAACGGAAATGAGGTGGGAAATGATGGGCTGGGTTGAGAAATGCTAGGTAATGTACTTAATTTTGACGTACATGCATTAATTAGAGAAGTGTTTAGTTTGATTCACGGAGAAAATGTATTGAGTAAGAAAGTATTTAGCTTGATTCACGAAGAAAAATGTATTTTCATATGACACCTCAGATTTTTTTTTTATAAACGTAAATCAATAACGAACCAATAACGTGATGCCATATCAGCATGTGCGCGAAAATTACGTAAATACATTACGTAACTATAGCATTTCTCGGTTGAGTTTGGGTTACTACCCAAACATTGCGAACGAGCCAGTGGCTCGATGGCAAGGCGGTTGGTTGCGAGCCTGCCCACCCGAGTTCGATCCCCAATGTCAGACCCCATTTCTGGAATCTACTGTGCATCCTGTATCAGTCCCTGGATCAGTAGCTGATACGCACAAGAACACAGATATGATAATCAAAAGCATACTTCGAATAGATAAATAAGTAAGATACCTGATATAAGACCCTTAGTGGCGGTACGACAAGGATTCAAAACAATCCAAGTCCATCCGACCCACTAGAGGTGAAGCAGACAGCGGAAACCATGGCCCAACGCCACAAGCAAACTTGAGAAGCAGAACCGAAAACCCAATCGTCGTCGTCATCTACGAAGTCTTCACCTACTAAACCAACGATTGCAAACACGTGAGTACATAAGGTACTCAGCAAGCCCTACCCTACTCAAGGGTATATATACATGCATATTTGGTCTTAGCAAGGAACAGGCGGTATGGTTCATTTGCAGCAAGTAAGTTTTATGCAAGGTTCCCTAAAGCATGTGAAGGACAACTTAGATAAAACAGAGAAGTAATTGTCAATATTTTAGTTGGTTGGCTCTGGGGGAGTATGAAGCATTCCCGCCAGTTCCCAAGTTTTAGTTGGGCCTTCTGACCTCAATGGTCATACCGACCCAGCATACTTGCCATCACTTCCAAAACACGAGCAGACTACTGCTCACTCACACTTCAAGGAATGAGAGGTGGCTAATCATATCGAACTCAACAAAGATGCGTCATATGCCGTGACAACGTCCATCCGGATGAATTTTTACACTCTGCAGAGGTTGTACATCTTTTCCCACGGGCTATGCACTCTTGTACGGAGAGTAACATAACGCTCAATCCATCTTCTCCGAGTACCACACACAATGTCACCTACGAACCAACCCAGGGGCTTCTCATGAGACTACAATAGTCATCATGCAGACCCACTGCACTTTGATGTGCGGATCACAGGCCAGATCTCCTAAGCAATACAAACTCCGGAGTCTTCTCCTGGTTGCCCGTTTGCGCTACTGCCCTCCAGGTGGATCAAAGTGGTAGGCACCAAGAAGGTAGGGTAAGTCCTTCCCATACAGGTTCCGTGGTAGTACGAGAATCATCTTGTTAAAGGTTGAATGAACCGGTCCTTATGTGGCCGGGCAAGCGCCATGTCTCCCACACTAGGGGACTATTACACAATCCATCACGCCATCAATCACTTACTAATGGCCTTGCCCGCAATCCAACCATCCCATCACTGTCTCCATCATTATCACCTAACACGGTTGTTCTACTCCCAATCCCATATATCACGCACACCACCAACTCATTTCACGCATTTGTAAAAGTATATAAGTGAGTAAGGTGTGGCAATGTAGAAACATTGCGAGGGTTCCTAAGCAATCTAGTAACAAGGTGAACGTGCCATCATAGAAATGATGGAACTATCCTAAGGTTATCAAGGTGACAGGTAAAACAAAGGGTAAACAAGGATTTAGATATTAACGCCTAAGTAACAGACATCAATATCAATAAGCAAGTAGGACTATAACTACACAATCAGTAAAATAACTAGTCAATGCATAGTACGAGATCAGGCCATATAGGTGCTTTGCGAAAACAGTAGGTTCAATCATGATCAAGGAGAAGTAGAGCTTGCCTGAAAGAACGCTATCCTAATCTTTCAATTCTGGATCTTCAAATCTTCTGTCGAAGTTGATGTCTTCGAGTCCTCCTCTTAAGCTTGTATCTTCTAACTCGTCTTCGGGTTTGGATTCTTCAACTCGTCCTCGAAGCTTGGATCTTCTAGATCTTCCTTGAATTCTCCTGGCTCTTCCTCGAACCTCACGTAAGCTAGCGCATAAAAACATACTGTATAAACAAACTACCGCAAAGAAAATAAAGAACGAAAAGAGCCGAATAAGATCCAATTAACTCCAATAAGAATCGATAAAACTCCAAGAAAAATGGCTATGTTTATGCAACGCATATTTATTTATGAAAGATTATTTACTGCAAGTTTTATTCATGGCCTTATGAGGGCCATATTCACCTAGACAAACTATTAATTATCTAAGTTCTCTTAAAAGAGAAAAGGTGCAGTGTTTGGCATGAAACTCTATTTACTGAAGCCTTAGAGTGAGAATGATGAGATGCACCTGCTGCATTGATGGTGATTGCGTGCATATCTATTATATAAACTCTGAGTTATTTCTTATTAAAGAACATGAGTAGTTTTGAGGAGAGGATATGCGAATGCAGATATGTATATACATTTAGACATGCATGCATGCAGTATGGGTTACACAACCTATTGTTTAAAGATTATATTTTATTTGTAAGCATTGATGAGTTTATTAGCATAACTAAAGTTATTCATTTAAATCTATTATGGTCTATTATGGTTACATGCATATATTAAAGTACTTGTGCAGCTTATACTTATGCATGCAATGCTGAATGCAACATGCAATATGTTACAGAATTATTTAGCAAATAAACTTTATTTTATCAACAGATGATCCTACTAGATTAAAGATGTTGTTTATTTAAAAAGATAAAGATTTGCATAAGATTTAATGCATGATGGTGCAAAGCTACATGCTGAAGTCATGACATGCATTTACAAAGTAATTAAATAAATGATGAGAGGATAACCTCAAATAACAGCGAATGAAGTACCAACAAAATTCTCAAATAACTGACGCCAAATAAAAGAGGTGAATAGATCAATTAACTAGATAAATGGCGAAGACAACATTGGATTAGGTTTGATTAGGCGATCACTGTGCTAGGCTAGGGTTAAAGCTAGGTCGTGATGATAAGAGGTTACTATACTTGAGGTGGGACGATACGACGAGAAGAGGTGGAATGGTTCAACAAGAGGGGTTAGGTTCAACACTAACAGGTGAAAGAACAGTTGCGATATGCGAGATCAGCGAAGAATGATTCGTCGAGATGGGATTTATCGAACGAGGGGAAAAACATGGGGTATTGATGACTTGCGGATGTGGTGTGGAGCTCCAAGGACAGTACCAAAAGGTACTACGCGTTTCTACGAACGCGTGAGCGCGAGAATCGCCCAAAACGGAGCTCTGATGGAAAAGATATAGATGTTTAAAGATTCTAGGGGTTTGTTTGTAATTACAGCAAAGTTTCTAGGGACTTATCTATAAAACAGAAAAGTTCAGGGACCTATATGTAATTATGGAGAAGTGAGGGGCCTTTTTGTAAAAAGGTAGGGACAAAAAGGTAATTATGGAAAAGTGTAGGGGGGTTTCCGTAAAAGACAGGACTGGAATGTAATTACAGAAAGTACAGGGTTGTTCTGTAAAAAGACAAGACCTAAACAGAATTAAAATAAACTAGAGGGGCCTATCTGTAAAATGTACAGGACCAGGGGTTTCCGGAAATTTCCGGAATTATTTTTAAATGGAAAAAGATGGTGGACTGGGTCTACAGGTGTGTGGACCAGGTCTACGGGCGGTCCACGCACGTTCACGGTGGACTGACTGATCTGGAGCGTTGGATCTGAGATGGACGGCCGAGATTAATAGGGGCGAGAGGGCGGTGGCCGGCGGCGACTGAGCGGCGCGGTCGACGGCGGCGACTCGCCGGAGTTGGCCGGAACGGCGCTCCGGTGGGTCAACCTTGATGCGAAGCGGCTCGGGAGAGAGAGGAGGGAGTGGGGAGCTCACCGTGGAGCGTGTCGACGACGCGCGGCGTCGGGGCGTGCGGCCGACGACGAAACGCGGCGGTGCGATGGCGGTGTCGGCGAGGTGGGGGAGCCGGTGGTAGAGCGGACGGAGAAGGGGTCCGGGAGGTGCGCGGCTGCGCGGCGATGCTGGCACGCGCACGGGGCGCGCGAGACGAGGCCGGAGAGGGGGTCGATGGCGAGCTCGCGCGGCGGCGAATGGCGGCGCACGGCGAGGCTAGGGTTAGGGTTCGAGGAAAGAAAAGAGGACGTCGGGCTCGGTTTTGTAGGGTCGTGGTGTCGTGCAAGGCAAGGCGGGGCAGAGGAGGCTTCGAGGCGAAGCATCGCCGGAGTATATGCGAGGTACGGTGGCCTTATCCGGTCCGGCGGCGACCTTATCCTCTCGGATCCGCGCGAAGTCCAACTTTGCGGCGCCGCCCCGTACAAGTGACGTCGATTCGGCATGGCTACAGAGCTCGGGAAGCTGAGGTGGAAAGGAAAGAGGGCACGTCGGCGGCGACGCGTCAACGACGGCGGCGGGAGGCTGAGCTGGAGGTTGGGGACGGCAGCCGCTGAGCTGGGCCAGGCCGGAGTGGGCCGAGTTGGGCCGGGAGGAGAAAGGGAAAGAGAGAGACGGCCCGCGGCGGGAGAAAAGAAAAGAAAAGAAGAAGGGGAAAGGAAGTGGGCTGGGCTGGCGGTGCTGATGGGCCGAGGGAGAGGGGCGCGGCCCAGCTCGGAGAGGAGAAGGAGAAAAGAAGAAAAGAGGTATGGGCCGGCTGGAGAGAGTAGCGGGTTTCGGCCCAGAGTTTTAGGGAAAAGGAAAAGACCTTTCTTTTTGCTGGAATTTCGATTTGGTCAAATTTGAATGGGATTTCAAGTTTGAGGGAAACAATAAATTGAGAAAACTCTCGATAAAACAAATGAAGGTCCACAAATGCATATGGTGAACTTTGTGCAAGGTTTAAATTCCAAATTTTGAAATTCAAAGTGTATCTGCCAAGCTTGAAGTATATTCCTTTTAATTTGTTGTAAAATTCAAAATGGTTCAAATATTTAGTAAATATTAAATGTAAACAAACACTTGAGCATAGATTCTATATTTTGAAAATTTCAGATTCCACTAGGTTTGAATTACTTTTGTTAGTTTTTATTTCTAAAATTTGATGAGGAGGAAAGAAATAAACAAAATTCAAAATCGGAGTGATTTTTATTCCATTTTATTTTTGATCTGAAATTTGGGCTGTTACAGATCTACCCCACTTAAAAGGAATCTCGTCCTCGAGATTCGAACGATCTTCTGGATGGTGTAGCACTTGTCTTGCGTCTTCTCGCTTGACGGTGGTAACATTCAAAATTTGTCGGAGGCTTCTTCATTTTGCGAGCCTTGATAGTAGATTCTCTCTACCTTTGCGATCTTTGGTTGTGCAGATTGATGTAGCGGTGGTCTTTTCTTCAAGATGGTACGGCGATCCTACCCCACTTAAAAGGATTTAACTTGGGGTACCAAAGATAACGTTTTATTGTGCTCCGCTTATCTTATCCAAGGGATTTAGGCTTTTCTTAGTATTCCATGAGTTACTTTCTCCAAGCGCCTTTACTTCCAAATTATCCTCAAAGGGTCGGTGTATTAAAACTCTTATCCCGCTTTGGAGGTAAAATCTTCTCCATTGGTGTAGCTTGAAGTCCGTTCTTTTCTGAGTCATGATTTCCACTGGAAAACATAGGGATGAGCAAAACCATCCGTATCATGTTTTCGATTGTCCAACCTTATCGTGTTCTCACTTATAGAACTTGGCGGCACTTCCAATCCATCAGGTAGGAGATTCCAAGATAGTGGGTGGACTACCCCACTTAAAAGGGTTTATCTTAGGGAGTTTCATCTTAACATCTTTGAATCCGAAAGAGAAGGGTTACAGGGTTTCTTTTGCAAATCATGCATTGTCGCATATTGCAGTCGCTGAATGTGACAGCCCGGCCCAGTAGCAAGCAGCCCAAGCAAGCAAAAATGCTTGCGTGTGTACAGTAACCGCGAGTTACTGTAGCACGACGGGAATTGTACCACATCGGTAGTTGAAGGAGAGTAAGACCAGTTTAAATGCCCGGTCGAAAATAACAGAAATAACCGGGTTAACCCTTTTACGCGAAGCGAGGACGAAAGCGTAAGAGTTATTTCTGTGAGGTGGGGCCCGCACTGTAGGCGTACGGGCCTGGAGCCGTATTTTCGGCCTGGGATGTTACACTGAATAGGTATTAAACATCATCATTTCATCATATCTTATTCCACAAACCTGTTTACATAGTGGTTCACTACGAACATTTAAGGTTTTCCAAGTACAAACGTGACAAGCACAGATTCTACTACTATTCCAGTGACTTACTCCTTCCAGATAGAGATTTGTGGTATCTTGTGATCATCTTCAAAGGTCATTGAGGTGGGGAGCTTCGGTTGAATTGGTATGAGTGTCAATGCTGTATTGGTCGGCTTGAGGACAGTCTGCTATGTAGTGTCCTTTCTGCTTGCACAAATAACATTTCCAATGTCCTCGTGGGGCTTTCATACCATTTCCTGATTGTTGGCTCATGTTCTTCGCATGATGAGTAGCCGGGTTTTTACCATAAGACGAGGATCCGAGGGGCTTCTTGTGCCTTGCTTTCTGATATCGTCGCCTTCTGCGATGATTTCTTTTCAGGTTCCGAGATTCTTCTTTCTGTTCGAGCCTATGCACATTGATATTTTGCTCTTGATCCACAATGATATTTTGTTCTTCGTCCATAACGATATTTTGTGCCTTATCTACAACGATTTCCTGTTCTTTGTCATTTTCCCATTTTGACCAAGCATCTTCAAGTAATATAGTTCGGTTCATCAGAGTATTGAAATCTGGGTAAACATGGGTGACCAGCTGAACATTCAGTCTATCGTTAAGTCCTTTCCGAAAGCAATCTTGCTTTTTCTTATCAGTCGATACTTCTTCTGGAGCATAGCGAGAAAGCTTCATGAACTTGCGAATATACTCTGGCACTGTCATAGCACCTTGTTTCAGGGAACGAAATTCATCCGCTTTCATTTCCATAATTCCTTCCGGGATATGATAGTCACGAAATGCATGCTGAAATTCTTCCCAGCTGATGGTGTCTGGTTCTGCTTTTGCTTCGAGGAAATTGTACCACCATTCAGCAGCTGCTCCAGTTAGTTGATGTGATGCAAACGTTACCTTTTCTTGATCATTCGCGTTGATAACATTGAGCTTCTTATCAATGTTTCTGAGCCAGTCGTCAGCTGCCAACGGGTCATCATCTGTGTTGTCGTAGACAGGTGGCCTGAGTTTCATAAATTCTATTATCTTAGAACCGATTCCCTGATTGTTCTGTTGTTCTTGCGAAAGAACTTGCAACAGTTGGGCTTGCATGGCCATTACTTCTGCGAAGTTGACTGCTGGTGCTTCAGGAGTCTCGTTACTACCTTGGTTGTTATTACCTTCGGTCTCTTGGTTGTTTCCTTCTTCGTCGTTGTGACCTGTCTCAGCTTCCAGGCTATGGGAATTGGAGGATCTTCTTTTGCTTGCTTTATGATGTTGTTGAGTGATTGGCTTCCTCCTTTTGTTGGTTCCATTTCTTGTAGTTCGTCCCGTAGGATCGAGATCTTCTGTTGCTTTTGCGTTGTACTCTTGACGAGTCTGAACTCGGGCGGACTTCTTTGGCGGCATCCTGGTTTCACCCGCAGGGATTTAGGCAGTGGTTAGGGAAAAAGATTTTGGTCTTAAGCTGTTGTTAAGCTGCCATCCTAGTTATTTTACTGTTGTTATTGTTATTATTCTATTTAGTTCGATTAAAAGCACACAATCATAGAAGAATACAGAAGCAAAATCAACAAAATCATCGAATCAAACAACGTGATTTATTTGTTGTGGTCTCATGTGTGAGCGTACTAAGAACGAGGTTTCAAGGCTTAAAGGTAGGATGACTATCGATTTCTGATTGTCCCCAAAACTCGACCAATAGTCCGTTGATCAAAAGAATCGAGAGGGTCATATGACTTAGTCGGATAAAGAAAAACCTGTTGCATTTGGAGGTGCTTCGTTGACCTGATGATTAGAGTTATCCATGCACTTGTAACACTATTCCACGTCTTCTTATGACAAACACTGCCACTTCTCATTGCCCAAAGACAGATTTGCAGCTCTCTTACATCTTTGATTATCATCAAGGTTACAAAATACCGTACATATACTAGTGGTGCCATCTTTCTGACGTATTGAACGAGGCTTGCAAGGTTGTTTTTCACAGAGAGCCCATTATGACGCTTCTAGCACAAGTAGTATATTTATAAACTTCAAAGTTTAGGACACATTACTGGGGTGTCACTTATCCTTGGTCATGTTTCTGAGTCATTCCATGCTCTTATTCACCTTCTCGGGACATTCGCCTATCATGTGTCCTTCCTGTTTGCAGTGGAAACAACGTCTTGGCTTCTTGGGCCATTCAGACATACCTTGACCCGATGCTTCATTGTCACCTTTCTTTTTCCGTCTGCGACGTTTTCGAGTATTCCGGCTTTGCAGGGCTTTGGTAAGGTCGGCAACTTCTTTCGCGATACTTCTCATTGTTTCTTCCAAATTGTCGATTCATTCTACCAGGTCTATGACACTGCAGATTTGTTTGTTGTTCCTATTACTGTAATTTCCTTGCTCTTGAGTCTTTTCTGGTATTACAGATTCAATCTCTGCAGTTAGTCCTGAAACTTGAGGCACTTCGTCCCTCATGTTGGTCTTAACAGCTTTTGTTTCCTTGCTTGGTTCGTAAAAGGGGCAATCGGCGTACTTATGTTCGGGGTTGCGGCAATTGAAACATGTCCTCTTGGTGCCCATAGCGGCATTGCCCTTGTTCTTTCTTTTGGGAGCCACATATGGTTTGCAGTAAACCTGGTATAATGTGTTCTCCACTTCTATAGTCTCGTAGTCGGGGTCATCCATTGGGTTGAATGTGCCTGTGCAGACATGGCGAGTTGAGAAGTGACTTCTGCGGATGGTCAGGAGAGGAACAGAAGATTTTCAAAGATCGGGGGAGAGGTACTATGGAAGATTTTGTAACTAGTTTTGAAAATAGTTATTTTCGAACGCGACAAATCCTAAGTTTTCGTTCTACGGTCAAGTAATGCTCTGATACCAATCTGTCAGACCCCATTTCTGGAATCTACTGTGCATCCTGTATCAGTCCCTGGATCAGTAGCTGATACGCACAAGAACACAGATATGATAATCAAAAGCATACTTCGAATAGATAAATAAGTAAGATACCTGATATAAGACCCTTAGTGGCGGTACGACAAGGATTCAAAACAATCCAAGTCCATCCGACCCACAAGAGGTGAAGCAGACAGCGGAAACCATGGCCCAACGCCACAAGCAAACTTGAGAAGCAGAACCGAAAACCCAATCGTCGTCGTCATCTACGAAGTCTTCACCTACTAAACCAACGATTGCAAACACGTGAGTACATAAGGTACTCAGCAAGCCCTACACTACTCAAGGGTATATATACATGCATATTTGGTCTTAGCAAGGAACAGGCGGTATGGTTCATTTGCAGCAAGTAAGTTTATGCAAGGTTCCCTAAAGCATGTGAAGGACAACTTAGATAAAACAGAGAAGTAATTGTCAATATTTTAGTTGGTTGGCCCTGGGGGAGTATGAAGCATTCCCGCCAGTTCCCAAGTTTTAGTTGGGCCTTCTGACCTCAATGGTCATACCGACCCGGCATACTTGCCATCACTTCCAAAACACGAGCAGACTACTGCTCACTCACACTTCAAGGAATGAGAGGTGGCTAATCATATCGAACTCAACAAAGATGCGTCATATGCCGTGACAACGTCCATCCGGATGAATTTTTACACTCTGCAGAGGTTGTACATCTTTTCCCACGGGCTATGCACTCTTGTACGGAGAGTAACATAACGCTCAATCCATCTTCTCCGAGTACCACACACAATGCCACCTACGAACCAACCCAGGGGCTTCTCATGAGACTACAATAGTCATCATGCAGACCCACTGCACTTTGATGTGCGGATCACAGGCCAGATCTCCTAAGCAATACAAACTCCGGAGTCTTCTCCTGGTTGCCCGTTTGCGCTACTGCCCTCCAGGTGGATCAAAGTGGTAGGCACCAAGAAGGTAGGGTAAGTCCTTCCCATACAGGTTCCGTGGTAGTACGAGAATCATCTTGTTAAAGGTTGAATGAACCGGTCCTTATGTGGCCGGGCAAGCGCCATGTCTCCCACACTAGGGGACTATTACACAATCCATCACGCCATCAATCACTTACTAATGGCCTTGCCCGCAATCCAACCATCCCATCACTGTCTCCATCATTATCACCTAACACGGTTGTTCTACTCCCAATCCCATATATCACGCACACCACCAACTCATTTCACGCATTTGTAAAAGTATATAAGTGAGTAAGGTGTGGCAATGTAGAAACATTGCGAGGGGTCCTAAGCAATCTAGTAACAAGGTGAACGTGCCATCATAGAAATGATGGAACTATCCTAACGTTATCAAGGTGACAGGTAAAACAAAGG
This sequence comes from Eragrostis nindensis, assembly GCA_012490785.1. Lineage (NCBI taxonomy): Eukaryota > Viridiplantae > Streptophyta > Magnoliopsida > Poales > Poaceae > Eragrostis > Eragrostis nindensis. The sequence goes on along the minus strand of JAAXCT010000120.1, from coordinate 1,003,880 downwards.
GTAAACAAGGATTTAGATATTAACGCCTAAGTAACAGACATCAATATCAATAAGCAAGTAGGACTATAACTACACAATCAGTAAAATAACTAGTCAATGCATAGTACGAGATCAGGCCATATAGGTGCTTTGCGAAAACAGTAGGTTCAATCATGATCAAGGAGAAGTAGAGCTTGCCTGAAAGAACGCTATCCTAATCTTTCAATTCTGGATCTTCAAATCTTCTGTCGAAGTTGATGTCTTCGAGTCCTCCTCTTAAGCTTGTATCTTCTAACTCGTCTTCGGGTTTGGATTCTTCAACTCGTCCTCGAAGCTTGGATCTTCTAGATCTTCCTTGAATCTCCTGGCTCTTCCTCGAACCTCACGTAAGCTAGCGCATAAAAACATACTGTATAAACAAACTACCGCAAAGAAAATAAAGAACGAAAAGAGCCGAATAAGATCCAATTAACTCCAATAAGAATCGATAAAACTCCAAGAAAAATGGCTATGTTTATGCAATGCATATTTATTTATGAAAGATTATTTACTGCAAGTTTTATTCATGGCCTTATGAGGGCCATATTCACCTAGACAAACTATTAATTATCTAAGTTCTCTTAAAAGAGAAAAGGTGCAGGGTTTGGCATGAAACTCTATTTACTGAAGCCTTAGAGTGAGAATGATGAGATGCACCTGCTGCATTGATGGTGATTGCGTGCATATCTATTATATAAACTCTGAGTTATTTCTTATTAAAGAACATGAGTAGTTTTGAGGAGAGGATATGCGAATGCAGATATGTATATACATTTAGACATGCATGCATGCAGTATGGGTTACACAACCTATTGTTTAAAGATTATATTTTATTTGTAAGCATTGATGAGTTTATTAGCATAACTAAAGTTATTCATTTAAATCTATTATGGTTACATGCATATATTAAAGTACTTGTGCAGCTTATACTTATGCATGCAATGCTGAATGCAACATGCAATATGTTACAGAATTATTTAGCAAATAAACTTTATTTTATCAACAGATGATCCTACTAGATTAAAGATGTTGTTTATTTAAAAAGATAAAGATTTGCATAAGATTTAATGCATGATGGTGCAAAGCTACATGCTGAAGTCATGACATGCATTTACAAAGTAATTAAATAAATGATGAGAGGATAACCTCAAATAACAGCGAATGAAGTACCAACAAAATTCTCAAATAACTGACGCCAAATAAAAGAGGTGAATAGATCAATTAACTAGATAAATGGCGAAGACAACATTGGATTAGGTTTGATTAGGCGATCACTGTGCTAGGCTAGGGTTAAAGCTAGGTCGTGATGATAAGAGGTTACTATACTTGAGGTGGGACGATACGACGAGAAGAGGTGGAATGGTTCAACAAGAGGGGTTAGGTTCAACACTAACAGGTGAAAGAACAGTTGCGATATGCGAGATCAGCGAAGAATGATTCGTCGAGATGGGATTTATCGAACGAGGGGAAAAACATGGGGTATTGATGACTTGCGGATGTGGTGTGGAGCTCCAAGGACAGTACCAAAAGGTACTACGCGTTTCTACGAACGCGTGAGCGCGAGAATCGCCCAAAACGGAGCTCTGATGGAAAAGATATAGATGTTTAAAGATTCTAGGGGTTTGTTTGTAATTACAGCAAAGTTTCTAGGGACTTATCTATAAAAACAGAAAAGTTCAGGGACCTATATGTAATTATGGAGAAGTGAGGGGCCTTTTTGTAAAAAGGTAGGGACAAAAAGGTAATTATGGAAAAGTGTAGGGGGGTTTCCGTAAAAGACAGGACTGGAATGTAATTACAGAAAGTACAGGGTTGTTCTGTAAAAAGACAAGACCTAAACAGAATTAAAATAAACTAGAGGGGCCTATCTGTAAAATGTACAGGACCAGGGGTTTCCGGAAATTTCCGGAATTATTTTTAAATGGAAAAAGATGGTGGACTGGGTCTACAGGTGTGTGGACCAGGTCTACGGGCGGTCCACGCACGTTCACGGTGGACTGACTGATCTGGAGCGTTGGATCTGAGATGGACGGCCGAGATTAATAGGGGCGAGAGGGCGGTGGCCGGCGGCGACTGAGCGGCGCGGTCGACGGCGGCGACTCGCCGGAGTTGGCCGGAACGGCGCTCCGGTGGGTCAACCTTGATGCGAAGCGGCTCGGGAGAGAGAGGAGGGAGTGGGGAGCTCACCGTGGAGCGTGTCGACGACGCGCGGCGTCGGGGCGTGCGGCCGACGACGAAACGCGGCGGTGCGATGGCGGTGTCGGCGAGGTGGGGGAGCCGGTGGTAGAGCGGGACGGAGAAGGGGTCCGGGAGGTGCGCGGCTGCGCGGCGATGCTGGCACGCGCACGGGGCGCGCGAGACGAGGCCGGAGAGGGGGTCGATGGCGAGCTCGCGCGGCGGCGAATGGCGGCGCACGGCGAGGCTAGGGTTAGGGTTCGAGGAAAGAAAAGAGGACGTCGGGCTCGGTTTTGTAGGGTCGTGGTGTCGTGCAAGGCAAGGCGGGGCAGAGGAGGCTTCGAGGCGAAGCATCGCCGGAGTATATGCGAGGTACGGTGGCCTTATCCGGTCCGGCGGCGACCTTATCCTCTCGGATCCGCGCGAAGTCCAACTTTGCGGCGCCGCCCCGTACAAGTGACGTCGATTCGGCATGGCTACAGAGCTCGGGAAGCTGAGGTGGAAAGGAAAGAGGGCACGTCGGCGGCGACGCGTCAACGACGGCGGCGGGAGGCTGAGCTGGAGGTTGGGGACGGCAGCCGCTGAGCTGGGCCAGGCCGGAGTGGGCCGAGTTGGGCCGGGAGGAGAAAGGGAAAGAGAGAGACGGCCCGCGGCGGGAGAAAAGAAAAGAAAAGAAGAAGGGGAAAGGAAGTGGGCTGGGCTGGCGGTGCTGATGGGCCGAGGGAGAGGGGCGCGGCCCAGCTCGGAGAGGAGAAGGAGAAAAGAAGAAAAGAGGTATGGGCCGGCTGGAGAGAGTAGCGGGTTTCGGCCCAGAGTTTTAGGGAAAAGGAAAAGACCTTTCTTTTTGCTGGAATTTCGATTTGGTCAAATTTGAATGGGATTTCAAGTTTGAGGGAAACAATAAATTGAGAAAACTCTCGATAAAACAAATGAAGGTCCACAAATGCATATGGTGAACTTTGTGCAAGGTTTAAATTCCAAATTTTGAAATTCAAAGTGTATCTGCCAAGCTTGAAGTATATTCCTTTTAATTTGTTGTAAAATTCAAAATGGTTCAAATATTTAGTAAATATTAAATGTAAACAAACACTTGAGCATAGATTCTATATTTTGAAAATTTCAGATTCCACTAGGTTTGAATTACTTTTGTTAGTTTTTATTTCTAAAATTTGATGAGGAGGAAAGAAATAAACAAAATTCAAAATCGGAGTGATTTTTATTCCATTTTATTTTTGATCTGAAATTTGGGCTGTTACAGATCTACCCCACTTAAAAGGAATCTCGTCCTCGAGATTCGAACGATCTTCTGGATGGTGTAGCACTTGTCTTGCGTCTTCTCGCTTGACGGTGGTAACATTCAAAATTTGTCGGAGGCTTCTTCATTTTGCGAGCCTTGATAGTAGATTCTCTCTACCTTTGCGATCTTTGGTTGTGCAGATTGATGTAGCGGTGGTCTTTTCTTCAAGATGGTACGGCGATCCTACCCCACTTAAAAGGATTTAACTTGGGGTACCAAAGATAACGTTTTATTGTGCTCCGCTTATCTTATCCAAGGGATTTAGGCTTTTCTTAGTATTCCATGAGTTACTTTCTCCAAGCGCCTTTACTTCCAAATTATCCTCAAAGGGTCGGTGTATTAAAACTCTTATCCCGCTTTGGAGGTAAAATCTTCTCCATTGGTGTAGCTTGAAGTCCGTTCTTTTCTGAGTCATGATTTCCACTGGAAAACATAGGGATGAGCAAAACCATCCGTATCATGTTTTCGATTGTCCAACCTTATCGTGTTCTCACTTATAGAACTTGGCGGCACTTCCAATCCATCAGGTAGGAGATTCCAAGATAGTGGGTGGACTACCCCACTTAAAAGGGTTTATCTTAGGGAGTTTCATCTTAACATCTTTGAATCCGAAAGAGAAGGGTTACAGGGTTTCTTTTGCAAATCATGCATTGTCGCATATTGCAGTCGCTGAATGTGACAGCCCGGCCCAGTAGCAAGCAGCCCAAGCAAGCAAAAATGCTTGCGTGTGTACAGTAACCGCGAGTTACTGTAGCACGACGGGAATTGTACCACATCGGTAGTTGAAGGAGAGTAAGACCAGTTTAAATGCCCGGTCGAAAATAACAGAAATAACCGGGTTAACCCTTTTACGCGAAGCGAGGACGAAAGCGTAAGAGTTATTTCTGTGAGGTGGGGCCCGCACTGTAGGCGTACGGGCCTGGAGCCGTATTTTCGGCCTGGGATGTTACACTGAATAGGTATTAAACATCATCATTTCATCATATCTTATTCCACAAACCTGTTTACATAGTGGTTCACTACGAACATTTAAGGTTTTCCAAGTACAAACGTGACAAGCACAGATTCTACTACTATTCCAGTGACTTACTCCTTCCAGATAGAGATTTGTGGTATCTTGTGATCATCTTCAAAGGTCATTGAGGTGGGGAGCTTCGGTTGAATTGGTATGAGTGTCAATGCTGTATTGGTCGGCTTGAGGACAGTCTGCTATGTAGTGTCCTTTCTGCTTGCACAAATAACATTTCCAATGTCCTCGTGGGGCTTTCATACCATTTCCTGATTGTTGGCTCATGTTCTTCGCATGATGAGTAGCCGGGTTTTTACCATAAGACGAGGATCCGAGGGGCTTCTTGTGCCTTGCTTTCTGATATCGTCGCCTTCTGCGATGATTTCTTTTCAGGTTCCGAGATTCTTCTTTCTGTTCGAGCCTATGCACATTGATATTTTGCTCTTGATCCACAATGATATTTTGTTCTTCGTCCATAACGATATTTTGTGCCTTATCTACAACGATTTCCTGTTCTTTGTCATTTTCCCATTTTGACCAAGCATCTTCAAGTAATATAGTTCGGTTCATCAGAGTATTGAAATCTGGGTAAACATGGGTGACCAGCTGAACATTCAGTCTATCGTTAAGTCCTTTCCGAAAGCAATCTTGCTTTTTCTTATCAGTCGATACTTCTTCTGGAGCATAGCGAGAAAGCTTCATGAACTTGCGAATATACTCTGGCACTGTCATAGCACCTTGTTTCAGGGAACGAAATTCATCCGCTTTCATTTCCATAATTCCTTCCGGGATATGATAGTCACGAAATGCATGCTGAAATTCTTCCCAGCTGATGGTGTCTGGTTCTGCTTTTGCTTCGAGGAAATTGTACCACCATTCAGCAGCTGCTCCAGTTAGTTGATGTGATGCAAACGTTACCTTTTCTTGATCATTCGCGTTGATAACATTGAGCTTCTTATCAATGTTTCTGAGCCAGTCGTCAGCTGCCAACGGGTCATCATCTGTGTTGTCGTAGACAGGTGGCCTGAGTTTCATAAATTCTATTATCTTAGAACCGATTCCCTGATTGTTCTGTTGTTCTTGCGAAAGAACTTGCAACAGTTGGGCTTGCATGGCCATTACTTCTGCGAAGTTGACTGCTGGTGCTTCAGGAGTCTCGTTACTACCTTGGTTGTTATTACCTTCGGTCTCTTGGTTGTTTCCTTCTTCGTCGTTGTGACCTGTCTCAGCTTCCAGGCTATGGGAATTGGAGGATCTTCTTTTGCTTGCTTTATGATGTTGTTGAGTGATTGGCTTCCTCCTTTTGTTGGTTCCATTTCTTGTAGTTCGTCCCGTAGGATCGAGATCTTCTGTTGCTTTTGCGTTGTACTCTTGACGAGTCTGAACTCGGGCGGACTTCTTTGGCGGCATCCTGGTTTCACCCGCAGGGATTTAGGCAGTGGTTAGGGAAAAAGATTTTGGTCTTAAGCTGTTGTTAAGCTGCCATCCTAGTTATTTTACTGTTGTTATTGTTATTATTCTATTTAGTTCGATTAAAAGCACACAATCATAGAAGAATACAGAAGCAAAATCAACAAAATCATCGAATCAAACAACGTGATTTATTTGTTGTGGTCTCATGTGTGAGCGTACTAAGAACGAGGTTTCAAGGCTTAAAGGTAGGATGACTATCGATTTCTGATTGTCCCCAAAACTCGACCAATAGTCCGTTGATCAAAAGAATCGAGAGGGTCATATGACTTAGTCGGATAAAGAAAAACCTGTTGCATTTGGAGGTGCTTCGTTGACCTGATGATTAGAGTTATCCATGCACTTGTAACACTATTCCACGTCTTCTTATGACAAACACTGCCACTTCTCATTGCCCAAAGACAGATTTGCAGCTCTCTTACATCTTTGATTATCATCAAGGTTACAAAATACCGTACATATACTAGTGGTGCCATCTTTCTGACGTATTGAACGAGGCTTGCAAGGTTGTTTTTCACAGAGAGCCCATTATGACGCTTCTAGCACAAGTAGTATATTTATAAACTTCAAAGTTTAGGACACATTACTGGGGTGTCACTTATCCTTGGTCATGTTTCTGAGTCATTCCATGCTCTTATTCACCTTCTCGGGACATTCGCCTATCATGTGTCCTTCCTGTTTGCAGTGGAAACAACGTCTTGGCTTCTTGGGCCATTCAGACATACCTTGACCCGATGCTTCATTGTCACCTTTCTTTTTCCGTCTGCGACGTTTTCGAGTATTCCGGCTTTGCAGGGCTTTGGTAAGGTCGGCAACTTCTTTCGTGATACTTCTCATTGTTTCTTCCAAATTGTCGATTCATTCTACCAGGTCTATGACACTGCAGATTTGTTTGTTGTTCCTATTACTGTAATTTCCTTGCTCTTGAGTCTTTTCTGGTATTACAGATTCAATCTCTGCAGTTAGTCCTGAAACTTGAGGCACTTCGTCCCTCATGTTGGTCTTAACAGCTTTTGTTTCCTTGCTTGGTTCGTAAAAGGGGCAATCGGCGTACTTATGTTCGGGGTTGCGGCAATTGAAACATGTCCTCTTGGTGCCCATAGCGGCATTGCCTTTGTTCTTTCTTTTGGGAGCCACATATGGTTTGCAGTAAACCTGGTATAATGTGTTCTCCACTTCTATAGTCTCGTAGTCGGGGTCATCCATTGGGTTGAATGTGCCTGTGCAGACATGGCGAGTTGAGAAGTGACTTCTGCGGATGGTCAGGAGAGGAACAGAAGATTTTCAAAGATCGGGGGAGAGGTACTATGGAAGATTTTGTAACTAGTTTTGAAAATAGTTATTTTCGAACGCGACAAATCCTAAGTTTTCGTTCTACGGTCAAGTAATGCTCTGATACCAATCTGTCAGACCCCATTTCTGGAATCTACTGTGCATCCTGTATCAGTCCCTGGATCAGTAGCTGATACGCACAAGAACACAGATATGATAATCAAAAGCATACTTCGAATAGATAAATAAGTAAGATACCTGATATAAGACCCTTAGTGGCGGTACGACAAGGATTCAAAACAATCCAAGTCCATCCGACCCACTAGAGGTGAAGCAGACAGCGGAAACCATGGCCCAACGCCACAAGCAAACTTGAGAAGCAGAACCGAAAACCCAATCGTCGTCGTCATCTACGAAGTCTTCACCTACTAAACCAACGATTGCAAACACGTGAGTACATAAGGTACTCAGCAAGCCCTACACTACTCAAGGGTATATATACATGCATATTTGGTCTTAGCAAGGAACAGGCGGTATGGTTCATTTGCAGCAAGTAAGTTTATGCAAGGTTCCCTAAAGCATGTGAAGGACAACTTAGATAAAACAGAGAAGTAATTGTCAATATTTTAGTTGGTTGGCCCTGGGGGAGTATGAAGCATTCCCGCCAGTTCCCAAGTTTTAGTTGGGCCTTCTGACCTCAATGGTCATACCGACCCGGCATACTTGCCATCACTTCCAAAACACGAGCAGACTACTGCTCACTCACACTTCAAGGAATGAGAGGTGGCTAATCATATCGAACTCAACAAAGATGCGTCATATGCCGTGACAACGTCCATCCGGATGAATTTTTACACTCTGCAGAGGTTGTACATCTTTTCCCACGGGCTATGCACTCTTGTACGGAGAGTAACATAACGCTCAATCCATCTTCTCCGAGTACCACACACAATGCCACCTACGAACCAACCCAGGGGCTTCTCATGAGACTACAATAGTCATCATGCAGACCCACTGCACTTTGATGTGCGGATCACAGGCCAGATCTCCTAAGCAATACAAACTCCGGAGTCTTCTCCTGGTTGCCCGTTTGCGCTACTGCCCTCCAGGTGGATCAAAGTGGTAGGCACCAAGAAGGTAGGGTAAGTCCTTCCCATACAGGTTCCGTGGTAGTACGAGAATCATCTTGTTAAAGGTTGAATGAACCGGTCCTTATGTGGCCGGGCAAGCGCCATGTCTCCCACACTAGGGGACTATTACACAATCCATCACGCCATCAATCACTTACTAATGGCCTTGCCCGCAATCCAACCATCCCATCACTGTCTCCATCATTATCACCTAACACGGTTGTTCTACTCCCAATCCCATATATCACGCACACCACCAACTCATTTCACGCATTTGTAAAAGTATATAAGTGAGTAAGGTGTGGCAATGTAGAAACATTGCGAGGGGTCCTAAGCAATCTAGTAACAAGGTGAACGTGCCATCATAGAAATGATGGAACTATCCTAACGTTATCAAGGTGACAGGTAAAACAAAGGGTAAACAAGGATTTAGATATTAACGCCTAAGTAACAGACATCAATATCAATAAGCAAGTAGGACTATAACTACACAATCAGTAAAATAACTAGTCAATGCATAGTACGAGATCAGGCCATATAGGTGCTTTGCGAAAACAGTAGGTTCAATCATGATCAAGGAGAAGTAGAGCTTGCCTGAAAGAACGCTATCCTAATCTTTCAATTCTGGATCTTCAAATCTTCTGTCGAAGTTGATGTCTTCGAGTCCTCCTCTTAAGCTTGTATCTTCTAACTCGTCTTCGGGTTTGGATTCTTCAACTCGTCCTCGAAGCTTGGATCTTCTAGATCTTCCTTGAATCTCCTGGCTCTTCCTCGAACCTCACGTAAGCTAGCGCATAAAAACATACTGTATAAACAAACTACCGCAAAGAAAATAAAGAACGAAAAGAGCCGAATAAGATCCAATTAACTCCAATAAGAATCGATAAAACTCCAAGAAAAATGGCTATGTTTATGCAATGCATATTTATTTATGAAAGATTATTTACTGCAAGTTTTATTCATGGCCTTATGAGGGCCATATTCACCTAGACAAACTATTAATTATCTAAGTTCTCTTAAAAGAGAAAAGGTGCAGGGTTTGGCATGAAACTCTATTTACTGAAGCCTTAGAGTGAGAATGATGAGATGCACCTGCTGCATTGATGGTGATTGCGTGCATATCTATTATATAAACTCTGAGTTATTTCTTATTAAAGAACATGAGTAGTTTTGAGGAGAGGATATGCGAATGCAGATATGTATATACATTTAGACATGCATGCATGCAGTATGGGTTACACAACCTATTGTTTAAAGATTATATTTTATTTGTAAGCATTGATGAGTTTATTAGCATAACTAAAGTTATTCATTTAAATCTATTATGGTTACATGCATATATTAAAGTACTTGTGCAGCTTATACTTATGCATGCAATGCTGAATGCAACATGCAATATGTTACAGAATTATTTAGCAAATAAACTTTATTTTATCAACAGATGATCCTACTAGATTAAAGATGTTGTTTATTTAAAAAGATAAAGATTTGCATAAGATTTAATGCATGATGGTGCAAAGCTACATGCTGAAGTCATGACATGCATTTACAAAGTAATTAAATAAATGATGAGAGGATAACCTCAAATAACAGCGAATGAAATACCAATAAAATTCTCAAATAACTGACGCCAAATAAAAGAGGTGAATAGATCAATTAACTAGATAAATGGCGAAGACAACATTGGATTAGGTTTGATTAGGCGATCACTGTGCTAGGCTAGGGTTAAAGCTAGGTCGTGATGATAAGAGGTTACTATACTTGAGGTGGGACGATACGACGAGAAGAGGTGGAATGGTTCAACAAGAGGGGTTAGGTTCAACACTAACAGGTGAAAGAACAGTTGCGATATGCGAGATCAGCGAAGAATGATTCGTCGAGATGGATTTATCGAACGAGGGGAAAAACATGGGGTATTGATGACTTGCGGATGTGGTGTGGAGCTCCAAGGACAGTACCAAAAGGTACTACGCGTTTCTACGAACGCGTGAGCGCGAGAATCGCCCAAAACGGAGCTCTGATGGAAAAGATATAGATGTTTAAAGATTCTAGGGGTTTGTTTGTAATTACAGCAAAGTTTCTAGGGACTTATCTATAAAACAGAAAAGTTCAGGGACCTATATGTAATTATGGAGAAGTGAGGGGCCTTTTTGTAAAAAGGTAGGGACAAAAAGCTAATTATGGAAAAGTGTAGGGGGGTTTCTGTAAAAGATAGGACTGGAATGTAATTACAGAAAAGTACAGGGTTGTTCTGTAAAAAGACAAGACCTAAACAGAATTAAAATAAACTAGAGGGGCCTATCTGTAAAATGTACAGGACCAGGGGTTTCCGGAAATTTCCGGAATTATTTTTAAATGGAAAAAGATGGTGGACCGGGTCTACAGGTGTGTGGACCAGGTCTACGGGCGGTCCACGCACGTTCACGGTGGACTGACTGATCTGGAGCGTTGGATCTGAGATGGACGGCCGAGATTAATCGGGGCGAGAGGGCGGTGGCCGGCGGCGACTGAGCGGCGCGGTCGACGGCGGCGACTCGCCGGAGTTGGCCGGAACGGCGCTCCGGTGGGTCAAACTTGATGCGAAGCGGCTCGGGAGAGAGAGGAGGGAGTGGGGAGCTCACCGTGGAGCGTGTCGACGACGCGCGGCGTCGGGGCGTGCGGCCGACGACGAAACGCGGCGGTGAGATGGCGGTGTCGGCGAGGTGGGGGAGCCGGTGGTAGAGCGGGAGGAGAAGGGGTCCGGGAGGTGCGCGGCTGCGCGGCGATGCTGGCACGCGCACGGGGCGCGCGAGACGAGGCCGGAGAGGGGGTCGACGGCGAGCTCGCGCGGCGGCGAATGGCGGCGCACGGCGAGGCTAGGGTTAGGGTTCGAGGAAAGAAAAGAGGACGTCGGGCTCGGTTTTGTAGGGTCGTGGTGTCGTGCAAGGCAAGGCGGGGCAGAGGAGGCTTCGAGGCGAAGCATCGCCGGAGTATATGCGAGGTACGGTGGCCTTATCCGGTCCGGCGGCGACCTTATCCTCTCGGGTCCGCGCGAAGTCCAACTTTGCGGCGCCGCCCCGTACAAGTGACGTCGATTCGGCATGGCTACAGAGCTCGGGAAGCTGAGGTGGAAAGGAAAGAGGGCACGTCGGCGGCGACGCGTCAACGACGGCGGCGGGAGGCTGAGCTGGAGGTTGGGGACGGCGGCCGCTGAGCTGGGCCAGGCCGGAGTGGGCCGAGTTGGGCCGGGAGGAGAAAGGGAAAGAGAGAGACGGCCCGCGGCGGGAGAAAAGAAAAGAAAAGAAGAAGGGGAAAGGAAGTGGGCTGGGCTGGCGGTGCTGATGGGCCGAGGGAGAGGGGCGCGGCCCAGCTCGGAGAGGAGAAGGAGAAAAGAAGAAAAGAGGTATGGGCCGGCTGGAGAGAGTAGCGGGTTTCGGCCCAGAGTTTTAGGGAAAAGGAAAAGACCTTTCTTTTTGCTGGAATTTCGATTTGGTCAAATTTGAATGGGATTTCAAGTTTGAGGGAAACAATAAATTGAGAAAACTCTCGATAAAACAAATGAAGGTCCACAAATGCATATGGTGAACTTTGTGCAAGGTTTAAATTCCAAATTTTGAAATTCAAAGTGTATCTGCCAAGCTTGAAGTATATTCCTTTTAATTTGTTGTAAAATTCAAAATGGTTCAAATATTTAGTAAATATTAAATGTAAACAAACACTTGAGCATAGATTCTATATTTTGAAAATTTCAGATTCCACTAGGTTTGAATTACTTTTGTTAGTTTTTATTTCTAAAATTTGATGAGGAGGAAAGAAATAAACAAAATTCAAAATCGGAGTGATTTTTATTCCATTTTATTTTTGATCTGAAATTTGGGCTGTTACACCCAAGATCGACTTCGATGCGCACGGGTGCTTTTCTCCATAAAAAAATCCTCTAGCTTCTCCCTACTCAACGCACAGGTATTAGAAGGGCCGAGCCGATCTCACACGGTAAAGAGCTCCTAAAGGTAGGAAGAAGGGTTCGAGAATTTTCTTGACCTGCGTGAGAAAATCTTTTTTTACAAAAAATGCCTCAGGAATGGTTTATCTTCGCAGGTCGAATTTAGTACTACCAAACATTGGAAATGAACCCTCCTCATTTCCCCCATCCCACTCTTTGATGAGTGGGCCCAGATTTTAGCGCTCCTCAGCTGCGGTCCAGCCCACTAGGCTCAATCTCGAGGCAACCCATAGACTATTGTGCCCCAGCCCACACCTGAACCTCCGCACCAGCCAGTCCAGCGTCTCACGAGTCACGACGAGTGCCCCCAAACCTAGCCGAGCCCACGGCGAACGAACGGCGGGTCGCCGGCGACCCGCGGCGGAAGCTCGAGCATCACCGAGGCGTGGGAGACAGGACGAGAGGCACCGCTCGGTAAGTTTGATTTTCCGGTCTAGGTGCAGTTCTCTAAGACTGTGATGAGTGGCCCGTGCTTCCTTGTTGTTCCGACGAGCGGCGGCGGTAGGAGGCAAGGTGGCGGTGGCCTCGCGTTGCCTCATTTCTTCCCGTACCCGTTCTCCTTCGTCCCCTCCCGTGTTCCCGTGTGTACCCGCTCAGCGGCACCTCGCGCGCCGCCACATCGCCGCTGACCAAACCAGCCGAATGCCTCTCATCGTTGCCCCTGGCTCCTTCGGTGCTGTCACCTCTTCTTCCCTCCCCTCTCCTCTCATCAAGACCATACTCTGCCAGAGCCACAAAATGCAAATTTCTCATCTCATTTTTCTTGCTGCAAGCTTTTAGAAGTTCCGGTTCATATAGTATTCAATTGATTTAGGTAGTAGTGTTTGTTGCGGAATAGTTCGAATGTTCAGCTTCAAAATTTTCGATTTTTTTTCTTGAGTGCAAACTCCTTGTTCACACTCTACAAAACTAATCATCAAAAGCTCAAAATTCGTAAAATTTAGGAATAAAAATTCGAGCCTGTTTTTCGGCTAGATGTGACAGAAGAAAGGAGGAGAACAGTCAGTATTTAATGGTATGAAATGACCACGTCTACCTGTGGTTGCATATTTTCTGGCATGTGACCCTGCATTAGCTGCACTCCCACACCAAACGGATGGTTGCATCTTGTGTGAGCAATGCTCTGTTAGGCTTCTATTGTGCAATTTGCGCTTTGGTGGTTGATGGTTTAATTTATCAATCTTATTTGAATGAACAAGATTTAATCTCTTCATACAGTTCTTTTCAGTTTTTTCCTCTACCGAATGATTTATCAGCATCATACCGTTCAACTAAGTCACAATTTCTGACTTCTTATTTTCGCCAATATTTTGCTCCTCAGGTTCGACCCCTTGCTAGTTGACTGCTGAAATACAGATCAATCACGCTAAATTTTGCTATGGCTGCTGAGGAAGATGTGAAACAGAGGCAGATCGTCGAAACGCGTGCCAGAAATATCAGCCACAATGTTCGATGCACTGAATGTGGTAGTCAATCTATTGAAGATTCACAAGCTGATGTTGCGATTCTACTGAGAAAGGTACTTTTCTTCTGTTTTACCATTGAGTAACAGAGTTACTTGCCTAGTTGTTCCTGGTTGCAAGACTTGGAATAATGATTGTTTTAGTAATCGTACAAATGAATTTGTCAGCTTGCTAGTATGGAATGTGCTCATTTCTGATATTCCATTGTATGAACCTGTCAATTAATGATCTAAATCAAACTAAATGCTACATGTTGGAAACTGGAATAAGGTAGCTGTTATAATATTGATTATATAAGACCAAATCTGCATTGGTGAAACCGTACATTTAACATGGTCATTTTTTTCCTACATAACTACCGTGTTTAAGAAGTACCCTATCATTTAAAATTTGTAAGGGAGATAACAATCGTGAGAGAAACATCACATGTCCTTTATAGCATCCATAAATGGATTGATAGGCGTGTCTCCATTATCTGTTTTGAAAAAGATCGGTGCTATATATTTTCATGAAGTTTAAACAAATTAATTTTGTGCGCTTAACAAGATGTTGAATTCAATAGTAATGGTTTATTAGCAGCATCAATTTTCTGTTTGAAGTGTCGTTAATTTCTGTCAGATAGTAATTGCATTGCTATGGCATTTTGCAGCTCATCCGTGATGAAATTAAATCAGGAAAGAGTGATAAGGAGATCTACAAAAAACTAGAAGATGAGTTTGGAGAGACGGTCCTGTACGCCCCCAAATTTGATCTTCAGACTGCTGGAATATGGCTTTCACCTGTAAGATTATTTAGGACTTTTAACATTTCCTTTAGGCTTTTATTCTTGTCGGTAGTATGACCATAGCTAATAGTTCGTCTAATACCGTGAAACATATCTCCTGTGAAAGATGTTATTGTACATACCACTGGCTTGGTAAAATACTTGTGCTGCTGATTTTGCTTGTAGTCACCTGATTGAGCACACTCTGTGCAGGTCATTGTGGGTGGTATAGCAGCCGGTATCTGGGCTTATCAAAAGCACAGGCAAAGGACAAACGTTCACATTATGGCTCTGAACCTCATCCGAGGGGTCCCGCTGACTCCAAGGGAAAAGGAGACCATGCTTGACATCCTCACGCCACCACCGGCCGCGCCAAGGAAGTGGTGGTGGCCAGGCAAGTGATGTTTCCTGCTTTTCTTAGCAAGATAAAGTGCTCGTTTCCAATGTTTGTAAGACTAGGATGGCTAAGTTTTGCTAGAGTGTTGATATATATTTCACGTGTAAAACATTAACCAAAGATTGGTGTTATGTTCGTGCTGCATGGATAGAGCAGTATGTTGTGGTCATAAGCCGTTTCTGACGGATCAGGAGCTATGTAAACCATCTGAATGCCTGATGTTGCCCTTGTTTGTTCTCAACTATGGAGCTCTTTTTGGTCAGTGGCTCTTATGTGTACTCAACTGCTGATGAGCGAACAGGTGATCGCGCAGCTGATAGTAATGCAGAACAGAACATGTTTCCTTATTTTCTGTTTGATGTATGCATATACAGTATTTCCCTATCTAATGAAAGCTTTTTGGGTGCAATTGAGCTAAATAATGTCAGTCACGTCCATCTGACGAATGTTACCACGGCTGCTTCTTTCATTGACAAGCTTTATGCCCCATCTGACGTCCACGCAGCGCCTGATGTACGGCGAGACCTTGTCCAGGTCTATGTCCTTCCCTGCCGCACAATCATAGGCCGACGGCGAGTGGAAGCACGGCTCGACGGAGGCCATCCGCCGGCACGGCGGGTCCCGCGGGTCGAGCCCCTCCCACCAGTCCTTTGCCCACATGGGCGGCCTGGGCATGACCAAGGGGCGCAGGCCGGCTAGCCCCTGCGCTACGTACCCGAAGGTGGAGAAGCCGCTGGTGACGAGCACGTCGCACATGCTGAGCAGGTACATCTCGCTCAGCGCCCGCATGTCGTGCGCCGCGTCGTCCCACCGCTGCCGCCCCTCGTGGCTCGGCTGGTGCACGCCGCCGGCGACCGTGCTGCCGTACTCGTCCCTGATCCGCTCGTAGTACCACGAGCTCAGCGACGTCACCAGCATCGCATAGGACGGCGGCGACGACGACGTGACGTTGGCTGCTGCTGCTGCTGCTGCGGTCTTCTGCGGGAGGAGCTTCTCGTCGCGGACGCAGGAGAGGACCTGGTCGAGCACGCCCTGCCGCGGCTGCTTCTTGTGGAACACCCTGATCTGGACGCCGACGACGCGGCGGCCGGCGCCGGCGAGGTTGGCGCGGTGGTAGCTCGTGACAGCGTGCCAGACGGCGTTGGACGGGTGGAAGAGGTACCGGCCGAGGTGGTGGAACGCGGCGTCCTTCTCCGGGAACATGGCCTCCAGCTCTTCCCGGAACGGCTGCGTCAGGAACAGCCCCGGCACGATGTAGTTGTCCGTCTTCATCAGCAGCCACGGCACGCGGCCGAGGAGCCGCTGGTGCGCGCCGCAGAAGAAGAGCTTGTCGTGGTAGCCGTACCCGCCGGCGAGGTGGAGGTACACGTACGGCGGCGTCCGCGCCGACGACCACGACAGGTTCCCGTCGGCCGACGACACGGCGACCGCGCCGTTCTGCAGCATGTTGCCCAGGCTCTCCTTGGACTCCTCGTCGTAGCTCAGGAGGCCTCTAAGCGGCGACCAAAATGACCACCATGCCGGACGGGGCAGCAGCCACGTCGTGCCCGGGAACGGCTCGCAGAAGAGGTCGGCGACGTCCTTGCCGCCGTCGACAAGGAGGACGCGGTCCGTGAGGACGGCGTACAGGAACGCCGACGCGATGGCCAGCATCCGGTTGCCGAGGCCGCGGTAGCTGATGTAGACGAGGTAGCGGCATTCGTCGTCGTCGTTGTCATCGGCGTCGGCGCCCTCGCCGGCCTCGAGCCGCCGGAGCGCCTTCTCGTGCGAGGCCGTGCCGGGGCCGCATCGCCTTTGCAGTGCTTCTTGCTCGCGGAGCTTGGCGATGAGGTAGGGGGATGGCTTGCGTGACGACTTCTTGTGGTAGCCGGCAAACTCGTACCGGCTCCGGCACGACCCGTAGCTGAATTCAGTGGTGAGAAGGCCGTCGAGGAGATGGTCGGCGGTGAGGTTCGACGGTGTTATGTCTTCCAAGCCTGATGGATCACGCGTGCATGTAGAAAAGTAAAATTAGAAGTCTAGCTAAAAGGAAGTAATTTCTAAGCTAGGAGCTTACACGGTTCAGCTAAAATATTTCATATCCCACACGAAAGCTGAAAAGAACCATTGTTCGAAACATTCCTTTGCAAGGTGATTAGTGGCAAACTATAAGTGCTATTTAAGATGTTCGAAATATGATGAAACATGCTCCGGTTTAGGTTTCTTTCACCGGAATCTAACCACCTAAATTCAAGTTTCGGACTCATCACCTATGCGTCTATTTATTGCTAATTATTCATTCATTGATGTGTAATGTGCTTGTTGACAACGAGGAGACTATGGGATTCTTTTAGGGGAAAAAAAAACTCCCAAACCACCCTAGCGTACTCATAACAACCCCCATATTTTTGAATGTGCTCTCTTAACTTTGGAGGAGCCTCTGGTGTCGTGGTCAAGACCCATATTTTGATTGAGCGATTTCTGTTGAGCAATGAAATGTATCCGTCATCTTTCCTCCACATGAAGACATCTCAGTAACAACTCCGGCATCTCAATAACAACTCCGGGCACTAAATCACTGGTGCTGTGCGATCTCCCTCTTTCAGACCAAGTGACATGTCCTTACCTGCTCTTTTTCCGGATGTAACATATTCTCACGCTAGTCGGAGCTAGTCGATTCATGCATCATATTCATTTGGATTAATTCAGGTCAAAAAGGAAAAAAGAACAAAACAACATTTGACCCTAATGAAATGTTTTGAAAGGTTTTGCCAAAACTTAATTTGACCCTGAACAAAATACGTACTTGAAATACGAGATGCACCGTCGGCGGCTTACACAGAAGCCGCGGATTGCGCATTAATTGTTGTGAGCGCCAATAATAACTGTGTCGTGACGTCGTGTTTACCAGAACAATGGCGTTTGGCCTGACCCGACCCAGCGTGAACGTGCATGCGCCGATGCGCGTGTCCTCCGCGCCATGGACGACGTGGGTGGTGGAGGAGGAGACGGTGGTGCCGGCCAGTCTATCCATACCGCTCGTCGGAGCTGTCTGAGCGGCATCCACCCAGCATATCCTCCGGCAATGCTTTGTCGCCTAGCTCCTAGACTACTTGTATGGTCCCTAAATTTATTTAAAAAGACTAGTATACGGCCCCTCTCGAGAGGACTCACACGCTCTAAATTAGCCACGTATTTTTTTTTCTAGCTAGGCATATAGTATATCTGGTTGGTACTTGGTACTATCATTTTCGGTCTTTTTTTTGTTTTGTTTCTGGTCTGCAATATCGAGGCATTAGCTATTTTAACCTACGCTCTACCGTCTGTCTAGCTAGCCAGCAACGACGAGAGCATCCCGTTGTTTGTAACGTACGTACCTTGTTCGTCGTCGTCGAAGAAGAGGGACGCCGGCATCCCGTTGGGCTCGCCGCCCCCGGCGGCGAAGAGCACGACGACGGCCACTGCCAACGCCGCCGCCCCGCAGACGGCCGGCAGCATGGCCTTCCTCGTCGCGCAACCCCGCGACGACGGGGGCCACCACCGCCGCGTCCTCGTCGCCACGGCCGCTTTCTTCATCAGCTGCTGCTCCTCGGCAGCCGCCGGCGACGAGACGGAGAAGGGGGACGGGCAGTGACGGTGACGGCGCTTGTTGTCTGCGCCGGCGCCAGCGCCGTGCAGCACGTCCATGTGTTATCGATTCCCGCTCGATTTAATTGCTCTGCTGTTTTCGCCAATATAATCGCATGCAGGAGTGAATCTACAGAGATACGTACGCGCGTGGACATAAAGATAGCTAGCAAGGACCCAACGCGCGCGGACGCTGCTTGATTTGTCCTAAGCTAGTTTGGGAGGCGCGGGCTTGGCAGTAGTATTGACCCGGCCACGACGACGACTCGGCATGCACTCCCGCGGCGGCGAAGCTGCCAATGCTTTTGCTTTTGGTTGTGTGGATTATATACGGGATATATATATAGAACGAAGTGCTTCCACTTGCAGAGGAACGCGAATTAAGCACTAGGGCAGGAATGGATATACTTGCCATCGATCGATCGTCGTGTAGAGTACGTCGTTGCTAGCTGCAGGGTGGGAAACTTTGGACGATCGCTTTCGACTGACTGACTCGCTATTCCTGTACGTGGTGCGCCGGTCGCAGCTAGAGAGTAGAGAGATCGATTTCGCACGAAGCTTCCTCTGGGTGCCGGTGCCACTGTGCCACCGTCGTCGCAGCTACGTTAATTTGGGTGCAGGCTCAGGCGAAAATGCGCCCACCTGTGCGTCAGCGGTTTAGTTACTAGATATGCCGCCGTCCACTTTGCACGGTGGCCATGACCATGAGCTTGACCTCATCGTCGTCCCGCGATCCCTACCTTATGTCTAAGGTCTGACGTGTGCGCCAACCTATTGTACGTACAGGGCGAGGCGAGATTGCGGAGGGTACGTAGTGTACCTGTACGTCGTCCTCGCGCGTCGGGTTTGATCGACAACGTACTACCGCGAACGGAGGGAGTGATTCAGCCTTGGGACTCTTTCTCTTCCAATCCTCACTTTCTGTTCCCCTTAATTCACGGGCCTCGTTTCTGTATTATAATTTTCCGTTCATAATTTGTTTTTGAAATAATAAGACATACATGGACAACAACGTTATCTGTCGCAAAAACCAACGTTATTTGCAGGCGGGATGCACCAAAAATCTCTGGCTGGCATCAATCTCGGCAGGCAATTTCGAGGCATTAGGTAGCCATAGTAGTCTACGGTGTACCGTTTGTCTATTGCTTGCCAACGACAACGACAGCCATTCCGATCAGCCAAGTGTGCGCGCGCTGGGCCGGCGGTAGTGTGTAACGTACGTACCTTGCGCGTCGTCGAAGAAGAGGGAGGCCGGCATCCCGTTGGGCTCGCCGAAGAAGTCCCCGGTGAGCACGACGACGGCGGCGACTGCCAACGCCGCCGCCACGCCGACGGCCGGAAGCAGGGCCCTCCTCGCCGCGCACCACCGCGTCCTCGCCACGGCCGACGCCTTCATCGTCAGCTCAGCTGCTGCTGGTCGCGCGCTAGCCGCCGCCTGCGACGAGAAGAACGGGGACGGCCGGGCAGCGACGATGACAACGGTGTGCTTATATATCTGCGACGAGCAGGACGGAGACGGGCAGCGACGAGCACAACGAGAAGAGAACCCCGCTAATAATTTGCTTGGATTTGGAGCTCTGCTGCTGTTTACCGGTCGCACTTAGGCGTATGTTTGTTGTCTTTGGAATCGGATATATAGCGAGAGAATTCCTTATTTGGCCCTAGTAAAGTTTGTGGTTCCTTATTTGGCCCAATCTGAAAAAAAGTTACTCATATGACCCAAACGGCAAATTTTGTTCCTTATTTGGCCTTCCGTGTGATCTGTTAGGCCTGGCCGTGAAGTGCCTCTAAACAGCGATTTGAAATGTCCATCTTACCCTTACCCGAGCTGAACGAATCGTTCTCAGGAAACAGCGACCCGCACGACCAGAACAAATCGAAAACAGAGAGCGGCGCAGAAAAAAAAACAGACGCAGGGCGTCGGACTGCCGCCGCCGCGGATGGAAGGGGCTAGCGCCATGGAGGCGGGCTGCTCCGCCGCCGACGCTAGAGGTTCGGATCCCGGGCCTCCCCCCGTCGATCCCGTTGGAGGTGGAGCTGCAGCCGCGCGCGTCGAGGGGGCGGGCACCGTCCCCGTCCTGTGCGATGGGGAGCAGCGTGATGCAGGAGCGGTGCGCGGAGTCCCGGGCGCGGCCGCGGAGGCGTCGTCGGGCGCGGCCCCGCTGGCCACCGGGAAGGCCGCCGAGGCTGTACAGAATGCGGGGTGAGCTCTCTGTTCCTGTTGTTCCTGTTTCTCTAGGGTTAGTGCCAATTTGTTTAGGATTAGGGTGCGTTCGATTGAGGGAAATGGCAGAGGAGATAGCCTGCGTTTTATTTTGCTTGTTTGTGAGGGTTGGCACACTTTAATCATGCATCTTATGCAAGCTCCACGATTAGCCATGGCGGTTGGTTTCTTTTCCCTTTTTCTCTTACGCATGTGAGGAGAGGAAGACGATGACTAGAGATGGGACCAGGTGTTTTTGCTATGCACACATAATAATGTACCATGTCAGCATGTCTAGTAGGCTTTTAGTGGCACAAAAAAGTTCCAAAATAAACACTATAGATTATACTTGCACATTGTTAGTTCTTTACAATACTTTTTTTTTTCCTATTTCTTATGCGATTGTCTAATCTATCGCCAAGGGCTTAATCTAGATGATTTACCGTTGTTTCTTTTTTTTCAATGACAGGTTGGATCCAACAACAAGTTTCTTGTTGAAAATTAAATTGGTGGGCAAGAAGGCTAGAAAGGATGTCAAATGTTTTAGCTTTGAGAAGGTTGTGGATTCAGACTTGACAAATTTTAAAGATCTGGTTGAATCAGTGGTAGAGGAGTTCCCTCCATGTTATTTGGAAGTACCACATGTGCAATATTACGATGAAGCTGCAAAAACCTTTCCCGAAATAAAATCTGACCAAGAGTTGATGTTTATGTTTACTAAGCATTGGAAGACAAAGGTTGTCATCATGTTTATTGTATATTGTGCTCTCTCTGATCCATATGAGCCAATCTCAAAATGGGAATTTGAGGTCGATGAGCAGCCAAAAAACATGGAAGACGATGATGAGGATGATTACCTTAGAAATCCATTACCAGAGAATGAGCATGTAGGGGTTGATGAGGAGAGTATGTACTTACACATGGTACCACAGCATAAGCCTGTGAATGCTTTTGTTGCAGCTCCCCCACACTTAAACCTTTACTCGTCCCGAGGAAAGTTAAGAATGAAAATCAACTTGCATATAGTCACATCAATCATAGAAGTATTTCAAATCTTCACGAGCTGAGCATTTAGTCATTGTGAGATTAAATCAATTTAGTATTCAGCAAGCATGTTCACAATATGGGTACTAAACATGAAAGAGTACTTCCCAAAGCAATCCTTGAAAATATTCAACTTAATGCACATGACTTTTCCACTTATGTGAATCACCAAAAAGGTATTGTGAGCAAAAGAACTATCCTTCTCAAACGATCAAGTCAACAACTCAACTTCAATCTCTCACCTAAATTACTCAAAAGCCTAGCCTACTTTATCGATATATGTATGTGTAAGGCCATATGAGTAGCTTGGTGAGGAAATTCAAGGAAAATAGACATAAATCAACAACATATTGCAAAGCTAAGAAATAACTCTAATTAGTTTTACTGAGACTTGTCAAAAGGCCATTAGGAAATGAATTGAGAAAGAAACTCACACCTTTAGAATAGTGGACATATACTTGTGTGAATGAACAATCACAAGTAGAGAACGTAATCTTTTTAAACAGGTGACAAAGCTGTTCTTTCTTCTTTGCATATCTATCAGAAACTTCCTGGCATTTTCGAAGGATATCGAATGCATAGAATTGTGGACATGATTGGAAAAAGAAATTCTTGGCTACTAATCAATGATAAGAATTCAAGGGAATTCACTCTTCCCCCCACACTCAAATTTTTGCTAGTCCCGAGCAAAACAGCGCAAGGTACAGACTTTATTTACTTTTTTCTTCTTTTTTTTCTTTTTTTTTCTCTGTGTGCCGGTCGGCACAACTTGTGCCGGTCGGCACACTGTCTGTACTTGCCAATTTCGCTCTGGATTTTTCGTTGGAACTGCTGTGTCAGATGTATAGCCAAGAATACAGTAGGATGTGGTCAAGGATTGATATTCGAATCAAAGAATTTGGTTCTCAAGTATCGGATACTCGGCGAATTATGCATAATTCCAATGCGGTAATTTGCATAGCTCGAGTGGGAATAGGCTAGAAAATCATCACGATACGCGAAAGATGTGGCCAATTTTCCAAGTCTCATACCCTAAGAATTAAATCTTAACCGAGCTCAATCATCAATCCTAGTCTCTACTTAGCAAGGGCTTAAATTGAGTCACATATATTTGGCATTGGTAGGCACAACCGAATGATATGGAGTAATTCTAAAGCTCACAATAAGAACATTTGAATTTTATAAAGAAATAGGTACTAAGTCATGTCATCCAAAATTGATCTTTTATTTGACCTTGCATGGGAATTTTGAAATGCACTACGCCACATATGAAGTGTTTGCCGAATACACTTTAGTGAAAGTTCGAAATTTTATTTAGGCTCAACATCGCTCGATTATCATTAACACTTCTCAAGATAGACATACATACTCGTATCATTTTTCAAATAAAACATAAAGATCATCGTCATATTGGATTTGAAAACACGGACTACATGGTGATGTATCATTCTAAACAAACCACTAGCACACTTGCATAAATAAAACTAGACTACTAGCACACATGCATGAATAAAAGCACACAAACAAACTAAACACACCGATACATGGTTTCCCAACCCGCTCACACACACATAAGGAAATAAATAAAAAGAGAATGCGAAAGGGAAAGAAAAACGCAAACCGGGAAACCGATACAAGTTGTGCCATACACAACACTCTACCCATCAAATGGAGGTGGCTGATTGTAGTCGAAGCCGTAGTACGCCGCCTCCAATCTCCCGAACTCGTCAATCATCGCCTCGGTGTTGCTCCGCATCGCGCCCGCCAAGTTGTCGATGCGTTCAACGTATTGAACGTTGTTGTCGATGTACCGATGCATAGGGGCAAAGTTCGCCCCTGGAGGACCGGCAGGAGCATAGTAGGGTGCCCCCTGGAAATGCTGAGGGTAGACAGGGGGCATACCAAAGTACCTTGGGTCGGTGCCGGTCGGCACCTGGCCTGTGCCGGTCGGCACGAAGCCCGTGCCGATCGGCACGGGTGCCTGCTGCGCTGGTTGATGCTGCGCGGCTGCTGCCGCGTCCCAGCTGTCCCAGTCTGCCGCTGCGCTCGCCGAAGACTGGCCGACGACCTCCTTTCTCCCGCGCTTGGTCTTCGTTACCTTGTGTCGCTCGCGGAGGTCGGCCTCAAGCCAATTCCCTCCGTCGATCTTGTTCGGGAGGAAGAGGGCGAGCTCGGGGCAGGGAAGCTTGATGCCGGTGCCGCACACGTAGTAGCCGAGCTTGGCGCTACCCGTGATGGTCTTCCCACGCACCATGGACTCGTCGATGAGCGCGGCCCTCGGCCATACCCCGACCTTGGTGAGGAACTCCTCATCTATGTCGATGTTGGGGAAGATGCGGCCGCGGATGTTGGTGTAGTAGAACTCCTCCTCACGGCTCGTGAGGGTGAACCCCTCCCGAACCGCGTGCGGTACATATGCCGGCTCGCTCGGCTCGGCCCCATCGGCTGTCCGCCCGCCGCGGCGCGGCGGCGGCGGCGGCGGCGGTCGCGCTCCTCGTGCGCGGCCTCGGTCCTCGAGGGATGCCGATGTCGCGGTGGCCGATGAAGAAGTCATCCCGCCCTCGTGGCGGTGTCATCTCGACGGAGAGCTCGGGGCTATCATAGCCCACCGAGCTTGCCCTTCTCGTCGAGGTGAAGGAGCCGGTGTCGCTGCCGGAGTTGTTGTCGCCGGCTTGGTGCGACCCGCCGTAGTGGTGTGATCCACCGGCGTGGTGCGGTCCACCGGAGTGGTGTGATCCACCGGAGTGGTGTGACCCGCCGGAGCTGAACCCCCGGCGAATCTTCTTGCCGGCGCTCTTGAGCGTGGAACTAAACCCCTTCATTTCCTGCGAAAGAATGGAAACGTATCGCGCAAATGGAGGAAGTGGAGGAGTGGAGAGGGTTACCAGGAAGTTGTGGCGAAAATGGAGGAGGTGATGCCCCTTCTTATAGCTCTCCATGGCGTCCAAGGGAAGGAACCCGCGCCGGTTCAAATTCCCTGCGCATGCCGGTCGGCACAGTGCCGTGCCGGTCGGCACGATTCAAAATTTCGCGGATTCCGTCGTACCTCGGCTGCCACGCCTTCTTTTCCTCTTCCCCATGACATGTACAGTGTCGGATGTCGGGGAACAGGGGCGCACCTGTAAAAGATTAGCTTTCCCATGGTGTGCCGATTGGCACGGAGACCGTGCCGATCGGCACAATTCAAATTTGCACAGATTCGCACGTACCTCGGCTTCAGCAACTTCTTTTCCTCTTCCCATGCTTGATACAGTGTCGCATGTCGGGAGACAGGGGAGCACGTTCGAAATTTGAATTTTTCAGGTGGTGCCGATCGGCACGGGAACCGTGCCGGTCGGCACATTTGCTCCATCCCGAGGCTGGGTGCTCGATGTCCCCCCTGTGCTCGGCAGCTGCTTGGGTGTCAGTGGTCTTTCCTCCTTCCAATGTGCACAGACTTTGATGATCCAATTCGAATTCTTGGTCGATGTGCCGGTCGGCACAGCTGCGTGCCGGTCGGCACTGTGTAGTCCGCGCCCGATTCAAACTTCGTTGCTTTATGTAGTCAAAATTTCAAATTTCTTCGCGGTTGTCAGGCTCCCTGTAGCATCGAGATTCTTGGAGGTGGCGTTTCCATGCTGTGCCGATCGGCACTGCGGTGTGCCGGTCGGCACCATCCAGAATTTCCTCTTTTTGTTTCTTTTCTTCCTGCGCTGTTAGTGAACAAGCGAAATACAAAAACAAAAACTGCAGAAAGTAAACAGACAGCGCAGATGTTCACACAAAAGTTAAAACAAACACTTGGACTAACAAATTTTATTCCGGGAGCATTATTGTGGATTACAAGCAAACAATTTAAAGGCCGGGTTGCCCTCCCGGTTAGCACTAAATTTCTAATTCACGGGTTGCCCTCCCGAAAGCACTAACACACAAAGACTCACCCTATGACTCGCTCCCGAAAATTGGGTTGCCTCCCAAAAAGCGCTCTTAGTTTTAAAAAGGTCGTAGAGCTTGACCTCCCCGCATAAATCACTTCCTTAGCGTCGCCTTACGGGAAAAAGTTGCGACACTACAAGGTTCTCTTGTCTCTTCTCCTTCAATGATAGGACATGTCCTTCCTCCAATTACCCTCGATTGCTTTATGGTGCGGAGACTTGTATTTCTCAACCCACTTGGATACCGTACGGCCTTCTTCTCCCTTGGGGCGAAAATTAAATGTGTAGGAGGCTCCACTTATGTCAAAGCTTATCTTTCCACTCCCCACATCAATGTTTGCCTTCGCTGTCCTCAAGAATGGCCGGCCCAAAATCAATGAAGTCTTTGTCCTTCTATCCATATCAAGCACAATAAAATCCACAGGAACTATATGATCACCAATTTGGACAGGCACATCTTCAGCAATTCCATCGGGATAGCGAACCGATTGATCGGCCAATTCCAAACACATGGCCGTAGGCTCCAACTCTGGCAAATTCAAACTTGCAAAGACATAGCTAGGCATGACACTTACACTTGCTCCAAGATCACATAAAGCCCCTTCAAAGATTTGAGCTCCAATCAAACACCGGATACTAGGAGATCCGGGGTCGGGCTTCTTTTCTGGTGTAATGTCATTAATAGCTGCAGTGCACTCTCTTGTCATCTTCACTACTTCTTCCGATGCTAAGGACTTCTTGCTTTGCATAATATCCTTTATGTACTTAGCATAGGTGGGCACTTGAAGAGCATCAAGGAACGGAACATTGATATATAATTTCTTCATAATATCGACAAACCTGGAGAATTGCTCATCGTGATGTCGAATCCTCTCTGTCTTGGTCAACAGCTGCGTATCCAGAAAGGTAGCAGGACCATGTTCCTTGTTCTCAGTTCCCCTTTTCAGACCCGAGAGGTCAATTTCTTCTACGTGCCGATCGGCACCATCCCCGTGCTGGTCGGCACCGTCTACTGTAGCGTGCCGGTCGGCACGTGGTCGTCTTGCTCCAGCTGCGAACTTCGGATCTTCGGTTTGCTTCCCAGACCTCGTCTCGATGGATTTCAGCTGTTCTGCAGAGCGGGTATTACCAGGAAGAGCTCCTTTCTCGCTTTTTACCGACTCCGCTAATTGGGCCATTTGTTTCTCCATCATCTTCATGAATTGGAGGATTTGCTGATTAGAACTCCCCACTTCGATGACCTTGTCATTGATTGTCTCAAGCACACGATCAACTTCCTTGAATTTGGCTTGAGTATCCTTGTTGACCTTCTCTTGAGTTTGAAAGAACTCTTGGCATTGAATACGAAGAGGGATGGCATTTTGCATAGACGATGACGGGGTGAAGCTACTCCTTTGTTGCTGATATGGAGTCTTCCATCCTTGACTCTTGACATAATTGAGCATTTTCATATCTTCGGGGCAATCCTTGCTCACATGACCAAGTTCTCCACATTCTTCACATGTGGAACGGGCTTCCGCTAGCTTGACGGTCTCTTCCTTGGGAATATGATCAATCTTGTCCAATCTCCTTCGTATGGTGTCAAGCTTGTCCATGAGCAATTCATCATAAGCTCTTTCCACCACACTCTTCATTTTTCCCGTGGAAGGTTGAAGGCTTCTACTTTCTCTCTCGCCAACCCATGATTGATTTTGCTCTATCTTCTTGATCAAAGCCGTGGCTTGAGCGGGTGTCTTGTCCAAAAATGATCCTCCAGCCGAAGCATCTAAGTGTTGTCGGGACAAAAGATTCAAACCCGTGTAGAACCTTTCCACTAGCTCCCATTCAGCAAGACCATTGTGCGGACAAGCATCCTTGTACTCATTGAATCGATTCCATGCTTCTCCAACGCTCTCATCAGCAAGTTGAGTGAATCCAAGGATCTTGTTCTTCAAAGCTTGAGTCTTGCCTGGAGGGAAGTACTTTGCCAAAAATTCTGCAGAAAGTAGATCCCAACTAATCTTGGTCGCAGTAGGTAGCCCATGGTACCACTGCTTAGGACGCCCAATAAGAGATAGAGGGAACAATCGCACCTTGGCTTCATTGTCATTCATATGTTCCAATTGAAAGGTACCGCAGATTTCATGAAAATGTTGCAAATGCATATTAGGATCTTCAGAACCTGTGAACGGTTGCTGACCAACCAAAGACATGTAGCGCTCCAGCCGAAAGGGTCTAGCTTGTGCAGTGAATTCAGTCTTGGTAACATTGTCTAAGGCAGGCTTGAGACGATTAGCAATTGGAGTTGCGTCTCCCATGTCTTCTTCTTCAGGAACTTCCTCTTCCTTATCTTCTTCCAAAGCTGCAAACAATGCCTTCGGGTTGAGTGGCTCGCTGTTGTCTTCTATGTCTCCCACTGACTTGCTTTTCTTTTCCGCCTTACGCTTGCGAAAGAGAATCTCTGGATCATCGAGGTAATTAAAGGGTTTATTCGACTTAGCGCCGTCCATACCTGTCTGTTAAATGAAACAGGACATATATACTGGAAAAGACAGAGAAATCAAAGAAAGAAAGCTCTGTGCCGGTCGGCACACAGGTGTGCCGATCGGCACAGCGACCAATTTCTCAAACTTCAAACAATGCCTAATTCGAACAAAGGTCCCCGGCAACGGCGCCAGAAAAAGACAGCTTGTTGGTCGTATCTACGCACCCACTTATATACCGCAAGAGCACGGTGTACAGTTGTAGTCTTTTTCCCCTAGAAGAGTATTCCAAGGTTTAATCGAACCACAAGGACCTATGGGAATTAAGCAA
The DNA here is from genome assembly GCA_012490785.1 of Eragrostis nindensis. NCBI lineage: Eukaryota > Viridiplantae > Streptophyta > Magnoliopsida > Poales > Poaceae > Eragrostis > Eragrostis nindensis. The sequence goes on along the minus strand of JAAXCT010000120.1, from coordinate 975,344 downwards.
AATCATCAGTAAAAGAGTTAGCCAAGCTTTCTAGTGAGCGTGAGCATGGGTTTCAGGAAAACGGGGTGTTGTGCCGATCGGCACGAAGGCGAAGTTGTCCGAAGTGTTGTCCGAAAAGCCTAGGAACAGATTAGATCATGGGGTAAGTTAGCCAAGTCTGCTAGTTGAGATCGTAACCGAGAAGCTTAATCAAATAGCATCATAAACGGGATTACTCAATTATTGATAACCGAAGATCGGTAGGTCAAGGCCCCTTTCCGACGAGCCCTGTCACGACCAATCGCCTTAGTCGCTGACCTCTTCCTACTCTACACATCATCTCAAGGATCATCGCGTATGCATTAGCGGCTGTGGAGGTACAGAGACAACGTGCAATTATGGCGCATTACAAGATCCCAATGCTACCTTAACCACGATGGAGATAGTGAGAGAACGAATCTTGTCACTTCTTTTTGCCACCACAATTAAGATAACATCTAATACTTAGTCGTCACTAAGCGTAGGAACAAGTGCATGTAAAGACCATAAAATCCAGGCAATCGATAATCAAAGCCATTCATCCACATATTCAACCATACTTCAATGATACATAGTGCAAGATACATCACCATCTAGTAGGCCTACCTTGATGGATCACCTCTTTAGCACCAATGGTTCTTGATCAACAACTAGAGAACATGAAGAACGGGGCAAAGCCCCGGTGGCTCTAAACTTACTAGCTGTGTTGTCCCTCTGGCGGCGGATCCCGAAACCCTAGGGCTTTTACAAGTTTATATAGGGCTGTACATCAGAAAGGAAAGGATTCTCGGGAAAAGAGTCCTTGTGCCGATCGGCACAGGGGCTGTGCCGATCGGCACACCTCGTGTCCAGCTCGGTTTCCTCTCTAAGTCGGTTCCGTAGTCCTGGGTAGCTTCCATGTGGGCCTTCCAGTCAGTTTTCTTCGAGATCAAGTCTTGTATTGCTCTTTCAAATCTTCGAGTATCTTTTATCTCTTCGTGATGAATATCTCTCGAGATTGGTTCGGATAACTTCCTTCTAGAATAAACTGAATGGTGGGCCAGCTTTGGTGGCCTTGGGGTCCCATGTGCCGGTCGGCACATGTCTGTGCCGATCGGCACAGTGGGCCTTTTCTGCTGGTTCTCTTCTCTTCAGGTCCAGATCAGCCTCAATGTCCAGAATGTCGTCCTTTTCATTTGTTTCTGCAATAAAGCTCCAGAACGACATATATACAAATATAGTGCTATTATCAAGGGTTAATGGCCTATAATGATGACATTTATGCTCTAAATAAGGCGCAGTTGGCATATAAAATGGTATGCTAGAAATCGCCAACAGCTTTACAGGTGATACCTTGTTCTAAAGAAAATGAGGAGGACCCGGCCTATGCACCTGGTGATAGTGAGGAGGGGGATGACACTGATGAGGGTGCTGACAGTGAGGATGGGGATCACAGTGAAGATGGGGATGAAGAAGAAGTTCAGCCGGAGTTGCCATGTATTGAGGAAAATCATGCTCCAAATGTAGAATATGACCCTCTGGACCCTCCAATGGAGGTTGGCTCCACTTATGCAAACATGAAAGTATTCAAGTTGGCCATGTCTCAACATGCAATCAAGCATCAATTTGAGTTCAACACTGCAAAAAGTGGACCAAAGAGGTTCAGGGCATATTGTGCAAGGAAAGTCGCTGATAAATGTCCATGGTGGTTATATGCAGCTACCACAGCGGATGGATGCACTGTGAGGGTAACTACTTGTACCTTAGTCATATGTATATTCTTTATGTTTACTTTTTGCAAATTTATTAATTAAAGTATGTTTCTATTTTGTAGGTCCAAAAAAATCCTTGTGCTCATGACTGCTCTAGTATAAGAAGGAAAAAGAAGGTGAAGAATGCAACAAAGCATTGGATATGTGAAAATGTGAAGGACTTTCTCATAGCAGATCCAACTTTAAAGGCAAAGGACTTACAAAAGAAGCTCAAGGAACACCATAAGGTTCAGATCAACTACAAGCGAGTGTATATGGGTAAAGAGCTAGCATTGAGACAGCTTTATGGTGACTGGGATAGCAGTTTTGACAATCTTTATAGGTTGAAAGCACAAATTGAGAGTTGTTGTCCTGGTAGCTTTGTGGTTATTGACCATCACACAATTAATGGTAAAATTAGATTTAGAAGATTCTTTTTTTCATTGAAACCTTGCATAGATGGGTTCATTAGTGGTTGCAGGCCATATCTAGCAATAGATAGCACCTTCTTGACAGGCAAGTACAAAGGGCAGTTGGCAAGTGCTGTAGCTGTTGATGGGCATAATTGGTTGTATCCTGTTTGCGTTGGAGTTTTTGATTCAGAAACTAATGACAACTGGATTTGGTTCATGAGTCAGCTTAAGGAGGCCATCGGATCACCAAGAAGGTTAACTATATGCACTGATGCTGGACAGGCTGTGATGGCAGGGGTTGGTGAAGTATTTCCATGTGCTGAACATAGGGAATGTATGGTTCATTTGGTGAACAACTTCAAGAAGAGGTACCATGGAAAGGTGTTTGATGACCACCTATGGGCAGCTGCTTACTCATGGAATTCATATGTGTTTGACAAACATTGGGCTGCAATGGAGATTTCAAAGCCTGCTACTACTAATTATCTGAGGAAATCCCACCAAAAGCTATGGACAAGGATCCAATTCTCAACCTTTTCTAAGGTGGACTATGTGACCAACAACCTTGCAGAGTGCTTCAACAATTGGATTAAGCAACACAAACCATTAAACTTGGATGATTTCATGGACAAGTTAAGGCAATTGCTTATGACCAAGTGGAATCAAAGGAGGAAAATCTCAAAGAAACTTGATGGCTTCATTATGCCCCACATAATCAAAGCCTTGAATGAGAAAAGTAGAGAGCTGAATTTAGAAGTTGAAGAATGCTCAGAAGAAGTGGCTGAAGTGACTGCAATGGGGGGTAGTGGATTTCGGTTTGTGGTCAATCTACATGAGAGGACATGTTCTTGTAGAAAATGGCAAGTTTCTGGTATTCCCTGTGACCATGCACTAGCTTTCATAACATCACTTAGCCATGAACCTTGTAGAAAAATATGTTGACTTGTACTACTCCATTGAGAAATTTAGAGCTGCATATAGTCAGCTTATCCCAGCAATGCCTGATAAAACTCAGTGACCAAAATCTACACATGGATTTTTCATGCATCCACCATTATTAAAAGTGTAGCTGGTAGGCCTAAAACCGAAAGGTTTAAAGGCAACAATGACAAAAAAAGGACTGGTGGCAAACACAAATGCCCTATTTGTTTGGGCTATGGACATCATTGGCATAGTTGCAAGAAGGGTAATCCGGAAGACATTGCTGCTATGAAAGCTATGAGGTATTAATGTGCCTAATGTTACTATATTTTCAATGGTAGTTGTCCCTAAATAACACAACTTTTGTTTCTTGTAGAGCTACACCAAAGAAGAGGATAAAGAAGGCCAAGGAAGCTAGCAGTTCTATTATGCCTTTTGATAATGATGCACCAGCAACCAGCATGTCTTTTCCACTAAGGTTTGCAATTTCTTACTTACTCTCATGGTTACTTCACACTATTATGTATTCTAAGTTCTTATTTTGTCAACCTAGTCAAACCATTGAAACCATAGTTGAAACAACTAAGAAAAAGAGGAAACATGCTGATTCTACACCGGAAGCATCTAAAAGGTAATTCCTACTAGTTGTTTTTGTTTCTAAATTACACATTACCATGAATGACAAACTGAAACTATGTTGTATATTTCTCTATATTACGGTCAATCCTTAGAGATTACAAGTAAGAAAAAGGGACAACATAAGAACTCCAACTCAGGAGGATCGAAAAGGTACTACATCATTGCTGCCATTTTTACTTTATATCAATTCATTGATGCCATATGTGCTGAATTGTAGGTCAAGAAGTGGCTCAAATCAGCCCGAGTCTACATCGAATGGAAAGGCTAAACAAATAGATGAACCTGTGAAGGGTAAGGCAAAAAAGGCCAACCCGAAGAAGAAGAAGAAGAAAGAGCTATGTCAGGAGCCTCGAAAACTTGTACTAGACAGCCCCTCAATGTGCACAAGAAGCAAAATGAAGCCTGCTAGCCCTGCAATGAGTACAAGAAGCAAGAGAAGGCTTAGCCTCTGATTTCTCATATAAATGCTTCTCTTTGTTTCCTCTTTTGTAATGGAGATCTATGTATATTGTTAAATGGACATGATGTATGTGACTGTATGTGGCATGGTGTATGCACTTGTGAAACTTTGATATGCCTATGTCGAGTTCTATATGTAAGCATGTTCTCTTCTTTAATTGACTGGTGTGTGCAAAAATAGATGAACTATTGCTTTCATTTCAATTATGTGCCAAAATAATGCCCATTTTTTGTTTCATGGTGAAATCTTGCACATTCATGTTATTCTGAAATTTCGGAACAAATACATAATTTCGAAATTGAATTTTACACTTTGATTCAAGTCAGGGGTAAAGTCATTTCACCTCACATTTAACACCGTTAACATCAAAAACTGACGGAAGGGCCAAGAAAGGAACCACATTTTTGTTCTGGGTCATATAGGGAATTTTTTTTGAAAAAGGGCCAAGAAAGGAACCAAGAACTTTACTAGGGCCAAATAAGGAATTCTCTCATATATAGCGAGCTCGCTAGCCTACTCATTTATTTATTGGCGGTATTGACCCGGCCGGGCACGAGTCTGCCACTTGCGAGGGCGAAGCTGCCAATGCTCTGCACGGAACGCAAGTGCCTGCAGAGAATTTTAACACGAGGATTTGGACTGCCATTGTCGAGACGAGTCATTTACGCACAAAGCTTCTTGGTGCGTGGTGCCACCGCCAGATCGAGACATTCATGAGCGGAGCGGTTGACTTGACTAGATACACACGCTTCTGGGCATCCCCATGCATGACTTGACGAGCCATAGCAGGTCGTACAGGCGGCCGCCATGCGCCAGTGCGCCACATCTGTGACCACCTGCCATCGCCGTGTGTGTGATGGCTGTTAGATGTATATGTATTTCTGTAGTTTCCCTATTGTATAAGGGGTTTTGTGCATATTTACCTACACCTGTACATGTATATATTTGGGCCTAGTGCCCTCATAATGAATACAAGTGCTATTCATAACATGGTATACAGAGCCAATCTAGGGTTAGGTTTTTCTCTCCTCCCCTAGAGATTCTGGGTGTTGCACTTGCGCCTGCCACCCTCCAATTCTTCTTCGCCGTACTTCTTGTCTTGAAGTCCGGCGTTCTGCTTCTTCATCTTGAAGCTGTTCGTCGATTGTTCGCCGTTGCTTCTTCATCTCTGATGCTCTTGGTTGCTCGGGGACGCATCGCCGTCGCCGTCATTCTTCGTCAGACGCGCTGGTGCCCCTCTTCTCGTCGGAGCGCGACGTCGTCTTCATCGTGACGCGCCGCCGCCCTCTTCATCGTGACGTGCCGCCGCCCTCTTCATCGCGACGCGCCGCCGCCATCACAAATTGTCGCGACCTCACCTGCACTCCCTGCCGCCGCCGCGGAGTCGCCGGATCGCCGCCGCCATCGTCGGATTCGCCGAATCGATCTTCATCGGCGCCGCCGGGATCGATCTTCGTCGGCTCGATTTATTTTCGAGCCGACATCGTCTCGGCTCGGCTTGTTAAGCCGGTCCGGCTCAGCGTTCGGCTCGGCTTCAGGTCGGCTCGGCTTCGGCTCGGCTTGTCCTCTAGTCGGCTCGGCTCGTCTCGGTAAAATAAAAAAAAAAGGGGACTGCTGTTTCTGTTTCTGTTGGCTCGTCGCGACTGTGTTTTGGTCGCTGCCATCTTGTTTACAGGAACAGTAGGGCACTGGTAAAAAAAAAAACTGCTGCTTGCGCCGCTTCTCTCCAGCGCTCTCGCCGTCGCCCGCCGCTGCCTCATTTGCGCTCTCGCCGTCGACATGGCTCCTTCGACTACATCCGGAGGTGTTCCCGTTCTTCGTTGCCCGGTGCTTTTCAGTGGCACTAACTATCGTGACTGGGTTCCTCGTCTTCGGATTCATATGCGTGGTCTGCGTCTTTGGGAGTTTCTTACTGGCGAGCTGCCTTGTCCACCTCGCCCTACTGCTCCTGCGCCGCTTGTGCTTCCAGTGAAGCCTGTTCTCTCTGCGACAGCTACTACTGAGGAGAAGAAGGATTTTGACAAGTTGCTTGCTGATCATGATGCTAGTGTTGAGCAGTTGCAGGGTGATTATGATGATCTGATGGCCTCTTATGAGTCACAGTATGCTACCTACAGGGCCTGGATTGATGAGGATGCTCGAGCTGCTTCTATTCTTGTTGCTAGCATGGAGGATCGGTTTTCTGCTGATATTGTTGAGTTTGATTATTTCTTCGCGAGCGTTATGAGCCTACTGGACAGTCCACTTTTCTTGCTGCTGTACGTGAGGAGCAGCTTGTTCGACAGGGTGATGGCACGGTTGATGATTTTTATGGTCAGATATCTGCTATTTGGCGTCAGCTTGACACTCTTGGCCCTCAGTTGTCCCCTAGCACATGTCAGTCCTGCCAGAGTCAGAAGACGTTCTTGGAGCTTCGTCGCACTTATGACTTCTTGACTCGGCTTCGTGATGAGTTTGAGCCACGTCGTGCTCAGCTGCTTGCTCGTCACCCTTGTGTTTCTTTGATGGAGGCTCTTGCTGAGGTTCGTAATGAGGAGAATCGCCTTCGTGCTGCTGGTCTGTTATAGTGCTCTTCCGTGTTGGCTGCTCGTTCTTCGCCGCCGGCTCCTCGCTCTTCTTCGTCTCCAGCTCCTCCTGTGGCGCCTTCCTCTATGGCGCCTTCGTCTGTGGCGCCTTCCTCTATGGCGCCTTCGTCTCGGACTGATGCTACTGTTCTTTAGTGCTTCCATTGTGGTAAAGAGGGACATGTGGAGGCTTATTGTTACAAGAAGAGGAAGGAACAGCGGGCTCGTTCTCGTCGGTCTTCACAGGGTGCTGGTAGCCCTAGTACTGGAGGTTCTCAGAGGAGTTCTACTGGTTCAGACACACAGGAGATCATCAGGTTGCTCGGTCGCCTCGTCGCCTCTCTGTCACCAGGAGCTGCTGGTTCTGTGACTCAGCCCTCTGCACCGACTAGTTCTGCTGCTTCTTCTCAGTCTTCCCTTGCGGGATCTCGCCCCCCTTCTACTCCAGGTACTTGTCCATGGGTTCTTGATTCCGGTGCTTCTTTTCATATGACTCCATATCGCTCTCATCTTTCTTCCATGGTTTCTTCGCCTAGTTCTCATTTTGTTCATACAGCTGATGGATCTCCTCTTTCTGTTGTTGGGAAGGGCACTCTTTTATCTGACTCTTTTTCTGTCCCTGATGTTTCTTGTGTCCCTGATTTGACCATGCAGCTTATGTCAGCCGGCCAAATTACTGATTATGATTGTCGTGTGATTCTTGATCCTGATTTTTGTTATGTTCAGGATCGTTGCACAGGTCAGGTGATTGGCACTGGCCCTCGGCGCCGTGATTCACAGCGTCTTTGGGAGCTTGACTGGCTACATCTTCCTTCCGCTGCGCCTGTCGGTCTTGTTGGCTCCGCCTTTGCTGCTTCGTCGACCTCATCTTTTGCTCAGTGGCATCATCGCTTGGGTCATATATGTGGCTCTCGCTTGTCGGCTTTGATTCGTCGTGGTCTTTTAGGGTCTGTTTCAGGTTATGAGTCTTTAGCTCAGTGTCAGGGATGTAGGTTAGGCAAGCAGATACAGCTTCCTTATCATTCTAGTGAGTCAGTGTCACAGCGTCCTTTTGATCTTGTTCATTCAGATGTATGGGGTCCTGCTCCCTTTGTTTCTACAGGGGGACAACGATATTATATACTTTTTATAGATGATTTTTTTCGTCACACATGGATTTATTTTATGAAACATCGTAGTGAGGCTTTATCCATCTATAAGACATTTACTGCTATGATTCGTGCTCATTTTGACACTTCTATTCGTGTCTTTCGTGCCGACTCCGCAGGGGAGTATCTTTCTGAAGCTCTTCGTCAGGTTCTTTCTGAGCAAGGCACTCTTGCTCAGTTTTCATGTCCTGGTGCTCATGCCCAGAATGGTGTCGCTGAGCGCAAGCATCGTCATCTTCTTGAGACTGCTTGTGCTCTTATGATTGCTTCTTGTGTTCCTCCTCATTTTTGGGCTGAGGCTGTTTCTACTGCCAACTATTTGGTTAATATTCAGCCTTCATCAGCTCTTCATGGAGGGATTCCATATGAGCGTCTTTGCGGCAAGTTGCCTGATTACTCCAGCCTTCGTCTTTTTGGCTGTGTATGCTATGTGCTACTTGCACCTCGCGAGCGCACTAAGCTGACCGCTCAGTCTGTTGAGTGTGCTTTTCTAGGCTATAGTGCTGAGCATAAGGGATATCGGTGTTGGGATCCCAATGGTCGTCGGATGCGGATTTCTCGAGATGTTGTTTTTGACGAGTCACGCCCTTACTATCCTCGTCCATCTTCAGACACCTCCTCTGCATCTTTAGTTGACCCACTTTCCTTCTTGACTTTGCCTGATGTCTCTATTGCCAGTACTCGTCTGGTGCTTCCTCCGCAGGCACCTTCTCCTATTGTGCCTTCTTCATTGGCACCAGCACCCTCTTCTGTGGTGTCTTCTTCACCCGTGCCTTCTTCATTGGCACCGGCACCTTCTCCTGTGGTGTCTTCTTCACCCATGCCTTCTCGACGGTCTTCTACGGGTCCTTCTATGGACCCTGACTACTCTTTGAAGCCACCAGTGACGCAGGTCTATACTTGACGTGTTCTAGCATCCCCTGATGTGTCAGCGTCTCCTGATGAGCCTTCTTCTCCCGATGAGTCATCTTCTATGCTTGACGCATCTTCCTCGGATGATTCTTTGCCCGAGCAGTTTATCAGACGTGGTGATCGTCTTCGTCGGCGTCCTAATTTATGTTCTCCTTCTGCCTATTCTTTAACTACGGTTCTTTCTGAGCCTACCTCTTATCGTGATGCTGTTCTTCATCAGGAATGGCAGCACGCTATGGCTGAGGAGATTGCTGCTCTTGAGCGTACAGGCACGTGGGATCTTGTTCCTCTTCCTGCACATGTTCGTCCCATTACCTGTAAGTGGGTCTATAAGGTTAAGACCCGCTCTGATGGTTCTCTTGAGCGCTATAAGGCTCGTCTTGTGGCTCGCGGTTTTCAGCAGGAGCATGGCCGTGACTATGATGAGACTTTTGCGCCTGTTGCTCATATGACCACTGTTCGCACTCTTCTTGCTGTGGCCTCTGTTCGTGAGTGGTCCATCTCTCAGCTTGATGTCAAGAATGCCTTTCTTAATGGTGAGTTGCATGAGGAGGTGTATATGCGTCCTCCACCTGGGTATTCTGTTCCTGAGGGTATGGTTTGTCGTCTTCGTCGCTCACTTTATGGTCTTAAGCAGGCTCCTCGTGTTTGGTTTCAGCGCTTTGCTTCTGTGGCCACTGCCGCTGGTTTTTCTGCCAGTAATCATGATCCCGCGCTGTTTGTTCATACTTCTACTCGTGGTCGGACTCTTCTCCTTCTTTATGTTGATGATATGATCATTACGGGAGATGATCCTGAGTATATAGCCTTTGTGAAGGCGCGACTCAGTGAGCAGTTTTTGATGTCTGATCTTGGTCCTCTTCGTTACTTTCTTGGTATTGAGATTTCCTCTACACCTGAGGGGTTTTATCTATCCCAAGAAAAGTATATTGACCTTCTTGATCGAGCTTCTCTCACTGATTGTCGCACTGTTGAGACTCCCATGGAGCTTAATGTTCATCTTCGCGCCACTGACGGTGAGCTTCTCACTGATCCTACCCGCTATCGTCATATTGTGGGGAGTCTTGTTTATCTTGGTCTCACTCGTCCTGATATCTCACATGCTGTGCATATCCTGAGTCAGTTTGTTTCAGCTCCCACTCAGCTCCACTATACTCACTTGCTTCGTGTCCTGCGTTATCTTCGTGGCACTATGTCTCGTCGCTTGTTCTTTCCACGCTCCAGCTCTTTACAGCTCCAGGCATATTGTGATGCTACCTGGGCTAGTGATTCCTCTGATCGTCGATCTCTTTCTGCCTTTTGTGTGTTTCTTGGTGGTTCTCTCATTGCTTGGAAGACTAAGAAGCAGACAGCAGTTTCTCGTTCGAGTGCAGAGGCTGAGTTGCGTGCTATGGCTCTTGTGACAGCGGAGGTTACTTGGTTGCGGTGGTTGCTTGAGGATTTTGGTGTTTCTGTTTCTATGCCGACTCCTCTTTTGTCTGACAGTACAGGTGCTATCAGCATGGCTCGTGATCCGGTGAAGCATGAGCTCAGCAAGCATGTTGGTGTTGATGCTTTTTATACGCGAGCACAGGTACAGGATGGTATTGTTGCTCCTCGGTATGTGCCTTCAGAGATTCAGTTGGCTGATTTATTTACAAAGGCACAGACTGGAGCTAGGCACAGGTTCTATCTCTCCAAACTCAGTGTTATTGATCCATCCTGAGTTTGAGGGGGGTGTTAGATATATATGTATTTCTGTAGTTTCCCCATTGTATAAGGGGTTTTGTGCATATTTACCTACACCTGTACATGTATATATTTGGGACTAGTGCCCTCATAATGAATACAAGTGCTGTTCATAACAATGGCAACCCGTTTCCCCCCGAGCGACACACTGTACCGCGACCATATCGGCCTTCCCTTGTTTAGCTTCATTCGTGGGCCTCATTTCTACGTGTCTTGGGCCTCATTCCTCATCAGTCACCTCATTTTTCTACGCTTCATTCATGGGCCTCATTACTCCCCGAGACACGCTTACGGTCCATCTATATTTCTTGAGACTCTTCAAGCAATATGATTTGCTCAGTTCTTGCTCCAAAAAAAAAATGATCTGCTCAGTTTTACACGAGTCGAAGAATAAATCACATACTCCTTCCGTTTCAAAAACATATGCATTTCAGTAAAAAACATATGCAGCTTTGTCTTTATACCAAGTTGATAGAAGATGCTATGAATCTGAACAGACATATGTCAAGATTCACAGAAGATGCTATGAATATGGGCAACCAAAATATAGCCTATATTTTGAAACAGATGGAGTACATGGTATAGTGACAACCTGTTTTAGGATGGATTTCTTTTTTTTTGTGAAATACTTCATCTGTTTCAAAATATACAGCTGTGGTTTTGTGCTAGGCTCATAAAAAATGCTATGGATATAGACATAAAAAACATAGCCAAAACTGTATATATTTTGAAACGGAAGGGTAGGTTGGATTTAATTACTACAAGTTGTGCAAAAAAAAAATTGCATATATTTTGAAGCAGAAATGTAATTACACACATTATAGATTGAAAACAAAAAGGACAGACAATTTCTTCAAATATATGTGGTGTGCGTTGCATCTGATATGCCAGGTGATATCTCCAATATTTGTGGTGCGGAGAATGCTAGGTTCATATAGGAACCCTAGCTAGCGGCTCCATTCTTCCACGGTTGGCGTTTCCACTCCGATGTTCTTCATATCCATAATGTTTGCTGGGTAGCATAGTGTAGATGCCTTCGATCAGTCACCAGTAACCGCAGAGAACGTACGTATATGTTGAAGAGAATGTGAGCATATTATGGTCTGAGAAATTTTGCACTCACCCAGATGGATTTCTGGCTTAGCTGCAGCTGTTGCATCAGTGATAACCGCGACTTTCTCATAGTCCAATGCAACAGCATCAAACACAGTCTGCCGGATGCAGTTTGGTGTTTGAACCCCTGACAAATCAACATATATATACTGAACTCTGTCAAGCACATAGCCGGGGATGATATTGTCTTGTTCCAGACATATCTATATTTCATATATTAAAAAAAGTTACTGCGCCGTGGGGTGAAGAAAATAACTGTACATGTATCCCTTTTTCAGTGCTTACCGACAACAACCAGGTTCTTGATTCCTGAAGCTTTGAGGACAGAATCGAGGGGTGTTGCAAAGAAAGAGCTGAACCGTGTCTTCACCAGCTTATACTCCCCTTCTTCCATGACAAGCCCATCGGCCAGCTCTGCGCCTTTAGAACCTTTCATTGCAGGACCCCTTTGTCCCCCGGCGTAGAAGTGCCTGCGGAAAAATTCAACATCCCTTCCAGCAGGGTCATGCTCTCTCACAACCTACACATTGCACTTTACTATCAATCAATGTCCTGTACCCGGGAAGAAACAAACAAATTGCATAACTCCAACCAGCAGCAATGTCCATAAGTGCATATCAACACCCGCCGAGTTGCAAGCTCATTTGTTTGTAGTGACCAACACTATAAGACTACACTATAAGAAAGGCGATTGTAGTCACCAGTGTTGCTAGATGCGCAATATTAACCACTACTGATATTTTGACATCAGAGTTCGATCAATGAACTTTGATCGCACTTCCAATTGCCTAGAACTGTACAGCGATTAATAATTATACTCACAACGCACGCTCAATGAACTTTGTCTTTTTTTTTTTCCGATTACACAGCACAAATCAGATACTCATAACTCACGCACACTCATCCTTATAGATGCACGTAAACCTGACCCCTATGAGCATTTTTGAAAACTGAGTCGGCAAATCCTCGAGATTGATGAAGTCCTCTTACTAGCACAACCATATCTTTTTCCATGATAGACCCATATTTTGTCCTTTTCCCATTCACTTAAGATGAACAACATATTTTTTATGCTGATTATTTGCAACTGGCGACAAACGCTTTGTAGTTGTGTTTTAAGTATATACCTATTACAATGCGCATCCGTTCGGCCAAGAACGTACAGGATACGCCAATGGTTAATTAAGAGATTTATCATCTATACATACGAATAATATCTTTTTTTGTGAGGACATGAACAAATGTTTCTTCTATTTTAAAATATATGTAGTTTTTGTTTTATATTAGGTTTATTGAGCATTCTATGAACCTGGACAAGCATATGTCCAGATTCATAGAAAGATTATATGAATTAATCTAGACACCTAGAAATACAGCCAGAACTGCATATATTTTTGAAACGGAAGTAGTTATTTGCAAAGAAACATTGAATTTTTATGGTGCAAGTGGTTTCGAGTATTCAATTCAACGTGGTTTTTGCATTTATGTATAACTACTCTTTTAGTGATAGTTCATAAGTAGACATTGACTTTGATAGACGTTCACACAGATAGGATGCCCATTTTTAATCTTTTTGAGAGGAGGTTTTGAATTGTTATACTCTGTTCAGAAATATAGTGTATATCTAGTTTTGTTTTAAGTGAAATTTTTTGAACTTTGACCAACAATATCTAAAAATATATATTATTTGAAAGTAAGATAATTATATATTATGAAAGTTCATTTCACGATGAATCTAGTAAAATCATTTTCATGTTGTCAATCTTGACGGTTTCTAGATATTATTAGTCAAAGTTCAAAAATTTTGATTTAAAACAAAACTAAATGTACACTATATTTCTGGACGGAAGAAGTACGTTGCAGAATAAATCACTACGGCTCGTTGCAATGAAGCCAAGAAATTAGAGAGGAAAATATTGTGCAGAAATCACACTAGGTGAAACCAAATTAGCACTACCAAAGAAGAGAACCGACCCAGACCACGAAGACACCACGCTCCCGTGCAACCGTGACAGCCTTAGCAACGGCGGGGAGGATGGCCTCGCCGGCCGACAGCGCCAGCCTGCTCATTGCCGGTTGCACGAATTCCTTCTGCAGCCAGCCGCGATTGATGCTTTCAGGACCAGCCATATATAAGTGACACGACACCAATGAAATCAAGAGAAACTTCATTTACCTGCATATCGATAACGAGCATGGCTGTCTCGCTCCATTTGGCACCCGCCACCATGTCTTGGAAATGTATATGGAGCAAGAGCTGATTGAAGTGGTGCAAGAGGTGATTGAGAAGGTGCAGAATTTATAGAGCGAGAGAAGAGAAGCACCAGCAATGCACGACAGCAACAGCCCAAAATATGATGCAATATATAAATGCCAAATTCCCCAAAAACAAAATGGAAAAGGAAGAATAGCACATATATAGTTTGCCACTGAACAGTGACTAATCACTTCGAAAAGTGAAGTATCTGTGAGGGGAGGGGGAAAAAAGGAAATTGGTACATTGAAAGTGGTGTCTTTCTGAAATTATAGTTTAGTTATTTGTGGACTAGTACTCGTGGGCTCTTTTATGTGATATTTGCTTTGCTGTGTTATTTGTACTTCACTTTATGTTTTTTTAGATAATGAAAAGATTGCATTAATTCCGCCGGCCTTCAGAGAAGCTACAACCGCAGTAGCTTTGAATTCTAAAAAAGTTACAACCAAATATAACCATCGACAAAAGTCAGCCATCATCAGAAGTGAACAAAAGCTACACTGATGAAACAAAACAAAACAAAAAAACAAGAAATAAAAAGTCTCTAGTCCGCAGCTTCTATTGTCTTCCAGTGCTATTTCTTGAGTACGGTCGACTCCATGTGTTTGTTCTTCCATGATCTGGGCTAGAACACATTCGAGCAATTGCCAATCCAATGATGCACAACATCCTTGATTGAAGCAAAGACCCTTCAAACGGCAACCATCGAAGAAAAAAACTTGATAACTACCAGAGACGCCCAAATAGGCATAAGGATGGTCAAGACAACTAATCTGTCAAACCCAGTCACTCCTGCAAATGATTCCAAAATGACGCCTTCAAGGTCACAACATCGAAAATGCCACTGCCATACCATGAGTCCTTCTGATGATGATGGCGCACCACAACGATGCCTTCAACAAAGCATCTTCATCGTCGACACTAACAATCAACAGGCAGAGCTTTCACCTTAGTAGCACCCCAAACTACATATCATCGGACCTCCATACTTTTTTTTTGACAGCCGTACCTCCATACTTGGCCAGACAGAAGCCGCACAGCAGTCATCAAGTAGAACATCAAGATTCGCACGGCATTGGAGCCGTTGGCGCTACTACCGTGTTACCTAACTGATATACCGTGTTACCTAACTGATATGAGCAAGTAGCCGTTGGTTGAACGGCTACTTGCTCATTCTCAACCGAGCGTGTCATTTGCATTTTATTTGAAACAATATATTTGACAAGTGGAGATCGGTGATCTAGTTGAAAACTTGGCAAAGTTAACATCTCCCAGTTGCGAAGCAAAATTTCAGGCAAGCAGCTCCATAAACTCAAGAACAAATTGATACCTAACAAACAAAGATGAATAGTGAAGACGAAAGCAAGTTTTGCGGTCGTGGGGATGGACACTACACTTGGTTGCACAAGTTGCACAACAAGAGACAAAAATCGGCCACGCAATGGTGAGGATGAGAGAAACAGTGCATGTCACGACATTTAATCCAAGGTCGTTGATAAGCTACACTTGGTCATCCTTTTCATCGTCTTAAAAAATATATATCTTCAATTCCCTTTGTACCGCTATGTTACACACAACATAATGCTAGCAATGTGAGCTAGAGGACGAGAAGAAATGGTAGTACTAATGGCTGCTACCAATTGCATTGGCACCACTTTATTCCTATTGGTTCAACGAGCAGTGCGTTTGGATGGATGAGCCGCGAGCAACCATCGGCCAGCCAGTCACATCTGTATTTGTGTTTTTTTTTTGTCATAACATGTTCACAACTAGTAGCATTAGCTAACAGCCGCCATACAGGCATACATAAGTTCACATCAACCAATCTGAGACGCACCGAAATTGCTTACTGTCCCTCTCCCCAAGTTCTTCTATGGTTGCTCTAAGGACCTGCCCATTTCACACAGATTGAAGCGTAACGATTTGATGAACCATATGGTATAAATTGGTGAACTTAATAAACATATACATGAGCCATGAGAAACTGCATACAAGCAACAATTAGCACCATCTGCCATTGCTCTACCTGACATAGTAGCAATATAACTAAAAGTTAGATGCAAAAGAAACAAAGTGTGGAAGTGTTGTATCTCTTTGCGCCCAGCAATGTCTCTTAGTTGCAGAGAATGATGTATCTGAAAGCTTAGCGACGCCATTCTTCCAAGGTTGGTGTTTCCACTCCAATGTTTTTCATGTCCCTGATGTTTGCTGGATAAAATACGACAGATGCCTTAATCAGCCACTAGTAATCGCATACAAAGTATTAAATGGAGTGAGGAAAATCATAGTTTTCTTAAATATTCAAACATGGCAGCACTAGTAATCTGTCAGCACTATATCCTAAGAAGAGAATTTTGGCCCAGTTTAGTTTAATTCTTTAGAAGAACTCACACCTATCCTTGTTAAACAGTCATTTGGCCCTTAAAATTATTTAACTTGAAGTTTTCAAAGTGTATAGGCCAATATAATCTACATGGCGTCATGAAGTAGTCAGGCAAGAATTTATATCTTGTTATAATCTTGGGACTAGTAACTACGTTGACATGAAGAAACAAAAAGCTCGATCATTCATCTAACACTCAAGGTATTAAAACTTCAATAAAGAATCCATCTTGCAGTTTGAGAAACAACCATAAAGAAAATTCTACAGACTGACATACTTTTTATCAAATGCACATTGTAACTTCTAAGCTTGCTCTTTACACTCCGAACACTAAGTTACAATTAAAATGATGCTATGATGCAGAATATTTGTATATCCTTTATATGATTATTGTACCCTGTGTATTGGCTCAATTCCCATTACCATAACTCAAAGATGTATGAGAGGACAAAATAAAAGGGATGAAAATATGCTGGTTTACACGATACATTTTCCTAATTTGGGAACATTAAGCATCTAAGCTTTCACTCAGTAAGGTGAGGTGAACATGTCTAGCATTAGTCCACATACACATATCGAATTGCGAATAACAGGCATAATGTTTAGATATGGAAATTAAAATAGAAGGGGTGTAAGACATGGGTACCCACACAAATGGATTTCTGGGCTAGCAGCTGCTGTTGCATCGATGATAACTATAACTTTCTCATAATCCAGTGCAACAGCATCAAAAACAGTCTGCCGAATGCAATTTGGTGTTTGGACCCCTGAAACCAGCACATTACACATAAATTGCATGCTTATGTATGCTGTTATTGAGCTCCCACAAGCATAAAAGGAAGGAAAATCTTTCTCAAAATTTTGTGTTGTGAAAAGGTTGCTATACTGTGGGAAAAAAAGAATCGTTTTGTTCCCTTAGAGACTTGTATAAGAAGGGCTATTGCTGCAAGGCATATCTCTGCAGCCTACAGAGTCTTCTTTCCTAGCTTGGTGGGAGAAGATTGATGAAGCAGACAAAGGGTTGATCAAACAGGGGCTCAATTCTCTCATAATCGTAGGGGCTTGGATTCTCTGGAACCACCGAAATCAATGTGTCTTTGATGGAGCAGCTCCTAGCATTCCTGAAGTCTTGGTCTTAGCAGGGGAGGAGCGTCGGTTGTGAGCAATGGCAAGAGTGAAAGGGCTCTCTTGCTTGTTGCCCCCTCTCGGGGTTAGTTTTGATTATTGTTGGTCGTCTTTTAATTTGTAACAGGCGCGAATGTAACTTAGAAACCTCGGGTATGTGTGTGGCGTGAGTTGCGTTGGGGTTATTGTCCCCGTTTTCTTCTTAATCTAATGAAGTGCAGCTCTTCTGTGTTTTTGAGAAAAAAAGAATGGCTATTATTTAAGTGTGAGGAACTCACAAAAGCCATCATATGTGAACAAGAAAACAAGAGCAAAGGGTGACAGAAGAAAATGAATATAAAATAAGAAAGAGATTAAATACTGCAGCAATTATCACGGTAACAAAAGGACAGCCACTGGGTATACCAAAAGATATATATCAATACTTACCAACAACAACCAAGTTCTTTATTCCTGCAGTTTTGAGAACAGAATCAAGATGTGTTGCAAAGAAAGCACTAAATCTTGTCTTCACCAGCTTATACTCCCCTTCTTTGATAACAAGCCCATCAGCCAGCTCTGAGCCTTTCAAACCTTTCACTGTTGGACCCTTTCCCCCGGAGTAGTGGTGCCTGCGGAAAAGTTCAACATCTCTTCCAGAAGGGTCATGCTCTCTCACAACCTACATAGCAGTTCACAATAAATTAATTTCTCAGTAGAAAACAGTGACAGGGCCTTAGGATTAAATCTGTCACACAAGCATTATTAAAATAAATTAATTACTTTCTCAAACATAATGTTCATGTGGAAAGGAGAAAATTGGGACGCTAGCAGATGTTAGCTTGGAACACACATCCAGCGTATATCTTCATGTTAAGCAGAGTTCGTGTACACCAATACATCCAACTATTCAAGATTAGGTTTTAAAATAATAAAAATTATTCTTGAAAGGCATGTGATGCATAGTTTATCTACAGGAAAGTATCAGAAATAGGATATATGCTAGGCTGAATATTTGGTTTGATCTTTTTGTAGCTGAGTAACAGACCTTGGGATTATTCACATGTCTTATAATAACTCACAACTAACAAATGTTGTACTCTTCCAATAGAATAAGTCTACACATAATCATGCAACATGGTAACCCTCTGAATCCCAATTGCCAACATTGTGCACCAAATTTGGTGCATTATATATTCAGTAAAGTTTAAATTTTATACTAGTTGAGATTGTAAAACTGTTTTAAAGCTTCATATATACAATTAATGCACGGTAATGCTTCACGGTTCCCAACAGCGTCGAAGCTAGACTGCAACACAGGGTGGTGGCCATATGGAATTTCTGCCAATTTTGGAAGCAAATGGCCTATCCTAATGAGCTTCTTAGTGCAAAATCTGGTTCAACGGGTGGAAAGGACAACTATTCAAGATTATTGAACTGGATACATTCTTGCCAATTTTGAAGCAATTAGCATATCCTAATGAGCTTCTTAGTGCAAAATCTGGTTAAACAATTTTTATTGTTTTCATTGATGCGCAGAATCTGGTTAAGTTCAATTTTATCATGTTGTAATTGAGGTTTTAAACTGTTTTACTGCGTCATATAAGTAATGCAAGGCTATATCGTATATTGTCGAAAAAAGAATTATTTATCATTTTGATTGATGAACAGAATCTGGCTCTCATTAGTGACAGCCCAATGAAAAAGGAAAGCAAAAGGGAACTGTATCAATTTGTTACTCTATCCGAGCATACATAATGAGAAATCCAAAGAACAATTGCACTTCTTCACCAACTGATACTGAATTGTTGATACATATTAGGACTTAGGACCAAAATATCCTAAAACACAATCCTCTGGATAAAAACAGCCTTAGAAGTCCGATGTGCACTTACACAGGGAAGAATGTCCAAACAGGCTATGCAGGTTTAGAAAAGAATGAGACCCTGATCATTGGTCCCACAAATTATTTAGGTGTTCACATGCATTTGACAGGAATACATTTTTTGAAGAATGGCACGTGACAAGGAAATGTGTTGTAGTGTACACGTATTAGGCACACGCGTTGCGTCAAAGAAGAAATCTCTGAGACAGGTGTCCTATTGCGCCTCCTAACATGTTAATTCAATCTCCTTGTGCGGGTAAAGCACGCAATCGAAAATTACAAAGCTCATGAAAAAGAAGAACCAGAGGGATATACAGGAATCTAGCATTGCCCCAAGAACTTAGAACACACGCTACAAAAGATTCGTCTTAAGTAGGACCAAGAAATCAGCAAGCCTCGTCACATCGAACCAATAATTAGACATTTGATTTCCGTAATTGCGCACAAACTACGCCAGAACAGACCCAATTTGTGAACAAAAGATGGAAACACTAACCCAGACGAGGAAGACGCCGCGCTCCCTTGCGACGGCGACGGCCTCAGCAACGGCAGGGACGACTGCCTCGCCGCCGGCCACCAGCATGGGGCTGCGCATCGCTGGGTCCACGAAGTCCTTCTGCAGTCAGCAGCCAACGACCATAACGCCATCAGAACTCTCCAGCAGCCCAAAATCAAGAAACCGTACCCTTTCTTTAGGAAACCGAACCCTGACTCCGGTGAATAGGAACCAAGAACCAGCGAACCTGCATGTCGATGACGAGCATAGCCGTTTCGCTCCACTTAGCCGCTGGCGCCGCCATGGGCCGCCGCGACTTGACCGGTACCCTAGGGACGGAGCCGCCGCCGCCGCCACCGGAGAACCAGCGCCGCTTGAGGTAGTGGAGGAGGAACTTGTCGAACGAGAGGACCAGCACCAGCAGGCACGACAGCAGCGCCAGATGTGATGGCATACACAAAATCGCAAGGAAACAAAAAGAAAAAGAAAAAGAAAAAGAAACAGTAGAAAACTGAAAACGAAATGGACGCGATGCGGATGGCACAGTGAGAAGTTTTTATGGTGGGAATTTGAACAGTGTTGCAACTGTTCGAGGAGGAGAAATCGAAATGGATTTGGAGTTTTTGGTGGTGGTATGGTGCTTGGGAATGGGTCAGATTGGAGTCGTCAAAGATGAGAAGAAACGATGGAGAATTGATGACGGAGGAGTGAATGAAATTGTTGGGGTTTGGTTGGAAAGAGTTGGCAGCAATTTTGATGGCTGATGCTCCAAATGGTACAGGACTGGAGTATTGGACTTTGACGTTTGTTGTGGAAAAGGTGGGTGACATGGGTTTTTTAATGATGTTCTTATGTTGCTCGCGACATAGGATACTGTGGCAGCAAATTTGAGGGATAGGGAAGATAGAAAATTACACGAATTTAAGGGATCAGCTTGTTTTAATGACGAATTATAGGACAAAGTTTGTCTCCAAAAAGATGAAAAAAGTGTCCTTACCTTGGACCTTTCTTTTCTTACATCTTGATTTTCGAATTTCTCATTGGTTAAATACCTGTACCAATTGTTCAGCAGGACAAAGGTAAAGGGTACTACACACTACACAGTTTCCAGGCGTATAAAAAATCCGTGCTACGTCACATCTCGAAGGGCAAAAATGGGCGCGACCATACTTTTGGTGCTACTTTTTACCCTATCATCTTCCTATTTTTGTCTTATGATAATTGAGAGGACGTCTCTCTATCTTCAGGTAGTTTTCGCCAAAAGAGAACGAGAGTTATCAAGTTCTAAAAAGGATCTCATGAACTAAGAACGATGTTGATGTGCAGGTGACTATGCCAGCTTGTGCCATTGCGTCACACGACACAGTCACACAGACAAGGCTGGATAATAATTTATCGTGCAGAGACTTTATCAGGTAAAACAGACTCGATGGGCTCCAGACCAGAACAAAGGGATATACTGAATTAAACTTGTCTCAACAGCAGCACATCTGCATCGCTCTGGGTCATTTTTTGACCAACAAGAACGAACAAGCAAAATTATGATTTATCTCTGAACGAGATAAAAAGTTTTCTGTTTGCTTTAAATTGACTTTTTTTGGCGAACTTGTTTCAAATTGACATTCTCCAGAAGGTTCCTGGCACATCCTACAGGCCTGGGGGCTTCAGAAACGGGATTGGGATGAGACTCTCGACATCAATTGGGGTGCCGACAATTTTATTTACAAGCTCGTTAGTAACAGTTGTCCCTTTCCACCCGTTGACCCAGGGGCCTCCACCAACTTCGACGACCGCCATGTTGCTTGTGGCATCGAGTATCATCTGCAAGAAAACAATGTAACATGCCGTAGTGTCGTGTATATCTTTACTATTGCTGAAAACTAATTGCTGCTTGCATCATCTGAGCTTTTCTAGTTTCAGTGGTAGTGTATATGTGCCAATCATGCACGCGGGGAAGATCCAAGTTAATGCGGTAAAAAAAGAAAGATACAGTCTGGAAGATGATGCATTATTTCTGCTATGTATATCAATAACATGCAGATAATTCATGGCTTAGAATTTCATGAAACATGTGCGGCAACTTTCACGATAACGGAAAGCATACCTTTCCCTTGCCACCATCATACTTCTTTTCCCACAATTGTAGCCTGAGATCTCCATAGCAGGTGTCTTTGCATGCAGGTACCAATCCAGCCTCACTGGTAGGAGCTCGCAAAGCAGTGCCCGGTTCTGTAGTGGTTGCTTCTATTTCGACCTGTGAAAACCATAATAATAAGGAGCATAACTGACATGAAAAGTTGACGGGAAAAAAAGGATCAGCAGCAAGTGCTTGACTCGCTAATCCTTTTAAACAAACAGGAATGCTAAAAGAGTGCATTGCTCAACTCTGAAATTTAGCTAAAGTCACGCAATTAATTACCAGATGATTCTTGTTCTCGCCTGACATCTTCCAGTGACCCCAAGGAGCAATGTCCCAGCTTACCGTCCCAGTCCAAGGAACAAATTCGTAGAATTTTCCCTCATAATGTACTCCAATCTGCAGTGAAAAAGAGTTCTTGTATACGGTAGTTGCACAGAGAAATGGAAATTACCAAAAAGATAAACTTCAGATATCACAAATGCAATCGATGACATAATTTCTGATATCACAAATACAATCGATGACATAATTTCTGATATCTTTTGTTTTCCTTTCATTTATTTCTTCTGCGATTTACAATTGATCTAACCATATCAGTGGTGTAAGGGCATGTACAATGGTCCAGACAACTGTTGTCTGTAATATAATTCCACGTCATTTATAGATAAAGCAAAAATATATTCTACATTGGTTGTCCGTCTATTTGAGATCCTCCGCCCTTTTTTTCTTGCATGCACCTAAAAACAGCGGAACATCCGATATCATGAACCCACATCTCTCTAATGAAATAATCTTTCATTTCCTCGACCGGCAAGAGAGCTGCCCATGCCCGTCACTATATTAAGAACAATAAATAGGTTGAATATGTTTTTTATTGCCAGATATCCATGTTTCAAGGTTGCGTGCGCTGGCATGATCAGTTAATTAACTTAAATCGGGCAAACTAGAAGTACACAGCATGTTGAAATTTCAAAGCAGAAGGTATCAAAAACTATACCAGCGAAGGACTTTCATAGGTTTCGCCCAGTCCAATTTTCCTCAACCCACCAGCAGCAGTCAAAGCAATTTCACTAGATGAGCTAGGGAAGACATTGCACTGGATCTGCACAAGCAATAGTTGTTTAACTGGCTGCATTGGCCTTTTGTAATGCATTGATCATGCAATTGATAAAGGGCAGAACTTCATAAGGGACAATAAAAATGAAATGCCATAGCTTCAAAACACATCATGGCCAGGAGGATTGATAGTCATTTAGCAGTCTTTGTTGATAGTACATTTTTTACAAACTCTAGGCATAGCACACTACAACCATGGTACAATTTTTATTTTATTTTTTATTTGTTTTTGCCAGAGCTTTTAGTTTACATCAGGGAGGAACGATAGGCACTTAGCATTCCTAGTCAATAATACCTATTTATCGTAAGATACTCCAAGCGAACATAAGATACATATTTTTTTCCACCACATACTTGCAACTTCATGATACCATGCGTAGTAGACTAGAACCACAGTGTAATTGCAACTTTACTGTACAAAAATGAAGACGATTGAGAACTGTAATACTCAAGCCATCATGCCAGGCTGCCTGACACAAATACTAATCAAGAGGGGTTCTCAGAAGAAGCTACAAAGCGTCTGAACAAAATTCTGTGTTGTGAATTACTGGGTCTACTTGTAGTGCCATAACAATTTATCTCCAAGGCCAAAGTAACACTACTGGCAATTCAAAATCGAAATTCAGCATAAACTGCATGACTTCTCAGTTGCAAATAGAGTAAGAAGTGTTCAATAATATAAGGCTTTCATGAAATCATAAATAACACAGGGTCAAAGGTCGTAGGGAAGATAGATAACACACCCAATACCACTTTCTCGGGAAACCACCACCCCAATTCTTTTCTGAGTAAGATGGAGCATTTTCAAATTCATACCGCTCTCCATCCCATTCTATCCATCCTGAAAAGTACATCCATGCCACTTTTGTTAAGACTACCTCAATATTAACATGGAGATGTTAGGCAAGAAGAATATGAGTGAATTCAGTAAACATTGACATGTTGTGTTTACGATGCATTAACATATAAACTGAACTTTGATCAAAATAACTCAACATCCTAATTTGTTCAGAGTATCAAGGCTGAACCTGTTGACAAGCCGCCAGCCATGCATATTTGCCAATGAGGCTCAAAGAAAGGAAAGGCTGCAAGCCAACCAGCTGTGGACAGCTGCTTAGAATTGACATCACCCCAGCCATACACTGGACGAGTGCTGTACTCCCAGCGAGCTGTTTGGACATTTGGCACATACTTTGACCTGAGGAGCGACAATTAGTTCGCGTCAAAATAGGGAGATGTTTATCATCTATTTCAACCCGATACCTGTAGGTACATCAACATTACAGTATAATCTACTGTGATACTAGAAAAGAACCGGGTGGGGGGGGCGGGGGCGTTGTTTCCTAGGACTTGCATTGCAACATCAACATCTCCATTGAATAAGTACTATAAAAAATGATCAACCGTTTTTTATAATTTTAACAAGGAGCAAGTATCGGGTATTGAAAGGCAAAAAGAATGTTGAGCATCTATAGTTGCAGGCAGTGACGGAGCTTGAACTCCTTACTAGAGGGGGCTGGTTAGGCAATAATTATAAATTAGAGCTTCATTAGTGCAAAAGTAACTGATTTCTTAGTGTTTTATTAGCATAAATACATATTTATCAGTGTGTCATCAAGAGATTTGATGATAGTTGGGGGAGCCAGGACCCCCTTTATTCCTAAAGAAGCTCCGTCTATGGTTGCAGGGTTTTTAGTTTTTATGAAAGCAGACTAATAATAGTAAAAAAAAAAATTCTTATAAACATGAGATGCCACTTGCCTTCCATCATCACGAATGAAACCCTGATGCCAGATTGGGGTGACTTGGAAACCTTCTAAAACACTATTAGAGAACTCCTGTACAGTATAAAATGAATTAAACACTGAGTATTAAATGATAACTCTTTACACTCTGCTGCAAAATCTAGAGAGAACAAAACAATGAACCGGTAGAAATATCAGTAAACAGGAGAACAAGCAAGTAACAACTGTATGCATCTAGATAAGTTGAAAAATGTGTGTTCACGAGTATACTCTCCTGAGCAAGTAAATAAGTTATTTCCTGGCAACATTGAACACAAGAAAACGAATGATGCTGAAATTGGAACAAATCACATTTTTTATATGTAGAAGTTGACACTAACAAAAACAAGGAAAGTAAACAAAATGCTGATTTGAAAACATACTCCCGTATGATCACTTAAACAATGACATTGCATTTCTGCTATAGCATGTTAAATGATTATGGACAATGCAAACAACAAACACAGACAAGAGAAGCTCAAGTGCACAACGGAAGCAAAACTGAGATTTTCCTACTGTGCAAAACAGATGTGGAGCAACTAAGCAAAAGCCACCCGATGTGCTCTATGGTTTAGAGAAAAACAGAATGTGGCAAAAAGTAGCAACATCATCATATGACTTGTTGCATTTCGTAAAAAGCCATGAAGCATCTACCTGAGGGGGAACCTCCCCTTTCGGGGCAGTTGCGCCTTTATTGGGGATGAATGTGTTTCCCAGCATTAGTTCATGCCTACCTATTTGAAATGCAGCTTATTAATTGGGAAATCAACAGACAGTGATGAATTATTGTAGCTCCAGGAAAGCAGGAAAACCAACACTGACTGTTAACAAAAGAAAACTGAGGGAACCTGTTTTTACATATAGACTTGGTTTGGCACAGTGATGGCTTCTAGTATGCAGTGTATTAGAATTTACGGTTGTTAACCAGTTCCCAAGGAAAAATATAAGACAAGAGCCAAACAATTTATACAGCACGAAATGGCAAATGTTCTAACAAAATTGTTGATATAGAACAAAAAGCAATGTAGCTCCTCCTAACCAGGTGCTCAAGAGGAGCTTGGTACACCAGGTATTACCAGGATGTGCTCTACCATAAAGAAATCATGCAACCATAGATAGAAAGGTACTTTCAAAGACTTAGTTTAGTTTGATCTATAGAGAAGCCTGTAATCCCTATCAGCCGTGAGTCAATTATTGGCTCAAGAATTTTTCTGTTCACACTTCACAGCGTATGTTCCATTCTACCATGGACATCGACAAGCCCTAAACGTAGAAAGGTTATGAAAAAGTCACCATGCCTGCCCCTATTGATCGGCATGCTAAAAACATACAACATCTGTTGCAGCAGCTACAGTCTGTTTCTCCAATTTACAAAAATTATGAAACATAGCTTCCCACAAAGTGAACAAATGTTGCTAAATGGAGGAAGTTTTTACATAGTATTCACAAGGTTTCACACATATATAACTACAGAAATTCTAGCTGAAATCTGGTGATTTTATCAGTACCCAAAACATAACCATTTTTGTTGCTGGAAGTGGTAATCAATATTCAGTAACATTTTTGTCTAGAGCGGCAATAAAGTAATATTGTTACTAGATTTTGTAAACGTTACACTAAAATAACTAGATTATACAGTGGAATACAGTAATCCAAAGTATAAACTTGTCCTAAGTGATTAATCAGAATAAGTTACAGAATGTCCAGAACAAATACCAAGAAGAGTTTCTATTTGTGGCAGCTGTACAAGTGAATGGCTATATCTTCCCAGGAATTGGACCAAGGTATGTTGAGGTCTCATCTAAAATACCAAAACAAAGTCCTTTCATTCACACAGAGAAGGGAAGATACTATTAATTTTGATTTTTGTGAAATTCATTGCAAATATTAAAGAACTTACAAGTTCATTACAAGAAACTGTGAATGGTTATATTTCAATGGCAGCACCCAATTTTACATGCAACAACACTATGCTATCTCACAATGTCACTTTAAGGGGGGAAGAAGTCTAAAAATACAAGGCAATGAAGAATAGAGAGGCTTACTCCCCCAAAAGTTATTTGATTTCTTAGAGAACTGGCAAATGTACGTATCAATAATTTGATTTGATGATGTTCATTGCAAATTTGCATGAATTTACGACTCTGCTACAACACAGTGTGAGCAGTCATAAATTTGATAGCAGCACCTTATTTACATGGGACATGCCATGAATTAGAAACTATGCTATCAATCTTATTGTAACCAAAATGTCATTGTAGAACAGAAGTAATAAAAAGAAAAGGCAACAAAGAATAGAGAGGTTGACAAGAGGCTTACTCGCCCAAAAGTTGTTTGATTTCTCAGAGAACTGGCAAATGTACTTATCATCCGCGCCAAGGATCTGCGCTCCCACCCCGGTAAAACGCGGACCATTCACCAACTTGTCTAGATCACTCATCCCGTCACGAAACAGCGGGTTCTCCACGGAATACATGAAGCAGAAGCTCTGCCTGCACTCTGGAATCGCCACTTTGAAGTACCACCCTTCGAAAAAAGGTCGTGCAGTGCCGTCAAAGTGGTACCTGCAAAATTTCCTCACTGCTTTTAGCCACTCTACCTCTGTGCTCTCAGCCCTGCATTGAACTAGCATGTAACAGCATTGAAGACCGTGCTCCAAAGTCACAAATTTGTTAACTGAACACAGGATGAAAAGTCGTCAGCCTTCGGTCATGTTATGCCAAATTCAACGGCATGTTCGAATTCTCATGTTCCAGAATGCAGAGTACTGAAACTATATGTTCCCCCCTCCCTCGTTTAGAGTTACTACTCTACATCTGCACGAACCAAGATGGAGGCAGCAAGACATCAAAGGCAACTACGACCCCCAATCCCCAGTCAAAACAACGCGGGCCCGCCGCCAGACACCGGAGCTATGAGCGCGCGTAACCAGAGTTCTTCGGCTTACCCGCTGTGCGGCGTCCGGAGGGGCCGGTCACGCGGCGTGGGTGCGTAGACAGGCGCCGCCGCTGTCGCCGGAGGGGACGGGGACGCCGCCGAGCTCGAGGCGGCGCGCGGGGCGATGCCGCGGCGGAGGAAGCGCGCGCGCCGCGGGGGCGCGACGCGGGGGAGCGGCGCCGCGGAGACGGCGGCGAGGTCCATTGGTGGGGGTAAGCCGGGGGAGCAGCCGCCGGTGCGGCGGTGCCGGCCGAGCGAGCGAGCGAGCGGCTGGCCGGCCACGTGCTGCAGCGGTGGATACAGGGGGAGTGGTTTGGCTCCGGTGGACCGACGGGGTGGGGTTGTTCGTTACTAGCTCGTTGATGGCGTGTCACGTGTACTAGTTCCCATTTCGTCTAGAAGATTGCGGGCGTACTCGTCGTGCTGACATGCATGCTTCTAGCTAGCTCGGTCTCATGTCGGAATCAATCGAAGGATCAATGACTACTACTAGCTCGTTGATGGCGTGTCACGTGTACTACAGGCTGGTTGGCCATTACAGGTGGAGTGGTTCGGCTCCGGTGGACCGACGGGGTGGGGTAACGGCGCTGCCCACGTGGCGACCAGTCAGCCTCAGCCAGTCGAACACCGAACGCCCGAGTCGTTTTTTTTTTTCCTTTTTTAGAACAACCGAACGCCCGAGACGCCCGAGTCGTGCGGCGCGTCATCATCGCGGGCCTCGTAAATGGGCTGCGAATTGGAGCTATTGGGCTACTTAGTTTTGAGTTACGACCCAGCTCGAATATCTTTGTCGGCCAGTCGGGTAAGCTGCAGCCCATTTCCTAGCTTATGACCAGTATCGAGTTGTTGTGTGAAACAACGACAAAAGGAACGGAGAGATTATATACGTAACTCAGAACGAAGCTCACCAATCCATCGAAAGAAAAGGGACACAAAACTCATCGTACAATCTTCTAAACTATAGATGGCATACAATTCATCATTTTGCCTTCGAATTTTTATCTTGATCAAAGCAAGATTAAAAATGTACAATGTTTGAACAGTTGGGTAATCTGATCTAGAAATGCCAAACAAGCTAGGTATTATATTAACTGCGTGACTAAGTATGTGATTTTTCAAAATTATGCAAATTGATTTTATCTAACTAATTTACTTTTTAAAGTGTTTTTGTGACTTCTTTTGTCTTTGGATTTTCGTTATTTATTCTTATGTTATTTTTGTTACATTGCGTACCACCATGGCCGAAACAAAAAAAAAATACTTCTATGTAGAGGAAAGAATAAGTCTTAGTAATATAAGATTTAAAAAGCAAAATACAAGAAAATGAAGAAAAGAACTAGACTACAAGAGGAAAAATCTAAGCTTAGTTATTCAGCCCCTAAAAATATAGGGCAAATCTTTTTTTGCAAGGAAAAAATATTTAAAATATGTATAAGCAAAATTCAACAGGACTTTCTAAAGCTACGTAGGACTAATCAGTAGTTTAAGGCTAAAAGTGATAATTAAGCACATTTCAGTGACCAAAAGACAAGAACACATCAGCACACCAAAATCTATATTACAACTTGTGCTCTTTTCCCTAATGCCAATATTTATATCTTAATTATTTTATGAGCAAGGGGAGATTCACATTCATTTTTAGTTATGGACAACTTCCCAGGTTTCATTTTTTTTGTTCGCAGATAAATCTTACAAATGAACAATATAGTCCACTTATATTATAATCACCTCAATCTACGATAAATTAAACGTAGATACTTTACAGTGCAGCCACGCTTCACATTGATGTCCAAGTAGATGATGCACACCTAGCTTCACTGCAGACCCCTCCCGGCATCACATTGACCAATCTCTAGCTAGCTAGCCAATATCACACACACATACTAGCAATTATATACTCGTTGCATTCCTGCATTGCGATCCCCTTCATCCATATGCATCATCAGTGTGCATATATTATAGGCATAGCATCAAGAGGAACCAGCCTTAAACATTTCTCTTCACCAGGTTGGCTACTCCTGATGTTATGCAGCAGATGCGTATGCACATCAGGTACTGATTAACGCATAGTCGCGCACTAGTATTCATCAGTCAGCAACATTCAAACCGCGCGGCCACCATATGTCAAAGGTTTCTTGGCCCCTTCTACCGGCCAAACCCCATACCATAGGCTGGCGCCGCTCCCCAGTAGTCAGCCGGGCCGGCAATGACGTCCACGCCGACGTCCAGCGTGCAGCTCACCGGGACGAGGCATAGGCCCCTGCTCCTCAAATCCTTCTTCTCTTCATCACAGCTTCCATCCTGGTAACAGTTGAAGACACAGCAAATTATTTTTGCAAAATCAAAATGCATGCGATGGACCGAAGATATCTAGATACAGCATTCATTTTTACATGAGATATCAAGCCACCAACCAATGATTTGGTAAGTACCTGTTCATGAGGCTGCCCCCGTTTTTTCATGGCAGTGTCATGCATGAGCTGCACGTATGGGCCAGAGAGATAATGTATATTAGTGAGGCCCAAAGACAGTTTTGCAATGATAATTAAAGGTGTTAAAAGCTGGAGACAAGTACTGGCCCATGATTAACTTTGCATGATGCTTTTATACGTGTACCTATTAAAAGCAAGGTCTTTAGACAAACTAAAGCCTCCTTTCGAACAAAAGTACCTTTGTGCTTTACTTAACCGGTGATCAGATGCGTGGGTATAGATCCCATAAAAGAAGCGGTAAATTACTGCAACTAATTGAGTAGATAATGATACCTGGCCAGGGTCTTCTTGAAATATGCTGTGCCTTTCTCCGTGCGCCTATAAAATAATAAGAATTGAAGGGAATCAGAGTCTCAAACACACCTTATCAGCATATATACGTATATATTAATTTGTCTGGCATAAAGTTTCTGTCAATACTTTAATCGAAAGATCTCACAAAGATACGATGCTTTGGAGTAAAATCATAGGCATATGCTTTTCTAATGTGCTGTTGTTCTGCCATAATCTATCTAATCATGGCAGTTTTATAGTTCGTTGCAGGGTGCAGACTCATCCGTGCATGTGGCTTTACCTTGGATCAGAAGATCAATAACCTATTGAGTCAAAATGCTAAACTGTACTGGACGTTAGTACACAACAGGTGTATTAAATCATAGAATAATAAAGGTGATGTGAGGAAATGTTAGATTTCTGCGTAAATCAAAGGTCCGCACACGACACAAACTTAAGCCTAAGAACAGAAGTACAAATAACCTAGCTGCCAAGAACATACAACAAAGGCATACTACTGTAGCACTTGTGATCTGAAAAGAAAATTTTAATGCATACCAATGGTACTACTGTTGTAACACCAATCACTTGTCAAAGGCATTTGTCTTTATGTTAACCCTGATCATGTACTGGATTGAGGGGTTCTCAATATTTGAATGAGTTGATATGTCTCCCAAAGCTAGCTCAATTGTAGCGATGAAGTTGGAGTAAAATGGTGCAGGTGGTGGTATCAGTGTATTGATTATTTTTAATTGCATCTACAATAAATACTGTGAGAATTTTCATTTGTGATATAAAAAATTATCACTCCGATCCGCTCCTTAGCCAATTTCTCGGCATCAATGTAATTTTGTGTAATGTAATTTTTTTGGCGATGACTTTTATGCTACTATACAATATCCATTTTCTTAAGTTCCTAACAGAATTTAAAAAAATGAATCGTTCAAATTCAACACAAATTTTGAAATTACCTATATGCATGCACATGAGAAAGTACAATATAAGCATGTCATACGAACCATTAGTTGTTAATGACCTATATGCACGATTCTATAGGATTGATTTTATTCTTTAAGATCATTGCGCAAAATGACTATATCCAAATGGAACTACTTGACACGTACAAGATGTATCTTGTGACCAACTCTCGATCAGCAAAGAGCATCGATCTTGCGAACACCTCAAAAGCATTGACATTTGTTTAAGCACTACCTGTCTTTACTGGTTAAGATAATGCTGTTGTGTTCAGAACCAGCAACAAGCTAAACTGATTCTCTTTGTGGGACAAAATTTGAATCCTAGAGTGACATTCTTTGCGGAAGACGGTTAATTTGACCACCAGTACTAGCTCCATTTGATCATGACGAATGGGTGCATGTGGGTTCTCAGATGCGTGCACTGCCAACATTTAGGTTCACTTTCTCCTGTTGACCCGGCCAGTCGGCCATTCCAGAGAGAGAGAAAGAGAGGAGTGATGCGCGCATGAAGGTGCGCAGATACGATGAGCGATGATGAGCACCTGCAGCGGCATGCACCACGGATGGCAGCTAACCTCGGGAATTGTGCATGCGAGGGGCATGCATGCATGGCAGGTAGCTATAGGTAGGTACACGCAGAGATATATATGCAGTACATCCATGGAGTTAAAACAATTTCGCTCGCTCAAGGAGAGAGAAAACTGTGGCCATGGGCTCAACAGTTGAGGAAGTACTACTCACACTGGCCTCGTGCTGCTGCTGGTTGGAGCTGGAGCTGCCGCAGCCGCCCCCACCTCCATTGCTGCCGCCCACGTACGGCGAGCTCAGAGCCTGGAGATCAAATATAGATAGTAGATGGCATCCATGTGAGAACACCTAGTACTAATTAATTACAGAGACATTATTAAGCCAAGCTTTGGCAGTCTGGCAAGAGAGAGATGTTAGGAGAGAGAGAACGAAGAAGGCTGATCTAGACAGTCTGCAAATGGACACGGCTAGCAAGCAAGCAAGCTCCTTTCCAAAAAAGTATGCACTGTTGCATGACCTAGCAGGCCAGCAGTGTAAAAAGATCGCGTGCCACATTGATCAGCAGGTTAACAGAGGCAGCTTTGGCGCTTAGAGAGCCGAGAGAGAGCACGCTGGCCCGCCTCTTTTTGTCACTTGACTAGCTCAGATCGTTGTGCATCGATCGGAACACACACAGGTGCTGGAATTCTTGTGTGTATCATTTCATGGAGCTAATCAGGGCTTTGGGACTAGCTTGGACCAGGTCACTGTAGCATAAAGCAGAGCTAGCCCTCCGAAAAGTGCATGGCGTTGGGTGCACAGGTGTGAAAACAAACCAGAGAACAATTACATGCAGGCATGCCACACAATGCTTTATGGACGATCCATCTACTGTTTGAGCTAGCCCAGCCCTGCAGGTATGGGCACGCATGGAGAGAGAGAGAGAGAGAGAGATCGAAATGCAGAGAGAGAGAAGAGCTGGACCTCAATTTGACCGTGAAGGAATCTGATGTACCCAATGGCTTCAAGGAGTACAGACGCCGTGTCAGTCTGCCAGAAAAAAGAGGTTAGCCCATGTCAGGATCTCTTTTTTGTTATTTTCTCTTCGAATTTGTTCGGTCTTCTTTTACATGTGCACACAAGAGTTAAATTCGGAGTGTTCGGTTGGAGGATGCAGTTGCAGTTGCAGTTTCAATAGTGAGAGAGAACACTGTAGCGGAGGATTCGCGCACTGTAGCAATACGTTTACTGTAGCAACAGCAACAGCACCGCCGGCTGGAATTCCAGCAGCCGAACGGGCTGATTGTAGGGATTGGCATGAAACCCTAGTAAATTGTAACGGAAAGCCTAGATGGGAATTATACGGAGCGATTGCATGATTGGCTAGTGCAAGATATACATGTAGTACGCTTGGAATAACATAGTAGGATGATCTAGGATCCGATCCTTTTATGAGATGTTTTAATGTTAATTGTTGAGTTTGCAAAATAGCAGCAGAGTTGATTTGATGCTTAACTCTATAAGCTAATAGCTCGATATATCATAGTTACTCAGATACCAGACTAACACATCATTTATATTCTTCTCACAAACCAAGCATGATGATTCGGATGCCAGTTTTCAAACTTTTCACTGGAAGAGAGCTGAACGGAAATTGAGGATGAAATTACGAAGTGTGTGATTTATGTAAGAATATTTTACCTTTCCAAATGGGGAGACAAGCTGGTGGAGGGCAGTTATTCTATCCCCTAGTTTCTCCTTCCTCACCTGAAGCAAAAGAACAAGCAAAAGATACTAAAAATGCCATCATTCCAACCCCTGCCAATCTCACGTTCTTTCTCAACCCCACAATGATTCCATGCCTGTCCATTTCGGCAGGCAGCTTCAAAGCTCGCTAGATTGATCTGAACGAATGCCCATGCTCATAGTACGAGAGAGAGAGAGAGAGAGAGAGAGAGAGAGAGAGAGAGAGAGAGAGAGAGAGAGAGAGAGAGAGAGAGAGAGAGAGAGAGAGAGAGAGAGAGATGACCTTCACAATAGATTGAGCCGGGGAGGATTCTTGGGTCCTAGCCTTCTTGGAAGCTGATCCAGATGCTGTGCTGATGCACTAGTGGAAGCACACAGAAACATGGAGCAAAGTTATGAAACTTTCAACGCCACATATGCAACTCAATTAGCTATCTTAATTACTACCTAGTGCAACATTATATTTTAATATTTACCAATTCACATCTTTCTCCCTTCTCTCTCGCACACACGTACGCGCACACACAAAGGTGATGATCCGTATACATCGTAAACACGAGCTCTGCTAAAAGCTACGATGCATATGCACATGGAGGATAAATCAACTTTGTATGTCTGCTCATCGTTCCCTAGAGGAAAACTATAAACAAATCAACTGAATTTGC
The DNA here is from genome assembly GCA_012490785.1 of Eragrostis nindensis. Taxonomy (NCBI): domain Eukaryota; kingdom Viridiplantae; phylum Streptophyta; class Magnoliopsida; order Poales; family Poaceae; genus Eragrostis; species Eragrostis nindensis. The sequence goes on along the minus strand of JAAXCT010000120.1, from coordinate 940,939 downwards.
ATCCCTACCTCACGAGGTGATGAACTACTGTTGTTGGAGAACTCCAGCATGTTGCTTCCTAGGGAGGTCTTTGAGGTTATGGAAGAAGACCTAGGAGAGGAAGCTGCTTTCTGCTGCAAGGCCGCCTTGTGGTGCTGATGGACACTTCCCCATGGCAACTGGATCTCATCACTTGTGCTGCTTCCATGGCTGGCTGTGGTGCCGTAGCTGTAGCTGGCGCTTCCGCCAGCTTCTGAACAAACTGCAGTTGGGAATAGCAGCTGGCCTTCCTTGAACCTCTCTTCCCCACTAGACAATCCCCCACTGGATGAACGCAATATGGTCATAAATTAGGAGGAAGCCATACATGGATATGAATTTTCAGGAAAATGGATGTGGAAGATAACTATGTGAAATCTTCATATTTCATGCATTTTTTTTGTGAAGCATATTCGTGCATATTGGTGCTTCAACAAATATTGGTAAATAAGTAACATAATGCAGAGAGGGGGCTAGTGAGAGTGAGACAGAGAAATTACAGTATGAGTTGGCTCCATGAATCCTGCTGACCAAGTCCCTGGCTGCTGTTGTCATGCCAAGGCGATGCGCTGGTTGTAGGTAGCGGATAGTGATTTGCGAGCAGCAGGGAGGAGAAAGAATGGAGCGCGGAAGAAGAAGAGGGCGCAGCACCGGTGGTGGTGGATGACGCCGGCATGAAAAGGGAAGGATGGTGCGGCTGCTCAAAGGGGGGCCTCAAATTATTCACGCTCCACCATCCATGGCCGGCTTCCCCCATCTCGCCCACTAGAGGCGACGATGATTTGTGGACGAGCCCCCTATCCATATTCTCCTTTGATATGCTGATGATCTCTCTCTTTGTCTCTCTCCCACACACGGCACGAGCAAGCAAGCACTCACCACTCCTCTCTCTAGCTTTTGTCACTCGACCTCTCCACGATCTCCCTCTCTTTTACTTGTTGCGGTCAACCTCTAGAGAGAGAGAAAGAGAGGAAGAGAGAAACCATATGGATGGGCCTTTGGAGAAGAGGATCGAATCTCAAGTGGTACTAGCCAGAACTTAGTGGAGAGAAACAAGTTTGAAACAAGGCATGTGTTTTCTTTCGGCTTCCCCTCTCTCCTTCTGCACCTTTACTTGTTTCCTTTCCTCGGCTGCCTTTTTCCTGCCCCCTTCTCGATTTTTTCTTTGGGGCCTGTGCTTTCACTTTTTAGAAGAAATGGGTCTGGGAAAGGTTTACCTTGCGTCCAGGCTTTGATGAGTAACCTAATTAAAGGAGAATACATAAGAGACACCCATAAAAAGGGCAGTGTACCTGGTGAAATCAGCAACTGTCGCAAACAAGTAAACCAGTGCATACTTTTTCTTCTCAATAATTTCTAACAGATTATTGGACATATATAGAGAGATAATTCATTCTATCATATATAGCATTCCACATTTCTTTTGTTCTTTATATTCCTAATTATACAAGTTTTATATTTTGTATTTAAATTATTACACTCTTGACTTTTTCTTGGTAATCAATGTGCAACATTACCATTATTGTTTATTAAAACCAGTTTATGATATTTTTTTGTGAGTATTTCACATCCATTTTCCTGAAATTGAGTTGTACTCCATGTGTTTTGGAATATTTTCAAGGAAATTAAAATCCAATATAAAAGATAGAAATAAATTCATTAGAATTATATTCCTACACCCTTCAAATATGTGGTCCTCTACACACATTGATTGTTCCCTTCAAAAGACATATTTTCATTTATAATTATTGGAAACAATATATCAATCATTTTGTGACCAAATAAAGTGAAACATATACTCCCCAGGTTATGGTTAAATACTATGAAATGTTGGAGTATTGAATAAAAAAATATTCCCAAGCTCAAGCAAAAATAGCTCTCAACCTCCAAGTTGATCGTGCCACTATATAAGGACTTTTGTCTCAGTTTGTTACTGCTATGAAGTTGCTTCGAGGCTAAGCTTAACCTGAGAGTTGACATGTACATTCCTTGCACTGCTTGCTCTCAACCGGCCTAAGCTTTAGCCTTCTGCAACTGTCTACGTTGCTTTGTGCTTTCTAGACGGGTTCCTTTTTCCGCTTGGGAATTGCATGCATGTAAACTAAGACCTCAAAAACCGAGCTGAGCCGATTTCTCGCGGATTTTAGGGGCAGCATTAAGTATTTTTGTTGTCGATGAGATCAAGAGACTAAAACAAATCTTTGTCTGGCTTGCCTTGTCCTCGATATAGCTACTCTTTTGTAGGGAGAAGCCGTAGCCCTGCAAGGCTTTTGTAATATCAGTTTGAAGGATGATGTACTGCACATCATTATTGGTGCTATTTGGTTCTTATTATTTTTACGTCTTTGTACCAGCACAAGGCCCCATTGCCTATAGTAATTAACTGGTTTATATGAATAATAATAGCATAAAGGTATCTTGTGGCTCGATCTCACAATGTGATAGGCTGTTAAAAAGGGAAAGTTTGCAGGACCACTGCATACTCGTATCTATGTAGTCCCCCCACACTGTCCTGTTGCATGTATAAAACCCTTCAATACTTCCCTCCAAGACCTGTTTCTGTTTGTGCGAGATAATTTGTACTATATATATTCGTGCCCTATTAATGATGTTGATGGATATGCTAGTGTAATGTAGTGCCATGGAATCAGCTTCAAAGATTTATTGTACGTTCAATGTACATTCGTTCTACCGTGTGTGCTGAATTGGAGTGACGACACATGATACCCTACCAACTACGTTCAGGTAATTAACTGGGAACAATGGACACAATAATTTAAACAGTTCTTATACTTCTTTGAGGCTGCTCCCAAGCACATTACTAATCAGTCTCTTTGTTTATTCTCTCTGATGGCGCGCATGCTAGTCTTTCCAGAAGGACGGATGTTGGAATCCTGCATAATTTGTCGTAGTGCTGCTCTAAATTTATTTATATTAGCGTATAATGTATGGTACTTGCTGAGAGTAAAAATATATATAATTCAGTCAGAGTGTAAGGTATAAAAATAGTTAATTTACTTTACTAAAACTTGTATAAAGTTTCTTCTTCTAGAGCTGGACCCTATAAGAGTATGTTGTGGAAATAAATTCACTATACATATACCACACAAATTTGATTATTACTCCCTCCGTTTATAAATAGATGTCGTTGTTGACTTTTCGACATCACGTTTGACCGCTCGTCTTATTCAAATTTTTTACGCAAATCTTATTTACTTTTCTATAACTTGTTTTATTATTAAAGATATTTTAATCGTGGCATATTTATTTTAATATTTGCATAAATTTTTTGAATAAGACGAACGGTCAAACGTGATGTCTAAAAGTCAACAACGACATCTGTTTATGAACGGAGGGAGTACTATTCAAGGAGAGAGTGTACGTTCCGGAATAAAAGGTGGTGTGATTGTACCCTAGGTAGGGTGTAGCTAGATAAGTGTATAGTATATATATAGGTAGCTAGTATGTGATGCCTATGAGGCTATCAGATTTGTCGATCACTTTTTGTTCCCCATCGGTAGTCGGTTGTCGGCGCTGATGATGATTAGTCTAATTCTAGCATAGACCGTGGTATTATTCTATACTTGGCGGAAATACTAGCTTGCCGTGTCATGCACTCGTCACTCTGAAGTCATCAGAGTGTGTGTAGGATCTTTGCTCCACTGATGATCCTCACATGCATGCACATACTCCGTATAAACGTACATCAGTTAGCAGAAGGAAATGCATCATTGGCAAGGAGGACGGCAGCTCAGAAAGACAACAGGGAGGAAGGTTAGGGTGTGCTTAGTTATGAGCTAGCTCAAGCGTGTTAACTAATTGTCAAGAAAAATTAAGGATGCTCGGTACCTCTGCACTAGAACAAAAAATACATTTTCGTGTAAGGCACCGAAAGTGAAGGTCTCAACACATAATGCAACCAAAGCAGACCCTTCCTTTGAATTATCGAGCAGGAAGCTGCACATTATTTATCATTGCTTTTCCCATAGATATGGACTTTCACATATATGTCGCATAATTAATCAGAAAGCAAGATTCAGTACGTATCGATCTTCTGTGGCATTATGGCGTGGGGGTGTGCAGTAGTACCTATGAATGAATATATAAAAGGAGCACACATAATGGAACAGAAGCAGATCCTCGCTTTGATATATGCTGTACTAGCTAGCAGGTGGCAGTATAATCAGCTTTGTAATTTTGACCCGATTGGATGTATTAGCTGGGAGAAACTGAAAGAAGCAACTTTATAACATGAGCTATATCTTTCCACGCTGAATACTCATGACCAATCTTACTATATATCCTGTAGCTTCATGTACGCCGATCGATCCTTCTCTGAAGATAGTTTGATATTGACTCTTTGTGGCGTACTGGGGTGGCCTCTGGAAGGTGGTAGCCGCGCTCGTTCTAGGGAGCAGCAGCTAGAAAGAAGAATACGCCTCAGCTACTCAAAAGAAGAAAGAAAGTAATACTGCTGAGGATCGTATATGCTGTGTGTATATGATACATAAGCAATGATTCGTGAGTTGACCTAACAACTTCATCAGCAAGGCTACTAGCTACTACTATAACCAGACGGACTCACATTGTTTCTGTACAGTCAAAAGCAGTTGGAAAGAGAGAGTCAGGGGCTACAGTAGTGTAGGAAAAAAGAGAGGAAGAAAAAAAAAAAACAGAACTGATCGATCATCTCGATCTCTGATTGTTCAGAGCAAGTCCCGGTCCGGACCGGCTGCGATGGCCTGCAGGCCTTGTGGGCACGCGGGCGCATCATGCCATTCAGCCGGCTCAAGTCGCGGCGCCGATCGATCGATCTGACTGCTCCGCAGGCAAGCCGGGAAAAAAGGCAGCGCGCGTGCGGCATCCGCGAAGACGACGATCAAGCAGCGCGTATGCCAGCGGTTGGTGGCGCGCGCGCGCGTGCGGGAGATGCTTCCCGCGCGCACAGGGCTTGGTCGGCCCGTCCTTCGACGACGGATCATCGGGCGTGGGTGGCGGGGCCCCGGAAGCGATCTCTCGTTTTCAGTGCGTGCTTCTTCAGTCCGATGGGACGTCTGCAGTATAGTGAGTGTTCTTGATGCTTTTTATTTTTATTTTTTTTCCCTCGACACACCACAGGGTATCTGCAATGCAACAGTGGTCGTCTCTCTACACGCATGGAATCGTTGCCGTCTTTGTCGATGGATCGTCGATCGAGCAGACTTGAAGCATCGTCAAAATAAAAAGGGCCATAGATGGATGGAAAGATGGAGCCGGGCGGCCGGCCGACAGCGCGTGCCGATGAGCATGATGGAACGCGGCGAAGGAGAACGAGCCAATAGCTGGCTACTGGGCACCGTCAAGGGCCATGCACGCACGCATGAGAGAGAGGATCCATCGGAAAAGTTAAGACCTTTACGCCTTCCACTACGTAGGTGTACGATCGACGATCGACATTGCGTGCGATTGGTATACGCACTTTGCCAGGCTAGCTCTGAACGAAAGGGACGACTACGACGACGACTGCGCTCGAAACGTGAAACGACCGGTATAAGGCTTGCATGCCGCGTGTGGATTTTAGAACAGATATATACTGGTTTAAGTATCTTTCAATAATCACTAATGATATATGATAAGCTTGTGGGGCCTGTGATCGGTGGTCGGTGTGTGCAGTGCAGTACACACAGTGGATAAGACGGTAACAGCTAGACAGCTAGTGTGTATAACAGAAACCCCACGCTGATGTGCATAGCACTGCGTGTTCGATCGTGGCTGTGAGGAAGAAAGGGACGTCTTGGCAGTATTTGTGGAATGAGTGGCGCCGCAGCATGATGACGGAGATGATGGTTTCGTTGAAATTTTTTTGGTGCGCTGTAATCTAGTGGTGGTTTTGAATGGCAGTACCATTCCTTTGGTTTGTTTGTATTTGTCATCCTAGAATCAGCTGTGCTGTCAATCTTTCAAAAGCATAGAACAGGGAATAATCTAATATGGTGAGTTCGATCGCACATATACCATATATTTTTTATCTTGCTACAAGTACAAAATATGTCCGCTTGCTGTTTGGTTGTCAAGTGCAAAATATGTGCACTCAATCACTGTTTGGTTGTCAGCTACAAAATATTTGCACTTACTGTTCGAATTCGATCGAGGCCATGAATCAATAGTCTAATTAATGATGATGTAGAGCCCCTGGACTTCGTGGTCCAGTGAAAGGCGCCGCGAGCATGCAGCAGCCATCTCTCGATCTCTGGCTTGTAGCAGCCGACCTTACATGCACGGCGCCATGCTGATCTGCGCTCTCTGATCCACACGACCATGGTCACCATGCAGGATCCGGATCAACTGCGGCCTAGGATTCCACGCAGCAGCAGCCAGCTGCCTGCATGGATGGTGTGATGCGTCGTTGTCGATCCTCCTCGTCTCCGGCCGGCGGCGGTCGCAGCGCAGGCAGCCCCTGGTAGCTGCAGCCCACGCGTCGCTCCAGTTTTGTTTCCAGCGGCCGCGCCGGCCGGGTTCAGATCCTCCGGCACGGCGGCCCGGGCTAAGCTAGCTAGCTCGATCTGCCACCGGCTGGTTTGTGGATCTGCCAAGCACGAACGTCGATCGGCTGGAGAAAGACCGAGCGTGTCACTCGCCATTGGAGCCTTACTCGTAGCACGTTTCTCGTGGCGTTTTGTGACCGGGCGGTGAACTGCAGTCTGCAGCAGCTGATAAGTACGTAAATACATGGCACGTACGTTACTGCAAGGAAAAATGAACGCATGCAGGAGCCAGAGCAGCCAGGTGCACCATCAAAACCTTGACCTAAAAGGCTGCTACGTACACCAGCTTGTAACGCGTTGTTTGGTTCCACTCTTCTGTTTGCTTGTCGTGCATACTTGTCTTGTTCGATCTAGCTCGATCCATGAGCTAGTGAGCTAAAATTTGTACGGGTCTCTCCGGTTGTGTTAATTTGCGTAGTGGCCCTAACCGAGTTTATATATACTAGTAGATGCATGCATGTTTGTATATATAGACATGCGCCATTAAGGGCGAGTCTGAAAGTTTTGCTTCTGGTTGTTGTTGCGCTACACTAAGCTGTAGAATCAAACGCGACCTTATATGCTAATTGATTTTATTCTACACCTTTACGGATTTTTTTTAGCCTTCTAATTTTTTTTAGAGAGAATTTTTTTCAGCCTAGTGTTTTTTTTTTAGAATCTTTTTTCAGCCTAATGTGTACGTTTTTTTTTTTGAGATTACACAGTACAACTCAGACACTCACAACGCACGCACACTCACCCCTATGAACACACGTACGCAAACCCTACCCCTATGAGCATCTTCGAAGATTGAGCCGGCAAATCCAGAGATACGAAGTCACCACTGGCGCCTCGCTGTCGACGGGAGCGTCGCCTACCACTGAAAGCACAAATGCCGTTAAATCCTTGAAAATTCGCTCCCACGGGGAGTCGAACCCAGGACCTGAGAGGTGTTACTCGGATGCCTTAACCACTAGGCCAAGACCCCTTTCACGCCTAATGTGTACGTGCAAACGATCTCTCTCTACAGAGTACAGACACGTTTAGTGAGAACAAGCCCAAGGAACGGCCCAAGTTACTAGCCTAAGGAAACTAACCCCGCCCAAGTTACCATCCTAAGGAAACTAACCCGGCCCATAATGCAAAGAGAGGGTGCGGTTCACAGATTGGGCTTCTGCCTCAACGCCGTCAAGCAGGCAAGGCGGAACCGGGCCGGCCACTTCGCTGCCGCCGCCCCCTTCTCCATGTCTCTCCGCCGGCCGCTGCCTTCTCCCCGTACCGCGTCGGCCTCCGCCCGCGGGTAGTATGGCCACACCGCCCCACGCGGCGCTCCCGAGATGGACCGCGGGCGGCGGCTCCGCTTCCGCACGGGGAGGCCGCTGCTTTGCTACCCCGTAGCCAAGGAGGGGCGTGACCACCTCCGCGCGCGAGCGGCTCCACGTCTGCGTCGTCGGCATCGGTCCCGCCGGGATGGACACTGCCGACTGGATACGGAGGTTTGTAAGACTCTGTTTCTCTTTTCTTATGTTTTTTCCCCAATAATTGTTCTTTCTTCACTGGGCCTGACTTTGAATTGGGCTCCACAATGGTCTGAGCCAGATGGTAAAATTGTTTCGTTTAGCATTGTTTGTGCGAACTCTGCTATAATATACAATTAATTTATGCATAGAGATGCAATTCTAAACTAAGGATTAGGACTGCAGATGGCATTAACTTTCATAGACTTCGCTAGAGCCATGTTTACAATGCACTTGAAGCATTCTGTTGCAAGTTTTTTGTCAAAGTTTTGGCAGTAATTTTTTCCTTTTTGGTGCACCGTCATGCTTGCGTTCATCAAAGTCAAAGGATATATAGGCAGAAGAATTGGAAGTAAAAGTTCTCCTTGGTGCTTTCCCATCACCACTTCCATTGCAACCACAACAAAGCTGCAGACATCACACTTCTTAGTGAACACCACTGTATATGACAGATCTTTTAAAAGAAAAATTAAATCATGATTAGGAGCATTTAACTTTATACTTTGTAAATTAAAATATATAATATATATTAAAGGTCAAATCGTTGAACCTGCTGCATGACCCGGCAAAGATCATGCTCCACTTAGGACTTAGCAATCCCAAAATCTGAGATATAAACCTTAAAATTGTGGCCACACAAGATATTGCTACTTTTTATGTCACGATGTATGATGAGTTCGTCGCAATCGTCGTGCAAGTACCAGAAGGAGCAACCTCCTTCAGACTTTTGCCTATGCTTTGTCACAGTTACCGAAGGAATCAATTCTATCTCTGAGTCTGGACCTTAGAAGCAGGAAACGGGGGACGACGCCCTGTCCCCCGTCCTGGGAACTTCGTCCCGAAACGTGGAACGGGAACGATAGGGGACATCGTCGAAACGTAAGCGGAGACGCGATTCCTAGACGGAGGGACATGTGCACGCTGGTCGAACCATCAGCTCTGGGTTGGCGCCCCCTGCTCCCGTGGTTCGTCGCCGAGCGGGTCGATGCCGCTGCAGCCATGAAGGACGAGAGCGTTGGCCATGACTCACACGTGCGGTGAGGAGGAGGAGGCCACCAGCGCCTCGACGGCTTGCCCTGGCTGTGCACAAGCATGACATAGGCAGCGGAAACTGGAGGAGAGATGATCGATGTTGGAAGGGAAGGGAGGGATCGCACTCGCATCTGGGTGAGCTGTTGAGCAGCCCGGCGTCCTGCAGTTCAGCATGCTCCTCGTTCCGGAAACGTCGTTCCCTGTCTTCATTCCCAAATTAGGCGGTTCGCGTTCCCGTTAACAATGGAACAGCCATAAGAGGTATACCCCCTTTCGTACCATGTTTTTTATAGCTCCGTTCCGCGTTCCCGTCCCTCCACCCCAACGTCCCGGGACCATTGCTTCTAAGAACTGGACGTGACTGTTCCTTTATGCGACAAGTCACAGGAACAATGCAGAGGGAGAGATTTCCTTGGCTCAGCAGCCAAGATTTCCCAATAAGAATAGTGCAGCTCAAGGAAATCACAGGTTAGAAAATGCAGACAAAAAGGCAAGGTGAGACTGGCTGAGATAGGCTTGCTAGCTTATCCTACAACATCTGGGCGATCCACTTTGTTCCTGCTACCTTCCACTTGATACCGTTTCTTTGGGAATTAAAACATATTGTTTAGAAAATAGAAATAATTTCCTAACCGCACACAATCTGTTTTTATTATAAGTTTTTAGCTACATAGTTGGCATCCTAGGAGCACCTACGGTTAAAAACAACCAATATGTTATGATACAAATTCGAATTGGTTCCTGGTCGTGGAAAGATGTGGACTGCTTCCTGCGGAGGTGTCCCCTGAGCTGCTGCTGGCCATCACAAATGAAGCTGTTCAGGAGGATGCAGGCAGCAACAACGTGAACCAAGTGGTTACCCATGGATAGTACAACCTCTATAGTAGTCTATGACAGGGTATGCCCTGTTTTGAGGTCCTGTATGATTGGAACCTGGCTTTTGGGTTGTGCATTTTGCTATGGTCATCTGTTATCTGGGAGGTTCTATGGTGTGTGTTGTTGTCAGATCTCGAACAGCATTAGGGGTATCAACAGCACTCTTGAAACTGCTACTGGGTGCAGTGTTGTTTATCTGAAATTCCTGAAAATTTGGCTTCCTGTTGCCTATCTGAACTTCTTGTGTTTTTGTTGTTATGTTAAGGTGGTCTCTTGCTATCTCTGTCAGTTTTGCTGGTTGCTGAGACATTGGCCACGCGAGTGTCAGCTTACAAGTGCCATTCTTTCAAGTGTCCATCTGATTGCTACACCCAACACCATCTTCTCAACAAAATACTGTTATCCAACCAAGAAACGTTATCTGGAAGATCTGCTCCGCATAGGGCTGTGGTCTTTGACTGCGATCGCCCATCAAACGCAAAAAGTTCAATGGATAATACAACCAAACGAAATTGGACGGTGCTGAACTGGAACATTAGAGGGATAAATGCGGAGGATAAATGTAATGCAGTTCGAGCCAAAATTGAGGAGAGTGCTTGCGCTATCTATTGCATCCAAGAAACTAAACGAGAAACTTTTGATCACTCCTTCATCAAGAAAATAGCACCGAAACGTTTCAGCAAATTTGCTTTCTCTCCTTCTAATGGAGCTTCTGGCGGTATCCTTATGGGTTGGAATCCAACCATCTTCAATGGGGATGTTGTGCAAATCAACAAGTTTACAATTACAGTGAAATTTACCTCAGTGCACAACAATGATCAATGGACCCTATCAACTGTTTATGGGCCCTGCAGTGGCCAGGATAGACAGGACTTTGTGGATTGGTTGAATGCTTTGCAAATTAAGGATGATGAAAATTGGATGTTCATTGGTGATTTCAATTTCTACAGATCTCTGGAAGATAGAAACAAGGAGGGAGCTAACATGAATGATATTTTAACTTTCAATGAAACATTTCTAATCTGGCCTTACAGGAAATCCCTCTCAAAGGAAGGAATTATACGTGGAGCAACATGCAGCAGGACCCTCTCTTACAACAGCTAGATTGGTGCTTCACTTCCATCAACTGGATTTCAGATTTTCCCAACACCCTCCTTCTGCCAATGTCGAGGCCAACCTCAGATCACATTCATGCATGGTACAAATTGGAACCTCAATTCCCAAGGCACAAATTTTTCGCTTTGAAAACTATTGGGTTGAACAGCCTGGGTTCATGGATTTAGTTCAATTGGTTTGGAACGCAGAAGTCAGAGCCACAAACTCAGCCACCAGAATTGTTGCAAAATTAAAACTACTAAGAAGAGTGCTCAAAAGGTGGGGAATGGGACTGTCTCAACTCAATAATAGAATCAAAGAGTGCAACTCAGTGTTAGAAATCCTGGACAAACTGGAAGAAAATAGAAACTTATACACTCATGAGAAGAACTTCAGAAGCATCCTCAAAGCACACATCTTGAAACTATTACAGTTCAAGAAGGAATATTGGAGGAAAAGATTCACAATACGATGGGTCAAGTTTGGAGACGAAAGCACAAAATTCTTTCATGCAGCTTCTACAGAAAGGTACAGGATCAACACTATAACTAGCATAGAAGGGGAAGATGGAAGACTAATCACTGCCCACAGTGAAAAGGCAGCTGTTCTGTGGGAAGAATACAGAAACAGGATGGGGACTTCCTCCAATCCCAGCATGCATTATAATCTCCCAGAACTCGTACAGCAACATAATTTGGAAAGCATTGATCCCCCCTTTCACCAAAGAAGACATCGACAACATTGTGCAGCACCTGAAGCTAGACAAAGCTCCGGGCCCAGATGGCTTTAATGGCCTCTTCATCAAAAAATGCTGGAACATAATTAAAGAAGACTTTTACACTCTATGCTTTGATTTCTTTAATGGCGAGGTGGACTTACAAGCTATAAATACTTCGTTCATCACCCTGATACCAAAAGTTAACAACCCAACAGGGCTCAACGACTACAGGCCTATATCACTGCTGAACTGTGTGATCAAGATCATTACAAAACTCATGGGCAACAGATTACAAAAAGTCATCATCCCTTTAGTCCACAAAAACCAATATGGCTTCATCAAGACTAGAACTATCCAGGACTGCCTGGCTTGGGCCTATGAATACATCCATCAGTGTCACCAATCAAAAAGGGAGATAATCATCCTAAAACTGGACTTCACGAAGGCGTTTGACACTGTGGAACATCAGACAATTCTCCAAATGATGCAGCAAATGGGCTTCTCAGAGCAGTGGAGGCACTGGACTGCAAGGATCTTGGACTCTGGATCATCATCAATCTTGCTTAATGGGGTACCTGGAAAACAATTCCAATGCAGAAGGGGTGTCAGGCAAGGAGATCCTCTATCTCCACTCCTTTTTGTACTGGCTGCAGATCTCTTGCAATGCATTATCAACAAAGCTCACATGCAAGGACTGTTTGAACTACCAATTCCAGCTAGAGGTAATGCGGATTACCCAATTATTCAGTATGCAGATGACACAATACTCATCATGAAGGCCTCACAAAGGGAACTATTCTGTTTAAAAGGACTGCTGGAATCGTTCTCACAATCTACAGGTTTAAGAGTTAATTACTCCAAATCATGCCTAGTGCCCCTAAACATGGAACAAGCCAAGGCAGAACAGCTGGCTGGTGTCTTCGGATGCAAATTACAAGGCCTTCCCTTTACCTATTTAGGACTGCCAATGGGAACTACAAAGCCAAGAGTAGAGCACTATGGTCCAATCATGAACAAGGCAGAGAGAAGACTCACATCAATTTCTTCCCTCTTGGCACACTCCGGAAGGCTGCAGCTGGTTAACTCAGTCATCACCTCATTGCTGATCTTTACAATGTGCACACTTGATGTTCCTGTCGCAGTAACAGAATACATTGACAAGAAAAGAAGAATCTGTCTCCGGAGAAACTCAGAAAGCAACGCAAAGTGCAAGCCACTAGTAGCGTTTAACAAATGTTGTAGACCAAAAAGAAAGGGTGGACTGGGAATCATCAATCTGAGAAGTCAGAACACGCACTCCTGCTCAAACATCTTGATAAGCTCTACAACAAAAAGGACATTCCTTGGGTAAATCTGATCTGGGCAACATACTATTCAGATGGGAAAGTACCACACGCTACCAAGGACAAAGGATCATTTTGGTGGCGTGACATCCTCAAGCTTTGTGATCTCTTTAGGGGAATTGCGTCTTGCAACGTGGGAAATGGCACAACAGTCCTGTTCTGGTCAGATTTGTGGAATGGGCATCTTCTCCAAGAAAAATTTCCTAGACTGTTCTCATATGCAAAAAAACAGAACATCTCTGTCGCCAACTTCCTCTCTAATAACAGCTTACAAGCTCAGTTCCACCTTCCGCTATCTGAGCAAGCTAACCAAGAATACCAGGAGATGCAGCTACTCATACAGCAATTGCAAGTCAACCCAGAGGAAAATGACAAATGGACATACGTCTGGGGAAACAACAAATACACATCAAGCAAATTTTATCATTGCACATACAGAAATGTTCACCCCCCAAAACCCTTTATCTGGATATGGGATTCAAATTGCTCCAATAAGCTGAGAGTTTTCACATGGCTACTTCTAATGGACAGATTGAACACCAGGAACATCTTAAAAAGGAAGAAGCATAAACTGGAAAACAATGACTACAGCTGCGTCCTTTGTTCATTGAACAGAGAAGAGACAGCATATCATCTCTTCTTCAGCTGCCCTTTCAGCCAAAGATGCTGGCAGAGATTACAAATTCACTGGAACCACAACATGGAATTCTTCCAGATGATGATGCAGGCCAAAACTGATGCACAAGGGGACTTCTTCATGGAAATATTCATCATGGCAGCATGGCACATATGGAAACAACGGAACAACAAGATTTTTAAAAGAGACCATCCCTCTCTGGACTCCTGGTTTCGAAACTTCCTGGATGAAACGTCCCTCCAAGCCCACAGAATGTCCACAGAAAAGAAAGACTCCTTCACTGCAAGGATAAGCTTGTATAGATAGTTTTCAGTTCAGTTTCTGGCCCCAAAGGGGCTGAGCTCTAGGCCTTTTAGACTGTACAGTTCTTTTTCGTTACCTTTTTTCTATAATATATATCTACCACAGCAGGGGTTTCCCTTGCTATATCCCCTTCAAAAAAACAAATTCGAATTGGTTCCTGGTCGTGGTTAGTGATCACTATGATCTCGTCGCCCAAAGTCTATTATTATACTTCCACCTATCTGTGGCAAACAACTCTGAAACAATGATATTTAGAGACTTGCTCACCATGTGGATTCTCTCCTTTGTGTTCTCTCAAGTTGCAGCCGTGCCCAGACCGCAACTAATCTAAGATATTCCCCTTAAAATAGGCTGCATAAAGGTTGAATTTCTGACATTGTCAAAGTTATAACATCTTGGCATCACTAGATCGCCCAACAAAGAGTGGCAGCCCCAACCAGGATTTTTTTGTCCTATCTCTTTTGGGTGTACACCTGATATATGAGAAACCGGCCTAAGTTAGGGTTAACCCATAGCTATAGAAACTGTCACCTAAAGTGTCGTAGCATCATGACAACTGATACATATTGCATTCAGACTTATTTTTCTATTCAAACGTTTCATTTTACCATTGATAGTACAATCATATAGTGCGACCATATTTCATTGACTTTCAAATGATTGACTCACAAGAGACAATATGCTACCAGAGTGGAAGATAGGATATGTTGGAATTATTACAGTGTATGTGTAGTACTAGTGATGATAGAGGATTAGAGATACACCGCATAGGATGGTCTTGCGCCCACCCTGCTCACTAAGGCTAGACAAGCACAGCATGTCTTATGAGGCTGAAGCTCCTGAGGGTGGCAGGAAAGGGCCTAGAAAATACATTAGTAGGAGAACATGAGTGATAAACTCCCCTCCGGTGCTTAGGTGCTCGTAGTGGAAAGCACCCCCACAACGAGGCGCCGTGTAGTAGAGCATCTCTAACCACACTGCGACGATGAGGCGCCAACGGTCTGTTTCGTCGTTGATGCTAATGAGCTCTCGGGCCAGCTCACATGCACGTGGCAGCACCGGAGAATCAAGAGCTCGAGCAGTCTGCCGCAGTTCCTTCAGATGACTGTCAGCACTATTATTTTCGTTGGCTTGTTCTTCATGCTTTTGGGTTTCTTCCGCCAGTGAGTCTTGTTGTTCCCCTTTGACAGCTTCGAAAAGCTGCATGATGGCATTCTTCTCATCCAAAGGAACCTGTTGACCCTGAATTTTTCTAACTTCTTTATGAGCTTCGTTATGTACAATCTGGGAATTAGGAGAAAGCATCACACCGCACTTGAAGATAAGGTACATGATATAGTTTGATAGTTTTCTGCTGATCTGCTTGTTTGTCTTGGTTTGATTAGAATGAGTGCTGCTGTTGTCTCCGATGTAGTAGCAAATATCTGTGGCAATGTGCCAAATGAGCACACTTGTCTGGAAATCAACATTGATGCTCTTCTCTAGTGTTTTTCCTGCTCGTTTTGCATAATCTGGATCTTGATGTGTGCTGATCCACTTCTGCAGCGCCAGGTGGCCCCGGGAGCTGGCAATGTTCCATTCTTTCGTTATTCCAAAGCGTAGCAAATTGTCGAGGACTAACTCCTTGATGGGTACTTCTGTTATGTCAAGTAACTCAACACCCGAGGCACCCAATCGCCTACCTATAGATTGGCGTATGGATGCCATGCCTGTAGTATCTTGCATGGCGTATCTTTTGATCATGCTGTATTGTGCTAGCTCTTCAGACCACTGTCTTCTGCTCCATGCCGGCTGAATGTAGCTGGTTATTTGCAAGATTCTGGCAGGAGGACTGAATCTTATGTCGGAGAAAATGAGCCTGACGGCAGAAGACACATCTAGGACTATGGCTGCTATAATTAATATGTAGGAAACGATGATATCAGTTCTACTATGGATCTGGTCACCCTTTTCAGCGGATGTGAAGAGCACCAAGGCTATTGGGCCGGAGGCATAATGGAAGAGGGAATAAAGCAGAACAGGGGTTGATTTAAAACTGAGGTGGAATCTGGAAGGAAGAATTTTCTTCTGGCTAAAGCACAGATAAAATAACAATTAATACTATGTAAAGCTATTCGAAGTGTGAATTTGGTGTAGAGAAGTTGGTAGGAATGTACCAGCCATGCTCCCACGTACTCGTACGCCCTGCAGCGATTTGCACTACAAAGGAATTCCGCTAGCATGCTTGGTAGCTCGTCTGCAATAAAAATCGTATGAACCCTGTTGAGGGGAGCATCTACCGACATCAAGTCTTCAATGATACTTTCATCTGTTCCCAGTCCATTACTTGCTTCATCATGATCGATAAAAGATATTGGACCACCTTTTGACATCTGGACTAGTATTTCCCACATTTCACTAGCAGCTGCAGTCGCATGGGAGTTTTGCCCTACTCCTCGTGTGAAGAGTGACAATCTTTTCAGGTTTTCCCCCTTGAGGTTTTTTGGGCTCGAAAGACCAAGGCACAAGGTACGCTCAGCGTACTTGAAAATCCCAGAGAGGAACATGAGCACCATGGCAGCCTTGAGCCGGTGGTCTGGCCAAGATGCCTTGGCCACCACGTACGCGGCCACTACTGCTTGCGTGACCAAGTTGAGCAAGTGGCGTCCCCACAGCTCGTTGTCTTGCTTTGAAAAGGCGGTGATGGTATCCTGCCCACCCAGGTGGACGAGAACGAACGGTGCCCAAAAGGACATGAGCTGGTGGCGCGGCTCACTCGCGTGGACTGCGAGGTGGCCGAGCACGAAGAGGGCCACGGAGTCCGCCGATAAGTAGGCTAGCCACAGGACAGTACGTAGGATGAGCGAGGAGCTCTGCCTTCGCATCCCCGCAAAGAGGAAGAGGAATACTTGCAGGAAAAGGCTCACAAGTATCAGAAAGTGGATCTCCCATGAGTCCCAGAGCTCTTTGGCGGCCGCCAATCTGAGGAGTTCACCATGTACTCCTCAGATTGGCAAGCACTCGGAAGCAACTAAAAAGCACATGACATTATGATAATTCATTTCCCCGATATAAGGTCTGATTTGTAGGTAACCGAACAGATCGGGCCGCATAAGCTTTAAGCCAAAAATCGATGACATTTTCAGTGAACTGCCAAAAAACTAAGCATGGAACTCTGCCAACTGGTAGAAACAGCATCAACTACCAAGATCTGAAACTTACTAATAATCGCATAATCATTAATTTAAAAGTCAAAATGTTGAAGTGTATAAGTGAATTGCCTACCTTCTCCTATGGGTTTAAGCTTTTGGGTTCATCTGATTAGTACGTTCAATCTAGCACGGTACTAGTATCAGAGAAAGATCTCGAGTTCAAATCTTGGCAGAGGCTTTATTTGTGCCTCCGCTCTTTTATTTCGACGTTTGCACCTTCATATCTGGCTGCACGTGAGTGGGATGTTCAAGTGGATAAGTAAAACTAATAAACTCCAGAACTCTCAGTTGTCGAATTGTTGCTATTGGACACAGCTAGATTATTAGCACCACATCGAAGTCAAATCTGGGATTAGGCATTTGCCAATGTACTGATATAGTTCTCTCTTAGGAACACGAGAAATGAACATATAAAGTAACCCAAAAAAATGCAATGTTTATCAGCAGCAGGTAAGATCTATTCATTTGTAACAACAGAAATTCAAACCCAAAGAGAAGAAGAGAACAACGAAAAACAATGAAATTTGTGGATGGTGATTAGTTTATAACAGGAAAAAGAGAGAGGCGAACTCACTTTGGGTTTGGGGAGAAACTGTTGCCTCTCACACCGGACGGCATACCCGTGGTCGCCAATTCAGTCGCCTCCCCTCCCACCAGGACAGGCAGCGCGGCGTCGTTCTACGAGTGCAGTGCAGGCTTGGGCCGGTCTGTATTGCCCGGTCCTTTCTAAGTCAACGTCACAGCCACTGGTCCAGATATAGTAAATGGACGTCGATGATTTCCATGTTTCTTAATGCGAGTTGCCACCGCGCTCCCAGAAGAGCCTCACGTATTCCAAAATCACATCTCCACAGGGCCTCGATATGCCACCGCCAATCACGAAGACCGGCCTACGCACATCGTCGGTCACTGACACCCATCCATCGACCACCTCATTGTTGCAAGCATCCTCCAACAATAACATGCATTTTGGGGAGGCAAAAGGAGGTTTACATCTTGTCTACAGTAGCTTGCATCTTTGCTTCAGGCGACTCCTTCTCCAACAACTGTTGCATTTCCATCGCATCGCCTCTCACTCAAACACCCCCCCCCCCCCCCCCCCCCCCCCTCCCTCCTCTGATCCTTCCCGCCTGCCGTCGCCGCCCCGGCCGCCGCGCCCCACCTCGCCCTGCCTCGACCGCCACGCTGCGCCCCGCACCGCCCCGACCGCCACGCCGTGCTCCTCCACGCCCCGGCCGCCACGCCCCGCCGCTGCCGCGCCCCGCCATGCCGCGCTCCTCCACGCCCCGGCCGCCGCGCCCCACCTCGCCTCCGCGCCCCCTCCACCTCCGCCACGCCGCGCGTCGAGCTCCTCCGCCCCTCCACCTCTGCCGCGCCCGCCTCCACCAAGCTAGGCACCGCCGCCCTGCGAGTGGGGGAAGGAGGATGGCGCCGAGGAAGCACAGCCGCGTTCAGGCTAAAAGGCGGCTAGATAGGAGAAACGGAGACCAGAACAACGACCAACAAGACAAGGCGAGCAAGAAGCACTATCATATGCTCGAGCGCGGCGACCGGAGCATGGTCAGCGTCGAGCGGCGGTGACGTCGTCCATGGCAGACGGCGTTCCGGCCAAAAGAGAGGGAAGGAGGAGGAGGTAGCGCGCGCTTGACGTTCACCTTGTCTTCAAGGACCTCGGGGTCGATGATGTCGACGATGGGGACGACTGGGAGTACGAGTTCATCGGAGAGGTGGACGGCGTGACGGACTGCGGCGGGGAAGAAAGCCCGTTCCGACGATCCTGACTGCGGAATCCGGAAAGGGAAAGGTCAGGGAGGTGCGTGAGGGGGTTTTGCAGCTTTCCCCGAAAGTAATTGAACTGGGGATCACCGTGGAGGATGGAATCGACGGCGAAGTCCCGGTTGCTCACCCGCCGGCCATGGGTATAAAACCGCTTCGATCTCCTCGCTGGCAGCGGCAATGGGAAACTGGTGCTAGGTATGGGCTAGTGGAAGACCTCGCGCATTAGTTGGTGGCGGCGGTTTAGCTCAGGGAGCAACGGAGCGGCTACGCGCGTGGCGTGGAGGTGATGCTTGGCGGCAATGGCGGCTTGGCTGGTTTGGGAGAGAGAATAAAGAAGAGGAAAGAGAGGCGATGACTTGACTTGGCTGGCTAGAGGACAGAGGCGAGGACCTTTCCCGGCGCACGACGATGGATGCATTCGAGGAGAGAGGGAGTGCATATTTGCATCTCCTCTCTTCTCAAATGCAAAATGCATACTCCTTTTGTATAGTCTGTTGGAGCTCATTTTTATGATGCACAGTACCAAAAAAGATGCAAATTTGG
Source organism: Eragrostis nindensis (assembly GCA_012490785.1). Classification (NCBI taxonomy): domain Eukaryota; kingdom Viridiplantae; phylum Streptophyta; class Magnoliopsida; order Poales; family Poaceae; genus Eragrostis; species Eragrostis nindensis. The sequence continues at coordinate 921,384 of JAAXCT010000120.1, read as the reverse complement.
CTCTGCCTACCGCTGTTGGAGTTAGCCTCATGGGACGGACGGTGCCGCGCATGCACCATGGGCGCGATAGCCATCAACGACCACCACAAATGGATCGCGAGGCCGACCAGCAGAGGGCTAGCTCGGGGCCTCAGGAGCCTCGGATTATTAGGCCACGGCTAGCTGCACCAAGCACGGCAGGCACCACTCAAAGAACGGAGCACGAAACAGATTGTGCAAGAGAGGAAGAACCAGAGTGGAAACGCGATTTCACGTAATGTCGCTTCAAAATTGACCACCCCCTGCTGCCGGCCCACATATACACTCGCACACATTCCAGCCCTCCTCTTAGGGCCTGTTTGTTTCAGCTTTTCAGCTGACTTTTCCAGTTGAAAAGCTGGCTAGCTGAAAAGCTGAAATAAACAACAAACTTCTGATCTGGCTTTTAGAGTGCTGAAAAGCTGACTTCTGATGAAATAAACTAAAAGCTAAAAAGCTTGCTGAGAGCTGCTTTTCTGGCTTTTGGCATTGTTGGCAGTCCTAAGGCCTAACAGAAATTAATCCGCAAGCGTACGGATACCGGTGTAGCTTTCACCGCAAGGAGTATTCCTAGGGTATCGAATCCACAGGGAACGAACAGTGTACTAATAACTCTATCCTAAATAAATTATCCGATCAAGGTGGCACAGGGGAACAAGAGCGCAACAATAAATAAAAAGGTCTTCTGGCCAGGTAATCTAATGTCAAGGAGCTATGCAGCTGGGCAACTTGGTATGGTCCTTTCTCTATTATCTATTTCGGGGCATAAACGTGCCAAAGCAGCAACCCGAGAATTAGGTTCAACTACTTTGGGAATCCGCCTGCTATTGAAAGCCCTACAGACATGAACCCGGACGTGGTGGATTACAGAGACCGGTACGCCTGTCACACGTACTCGCGGCTACCATCCTCCGTGGGGTTAAGAGCAAATCAGGGATAACTCCAGGTCTAAACACCGCGTTTACACCTATCGTCACAACTAGCGAGGACTCCAAATAAGCTAGTCTATGTAATAAATAAATAAATATTTAAAGCATACCTGAAACCTATAAATAAATAGAGAAGAATACCATACTTTATTGCCCGACCGATAATCTCCTTACATGTTACCCGGCCTGGAAGACTAACGACTACTCCCAGGCGAGGAGCATACCCGAGGCGCCGAAGAAGTAGAGTCCCGGCATTCCGGGACTACTCACTCTCCTAGCCTCTCACTCACTCACTCACTACCAGCAGCGCTTCGCTACTCACTAATGACTAATTCAAGTGTATCTCCAGGTGCGAGTTGCTCTGAAGCTAGCCGGGGGTATTTATAGGTTCCTCATGTCGGTGTGCATCTTGTAGCCGAAGATGGAGTGGCGGTGGCGCAAAGGTAGGCCGGCCGGCCTAGTAGGGTGGCCGGCCGGCCATTGATTATGGCGGTTCGCCACCGTCTTTTGCGTGGACGTCTCAGATTCGCTCCTGATGACGGTTCGGAGGTCGGCTACTTGATGGGGGCGGCAGAAATGGAGTGGCCTTCAAGTTTAGGCCCAAAAGCCCATGTTCTAGAATGTCGGTTGTCTCTTGTTGGGTTGGGCCTTGAATTCCACGTGGGGGAGCAGCAAAAGGCCTCTGGAAGGAAGATTGATCCCATCGGGAGCCTGAGTAGGCCGGCCGGCCTATGGTTGGGCCGGCCGGTGGGCTTTGGCCCCCATTTCCTGTCATTTTGGTCCATATTGCTCCCTGCATTCAAATACTCCAACAAAACTCGTGGAGAGCCATTAACATAAAAGAATGTTCATTTTATCCTTGGTTGATGGCTTTTATTGAATGGTGTTGGCGGTAAAATTTGAGTGATAAGCACCGCCAACATCCCCCCCAGATTTAGATCTTTGCTCGTCCCGAGCAAAAAGATTGAACCAAAGAAAAAGACATCATCAAGGTGATAAGACAAAGATATCTCAACAATTTCCTCAGGCTCACTATGTGGAAGTGGCTAAAGCTCATTGTCTTGAGAAGTTGAAAGGTTGAATAGCGAAAAATCAAAGACCCTTCTCAATCCCAAAGATCCCTCGGGTTTCCGAACTCTTCCCTTCTCCCATCATGTCACAAAAATTCTCAAATTCTGAGTCACTCGGAGTAGTGGAAAAACCTGTTCTCTCTCAAAAAAAATGCTTTCCTTATTTTCTGATATGGCTTATATCTGGAGTTCGGTAAGGAGAGCATAATCTTTTGTAGGTATTGTAAAATTAAGGAAGAATTCTAGAAAGTGCGTTGCACATCCTCATAACTCAGTCAAGAAAAAGATGATGCATATGGTAGCGACATGATGACTCACACTTTATGGCATAACTCTTCTTTATGCTTTGCCCAAAATAAATAAAGTAGCCATTCTGCCTCTTCTCTTCTTTTTTTTTTTAGAGGGGGAACTCTCTCTCTCTCTCTCTGTTTTTTTTTTAGAAGAGAGGTTCCCATGATACTTGAGGCAAAGAAGGGCTCCTTTTCATCTTTGATTATGGGGCAATGAGCATACAGATAGAAATTCTTTTGATGGAATTGATCAGGGAATGTTTTATGCCATAAAGTGGAGGGGACGCTTGCATATGGATATGATGTATGACTGAGGTTCTGAGGAGTGCATGCAACTTTGGAGAATTAAGCCTTAATCAAACTTAACGCAAACAGATTAGCTTTTGAGGAGTTATAAAATCTAATTGTATTTGGCTCTAATAGGCTTTTCAGGAGAATTTGTGACAATCAGTTTGAAAGGCAAAGTAAGATTCCCGAGAAAATCATGAGAAGATAGAGGTCAAGATTTATGCATATATCAAACCTCACAACAAAATAGACAAGAGCATCCTTAATAAAATTTTTGTGAGCAAGGAGAGATTACGAAATAAAGTTGTCATAAAACCGATGATGTGAAAGGAATTTTTGTTTGGTATTATCTTTGGCAATTCTTTTTATTTTATTTATTCCTAAAGAAAACAAAAGGTGAAAACAAATAAAAACAAGGCTCAGTTAAGGTCGGGGCTAGACCGTAGATGATGGACCTTTAAGTCGGGATGAACTCGAGAACATCTACTTCCTCGAGTTCCGGCATGGAGGGTTCTAAAAAGATTTTCAAGCGCTGGCCATTTACTTTAAAGTGCTCTCCATCATCACGTTGGAGAGTGACGGCCCCATGGTTAGATGTTTCTATGACGGTGTAGGGGCCATCCCACTTACTTTTTAATTTACCATGACCAAATAATTTAACGCGGGAGTTAAACATGAGTACCTTATCACCTGGCGTGAAGTGCTTCTCCCGGATGCGCTTGTCGTGCCACCTCTTCGTACGCTCCTTGTAGAGCTTGGAGCTGTGGTACGCCTTCTCCCTCCATTCTTCGAGCTCGGCGATTTGTATTTGTCGCTTAATCTGGGCTTGGTCCAAATCCATGTTCCATTTCTTGATCGCCCAGTACGCCTTGAATTCGAGCTCGACGGGCAAATGGCATGTTTTCCCATATACTAGCTGGTATGGGGTCATGCCTATTGGAGTCTTGTATGCTGTTCTGTAAGCCCACAGTGCTTCATACAGCTTCGACTTCCAATTCTTGCCCATTTGATTAACGGTCTTCAGGAGAATATTCTTGATTTGTTTGTTGGATGTCTCCGCTTGACCGCTTGTCTGTGGGTGATAGGGGGTTGCTACTCTATGCTCGATGCCGAGTGATTGCAACATTTTTCCGAAGGTCTTGTCAATAAAATGTGAACCCCCATCACTTATCAGCACTCTAGGTGTGCCGAATCTTGGGAAGATGACTTCTTGGAGCATTTTCTTGGAGTGTGTGGAGTCGGCATTCCGACATGGCATAGCTTCGACCCACTTTAAGACGTAGTCCACAGCCACAAGTATATACTCATACCCTTCAGAGTTAGGGAAGGGTCCCATGAAGTCTATGCCCCAAACATCGAAGATGTCGATCTGAAGGTTGTTAGTTAAGGGCATAGCATCGCGGGCATTGATTCCTCCCACTTTCTAACAGCGTGAACATCTTCTCACGTACTCCTTCGTGTCCTCGTACATGGTTGGCCAGTAGAAGCCACTTTGCCATACCTTGGCATTTGTACGAAATGCTCCATAGTGACCGCCGAAGGCTGATGAATGACATCTGTCAATGATCTGCATCGCTTCGCAGGCGGGTACACATCTTCTTAGTAGACCATCGGTGCAGACTTTGTAAAGATATGGATCGTCCCAGAGGTAAAATTTGCTGTCCCTGATGATCTTCTTCTTGTCCTCCCCTGGTGGTATGTATCCTGCTACGATATAGTTGACGATATTCGCATACCAAGGGTCGGTGCTTGTTACCTTAAGTAACATGTCATCTCTCAGATAGTCGTTGATGGGCAACCCGTTGGGGTCTTCCGTCTGCAGTCGTGAGAGATGGTCTGCCACTGTGTTCTCTACTCCTTTCCTATCTTTGATTTCTAGATCAAATTCTTGAAGGAGGAGGATCCAACGGATAAGGCGTGGCTTTGCATCTTTCTTAGTCAGAAGGTACTTGAGAGCTGCATGATCTGTGTATATTATCACCTTTGCTCCAACCAAATACGATCTGAACTTGTCGATGGCATAGACCACAGCTAGTAGCTCTTTCTCAGTGGTTGCATAGTTGAGTTGTGGCCCAGTGAGAGTCTTACTAGCATAGGCTATGGCATGATGCTTCTTATCCTTGGTTTGCCCCAACACTGCCCCTACGGCATAGTCACTTGCATCACACATGATTTCGAATGGGAGTGACCAATCGGGCGGCTGGATAATGGGGGCTGTTATCAAAGCTTGCTTCAGTTCATTGAATGCCTCCATGCACTTGCTGTCGAAGACAAACGGTGCATCCTTAGCCAAAAGACTGGTGAGAGGTCGAGCCTTCTTGGAGAAGTCCTTGATGAATCTTCTATAGAAACCGGCATGTCCTAAGAAGCTGCGGATCCCTTTTATGTTCCTCGGGGGTGGAATGACTCAATTACCTCAACTTTGGCCTTGTCGACTTCAATCCCTCGGGCAGAGACCTTATGTCCTAGGACAATTCCCTCTGTCACCATAAAGTGACATTTCTCCCAATTCAAAACCAAATCCGCCTCTTTGCATTTCTGGAGTACCTTCTCGAGATTCTGGAGGCATCGCCCGAATGTTTCCCCATAGACTGAGAAATCATCCATAAATACTTCCATTATCTTCTCGACCAGGTCGGAGAAGATGGCCATCATGCACCTTTGGAATGAGGCTGGTGCGTTGCATAATCCGAACGACATCCGACGGTAGGCGAAGGTGCCATATGGACATGTGAAGGTGGTCTTGTCTTGGTCATCAGGGTGGATAGGTATTTGATGATACCCTGAATAACCATCGAGGAAGCAGAAGAATGAGTGCTTCGCCAACCGTTCGAGCATCTCGTCAATGAACGGGAGTGGGTAGTGATCTTTCCTGGTCGCTTTGTTAAGCTTCCTGTAATCGATGCACATCCTCCATCCTGTCACTGTACGCTGAGGGATCAGCTCATTCTTTTCGTTCTTCACAACGGTCATCCCTCCCTTCTTCGGCACTACCTGAACGGGGCTGACCCATTGACTGTCTTGAACGGGGTAGATAATCCCTGCCTTGAGAAGCTTCAAAATTTCTTTCTTTACTACCTCTCTCATGGCATTGTTTAGACGTCGTTGGTGCTCACGAACGGGCTTATGGTCAGGCTCCATTGGGATCCGATGTGTGCATAATTCTGGGCTGATTCCCTTGAGGTCTGCCAGTGAGTAGCCTATCACTGATCGGTATTTCTCCAGCACGGCTACTAGTTCCTTCTCTTCCGTCTCGGATAGCTTGTCACTGATGATGACAGGCGTCCCTTGATCTTGAAAGAGGAAACTGTACTTGAGACCTGGAGGCAGCGGCTTGAGCTCTACGGGTATAGGAGCTGTCTCTTCTTGCTTGTTTAGTGGAACAAATGGGGAAGGATCTTCGTCTTCATTGAAGTACTGTACGTCTTCCTCGATATCATGCTGTGAAGCTTCTAAGAATTCGACGGCTGCAGCTTCCTCTATGGCCGTGTATTCACTCACCCCTTCAGATTGTGCTTCCGCCTTTGTGTTAAGAGCATGTCTGAAGTCGATGGAGAAGCTTTTCTTTCCCATTGGCACATCCAATTCTTCTTGTGCACTTTTCATCCTCGTGAGGGGTGCAATTGGGGTCCCAATTAGAAAGAGGCTTTGGTCAGCTATCTCGAAAACGTGGAAGTTCATGAGCAAGGTTTGCCCATTTACTTCTACCTCCAATCCTTGCCAAATGCCTTCAGCTTGATAGCATTTGTTCTGGTAAATCAGCCTTTTCTTTGATGGAATCAGGCTGAACGGTGCAACTGTCAGCATTTGGGCCTGCTGCCTAGACAGAATATTTATCTTCGCTTTCAAGTCGTAGCTGGCCTTAATCTGCTGCACTTGCTTATATGTGACTAGAACGCTGTCAGGCTCTGGATTTATCTTGACCACTTCGCCTGAGCATTCAGTCTCTTGGAGCCAATCCTCGCTGAAGATAGCAGACAATTGTTGTAGCCTTTCTTCTTGCTCTGCTTTATCCTCCAAATCTGGCTCATCAAGTTCAGCCCTGTCGACATGACAATTCTTCTCCGCAGGGTAGAATCTTGTGTCTCCAAACCTGGATAGGCCCACCTCCTCTTCATGTGGCAGGAGAGGGAGTGTGGAGTCAACTTGTTTCTGACCTTCGAAGAGAACTTGGCTGTCTTGAAATAATATTGGATTCGACGGGCAGACATAGAATAAAGCTTGTGCTGCCGCTGGAGCTGGCTGTGGTTGAGGAGGTTCTGTTTGGGGTTGCACTGCACATTCTTCCTTCTTTTCCTCTGGTGGGCTGGCTGAAGGTACCTCAACTATGGCATGTATCTCTTCTTTTGGCTTTTCAGGGGCACATGCTTCATAGGAGTCCAGGTTGCTGAGGATCTTTCCAAGAACTTCGAACCCTTCTTTAGCTGTCTTGTAAAGGAAGGATCCTCCTGAGGCTGTATCCAAGAAGTTACGGCCATTCGGAGTAAGTCCTGCTGCAAAGTGTTGAAGGAGGATCGGAGATGGAATTCCTAGATCTGGCTCTTGGTGAGTGTAAGTCAGGAAGCGGTCCCAGGCAGCTCCTAATGACTCATTACTGCCCTGCTCAAAGGCAATGATCTTCTTGCGAAGAGCAATGACTTTGTAGAGAGGGAAATATTTGAGGCAAAAGAGCTTCCTGAGGGTAATCCAGTCTCCATTTGCTTCACTCACATGCCTGTCATACCAGAGTTCTGCTTCACCAGTGATGGAGAATGGAAATAGTATCCATTTAAAACTGTCCTGCGGGACACCCGATGTCACCACTGTGGAGCAGAGTCTTTCGAAGTGGCGTATGTGTGCGTACGGATTTTCATGATCTTCCCCATGGAACACAGATCCTTTTACCAATGCAATTAGCTCTGGTCGAAACTCGTAACTTGAAGCCGTGATTGGTTTGGAAGCTGGTGGAGGCTCCAATAGTGCTCCTTTCGGAGCAGAGGCGTCGAAGATTGACGATGCGTCCATGGTGTGATGATAACAAAAGAAAAGAAAAACAAAACAAAATACAAAAAGAAAATAAAATAAAACCTTAAACGGACGACTCTAGGTTCGAGTTTTTAGCACAGCTTACCATTCCGCGGCAACGGCGCCAGAAAGCTTGTTGGCAGTCCTAAGGCCTAACAGAAATTAATCCGCAAGCGTACGGATACCGGTGTAGCTTTCACCGCAAGGAGTATTCCTAGGGTATCGAATCCACAGGGAACGAACAGTGTACTAATAACTCTATCCTAAATAAATTATCCGATCAAGGTGGCACAGGGGAACAAGAGCGCAACAATAAATAAAAAGGTCTTCTGGCCAGGTAATCTAATGTCAAGGAGCTATGCAGCTGGGCAACTTGGTATGGTCCTTTCTCTATTATCTATTTCGGGGCACAAACGTGCCAAAGCAGCAACCCGAGAATTAGGTTCAACTACTTTGGGAATCCGCCTGCTATTGAAAGCCCTACAGACATGAACCCGGACGTGGTGGATTACAGAGACCGGTACGCCTGTCACACGTACTCGCGGCTACCATCCTCCGTGGGGTTAAGAGCAAATCAGGGATAACTCCAGGTCTAAACACCACGTTTACACCTATCGTCACAACTAGCGAGGACTCCAAATAAGCTAGTCTATGCAATAAATAAATAAATATTTAAAGCATACCTGAAACCCATAAATAAATAGAGAAGAATACCATACTTTATTGCCCGACCGATAATCTCCTTACATGTTACCCGGCCTGGAAGACTCGAACGACTACTCCCAGGCGAGGAGCATACCCGAGGCGCCGAAGAAGTAGAGTCCCAGCATTCCGGGACTACTCACTCTCCTAGCCTCTCACTCACTCAATCACTACCAGCAGCGCTTCGCTACTCACTAATGACTAATTCAAGTGTATCTCCAGGTGCGAGTTGCTCTGAAGCTAGCCGGGGGTATTTATAGGTTCCTCATGTCGGTGTGCATCTTGTAGCCGAAGATGGAGTGGCGGTGGCGCAAAGGTAGGCCGGCCGGCCTAGTAGGGTGGCCGGCCGGCCATTGATTATGGCGGTTCGCCACCGTCTTTTGCGTGGACGTCTCAGATTCGCTCCTGATGACGGTTCGGAGGTCGGCTACTTGATGGGGGCGGCAGAAATGGAGTGGCCTTCAAGTTTAGGCCCAAAAGCCTATGTTTTAGAATGTCGGTTGTCTCTTGTTGGGTTGGGCCTTGAATTCCACGTGAGGGAGAAGCAAAAGGCCTCTGGAAGGAAGATTGATCCCATCGGGAGCCTGAGTAGGCCGGCCGGCCTATGGTTGGGCCGGCCGGTGGGCTTTGGCCCCCATTTCCTGTCATTTTGGTCCATATTGCTCCCTGCATTCAAATACTCCAACAAAACTCGTGGAGAGCCATTAACATAAAAGAATGTTCATTTTATCCTTGGTTGATGGCTTTTATTGAATGGTGTTGACGGTAAAATTTGAGTGATAAGCACCGCCAACAGGCATGCTGAGAAGCTTAATATATATTACAAAAGTCAACATTAAAATTCTAACAGCCAGCTTTTCAGCTACTCAAAACAGTCAGCTTTTCCAAAAGCTCAAAAGCAACAGCCCAAACAAACAGGCCCTTAGACTGACTTCAACGCTAGGTGAGACCCAAACCTAAAATAGAGCTTCATTTGCATCAACATAGCAGACCAAAAAATGCTTCATCTCTAACCGAAAACCCAAAATCATCAGACCTTCTTCTTCCTCTTGCGTACCACCACTGTGCCGCCGCCCTCGCGCCACGCCGCCGCCCCGCCCCCGCGCCACGCCGCCGCCCCGCCCCCGCCCACGCCGCCGCCCCCCGCCCCGCGCCGCTCCACGCCGCCGCTCCCGCCCCCGCCCCGCTCCACGCCGCTGCCCCCACCCCCGCCCCGCGCGGCCGACGCGTGAGTGGCTTGGCGTGGCCGTCGAGCAGCGAGGCCGCCGCGTCCACCTCCAGCACCGAACCGCCCCCGGCTGCGACCTCCTCGCCGACGACGTCGCCGCAGAGCCCGCACAGCCACCGCCCGCGAGGGAGGGAGAAGGGGTGCGCCAGGAGCGAGGCCGCGAGGGAGAAGGCGACCACGGCGACGTAGTTGACGCGGAAGTAGCCGAGGTTGCGGCGCAGCCGCGAGGTGGCCTCGGAGAGGGAGTCCGGCCGGGAGAAGGCCGACCGGTCGAGCAGCTCAATCCACGGCTTCCGGTCAGTGAGCGAGCGCCGCGCCGTGTCAGACAGCCGGCTCACGGACAGGCGGAACGTGGCAAGCGTCGCGTCGGAGAGGACGGAACCAAAAGTCGGCACCGAGCCGACACCCGCCGCCGAGTTGGTCACGGGGAGCAACGGCGCAGGCATCGGAGCGGAGGCCATGGCGCTTGTCCTGCGGAATCGATCGATTTGGGCTTGGCGCGCGGACCCCGGCCGCGTACGCCGGCGTGCACTCCTCCCTCATCCCGCAGCACGCGCACACCTCCCACTCCTCCACCTCGGCCGCGGCCGTCATGGCCGGCGCCACCTCTTGCCCCGCGGCCGCCGCGGACATGAGGATTTGCCAATGAATCCGATAAAGGAAGCTGCTTCTTGGTGCTGGGTGGATTAGAAGAAATTTGGAATAATTCTTTCTCTTATAATGTGAATCCGGCAAGGGAGGGAGAGGAGAATACAGGGAGAGGCTACTCCCGGAATGGAGGACGGAGCGGTGGTTCGTCCATGGAGGAGGAGGGCAGAGCAGGAGCTCCGATTGGTGGAGCAGCTTGCTCTATGCGGGGAGTTCTGGGATGGGGGAGGAGGGGGACGGGGACGGCGAGGAGGGCGTCGCCGGGAGGAAGAGGAGGAGGGCGTCGCCGAAAAGGGGGAGGGGCGCCCAGCGCGACGCTCCGGTGCCGGGGGCGGTGGCGCGCGGCGGCCTGAGGACGCCCGGTGAGGGGAGGGGAGGGGGGAGGGCGACGCGGAGTCGATGGGTAACGCCGCGCGACACACGCATTTCTAGGTGACGAGGTGCTCCACTCCGAAAATGGGTAGCAGATTTAGGTCACCCGTTGGAGGAGATGTGTTTTTCATGTTTTTGCACCCATTATGGGGTATAAGTGACATTTGGGTAGTGGGTTGGAGTCAGTCTTACATTCCAGTAAAAGTCACGACCCATTGGATGCCAAGCCCAGCTCACATGTGGTCGTTTTCTGACGGAGCTTACAACTGCAGCCAAGCGCCCTCGCCTGGGCGAGAGGAAGGCGACTGAAATCAATGGACTAAAATTTTCTATTCAGAAAGTTTCATTATTGACCATTAGAATACGATCATGTAGTAAGATAACATCAGTAACTTACTAGGTTCAAAAAAAAAAACATCAAATAACAAGCGTAATTGCTCCGCGTCTCTACTCCTGTCAAAGTGAGAGTTGGAATACATTGGAACTAGGGAAAAATGTTCGTAAACAACAGCTCTTTGTAGACAACAACACACCTTTGTGGGGCTCAAGAGCTAGGGGGTGGCACGAAAGGGCCTAGAATCAGCATGAGGAGGAGAACATGGGTTACGAACTCCCCACCGGTACTTAGATGCTCGTAGTGGAAAGCGCCCCCACAATGAGGCGCGACGTAGTAGAGCATCTCCGACCATACTCCGACGATGAGGCGCCACCGTTCAGCTGCATCCTTGACGCCAAAGAGCTCCCGGGCCAGCTCACGTGCACGCGGCAGCACTGGAGAATCAAGAGCTTCAAGGCTGCTCTGCACAAGTTTCTGCAGATTGTTACTCACTAGTACAAAAAGGGCCTTCAGTGGCGGGCATATTGCGCCAGCAGTGGCAGTCAAAGCGCGCGCCACCGAGCATCCGCCACTGGAAGCCAGTCCAGAGCGGTGGCGCACAGACCGTCCGCCACTGATATAGAGAATCAGGGGCGGACGGTTACGCAATACCGTCCGCCACCGAAACCACGACATCAGTGGCGGTAATGACGTCACACCTACCGCCACTGATGCTGGAGCCATCAGTGGCGTTCGCTATAACGTCATTGCGTCCGCCGCTGATGTTCAAAACACCAGAGGCGGACGCCGTGACGTCACAGCGTCCGCCACAGGTATTCACAGTCCAGTGGCGGACGATGACGTCACGTCGTCTGCCTCTGTTGATACACTCATTAGTGGCGGTTAGGGTGACGTCACAGTGCCCGCCACTGGTCCTGTGTACCAGATTCAAAAAAAAAATACTGAAATTCAAATACACCTAGGATTTAAAATTCAAATATCCTTCACAAACCAATATTCATCACAGATCATCATCACATATAAAATATCCATCACATAACACATAACCAACATTCGAAATCAATAATAACAACAAAATACAAGTTACATCCATGCATATATATATATATATATATATATATATATATATATATATATATATATATATATATATATATTACAAAAATATGTCAAGTATAGTGTACAGAAACTATGGAGCAACATCATCGCTCTCATACGGCCAACTATAGTCTATCAAGTCCCTCTGAGCGAGATCATCCTTCCAATTTTTCTCAATGACGGTCTGGTGGTGGCTTGTATATGATCGTCCTGTCCAAATGCATAAGTCGAGGTGCTGTGCCAGATCACTTGTAGGATCAAAATATGCTCCTTCAGGATGGACAAGATGATGCATAATGAAGCGACAGATCCTAGATGTGAAGCTATAAAGCTCAGAGTCGCTATACCCACTAACGCCTTTTTTCTTCGTGTCCTGCCCACATGACGAAAACAAACATCAAGATATGTCTGTGTGTGTGTGTGTGCAAATTGCGTGATTTAATGTACTTACGTGTTTCGTAGGGTCTTCGCGAGGCAAGTGTAGAAACTTGTTATGCACGCCCATGGACAGCCATCCAAGCACGTAGTAGCCATAGTGCATGGAGCCCGAAGGCTGTTTTCGACACTGGGTAACCATAAAAACGACGTTAGCGTTAGGCTCAATCTCCGACATAAGTATCTATAGAGTGATAGAAATGAGAGCCCATTCTATTGTAGTACCGGATAGTTCCACCGCCATCCCATATGCATTTCCCACTTCGCCGGGTGCTCGCCGTTATAATGACGAATGTAATGCCGGTACCCGCTGTTGCAAAAGTAAACGACGGCGAGTCAGCTTTAGTGTCGATATAACTACATGAATATTGACAAGAGTCCCTTAGATACGACTTCTTACTGCTCTATGACTTTCATAAACATCATGTAGCTTCTGTTGTCATAGTCGAGGGAGTCGAACACCCAAACCCTTCCTTGCTTCGGATATATCAGAAAACATATCCAGTGGTTCCTACACAAAGAATTAGCTATGTTACTCTCCTAGCCTAGCAATGAACAACGAAATAAACGACGACGTGATTGAGAAAACTTACAAAAAATTGTAAGGGGCCACGATGCAGTGTCTGTCTCGCCATTCGTACATGCATCTACCAATATAGACCGAACATGCTTCCCTCACATTTGTGGTCATTTGCTCGACTATATTACGCCGCTCTTTTCGAGACATGCCAGCGTATTGTGGCGCATTTTCATCGATCTTCGGGGTGAGGTGTGATTCAGATATGAGATGCGGGTGGAGGAACCCAACATGGTTTTGGTCATTGTGGGAACAAATCCTACACAAGATATTGCGTTAGTAATGCTTAGTAATCATTTCCATAAGAGAATGAAAATATGGGAAGCACTTACAAGCACCAAAGAATTATCATCGTCGCGTCGATCCGATCGAGACGATAGATGTGATGAATATATTCAAAAGGCACGTTCATCAGGAAATCAGTGGAGTTGAAAATCTTCCCAGGAACGCGACATGGGATATTCTCAATGCTTCGGGAACACGCCCCAATGTAACACTCGTGAAATCTATTCATTACCCAATCACAGTCATTGAGCTTATTCCTTGGAAGGAGTGGCATGCCGTGCACGTACTTCGGGAGATCATCTTGTTCATAATCCCAAGACCCTTCCGTGACACCTGGCTTCATCGTACGTTTTGGCGCCTCAACGGCCTGCACCGTAACATTCTTCATCATCCTATCGGCCAAGGTGCGAAAGAAAGCTGCACATGCAGGATCAAGTGGTTTAGCCGGTTGCTCATCGTTATAAAGTCTTGTCTTCTTAGGGATAATTAAGCAAATAGGCTTGCCTTGGACAATCCCCTTAGCATCATAGGGCTTCACTTTTTGTTGCTTCTTTGCCTTTTTCCCCTCGATCGCCTTATCATTTTTTGGTGGTGGTGGAGGTGAAGGATCGCGCGATCTCTTGCTACCCTCGGCCTTGTTGTCCTTTCTCGGTGATCGCAGAGGTGAAGGAGCACGCGCAGCCTTGGTACCCTCCGCCTCCTTGTCATTTTTCGGTGACGAAGGTGGCGTAGGATTGCGAGTGTCCTCTTGTTCATGGGCCAGAGAAGCTATAGGTGAACGAGGTGGAGCTTCAATATCCATCTCCGGCTCTCGAGCCGGAGACTCCGCAGCTCGACCTGCGTCCGGAGCTGGAGAGTCCGCTACAGGAGGCGGAGGCGGAGGCGGAGGCGGAGATGGAGACACGGTGTGTACAACAATGTCCTTCCTGTGCCATGCCACGAAATTGTTGATGGCATCTTCGAGAGTCTCAATCCCCTCTTCCTCATCTGGGTAGTCAACCTCCTCCTTGAGGAATTTATCGTCTATGACCCGGCTGACAAACACCCTGGCACACTCTTTTGGCAATTCCTTTGCGTTGATCTCGCGACCAACATACGCAGTGCCTTCTGCAACCTTGAACTGCCAGCTCTTCCCTTTCCTCTCCTTGTCAGAAACAGAGAGCATGGTGTAGGCTCCTTGATATCATCCACTGGGTACCTCTGAGTATCGGCAGCCGTGGAGCCAGCGCTGCTTGGAGCCTTCGGTTCGCTTTGGCTACATGTTGGTGTCGGTGTCTCGATACTCAAAGTGAATTCAGGAACTGGTATTGGTGCCGCCAGGTGTGGGTTCTCCTTGATGAACCTGAACATGTTCCTCTGAAATTCCTCGAACGATTGATCCACAGAGGGACGCTCGTCCTCGGGCTCGACAACGCACCGTGCGATGGAAGAGAATCCTCGTGTGCGACCACGATGTTCCTTGGTCCCGAGGGCAACGGTAAGCTGCTTATCTGCTTCCTTTCCCTTTAGCTTCTTTGCTTTGTGGGACGCAGCAAAGTCCCTGGCTCTCTGCACCACTTCACTAACCTGGGAGTTCTTTAGCACCAACTTCCCGTTAGCAAGTTTCTTCAGCCATGCGAAGAGCTAGTTTCGAGTACGGATAGACATGTCTCCATACTCAACCTCTTCTCCCGATTCGCGGGCTTCCCGTTCCCTTCTCCTCCATATTGGGATCTTGCCTCTGTAGCCTCCAGGCCCTAGGTTATGATGCAGCTGGTTCTTTTTATTCAGAGCAGTGAATATTTTGCTGATCGATTTGAACTCTTCAGAGGACCTGGAGTTGACGAAGGCTTTCCAGTCATTGGGTGGGATAAACCCAAATTCCTTCAACGGGTCTCGACCAGTTTTGATGAAGTCCTTGTCCAGGTTATACCTGAACGTGCGAAGGCACTTCGACATGGTCTTTAGAGTAGCCGCTTTTGCGGCTTCAAGAGAGTGGGCAGGGAAGATGTACTTGGCCTCAATGAGACTCCACAAACGATCTTTCTCCGTGTCGGGTACCTTCTTCCAATTCGACCAGGTGATCTTCCCTTTCTCTCTAACGAAACACCCGCAATCATTGCGCCAGGTTGCCAAGATTCCCTGCGGCTCGATTGGCGACCCTTCTTCGCTGACCCTATCCACTCTGTGGATGCCAGAACTTAACTTGTTCCGCTTCCTTTTTCCTTTATTTTTCTCCTTCTGCATAGAGCTCGTTTCAGGAGCGGATATTTGGTCTGCCAGCACTATGGCAGCTGCGTCTTCCACGAACAACCGTTTTCGGTTACTTCGCCGTGGTCGTGGCTGTGAAGGAATCTACGAAATAGGACACCATGTGTCAATTTAATGAAACATTGAACTCCTGACGTACTAGGTGTCGATGACCCGATACCTCATCATTCGGATTGTAATCGGGGTCCGGGGGTCCCTCAGCGCGCTGCCTTTTACCGCACGGAGGAAAAGGAGGGGATTCAGCCTCATAGGGATCAGCCTCTTCCTCTTCGTTATCGCTGGGAAGTACCTCAGCAGTTGGGCTCCTGTCTACTTGATTCCCTTCGTCCATTCTTTTAGACTCTTAAATGATTACTGTATAATAACCGAAATCTTGTTAGGTTTATTCATGTACTAAATATTATTGATTAAAAAAACATGCGTCGGCATCAGAATGAGGATAGCATTATCATTATGCAAAAGGTGGACTTCCCAGAGCCGCGCGGCATGTCAAGCCAAATGATTTTCACTTCGCATCGACACGACACGTCGACTCTGGGAAGTCTACATATGGCTATCCTACCTCATCATTTGCCGAGAAAGAAAGTTGTCAAATAAACAAATTAAATTGCTCTCAGTGCGGGTTGCCGAATTAACGGCCATCCAACGCTCTAAGGTCCTAGACTCGAGTGGCAACATGTATCCAATATCTTAAGATATGGTCCAGGTTGCCACACCCGTCTCTCTTAGTCCGCACTCATCATCGAGCATTGGCCTCAGCATATAAAGCTCAATTGAACATCATCGCAGTAATACAAAGTTCTCAGCGTAATTATGTAAATAGAACATCACAGCAGTAGCACAAAGATCGGTGATAGACGAAGCAGAGGGGAAAAGAGGAGAAAAACAAGAGCATGCAGTGGCGGGCAATGATGACGAGGTCGAGGTCAGCGAGGACGGCGAGGTAAAAATGAAGGACTAGTGGCAGGGGATAACTCACAAATAAATAGTAAACAAAATCATCATCGACCATTGTGCTACTGCTCAGAATAAATATATAGTGATCAAAATCATCATCGACCATTGTACTAGTGCTCACAATCAATAAATACTGCATCATCGGCCATGTTTAGGGAAAAAAAACTGTGACACCAAAATCTGCAGCCAACTAATGCTGGCAAGAAGAACAAACTGCGCGAGATATATATGCAGTATTAATACTGCAGTACATACATATAGCATATAGGACTTAGCAACATTAAGTAGCAAAATTCAGTAGCAAAAGAAAAAAAATCAGTGGCAAAGGAAAAATATTCAGTACCAAGATTCATATAAACTAGATTGATTCAAACTAGCTGACAGATATTAGGGCAAACAAAATATTAGGACCAGCAGCCAAAGTTCCAACAGCAGGTAGCAGATTAAGAAACATAAATTTTGGTATAGCATATACGACTGGCAGGATTGCTAAGACAAATTTTGGTAGCAGATTAAGAAACAGCAGGTAGCAGCCAAAGTAATACAGGCAAGAAGAACATATAGGCAAAACAGATAGGCTGCAGTATATATGACTTAGCAGTATACACAAGCTAGGCAGAAGAACATATAGTACATACATAGGCAGAACAGATAGGCAGAAGAACATATAGGCAAAACAGATAGGCAGAAGAACATATAGTACATACATATAGCATATAGGACTTAGCAATATTAAGTAGCAAAAGAAAAATATCAGGGTAGGATATAACAGAAGGAACAAGATGTGGCATATAAAAACAGGGCAACAACAAGAATATCAAAATATTAGCATTTCAGTTGTACCATGGCAGCCAAGTGAGATTCAAACTAGCTGCATAATTAAAAGGCACTAAAAAGCTATCTTTCTACTAGCAACATATAGGCAAAACAGATTGAGCAAGCAACTGTCCAAATAGCTAACAACAGATTGAGCAAGCAACCATGTCATTTCAAAGGTAGCACACAAACACATGTCATTTCAACCAAATTATGCCTGCACAAATCCAGCAACCATAACACTAACACATGGTCCTTAAATCTTCCAATATATATCAGCACAAGGACCAGCATTTCGGCACTAGAATCATTGCAAGGACCAGTAGCATTTCGGCATCACTAACACAAGGTCCTTATGATCCATTGCTGACCAAGTTTGAAGCATCAAACCAAGTTTCAAGCATGAAACCAACAGGAGCACATTTTCTTGACCACCAGCATGTCAGCACAAACCATCACAAACCAACAGCAGGATCACATTTTCTTGACCACCAACAGGAGCAGAGGAAAGAGGGGCAGAGCAGAAGAGGGGAAGAGGAGAGGGGGCGCACCTGGACGGCGAGGTCGGCGAGGACGGGCAGGTTGAGCACGGCGACGGGGCCGAGATAGAGGAGGGGGATCGAGCTCGCGGGCGACGGGGACGGCGAGGTCGAGGACGGCGAGGTCGTTGGCGAGCACGTCGAGGACGGGCAGGTTGAGCACGGTGACGGCGGCGAGATAGAGGAGGGGGAGGTAGCGGGAGACGGGGATGGCGGGGTGGAGGACGCCGAGGTCGACGGCGGCGCGAGGACGACGAGGTCCACGAGGTCGGTGCGCTCGAGGTCGGGGAGGCCGGCAAGGTCGAGGTCGCCGAGGTCGACGGCGGCGAGGACGGCGATGTCCTGTGGTCGGTGAGCTCGAGGTCGGGGAGGACGGCGATGTCCTGTGGTCGGTGAGCTCGAGGTCGGGGAGGACGGCGAGGTCGAGGTCGCCGAGGTCGATGGCGGCGACGACGGCGAGGTCGGTGAGGTCGACGACGGCGGCGGAGGTCGGGGACGAGGAGGGGGCGGAGCTCGGGGCCGGCGAGGGGGCCGAGCTCGGGAATGGCGAGGAGGAGTACGGCGAGGTGGAGGGCGGCGCTCGGACGGAGGCGAGGAGGACGGCGGCGGATTTGGGCAGCCTGACGGCGTCGCGCGCGAAATCCTCTAAGTTAGGGTTTCGCGCCGGCGCCAGGCAGCTAATATAGGAGCAGCCAGCAGTGGCGGGCGGTGCCGATGTAAAAGCGTCCGCCACTGGAAAACTCTGCTCGGTGGCGGACAGGGTGACGTCACCGTCCGCCACCGGGCGACGTGACGTCATCTCGTGCGCCACCGGAAACAGGCTCGGTGGCGGACGGAGTGACGTCACCCGTCCGCCTTTGGTGTTGCGCGGTACAAATACTTAAATTAAAACGCCTCATTCATTAGTGAACGTCGTTGTGCCTCAGTGGTAAAGCGCTTGGTTTGTATGCTGCAGGTGCGGGGTTTGAAACCCGCCCGGCACCAATTTTTTCGAATCTTTTTTTTTAATCTCTATATATATCGATATAATGTTATGATAAAAAATATTTTTATTTTAAATACCACTTTAACTATTTTTTAAATCATATAATAATATTTTGTGATAAAATTGTTTTTGTTATTATCTTTTTACTTCTTATATTGATATAGTATTCCTAAATACAACTTTAACTATTTTTTTCACTTCTTATATTTAAATAGGATATTCAAATAATATTATATTAAAATAGTCTAACTATTGTTTTCATTTTCTTTTCACTTCTTATATTACAATAGTATTCTCAAAAAGAACTTTAATATTTTTTTCAATCTCTATATATATCGATATAATATTATGATAAAAAATATTTTATTTTAAATACCACTTTAACTATTTTTAAATCATATAGTAATATTTTGTGATAAAATTGTTTTTGTTATTATCTTTTCACTTCTTATATTGATATAGTATTTCTAAATACAACTTTAACTATTTTTTTCACTTCTTATATTTAAATAGGATATTCAAATAATATTATATTAAAATAGTCTAACTATTGTTTTCATTTTCTTTTCACTTCTTATATTACAATAGTATTCTCAAAAAGAACTTTATATTTTTTTTCAATCTCTATATATATCGATAAAATATTATGATAAAAAATATTTTTATTTTAAATACCACTTTAACTATTTTTTAAATCATATAATAATATTTTGTGATAAATTGTTTTTGTTATTATCTTTTCACTTCTTATATTGATATAGTATTTCTAAATACAACTTTAACTATTTTTTTCACTTCTTATATTTAAATAGGATATTCAAATAATATTATATTAAAATAGTCTAACTATTGTTTTCATTTTCTTTTCACTTCTTATATTACAATAGTATTCTAAAAAAAACTTTAATATAGTACTTATACAATAATTGGAAATATAGTACTTAATTTATTACAACCACACGATATTTTACAATAATTGGAAATATTGTACTTAATATATTACGACCACACGATATTTTACAATAATTGGAAATATTGTACTTAATATATTACGACCACACGATATTTTACAATAATTGGAAATATTGTACTTAATATATTACGACCACGCGATATTTTACAATAATTGGAAACACATGATATTACCCTTCACTACTTTCCCTTCGCAATCAGTGCGCAGGTAGGGCACCACGGATGAATAGGTGTGGTCAAGTTCAAGTTGACTTATCCGGTTTGTATCAGCAAAGAAGGGCACTTCATCAAACTGGTTGTATTCTTCTTCATCTGTGGCACCGTCGACTCCGATGATTCTTTGTTTTCCATAGACAACAACCTGCTTCTTCCATTCAGTTTCTGGGTCAGGTGCATACCACACTTGCGCTACATTTTGGGGGAGTATCCAAGGATCATCCTTGTGACCAACAATGTTTAGGTCAACAAGAGTCATGCCGAATTCATCCACGTGGACCCCTTGGTCCTTGACCCATATGCACTTGAATATAGGGATTTGTAAGGACATTCCATAGTTGAGTTCCCAAATCTCTTCAATGTATCCGAAATATGTCTTTTTGTTTCCGTCACTGTCCTCTGCGCTTGTTGTTACACCACTGTTTTGGCACTGACTCTTATTGTCCTTTGTTTTGGTGTAAAATGTGAACCCATTAATGTCAAATGCTTGCCACGAAGTGACAAGACTTAGTGGACCATCTGCCAATAGATGCATCGTCTTTTCATCTGTTGTCTCTCTAACTGGTGGGTTTTGGTTCTTCAACCATATAGTGAAACAGCTCTTGTGCTCTTGCATGATCCAATCTTCATCGCGTGTGGGATTTTCTTTAGAAAGTTGTTGCAAGTGTTGCTCAACGTATTTTGCGGTAATCTTTAACTGATGCAGGATGCTGTAATGTGCTTGACTCACTCTTTCGTAACTCGCATCGGTGAAGGTTTTTCTTCCTTTAGTTCCTTTACCAGCGAGCCTTCCCTCGTGCCGCGACCGCGGAACACCTATTTGTTTCCCATCTGTCATGTAATCGTTGTAGCACTCCAAAACCTCTTCTGTTGTGTAGCCCTCTATCATGGATCCCTCAGGATTTTTGGGACTGCGCACATAGTTTTTCATAACATACATATACCGCTCATACGGGTACATATAGTGAAGGTAAGAAGGCCCAAGGACAAGTATCTGATCAGCTATGTGGTCATATAGTGCTCCATCGTATCAAAAAATGTGGGGGGGAAGCACATCTCGAGTTGGCACATAGTCTCCCGCATCAGTTTACGTATCTTTTGCAATTCTCCAACGTCGACGACCTTCTTGGAGACGGCATTAAAAAAGTGGCACATCCGCGTGACTGCAATCCTGACATATGGGTGTTTGATAGCCCTTGCAGCGATCGCGAGGAACAAAGAAAGCATCATATGGCAATCATGCGTGTTGTAGCCACTTATCTTTAATTAGGTCATTGAGACTAGATTCTTTACGTTGGTTGAGAAACCTGTGGGAACCTTGATACTGCGTAGGCACTTGCATATTGTTTTTTTCTCCTCTAGTGTCAGGTTAAAACTGGCCGGTGGAAGGTAATACTTTCCATTCTCCAACTGCTCAGGGTGAAGCTCTTTCTTTATTCCTTGTTTTTGTAGGTCTTTTCGAGCGCGGAGCCCGTCCTTTGTCTTGCCTGGTGTGTCCATAAGGAGACCTGAGATGCTATCAAAGACACCCTTCGTAACGTGCATAAGGTCGATTGCATGACCTATTTCCAACTGTTTCCAGTACGCTAAGTACCTATAGAAAATTGATTTCTTCTTATATATTGCTCCTTTGGAAGCTGATCGAACTTGTTCCGCTTTCTCCCCTTGACTGGCTTGCCAAGAACAACCTTGTAATCTTTCACCAGATTATAAACAAATTTGCCGTCGCGAAGCACTGGTGCGGGATCTTTCTCCTCTGTACCATCAAATTCTTTCGTCATTCGACGGTATCTGTGATTTTTTGGTAAGAATCGTCGGTGTCGCATGTACACCAGCTTGCAGAAATTTGGAAGGTGCACGCATGATGTTTGGTCAACGCAAACAACGCATGCCGACTTCCCTTTTACCTGGCCGGTTAGAGTCAGGCGAGCGGGATTGTCATTGATGGTCACAAAAATAATAGCATAGAGGGTGAAGTGCTCCTGTCGGTAGGCATCCCACATGCGAACCCCCTCTTCCCACAGCTTCTGCATGTCTTCCATCAAAGGTTCCAAAAACACATCTATATCAATGCCAGGTTGCTGTGGACCGGATATAAGGGTACTCAGCATGAGGTACTTTCTTTTGTGGCACAGCCATGAAGGAAGATTGAAGACGCATAGAATCACCGGCCACGTACTATGTGGGTTCCTCATGCCACCGAAAGGATTCATTCCATCTGTACTCAAGCCAAATCTCACATTCCTCGGATCGTATGAGAACCGAGGGTTGTCCACGTCAAACTTTTTCCACTGTCGGGCATCCGCGGGGTGACGAAGCTTTCCATCCTTCTTGCGCCCATCTTCAGCGGTATGCCAAGTCATGAGTTTGGCGTCTCTGGAGTTTGCGAACAGACGCTTCAAGCGATCGACTACCGGTAGGTACCACATCACCAGTGCCGGAATTTTTCTGCACTCAACCTCATCTTCTTCCCCTTCGTTTTGATGACTGGTCCTGCCGTCTCTGTTCCTCTTTCGTCCCTTCTTCTTGATGTTCACGGTACAAGAGTCATCAACATTGTCATCGTATCTTTTGTACCGACTGACGTTACAAACTGGACATTTCACCTTGTCCGCGTGTTCTTTACGGTACAGGATGCAGTGATTCGGACAAGCGTGTATTCTTTGTACGCCTAATGTCAACGGAGACAACAGCTTCTTTGAGTGGTACGTGCTTGTGGGCAAAGCGTTCGGTTTCGGCAATGTGTCGGCTAAAACCAGCAGCAATTCATTGAAGCTACTGTCTGACCACCCGTTGCTGGCCTTTAGTGTGAGGAGTCGAAGCACCGTCTTTAATACCGTGCACTCACTCTCACATCCTTTGTCAGTGGAGTACAAAGGCTCTCTCGATGCCTTATCCAACATCTCTGCGTTATCCAAGCCTTTCTTTCGGTTGTGGAGTAAATCCTCATGCTCCATGTGACGGAGCATTTCCTCTACATCGAGGCCTTCACATCCTCCACTCTCGTGTACCGAGCCATCATCTTGGGCGTTACACTGATTTGCACTATGACGCTCATTGTTGTCTCGTGCCCTCTCTGCGTGACTGTTGCCTTCTGCACTTTCCTGCACGTTGTTGCCTTCTCGAGTGTCTGGTGTTTCACCATGTTTGATCCAGATTGAGTAGTGATCCATGAAACTTTTCTCCAATAAGTGCTCACGAATAGTTTCATGTTCCTCAAACAATACATTATTCTTGTATCTCTTACAAGGACAATATATAGCCCTTGTATTTTGACGTGCAGCGTGAACCTTGGCGGCTTGGAGAAATTTGGTGACTTCCTCGAAATATATTATTGGATCTCCGCCACCCCCATTGTACATCCAAGACCTATCCATCATCTACAATCTTCGAAAAAAATAATTAAACAAACGAATACGAATTATAAATTAAGAATAACAATGCTATACAAATTTGACACAATATTTTTATTCAATCCATAGACAAGACTATATTAATTCCCCATCCCCTCTCTCTTACATATATGGTGCATACATCAAAATCATTGATCTCTTAAATTACAATAAAAACTCACAAGACAAACAACATAATACTTGGAAGGTGAACATATTAGATAGAATCTACTAATTCCCCCTCAAAAAAACAATAGAATCATCTCAATTGAAGGAAAAAAGTTTACAACCCTAAATAAACTTTATGCTCAAAATTAACCATGAAAAAGACATCTAAACACAAAAAGGCTCCAATGGATATCAAAGATTTACCTCCTAGATCAAATCCCTCAAAAAAAACGAGATCAAAACCTTCCCCCTATGTTTTCTAATTTTTCCCCGCCGCCGTACGGACATCTATGTCGAGATGATCCGGTACTGTTCGCGTGGGGAAGACGCGCAGGTTATATAGATGAAGGCTATCAGTGGCGGGCACCATGACGTCACTACCATGCGCCACCGATGACGCTTATCAGCGGCGGACGGAATGACGTCAGCATTATCAGTGGCGGATGGTGTGACGTCACCTGTGACCGCCACAGAGGATCGGATTTAGTGGCGGTGGACCTGACGTCAGTGTCCGCCACTGATATGCTTCTCAGCTGTGGCGAACGGTTATGACGTCATTCCAACCGCCACTGTTGACACCTTCTCGGTGGCGGTCGCTTGTGACGTCACGTTCACCGCCACTGGTGCCGCCTTCTGTTCCTGTAGCCGCGATGACGCCAGCCCGTCCGCCACTGATGGTTGCTACAGTAGCTGTCGTCGGGTTAGCAGTGACGGATCGTTTGGTGTGCGCCACTGTTATAAAATTTCAAGTGTCATATTAGGCTCTTTTTGTACTAGTGACTGTCACGCCGTTCTGCATGTTTATGGGTTTCAGTTGCCATTGAGTCTTGTTCATCGTCCAATTCCTCCTGCTTTTGGATTTCAGCCACCCTGGAGCCTTGCATGCTGCCCGGTTTTCTAGGCTTCTGGATTTCATTCACCATCGATGAGTCTTGTTCCTCATCCAGTTCGTTAGCCTTCTGGATTTCAGTCACCTTTGTGTCTTGTTCGTTGCTCAGTTCTTGGGGGCTTCTGGATTTCAATCACTGTCGAATCTTGCTGTTCTTCAGGTTTCTGGATTTCATCGGTCCGATGTTGATGTTCTTCATCCTTGTGTTCAAACACCGCCCTGACAACATCCTTCTCATCATCTAGATTAACCTGTTCCTTTTTCTTGGTGTAGAAGATTTCACGAATATCATGACCAGTTCTGTCATGCACATACCGGGATCTGGTGGTACGCTTTACGCCGCACTTGAACACAAGGTACATGAATATCATGACCAGTTCTTCTTGCTCTCCCACTCCCACCCCAGGACAGGAGTTCTACGAGTGCAGTGCAGGCTTGGGTATGTATAGCCCGGTCCTTTCTAAGTCAACGTCACTGGTCCATATATAGTATAAATGGACTTAACGTCGATGCTTTCCATGCATGTTTCTTACTGCGAGTTGCCACCGCCCAGAACGAGCCTCACGTATCCCAAAATCACATCTCCACAGGGCCTCGATATGCCACCGCCAATCACGAAGGCGGAACTGCGGAAGGGATTGACCGGCCTGTGCACATCGTTCGGCCACCGACGCCGATCCATCGACCACCCTAGTGTGAGCAAGCTGCAAGCATCGTCATGGGACTGACACCGCGCATTACGGGCGCGATAGCCATCAACGACAACGACCACGAATGGATCGCGAGGCCGCCTGAGCCAGAGCAGCAGAGGGCTAGCTCCGAGCCTCAGGAGCGCGGATTAGGCCACGGCTAGCCGCACCAAACAGTCACGGTACGGTAGGCACCAGTCAAAGAACGGAACACGACACAGATGTGGAAGAGAGGAAGAACCAGAGGGGAAACGCGGTTTTCACGTATGTTGCTTCAAACTTGAGCACCACCTACTGCCGGCCCACACACACATTCCAGCGCTCCCCTCGCACCCAGTAGAAGTCACGACCCAATGAATGCCAAGCCCAACTCGGCTCACATGTGATCGTTTTCTGACGGAGCTTAAAACTGTCCCAACAAACAGATCCAAATGTCCTAGAAACAAGTCGAAATGTTCCATCACATATGCTGATTCGAGCTGTTTTTCACGTGCATTGCTTCAAATTTGAGAAAATGAACAAAAGGGGATAAATATTTCACTATAATAGTAGCTTAATCATATATCAATTGCTAAAAGTTTTATTGATGGCAAATGGAACAATTTCAAATAAAACATGGAACAAAAACAAAATACTCATAGTGCTATTAAATAATTGATGGAACATTTTTCATACATAGAACAATTGAAAACACGTGGAACGAAAAGCTATAATCCTAAAACAGTTAAAACTAATAGTTAGAACAAATTTGTACATGTAACAATTAAAATAATTGGTTAATGAACAGATTTTGTACGTAGGAGAAAATGTAAATTTAAAACATGGACAAACAACTATACCTACGGAACAATTAAAACTAACAGGTTCAAAAATTTACCAATAGAATAATTTAACAACACAAAATAAATAACACAATAACAAAAAAGGCCTGTAGCGGCGGCCCAAAACTAGGGGCAGTTTAGGCTAACCACCACTGTGCAAGTGTTGCTACAGACATGGTCTATAGCGGTGGTTCCCAAAAACCGCCTCTACAGAGGCACTCTGCAGGGGCGATTCACATTGTCAGCTGCCGCTACTGCTTCCGACAGGAAAAAAAATAAATATTAAGCATTTCCTATTTCCAGAATTCACCACATGCATAAATCACAACTCAAACCACCAGAATGAACCCAACTCATCCCATCAAATCACCTCATTTCAACATGTCACCAAATCACCTCATTTGGCCCCCGATGAGTCTAGAGGCAGATTTCTTTCATGGCCACCGCTATTGTATTTTGCCTTGCGTCGTTACATCTTTTGTTATAGTGTAAAAAGATAAACGTGAGTGGAGGCGGAGCTGAGGGAATGTAATCTCCAATGCAACAAGAAGAATAACAAAACTATAAGGCTGACTTCAACAATGCAAGCCAAATCCATTTATGCATCATCTACGACACTGTGCATCATGATTTTGTTCTCCAACAGTCATGCAAATGGACCAGCTATTTTTGCATGGGAGGAGAGAGGGAAGCTAAAAATACATTCCCTCTCTCCTCCGATGCATTTTGGAGCGTGGGCCCGTCGGAAGGAGCTGGGAACAACGGCGAACAGGAGAGCACGGCGGAGGAGTCGGCGGCGGCGGTGTCGTTCCCACCGGGCGCGTGGGTGATTGCCTGGCGGAGCACGCCGGACTTGTCCACGGCCAGCGCCGCGGCGAGGTGCATCCGCGTGAAGTTCGATTGGAGGCGGCGGTGCGGCGCGAGTTCGATTGGAGATGGAGATGGGCGCGGCGATGGGCGTGGAGGGGGCCGCGGCGGATGAGGACGAGCGCGGGGCGGAGGGCAGAGCTGCGCGGGCGCGGCGGAGGCGGGCGAGTTGCGTGTGCGCGTGCGGCGGGCGAGCTGCGCGGGCGCGGCGGAGGCGGGCGCGTGCAAGAGGGCGAGCTGCTCCAGCTCCACGAGATTCTCCTCCGCCCCGCCGTCCCGGAGCGGGACGCCACAGGCCCGCAGGCGTCACCGCCTTTGACCGCAGCTAGCAAAGCTTGGCGACTCCGGCCAGATGCCGGTGGAAAGGACAGAGAAGCTGCGCCGAGTCAGGGTCTCCTTGAGGTGGTTCTGTTACGCAGCAACAACTCGATTTTCCCTTCCCTTCCGCTGTGATTCGAGTTGATTTTTTGCCTTTCATTCAAGGAACGCACTTCAGTGCCAGATGATTCTTTCCTTTTGCTTTGTTTTTGTTTTCCTTTGCATCTGATTTGATGACGAGAGTGCATGCTGATGGAATGGTGGATAGAATCCATCGAATTGACGAGAGGGCGTGACCTTGCGCAGTCGCCGTCCCCCGATTCGAGGATTACGGGGCTGATTCAGTTGCAGAGATCGGCTCGTTCTTGTTGTGCTTGGTGCCAAGCAGGGATTTCCCATTCGACGGCGGCGGCGCACGCGGGGGAAGCTCGGCAGGGGCGAGCTACGGCGTGGACGAGCCGCGGCGGCGTCGCGCGCGGGGGAAGCTCGGCCGGGGCGAGTTACCGGAGACGGGCGCGTGCGTCTTCGTCCTGGCCGCCGGTGTGTTCCGCGCGGCGCCGCGGTCGGGCAGCAGCTTCGCGTAGCCGTCGAGACGCTGCAGCTGCGGTGGCGCGTCGCGGGAGAGGCGCGGCCGCGGGCGGTGCGAGCTCGCGCGGAGCGAGCGCGGCGGAAGGCTGCGTTCGCGGTGGTGTCGTCCTGCGCCCTCGTCCTCCGCCGCGCCCTCGAGCTACTCCAGGTTCCGCGCCTCCACCCTCCGCCCTCAGCTCCACGCACCTCCTTCCTCGCCTTCGCCATGGAATCGAGCTCCCGGGTCGCAGCGTTCTTCGGCGAGGAATCGAGGCGCGTGAGGTTTCACTGCAGAAATTCCTGGAGCGGTGCGATGGGATGAAATGCCATGCCTGTTGGAGACGGTGTCTCGCGATGCGAAGGCAAAAGACTGTGGACGGAAGCCAAAGGCCAATTTGGCTCTCAAAATTGCCTTCTATTGTTGGAGTCAGTCTAAGTTTGGGATTGCGGGAGGATTTGGGCGGCAGCCGACTTTGCACTGCTAACAAGGCATGCTCTCGATTATTTTTTAAAATAAGGAAAAAAGTACCGGGCCTTCATCTCAAAAGAGCTTAGAGCCAATTGTTACAAAAATGCAGCAAGAAGATTGTATTGATAATAAGTAGAAATCTCAACGCAAATGTTTTTCTTGAATCTACCTCCTGTGAAAGAGCCAAGTGTTTTTTTGTTAACAGTGCAGAAATCTCAATGCCCGAAAATGTAACTAGTGCGATTTTTTGCAAGTAGCGACAATGGAAGCATTCCCTGTGGAAAAGTCAGCACTAGTGAGAACTGAGAACCGGCCCGACAAATCTTTACTACACATAAAAACGTGAGTTCGTGGTGTCCGGTCCGTCGTCGTCGTGCGCCCCTGCTACAGTAGTCGGCGCCGACAGGTGGGCCCCGCTCCACCCCGCGTCACACCCTGGCCGTAACCCGCAAGCCTCACCCCACCGCTCGCCTGCGCGCTCACGCCGCCGCTCGCCCGCGCCTCGGCACGCCGGCGCGCCTGGACAGCACCACGCTGCCGCCGGCGCTAGACCGCGTGCTTCTGCCGGCGCTTGCCCGCGCCAGGGCCGGCGCTCGCCCGCTCCTTGGCACGTCGGCACAGTAGAAGCACCGACATGCTCTTCCAGCTGCTCTGTGCCGCCAGCGTCATGGGAGATGATGGAGGTGGACGAGCAAGATCCTTACCCTACCTAGCCGCTAATCCCGCCTTTGCTGCCGCCGCATCACTGCTTTCCTGGTTACGGCCCTTGCGTGGTCGCATCTCGATCCATGTTTCACGGGAGAGAGAAGTAAGGAGATGAGTGGACGACATCCTTGGATGAGATAAGGCCACGGAAGAGGACTGGTAGTGAAGAGACGGTGGCGAAGCACGAGCTCGAAATCTGGTAGTGAAGAGTAATGGAGATGAGAACTCCGAGAGAGGAGAACTGCGAGAGTGAGAGAGAGAATAAAGAATGGGCAATGGCTGTTGTTTCGTCGGTGGAGAAAAGAACGAGCAATGGCTGTTGTTTTGTCCAGGATAAAGAAAAGGAGATGTGGATGGGAGATAGCCACGTCATGTAGTCAAATCTAGGTCGGGGTACCCGTTGCCATCGTTCTGTGAGAGACAGACAGGTACAGTCCATCAAAAAAAAAAAAAAGGACCACAACCTGGAAGAGCCTTCTCTCTTTTGTGTAGACTTGAGCTCTTTCACGCTTCCCGTGATGTGATCCCATCTACAGAGTTCCAATTTTGTGTACGCGTGTAACAATAACAACTAAGTGCCACTGATTGTTTAAATACAATAATATGTATAAAATAAAAGTATACTTAGTTGTCACAATGTTAATTACCTTTCAAAATTATCATTCACATCTTTTTCTTAGCTCATTTAATTAGTGGATTACTTGTTT
The DNA here is from genome assembly GCA_012490785.1 of Eragrostis nindensis. NCBI lineage: Eukaryota > Viridiplantae > Streptophyta > Magnoliopsida > Poales > Poaceae > Eragrostis > Eragrostis nindensis. The sequence goes on along the minus strand of JAAXCT010000120.1, from coordinate 891,776 downwards.
GCTTTTGCAGAACATACGATCTATTACCGCTCCAATTCCGTTCTGCATTTGCTCCGTTTTCATGACCGATATTATCTGTACTGTATCCGTATTTGACATTATCTGTGACCAATTTCAAATCCGAGAAAAAAATATGAAATAGGGTATGGACAGATTGATATCCGTCTGATTCCAAGCCGAGAAAAAAATTTGCAGGTATTAGTTTACATTGAAATTAAGAAAAAATTTACATGTCTTTGATATTATATAGGGTCCTTTCAAGTAATTAGGCATAGTGAATGCGGGAGTTTCCAAAAAAAAAAAAATCACTATGTGAAATCAGCCAACCTAGAGACGCACGAACCGATATGGTTAAATTTCTTTTTAATATATTCTACAATTGTTAAAGTTATGCACATCATATTGTAATGCAATTAACATCTTGTCAAGAAAGTTGTATTTTTAATTTTTTAGAATTAATAGTCATTTATTCACATTACAAACCGTGGCAACGCAGGGCAGGTAGGCTAGTAAGACCACCAATATGGGGCTTCTGCCTCAACACCGTCAAGCCCGGTACGGTCTAGCCCTCAGACTGGCCCAATCTAGCCCGGCCTAGACCGTATGGGGCTTCTGCCTCAACACCGTCAAGCCCGGTACGGTCTAGCCCTCAGACTGGCCTAATCTAGCCCGGCCTAGACCGTATGGGGCTTCTGCCTCAACACCGTCAAGCCCGCAAAGCGGAACAGGTCGGTGGATACTATATGTAGGGCGGGTTATGGTTAAGCTTTGATAGAACAGTGTTTGAGATTCGTACAACGGCTTAGATTCGCGTAGGTGGAGAAGAGGATGGCTGAGAAGCTGCCACGTGTCGCTCTCTGATTGGGGCGGGTGGGAGGTGAGAGAAAAAGAAACGAATTTCAAACTTTAAACGCATTTTTCTCCTAAACCGTAAGTCCGTTTTCGAATTCGTTTGAACCTACGTGTTTGTTACAATTAATTCTACAAAATGAGATCCAATATGAATATTTTTTGAATTTTTTAAAATTTAAAATTTTCATCAACATTTTAAACATACTATGTCAACATTTTGTTTATATTATGTCAACATTTTTTTGTTTGTGGTCAACATTTTTATAAAAATGTTGATTTTATTTTAAAAATATTGAAATAGAACTACAAAAATGTTGACTCTTCTGTTTCAAAATGTTGACGCTCTGACTTAGGCTAGACTGTTCAGATTTAGTAAGCTATTAGACCAATCTATCGTATGTTAACATAGTACGCTCCGTATATAGTAAGTCCCGAACAGATCGGTCTCTTCGCCGCCGCCGCCAGGCCTTCACGTCTCCGCCCGGCCGCGGCATTCCCCCCGTACCGCGTCCGGCCGCGTGTAGCGTGTCCGCAACGCCCCGCGCGTCGCTCCTGAAATGACCCGCCGGCTGTGGCTCCTCTCCCGCGCGGGGAGGCCCCATGGACGGGGAGGAGGTTCTCCTCCTCTGCGCGCGAGCCGCTCCACATCTGCTTCGTCGGCAACGGCCCCGCCGGGTTCTACACCGCCGACAGGGTACGGGGTTGGGGTTTAAGTGGCTCTTGGTTCTTTGTTTATATTATTTCTTGCCTCTCGTCGTCCTCTTGTCGCAGGGCCTGGCTTTGAGCTGGGGCAGCTGTTCAGTTTTGAAGGAGTATACCCTTCTTACTAGATTGATATCATCCAAATTTTAACACAATGAAATGTGCTTCAATCGTGCTCTAGTTTGTGTACGAACATCCGCAATTCCATGTGCTATGTTGGAAGCCTGATGGTTGAATTGCTTGATGGTTTATTTGATTTCTGCATAAAGATCCAATTCTACATTATGTCCTTCAGATTACTCCATTTTACTAGATCTCCCTCAACTCATGTTTCCAATGCACGTGACGTGAAGCTTTCTCTAGCATATATTTGCCAAACTCCTGTCAGTTATCTTTTTAGTGCATCGTCATGGTGTTCACTGCCACTGGTGTTTCTTTGGTGGAGTAAAGCAGATGCTGAAGAGACATGAAGGAGCACAAGTTTATACTATTATTGGTAGACTTCCCACACCTTTTGGCCTAGTCCGTTCTGGAGTGGCTCATTCTAGAATAAAAGTCCAGAATTGGTTTATTCCTTGTTGCAATTGTGAGTTTACTAGTAGCTGTGGCGCGCCCATGGCGCGCCCTTCTCAAACTAAAAGTCCCTTAAACATGTTGTAACATAACAGAAAAAGGATTACGTGATGAACGTATTCGTATTGTATTGTCTATATATTTTCTCGGAGGTCGGGAGGCAGCTAGGTCAGGAGGTCGGGACGCCAACAACTCGGGAGGCCGGGTAAGTCGTCGCCCCTAGCCGGACTACATGCTCAGAGTGCAGGAAATCAAAAGGCAGACATACACTCAGAATATTTACAAACAAAACAAATGACCGTACAAAAACACTTCTCCATTGAGAAACCTACTATAGTGAATAAAAGGTGGACATCACCAGCACTCTTTACACATACAAAAGAACTGCTCATCTTGCTCCAGAAAATGGAATTATTTTCAATCTGCTCCCAACAAGAAAACTGAATCAAACGGTGACAGCAAATTGGAAAATTTGACCTCAGAATGCATTACACGGCGCAATACTGTATTTATCCATCCATTATAAGATATACTTTTGCTATCTAAAACAATCTGAACCTACCAACGTTATATACTATACTGACTATACTTAAAAAAACAATAGATGAGTAGCTCAAATACATTTAGACTAACAAATCTGCTAGTCAAAGTCATAGTTCATATCTAGAACACAAGGGAAGACTGGGAGTGTACCATCATTATCCCCTGAAATTGGCTTCTGGGGCTTGTCCTTAATCAGAGAGTAATCATTATTCATTATGCCTAGGATCAGCAGGATCTGTTTCTTCCATGACATGACGTTAGTGGCACAGAGCTTCTCCACGCCATTCAAGTAAGTGGCGATAGCGGAGGGTGTCATTCCTTCAATTAAACAAGATATCATTAGTCATTAAAGAAAACAACATGTATTTAATCTACATTGGCTTGATTAAAACATGCACATAATTAATTTCGCATCACCGTTGGGCAGAAACGTAATAAACATAATTAACAGGCAAGACACATAAGTAAAATCAGCTTTGGCCAGAAATTAAATGTGTGTCAAAATAATGCCAAATTTATCATTAAAATTCTCTGATTAAATTTCTCGTTGGTTCCAATTAATCAGAGACATCAGTAAACATCAGTGTGCAATTTAACATAATTAGCACAATTTTCTAGCAATTTTCCAGCAGCAAAATGAATAACTTTAAATAAAACAGTAATGCTGAGAAAAAGAAATAGAGAAATTCACGTGTTTAATCGGGCTGCGAATTAAAAAACAACAGCGCAGCCCAAAAGCCCGTGCATTTGGCCTGGTCCAGTTAGGCGAGCGCGCGCTCCCGCACGGGCTCGGAGCCCATGCCATTAGACGCGGCCCGCAGAGCCCGGCCTGCCACCCCCAGAGACGATCTCGGCCGTCCGTTCGTGATGGACGGCTGAGGGCGACGCGACGACGAACAAAACCGCCGCGGCCGGGCAAACCCTAGGTCATTTCTCCTCCTCTCCCCGTTTTTCTCGGCGCCGCGCGAGAGCGTGAGAGCGGCGGATCGTGATGCGGCGCGGCGGCGACAGTCAGGCGACGGAGCAGGCTGCGCGGCGCAGAGCCGCGGCGGACTCCATCGCCGGCGCGCGCGCGGGGAACATAATCCGCGCGGCGCTCCGTCGATGCTGTCCGTCGCGGCGGTGTTCATGAGGCGTCGCGAGCTTGATGCCGCTCCGGCGAGCCGGGAGAGGAGCACGTCAGCGACGGCGACGCCCGCGACAACAATCGTGCACACGGTGTCGCCGACGACCAGATCCAAGGCGCGGGCACGGCAACCATGGTGCCGTGTGGGTCCCCGCGCAGCCATGGTGAGACACGCGCCGCCGTGCGCACGTTGGTGCGCACGCCGACGACGAGCTCCAAAAACAGGTAAGCAAACAGCACCCAATTTCAATTCTAGGGTTAGGGTTCGAACAATTTTGGGGAATTTTGGGGATTTTCTTGATCAGTGAGGGGTTTGCTACTCAATTCTGCACATCACCTCCTTCTAATTGCTGTCCGAGACATAATCATCCCCTAGATCTAACCATTAGGATCTAAGCATAAGTAATTAGTAACTAATGATCGCGGATTAGGGCTACTTACACACTAATTAATCATAACAGTAAGTAATTAGGCATAAACAGAGATCAATTACTTGTATCATGGCGCGGATTTCTAGGATCGTCGCTGTTCTTCAGGAACGGCTCTGCATGTATGCACGTTGACGACCGCCTCACTTTTCCACCGTCGTGGACGACCGCCTCACTTTTCCACTGTCGGTCGCGAAAGGAAGACGACCGGTGTGAAAACGAAGGGCTACCGCCTCACTTTTCCAACGTCGGTCGCGAAAGGCGCTGACAGCAGACACCACTACCTAGTCATTTTTCTTTTGTTAATGAATCAAATTCACCACCTGTGATGTGTTGCCAGGCAAGCACGCACTGCATCCATAAGCATCAATTTTCATGAAAACATGCATACGAAGCATCAACAGTAAGCCCTTTAGTCAAGAACAAACATAAACAAAAATGAAGTTCAAGAAATTGAACTGTTCTGCATCCAAACAGAAGCAAGCATGCATACATCAGTCGAATTGGGCGCCAACTGACGGGTGAAGGTGGTGGTCATGGAGAGAGGAGACGGTGTTGGAGGAGCTATGCTGGACGTGGAGCTGCTCTAGCAAGGCAATGAGGGGCTGGTGCTGCTGCTGTCGTAGGCGCTCAAGCTAGCCATGGTTTGCTGCGCCGGTGCCGGCAGCTCGACCCAGCCATGCCTTTGTATTATTCTTTCCTTGCTACGAGCAGCAAACGAGCTATATATAGCACATAACCAACCGACCTAATATCCAATCTCCACACATGTTCTCACGTAAATGGTCATACATTCAAACAACGAAGAAGGAACCGACTTCGACATACACATATGTTCTCACGTAGTGGTCTCACATTCAAACAGAAGAAGACCAGAAGTTGCTTTCACATGCTTGCCGTTGAACGATTTTTTTATCCACATCAAGTCATCAAAAACGGCCGGTGTTGACTGGCTCTTTTGTATTTTCTCTTCTTCGTATTGATTAGAGACAAATGCAAGGGTTCAAACGCATAAAAATTGAACTCAATTACTGTACCATTTGAGTTTTCGCTTACACAATCAAGTCCAACAAGAATTTGAGGGTTTGACTGCAAAAAAAAATTGAAACGCGGCAAGACAGTAACCGTCCGATGAACCACAATGAACGGCGCAGAAAAGGCGACGACGTGGTTCACGCCAGGATCACCATTTCCGGTACAACATTTCTGTTGTTGGATTTGAGGGCGGGCTTCATGACGATGATAGAAACTCATAAATGGTAAGTATTGGTCACCCTTGAGACTACTTGCCATCATATCTTCTTTATGGTGCCGCAGAAATCATGCAAATCTTGTAATTCAATTTCATTGAGCGGCTTCAGAACTGCTGTTGGACAGCATCTATTTGTCAGTGCTTGGTATACCTGCTGCATTGTTGGACGGGATTTTGGGCAGATTTGCAAGCAAGCAAAGGCCACCAGAACGAGCATGATGACATCTTTCTCCTCGTCACTTGTCGGCACTACAATGCGGTTGTCCAGTATATCCTTGAGCTTTGTAACCTGCTTGGTTCTGCAGAAGAATGGAAGTAGCAGGTCTCCTGGGTGCTTTCCCATCACTATTTCCATGGTAACAACACCAAAGCTATAAACATCGCACTTCTCTGTCAGTACCATCATAGATGACAATTCTGTAAAAAATTACACAGAATCATGAACATCAAGTAAATTATCTTCAGTTATTTTAAACCATTTTGAACTCTAGTATTAAGAAATAAGCCATGCACCTGGCGCTATGTAGCCACATGTCCCTGCAAAGATGGTACTCCAACTTGAGCAATCATGCGTCAACTTCTTAGCCATTCCAAAGTCAGAGACATAAGCCTTAAAGTCGAGGTCTAGCAAGATATTGCTACTTTTTATGTCGCGATGTATGATGGGTTCGTCACAATCATGGTGCAAGTAAGAGAGAGCTTGAGCTGTGTCCTTTGAAATGGATATTCTTTTAGGCCAATCAAGCTCTTCTGAAAGCTGTTCCTCGCGCAAAATGGATGCTAAACTTCCCCTTTGGATGAAATCATACACAAGAAATTTGCACTGGGAATGTGAGCAGTATCCATATAGCTTGACTATACATCGATGCCTGATTTTGGTCAACACTTGAATCTCAGCTAGAAATGTTCCTTCATTGCTAGAGTCTTCAACTGAGTGGAGCACCTTGACAGCAAAGATGGTTCCACCTTCGAGCACAACTTTGAAGACAGATCCATATCCTCCAACACCGATGCAATATTTTTCATCAAAGTTTTCTGTTGCATCAAGTATTTCTTGGAATGCAATCTTCCCATCAAAATTCCATACAGAAAGCATATCTCCAGACTTGGTTGTGCAACTACTTTTTGCTGATTTTCTCCTCCGACAGATAATTACCTTGCTTCCTATTGCTAGAGAAATGAAGCAAAGGAGGGAAAAAGCAAGAAGTAGCTCCAAAATAAGGTGCTTTTTATGTTTGTGCCCTACTGTTTGTCCATGAAACTCTAGTTCCTCGCATGGTCTGAAGCCATACCATTGATCACCACAAATGTCCCTATTATGATCAATGGAAACGGTCATATCAAAGACAAGTGGAAAACCAACACTCAAACTGTTGTATGATAAATTCAGGTTGTCCAGTTGCTTAAGCTTGTGAAGAGTTAATGGAATGATACCACTTAAATTATTTCTGCTCAAATCCAGGACTCCTATCTGAAGACAATTCCCAATCTCTATTGGTATTGGTCCTGTTAATAAGTTGTCCGCCATGCGCAGCAATGACAATAAGCGACATTGTCCTATTTGAGGCGGAATGCTTCCCGTAAACTTATTGCTACTTACATCTAGATACGAGAGATTAAATAGAAGTCCTAGTTCCAGTGGCAGAAGACCGCTAATCCGGTTGGATTCAAGTGCGAGTGTTGTGAGCGAGGTCAATTTCCCAAAAGTGGCAGGGATGAAACCAGCTATTTGATTGTTGGACAGATCCAGTGATTGTAATCCTGTCAGATTTCCAATGCTTGCAGGGATGAAACCAGCTATTTGATTGTTGGACAGATCCAGTGATTGCAATCCTGTCAGATTTCCAATGCTTGCAGGGATGAAACCATCTATTTGATTGTTGGACAGATCCAGTGATTGCAATCCTGTCAGATTTCCAATGCTTGCAAGGATGAAACCATCTATTTGATCGTTGGACAGATCCAGTGATTGCAATCCTGTCAGATTTCCAATGCTTGCAGGGATGAAACCATCTATTTGATTGTTGGACAGATCCAGTGATTGTAATCCTGTTATACTGCCGATGCTTGCAGGGATGGATCCATTGATGCCATTGTAACGCAAAGACAACTCTGTCAGATTATGAAGCCTACCTAGCTCATAAGGAACGTGACCTGATAAACTGTTATAGCTCAGGTCCATGTAATTCAGTCGAGTCAAATTTCCCAAACTAGGAGGTACTGGACCAGAAAAGTTATTAGTATATAAATCCAGTTTCTCTAATTTGCCCAGCATGCCAAGTGCTGATGGGATGTATCCAGACAGTCGACTATTCGAGAGATCGAGGTGCCTTAGTTCAGTAAGGTTACCTATGGATGCTGGAACAGATCCAGAGAGGGAATTACTGGACAGATCCAGGTACCTTAGTTCAGTAAAATTACCTATGGATGCTGGAACAGATCCAGAGAGGGAATTAACGGACAGATCCAGGTACCTTAGTTCAGTAAAATTACCTATGGATGCTGGAACAGATCGAGAGAGGGAATTACCGGATAGATCCAGGTGAGAGAGTTCAGGAAAATCTTCCAATTGAAGCCCATCCAACCTGCCAAAAAGGAGACACTCTGCAAGGGAGACGCTAACCACAGATGGCAGAGCATCACTGCCGCCGTGATCATGATGTACCACCACAGCTTTGCAGGTAACGCCATTCCACTTGCATGGGCTGGTGTGCCGGTTCCATGATTTCAGGCAGCCAAAATAGTAGGTATCGTTTAGGTTGGATTTCCACTGGAGAAGCGCCTGAGCTTGTCGGTCCAGCGGCATCACTGAAGAATTCGCGATACAGCGAAGGCATGGCAAGGCAAGCAGCAGAAGAAACAGATTTGAGGCAAGGAGGCTCATGTTTTGTAGGTTAAGCTCAGATAACACGCACATACGTTGTCCACTGGTCTGAAATATATATCCACGAAATAGGATACCTTGTTTAGTGAAAAAAAAAAAAAAAGAGACCGCAAGCAGTCCCCACCACATACCAAGCAGACCTTGACTCAGGAAAACAGAAGTGACATAACACGCGGAACCAGTTGCTACGCACTAGCTAACAAGTGGAAATTCAGAGCAATCCTTCGTGGACTCATAAATCCCGAAAACGACTGCATGACTACTAGTACCGATCAAATTTGCTCCGTGTGGTCCATATGCATTGCCCGATTTTGGCGTTGCCGGTGACTTTGACCAGCGGAGTCAGTCACAGTGCCCCGAAGATTAAGCTAAGCTTCTGAGCTGACGACCAAAAATTCTGTGCGGACCCGGTCTGATGAACGACGCGTGGACAGCGTGAGGAAACCCAAGGAGCAGGGACTACTCTCCCGCGCGGCTTGACACCCGCACCGTGCTCCCTCGGCTCTAGTCTTTCGGCGGCAGCCTCGGCTTGGCTCACGTCGCCGTTTGATCGTGTGCGCGTTCGCGTTGTTTCTTCGCCTTCGAAACTCGCCGGGAAGCCGCAGCTGCCATGACAGGATGCAGATGAGTACATGGACGCTGCAACTGGTCGCCAGGCACTACGAGGACGACGCCGCTGCGCGCACAAGGACGATGCAGCCTTGCCTGGGACACCCAAGCAGCCTAAGCAGGCCGCGCAGGCCAGCCTACGCCGCCACCGCCACGCACGCGAGCCGTGCATGGTGTCCAACTCCACCGGCGGCTAGCTCTAGCTGCAGCAGCAGCAGCATGGTGTCCTCCTCCTCCTTGTCCTCGTCTGCCCGGCCGGGACTCAACCCTGTCCTCAGATCTGAGAATGTGGAATGCCGTCTGATATGATAAAGAACTCGAGCTGGAGTAGAGGATGGAGCTGAGCCGTTGCTGCCTTGCCAGGGAGCCGATCCATTCCGCAGGAGCCATGCCGACCTCAGCATCCGTTCGACTTCCGTGACGTTCACGCGCGCGTCGGCCATCAGAGCGGGGCCGCGCAGCAGGTGGCTTGCGGACAGTCTCCACAGAAATTTTTTTTCCTCCTTATACCTGGTTAGTGGTTACTTTGGGTCAGTCCACTCCACACTGCATTGTGGCAATTTCCAGTCTAAGACCCACGTCTGGAAACACTTGAGTGTACGGGCCAAAACTGATTAAAAGACTCAACATTCATTGGTGGTGGCAACGGGTCATCATCAATAGGCAAACACTATACAAATAGGTTCGTAAAGTCACCTAGTTAAGGTTCATGAATAATGTATCAAGAGGAAGAAGAGGCGTTGCCATGTGTCCAGCTAACAAAGGTAATTTTAAAAATTTAAAAGCATCGACCTTCTTCCAAACAGTACTACTATATTTTTGTTTATAATGAACTAGTAAGGTAGTCCGCGCATTTTGACTCCTATGCAGGTTATATACAGAGGAACACATTGGATCAGGTATTGGTCATTGCTTCAGATGGAGGAGGAGAGAAGTTCCATGCAAAAAGCATGTTTCCTTTTGGAGACCATGACAATGGACATATTCGCCAAGCACGGGTGGAGGTTTAGCAATAGGTTGATTTATTAGCAATGAACTTTTTGTTATTCCTCTCCATTTTATTTGGCAACCATGTGTTTGGTTGCGGCGTTTATGTCCTTGGCTATTTGGTGCCTATGCGGTAGACGGAGTTTCACCCATAATGCAAACTTTGTAATAATTGAACGGCTAAATACATCATGTGATGTAGAAGCCGGGACATTTTCATTTGCTGGACGAAATAGAATTTCCCTTCATCTAAAAAGTAAGGTAGTCCGCGCATTTGCACGGCTTGACACTATAAAATATATCGTCCTGCAAACTTGCTTAGCAAGTACACACTAGAATCCTTCAATTCATCTCTTGGTTCTCCTTCCTGCTTATAAACTTACATGGTGCCATTTTGAAGAGTTCTTCGTACTACGCCTTAAACAGTAATAATACTGGACGTAGGGAGTACATGGATCAAGTTGTTGCTAACTCGAGCAGCAAGCATCCGCGGGTGCAGAATAGGTCCACCTTCAGAACGAGACGGGAACTTGAACGCAGACACGACCCTTTGACGGCGCATGTCGACGCTCAGCTCGTACAATCCGACGGGTTGCCAGCCGACCATGCTCATTATTATGCGTGTAGTCAGTAACGGAGAGGTAGATGACACCGTCTCGTAGCGTGCTGATGACAGGGAAACTGGGCGTGAGCCGCTGCAACTTGAGGTCATCCTTGTAGAATGGATCGTTCCAGAGGTCACTGACGCAGAACGACGCATCGTCTTTCACCCACTCCCATTCTGTCGTCAATGGACGCTTGAGCGTCCATGTCGTGAGCGCCACCTCGCCGATCGGCCGGCCTTGTTGCGTGAAGCCGTCCATGGAGGCGAACCTGAAGGTGTCGCCGTCGACGCAGCACATGGAGCGGTGCTGCTCCGGCTGCCCCCGTCCGTACCGAGACAGAGGGTCGGGCTTCATGGCACATTCCTCCGGCAACGGGATGAACCGGAACGACACCGGGCCGTCGTCGGAGTTGCCGGCGGCGAGCTTGTTGATGTTGTCGCAGATCAAGATCCCTGCCATGAGGTCCACCCAGCAGATGGCGGTGCCGGCAGCCGCGAACACCATGTCCGCGTCGAAACCAACGGGGACGGGGAGAAGCGCCTCGTTCTCAGTCCATTGGGGCGGCGAGGGGGCCGGACGCCGGCGAGGAGGACCACGTGAAGAGAGTGGCTTTTCTCGAGGTGCGGTGGCTCCGGTCGTTCTTACGGAGGAGCAGGAGCAGCTCGGCGAGGACGTATTGCTCGCCGTGGCGGAGGACGGCGACGCCGGTGCCGATGCCGCCGTGGGACTGGTACGAGACGCGGGGCGTGGACAGCGGCGGGATCACGGCGAGGTCGGTCGGAAGATGAGGCTCGACGCCGTCGAGCTCCTCGCGGTAGGAAACGGCGTCGTCGTCGTGGGTGGAGGCACAGGCATAGTCCTTGCGCGCCGCGCTGGGGCGGGAGGCTTTGCGCTCGCGCAGGACGGCGAGCGCCGGCGCCTCGACTTCCTCGCGGTACCGCCGGATCTCCGCGTCCATGGCCGCCTGTTGCTGCCGGTCCCGCTCTTGAGCATTGCGGTAGTTGTTCGGGAGCGCGTCGAGGACGGATTCCATGGATTCATCCAGCGAAAGCTCTCCCGTTTCGCGGATGATCTCGAGGATTTCGTCGATGTATGGCACGTAGCGATCGAGCAACACTTCTGTCACGGGTGGGGGTGCTGATGAAGCCATTGTTGTTGCTGGCACGGCGTCGTCCATATGGGGTTTACGACGACGACTTACGATGAGCAGGCCGGGGACGTACGGGGAGCCAGAACGTGAAACCGGCGAGCAAACCGAGATTGGTAATTAACGTGATGGAAGAAGCTGGCCGACTCCGTGTATATATATGCCTGGTATGAAGTCGATCGATCAGTACCGTGTCCGTTACTATCCCAATCAGAGTAGCTGGCAATATGGAAAGGAAATCAACTTTGATTGCATTGGCACCCCTCGAGAGTTTGCCAGTGACATACAAATACATGAGCTGATACCAGGGCCGGCCTGAGATTTTCGTGGCCCGGGGCGAATCCCAAAGTCGAGGCCCCCTTCATATAAAAAATTTCACTATATCTATGTATCAAATTTTGCTAGTAAAAACTAATTGGATATAAAGAAAAATATTATGAAATGATTTATACATATTACATTCAGTTTTTATGTACTCAAAAATCTTTATTGACATCAGGGTTCCATAAAGTTCTCGTAGTACTCTCAAACAAAGACGCCCATGGCTCCTTTCTCTTACTCGTTTCATCTTTTTTTTTTTCACAGCCTGATGCATACTTCTAGTTGCATGATCTCATTGAAAATTAACATATCCATGAAAACCAATCAATCCATGAATAGCAGACGGACAGAATCGAGTTCCAGCTAGACAGGACGCGATGCGATGGCGCCCGGAGGCACCACGACTCGCCAGAATTGCGGCATTGAGTCATCACAGAGATCATCAATTGTGGCTTCGACTTGTGTAGGTGTGTGTCGCAGAAGAGAATTGCTGATTGCCGTATTAGCTCTGGATGACAGGGAAGCCAGCCAAAAATTACAGACGTGAGCCAGAAGAGAAATGGACTTTTTTTTAAACCAAAGCGACAGGGAGGAACCATGGGCCTGCTTATACATCTACGTATATATACAAGCTAAGGAGAGGGGCCCCTTGGATTCGGGGGCCCAGGGCGGCCGCCCCGCTGGCCCCCCTCCAGGGCCGGGCCTGGCTGATACTGGTGACTTCTTTTGTTGGGAGATAACTGGCATAAACAACGCCAATTAGTCCCTCGTCCTGTGCTGAACATTGATATCAAGCACTAGTAGCAAGCAGCGGAAGAATCAATCATACATGCACAAGTGACACAATGATTTACGTGGAAAACCTCCTCGGTGTGAGGAGTAAAAAGGTTCCAAAGCCAGGAATGAAATAGAAATAAGAGTTGCCATAAACTCTATTATAAACAGATGTAGCAGACAGAAATTACATAAAGCAACAAAAAGAAATATACTAGTCGTTACATTCACAGTAGTCGATATAGACACACACACCATTTCCAGGATACCCATAATTTATTCAACAAACACACTGTGATACATATATGTGTAATATATACTACGGACCGTGAAGCAAGCCAAGATGCAAATACGATTATTTTCTGAAGGCATGCCACAACCTTCTTGACTTGTTCATTAATAGAAAGGACGATCCTGGCGCTGCCTCCTGTCCAAGGCTTCACGTATATCCCTGATGCCTTGTTTCACTTCTCTGAGGTCTTCTTTAAGATCTCGTATTTCTCTTTGGAGATCATATATTTTGTGATCCACACTCCTTCTCAAACTATTCAATATTTTAATTTGATCTTTTGTCTCATGACCTTCCAGATATTCCAATATTTCCCGTGGCAATCTCCTTATAAGTTGTTTTATCTTCTCCATATCATTTTCATTATTTATCTCGTTGATTACACCATCAGAGTGTTCATCTATGTGATGGCCTAGTTTGTTAAGCAAATATAAATTTGTCCAATTTTGTTGTCTATGCTCATAGGATCCCCCATCTCCCACCAATGTGAAAGGTAAAAAGGTTCCAAAGCCAGGCCCTAAATTAGCATAACTATTGGATGGCAATTCTCTCGTTTCAAATCTGTAGGACCTAGCTCCTATCCTGGGAAACGTGTAAGACATTATCACTTACTTGTAAAATTGCTGAAAATCTGCTCCTTGTGAGATTCCTTGTAAACTCCTTAACCCTTTCTTAATGCTCTTCTGTGCCGAGCTTGGGAAGCTTTTGATGCTTGGAATTCATGGTGCTACACTATGATCCATTTTATAGAGTTGGAGCAGTTATCCTCATAATTGCCCTTGAATTCAGTCGTATCACTCTTTCTTTGTTGGCTTGTTTTTTGTTGGCTTTCTCTGAAATCTTCCCTCCACCACGCAAGCCTGCTTTTACGTGTTTCACATATGCTTTTGTCTATTTGTTGTGATTCGCTCCGGATTATTTTTGCACTAAACTTCCCTCTACTATGCAAGCCTGTGTTTATGTGTTTCACGTGTGGTTGTCTTTTTGTTGTGATTAGCTCCGCATTAAAGGGAGATGCGGCAATACTATTATAGACTGCTTGCGTACGTTATTTTTATTTTCCTTGTAAACTCCTTAATCCCTTTCTTAATGTTCTTCTGTGTCGAGCTTGGGAAGTTTTTGATGCTTCGAATTCATGGTGCTACCTCTCAAAAAAATAAAAAAGAATTCATGGTATACTATGATCCTTTTTATAGAGTTGGAGCCGTTATCCCCATGATTCCCCTTGAATGGCTCTGATTCAGTCTTATCACTCTTTCTTGTTGGCTTGTTTTTTGTTGGCTCTCTCTGAATCATTCCCTCCACCACGCAAGCCTGCTTTTACGTGTTTCACGTATGGTTTTGTCTATTTGTTGTGATTGGCTTCGGATTAATTTTGAACGCAACTTCCCTCTACCATTCAAGCCTTTTTTTTTTGAGTCACCATTCAAGCCTGTGTTTACGTGTTTCACGTGTGGTTGTCTTTTTGTTGTGCTTGGCTCCACATTAAAGGGAGATGCAGCAATACTATTATAGATTGCTCGCCTACGTTTTTTTTTTGAAACACAGTACACACGCAGACGCTCCCAAAACACGCACGATACTCACTTTTATGAACACATGCATGCAACCTCAACCTCTATAAGCGCCTCCGAAAGACTAAACCGGCCTGATCTTGAGATCCACGAAGTCACAACCACCTCGCTGTTGACGGGAACGTCGCCTCTCATGAAAGAATAAATAGCCGTAAAGATGTAACACCCGTGCTAACGTTTGTTCTACAAAATACCTAACCAAAACTGAGCTATGCTCGCTCTGCTCCGACGTTATTACATTGCCAAATTGGAATGGAAAATTGTACTTTTAGCTAATTAATCTTGTCGTAGCATCAAATTAGCTTCAGAAGCTACAATCTTCGGATATAAATACGTCAGAATGAAGACAATTAATAGTCGTTCACTCGTTCTGCTACTTTTGAAGAAGCTACGTGTCTATTTCCGATTGCCCGGACTTATCTGTGCCCATTAAATCTTTAGAAGAAGTTAGGACGGTGGGTCGGAGTTAAAAAAAAAAAGCTACAGGAGCACATAGGACCCAATAAAACAGGACATGGGAATAACCGCAACGCCAGAATCGTTTTTGCAAGTACAAGAAAGATGTGCCGTCACACACCCCTTGAATCGTTTTCTGCAAGTTTAACAAAAATGTGCCGTCACACATAGGGCTAGACGAAAAGCTCAGAGCTTGCAAGCTGGCTCAGATCGCTCCTAACTCGGCTTGGCTCGGCTCGAAGGCAAATGTTAACAAGCCAAGCTAAAGATCTAGCTCGTCTTGTTAACAAGTTAGCTCGAGCTAGCTCGTGAGCCAAATGAATCTGAGAACGATCTAGTTCTGAGTCATATTTTATGATTACTTGCATCTTAACCAACAAAAATTTAAGCATAATATCTATAATTTTACGTCGATCATCTATAATGCCCAGCTCGTTGAGCCAAACAAGCTAGCTCGCAAGCTTAGTGAGCCAAACCAAGCTAGGTTTTCAGCTCGCTTCAATAACAAGCCAAGCCAAGCTGGCTCGTTAGAGAAACAAGCTAGACCAAGCCAAGCCAAGCCGAGCTCGGCTCGCTCGACATCCAGCCCTAGTCACACACCCCTGGGTACAACTTGCTCATTACAACTTTTTCTTGCTATGCCAAAAATAAAATAAATCACGTGTACCCCAATGCTGTGGGCACTCGGCAAACCACTCTTTGCCGAGTGTTGGGCACCTTACACTCGGCAAAATGCTCGAGGACACTCGGCAAAAACTCCACCCTCGGCAAAATGTGACGCCAGTTAGAAAATCAGGATGCCCGTTAGACAATGTGGGCCCTAGCACTTGGCACAACTTTGCCGAGTGTCCCAAAGCACTCGACAAAGGGCCTTCTTTGCCGATTGTATCCCCCATTACAACTAGCTCATTACAACTGTTTTTCTTGCTATGCCAAAAATAAAATAAATCACGTGTACCCCAATGTACGTATCTGCAACCCGAGCACGAAATGCTCAGGCTACTATTCCCTAGAGGTCCCATGGTCGGGGATGCAATTAGTTACTAACCCATAAAAATAATATTTTTATTGTAAAAAGCATTTGGCCAAGCGAGAAATGGCAAATAATTACATTCCAACCCAATTTAATGTATTGTTAGGCCATGGGCACCGATCATGAAAAATAAGACAAAGCAACACGTGAAACACAAAATTAGCTCCAAAGTAGAGCTTTCATGGAAAAAGAGGAAGAGGTGGTGTACTTTTGTGTTTCACGTGTAGCTTTGTCTTATTTTGCATGGTATAAAAATTCTGGCACAAACCACAAGTATAACTGTCACGAAGGGTACCATGGTCCCCCGCCCTACGAACTGGCCCTGTCGTCACCCATCATCGCTTTGCGATGGCACTAACCCTCTATGCCACCACCATCCTGAAATACGATAGTATTATTAACACCACTCACGAATACTGGTGGTACTCAGTGTTTAAAATCTCCGGCTAAGGTGCTTAGCTGCCGGCTTCTATAACAGCTAAAAGAAGCTATAGCTGGCTATAACTGCAGCTAAACCATTTAGCTGTTTTACAAAAACTTGGACAGATGAGTGCTACACTGATGTCGCTGCCTCTGTTGCGTGGTTGCTTTTGCTGCCGCTTCCACTCTTCTGGAGCCTAAACGCACGCATTGCCTCTTCAACCAAGCGTTGTCGCTGCCCCGCTCAGGCATACGCAGCTGCCGCTGCTGTGATGGCGTTGCCGTCGCTGCTTAGCGGCTAACTGAAAGGCCATTTAGCGGCTAAAGCGGGCTAAATGCAGCTAATAGCGTCTATGAACTCGTAGCGGCGAAAGAAGACTCTCCTAACGGTTGTGCTGCCCAGCAGCTATCTCCGGCTATAGCGGCAGCTATAGCCGGAGATTTAAAACCTTGGTGGTACTGGGTGAGAGGGGAGGTAATCTGGATCACCGGACTTTAAATACCACCAGTGTATAATGGTGATATTGTGCATCGTAAAACATCTCAAATTCTATTGCCACAATTTTGTCTTGATGTGGCAAAAAAATTTGCTAACTGTAATAATATTGATTTAATATGTGGGTCTGTAGATGGTGATGTCTACCTTACATGTATTTGGATGCATTTAAACTACATTATTCTTATTAGTTGGTCCAGTGTATGAACCAATAATGTACAACCAGATTAGACGAGCCACACGTGAGACGCGTGTCGTTCACAAAAAGATCTAGCGATTTCTTTGTTTTCTTAAAAGACTGAATCAGAGCCACCGGAATGCATTAGCCAGTGAAGCTAATAAGGATCCCGCCATCTATAAATAGAACAACAAGTCTGGACTGGATTGAAGGCAAGGCAGAAACTTTCCTCGATTCACAGTCATAGGTCTGACTGCTCGTGGTGCAACTTGTGTGAGAGAGAAGACAAGGCCATCAAGAGGGGTTCAAGTGGTGTTCAGAGTTGCTGAAGACAGAAATTATCCGAAGTCATTTCAAGGTTAGCCGAGTTTCTGCAATCTGATAATTAAGTGAAATGGATTCTAGACTGCCTGTAATTGGAGCTATGATGTACAACTTTGAGACTAGGGAGCTGCCTTCAAACAGCTACCTAAATTTGGGGGGACCTTATGGAAAGTTTGTACCATTCATAATCTGTGGCGAAGGGGGTTTTGGGGAGCACAAGCAGTTGAATTGGACAAATTTGTATCTGCTCAATAAATTGGGAAATACTATAGACAGGGAGACAGGTGAGATGATTGACAAGATGCACATGGAAAAAGATATTGAGAAAATAAAGGACATGGTTAGAAGGTTGCCGCATGAAATACAGAAGCTTTTAGAAGGTTATGAGGTTGAAGATCAAGTTCAAATCCTAAAGGATATGGGCAAAAATATGGATTATAGAATATATGAACTCAAGAGAGAAATTCGAGACTTGAAGGAAGAATTGAGAGAACTTAGAAGGGAGATACTCGACAGGCTAGACAGGAGGGACAGATTCAGGGACTATTAAACATACATGAATATCTCAATTCTTCAAATGAGGGACGAATAAAGGACAAGAAGCTAGACCTCATTTGAAGATTTGGTTCTCTATCTGTATACATGAATATGTCGGTTCTGTGTCTGCATACATGCTTACTTCTTTCTTTTTTCAGTTGGGATGAGTGTTTTGTGTTATATATGCCCGTGTGTTATCTTGATTCAAAATATATGTGTATTAAATGTGTGTTTGTAATAAATCAATAAATATTGAGAATAAATAAATGCATCCATATGCTCTATTGGACTTCCTGGAAAAAACGTCGTAGGTCCGACTGCAGTGTGGCTTGGTTTATTTTTTGCGCCTGCTTGCTAGTGTAGTGTGACGCTAGACTCTCTGCTGTGGTTCGCACGATCGAAATCGTAGGACGTGTGAGTCGGGACGACTTAGGCGGATGTATAGCTGCGTTAGGCTTCCATTACGTTGCTCCAAGAATTGGCAAAATGAAATGAAACAATAATGAGAACGCCTATCTCTATCTCTATATCTCTAAAACGCGTGCGTTTTCTCGTAAAAGAGCCACGCCACGTCACATTGTGATTCTCCACCGTCGGATCCCCTCCCTGAGAAATCCAGGACGTTAGATGGGCCTCTGGAAGTCTTGCGTCTAGGTCCTTCATGAAACATCTATTGTTTTCCAGTCCTCCCACCACCCCTCAGCGTACTTTGCATTGAGATCCTTCCAGAACTATCATTTTGTCTCCCGTCCTCCCACCAGCCCCCTCTGCGTATTTTGTCCTTAGAACCTTCAAACTCTTCTATTTCGCCATAGATCCTTCCACCATTGTCTGGAACTTACATCTAGCTCCTTCAAGAATCGTATTTGATATTTTGGGTCCTCTCAGCATTGATTAGCAAAGTAACTTTGACATATGACCAATAAATAGTTGAGTATATTGTGTAAACAATGTAATACCAAAAAATATACAATAAAAATTTATTTATATTGCTATCCATTATTATAGAGATTGGAATAATCCTTTGGAATAGAATATAGTTTTTTATTTGCAAGTATGAAAAAAAATGATTATTTACACATTGTTGTGATAAATTAAGATACGAAATCATAAACCAAAAAATTAATTTCTTCAAAAACCAAAATATAAAAATTTGGGCTTATAATTTTTTTTTAGTTTCAGCATTTTTTTCATCTTTCAAAATTACACAAAAATGTTCGTTTAAAATATATGTATAATTTGTGCAGTTTTGAAGGACAAAAAAAATGTTGAAACTAAAAAATATAATAAACTGAAATTTTTAGTTTTTTTTTCAAGCTAGGGGTAAAATGGTCATTTTACCTTGCACTTCACACCGTTACCACCTAAATCTAACGGAAGGGAGGAATCAAAAGTTGCTTCTGATCCTTATAAGGAAGTTCAATTCATTTTGGCCATAGAAGGAAGCACAAGATTTTTTGGGGCCATAGGAATTTTCTCTAATATAACTGACCATAAATGTTAGGATGCCATGATGTCAACAAACAAGCCCGTTGACTCATACGTGTATCTACACGTTGACGCTCTATTTGCACACATGTACATATAAACTGTCTCTTTGATTGTTAGGTTCCAATCAAGAAAAATCCATTTCTTTATCGCATCAATTTATGTCATGTCAACTATAAATAATTTATCTAGAAATCCACATTACTTATGTACCAAAAATATATATTTTCCTTTGATGCTTCAATTATATTAATTTTAAATTCTTAAAAATGAGAAAAGGAAGTATCAAGACTATCACGTTCTTTTGTACCATGCAAAAGTTTGTTTTACATCTAATTTTGAATGAAAAATCTACCTTTAATATATGAATTCCAACCACTGTTTACTAATAATATAACTATTAAGAAATAAATATTTTTGTTACATGTCTCACCTTTCAAGAAATGTGGTTAGAGCATCCTTTCCATCTCACCTATATTGTTTTGTCATAGACTTTATCACGACTTTTCTAAGTCCAATAAAAAATATTTGTTCTCGCATGAAAACTCCTAGATCTAACACCATAAATTTAATCTCATATTCAACTTAAAATTGTAATACGATACAACTGTTTCCTCCTACAATTCTTATGTAATTAGAACATCGTATAAACAAAGAGCACATCGTATTTGTGATGGAGAATTTATGGCCAATACGGTAACTGGTAGTTTACATGAACTTTTCCACTGTATCGCTACTATGGCACTAAACATGTAAGATGGGTATTTATCCTTAATTTTCTCTTTGCAGATTGGAATCATTTTGATGGCCCGAGCTACATATTTTACATTTCTGCCAAATTGCCATGCAAGCCTTCCTATTTTGTTTGTATATGTTCAAATTGAAAGAAGTTTCCCGTAGCATATCCGGGTGTACCAACAAGCATATTCATGGATACAAACTCACTGTATCGATTGAAAGACTTGGACAAGCCAAAAATCAGCAATCTTAGCCTCTAGGTTCTCATTCAGCAATATGTTTATGGCCTTCACATCCCTGTGAATGACAGGTGGAATCCAATAAAGTGAATGAACTTGCATGTCAAGTGTGTAAGAAAAGATATTTGATGTGTGCTGCAACCATATATTATTTGAGGCCTTTCGACATCCATAGTCAACTAATCCACAGAATATGTATAATCTTCAATTAAGTGGAAACAATTCTGATTTCAATCACCATATTTTCATGGAACTTTATTTATGTATCAAACCTTGTAGATTCATTGAAAAATTGTCTATTTATTGTTTTATCTTCTCTATCAACCAGATAACAATTTGCAATATGGTAACTGGTTATAACAATGGGACCAAAAAGGGGCCAATCAAAGAGGAGAGCAAAAGAAGCGCGGCAACGCCGCGCGTCAATTCTAGTATCAATACTGTATTTCACAAGGAGAACTTTGATTCTACAAGTAATGCTAAAAATCATCAATTCGCCAAAAACAAAAACATTGTTCAGTCAATCACATAACAAAAAAGGCAGACACGAAACCAAACAACCGTCGACAGCAGGATTCGAACCTGCGCGGGCAAAGCCCAGTAGATTTCGAGTCTACCTCCTTAACCACTCGGACATATCGACTTTCCTGTTTGTTCGCACAAACAGCATGTTCGCACAAACAGCAGCTATTAGCTCTAGTTCTCCAGTTAACGAGTGGGCCCATCTTCAGTCCTCCTTGACATCTCGTCGTGTGTGGAAACTGCCATGTTGAACAGCTGGGATGTTGAACAGCTGGGTCGGCTAACACATGCACGACGTCCGTGTCAGGCTCGGCCTCGGAAGTCGTAGGGCAAGCCGTAGCCACAAGCGTTTTGTATTCAAACGAGAAAATTACATCGCTACTCTCATTTATGTAGTAGGAGTATGTACCTATTCCATGTTAAGAAGTACATGTATTCAGTACTCCTCAAAAACTCTCGACCCTTCGCCTCTTTCCCCATCTACAGGAGAGAGCGGCGACTTTCCTCTCGGCCCGGCGTCCGATCCGGCGCTTCCCCCTCCTCTCCGGCTGCCTCGTCGGCGCCGGAGAGGGAGGGGAAGCTCGATCTGCCGCGTGCTGTATATAGTAGGCCTAGGTTTCCTTTGGTGCCTCTAGTTTTCCTCCATGGCGTCGTATCGCCATGGGTGGATTCGTTCCCTCCCCGTCGGCTGCTATCCCGGCGGCGGTGTGGGCCTTTTGTACCTTCTCCTCCTCTTCGTCGGCGGCGTGGTGGGTGGTGGTGTGGGGGCAGCTGTCTCCGGCCATCCTGCCATCGACAACGGCGGCCTTTGGAGGTTAGGGTTTCCTCTCCTCTGTGGCGGCGTCTCCGGCGAGCGACAGCGAGGATGCGACGAGGCTTCTTCCGTGTTCGGAGAGGCCTTCGTCGCCTCTCTCGCTGGCTTCCCTGTCTCCTCGGTGGACGGCGACCCGAGGTTTTTATTCCTCCTTCCGAGCGGAAGGGTGGAGTCCATGGGCCTCCCTGGGAGTGCTCTCCTTGTCGACGTCGTTGGCGTTCGACTCTGCTGGTCTCGGCCGACGTCGGCGACGATGTCGGAAGCGGCGTCGGCTGTGGATCTTTCCCCTTCCTCCCTCTGTGCGGTGACTCCCTTTGGTCCTTATGCTTTTGCAGATGCGCTCGGTTGCCGGGCGCTGGTAATCGCGGTGGAGTTCGCCGGCCGGCGAGGGAGGTGGAACATGTGTGTGGCCGTCGAGCGTCGGCGGTCACTGGATGTTTCGAGTGAAATCTCGATTGAGGGGCTTGTGCGTAATTTTCAGTGTTTCCAGGGTGGTTTATGTAATCTCCATGGATGTACTGTTCTGTTCTTTTAATATATTGCCCTTCCGCTCAAAAAAAAAAAAAAAAAAAGTACATGTATGGCAATAACCAGGTTGATCATGGGATGAATGAAAACACATCATAATATATACTCTCTCCGTTTTTTAATATATGACGCCGTTGACTTCTTCCGTTATCTTCGACCGTTCGTCTTATTCAAAATATTTATGTAAATAGCTAAGTGTAAAGTTAACCTAAAAATGCTTTTGATGATGAATCCAATGACATTTATTTCACATTTGAAAAGTAATAATTTAAATCTATATTGTTGGTCAAAGTTCAATGATAAAGTCAATGGCGTCATATAATTAAAAACGGAGGGAGTAAAAGATTGGAATAGCAATAACCAAGCTTGGAATGGCAAAACATACAGTAAAAGGTTACAGCAAATGAAAACTCATGCAACTACCGATACTACAAAAAAGACACTAGCTGCAACCAACATCGATCGATCTCAAGCATGGAACCCAAGCAGGCCGGGTCTCCATGTGCTAGCTAGACGACGCAACAGAGGAAGGGGGGATCGACGCGGCTCACGGATCATCTCGATCAGTTCCCGGCGACGCGGTTGAACGAGAGCACCTTCCACGTCCAGTCCCTGGACGTGGGCACGCCCCACACCTCCGCCTGGTACCTGCCGATCCTCCCCTCGCCGTCGGCGGCCCGCAGGAGGAGGCGGTAGTTGAAGCCGGCGCCGGCGGCCTGCGTGCTCCCGGACACCACCTCCACCAGCGACAGGTTCTCCTTGAACACGATCAGGCGCATCAGCAGCGTGAAGTTGGCGATCTGCCGGTAGAAGAAGTTGCGGATGTCGCCGATGGGCACCCACGGCGCCGAGCTCGGGGGCACGCCGGCCACCGCCGCGGAGGCTCCCGGCGTGCCGACGGTGGCAAGGGCGAGCATAACGGCCAAGGGCACAAGCACTGCCGCTGCTAGAGACCTCATCTTGGTCTGACGTTATCTCGACAGAAAGCTACCTAATTAAAGGTGGATACGAAAGATGAAGCTAGCTGCTGCCACGACCAGGATACAAGGCACAGGACAAAATGATGAGATGAGTTACTTGAGTGTATATGTATTGTGTGGCCAGGGGAAGACAAGGACTCTATTTATAGCGTGGTATGATCACCTGGCTCTCGTTAAACTAAACATATGGCAGCTTCTAGGGTTGCTCTGGTCGATCGACGTGCATGGAAGCTTCTTTGGGACTAGGGTCCGTTTGGCAACATGAATCGTTTCAGATTCTGAAGTGAAACACTTGAAACGGTGCCAAACATTTTTTTTTGTGAAACGATTCACTGTCGAATCGAAGTGAAACGATCCTTGTTTTGACCTGCGAAGTCGGAACGGCTCGAAAGGTGTTTCGCGGAGCGAAACGCTTCGCTCTTCCTCACGTCCCCTGAACTTGTTCGTATTTACGTGAAAATGCCACTGATCTCTTCTCCGCACCACCCATCGCAGCAGAAACGACTCAGCTCGTGTCTCTTGATTTGCCGCCGCCGTCACCACCGGCCAGCCGCCGTTGCCGCCCTCGTCCGCACCTGGTCTTTTGCCAGCACTGCAAGCTGACTCGTCGCTCGTCGCTGGCGCCAGACGTCGTGCCCATCGATCACCCGCAGCCTTCCTTCCCTGCATGCCCCCATCGTCCCAGTCGTGGCAACGCGACTCCATTGCTGGCAAGCACAGGTAAGCACCAGGAGTCATGCAATGTCTGCTCCTGCCCCATCCTTTGCCTGATGTTCGGCATCAATTTGTCTACTGCCCCATCCAGGCGTATGTTGTTCTTGGATTGTAGCAGTAAGCAAAGTTTCAAAGCTTTTAGCCTTTCCAGATTAAGTTATTGTCGTACCCCATTTCTGAAGTACTTAGTGTTTACCGTATCAGTCCCTGGATCAGTAGCTGATACGACACTTTCACAGAATGCTTCACAGCAGATACTTTATTTATACTAGTACTAATGCACGTACGCCACGTACGTGTTAAAAAAAACAAAAGGATATTAGACATATTATTCATTGACTCATTAAATCATTATCTTTGATAAAACGCAAGACAAATATTCAGAGTCAAATATTTCACAGTGCGAGACAATAATGCAATCTACCTCAACTTTTGTGAAACAAGTAAAACTATCGATTGATATGATTCAGAGGTACATGTCAAATTACACCTTAATCAAATATAAGAACTTAGCACTTCAATAGTTCAGAATGTTCTGTGGGAGAAAAACATGTCTCAAGAAAAAGAGCTTAGCAAGAGGACAACCTAACTATGCTCTACTATCATTTTCCCTGTTAACAAAGCCGAGTATCGGCATAGCCATCAAAACATGTTGATACCACAAAAAACATGCAACTTGACATGCTTTAGAGGTATGCCCATTCCATATGTAGGTTTGGATGTGCTCGTTGCTTCCCCAGCAAGGTGCCTTCCTTGCTCAATGCATATTTCCGCACCCCGGGCTTTCCCATCCCATATTTGTCCTCATGAGAAACATCACCCCCGGCCAATGTGAAGAGTAAGAAGACATCAGAATATCATAAGCTGACTTCCAACAGGTCTATCTCCAATACATTCTAAAATCTGATGTGTATCATCTCACGTGAATAAAACTTGAATTAGCAAAATATGAATAACTGCCTAGTTTAAATCAGATAGAGGGCAATGCTGTTTAAGCAAACTTATAAAGTAAAATGATGTCTGATGATTCAGTACAAGAAGACCCCCCAGATACTTACATTTATATACAGAACCTTCACCCCATTGCAATATATAGGCATTTTATATCCTAAGAAGTGCTATCACATCTGTGTAGATACAGTAATACATATTAGAAAGTGGCATAATCAAGTTATAAAAAAGCAAAACAAATAACATACTCTGAACGCTTGGAAGTGTTTGGTTGCTTTTGGCACTGTTTTGCGCATCGATCTGCAATCCGGACAGAAATAACCTGCATTTTCCAAGTCTACAAATTAATGTCAAGTTTGTTTCACCCATCATCATCTCCAATTGTCAAAAACCCAAATTACAATGGCTAGCATCCACGAATCACACTTAATGAACCTGCTCAGATCTCAACCAAAAAAAACAAATGATGGAACCAAAGTTACATTTTTAACACAAATTTTAACTAAAACAAATAAATGTTATTTTTTCTTATTGTATCATGATTTTTCTTTAAATACTAACACTTCTGTTAGACATTTCATTTTAAAAGATTAATGCCCTTTTTGGTAGGGCTTCTCTAATGGCTTCTTCGGCGGCTTCACGTGGCTCTCAACCAAACAGGGTGCTTCCTCATGTGCTTCTCCTTAAAAAAAAGTAGGAAACCACATTCAAAAATATTATTTTAGAAATTATTTATTTTAGTTTTTGGGCGGAATCAATTATTTGTTTTAGTTATTATCAACCAATGTATAGTGTAATCAATAAATCAATCATGTCGCTATTTGTCAAGCTAAATCAGAAAAGAAGCCAAAATTCACAGAACATGCATCTGTTTCTAGAGTTCACGGCTATGATAAATGTACATGGTCCGGGCTCCTAATTGTACAACAAGAGCTCCGACTGAATTTGTTTGGTTGGATATTTCAACAAAAATATTTATTTTGCAATGAATATTGCACTCACTGGAATTTCTTACAATTTATTTTCAACAAACAACCGGAGGGTAAAAAGCATCTGTAGAAAACAAACATCTAAACGATGATTTCTTCCAAGCACAGCATGCGCCTGCCTCATACATCCATTCAGCTGAAATTCCATAGCACAACTACTACAGGCGTAAATTATACATTCATATATTATCAGGCTAACAATCTGAATCGGCATCCATCGATAAAGCTTCTGCAAAATATTGATTTGTTTTGGACAGCTTCAAATTCTCCGATATTTTTTTTCAACGATCACTATAACAGTTAACTGTTGCTATAATAAGAATAGATCGTGAGCAGGATTTGAGACAGTTGCCAAGAAAAATCACAGAAAGAATCAAGATATCACAGAGCCAAGAAAAGAAGACAATCACTATTATTAAGTTCAAATCTGAACTTAATAAGACGGGCCTACGTAGAGATGCTACTCTTGATTTGAGATGGTTAGCTAGCAGGAATAATCGCGCGAGCTATGCTACTCACAATGGCCAAATCATTATAGATAATAGATGACAACCAGATACCCTCCACTAAAGATAATAGTCGCGCCCAATGCCATTTTTGCCGTTCTCTGTTCTAAGCTCGCCGCCTGGCAATCACAGCGTCGTAGTCCTCGCCCTCGACGGTTTCTAACCAAAATTCCGTCGTCAGATGAACATATTCTCAGAGTGCAACTATATATAAAGAAGAAAAACACGTAGAGAAGATAAAGAACCAGGATCGATTGATGAGTTCACCTCCGTTTGGAACACCGTTCCCATCGCCATCGTCGTCGGCCATCATCGGCTCAAGTTCTGACCGACGAATGGCGTTGACACACTGAATGGCAGCGGGTGTAGGGATCGATATGGTGATCTGTTTGCACGACGTCGTCCGGGTGCACACAGTCGACGAGGAGGCGCAGGAGTCTGGGCGAGGAGGGCCTCGAACGGCCTCGCGGGCGACGAGGTACTCGAACGGCGTTGGAGAGCGCAGGATCGCTCGAACGGCGACGCCAAACCTACACCAAATCACATCATCAATTGTCGCTAATTCCAAACCTACACCAAATCACATGGGCGGATTACGTTTGAATTATTCCATAACGGTTTGGAATAGCTGATTACGTCATGGAAATAGCTGACGTCTGTATACATGGAGTGCAGTATGGAAACGGAATTATTAACGTCTGTATACATGGAAACAGAGGAAATAAAATCACTGGAAAAAGAAGGAATGGAGCACGTACTTCTAAAATCACTGGAAGAAAAAGGAATGCGCCACGCTATTCCAAAAATCGAAAGCACCATCTTAATGTAAAAGAATTATGGAGAGGCGCGACACGGGGATCATCTACGGAACCTACACGACGCGGCGGAGCTAAAGGTACTACACGTCGACGAGGGGAGTGGCTGGTGTGACGGTGCGGCGTCGCCGGAGACGGGCGGCGCGCCGGTGCGAGAGAGAGAAAACAAGGGCGCTTGCGCAGGGCTTGCGCGAGCGGTCGCGCGCGCGCGCGCGGGTGTGCGGTGAACGCGTAGCGCGCCTCGGCTCGACCGGGCGCGGCCGGAAGGGCTGCCGGCGGCGAGGTTACGCGGTGGCGGACTGAGGTGCCCGGCGGGATGGTGTATGCGGGCGGGAAAAGGAAGGGAAGGTGGCGCAATGAGAAGAGGAAGGGATGTTGAAGCTCACCGCGAGCTCGGAAGGGACGGGGTCGACGAGGGACGGCCGGAGTAGGGAAAGGAGACGGCGGCGGTTCGACGTCGATCTCTTTCCTCGGGGCACGACTGCGCGAACGGGGAACACGGCGGAGTTAGGTACGCGAAGGAGTGCTGAACTCGACGAGAAAAGAGAGACGGGGCTCACCGTGAGGGAAAAGAAAGGTCGCCGGAAAGTTCGCCGGATTCGAGAAAGGATTGGGGAAAAGTGAGAGAGTGCTCGAGAGCGGGAGTGGAGCGGGAAATGAGAACAGAGGATGAAAGGAGGGGAGCTCGAGCTGCTTTATAGCCGGCCAAGGCGGTTCGAGTGACGGCGCAATGTCGGTTTGCCGGCGAGAAATATCTCGCCGGAGTTAATGCGCGAGGTGACGCGCTAAGGCGGTTCGCGCTCGCCGAGGACAGGGATGACGGCGGCGCGGAGCTTGAGCAGTGGCGCGAACGAGACAAGGCGAGGGAGAGAGCTGCTGTGGCTGACGACGGAGGAGTGGGGCTATTCGGGTTTCGGGAAACTTGGGGCGCGCGTCAAGAATGGAGAGAGGACGGCGATGGGACAGAGCAGAGGAGGCGGTTCGCACACACGTGCTGCACATGAGCTGCTCTGTTGCTTGGACATGATGGAGGCGGTTCGCCGGCAGGGAGGGATGGGCGGCGGCGCAAATCGCGCCGGTCGCGAGGAGGAAGACGACGTGGGCGCGGGCCCACGCGTCGGCGAGAGAAGGGAGAGAAAGGGGGAGCGGGCTGGGCTGGCGCGGGCGAAGTTGGGCCGGGAGCGGAGCGGCCCACGCGGAGAAGAAAAGAGAGAAAAGAGAGATGAGGGAGTGGGCTGGCCGAAAGAAAAAGGAAAAGCGCGGCCCGATAAGGAAAGAGAGGTTTGATCTTTTTGTTGGGGTTGAATTTGAAAGGATTTCAAATTCAAACAAAAGCACAAATCGAACAAACACTCAAAATAAGATCAATAAAATTCCGAAAATGCATATGATGAGTTTTGTGCACGATTTAATTTCCAAAAATTTTATATTTAGCTCTAGATTAATCTAATAAATTGATTTTAATTAAAAAGTTTTAAAAGGTTCAATTTTTTAGTGATTTTTGATGATCACGAAAACACGGGTCGCTACAGTTATATTGCTTAGAAAAAACAAAATTGGTTGAATTCACACCGACAATGACCTATCCTCACATGTAATTGCCAACCATAATATAATGAAGGAAATGAGTTATGTGCATACTTGTATTGACCTTTTGATGAAATATAATATATTTTAGAGACTTCATTACATATTATAATGTATCAAAACAACATAGTCTAACCAAGGGTAAATGGGTCATTTTGATCCTCCTCCTCTCTTTTTGAAACTGAAACCAGAAAACTAGCCAAACGGTTTCTGAAGTGATTCTGTTTCAGGTTCTGAAACGTTTCTGGGTTGAATCTGAAACGTTTCTGATTCTCGGTGAATCTGGAGCTCTACCAAACGCACCCTTAGTTTGGTAAAGGTTGACGGAGATGCATGCATGAGAAGTCTCAAGCCAGCTGTGTGCGTCGATAAGATCAATCACACATTTGGGGCCTCGCAACACCCATACCGCGCGCTGTAAAAAAAGTATTTCTCATTTGCTACGACCTTTGGTTCCCATTGCACTGATCTGCTCAAAGTTTAATGGTCAAATACAAACCAAATAACCCAAATGCGCATCGATCCTTGTTTATGATTTTCAAGTTAAAACAGCTATAACTCAAGTAATTAACACCAGTACTTACGTAAGCCTCTCTTTGGCCTTGGGTGCTGACGTGCTGTTGTTACCTCAACTTCTGTTGAAGCCCAGCTTAATTCTGTACGACGTTAAGCTGCCTTCCGAAAGGGGTGCTGACTGCTGAGATCATGTACAAAGAAAAGTTTTACAAGGAGGAACTAGCTGACCACAGCCAGGTGATCCATCGTCCCGGAAAAAGTTACAATATATCACCACGAAAGTCAAAAGAGATTGGCCAGTTAATTTTCCTCTTCCCAAGTAGTGCCGGCATTTTACGTATAGCGTGCATGCACAGTTCTCCGGGCATGCGTGCAGGCACGTGGACGATCTGCTTAGTTGGAGGTACGGACGCTGGCCTGCAGATAATTGCTCCATGCATGCGAGTTGACTTGAAGAGTAAGGGAACATCATATACGGCGAGAGGACACATGCATGTCGATCAGAACCTGTGATCACTTCTACATACTATCAATTTTCTGTAAATCGATATACTAATTGCTGGGAGCAGTTTGACTTTTCTTGGTAAAACCTTAATTAAGATCCTCAATTCGTCATGGAGATGAGCTACAACTCAATTAGTAAGGTAAACAGGAGTGCACGGTGTACGTACCTAGCTGAGTTGAGTTCAGTGAGGGCGCAGAAACCTGGCTATTTGGAATCAGTAATAATTACTGTGTTACTGGAATCTAGTTTAGCCGGATCGGCCGTTGCGTCGGACTCACCGGACGGCTCTGCAATTAATGGCAGGATCCCATCGAGACCGACCGCCCTGGTCGCCCGTCCGCCGCGTCGCGCTCCCGCTGCCCGACCAGCAACGCCAAAGCCACCGTCCCGCGGTGTCTTCTCCATCTACGCTACTTCACCAAGGCACCATGCACGCCCGCAGAAACTATGACCACGTATACGCTTGGTCACAGAGATATTATACTATATAATTGTTGAAACTGATCAGTGGAGCTCTACAACTTTATTTCTCTGCTGAGTATTCGTTGACATTAGCCTTTCAACCCGTGCGTCGCACGGGCTAGAAATTAGAGACACATAAATATTTGGATTTTTTAAAATACTTTGGCAAGCATAATGATCAAGTAAAGTGAATATTTAATTATTTTAGTACATACTTATTACCTATTTACGTATTGAAGATAAATATTGTTAGTGTTGAACCATTGAGACATTTTACATTTAGGAAATGATTCAGTGCAACTCATGTTTGAACTAAATTATATCTAGGCCAAGAAAGACTTTCAACCCTAATGAGATCTGCATTGCGAATATTAAAATAAACTCTTGTATTAATCCGAATTGGTCAAGTGAGTAATTTAGAAATAGGAATTAGATGTACTTTTTTTCTATTTTTATTATTCCAAATTTAGTTATTTTTTGGACTCATAACGGTATGGTGAGTAAATTGGAAATAAGAATATATGCAATTTTTTATTATTACGACTTTAGTTAATTTTTGGACTCATAATGGCATGGCGTGTAATTTAGAAATAGGCATGAGATTATTTTTTATCTTCCGAAATTTAATTCGAATTTAACTATTTTTGACTAATAACGGCATGGTGGGTAATATAGAAATAGGAATTTTGGGTATTTTTATTTATTTTTTAATTCCGAATTTAATTGTTTTTTACTCATAATGGCAAGGTTGTAATTTAGAAATAGGAATTAGGGGTATTTTAGCTATTTTTCTATTTTGTAATTTAATTAATTTTTACTCATAATGGCATGGTGGGTAATTTAGAAATAGGAATGAGGGGGGGGGGGGGTACTTTTTAGCTATTTTTAATTCCGAATTTATCTATTTTTTACTCCTAATGGCATGGTGGGTAATTTAGATCACCTTAGATCTAAGGGCTATGTTTTGCTTTTTTTGTGAGAATTTGTAATATTTTCTTCCGATTAACGTGGAAGCCTTAAAAAGAGGCTCCAATTAGTAAATATAAAATTGTACAGGGCGCACATCTCTCCGCGCATGCACAGCTTCTTTTGTACCTGAAGGATCGTGCCGGTCAATTGATAGTTACTGCAGCTCAACATGGCTTGACCAGACAAAATATGAACCTAGCTAGCTTGGAGGATCTATCGATCTGTACACAGCCAGGTTTCCAATGCGCCAGACAGTGCCAGGTGTTCCTAGCTAGTAGCATGCATGCACTGCTCAAGATCCTAGTTGACCTGAAATAGTTAAGCCTGGAGAGATCTAATTTGTGAGTACATAGATCTAAACCGAAGTACAGAGGTCATTGAGTTTCTGCACCCTGAGCAAAAAAACTGTACTCGACTGTATATTTGCAGCATGGCCGGCTCATGTACGTAGTCTCCTCCATTACATGACGAGTCATGTGAGCCACTGCAGGTCATTTTGCAAGCTAAGAACAGAATCATTTGCCCTGCTGTCAATTGACATTTAGATTCCAGCTGCTTTGAGTATATATGTATATTTAAGATAAAATCGCGAAGACTTATCACCGATACCTGGGCAAGCGCGTGTCATTCGATTCTCTCTCCATGTTTGGTGCCGTCCTGAGTTAGTTCACCTGGAAGGGATACGCCAGCAGCTGGCCGCCGGACTGAAACTTGAGCACATGAGCATGACTGCTCTGAAAATTATCAGAGATATAGATCGATTTAATTCATTATATTTACAAAAATGGCATTTTGGAGGCCTGGGTTGAAAGCAAAATTAGAG
The DNA here is from genome assembly GCA_012490785.1 of Eragrostis nindensis. Classification (NCBI taxonomy): domain Eukaryota; kingdom Viridiplantae; phylum Streptophyta; class Magnoliopsida; order Poales; family Poaceae; genus Eragrostis; species Eragrostis nindensis. Next base: position 859,520 of record JAAXCT010000120.1, on the reverse strand, counting down.
CAGTCTCTCAAGTTTGATTTGGTAAGTATGTGAATTGAAACTAGTTTGTATGCATCAGTTGCTCCTCCCTCGTGTGAGGGTGAGAGGGATATTTAGTGAGCAGTAACCACTGAGGTATTGCTTCGAAATAGGATGGAGGATCATTAGAGTTCAGAGTTCTTGAAAGTTGAGGCCCGATCGACTGGAACTTTGAAACAATTTTACTATTTTTACGTTTATATAATTTTGTGTTTCGAATGAGGCCATATTATTTAATTTGAGTTTGGTACCTTAGGTACTGAAATTTGAATCTCTCAAGTTATAATCAGTGACATCTGTTAGTACTTTATCCAATAAAAATAGCTCTAACAAGTTTCTCATGCTGTTGGCAATTCCAGAGTTAAAAAACCTAAGCTAACATGGAAAAGTCCTAGGATGCATATACAAAACGCTTTTGAGAATAGGAAGCAATGCAAATTTCTTGCCATCAAGAGTTTGTCGAACTCCTAACGGCCACACCACAGCCAGCTGCCGAAACGGCCGAAAACTCGTCAAGCTGTACCGTCACATGGCTTCTTCTTTGAATATTTTGATTTAACTTTCAAAAAATGATCTACTAACTTTGTTATATTTAATTCTAGTAGTTGGCTCAGTGGCTCTTTATGTAGTATGTTAACTGGTTCAACAATCAAGTTGTCCGAGGCAGGTAATCAAAATGTTAATCAGGTTAAATAATAAAGTTTGATACAATTAATCTGGTCCAAATGATTGAACGACAAGACAACAAGATGAGTGTAGAAACTGGCCGGCATTGCTGGTATCATTACAGCTGGAAGGCTAGATATATCAAAGAATTTCACACATTCTAGGTTCTAGCTAGTTTAAAAAATAGATTGCGTGGTTCCAGCTAGAGATTCATACTTGACCGTGTTCTGATTAGTCGATGTCTGTGACAGTGTCACAATTCAAGTACTGACATTAGCAACAAGACAAGGATCAAGAGATTGGGATCCAAAGCACAGAAGCATCTACTGCACCAAATTTAATTACAGTTTCAGAGTTGGACTAGCTTGGAGCATCTATCAACCGGTGGCGGCGTCTTCTTCTGCTGATCCCATCCTCCTCTAACCCATATGGCGGCCATCTCCACCGCACGATAAGGATAAGCAACAGAAGCCAAGAGAGACACCTCTGTCACCGATCATGGGGAGGCCGCACGCCGTGGTGGTGCCGTACCCGTACTCCGGCAACATCAACCCGGCGCTGCAGCTCGCCCAGCTGCTCCACCGCCACGGCGTCTACGTGACCTTCGTCAACACGGAGCACAACCACCGGCGCGTGCAGGACACCGAGGGCGCCGGCGCCGTGCGCAGCCGCGACGGGTTCCGCTTCGAGGCCATCCCCGACGGCCTCACCGACGCCGACCGTCGCAAGCAGGACTACGGGCAGAGCCTGCTGAGGTCGACGAGCACGCGCTGCGCGGCACCGCTCAGGGACCTGATCGTGCGGCTCAACGGCGAGGCCGGCGTGCCGCCGGTGACGTGCGTGCTGCCCACGGGGCTGATGACCTTTGCGCTGGGCGTGGCAAAGGAGATGGGGATACCAAGCATCGTGTTCTGGTGCGCCGGCACGGCCTCGCTGATGTCGCAGATGATGATGCGCGAGCTCAGGGAACGTGGCTACGTGCCACTCAAAGGTACGTAACTGTGCAAGGCCTCACCAAAATTATTGATGGAACAACCAAAGCTACTTGACTCACCGATCGCGGCGTGCAGTGCAGATGAGAGCTTCTTGACGAACGGCTACCTCGACATGACGATTATCGACTGGATCCCCGGCTTGCCGCCGATCAGCCTCGGCGACGTCTCGAGCTTCGTCCGCACCATCGACCCGGATGACTTCAGCTTCCAGTTCTGCTTGTCCGAGCTCGAAAACTGCACCAAGGCCGGCGTCCTCGTCCTCAACACCTTCGAGGACCTTGACGCCGACGTCCTCGCCGCCCTTCGCGCCAAGTTCCGGCACGTCTACACCGTCGGCCCCCTGGGCTCCCTCCTCCACTCTCACCTCGACAGCGCCGACTCGATCGGCCTGAGCCTGTGGAAGCAGGACGCCGGGTGCCTCGCGTGGCTGGACACGCAGGAGCAGGGCTCCGTCGTGTACGTCAACTTCGGCAGCCACACGGTGGTGTCGCCGGAGCAGCTGGCCGAGTTCGCGTGGGGCCTCGCGGCGTGCGGCCGCCCGTTCCTCTGGTCCATCAGGGACGACGCCGTCCGGGACACGCTGCCGCCGTCCTTCGCGGCGGCGACGGCGGGGCGGGGCCACGTGACGACGTGGTGCCCGCAGGAGCAGGTGATGCGCCACCGCGCTGTGGGCTGCTTCCTGACGCACAACGGCTGGAACTCGACCTGCGAGAGCATCGCCGCCGGCGTGCCCATGGTGTGCTGGCCGGGGTTCGCCGACCAGTACACCAACTGCAACTATGTCTGCGAGATTTGGGGCGTCGGCGTCCGGCTGGACGACGAGGTGAGGAGGGAGCAGGTGGCCATGCACATAAGGGATGCGATGGGGAGCGAGAAGATAAGGGCAAGCGTGGCAAGGTGGAAGGCGGCGGCGGAGGCAGCAGCCTGCCCCGGCGGGTCGTCGTATGAGAGCCTCCTGAGCATGGTCAGTGCGCTAGGTACCTCACCCGGCTCTGAAGCTTGAAGAGGTGGCGCATTAATGGACATTTGTACCATGGAGGAGCAAGATGTATTTTGTTGTTTGAGATTAGTGTTTCGTGTCAATGAAATTACCAAAGAGCTAGAGTTGATTTCAATGAGATACGATGGTCAACTCTATTACCCACTTAAACCGATACTCCTATAAGAATGTTGTACTAAATGACGTAAAAAAATTTTATTCCTATACTAGAACATGTTGACTTATAAAGTTCATTATTTGTATAAAAATACATGAGCTAATGCGACTCCATCTATAGCTACTTCCTGAGGGGTAAGCGAATGGTGAGGGTGTGAATGCGAACGAGGCCATGGATGCAGCGAGATACGGTTGAGCGCATGAAAAAACTATTTTGGTAATGACATTAGTTAGTAGTTAGTAGGTCAACATGCAAAAGGGATCGATGTTTCAGGTTGTTAAGATAACCGATTGACATTAATCACTTGCTGCTAATCATTACAAGTTCAGCCCTACCACATTTATTCTCATATAGCATATGGATTCAAAGAGTCACTTTGTATATTTTTCAATAGATTTGCATTGCATATATATGATTAATATGATAATAGATCATTAAGCAATTCACAATACATTATAACAAAAAAGCAACATAATCTTTATTGAAAAGCTAATAAGCCATACAACATAAGAAAGCAAAACCCTCTTTGCTACAACAAGAAAGTAATGTCATGCATACTCCTACGTGGGCATGACTTTTCCTTCCCATTTGTGCAACACTGCAAACAAATGGACAAGGCAAATTGATGTATCCATCAACAACTAGGTTTAATTCCCTACGTACCGGAATGCCAGTACTTGCATTGCGATCAGTTGATCTTGCTTGGGCACACCCCAGACAAATGCATGGTACCTTCCAACCTTCTTTACTTCATCCGCAAGTTTGAGAACAAGGAAATAGTTGCGGCCAATCCCTGCGGGCTGCATGCCCACCCAAAGCACGTCAATAAGTGTGAGGCTATTTTTACCACGCATCTGCACAACAAAGTTCCCAATCTCCCAGTACAAGTGCTCATGGACGTTTGGAATTTGAGCCCACCCCTGTGAATAATCTGGGACATCAGATGGTGGTGATTGATAGGTTGGAGGTGTGGCAGGAGGGCTGAGGTGTGATGACGGGGGAGATTGTTGTGGAGGCGTAGTAGGGGGACTTCCTGACGCTGGAGGATGGTTAGTTGGAGGGCTTGATTGCGTCGGCAGTGGCGACTGTGTTGGAGGTGATGTAGAGGGCGGACTTGCTAGCGGTGGGGGTGGTTGGCTAGTTGGTGGCACGGAAGGAGGGCTGTATTGTGTTGGCGGTGGAGATTGTTGTGGGGGTGTTGCAGGGGGTGGGCTTGCTAGCGGTGGGGGTGACTGGTTAGTTGGTGGCACGGAAGGAGGGCTATATTGTGTTGGTGGTGGAGATTGCAGTGGGGGTGGCTGGTTTGTTGGAGGCGTGGTAGGAGGGCTATATTGTGAAGGTGGTGGAGATTGCGGTGGTGGTGTAGCAGGAGGACTTGCTAGTGGTGGAGGTGGTTGGTTGGTTGGAGGGGATGCAGGAGGGGTATATTGTGATGGTAGTGGAGATTGAGGTGGAGGAGTAGCAGGGGGCGGACTTGCCTTCGACGGAGGAGGCTGGTTGGTTGGAGGAATAGTAGGAGGGCTAGATTGCGATGGTGGTGGAGATTGTGCTGGAGTTATAGCAGGTGGACTTGCTAATGGTGGGGGTGGCTGGTTTGTTGGAGGCGTGGCGGGAGGGCTATAATGTGATGGTGGGGGAGCTTGTTGTGGGGGCGTAGCAGGGGGACTTCCCGACGACGGTGGAGGCTGGTTAGTTGGAGGGGATGTAGGAGGGGTAGATTGTAATGGTGGTGGGGACTGTGGTGGGGACTGTGGTGGAGACATAGCAGGGGGTGGACTTACTGTCGGTGGGGGTGGCTGATTTGTTGGTGGTGTGGAAGGAGGACTATATTGTGATGGTGGAGGTGACTGTTGTGGAGGTGTCGTAGGGGTGCTTGATGGCGGGGGTGACTGGTTCGTTGGAGGCGTGGTAGGAGGGCTATGTTGTGATGGTGGTGGAGATTTTTGCGGGGGTGTAGAAGGGGGACTCCCTGAGGGTGGAGGCTGGTTAGTTGGAGGGGATGTAGGTGGTGTATATTGTGATGGAGATGGCGATTGTGGTGGAGGTGTAGCAGGAGGCGGACTTGCTTTCGGTGGGGGTGGCTGGGTTGTTGGTGGCGTGGAAGGAGGGCTATATTGTGATGGCGGTGGAGACTGTTGTGGAGGTGTCATAGGTGGACTAGATGGTGGGGGTGACTTGTTTGTTGGAGGCGTGGTAGGAGGGCTATATTGTGATGGTGGCGTAGCAGGAGGACTTGCTAGTGGTGGAGGTGGCTGGTTGGTTGGAGGGGATGCAGGAGGGCTTGATTGCGATGGCGGTGGAGATTTAGGTGGAGGAGTAGTAGGGGGTGGACTTGCCATCGGTGGGGGTAACTGGTTGGTTGGAGGCGGTGAAGGAGGGATAGATTGAGATGGTGGTGGAGATTGTGGTGGTGGTGAAGCAGGTGGACTTGCTAATGGTGGGGGTGGCTGGTTTGTTGGTGGCGTGGTAGGAGGGCTATATTGTGATGGCGGGGGAGATTGATTTGGAGGCGTAGAAGGGGGGCTGCCTGATGGTGGAGGCTGGTTAGTTGGAGGGGATGGGGGAGGGGTAGATTGTGATGGTGGTGGTGACTGTGGTGGAGGTGTAGCAGCGGGTGGACTTGCTAATGGTGGGGGTGGTTGGTTGGTTGGAGGCGTGATCGGAGGGCTATACTGTGATGGTGGTGGCGTAGCAGGAGGACTTGCTAGTGGTGGAGGTGGCTGGCTTGTTGGAGGCGATGCAGGAGGGGTAGATTGGGATGGCGGTGGAGATTGTGGTGGTGGTGTAGTAGGGGGTGGACTTGCCATCGGTGGGGGTGTTTTGTTTGTTGGAGGCGCAGAAGGAGGGCTAGATTTCGATGGCGGAGGAGATTGTGGTGGTGGCGATGAAGGTGCTAATGGTGAGGGTGGCTGGTTTGTTGGAGGTGTGGCAGGAGGGCTATATTTTGATGGTGGTGGAGATTGTGGTGGTGGCGTAACTGGGGGACTTGCAAGTGGTGGAGGTGGCTGGTTGGTTGGAGGGGATGCAGGAGGGCTTGCTTGTGGTGGCGATGGAGATTGAGGCGGAGGAGTGGCAGGTGGGCTATATTGAGATGGTGGTGGCGATTTTGGTGAAGGTGTAGAAGGAGTTGTTGCGGGAGGACTTGCCAATGGTGGTGGTGACGATGGTGTGTTGGAGGGAGGTCCATCTGCATCAGGCGGTGATGGTGAGTCTCCCCCATCATCACACTCTTTGTCATCCTTCTTCTGTGGTCCATGCCCGTCACCATGTGGGTCTGGTCCACGTCCCGGCTTCTGACAATGTGGGTTCTTCACCGGTCCAACGCCATTGCCGGAGTCCTTACCACCATCGGCGTTCTGACCATCGCCTTTGCCGGAGTCCTTACCGCCATTGGAGTTCTCACCATCGGCTTTGCCGGAGTCTTTACCACCATTGGAGTTCTGACCATCACCTTTGCCGGAGTCCTTACCACCATTGGAGTTCTCACCGTCGCCTTTGCCGGAGTCCTTGCCACCATTGCCTTGATCCTTGCCCCCAGACTTTTCTTCGGCTCGAGCTATGTGGATTGTGAGGAGGAGGGTGAGGAGGAGGAGCACTACAAGCGATCTCATGGTGTTTGAGATCGCTAAGCGTAGGCAGCGGGAAAGCTAGCAAGAGAGGTTCTTGCTTTGCTCAAGCTTGAGCTTGTGTTGCATGGGACGTACGAGGCTGCTATTTATAGTGGTGCCACTGGTGCATCATCCTCCACAAGCTTGCTAGGGTTATCTTGATCTGATCTGACTGAGTTGCAAAATAAAGCTAGATCCTATCTTCCCACCGGCCTTTCCTTTTTTTTTTTTTTGTTAATTGAATGTCAGATGCTCAGCTCATTTATGACCTCTTGTTAATGCCGACCACAAGGGAGAGCATCCTAAACTGAGCTGTGGCGCTTCGTTGCTTAATATTTATACAGCTGCTATTAGTTGACATTTTACAGCGGGCACGGCTCTCCACGCGCAGCATCATCTTGCCTTAAGGATCGCGCCAGTCAAATGATATTTTCTGACATGAACTTATCTGGAAAGTAATTGGCAGTGAGCAGGCTTACACCAAATTAACTATCTCTCCACAAGTTCTAGTTGACTTCAGAACATAGAAACACGTATGTGGGTACTCTAATAATTTCTGCAACTTCGAAGCTAGACCTGATTTATCAGATCAGAGATCTAACTTAAATTACGTAGGATATACTGATCGACACACTCCCCATAATGGACGGCCGGTGAAGTCGCCTCCATCTCACGTGTCAGGCAATCATGTGAGGTACAGGATCAGTGGAGTTTCGAGCCATTTTACTGATAGAAACCGAATCATATTGTTCTCAGCACCTGATCGATGCTGTCAGTTGAAAACTTCGCTAAGCTGATGCTTGAGTGTATACATGTACATTTCTCTTTCTCGTGAGAACGCACGTAGAACTGATCAACGATTCATAATCAATGCTTGCATTCAGAAGCTTGATCGTCTTCCCTTTCTTCTCTCACTTAGATTGGGTAACAAATGCACGGATTGAAAGTACACCAGATGGAGCAAGCACAATCTCTGCACATATATGACCTAAAAGATGAATCGCTTTAGTTTTCAGTATGTATACAGTGATTACGCTGGAGCAGGCGGCCGGCCGAGTTCACGTGGGGCCTCGCGGCGAGCGGCCACCCGACCCGTTCCTCTGGTCCGTAAGGGACGGCCTTGTCCCCGGCGTGACATTGCCACCGTCCCTCGCTGCGGAGACGGCTGCGGGATCTAGGTGTCACGTGACGACGTGGTGCCCGCAGGAGCAGGTGCTGCGCCACAGCGCCATGGGCTAGCTGCTTCCTGACGCACAACGGTTGGAACTCGACCTGCGAGAGCCTGGCCGCCGGCGTGCCCTTGGTGTGCTGGCCGGGCTTTGCCGACCAGTTCACCAACTGCAAGTACGTCTGCGACGTGTGTGGGGCGTCGGCGTCCGCCTCGACGCCGAAGTGAGGAGGGAGCAAGTTGTTCAGCGTGACAAGGAGGCCATGGCGAGCGAGGACATGCGGGCCAGCGCGGCGAGGTGGAAGGTGGCGGCAGACGCGGTTGCAAGTCCCGGCGGCTCGTCGTACGAGAACCTCCTGGCCACGGTGGGGGCGCTTGATCGCAGCTCACCCAACTCTGAAGCCTGATGAGGTAGACCCAAAATGCAACGATCCATGTCTTGCGTCAAAATGTTTAATGAATCGGCACAAATAAGCCACATTTGAACTCTCCACTATAAGTGAGAGATACCACCTTCATAACAAATAAATATGTGCTCATCAAGCTTGGATATGAGCTGGCTGATCATTTTGAATAGCTGCATGTATGCTTCGCTTGCTTCTCCCTCATTCTTACTGTTGATTGCTCTACTTTGTGGTTTATCCCATCCAATCAGATGCATGCACGACCATCGCCCATGCTCCATCTGTCAGCATGTGCTTGAGCTCCATTGCCGGTCCTTGTCACGCGTTGGCTCACCCTGTCGCCCATGCCCAAAAACCCGCTGTTGCCTGCCTGCGCCACCCGCAAACCCATGACCTCGCAGCCTTTAGAACACACGACGCTCATCCACTTTCCGTCGATGCCATCAACACCAAATTTTTCTCTTTGCCACTGCTCAGCAAGAATTATCTTCCTTTTTTCTGAATAATTTGGATTCGGAATTTCAGACTGCGGTGGAGCAGCATGGTTTCATCTATGAGTCGGAAACTCGGAGTGGAGATGCATGTATGCATTTAGCGGAAGTTTGACGATGAATGCCACAAAACAACGCTCTTGTAGGATACACTTGTTGCCATAATGTTGTTTTTACCTGTTCCTCGCCAGCACCAGCATCCTCCTGCGCGCATACGGCATATACTACTGTATATCCAAGGCTTGGATATTCGGCTTCCTTGTGCTTCATCAAATCGTCATCTTGACGTGTGCCCCGTAAAATAAACTGATCGTCCTCCCCAATTTATGTAAAATAAACTGATCGTCCTCCCCAATTTATATTCGATACGGTTTTTTCATCTTTTTCACGCTCAATCTGCCATCCATTACGAAAATTGACTAACATGAAATTGGATGACGTTGTGCCTGCTGACTTAGTGTCCCACACCCGTCCTGCATGCATACATTCGACATCACCGAGAGGAAACCCAAAGCTTGCCTTGTTGACGTGATGAACAAATTAAATGCAAGGAGCGCCACTAATTCCATAATTTCCATTACGAGGCTAGTATCTGGATTTACGGAGGCTGCATACAGCTGTTGCATTGCGAGCGAAGACGAAGCGCTTTTCTGGAACCCTGCAGTCACGCAAGCCATCTAGAAAATCTTGAAGGCTGCATAGTACTACCTATTCGTGGAAAGCAAAAAAGAAAGCATTGGGGCTTTAATTGGATCCTGACTCTAGCTGTGATTTTAAATCATCCAAAACAAAAAATTCAAGAATATAAGAAAGCAATAGCTCAAAGGTCAAGGAAAAGTCAGGTCAATGGTGAATGAGCTAGAAAATAGTTTTTTAGCAAAATAAGTTTTAGAAGGCGACCAGTGCTAACTAGGCATACGTCCTACAGTCAACACAGCTCTGATACCAATCTGTCACACCTAGTTTTAAAGAACAAACCAGGCTAACTATATGTGTGCCTAGAAAGTCCACACATACATCAACAGAAGGAAAATATGAGAAACAATGTCTTATAGCGGAAATATACTCATAGTAACACTTACATTAAATCAGAGTATAGCGGAACAGTTGCGGATTATCTCTTCAGCTCCATTCTTCACAGGGACGGCTGACTGGGGGCAACATATTGTAGCGTTTCCGCTTTTCGCAGGATTGAGTCAGAAGTGCCGGTGAACGGACACAACAGTACATCACATAAAGAGCACAAATTTTTCCTATTTAAGTTATTACAACAAGTCTTGCATGATTTAAAGCACGTGAGTAGCACAGCGGAAGTCTGAAGATACCTAAAACAACTACTACTCTCGACGATACCAAGGCTACACATCGAAGCCCTGCGATGTGGACCTGCTGAGGAACTCCATCAAGCAATAGCGGAAGCGAAAACAATAAACCTGCACAAAAACATAAAGAGCCAAACCCTGAGCAACTAATACTCAGCAAGACTTACCCGTCAACATGGCTAACTACAGCCGACTCCTAACATGCAAAGGCCACAAGGGGTAGGCTGACTCACTCGTATAAAAGCGCACTAATTACTTGGTCCTTACTTTCAAGTTTTAATTCCAGTTAAGTACTTAACCAATAAAAGCAAGGAAGAAATAACATTATTGCCGTCAGATTTAGACTTTTAGTTTCTCTTTCCATGCAATGGATTTCCTTAGTCCGAATTTAAACTATTTTTATACATTAAATATGGACTCTTTAAATTAATCTAGACCATTAGATGTTCATAAAATCCTACGGCTTATAGCTTTTCTTTTTTCTGATTAACATGGTAATTTCGTGGCCTTGAGAGCGAACGTGGTGGCTTCTTTTAACCTTCAAATAGGAAGACAATAGATTTTAGTTAAAAAAAGGGGGGGGGGGGGGGGGGAGGAGAACTGCATGGTGAAAGATGTATTTACATTGGGATAGTTGTACAAAAGAAATTTCAATATTTATAAAAATAGAGTAAAAACGCAAAATAATAAAAAGAGCATGTAACAATATAATCCTACAACTAGTCTCCACGCAGCATTTTTGAAACACAAAGCCTTTTCTAGAAATGATTAAATAGGAAGTACTTAAGTATCTTCTACAGATATTTAGGATATCAGACACTGAAAAAAAAAGTAAAAACAGCCCAAAAGAAAAAAGCATAATAAGATATTATGACCGAAACAAAGATTACTGCAGTTGGTGAACAAGGTAAAGATAAACATGTTAATGCACCCACAAAATCTAAAAAAATTGGAGGTTCAAAGAAGAATCTTGTAGCCTCAGCACTTGACAAATTTTCTATTATGTAAATCAGAATAACCAAGGAAAACATAAAAGCAAGGTGAGGAGAAAAGATACTACTAATTAAACACAAATAGCACTGTTAAAACCACAGGTCACTACCTTCTCTGTTTTTTTCTAACGCATGAATTAATAATCATGGTTAAACTGAAACAATAAACACAACTACAACACAATTATATTAAAATTATTACTCTTCTACCAGTATAAAATTTATATGTAAAGTTGTATAATATTTTCGTACTATCGGTTCATTTATCGTAAGTTGGAGCTGAATAACGTCCATCCAATGCGGATAAAAAATATAATAACTGAAATTAAAAGCAACAAAAATGCAGAAATTTTGGACGATCGTGAACGAATTTTGGAATTTGTACAAAGAAAAATGTAAAATATAACATGACAATTATAACTATACATCTATTTTCTCCACGTAGAAGTTTCAAAAATCAAAACCTTTTTTAAAAAAATGATGCAAAAAAATGAATGACCTAGGTATCTCCTTCAAGAGACAAAAAGTATCAGATAATGACAAAAGGTAAAAATAACCAAAAGCCAAACACACAAGAAAACGAGATAATCAAAACAAATGTTACTGCAGTTGGTGAACAAGGTACAAGAAACTACCAATCTGGCAGCCTTAGCGAACCACTTGATAATTTTTCTATTGCGTAAACCAGAATAAGTAAGGAAAATATAAAATTATAAGGACAAACATACTACTCAAAAAAATGGCACTATTAAACCACATATCACCACCTTTTCTGTTTTATTTTATGATGCATGAATTAAGCGTTGTCAAACTGAAACAAGAAACAAATTACAACACTGTTCTAGTAAAATTACTACTCTTCTACCAATATAAAATTTTATATATTATATCATAATATTTTTTTTACTATGGGTACTTTACCATAAGTTGTAGCTGAAGAACGTCCAGCCACTCCAAGCAAAAAAAAAAAATGAAAACTGAAACAAAAAGAAATAAAAGAAAACTTGGAACGAACAATTCCGTAGCTAAAGGAGTTGTTAGCGGGGATGCTGATGTAGAAAGGAAGAAGTCCATTTTGCCTCCCTCAATTCTTATAGGAGTTGTAACTTTTCTCTAAACTATAAAACCGGATAACTAGACTCCCTTCAATTCAGGCATGCGGTGCAAGTTTCCTCTCTAGGCGGGATTGTGAGCGGTTTCGTAGTTTAGGGGAAAAGTTGCAACTACTATAAAAATTGGGAGGGGCAAAATAGACTTCTTCCATGTAGAAAGGACAACAAAAAGGCCAGGCTGGTGAAAGCTTCATGACCATTGGAGTTCGGAAACCCCAAAGGTATGAATGTTTTGGTGATTGGGTGACCATATTGATGTGACTAACATTTCCATGTAGGATATTCAAATGGTCATATCAATGGAAGCGTCGTCTCACAACTCTATCTTATTGACGACTTGGTGATTGGTTGCCTCGACAATTCGGATCGAGAACTTGATGGAGTCAAGGTTGAAGATGGATCAAGGCTAAGGACATGATAGACCAAGCAAGTGTTGGCTTGGTGTAGATGCTAGCTTGAGTCCATAGGAAAAACCGGACTATCAAGAGGGATCGAATTGGTTCTCTTAGAGCACACTAGGTTAGAGATCAAATGGATGCATTGTGAGTCTCTTGAGGGCTAGGGTGGCTGAAGAGAAGAAGAGGAACCAAGAATGGAGAAGTTGGAAGCAAGGATCAAGAAGTGGATCAAGTTTTCAGCTTATGCCGAAGAGATCGGACAGTACGGTCCTAGGGACCGTATGGTACGGTCTTCATTGAAGATCCAGACAGAGAAGTGAAGTCTCGGGATGCTGAGAAAATGAAGACCGGACAATGGACCGTATGGTACGGTCAAGGGGACCGGACAGTACGGTCATCAGAGGATTTCCAGACAGAGAAGTTGAAGTTTCTGGAAGTGAAGAGAATGAAGACCGGACAGTTGACCGGACGGTACGGTCCTAGGGACCGGACAGTACGGTCTTCATTGAAGATGAAGAAGGAAATGGAGATGCGCCTGGAAATAGAGACCGGACAGTACGGTCTAGAAGAGACCGGACAGTACGGTCCTTTGTACAGTCTCTAGTTTCGCAGGGCACTTTTGGGCAACGGCTAGTTTTGGGTTGGTGGCCTATAAATAGTTGGTTGCCCGCCCCTTGAGGGGTCTATTGGCCATTGTTGGAGTGTAGGAAACTCAGAGGAAGCCAAGAGTAAGGGAGAGAAGCACTTGTGAAGGATTTGGAGTGATCCTAGTGCTTGAGAGAGTAGCAATTGCATCCACTTGATCTCTAGGCTAGTGTGAGCTTGAGAGAGTCACTTCGGTTTGTTACTCTTGGTCTATGGCGAGGCCTAGACCGGTTAGGCGTCGGTGTTGAGCTGTCCAAGGAGATTGTGGAAGCTAACACAAGTTTGTACACGGTCTTGGAGCTTCCCGTGCGAAAGAAGCATCACTAGTGGAGCGCCTTTTGGCACGCATCACGTGCGGAGCCTTACCTCCGGAAGAGTACCCGGGATCGAGCCCGGCGGGACGTGCCCGCGACTTCACTCGGAGGGTGAAGTATGCTCTAGGAGGGATCGCCTTCGAGCGGAGGGACGGGGCCGAGACTCCGGCGGGAGTGACCCAACGTGGAGTAGGGGAAGGCGCCATCCTTCCGAGACCACAGGAAAAATCATGAGCATTCCTATCCTTATCTCCTTTACTTACTAGCATTTACGCTTCCGTATTTACTTCATGTGCTAGTAGAATTGCTTGATAGGGTGTCTCTTTACTACTTGGTAGAATTGCTTGCTAGGGTGTTGCTTGTTGCATAGACTAGATTGTGTGCGCGCATCGCTTGCTTTTGTTATCACCATATCTAGTCTTGCTAGCTTCACGCCTAAAGTACGTTTGGGAGAAATTGTTGACACACCGATTCACCCCCCCCCCTCTCGGTGCCCTTGATCCTTTCAAGTGGTATCAGAGCCTCGTTGCTCAAATAGGGCTTAACCGCCTTGAGTAAGGATGCCGGGAGGAAGTGGACCGCCCCCGTTCGATGGGACCGACTATGCCTATTGGAAAGCTCGCATGCAAGCTTACCTCGAGGCTCTCGATCCTATCGCATGGGAGGTGACAAGTTCCGGTGTCTCTCTAAGGACTCCCATTGGTACTCTTGATGTGAATCTCGCAAAGGCAAATGCTAAAGCTAAAAATGCCTTGTTTGAAGCAATCACTAAAGAGGTCTTTGCTCGAGTCAAGTCCGCGGGTACCGCTCATGAAGTATGGACACAAATTCAACAAATTCATGAGGGTTCCACGGATATGAAAGAGGAAAGATACTATGTGCTAAAGAACAAATACGATGACTTTGCCATGTCTTCAAATGAGCTAATCAATGACACTTACTCTCGCTTGAATGTGCTTGTAGAGGATATCAACTCTCTCGGTGTGAAGGACAATATTGATGATGGTGACCTTGTGCGGAAGATCATGCATGAGGATTCTCCCAAGGGAGAAATATGGAGCACTCATCACATGTCTCTTCAACACCGACATGCGAGACCTCACCACCCACAAGCTACTTGGGAAGATCACCGCCTTCGAGAGCTACAACCTTGACAAGAAGCTTGATGAGAAGCCCTCCAAGAATCTTGCTTTTGCATTCGAGGGATCAAGCAAGAAGATGAAGAAGGTGGTGACTCAAGATTCAAGTGATGAAGAGCTTGAAGAAGATGTTGAAGACTTGTTGCAACTTCATCCAAATGACCTAGCACTCCTCATGAAGAGAAGCAACTTCTTCAAGAGAAGATTCATCAACAAGAAAGATGCCGAGTGCTACAATTGTGGAGAGAAAGGTCACTTTGCAAAGGAATGCCCGAAGCCAATCAAGAAGAGCAAGAAGAAGACTCAAGAGTCAAGCGATGATGAAGAAGAAGACCCTAGAAGCAAGTACAAGACAAGGAAGAGGTTTGTCAAGAAGGAAATATCTAGAGGCAAAGATAAGAGAAGATCATCTCGCAAGGGACTCTTTGTTGGAGAGTGGGTCACGGATGATGATAGTGAAGAAGAAGAAAGTGATGACTCATCCTCAAAGGGAAAGAAGATGGCTGGCATAGCTCTCACCAATATCTCCGAGACTCTACCTCCACCACCTACTTGCTTGATGGCCAAAGATGATGATAGTAGTGAAGATGAGAAGAGCGAGTCCGATGAAGAGTTTGGTGAGGAGGATAAGCCCACATATAAGGAACTCTTGGATAGCATTCTTCTAACCTGCAAGATGATCAAGAAGAGGGACAAGACCATTGCTCGGTTGGAGAAGGAACATGAAGTGGCCGCTTTCCGAGTCCGTCAACTTGAAGGTGAACTTAGGGACTTATCCATCTCTCACAAGGCTCTTAATGAGGACTATGACAAGCTTGAGGAAGACCACATGAAGCTCAAGGAGAAGTCCAAGTTACTAGAGGATGAGCTCAAGCACCTTTCCACCTCTCTCATAACCTTGGATGAGAGCTACGACAAGCTCAAGGTTGATCACAAGAGACTCAACGACAAGTTCAAGGTTCTTGAGGAGGAACATCAATCCATCCTTGAAAAGAGTAACACTTCTTCTTCTAGTTCATCTATTTCGGATTCTTCATATATTACTTGTGATGGACTAACTCCCTCTCTTGAGAGCAGCTCTCTTGATGAGAACATTTTGAAGGAATATCATCAACTCAAGGAGGAGAGAGCTTCGGTGATGGACGGCTTCGAAAGGCTCACAAGAGGAGGACCATTCATAAGGAGATACTTGGTCGGAACCTTGTGAACAACCCCGGGCACAAGGGACTCGGCTCCTACCCCGCCGCCATCAACCTCATCGGCAAGGACGATGACATTCCACCTTGGGTAGTCCCCCTCATGGCGGACGACTACTATTGTAGAAGTGTTGCCGTGACGGGCACACTAGCAAGAATTGTCCCAAGGTGAGAACAAAGGTTTGCCTAACGCTAACTTGTTCCATGAGAACACACACTACAAGCTCTTTAGGGACAAGCGGGGCAAGGTGAAGGCAAAGGCTCTTGGATCACCCGACAAGAGGAGGATGATGAGGAAGATTTGGGTGCCCAAATGCATAGTTGAACTTGAGAGGCCAACCAAGTGCGAATGGGCTCCCAAGAACAAGACCTAGAAGGGTGATGGTGGTGGACCGCGCGCCATGATGATGATCTATGAACGTCCATCACAAGCAATGTGTGCTTCATCGACAAATCTACTCTTCAAGGAGGTAACTTGTATCATAGTAGTTTCTTTTCTTGCATTGCTTGCATGGTAGCTAGGTACTCCTTTGTGAACTAGCATGTTTGCATCCATGCATATGTAAATAACTAAAAGAAAAGAACAAAAAAATTAGTTCAAGGTCTAACTTTCTCAAGATAGCTATGAGCATGGGGGATGCTTGAGTCGGTGGACCGATGGACTTAAGGCAAGGTTTGGCTCATAGTGAGTAAGCTTGAGAGAGGCTCGAACTTGACCTTGAGTAGGTTTCTTTATGCGTTGTCTTAACTTTGCTTGCATATCACATGGCATATTTACTTTCCCTTGCATTTGTTTGATATGCTTGTCTCATGCATTGCATATAGGAAATCACAAAGGAGTTGTCACACTATGAGGAAGTGCTTCATTCACAATATGATCTCACATCTCATAGAAGTGTGACTAAAGAAAAGATTTGCGCTTCATGCCCATTGAGTCTTGCTAGATGATCCTCAAGGTTAAATCTACTTGCACGGATCATAGGCAAAGGGCTCATACATACCCCTCCTTTGGTTTTATCTCTTTTGGCTCTTATTGAATGCTTCTTATTTGCCGATTGAAAAATTACTATAAGCCTATGCGCAACCTATATTGGTCTATTTTCAAAGGAGTATTTGAGAGTTCCCCTTCTAGTCCATGTTTGGTGTTTATTTGGCTCTTGTGTGAGAAACTTGGACCTAGAAGGAAATTCCTTGAAAATCAGCTTTTCTGGACTGGACCGTACAATACGGTCATAGGGACCGTACAATACGGTGTGCTTTTGCACGAGATCCTTCGAAACCTGAGGCAGAAAGGAGACCGGACAATACGGTCCTGAAGACCGTACAATACGGTCTCTATAGAGGACTGTCAGGGGTAAGAAGGAGACCGTACAATACGATCTCTAGGACCGTACCATACGGTCTGGTTAAGTTCATCGGGAGAATGATTCCAATCCAATCCATTGATTCTTTTTCCAATCGATCGTGGCCGTCAATTCGAAATTAGACCTAACCTAACGGCCGCCTGACGGGTTACTGTGCTTCTCCTCCCCCAAATCGCCGCTCACCGCACCAGTGCTCCCGCCACCTCGCCTCCCACGCGCGCGCCGCCGTACACCTCGCCGCCGCCGTCGAGCACTTCGCCAACGAGCTCCACTTCACCACGCGCGCCGCCTGCTCCTCCACGCACACGCGCCCGCGCCTCCTCGCGCAACCCTAGCTGCCGCTGCGCCGCGCCGTCGCTTCCACACCGAGCCGCCGCCGCTCCACCTCGCCGTGCGCCGCCGCCTGCCGAGCCGGGGACGAAGACGTCGTCTGCGACTCGTTCTCGACCGAGGAGCATCTCCAGCACGCGTCACCGAGCTTCTGCTCAACCTATTCGTGTGTGTGGAGCTCCCCTTCTCCGGCGGACTCACCAGACCGAGCTGAACACTTCGACGATCATAGCGATTGATTCGCTCTGGTGAGCTCCTACTCTTGGTTGCACAGTAGCCGGTCCGTTTCCGATATCTATCTAGGGTTTGAGCCGATCGATTCCTTCATCGTTTAAAAATCCCTAGAAAATCATCCAAAAATCGAACCTTTATTGCGAAATCGATTTGCATTGCCTCAATTTCTCGCAATTTAGGTTGCCATGTGTCATAGTGTTCAAGTTGTATACTTCTTTTATCTATGACATATTGGTAGTTGGTCGCTTTGTGTCGATATCTTTTCAATACAATATACACCTAGCTCGACACTAGCGCTTCCTCGACTAGTGTTGTATTACCATGTTGCTATCATGTATGTGACACTAGTCGATCTCCACCGATAATCGACAATGCCGTAGTTTCCCATTGCTTATTTGCCGGCATTGTGTCCTTCACCTCTGCGCTAGGACTTCATATAGATTTATGCGCTTACCTACGATTCTTGCTTGTAGATTATAGTAGGTTATTCTATACTCATATACCCTGTCTATTCCTATCGTGCAGTGGCAGTGGTCAGCGGACAGTGGGCAGTTGACAGCAGAGCAGAGACAGTGGACGGATTGAGGGCCAAGCCCTTAGTCCTATCTTTGGCAGTCAGCTTGTCAGTGGACGGGTTGGTGAGCCAAGCTCACTCGCCCTATCTTGTCTGCAGGCCAGTCAGCAGAGATGGCAGGTGGCAGAGGCAGAGGCAGAGGCAGAGGTGACAGAGACAAGGGCAAGGCCAAGGCTCCAGATCCACAGCCCAAGAAGAAGAAGCAGAGGACAGGTGACCCAGAGTGGGATCGAGCTCTCAGGGCAGCAGAGGTTGACTTACCAGCTGGCAGAGACACTGGCTTCAGGATCAGGGACATACCTGCTGGAGGACAGGGGGAGACTCCGAGGAGGTCTTCCAGGGCTAGAGCCACAGTGCAGCGGACTCCGTCCACCCGCGAGGTTGGTACGTCGAGGACCGCGCAGGTTCAGCAGGTGCAGTCAGAGGCAGAGGAGGAGAGTTCCTCCAGCTCAGGTGACGAGGTCACAGAGGGTGACAGGCAGAGGATGGCCGTGAAGTTCTGTGCTCTTGACAGGAGTGCCACACTCAGGGACGTGCTTGCTGAGGACGCTCTCAGGCTGCCAGGCCCCGTCCTCAAGAAGTTCAGGAGAGTCAGTGAGGAGACTTGGGTACCTGCTAGGAGGGACCCACAGGCAGGAGGTCGCTTCTGGACCTTACTTCAGCAGAGGATAGCAGCTGGTCTGAGGAGCAGACTGCGGACTGGTGGAGCTGACAAGCTCTTTGTCACTCACCAGCACTGCAGCATACAGGTTGCCAGCAGAGGTGCCGGGACAGACTTCACACAGCACTTGACCTATATCCCGGGCATCGAGGAGATCATCACTACTCAGATGAGATGGGACCATGACATAGTGACGGACTTCTATGCTTCTCTTTGGATTGCCCCAGATCGCTCAGCTATATGGTTCATGCTCAGAGGGCAGCCCCACAGAGTGACGAGGGAGAACCTCGTAGAGGCCCTTGAGACTGTTCAGCACGAGACTAGGGTGTTTCCACTTGCTCACCCAGGGATGGAG
The DNA here is from genome assembly GCA_012490785.1 of Eragrostis nindensis. Classification (NCBI taxonomy): domain Eukaryota; kingdom Viridiplantae; phylum Streptophyta; class Magnoliopsida; order Poales; family Poaceae; genus Eragrostis; species Eragrostis nindensis. The sequence continues at coordinate 840,377 of JAAXCT010000120.1, read as the reverse complement.
CCTCTCCGCAGACCTCTTGGGGGACACCTACCGTCTGATGAGGATATGAGCATTGCCTTTCCTCCACCTCACCCGGAGAACTTCAGCCGAGCTCACACCAGACTCACGCACGAGGGCAGAGTTCTCAGGAGTATCTTGAGCAGGACTATTGTGCCCAGGAGTGGTTACAGGGATCAATTCTCTATCCTGTCACAGTGGTTGGTTATGTTGATACTGAGGCACAGAGGCTTTGACTTAGTTGACTTGATACTGAGCCAGATGGAGGACGTCATTGCAGAGAGCATAGCTGCCAGACAATTCGCTCCACTGATTTGCTATATACTGAGGAGGCTACAGTTGTTGTCTCAGGAGGACTACGATGAGCTGCCCAAGGTGACCACAGCATACACACCCCTACCTGCCTCCGACAGACAGGTTGCTGCCCGGGAGTCAGCTTCACAGGGGAATTCCTCACAGGGGCTAGGAGACACGGCTACCGAGACAGAGCAGCATATCCACACTGGTAGCCAGATGGAGTCCATTCCTGAGGACGTGACTCCAGACTCTAGAGCAGGACCTTCAGGCTCAGCTACAGCTCCAGCTCAGACAGACTCAGTACTACGTGCAGAGCTTGCAGCTATCCATAGAGAGCTCCAGAGTCAGAGAGAGGATAGGGAGAGGGATCGACAGATGCTAGACAGTGTCGTACTCACTCAGAGGGAGATGGCTTCTGGCATGTCTTCGTTGTTCACAGGCTTTGAGGCAATTGCACAGACCCTTCGTCCCTTTGGACAGGCACTGTCAGGTCTCCCGTCGTTCCCTCCCATCACTTTCCCAGGTCTGCTGCCACCAGATACAGTTTTGTTTCAGCAGCTACAGCAGCAGCAGTTCGCTCAGACACAGGGAGGACAGTCATCCAGTCAGGGACAGTACTACAGCACCTTACTCACGGCTCCCATCTCACCTGCTGGTGCACCTACGGTGGGGCCGTCGTCGTCCACGTTTGCTGGTTTGGCAGGAGAGGCAGGACCTTCACACTAGTACCGCTCTTCACCAAGCCTCTCCATGACACCGTCAGCGCTTTTTGCTTCTATAGCTCCGAGCTTCTCACCGCTTCAGCTGACGAGTCCTTTCTTCGTGTCACCATTGCCTGCTCGCACACTTGATTTTGACATAGTAGCACAGACCACCTCAGTACAGACAGACTCAGTTCTTACAGCTTCACAGGCAGAGGTCGTGACTACTACAGCTGAGACAGCAGCAGTGGAGCAGACAGAGCCTCCCAGGACACCTACACCGCCTCGGGTTGTTGAGCACACAGTGGATCTCACTGATTTCGGATATACTCGTGCGGAGATAGATGAGGCTCTCGCTACAGGCCAGGATCCACCGGCCAAAGCACCCTCACCTACTGGCAGTTTCACTTGGACCCCCAGTCGCTCACCCTCTCCTTCAGCCCACTCAGCTTCTGACGAAGAGGCAGTCCAGTACGCAGGGCAGCTTGAGAAGACACTCCTTCAGACAGACTCTCCTGGGATAGCTTACAGGCAGCTTGTGCCGTACACACCACTCTTTCAGCCTCAGGAGTCTTTGGGGATGCCGCGGACTTGGACTTGGACACCTGCAGTGCCACCTTCTGAGCAGCAGCAGCAGCCACAGCAGGGCACTTCTTCAGCTCCAGAGCTTTCAGTGACTACTACCACTGCACCTCCTCCAGCCTCCGACGCGTAGGACAGCAGTTTTCTCTTTCCTTCCTTCTCTTTTTGGTCATTGGTGCCAAAGGGGGAGAGAGATAGAGATCTTGTATAGGTCTAGGGGGAGTAGTGGAGTGATCTTTTGTCCAGGGGGAGATCTTTTGGTACTTCATTGTATATTCTTTTGGTTCTTCGTGGTTCTTGTTGAGCTTGATTTGCTTTTGCTTGTGTTTAGCTCATCAAAAATACACTTGGTTTCTTTTCATACACTTGCTCGTTATCTATATATCTTGTATATTGCTCTGAGTATGTGTACGCTATCCTGGATGCGCTTATTTATATCTATCTTGCCAGGTTTCCTCTTTCTGTGATGATATGTGCACTCACTTGCTTTTGCAGGAATATCTTATAATCTTATCATCACAGAGTTGTGGTCATAGCTCATGTTTTTATTCCATATATATCACCCATGTGCTCTAACTCTATTTTGCAGATGATACCTTTTTGAGCTATGACTACCTTGTTCTCCGTTTTACTTGTTCTTCATTCATATCCTATCTTATCGATCACTCTTACGCATTCCATTCCTTATCTCTTGATATGTGTTGTCACCAATCACCAAAAAGGGGGAGATTGTAAGCTTCATGACCATTGGAGTTCGGAAACCCCAAAGGTATGAATGTTTTGGTGATTGGGTGACTGTTGACGGTGTTTAAGTCATTAAATTACCGTCAACATATCGGTAAATAAAAGGGTAAATCACCAAAATTCGGCAATGTTTTATTTATTAATAAAGTTCCACGTGTTTTGGATGATTTATGAGTGCAGGAGTAAATACAGAAGAAACGGGCGCCTGTGGAAGGAAACACGGGCCGGCCGGCCCAATCACAGGCCGGCCGGCCTCATCTGGACCCTGCTGCTGTCGATCTTCGACCAGTGGGCTTTGAAGACGTCCAGCACCGAGAATAATTAAAGCCCAAGTGAAGAAATAGCAAACATTCTAGAAGATGGGCTACAATGGGCCTAAACTTGGCCCTTACTCAATTTCTGCCGACCCCAGCAGGAAACCGACTTCGGGACCGACTCCACCAAGCGATCTGGAGCGTCCACAGAAGAGGCGGTCGCGAACCGACACTGTGGAAGGCCGGCCGGCCACCCTGCCAGGCCGGCCGGCCGAGCTTAGCGGCGCCGCCTCTCCAGCTTCGGCCAACGGGTTCCCACCGCCATGTACAAGCTATAAATAGGACCCTACGGCCTCAGAAGCAACTCGCACCTCATTGAAGAATCCATTTACTCTTCTTGTTTAGTGTTAGCATTAGTTGGGAGTTAGAGTTAGAGAGTGAGCTTTGCTCAGGGTTCCGGAGCTGTCTTCGGAAGTGTGGTAAAGCTCTCTTTGTATCTTTACTATCTTTTGAGTAAATATTATTATGAATATCTTTTCTTATTTATTTAATTCAGAAATCCTTTTAATTTATATTATTGCTCTGAGTAATTACTTCGGAAATATTACTGTGTTGGATCCACGCCTGTGTGAAGTAGACTTACGTGAGTTGTCAGCTGGTCTATGCGTAAACAATTCATTTAAGTTCACTAAGCATGGGTGGTCTGCCCTGTTAGCTAAGGGTAGATTATTTAGAGTGATTGCTTGTATGGTTCAAGGAATTATTCTAGACGCGAGTTTGCACCCAACCCCACGGAGGATGGTAGCCGCGAGTGTATGTGACAGCTGCACCGGTCTCTGTAATCCACCACGTCCGGGTTGGACCTAGCAGGGTCTTAATTATAGCGGATGATTCCCCAGATTATTTACTCTTATTCTGTTGGTTGGGTGGGCCACTTCTGTGCCTCTGTTCTGTTGAGATTATGCCCGGTGGTAGTTCGACCATCAGAACAAGTTTATTATTTTGGCACATCCGTGCCCCGATGCACAGTGATATGACTGTTGTATGATCTTGAGTGTATAATTGTAAATTCTTAGATTGCTGAATATAAAATACTTAGGATGGATATATTTTAGGAAACCCTTTTCTCTACTCGTTGCTCTCCCAATCTTTTGCTGATTATTCTTTTATGGTTTACTTCATGAGTGCCACCTTTATCAAACTTCCAATGTTTAACGTGATTTAGTTACGATCGATTTAGACAGCACCTTTGTGGAATTTTCTACTAGCTTCCCTGTGGAAATTATAAATACGATAACCCTGGAATACTCCATGGTGAAGTGCTACAATGGTGATCCGTGCGCTTGCGGAATAGAAATATTTAGTAGAGCATAAGAACCACCAACAAGCATTTCTGGCGCCGTTGCCGGAGAAGCTTAGCTAGAAAATTTCCTGGTTTTCATTAAACGCTGTCTTAATCTCGTTTGTTTATCACGAACCTATCACACGCGTGATCATTTAATCTTGACCCTTCTTTGGAAATAAAAGAAAATCCTATCGCGAAGAAAAGATAAAAACGTAACTGCCATGGCGATTGTTTCGCGGAAAGTTGTGAGGCCAGAGGGAACAACCGCAGAGAAATCAAAGGTTGCAAAACCCCCTGCCGTGCCTCAAGGAAGAATATGTGTTGGTACAATGACCAACAAATGGGGAGACACCTTTTGTTATCAATTCATCGAAAAGCCTCCGTACGCCCCTCCGAAGTTGACGAACGGAAGAGTGACGATAACGGACGACATAAACAAGAAGGCCCCCAAGAAAGAGGAGAAACCAAAGAAAACCCGCATTCCGAAGAAGAGAGAACCAAAGAAGACTGCCCCGAAGAAAAAGGAACCCAAGACGGCTCTCGCTAAGAAAGTGCGGAAGATTTTGTCCACACGGAAAATTTCAAGATGCCAACGCTCGACCGTTGGACAAAAGTAGAAGCGTCAAGGCCGTTAGAAAAATTCGAAATAATTTTAACCCGAGACGCTAATACACCTCTGGCGGGAGGATTTAAACCGTCGTTATCCATGAATAAAATTTATTTTTCTGCTCTAATAAATTTTACGCGCTGCGCAAAAAAAAAATACGATTTTCGGTTTGACCGGGACCCTTCCGGGCCCGGCCAACCCCACCTGTCATTACTTTGCTTTGGACAAAGGAGCTGCAGAAGGCGTACAGGTGCAGCACTACAAGCAGGAGAAGGATGCGCCAAAGTGGGCGCTCGGACCCGCCGGCCGGCCACCTCCTGTCGTCGCCAAGCACCACCGACGCCCTACGCCTGCCTCACCTGCTCCCCTACATCGTAGCCTGCTTGATTTCCTCAGACGCTCGCGTGAACGGAGGAGAAATCGACGACAACGGAGGACGGCGTCCCATCCTCCTTCCTGTGCGAGCATGTGCACCGAAAGGCGCACCACGGCGCCACTCGACGCCACTCCTCCACCGCTGCCGTCCCGTCGCGAGAGGACGCCGGGACCCGCCGGCCGGCCCACCATGTCCGCCGGCCGGCCACGCCCGGCCTCGCCTCGGCGCCCGCGTGCGCCCATAAATGGAGGCCAGCGCCTCCATATTTTCTCGCACCACAGCTCGACGAGCTCTTCTTCCTCCCTCGCTTAAAACTTTCTAATCAAGCAATTAGTGATAATTAGGTAATAAAATAAAATAAAAAGAAGAAAAAATGTGTTTATTTCTATTTTCTTTCTGCTGAGTGGTGGTCCTAATAAACCCCACCTTGGACGACTAACCTCTGAACGACTGACTCTTGGACAGCTAACCCGCTAACATTTATTCACTATCCCTTCGGGTATTTGCTGTCTAATCATTTGTGCAGGTCACCATGAGCTTCTTCACTTCGCTAAAAAGGAAGGTTAGTAGCAAGAGTCGTGGCAGCAGCTCACACTCTGGGTCCGATGCTGGAACTCAGCAACCACCGGAGCCACTGAGCGTGGAGCCGGTCGGCCCGATCGTGCGCTATATGGAGCACGAGCAGCACATTGTGGCACACAACGAGGATGAAAGGAACCGCATCGCCGGGTTAAGAGACCGTGAGTTTCAACACTCACGTGTTTTTGACCCTCAATTCCTCACCGACATCGGCATCAAAGAGGATTTCGACCAAGCTCTCAGGTACACAGGCCTTACTGACTTGTCTAATACCTTTGAGCTAGGTGCGAAGTGGCTTTCTATTGAGTTTTTAGTCACCTTGCAAATTGTCCTTGACAAACCCATAGCACGCACACGAATAAAATTTCGCTTGTTTAATCAGGAGTTTGACTTGCCTTTTAATGACATGAGTGATTTGCTGGGCTTTGAGCGTAGTGGTCAGACAGCTCTAGATAAACTTAAAGGCTTTAACGAACTCACCTTCTGGATTAAAATATCTGGGGAAAACGGAGTGCACCGCCGCACTGGCGAAATTCATAATCCTTCCCTAAGAATCCTGCATCGTTGGTGTGGTTTCGTTTTGTCACCCCGTCATGAGAATAGGGCTGTCACTAGAACCGATCTGTGCTACCTTTATGCTATGGTAAAGAAAATCAAAATCAACCCTCTGCTTTATGTGCTTAATCATTGGTTGGGTGTGACGTTTACGTCAAGTGCTCCTATCTTGTTCACGTCATACATCACTAGAATTGCACGAGGCTTAGGATTGTTAAACCAAGCACGCGTAGCCTTTTTGCCTGGGACCCAAGTCTCGATTGGGTTTGATCACTTTCGCCAAGCCCACATGATCAATAGAATATCTGAAGGGCACTACCGCATGGTCTACCATGGGTACAGCACAGAAATTGAGCTGCCCGAGCCGAGGCTAGGACTCTATCGCACCAAAAGCCTGACCATTGATCTGAGGATAGCCGAGCCAGCCCGCCACAGCGTAGCAGAAGGACCTGTGACCCGGTCTAGAGCCAGGGGCGCAGGAACCACTGCTGGACCCTCCACTGCTGGACCCTCTGTCACACCTTCAGCCATACCCACTGCTGCACCCAGAGCTGAGAGCTCAGGATCCCATCACTCAGGTGACCCCGACACACGCAGCGACTCTCCTGTTTGGCCACCCCCGCTGGGTGTGCAGGGGATTCACCAGTTCCACTATCCTCCCGGTGGCCATGCAGTCGCAGGGGGAGTGCAGTTTCAGCCGGGAATGCAGTTTTCAGCCTGGCCCATACCGGCAGAGCTCTCACGCTCCACGGTTTATGGGTGACCCACGCATGGGAACCTCCCGCTCAGCCAGATTTGCACCTAACTGGAACTACTGGTACCTCGAGCAGGAAGTTGCACAACTCCAAGAAACCATGCATGACACCGCCAACCTCGTGACCGACCTCCAAGGTCAGGTCTACTACCAGGGCGGTAGGATAGATGACACATATAACCTCTGCCAGCAGATCGCCTCAGGCCTGAACATCGATACCTCCCAGTCCCAGCAGCAGCAGTACGGGTCCCAACCCGTACCGCAGGCACAGCCACCACCTGAGCAGCACACTGGCTCTGTTCCCTTCTTTGACCCGCCTTCCCAGGGGGAGTGGGACCCCTGGACAGCTTCTTATCACTAGATTTGGGTCAAGCTTATGCCTTGCTAAGGCCTAAGCTTGGGGGGGGGGGGGGGGGGGGGGGGGGGGGGTGGGAGAGTTCTATGTTGTCTGTCTGTCTTGCATGTTGTATCACCTTGCCCGACCGCGCTTGACCGTCAGTTGTATCAGTCGTTCGTCCGTCCTGCAGTTGGATTGCTTATCTTTGTTAAAAAAAAAAATGGGGTTTGTTTTTGTTGCCGAATCTTGGTTATTCTACCCACGCTTAAAGGATATGATGTATAGTTACTCTATTAGTTTTCTGCTCGTATCTTTTATGCAATCGCTACTCCTTGTATATGTAAGTGAGAAATAATCTGGCACGATTACACTTCAAGTATTGCTATGTCTGTGTGGGTAGCACCTGTTTTACCAAGTTTAGGCATTGACTTGCATGATATGGCTGCATTGGGTTGAGTTAGCATGTTTCTGCAATAATAGTCCAGAAATGTTTTAATTTTATTAAATGCTGCAACTAAAACCCTTTATGTCCTGCACTTCCCCTGTGAGGAATCAATTACCTACCAGAGCCATATATTGCAAAACTTATAAAAACAAACCTCGCTCTTAGCTATCTTTTATATATTGAGTTCGGTTAAATTTTGATCTCTCGGAACACTGCTCTCTTTATGTCAGTCATCCTTCTTCTGGAATTTGAGAAATTCATTACCACTCATCCTTCAAAATTCTTTTGTCTTCCTTCAAGAGCTCAAGAAAATTCGAAATTATTGTTTAGGCCACCTAAAAATCTTCCTCACATGCTGCAGTTATGGGAGTAAAAAAAAAAAAAAAATCGAAAAAAAAACTCCTGTAATGCGCAGCAAGGATTTGTATAAAGGTGATGGCCACCTTCAAAAATTCTCTTGAGCCAAGAAGACAGAAAAATTTATGAGTAATTTCTCTTCCCATGTTTATCATTGGACTGATTATGAAGAGTTGCTTTGTTTCCTTGAGATCATCCTTTAACCTTACAAAATATATGTGAAGGATATGCGTATCCAAACCGAGCTCCACCAGAATGACCAGCCTTTGTAGCATTAGGATATGAGCGATGTTCTGTAGGAAATAGCTTCCACAAAAGAGAGACAAAAAGGGGAAGTGCAAAAGACTTAAAGGAGAATTCTTGAAGTTTTTCTTACGCAGCAAGCAAAAACTCTGGACTTGTTAATTGCAGAATGTGTTTAAAAGCCTAATAATGCTGTTCTGCTTTTCAATGTCACATGACAAAGTAATCAATAAGCCCCACCGGATGTATGCATGCTTGATGAATAAATTGTGCTGGTCTATGGATTACTTGCTGTCTTGGAGTATGCTGTTGTTTATCAGGTACCTACAGGAAATTAATATTGATGCAACTCCTGATCCACCGATTGCCTAAGTTTTTATTTTTGCTCGGGGACGAGCAAAGTTTAAGCTTGGGGGTTTGTTGACGGTGTTTAAGTCATTAAATTACCGTCAACATATCGGTAAATAAAAGGGTAAATCACCAAAATTCGGCAATATTTTATTTATTAATAAAGTTCCACGAGTTTTGGATGATTTATGAGTGCAGGAGTAAATACAGAAGAAACGGGCGCCTGTGGAAGGAAACACGGGCCGGCCGGCCCAATCACAGGCCGGCCGGCCTCATCTGGCCCCTGCTGCTGTCGATCTTCGACCAGTGGGCTCTGAAGACGTCCAGCACCGAGAATAATTAAAGCCCAAGTGAAGAAATAGCAAACATTCTAGAAGATGGGCTACAATGGGCCTAAACTTGGCCCTTACTCAATTTCTGCCGACCCCAGCAGGAAACCGACTTCGGGACCGACTCCACCAAGCGATCTGGAGCGTCCACAGAAGAGGCGGTCGCGAACCGACACTGTGGAAGGCCGGCCGGCCACCCTGCCAGGCCGGCCGGCTGAGCTTAGCGGCGCCGCCTCTCCAGCTTCGGCCAACGGGTTCCCACCGCCATGTACAAGCTATAAATAGGACCCTACGGCCTCAGAAGCAACTCGCACCTCATTGAAGAATCCATTTACTCTTCTTGTTTAGTGTTAGCATTAGTTGGGAGTTAGAGTTAGAGAGTGAGCTTTGCTCAGGGTTCCGGAGCTGTCTTCGGAAGTGTGGTAAAGCTCTCTTTGTATCTTTACTATCTTTTGAGTAAATATTATTATGAATATCTTTTCTTATTTATTTAATTCAGAAATCCTTTTAATTTATATTATTGCTCTGAGTAATTACTTCGGAAATATTACTGTGTTGGATCCACGCCTGTGTGAAGTAGACTTACGTGAGTTGTCAGCTGGTCTATGCGTAAACAATTCATTTAAGTTCACTAAGCATGGGTGGTCTGCCCTGTTAGCTAAGGGTAGATTATTTAGAGTGATTGCTTGTATGGTTCAAGGAATTATTCTAGACGCGAGTTTGCACCCAACCCCACGGAGGATGGTAGCCGCGAGTGTATGTGACAGCTGCACCGGTCTCTGTAATCCACCACGTCCGGGTTGGACCTAGCAGGGTCTTAATTATAGCGGATGATTCCTCAGATTATTTAATCTTATTCTGTTGGTTGGGTGGGCCACTTCTGTGCCTCTGTTCTGTTGAGATTATGCCCGGTGGTAGTTCGACCATCAGAACAAGTTTATTATTTTGGCACATCCGTGCCCCGATGCACAGTGATATGACTGTTGTATGATCTTGAGTGTATAATTGTAAATTCTTAGATTGCTGAATATAAAATACTTAGGATGGATATATTTTAGGAAACCCTTTTCTCTACTCGTTGCTCTCCCAATCTTTTGCTGATTATTCTTTTATGGTTTACTTCATGAGTGCCACCTTTATCAAACTTCCAATGTTTAACGTGATTTAGTTACGATCGATTTAGACAGCACCTTTGTGGAATTTTCTACTAGCTTCCCTGTGGAAATTATAAATACGATAACCCTGGAATACTCCATGGTGAAGTGCTACAATGGTGATCCGTGCGCTTGCGAAATAGAAATATTTAGTAGAACATAAGAACCACCAACAGTGACTATATTGATGTGACTAACATTTCCATGTAGGATATTCAAATGGTCATGTCAATGGAAGCGTCGTCTCACAACTCTATCTTATTGACGACTTGGTGATTGGTTGCCTCGACAATTCGGATCGAGAACTTGATGGAGTCAAGGTTGAAGATGGATCAAGGCTAAGGACATGATAGACCAAGCAAGTGTTGGCTTGGTGTAGATGCTAGCTTGAGTCCATAGGAAAAACCGGACTATCAAGAGGGATCGAATTGGTTCTCTTAGAGCACACTAGGTTAGAGATCAAATGGATGCATTGTGAGTCTCTTGAGGGCTAGGGTGACTGAAGAGAAGAAGAGGAACCAAGAATGGAGAAGTTGGAAGCAAGGATCAAGAAGTGGATTAAGTTTTCAGGTTATGCCAAAGAGATCGGACAGTACGGTCCTAGGGACCGTATGGTACGGTCTTCATTGAAGATCCAGACAGAGAAGTGAAGTCTCGGGATGCTGAGAAAATGAAGACCGGACAATGGACCGTATGGTACGGTCAAGGGGACCGGACAGTACGGTCATCAGAGGATTTCCAGACAGAGAAGTTGAAGTTTCTGGAAGTGAAGAGAATGAAGACCGGACAGTTGACCGGACGGTACGGTCCTAGGGACCGGACAGTACGGTCTTCATTGAAGATGAAGAAGGAAATGGAGATGCGCCTGGAAATAGAGACCGGACAGTACGGTCTAGAAGAGACCGGACAGTACGGTCCTTTGTACGGTCTCTAGTTTCGCAGGGCACTTTTGGGCAACGGCTAGTTTTGGGTTGGTAGCCTATAAATAGTTGGTTGCCCGCCCCTTGAGGGGTCTCTTGGCCATTGTTGGAGTGCAGGAAACTCAGAGGAAGCCAAGAGCAAGGGAGAGAAGCACTTGTGAAGGATTTGGAGTGATCCTAGTGCTTGAGAGAGTAGCAATTGCATCCACTTGATCTCTAGGCTAGTGTGAGCTTGAGAGAGTCACTTCGGTTTGTTACTCTTGGTCTATGGCGAGGCCTAGACCGGTTAGGCGTCGGTGTTGAGCTGTCCAAGGAGATTGTGAAAGCTAACACAAGTTTGTACACGGTCTTGGAGCTTCCCGTCGAAAGAAGCATCACTAGTGGAGCGCCCTTTGGCACGTATCACGTGCGGGCCTTACCTCCGGAAGAGTACACGGGATCGAGCCCGGCGGGACGTGCCCGTGACTTCACTCGGAGGGTGAAGTGTGCTCTAGGAGGGATCGACTTCGAGCGGAGGGACGGGGTCGAGACTCCGGTGGGAGTGACCCAACGTGGAGTAGGGGAAGGCGCCATCCTTCCGAGACCACGGGAAAAATCATGAGCATTCCTATCCTTATCTCCTTTACTTACTAGCATTTACGCTTCCGCATTTACTTCATGTGCTAGTAAAATTGCTTGATAGGGTGTCTCTTTACTACTTGGTAGAATTGCTTGCTAGGGTGTTGCTTGTTGCATAGACTAGATTGTGGGCGCGCATCGCTTGCTTTTGCTATCACCATATCTAGTCTTGCTAGCTTCACGCCTAAAGTACGTTTGAGAAAAATTGTTGACACACCGATTCCCCCCCCCCCCCCCCCCTCTCGGTGCCCTTGATCCTTTCAGCTGGCCTAATAGCAAACAATGCCAAAGAAGCCCATCAACTGAGAAAAGTCTATTGCCTCCATCAACTATTGGGGGTAGCGCAATTTTCACCTTCAACTATAAAACCGGGTATCTGATACTCTGAACTCATCACCCCGGTGTAATTTACCTCCCTGGGCGGTTTTGAGAGCGATTTTGTCCTACGTGGCGAGGTGGGACCCACATGCCGAATGCCATGTCATTTTTTTCTTTTTCTTTTTTTCTCTCTTCCTCTCTTCTTTTTTTTCTCTCTTCCACTCTTCCCCGCGCCCGCGCCGCCGCCCCTCCTGCGCGCGCCGCCGCCGCCCCTCCCACACGCCCGCGCCGCCGCCTTAACGACTCGTTCCCCCTTCCGCAGCTAGGCGCACAAGGAACACCGGTTGCCGTCGTCGCCGAGCCGCCATTTTAGTCGCTTCGTCGGCGCCGACCTAACTCCGGCCACGCTCATCGCCATCCGTCTCCACGCCGAGGTAGCCATACGCGAAGCTCTCCAACCCCGGTGCATCCACGACTACGAGCAGCTCGGGGTGCTCAGGGAGACGGTGGCCGTCAAGATGTCCTGCGACAGACGGATGTCCCTGGGCCACCCGTCCGTCGTGCAGGCGGGAGGGGCGACGACACGGGCGGGAGGGGCAGCGGCTCGGCTAGGCACAGGCGGCGGCGTGGGCGCGTGGGAGGGGCGGCGGCGCGGGCGCGGACGCGTGGGATAGAGGAAGGGAAGAAAAAAAGAGAAAGAGAGGAAAAAAGAAAAAGAAAATGATGTGGCATCCGACATGTGAGACTCACCTCGCCACGTAGGACAAAACCGCTCTCAAAACCGCCCAGAGAGGTAAATTGCACCGGAGTGATGAGTTCAGGGTATCAGATACCAGGTTTTATAGTTGGAGGTGAAAATTACGCTACCACCAATTGTTGAGGAAGGCAAATTAGGCCCCCTTTGCTTCAGCTTTTGATTCTGGATTTTGGATTCTAAAAGCAGAAGCTGAAACAAAGGATTGGATTTTGAGTTTGGATTCTATAATCTAGATCAAAATCTGAGGCAGAATCCACAATCTGCTCAGGACTAGCTTTTGCTGGATTGTGGCACAAATATTTACCCATTTGCCATTGCGACCCCACTGTAAGTGACTGAAATGATGTATAAGCCGGATTGTGGAATCCAGACAAACAAACACCTTTCAGATTTTATCATATAGATTTCACAATCTCAGATTCTGAAAATCACAATCCAAAAGCTGAACTCTTAGAATCATAATCGCCAACAAAGGGGACCTTAGACTTGTCTCAATTGTAAACCAAGCGCCCATGCAAGCCAAGAAACTCGCGCGCACGCTGCAAATCGTACATAATACAGAATCGACTGATAAAAAAAAGTCGACAGAGAGAAATTCAAGATTTCAGTCAACTGACTACAAGCAAATCCTAAAAAAAAAAAAAAGTTGTTATTACTGCATGTCGTACACCTTGCCCGTCACACCTGTCATCTATGACCCGGGTCTGAAAACATATTGTTTTTCATTGCTTCTGGCGGGCTCCCCCACTGCGTTGCCTCGCCCTCGAGCTCCTCCCGCTGGATCGCCGTTGAGGGGCTGACGAGCACGCCTTTACCTCCTGCTCCTCCTCCTGCCACCCTTTCTACGCGCTAGCTGCCCTCTGCTTCACCGTGGATTGCGTCGCGCTACGCAAGCGCTCCGGCGGCGCATGCTCCTCACCGCCAACCAATCGAAACAAAAATGAGACGGTCCCAGCGATGTAGGATACTAGTAGTATAGCATTATGATACTCGATCATGGCACCCGTAAACATTAATCAATACTCCACGATGAACACGCCTCTGATGTGAAATGACACAAAGCATATCATTTCTTTCAAAAACTAGCGAGCAGACCGCCCTTAGCATCGGCCTAGCATTGTTTTTCGAAACGATTTCCCCCTTCAGAGCATCTCCAGCAATTATGAAAAGAAAACAATCCCTAAACCTCTTATTGGTAGTTGTACACAAATAGTTTCAGAGTTTTGGTACACTGGAGAGTTGAAAAACAGAACAGTGACAGTATCACTGGAACTATGTACACTGGAAGCATGCCAACGCGGGGACGCCCGACTGGTCAGAGCCAGAGGGCTCCGGGAGCTTCGGCTCATGTCGACCGGGGATCGATTCCCCACCGCGGCACCTGAGGTGCTATTGTGAACAGTGCCAGAAATGGTACTGTTCACAGCAGTAAAAAAAATCCCCTCGCTCTTCCCGGGTCAAAGCACAACGGCCAGCTGAGTCCCTGTGTAGGATCGGGGAGGAGTTTCGGGGGTTTTCTCGGCCTGCGTGAGAGGCTATTTCACCTTAGCAAAATGCCGTCGGGGGCGGTCTTACCCCCGGCAGGTCGAGTTTTTTATGTACACTGGAGGCACATCAATTCCGTTGGGGAGCTTAATAATCCGTTTGATGAACCGAAAAATGAGATTTCACATGAGTCTGGCATAGATAAACATTAATCACAAGCTAGCAACTCTGGAACGAAATTCTTCAGTTGAGCACAATATGTACTAAATGTACGTAAAAAAATATCAACGATTTCTTTGTTACAGGTGATCTTCAGGGGTACTTACTGGTATCGCTTTTGGAGATTATTGCAAAAAGAAGCCAACATGGATGATGTGGTGCGAGTGTGCCACACCTTGGAAGTAATCGCTATGGACATCTTCGCCAAGAATGGACGGTCGCCGCATAATAGAATTTGCGCTCCATCTTTATCTCATATGGAGCCTTTCTCTTATTCAGATACTTTGTAACAATGTTGAAGTGTGGGCTGTATGCAAAACATTGCAAAAGGTCGGATGTTTTATTCCCTCTAAAAAAATGCAATATCCTTTAGTTGTTGGACACATGTAGTTTTCTCATTGGTTTGGAAAAAAATGACCATTTATTATAACAAATCAAGGTTCTAAATAGCCGGCTATAGCTGCCGCTATAGCCCGCTATAGCTGTTTTAGGGGGTCTGCCGCTATTTGCCTTCTAGTACAACTTAGCTGATTTAGCTCGCTATTGCTCCGCTATAGCCTTATTTAGCTGTTTTAGAGTCAAACGGCTATCAGTCCATAGCCCGCTATTTAAAACATTGTAACAAATGCAGTCTTTTTCTTTTTGGATCTTTTCGTTCTAGGACAAACAAGTAAGAAACAGCTGCACAAACAAAGAAACACAAGCAAATTCTCTGGACATAGGAAATTGACTCCAAGATTTACTTGAAACAGTGGGTTTTCATTTTGGGGTCTTCAGAGTCTACACATGTCACAGTCCCATTAGATTAAGACATCTGCCTGCAACTGGATAGTTTTTTTAGCTGACCATGAGGTAGACACTCCCAATCATGCATTATCGGGGATCATATGATCTCGTCGTCTTCGAGCTTTTTGAGATGGGGATGGGCTACCAGTAGAGCGTCCAGGTAATCATGGACAGTGCCGAACTTGACGTCTGCGTACAGCTGGCCCCCTTTGGTTGTGCTTTCAACCTGCTGTAGCTTTTCAAAAAAGATGAAAGCCAACCAAAGGCCCTTGGCTGTGGACAACAGCCACCAGAAAAGCTGCTTTTCCCTAGTTCATTTTTCACAGCAACTTGGACTTGCTTTCTTTGGCTGTGGCGCTGAACTTTTCCTCGAATTTACCCGCCTGCCACTGGTTATGGGTACCGGTTCGGCCTCTTTCTTTTCTCGTCCACAGAAACACGAGGCCGAGAGGATGGGGTTGGGGTGAGCGACGCGCAGCTGGTGCCGACGGCGCCACATCCCGCGTCATTCCTTGCAGGCGCAGCCGTCCCACCCCGCTCCCTTCGTCACAAGAGCTAGGCGGCGGCGCAGCCGTCCCTCTCCTTGCCGGCGGCAGGCGCGCGGCCCATCCGGAGCCGCTCCCCATCCCAATCTCGACCGAGCTGCGCGTCCCCGTCAAGCGCGGCGCATCCCGGCGCTGCCTGACCGGAGCCCCTCCTCTCGGCGCATCCTGTCGCGTCCCCTGCTCTCTGGCGCCCCTCCTCTCTAGCTCAGGCAGCCCGCTCCCCTGCTTCGATCTATTGCGCTACGCGTCCTGCTCCCCTACTCCTCTGCTGCTGCTGCTCTGTCTGCACCCCTGCACTCCTCCCAAACGCCAGTGACCTCATCCGGCGTTGCTCCTCTCGTCCTCCGGCAATTGGCGGTCATCATCGAGCTCAACCCGCCATGTCCGTTCCTTCCCAAAATCAACTACCATCCCCACAGCTTCGACCCAAAATTTGGCATCAAATGGGTGCGCCATAGCCTGCGGATCTGATTCCCCCACTCCCCAACCACTTTCTCCCCTTTCACCCATGTCGATTTGAGCTTGCAGAGCTCGGTTCTGCCATGAGCGACATTGCACAAGCTTTTGCAAATAGGCCCTCGCATAAAATTCTAATTAATTGTCTTACTTCTGTGTCTTGACAATTTTACAGAAACCCCTAGTTATTAAGAGAATTTCTGAAAAGCTTTTAAGATCTAAACCATATGTTAATGGGGATGTAAAAATAAAACTAAATATTTTTTTACAACGCTATTGCTGTATTTATGTGGACCAAATGTTAATGATGGAGGCAACATTGTATAATAATTAAGATTCCCTATGTAAAATGATCATTTGCAAATTAATCTTGTAATAGGACCGTATTTTATAATCAAATTTTCATATAAATTGTTTCCAAGACCTTCAAGGGCATTACGGACTTTTCACACTTTTTTCACAGCCACAACTATTTCAACCAAACGGCTTTCAGCTTTTCTCACAGCTCACAGCCACAGCAGCTTTTTCCACAGCTCATAGCCACAGCAGCTTTTTCTACAGCCACAGCCCAACCAAACACGAGTCACCTCCACCCCGGCGGACGAGTCGATGGTCGTCTGCTCGAAATCACCGGCTGCCACCGTGGCATGCACCATCGCCAGCTGAAAATTGAGCGGGAACGGAGACTCTTTGATCTTGTTGAGAAGCTCCTCTTCGGGCATGTAGTACTTGTCAAGGATCTTGCCGGTCTTCTCTTCCCAGAGGGAGACTAGATGGCTGAATGAGCACATGTTCCCCGGCGGCCGCATGTATAGCATCTTGTTCAGCGTTCGTGGATCTTCCACGGCTCTGATCACCAACATGCTCATGTCCTTCTCATTCACGAACATCACTACAGACAGAAACCAATATTTTGTAGTAGGTTAATTAGTACTACTACAGCAGCTAGCTAGCTCGACCATAACATGAAAACGATTAGTATACCTGGTGTTTTCTAGGACTCATCTCTAGTGGTTTCTTAACTAGTTTCTACATCTTTTATATATGTTACAGCCCCTTGTGGCTCGATCCGGAATAAGGTGGCTGTCACATCCCAAATTTTAAACAAATAATTAACAAATCACTCCTGAAAATTTTCGTAGAATTATTAGGATTAAACCTAGTTTTGCAAAAATGAAAATTGAAACCTAGCTAACTCAAGATAAATAGGAAAAGGGGAATTTTTTGAAAAGTAAACCCAACATGTTTGATAAAATGGGTTTTGATTTTATAAAACTTGTTTGAATTTATTCAAGGCTCATTTGATTTTATTCGGATTTCATTTGGGTTTTGAAGTTTGAGAAATGTTTAAAACATTTCTTTCCCTCTTCTTCTCTCTGGGCCGAAACCCCTTTTCTTTTTCTCCGGCCCGCTCATCTCTTTTCCCCTCTGGGCCGCGCCCCTTCCTTCCTCTACCCGGCCCAGCCTGCTAACCCCCCCCCCCCCCCTCTCCCTCCTCGCGCGGACGCGCACCGCGCCGCGCCACGCCGGCCGCCGTGCCACCCGCCGTACCGCGCCGAGCCCCGTGCCGCCTCGCCGAGCTCCGAGCCTCCCTCACCTACCGCCATCACTCCGTTCCGGCGAAGTCGCCATAAATCAATTCCGGTGAAGCCGCCTTTACTCCGTCCTGTGAACCCGCTTTAACTCCGTCCGTTCCGGCCGAACCGACCTCCGTCGCGCCTATAAATGGACATGACCCGCTCCGCCGTGCGCCAGCGCCCTCCGCCGCACCATCTCCGGTGAGTTTCGACCATCACCGCCGCCAAATCTCTCGTTTTCCCCCTTCCTCCCCAATTCTGGCCGCCGTCCAATTCGCCGCCGACAAGCCCTGTCTCCCTCTCTCCCCTAGCCCAATGTGAAGCCCACAGTCACCTCTACCTCCTAGCCACCTCACGCCACCATGCCCCGGCCCACAGAGCGCCGCCGTGCACCGCCGCGCCAGCACGCTGTCAGACCCCATTTGTGGAATCCGTTGTGCATCCTGTATCAGTCCCTAGATCAGTAGCTGATACGCACAAGAACACAGATATGGTATGCAAAAGCATACTTCGATTAGGTAATAAGTATAGTACCTGATATAAGACCCTTAGTGGCGGTACGACAAGGACTTAAAACAATCCAAGTCCATCCGACCAACTAACGGTGAAGCAGACAGCGGAAAACATGGCCCAACGCCACAAGCAGACTTGAGAAGCAGAACCGAAAACCAAATCGTCGTCGTCTTCTACGAAGGCTTCACTCACTAAAAACAACAATCGCAAACGCGTGAGTACATAAGGTACTCAAGTCCTAACACAAGGGATAGATATTATGCAAGGGTGTGAACAAGGAATCGGCTGAGGGTTTATCAAATCGGCGGAAAGCCAACTTTATGCAAGGGTTGTTTTGAAAACAAAGCAGTTCACAAACTACAGTCAGGTATTGTCATTAGATTTAGTGGGGTTGGGCGGCCCTGGGGGAGATGCAATCCATCCCGCCAGTTCCTCAAATTTTAACGCTGGCCGACAACCAGCACACGGCTCCAAACCGGTGTATTCCAAAAACACGCCAAAGGATACTCACACAGGAAACTCTAATCATTGTGTAGCCAAGCTTTCGCGTTGTCCAATACCGTGGAACATGGCTATCCGGATAGATTCTATCCTCTGCAGAGGGTGTACACATTTCCCCACAAGGTACACCAGTCCGCCCCGATATCGCGGATTGGACTGGCATACTAAAGGTTCCGTACCTACTTGATGTCACCACGGCATCCCCACGGATCACCACCAGGGGCATAAACAATCATATTTAGAAGGCCTGAATCACAATGTGCCAGATCTCGAACACCCACCAACGAACGAGTCTTCTCCTGGCTTCCGTTGCAAACTCCTGCCTCCAGGGGGTGCCGGGTGAACACTATAGTAGGGTGTGGTTCCAATCCCCTGCCCATACAGGGCTTGTGGCTGTACGAGGTGTGCTAGGCAAGGCGGCACATGAACCGGTCCTTATACGACCGAAGCAAGCATCTTCAATAGCTACCCTCCACGAGGGATAGCGTCCCAGAGATAGCCTCCCCACTGAGGACTACCTCGCTTGCTCCCGTCAGAAACATTCCCCATTATGGGTTGCACTTTATCACCAATCCCACCCATTTCACATTTACGCACACCACCAAGTACTCACGCATTTTACACAAAAGCATGTGAGCAAGATTAAATAAGTACACGGTGTAACAGGTCCTAAGCAGCATTTTGATCCGACACATCATTAAAGAGTTAATGATGGTGGTTCCTAGGTTTAACAAGGAATCAGGATAAGCAAAATCAAGGCATGGCAATCATCAAGTCTTAGGACATTCTAAGCATTTAAATCACTTTTAAATACCATGCATACTTTATTTTAAAAAAATAAGCTCTAAGTAGGATTATTTGCAATCATAGGATCAATATGATCAAAGGAAGTTAGGACTTGCCTGATAAACGTTATCCTAATCTTTTAAGTTCTGGATCTTCAGACTCTTCTATTAAAGTTGATGCCTTCAAGTCCTTTCTCGAAGTTTGGATCTTCTGTATCTTTCTTGAATTCTTCTGGCTCGTTCTTGAATATCGCGTAATCTAGCGTATAGAAACACTACGCATAAATAACTACCGCAAAAGAAATAAAGATCGAAAAGAGATAAATAAGATCCAATTAACTCCAAATAACATCAATGAAGAATAAGAGGCTCGAATCATGCATGATGCAACAAGTTTTAATTTAAAGGAGGTTTTATTATAACTAAGAGGAATGCATCAAGCACTAGGGCTTTTGATGTGAATGCAGGATGCTAAACACCATGAGGAGTGCATGCTTGCATGTGACGGTGGGAACAGCGGGTGTGCGTGCAATTCGTACACTTGCGTCACTAGACCTTATATAGGTCGTAACCTATATAAAGGTGCATGCAACAAGTGTACAAATGCAAGGTGTGCCACTTTAATTACTTTTATATATTACGGTATTATCTAGAGATGATTAGCTATTATCTATTAAGTTTGTTGTCATGCGTCAAATGCATGACGGTGGTACGTGTACGTGATCATGTATGGTACGAATGGACGACTGCAGAGAAAATACAACGATAAATCAAGGACAGCTAGCAAATAAAACAACAACGAATGATAACTGCAACAAGATTCAAGGGAAGACCATATATAAAAGAGGATAACAAATCAATGAAGGTTGGTAATGATCGGGAGAACAATGGGTTAAGTTGGAATGAGCGATGGCTGAGTTGGGTTAGGTTTAGGGCCGAGCTAAGATAGAAGGAGGTTGTTAAGCTTTGCAGTGAAACGACACGGAAGGCCGGCTAGGTTTAATGCTAGCGGGCGAACGAGTAGGTGCGGCACACGAGGTTGGAGCGGGTTGTGTTACAACGAGATAGGTACGGCGAAAAGGTATGGCATGATTGGTTTGGCTCATGAAAAGGTGAACCAGCATTTGAGACATGCGAGATTGCCGTCGCATGATTTGTCGAGACGGGATTTTATCAATAGAGGGTGGAACTTGAGATATTGATGGCTCATAGATGCATTCTAAGCATCAAGATGAGTACCAAAGGTACTACGCGTTGCTACGAACGCGTGAGCGCAAGAATCGCTCAAAACGGAGTTAGGATAGAAAAGATATGAGGCTTTAAAGATCCTAGGGGCTTATGTGTGAGAACTAAAAGGTTTTGAGGGCTTATTTGTAATTACAGAAAGGGTTGAGGGACCTATCTATAATTACTGGAAAAGTTTAGGGGTCTTGGTGCAAAAAGTTGGGACTAAAAGATAATTAAGGAATGTGTAGGGATGTTTCTGTAAAAAGTCAGGACTCAAACAGAGTTATTGAAAAGATCAGGGGCTTATCTGTAAAATGTATAGGGCCCGGGAATGTTTTTTATATTTCGGAATTATTTTTGTATTGGGAAAAAGATTATGAACCGAGTCCACGGTGGACCAGAGTGCTCATGGGTCTTTGGTTTTGTGGACCGGGTGCACGGAAGAGAAGAGGGAGTGGGAGGCTGACTGGGCAGGGGGACCGGGTCAAGCCGGGCCCACAGGATGACGTGGCGGCCACGTCGGCGGTCTGTGCGACCTGGGTCAAGGCCACGGGGAATGAGGGGCGCGGCGGCGGCGGTTCGCCGGAAGCGTCGCCGGCGGCGGCTAGGAGGGCAGAGGCTCGACGCGAGGTGGATGTCTAGGTGCGGCGCGAGACGGCGGGGCGGGGAGCGCTAGACGTCGACGACTAGGGTCGCCGGAGTGGCGGCTAGCGCTCGCCGGAGATGAGCGGCGTGGCGGCGCGCGATGGGGAAAAGGCGAGAGGCAGGTTCGCGACAGTGTGCGCGGGTGCGAAAAGATGCGCACGTGCGCGGCGAGAGTGAGACGCGGCTCAACTCGGCGCGGCGCGGCCGAAATCGTAGCCGGCGGCGAGGGAGGCCATGCGCGGCGGACGAGGAAGGAATAGGAGGGGCGCAGGAGAAGGAGAGGGACGCGGGGATGCTCACCGTGGACGCGGCGAGGCCGGAGGAAGGTGTTGCCGGCGTCGACAGGGATGGCGGCGGCCCCTATGGTTCGCCGTCGATCTCCTTAGTCGGGGCACGGCTGCGGACGAGAAGAGAATGACTAGGTTGAGCAAGGAACGGAGGTGCTAGAAGAGGAAGAAGGTGGCGACGGAACTCACTGACGGCGGAGGGAGAGCTCGCCGGAGTTTTCGCCGAAATGGAGAGAGTAAAAGGGGAAGAGCTCAATGTGCGCTCGGGAGAGAAAGTGAGAGCTGGTGCAGTGGCGGAGAGGGGGCGCGCCATTTATAGACGGCGAAGGTCGGCGCGGCACCGTAGGGCGGCGTGACACAGAACGGCAGTGCGGCGAGATATTTCTCACCTTGACGAGACGCGACGGCGAGGGAGGAGTGGGCAGTGGGACCTCGAAGGGACGCGGCGGGGTCAACATGTGTTCCTCATGGCGTCCCGTGACCAGGATGGGACGAGACGGTGAGGAGCCAGCAGGGCGGCATGGGCGGCGGCGCGTTTCGCGCTGGCTGACTGGAGGAGGAAGAAGAGGGCGGCCCAACGCGTCAGTGGCTGAGAGAGGGGAGAGGGAGATGGGCCGGAGGAGACGGGCCAGAGGGGCTGGCGCGGGTGACAGAGGAGGTTGGGCCGGGAGGAGAAGAGATGGGCCGAGAGAGATAAAGGAAGGAGAAGGAGAAGCTGGGCCGGCAGGGAAAGAAAGAGAGGAGAGGGCGGCCCAGAAGAGAAGAAAGGTTTAAACTTTTCTGGAGTTCGAATTTGAAGGAATTTCAAATTCGAACAAAGAGGGAACAAGCAAACACTCAAAATAAATCCAATAAAATCCAGAAATGCATATGATGAGTTTTATGTAAGTTTAAAATTAAAATTTTTGAAACGCAGTCTTGGAAAATTAATCTACTTTGATTATATTTGTTGGAAATTCGAAAGGTTCAAAATTTTTAGTGGATTTTTAAATGAGAACAAACACTTGAGCATGGGTTTTATATTTCAAAAAATTTCATATTCATCCTTGGTTTGAATTATTTTAGTGAATTTTATTTTTGAAAAATCATGACAAGGTAAGATTGGACAAAAATTTAAATTTAGAGTGATTTTTATTCCTTTTTATTTTGCTTCCAAATTTTGGGGTGTTACACACGCCGTCAGGCGCCGTCACGGCGAGCCCAGCAGCCCCCTCCTTGCCAAACGCGCTCGCTACGCCCACGCGCATCTTCTGCGCCAGCAAAAGCACCGCAAGATCCACTCCGTGCGCGATCCCGTCGAGCGCCGCCGCCGCTCCAACTCTGGCGAGCCCGCTGACCCTGCTCCGCCCCTCCCCACGCTCGCGCGACCTCCCCAGAAGCTCCGCCCCGCTGCGAGCCACTCCCACAATCACTTCGCGCCCATCGCCGAGCATCGCAGCCGTCGCCGGCGAGCTTTCCGGCGAGCCCCGCCGCGCGCGCTCACGCGCCGCCACCGCCATGCCTCGCGTGCACCCAGTCCACTGCACCACAGACCCACGCACACACGCATGCACTCGGTCCACATGAGCCGAAGGCTCATGGTCCATGGACCAAAGGAGCCAGTCCACAGATCCACCGTGAGCCCATGCACCAGCGCCCCCACTGACACCCGGTCCCACACGTCAGCCTCTGCTGCGCACGAATTGCTAGAGACACATCTCCAGTGTACACAGAAACTTGGTTTTAGCATTTATCAATACAGGAGAAATCCCTAACATTTCCAGAAAATAGATAGTGAACCATAGAACCCATTTATGTCTCTTTTTAACTCAACAACCCAACTTAATATCCTTTTACACGCACTTCCGCCATAGTTACCACTGATCACCAGTATCCTACTGCCTCCCAACATGTTTTTGTCGGATTTTTGCTGTTCTTCAGCGCGTAAAGCTAGCGACTAGTGTGTCTGGCATCCATCGTCCTCTCGCCTTCGTCTATAAATACACGACGTACGTGCTACTTTATGCATTTGTTTATTTAGCCACCAAGTTTTGTTCAGTTTCCCACATGTGCATTATTAATTATTTATCCAGCAACTAGTATTTTTTTTCAATTTCCATTAACATGTGCATTATTTTTTTTGCGAGAAACATGTGCTTTATTTATTAAAGGTTAATTATGATGTGAGCGCCGACGCAACTGATGGGTGCATATAATAAGTTAATCAAATATATCACGCCACAATATGCAGTACAGTAATGCAGTGTGTCTGTTCAATTAATTAATCAAAGGCTAATTGTCGAGGTTTTAGGGCCTCGATAGATTTTAATAGGTAGCGAAGGAACCAAGAATACGATGGTGAACATGAGACACAGAGTTTAGACAGGTTCGGGCCTCCCGGAGGATAACAACCCTACGTCCTGTATGTCGTGGCATTGGATGGATGTTTTTGAGATGAGATCTCTGTCCGCCTTATATATCCGCGGGAACAAGGTTACATGAAAATTATCCTAGTCAGTTACAACATGGAATTACTTGGAGTACAAGATAATAGACTTGCCGAATAATCTGCGCCTTCCTTCTAGATGTTTAAGACACTCGGTCTTGTTTGGACCAGCCCGACTACCCTGTCTAAGTACTCGGCCTTTCTTGTCTTGAGGTACTCGGGGGTCATAGTAAGTCCAATCTCAGTGGGAGTTTCATTCCCATTAAATGACATGCCACGTAGGCAAAAACGATGACATGGCGGAATGTTTATTATGAAATAGGCTGAATGGGTTTCATCCCTATGAAACTCATTTGGCACCATTTCACATGTATGAAACTCTAATGGAACATGCATTGAGAGTCTAAAATTTCATCTCAACTTATTTTGACCAATCACAAGATAACAAGTTAATATGATGGCTATCTACGAAACTGTGAGATAAAATAGTGCATTGAGAGAGCTCATTTCATATCTCAAACTAGAACTTTTAAGATGACGTGGCTCTCTTGGAAAGAGTGAAATGAAACTATGCATTGAGGTTGGCCTAACGACACTAATTGAACTTGGCTTTCGGAAAAAAAAAGGCTGCTTGCATTTGGGATGTCGATTCGATTTTCTCAAACAGCGGGTTGACAGAGCTGTTTATTTATAGATAAAGGCAGCATTTCTGTACAAATAACTAAGGTCTAATTCCAAATGGAATGGTGATTTCGACTATGGGTGAATCAAGCAAGAATGTTTTTTTTGTCAACCGAACGACACTGTTTTTTATTATTTTCTCAGTTCTTACGAAAACTGAAATGGCATGCTCTGAAATCAGACCGAAACAATCTAGGCCATATGAGCTGCATGACCATTGACCAAGAACAATTGCACAAGCGACAGACTGTTTGATGAGCTGCACACGCTCGGTAATGACTGGGCCCTTCCTCAAATAGCGTCTGGGGAAGGAAGAATCACACGCCGGTGGCTCAGAGGTCAGAAGGGGTGGCGCTGGTCCCGGCGGCGCCATCTTCCGATTTCCCGGACCCTGGTTCGCTACCCCGATGCCACTTGGTGGGGCGGGACAAAACCTCTTCACCAGCTTCCGTGCGGTGCCATCTTTCGAATGAAATGCTGCCTTTATCTAAAAACAAACAGAGGATGACATCGACTTTCAGAATGCATGGAAGATGACATCGAGATTTCATTCACTGTGCCCAAGGGTGACATCGACGCTGTGCCCAAGGGTGACATCGACATTTTATCTGTGCACATCGAATGAAATGTCGATGTCATGCATCTTCCATGCATTTTAGCTACTAGCAACAAAAGAAGCAAGATTAAAGGCATTGTCAGAATATACGGTGAACAAGCAAAAGTCCTAACTTTGTATTGTGTATCACAATTGTCTTCCTAGCTATATACATGTTAATCAACGAATGAAGTTTTAAAAATTGATTGGAATCCTCAAAAAAAAAAGTTGCTTGGAATGATCGATGGAAGCAACAAAATCAACAAACTAAAAGGGAAATCATGAATGCCAGCTTAGGTGCCGTTTGCATTTCGGGTGGTGAGTAAAGTGTAAAGGCCTACATTCATTGTATATTCTAAAAAGAAAGGTGTACGGTTTCACAAATGAGCATCACAGATCTTGCTGGTTACGTTTCTACTAATAAGAATTTCATCGTGCGCTACAACAGCCATGCATCTAGTCATTCACTTAGTCCCCCGAGAAAAAAAAATAAAACTGCGTACGATAGATATTGGTTGAAAAATAAGGCACATCGCTACATCAGAAATGAAAATACGGTGTCTCTGACAATACTGCAATAAACAAAGCGAAAATGTAACAAATTTTTGGGTACACAAATCAAATCCGCCTGTCAACTCGTGCTCGAAAAATCGAAAAATGCAAGGTACTCGTGCTCGAAATGTATGCCATGCGCAGTCGCATTACGAACGGTCATGCATGGCTTGTATAAAGATGAGCCTAAGTTAATGAGAAACGGTACGTAGTACCGTGCATCCAAAAGGGAGCAGAATCCGGTAGTCCTTGAGCAGAGCCCTGACGTCGCAGTGCTCACACCTATACTTCACGGCCTAATCTTTCCCTTCCCCTCCATGGGCCTCTCATTCAGGAATACCACAAGGTCGCCGTTGTGAAGGTACGGCTGCACCATCCCGGCCGGCGTCCAGCAGCGCCTCCACGTCCTTTAACTTCACAACGTTGTGCTTTGACGATTTCCTCACCTGCACCGAACACACGTACGTCAGATTATTAGCTGCTAGGTTAATCATCATCACCTCTTAACAAAAGTCGGCCTCAAGATCGTTTCCCCAAAAAAAAAAAAAGTCCTCAAGATCGCGGCACTACGGCTAGCTAGGCACCTGGATGAGTTTGTGGCCATCGTGCTCACTGGCGATGCAGCTAGAGCAGAGGTTGCGGCCGGAGCTGAAGTCTGGACACTTTTCCAGCCGGGTTCACACACGAGGTGAGTTGGCGATTTCTTCTGTTGATCGCCATATCTGGCTCCAAATTAATGAGGTCATTCACTTCATGCCTTTCTTCATTTTAGGCTAGATCTTTGAGGTATCCACTGAAAAAATCACAAACCTATCTCGTTTTTGAGTGCATCAAGTCGCTTCCCCTCCATGTTTCATTTCCCCCTCCTTGCGCCAATCAACAAAACGTGCAAATCCACTCATCCTCTCAATTTTACATGCAAATTTGGATGTATATCGACCAGTTCTTGTTTCAGGCACGTACAAAAATCTCCAAAATCTTAAAACCCATTCGAATCAAATTGGAAACAAAAAAGATCGAAGCTCCAACTCGTCCTCGGTCACATGCATCACATGAACATGCAACGATTAACAACAAAATAGGCAGTCGTTTAGCACTTGTGAACATGTGTTTCCTATACGATATATTAGTTCCTCGTGGTTGCCGTGATTTCACGGATAGAAAATTCTCAGTGTATTAGGTAACTTTATACATATCTAGCAATACACATGCAAGGATGAATTGCTTATTGTAGATTATGAGATTTAAGATTCTACACATCTAGGGACTAGAGATCGCATACTTTTCCCACATTTGTAGCAAGGCAAAGATGAGGACGGATAGCCTATTGTAGATTATGAGATCTTAGATTCTGCGCATCTCGAGACTAGAATTGACTAAAAACATACCTAGCAATGCACAGACTAAGTTGATGTGCGTTTGCCATTGTTGGACAGACTAAAGTCGATGAGCTTGATGGAAAGAGTACGAGAGGACGCAAACCTTTTGAGCGTCTGCTCACTACAATGAAAGTCAAGCCAAAGAACAACAATGACAAAGGCCATAAGGAACTCGCACATATTAGTGGTTAGCGGTGGTGCCAGGATAGTGAGGTGGACAAAGCACTAGGGCGAAGGTTTGGGAGTGAGAATAGAGAGAAGGTAACAACGTATCCGGGGGCGATCGAAATTCTTTATGGATGTCTTCTGGTTCCGGTCTTTATGTGAGTTGCCGATCCTTTTATAGAGAGGGTGTTCGGTATTGGGGTAGGTGGGTCTATTGGGGTGTGGTGGCGGCGAGCAAAGGGAAGGGGGACTAGCTAAGGGCTGGACCTTGGACAAATATCCTAGGTTGCACAAATCTAAAAGTGACTCGGCATTAAAAACTCATTGTATATTTTCTTGCTAATATATAATCATTTGACCTATTTTAACCCTTTTTTAATCAATATAAAAACACAAATAACTGTGATTTGTTAAATTGTACACAATAGCTATATGAAAGCAAGGGCGGAGCCAATGGATGGACAGGGTGGGCGAGCCCATGCTCAATTGTCTGCTACAGTAGCATTTTCCTTTTTTTCTTTTCCCTTCTTTTTTGTTCTTCAGCCCACCCAAGCGAACCCAAATGGCATTTGGCCCACTCTACAGTTTTTTTCCCTAAACAAAGTGCATAATTTCGATCTACATCGAAGCGTCAATATACAAAGTCATTTGACTAAGCCTTAGATGTTCAGTCTTAGTCCAGAGATATATAATTAACAGGCATAAAAGGTATTTTCACATTGTTTTACTAAACACTAGATATACATGATCCATTATCTACACTCATTTTATTCCATGAAGTGACACATATTTTCTTGCATAGATCATGTTGTTACATGTATCACACTTGGCAAAGACAAAGTCATACGATCGAGTAGCAAATGGTACCAAAGCTTAGATATTCAAAATCATAGAGCAAAAGGCACCCAAGGGCATACATGCACGAAGACACTCGCCCATGGAGTATGCCACAATATGATGGCGAAAACTTTCACGGGTAATGATTGCAGTTCGAAGCAACAAAATAAAAAGGTCAACGAGAAAATTTATGCATGGTAGACTCCCAAAAGCAGAAGTAATATTAGAACCTGGTCATACTGTTACCTCAAAAATAGAGCAAAAAATATACACAGGATACCTTTCTGATAAACATCACAAGAGATCAAAACTGCATTGAGCATCACATAAGATTGGTGGGACAACTTATAAATGATACAGTAGCACAGAAAGACCAGGTGGCTGATACAATCACAATTAAAAAGAAGGGCTACTGCGTATGCACAGCGTACACTTCTGAGCTAGCTAGTAAGAGAGCTCGGCCAGTAAAAAAGACCTTACAGAACTTATTTGGCATCCCAGTCCTTGAGCTTCTTGCTTCCCTTTGGTTTCTCAATAGGTCGATTCATGCCTGCCATCTTTGCATTGTATTTTGCTCGCAGAGGATCGTTTGTAGCCCATCTGAAAATTTTATAAAATTAGTAGAGTCAGTAACATATTTTCCCTGGTAGACCAAGATGTACCATAAAAACACTGGAAAATTCAATGGTAATATTTGGTACTAAACATCGAGATTTTCACTAAATAGAAGAGCAAAGAACCGCAAACAATACTATATCAAAATCTACAACGGGTGGGTTAGCTTAAAAAGTAGGACAGGATGGTCACTGTTTGATTTCATTTCCAAAGCAAGTAAATGCCAATAAAAGGCATCCAAACTCAAATATTTTCCTTAAGCAATCAATACTCACTTGCAAATTAGCAGCCATTACTGAAAGCAAATTGGAAAATTGAAAAACTAAAGTGAACGATATCATGCAGAAAATAGGAATGTGGCAGGTAAGAGTGTACGTACGGTGTACTCCAATCAGTTGTATCCTCGTTAACAAGATGAGTCCATTTTGTTCTGCCACTGCGCCCAAAGTGTTTGACTTGCATGACCTTGGGCAAGATGCTCTTGTCCATCTTATCTTCTCCAGTAGGTTCAGAGAAATCACGGGTGTAGATATCATCTTTACCAGCTGATTGGATAACATCATCAGCACCTTCCTGAAAGAAGGCACCTTTGTGGTAGTACTTCTGCATAAACTTCCACTTCTGTTTCGTCTGGCGGACTTGCTTCGGATTCTTCCGCTCCCATTCCCGACGCTCCTCATCAGTCATATTCCTCACCTTCTCGATCTCCTCCTTCTCCTTCAACCTTGCATCTCTTTCCTCCCTGTCCCTCTTAATTCTTGCTATTTCTCTATTCTTCCATGCCTCATATTCCTCTGCTTCATTCAACTCATCGTCTGTGTCAACATCCTCAATATTGGCCTCCTCGTTCAGTGCCTTCTCAATGTGCTCCTCTTTCCTGATCTCTTCAACCACAATCTGTTTAGTCTCGATCTTCCTAGCCTCCAGCCTCTTCTTGACCAACTCCTCAAGCTGTCGCTCCTCCTCTTCCAGCCGCTCACGCTCTGCAATGGTGTCTCGCTGCGACTTTGGTATGAATACAGGCTTAACCATGGCAATGCCCATCTGCTCATCCTCTGAGTCCGTCTCATACTCTGATTCCTCATCTTCATCTTCCTCGTCGACAAGTTCCTCATCTTCCTGAGGAAGCAGCTCCTCCTCCTGCTCCCTCAACAGCTGCCTCTCCCTGATCCTCCTCCTCCTCTCTTCCTGGGCCTCCTCATCCTCCTCGTCAATATCAGCTTCCTGCCTCTCATTCTCCTCCTCCGCAGTTGACACAATCTCTGCCTGCCGTATGCGGCGGTGATCTGCCCTCAGTTCCTCCTTATTCTCCGCACGGGTCTCAGCAAGGCGTCGGAGCCGACGGTCGTCCTTTGCAGGGACATCACCATCCTCACCCTTGGGGAACGCCTTATCGAGGGAGACCCGAGCCGTCCGGATATCTAGGTCCTCTTCAGCATCGTCGGCCCACTCAGGCGCCTTTCCTGGCCAGTACCGCTTGACCTTGGTCTGGCCAATCTTGCCCCGGAGCTTGTCACGCACTGCGATGGCGGCATCGCTGACACCAGCCGCCACAGACATTGTTACTTCTGATCACCTATTTCTGGGTCTTGTGATACGACCCAACCACTGCAGAACACACAAATTATGCACATCAGTACTAGAAATTGTATGCCGATGTTGAATAGATGCAGCTCTACATACACAGGGACAGGGGCCAGCACACTTACTTAATTGGGACACTGAACAACTAAATGTTTGGAAAATAAAATTACACCTGCAACTTGGGTATCCAAATCAAAATTCTTCTAGCGTGCTCTGATGAACACGAAATCGAAGCATGGATGCATGACTTGTATTAGCCAAGCAGGGCCCAACGCGGGAAGCAAATTCGCAAGTACATGAGTGGAAACAAGAAAAATCATCTCGATCTGGTTGTTCGTCGGCACAGAAAATCAAGATTCCCCGCAACAAAACGAACAGCAATCCGAGCAACCTAGGGTATATATGCGCGGAGGGAGTAGGGTAGGGTTACTCACCAACAAAAGAAGAAATCAATCCCAAGTCCCGAAGGACCTCCGCTCCGCGCCACTCCCTGCGTCCCGCGCGCAAGCTGAGGAGGAGGAAGGAAGTCCCCGCCTGGCGGCGAGAGAAGATTTGGGCAGAAGTCACGGCGAAGAGGCGAGAGGAGGGAGACGAACTGTGGGTTCGGGGAATTTCTTTCTTTTTTTTTATTGAGCGCAGTTCGGGGATTTTCTTTGCGCAGGGAGGCGGCGGTGGCAGCTCGCGGAGATCACGCCGTGGGCTCGCAGCCTGGGTCGCCGCCGAGAGGCCTATTTAGGTCAGAGACCTGATCAACTTAAATCCCTCCGCTGCGGCCCACAAATAAACAAAATAGGCCCAGAAAGAAAAACAGAAAAAGCCCTAGCAAAACAGGTGGGCGGAGGGGAAGCATCCCGAGCCTATTAGGGCGTCCAGCCCATTTTGTACAGCCCACTTAGACGAAAACGGCAAACGATTTGTGTGAGCTAATTTAACACTTTTGCAGGTCTCGCTAAAAAAAAAAAAAACACTTTTGCGGGTACTTTAAATATTCGATAGCTAGGAACTTCAAATATGTCGACAGCTATCTACCTCGACACTGCGTCGCCACATGCTCCAACTCTTCCGTAACATACCCATGGGTCGATAAGAAGCTCTGGCATACGTCCTCACCTCACTGATGGCTGAAAATTTCTGGAGAATGTGCCAATAGTGGCGCATCGTCGCACAAAATTTTAAAACAAATAGAGTTCGGCAGAGAGAGAACAGAAAAGGAGAAATTTCGTAACCCACGAAACCCTGTCCAGGCCACGGAGTTCAAATCAGGGATCCAAATGTGCGCAGAAAATTCTATAAAAATTGCTGAAGATGGGTACTGCAATGTACGCACCACTATTTGAAAGATCAGGCTCAAATGAATTCATCACAGGGAGAACCAAAAAAGGGACCGCCCCCTATCCACAGTGTTCAAATCAATAACCGAAAATCTTCGCCAAATATTCCGTAAATATTTCTGGATATGGGAGAATTCTGGGCCGCATAGCTACCAGAAATCTCAAGCTCAGATAGAATCGGCAGAGGGAGAAATAAAACTGAGAAGTGTTCACGGGGGTGGTCGCTATTTGAAACAGCGACCACCCCTTTCAGGCGGGGTCGGTAGATAAGAGTTTCCTAAAGATTACAGAATCATCAGTCTTATCCCTGCGATCTTCAGTTCCATCTTCCAAGCCGTTTTTGCTTCAATTCTTCTTTCATGTCATTTGGACAACAGTTTTGCTCCATATCAGTCAACAAATAACGACTGAATTTCAGATAAGCAAAGTATATTCGGGTCATTTGGACAACAGTTTTGCTCCATATCAGTCAACAAATAACGACTGAATTTCAGATAACGACTGAATGATCTGGAGTCCAATGCCATGTTGTTGGGGGTAAAAAACAACAGCTGAATCTCAAGCCTCCTGAGGCTAGCTCGTTATCGTTGTTTACAATTTTTGTCTTGTTTGAAAAGGACATCAGGAGCCGTTGGTCAGTTCATTGCTCCCTATGCGCAAAATGATTCTTGCCGGTTGCCAGATGGGCGAGAGAACAATGATGCCGGTGGAGGCGCAAGCATGAATGATGCCTTAGACGTCCGGCACAAGTATGCCCGAGTGTCAGGGCACGTTGCCAAAGCGAGGTCCTGCGCCCGTGTGTCGGCCCTCGCAGCTACGACGTGTCCGCGGTTCCGGCAGCTCTCTGCCTTTTCTTTTCTCCAGATCATTCCACACGCCTCCGCCGATATGATCTCACGAGCATACGTGACCACTTTAATTTGAAAGATGGATTAGTAGTTTATTCTTTGCGTGTCCGACATGGACGAACGGTCACATACATGTCAAGCCCATCCCATGCATAGAAAATACTCGGAATTCATCATCACCTGAAGTGTATGCACGTATGTCTGTCTCGTGGCACTATATATATCTCCCTCTCCTTCGTTCTCTCTTCATCAAAGTCATAGGAGGGGAGAGAGAGGAAAAGGCAGTGAGAACAAAACAAAGCATAATTAAGCTCGAGAAGTTTCTTTAGCGTCCCCCCTTGAGTCGAATTGATGATGGGAAAGCAAATTACGAAGGCGCTGCAACAGGGAGCCATTGCGTTGGCCTTCGCCACGGCGCTTCTCGGCCTTGCTGCCGGCGGCAACTTCTACGACGAGTGCGACGCGACGTGGGAGCCGCAGAACTGCTGGGCCTACGACGATGGCAACCGGCTCTCCCTCGCCCTCGTCAGCAACTCCTCAGGTTGTTTACAACACAGCCAACGTTTTTCCATCGCATTGATAATCAGTAAGTAACTTGCGTGTGCAACTAATTAACATGTCCATTTTGCAGGCTCGATGATCCGATCGAAGCGGCAGTTCGTCTACGGCACCGTGTCGACCATGATCCAGCTCGTCCCTGGCAACTCCGCCGGCACCGTCACAACCTACTACGTGAGTAGTGATGAACCATCGATCGATCTCTGCATAGTTTGCTTCTGAAACGAGTGAAGATTTACAAATAACAACATTCCTTTGCTGCGCCGTCGACGTCCGATGATGCAGACATCGTCGCTGGGCGACAACCAGGACGAGATCGACTTCGAGTTCCTGGGCAACGAGACGGGTCAGCCCTACACCATCCACACCAACGTCTACGTCAACGGCGTCGGCAACAAGGAGATGCAGTTCAAGCCCTGGTTCGACCCCACCGCCGACTACCACAACTACACCATCTCCTGGACGCCCTGCATGATCGTGTAAGCGAAATTAAGGCCATTCATTTCCATCTCTTCTCTTCTCGGTGAACAAGTTGGCTGTCGATCACGAAGCTTAATTAACACAACCTAGAGCTAAGAAATGATCATGTCAGGTGGTACATCGACGGCACGCCCATCCGCGCGTTCCGCAACTACGAGGCGAGCCACGGCGTGGCGTTCCCGACGAGCCAGCCGATGTACGCCTACTCCAGCATCTGGGCGGCGGAGGACTGGGCGACGCAGGGCGGCCGCGTCAAGACTGACTGGTCCAAGGCGCCATTCGTGGCCAGCTACCACGGCATCGACCTCGACGTCTGCGAGTGCTACGGCGGGGGCTGCGTCGCCGGCTGCGCGGCGAGGTTCAGCGACTGGGTTCGGTACTGCCGGCTAGGCGACGCGGAGCTGAGGCAGATGCAGGGGGTGCAGGGGACCTACAGGATCTACGACTACTGCGTCGACCCCAAGCAGTGGACCAATGGCCAGAGGCCCGTCGAGTGCGGCTTGCCACAGTACTGAAGAGAGTGATGAAGAGGGGGGAAACTACAAATATGCCGGCAAAGTTATATAGTTACAATATAATATATATATATGCCTTCAGCTTGTGACAGTGGCAAGTGGGGCATAGTCTCAAACTTTACTTATGCTTATTTATTATATCGACCCAGTGGGTTTTGCTCTTCCATGTTCTTTGTATGATTATATGTGAATTTTGGGAATAAATGTTTTTTTATTCATTCATTGATTCTTTTTCATCATGTGCTTGCTGTCAGAAATAAATTAAATTATCCCTCTTTCTCCTGCACTCTTAATTATCTGATAATTAAATAAATATGAGTACTCTTGTTATAGAAAAAAGAAAAACCATACTCTAGCAGTATATATGTAGCACCACCCAGCCGGTGTGAGCCACACACACATGACACCGTCTTAGTCGTGCCGTGGTACACCGTACATGCATACATGACTGGATGGCTGGATCGTACGGACAAATAATACGGATTTGAGTATTTGACCAAACGCTCATGTACCTGTTTGCTTCAGCACCGATGAAGTTATTTTTTCCTCCCTCCACGGAGAGTATACGGGTTAAGCACCACCATCACATCAAAAAGTTTTGTAGTATAACACAGTATTTTACACAAAATGGAAGAGGCATGTGAGAGCAGGGAGCATTCTCTACAACACGAGCCACCTTACATCCTCACCGTCTTTTCGCACTCTGCTTCTCATCCTGTACTATCCTCCTAAATCCGAAAAAAAAAGACACTAGTAACCAACGACTGACCGTCTATATCTAATGTAATTAAGGGAAGTCCACGCTGCTACACGTCCGTTCATTTCGATCGTACGAACCGCAGTAGAGATTCTGGCGCTACGGTACACTAGCAGCTGCAAATCAACCGAGTCGCACTGCAATTGTACTGTGCCAGTCGTCCTACAGTGTTTTGCATGGAAAGTCCCAACAGAGAACAGAAGGGTGAAGATGTTTTGCAATATTTTTGTCCTATTTCCATCATGATTTGTTATTTTTGTATCTTTTAATAGAAAATGAGTTTGATCTGAAATTTTGCATGCATGTTTTCATTATGTCTTCTACAAGTATGCCAAGTTTCATAATTTTTCAAAACTTCTAAATAGGTTTTTCGAAAAGTTTTCACTATCCCACAGAATATGTGGTTTCTACTTGTCGTCACCCGATTATTCGGAAGAACGGCAAATATTTAGATCGAGGGAGCAATGAACAATAAGAGAACAATCTAAGACATACAGAGGGTTTTTAGACTAGTTCGAGTCTCTCGAAGGATAATAACCCTACGTCCAGTATGTAGCGTGTTGAATATGGCGGCGCCTCTGCTAGGGTTGCAGAAAACGTCAGATACCTCCTCATCGGGGGGTTACATGTATATTTATAGGCTAGCTACCGCCTCTAAGAGTCCTTGCCTTATTCTGTAAGACTTCCGATCTATAGTAACAGATTCGGAGTCTATCTACAAGTCTCCTTTCGTGTAATACAAGTCTTCGGAAAATACGGAATTAAATCTTCAGGAACATCTGAAAATATGGGTTACGACACTACTGTATATTTTCCGGATGTATCCACAATATGTGGGGTCCATCCCTATCATTAAGGTGGCAGAAATGAAACCATTTCCATTTTCTAACGAAAATTAATGTCGCAGAAATGAAACTATAGGGATTTTCAATGGCAGGTAAAAATGTTCCTAAATGAAAAGGAGACAAACTCCATTTAGATGAAATAGAACAAGAAATATTATTAGGCAAGAAATACTTCCGCCTTTTAGGATGGCATTAACTACAATATTAAGCACTTTCTACAACTACAGCAGGAAACAATGCATTAACCCCAGATCTGAATCTTATCATTTTTGGCCTCCCCGGCTATATAAAGGGGCCTGTACAGAACCATCTTCACTCCTAAAAGAAAAATCAGGTTAGCAAAAACACAGTCGTCGATCGCTTCAAAATTGAAATGGCATACACCGCCAAGGCTATAATCTTGCTCATCCTTGCAGTTCTTTTGAGGTTCCATGTAGAAGCAGGTAATTCATTCTAGCACAACACAAAGCATATATAACATGGTACTCCTAGCTATGTTTGTGAAATTTTATTCCATCAGTTTTCTTTTCCGTCTACTGCAAAAAGGTTTAGAGTTACCGCATAGATTTTATATACTAAAAAAATTGACATAATATGCAGGTGCCGCCCAGGGTAGTTGTCGGTTGTCAGATATTGTCGTTTCGCAAGAGGTCACGGGGAAGATCGTGGAGGGCCAGAAGGAGTACCGTGTGACGATTGAAAACAAGTGTACATGCCCGCAGGCTGACGTCGAAGTACGTTGCTATGGTATATCCACAGTGGAGGACATCGACAAAACCAAGATCCGCCCATTGGACAGTGAGCTTTGTGTTATTTCAAATGGTAAACCGATCATCAAAGGGTCTCCAGTGATCTTCACTTACGCTTTTCAGACGCCACAGAGCTTCCCTGTGGTAACGGCCAAACCGCGATGCTGATCAGGAAATAGCATCTGAAAATATGCTTAAATTCTTAATGTTTTTAAATTCTTAATGTAATGGCTCTGTCCATGTATTACTCTGTCAACAAGGAGGCAATAATTTCTGCTTGACATGTATCTGAATCTGGTAAATTGAGAGATGACTTTTTATTTCCCAAAGCAATGCCGGCCCAAGTTCTGCTAGTACTGAAAGTAAGGGGGGAAAAACATCCTTAAATACGAAAATTCAAGCAAGAGAATGGTGCTTTTTTTTTTTTTGGAGGGAAGCTACGGTGGGTTTTGCCCACCTGAATTCTAGAGAATGGTGCTCACCCGCTGAAATGGCGACAACCTAGTGATAAGACTCCTGCAACTCAAGAAACATGATACTCTTTCATGCACGATCATTATTAGTTGCATTGAGGCGCTCCTAATCCGCAGGCGCGCGCTCCGACGGCCGCTCGCGCATCTCTCAAACAGCATATGACAAAGCTTTGGCCCGCAGCTAGCTTCCTCGATTCACGCGCATCTGCCCGCTCGCCCCGCTCGCGCATTTCCTTTCTACATGACCCATGGAACCCACCATGTAGGCTTACTTCTCCCAGACTGAATGGATTCTTGCATGCATGTCGGAATGACACCGGCCCACACGTGGGCCATGGGGCCAACCACCATCACGTGGCAAAAAGTTGGTACAGGTTCTTCCTCTAAAAATTTTGGTGCCACTTTTCTGGAAACTTGTGTCTCAAAAAGTTTTTGCAACTCTTCTGGAAACTTTTGTCTCAAAAAGTTTCGATGCAACTCTTCGGGAAACTTTTGTCTCAAAAAGTTTCGGTGCAACTCTTCTGAAAACTTTTGTCTGAAAAAGTTTCGGTGCAACTCTTCCGAAAACTTTTGTCTCAAAAAGTTACAACAGAACTTTCTACCCAAAACTTTTCCCCCACTCTGGGGCCCACCCACGTGAGCTGCTCCCACCACGCTGCCTGCCTCCACCCTGCTCCACCATGCTGCCTTTTGGGGGATCACGTCTCAACTGACTGCAGTTCCCAAATCTGAATCGTCTATGAATTAGAAAAGGGAACTATTATTCCGACACGGAATATGTGTTACATGTAATTATTACAGATCGGTCAGAAATACCGACAACCAGGCCAAAGAGCC
The DNA here is from genome assembly GCA_012490785.1 of Eragrostis nindensis. Lineage (NCBI taxonomy): Eukaryota > Viridiplantae > Streptophyta > Magnoliopsida > Poales > Poaceae > Eragrostis > Eragrostis nindensis. Next base: position 802,508 of record JAAXCT010000120.1, on the reverse strand, counting down.
AAGAGAGAGAAAAAAAAGAACAACCACTCCCCTAACAACAAACCGACCTCAAAACAACTTCTAGCGTAGATAAACAAACATGAGGAGCTCCAATGGCGCAATGTCAGGGAAGGTGTGGAGACATTTGTGTCTGCAACTGCGCCACGAACGAGAAGACGGTTTCACACCTCCGCCACCTGATCCAAGAATCAAAGGTTTTCATTCCAGACAAGAATACGTACATGTGCTGAGTGGCAAGCCACCATCATGAAAACGCCTCCAGACAAGATAGTCTAAAAATTAGCTGCCAGAATCCTCAAGATAAGCGTTTGTAGAGCTATGTAACACTGAAAGAATAAGTGACGAATAGTTTCACTTTTATTGCGGAAACTAAATGTGGAGCTACCTCTTTCACTTTTTTTTTTTGAAATAACCTTTTGTCAAGATCACCCTTTCAGTGTGTTTCAACCTGTTGAAGAACGATTTCTAAAGCGCATGGTTGCATGACGCGAGAAGGGGTTGTCCGGAGCTGCGAAGGAAATACTGATTAAATCTGTTGCCCAAGCATTGCCTACCTACATAATGAGTGTCTTCAAATTGCCACTCACATTATGTGATGACTTGATGAAGCAAGTGAGAGCATTCTTTTGGGGATCAGAGAAGGGCCGGAGGAAAGTGCAATGGATCACTTGGGATACGATGATTCAACCAAAAGGAAAAGGTGGTTTGGGTTTTAAAGATTTACGCCTATTCAACCAAGCATTGCTGGCCCATCAGGCATGGAGAATTGTTGCTAATCCTGACAGCTTATGTGCCCGGGTCCTCAAGGCGAAATACTTCCCCCAAGGTAACTTGTTGGACACGGTGACTGCTCGTGAGGCATCCCCGACGTGGCGGGCTGTTGAGTATGGTCTGGAGCTGCTGAAGAAAGGAACTTTGTACCGTGTTGGTGATGGGAGTTCTATTCGCATTTGGCGCGACAATTGGATTCCTAATGCGCAAGATCTGAAACCAGCTGGATGCTTGCGCCCATGTCGCCTTCGGCGTGTGAGCCAATTAATTGACGCTGATGCTAGGTGCTGGGACGAAGCTGCCATCAGGAGATTTTTCTACCCATGGGACGCCAATGATATTCTCCGTATTAAGTTGTCTATGACGGCCTCGCCTGATGTGGTGGCTTGGGGTTATGAGAAAACAGGTGTGTTCTCTGTTAAAAGTGCCTATCGCTTGGCAATGAATATACACCACCCCGTTGAGATGGTAGGCAGCAGCACATCGACCAGTGGAGATAGGAAAGCTTGGGATATTCTTTGGAAAGTGAAGGTCCCGGCCAAAGTAAGAATGTTTGTGTGGAAGGTGATTAACAACGGCATCCCTACCAGGGCGAATAAGTGTTATAGACACATTGATTCTCAGAATGTGTATGAGATGTGTGGCCTGGAGGCGGAGGACTGTCACCATGCACTGATCAAATGTCAGCATGCTGCTGATCTGCGAGAAGCCATGTCGACGCATTGGGAACTACCGGAAGAGGAAGATCTCCGATACTCTGGCCCGGAATGGTTGTTGGTTCTATTGTACAGATACCCGGCTGAGGTGTTGGCTAACTTTTGCATGGTGCTGTGGAGGGTTTGGAACGTTCGCAACGGGGTGCTAAAGGCTGGTGAAGTACTGTCGATAGAAGGATCAGTGATTTTTCTGACCAGCTACATGGCGAGCCTGGTCCTGATCCGACAACAGGAGCAGCAACCGGAAGGGAAAGGGAAGCAATACCTACCAGAGCCTGGAAGCATCGCAAGACGGCGGGCAAACCGGGAGGTGTTGTCCTGGATGCGCCCAGCGAATGGAACACTGAAGGTGAATGTTGATGGTGCTTTTCATGGTCAGACAGGTAGGGCGGCGATCGGTGTAATCATTCGTGACCATGATGGTAAGGCTTTGCTTACGGCCTGGCGCCTATTGTTCCATTGCCGTGATGCTGAGGAGGCAGAAGCGCTCGCATGCTTAGAGGGTATTCGTCTGGCGACGCGATGGCAGGAGGCTACCTATGTGCTGGAGGCGGACTGCTCGACGGTGGTGGAGAAAATCAACATGAAAGGACAGGACAGGTCTATCGTTTCTCCTATCATCATGGATATTCAGTCAGAGATGCTGCAGTTCCGGGGTTTTCGCATATGCAAGATCAAGCGGGAGCAAAATAAGGTTGCCCATGAACTTGCCCAATGGGCAATCAAGTCTAGTAGTAGTAGGGTATCCTTTGTTGGTTATCCTGAGTGTGTGTCATCGCTGATTAGTGTTGAGGGAGGTGAACTCTCAAGCTGTAATGGTGTCACTTAATCAATAAAGCTCCCGCCTTTCCTTCGCAAAAAAAAAAGATTTCTTTATCTTTATCTTAAGAGGAAGTTTAATCTTTCATAAGTTCTTTGTGGGGACAGGATTAGATTGTATTGTATTGTATTTGTACATCGAATGGACCGAGAATTAGCCATTCTTTTGTGCATTCCATTTGAAAGCATCCATTTAACCGGTGAGTCTCACATCGACTAACTTTGAAACCATGCTGTTCCATCTAGTAATTTATTCCCTCCGTTGGTCGCCGGAAATAACAAAGACCATCTTCACTGTGATGATATGTTTCCATCTGGCCACATCATATAGTGTCTCACGTTGTTCGATCTCGTAGTGGTGTATTAGCCAACCAAAGCGTCATTAATTCCAGAATCTAGTTTGAGTAAGACCAGTCAATACGTAATCGAAAATAATGGCACCAGACACCGGTATATGTGTTAGCTAACACGGATCTGAAATGTTGCGTACAAATAGACACACAAGCTTTCCTTTTGGTTACACGCTTGGCTTGCAAGGTTTTCTCAAGCATGAGAGATGGAAATCTGCTCGACAAGGAGGCTCCTCGTGGTGGCCGCCGTGGCCGCGGTGGTGCTCGGTCTCGCCGGCTCCAACTTCCCTGACGGCTGCAGCATGGACTGGGCGCCCCAGAATGGCGTCTCACTGCGACTGGACAGCTCCTCAGATACGTACATCTTGGGATATCATCAGTGGCGGGACCTAGCTTAAAAATGTAGGTATGGCGAATCTCTCGAGCAGCACTTGCTACACAAAGAAAAAATGAGCCTAGGGGTCCTACGCCCCCCCCCGCCCCCCCCCTCATTTTTCTTATAAAATGAGCGGTGCTTGGCATAAAACTACATCACACTTGTTTCATTGCTTGGGTGGCATTCGCAGGATCATCACCACTTTATACGTACGTGTATATATATCTGCAGCATTACGATTCCTTCCCTATACAGCCAGCCGATGTACGCCTACACCAGCATCTGGGCAACCGAGGAGGCCTGGGCGACGCAGGGCGGCCGTGTCAGGGCGGACTGGGTCCAAGGCGCCCTTCGTCGCCAACTACTGCGACATCCGCCTCCAAGTCTGCAACTGCAGCAGCGGTGGCGACGACTGTGAAAGCAACTGCCCGGCGCACGCCGGGGAGTGCCAGCTGAGCAAAGAGCAGATGGGGCAGATGCACGGATCGGGATCATCTACCTTTGCTAGCAAAGTCACGGCTGTACCTTTGTTGCCAAATCCACCGTCCAGCGAATCGCGATCGAGCGAAGTTGGTGGGCGCTGCCTGGTGGCCGTGTTGCCGATGCCATTGCTCTTCGGCCCAGTGAAGCCCACCACGCCCTTTGCCTTGGCTAAGACACGTCGAGCAATGGACAGAAGCAGTGGAGGGAAAAAAACAGGTTCTGGTCTTTGTTTTGGCGCTAAGACACGTCGAGCAATGGACAGAAGCAGTGGAGGGAAAAAAACAGGTTCTGGTCTTTGTTTTGGCGCCAGAACAAACACAATTTCCCTGCTGATCTCCCTCCAAAAGAAAGAAAACAATCTCCCTCATGATCGATCCTCATTTGTGAATAGAGAGAAACAACGCATGAAAGGAGACAACTGAAAATCTTGATCCTGGTCCTCTTTGTGAAGAGATGGAAGAAGGCGGAGATGCATCTCATGGTGGTTCCAATAAGCAAGTCCGATTGCCATTCATTTTTGTTTTCCGGTCACAACACAAACACTAGGGTTTTATTTAATGTTTGATGAGTCCGAAATCCAAGGTGATGCTAATCAGAACAAAACTCCATCTTTGTTTGTTTCAGAGAGAATGTGGTTCCTATTAAGGCGCCTGAAATTGGCATGAAATTCAATGATCTTGATGAAGCATGGGAATTCTGGAAAGATTATGGAGGCAATATCGGCTTTGAAGTGAGAAAAAGGTATGCAAATTCAAGAACATCTGATGGAAAGATTACATCTTGTAGATTTGTTTGTTCGAAAGAGGGTCAGAGAAGACCGGATAAAAGGGATCATAAAACTAAGTGTTCTCGAGCAGAAACTAGATCTAATTGTCAAGTACGCATGGGTCTTAATATGAATCGTGAGACGGGCATTTATCACGTGTGTGATGTGGTTCTGAAACACAACCATCCCCTTTACCTGCCCGAAACTTTTCATTTCATGACATCACAAAGGAAGATTACAGAACTACAAGCTTTTGAAATCGAAACAGCCGATGATTCGGGAATCACTCCAAGAGCTGCACATGAGTTGGCAAGCCGCCAAGTTGGTGGATCATTTAACCTTAGCTATACTCATCGTGATCGCAAAAATTATTTGCGAACCAAGCGCCAACGTGAGATGGCTTATGGTCAAGCAGGAAGTATGTTGAAGTATTTTCAAGACCAAATTGCCGAGAACCCTTCATTCCAATATGCATTGCAAATGGATTGTGAAGAACAGATAGCAAATATATTCTGGGCTGATGCTAAAATGCTTGCTCGCTATGCATATTTTGGAGATGTTATCACTTTTGACACCACTTTTGGAACAAACAAAGAGTCTAGGCCTTTCGGTGTATTTGTTGGCTTCAATCATTTCAGGGAAACAGTAGTCTTTGGTGCAGCTCTTATGTATGATGAAACATTTGAGTCCTTCAAGTGGCTGCACAATGGAAAGCAACCTCAAACAATCTATACAGATCAAGATTATGCAATGGGGAAAGCAGTTGTACAAGTCTTTCCTGGAGCATGGCATGGATTGTGCACCTTTCACATCATGCAAAATGCTGTGAAACATTTGCCTTTGCTGTGAAACATTTGCCTTCGCCCAAGGAAAGGAAGCAAAGGTATGTTCTATTGCACAACTAGTATATTAGTTACTCCAGGTTCTATTGTGATGGAAATATGTGTTGGAGTAAAGTTTTATCTTATTGTTTTCTCATCTCAGTTGCAAGATGCTGAAAATTTTGCTCTAGGCGCACAAGCAGTAGAGAATAATGTTTCCAGGGACAGTATGAACAGTTTTGAAGAATACAAGATCGTCGGCAGCTTCACTCAACTACTGACGGTAATACATTGTTCATGCTAAGAATTTTGCATTTTTGCAAAGAGATTAATCCTATACTTTCCTAACAGGGACCATCAACAATGGACGACGACCTCTGCACTGAAGATTTGTTTTAGCTATGTAGGTTCAGAAGTGACATTGCCTTTGTTAATCCTCTGAAGTCTGTATTTTTGTTGCCCTATGGCGCTATTTGAATTTCATGCGTTGTTTTAGAGATGGATTTTTTTTATTTCGGAACTCAGACAATGTGCTGCATTTTTATATGGATGCCAATCTAGTCACTTTCTTTACATGTATCAGCTTTGGAGTGTCAGCTCTTCACGTTCACAGCATGCAGATTGTTTCAGCCTGTAGTGTCGAGTAGCAGCAGATACAGGCAACGGGCAAAGAGAAAGGTATGTGTGGTGGGCTTCACTGGGCCGAACAACAACGGCCAACAGGCAGCGCCCACCAACTCCGCTCGATCGCCACACGATTCGCTGGACGGTGGATTTGGCAACAGAGGTACAGCCGTGACTTTGCTAGCAAAGGTAGATGATCCCGATCCCAAATGCACGCGGTACAGGAAAAGTATATGTACAACTATTGCGGCGATAGCAAGCGGTTCGACGGGCAAATGCCCAGCGAGTGCAGACATTACTGAAGGGATCAGCCGTCAATCTTTATATATTTACCACTAAAAGTACAATAATTCGCACAGGCGACATATATATTTTGCTATCCGGAAATTTCGTGCTTGTAATGATCCGAAAATGTGACATTTCGACTCACAATATGTATGCCAACAAATGGGAAAAATGATACTGACTGGGCGGCCAAATAACAGAGTGAAATTCATCGTCTAAGTAGTACGTGTATGTATAGCATGCACAGACGTAACCATACGTAGCAAACTGTGTATGTGTAATACGGTACGTCTTTGGAATTTTCCTATGTATATATGAACACGTGTATGCGTAATCCTAAGCCTGGCCTATTCCTGCTCGTGCTCGTTCATGTATGCTTTCTTATATCTCGCACGTTGCTTCCTATAGGCCCACCTAGATGAATTTATCCGCAAGTACATATTTCCTCCGTCCCATTTTACTTGGCATCCTAGCTTCATCTAGTTTTTCCAAAATAATTATCGTTCTCACTTCCCGATGCACCTTTCTCTCCTCCCAATACACCTTTATCTCTATCTCTGTCCTCCTTATTTTCTGCGCACCTACTTTTACCAACTTTCCTTAATCTCCGTGTCAAGAGCTAAAACGATAATTATTTTAGGACGGAGGGAGTAGCTTAGTATCACACACACATCAGCATCCAAAATAGTCAGTCAAAAAGCTTCCGTGTATGTTCAGTAGTAGAACTGACATATATTTCGACAATTAATCAGCCCACACAATTAGGAACTGCATGTAGGTATACCGAGGTCAAGACTCGCCAAGCAGTGTTCCAAAGTTTCAGGATCAGGGAAGACCAGAGACGTACTCTCCAAACAATATAAGCAAAACAAATTAAAACGTCATAGAAGTAGGTTCTTAATTGTTTGGAGAACCTGCACCCCTCACCATAGTAAGTACAAACGATATATGTGCATGAGATTTCACCATATAAATTAAAGAATTATTGTTTGCTATTGAAAAAATGTAAAATTTCTTATTCGTCAGTGATGTCTGAATAGGGGCCCACCTGTCTCACAAACATTATATTGGCAGATTAGAAACACCTCCCAAAAGGAATTGTGCCCACGAAGCATACTTGAAATACTCTGCTCGCCCCCATGAAAACAGTTTTATCCCACAAAAGGGTTATTATCACTAAGCCCGTCCCATTTTAGTCACTCACTCACACATCAAGTACAAAGTTTTCACATAAAAGATGTATAATAAAGATTAATTAATTAACATATTGTGATATTTTCCTAAGCGTAGTACTAAGTAATTATCCAACAAATCATATAGTCTATTGTTGAGGTCCTATGGTTATCCTGGAGCAGGATATATTCAAGTTCAAGGTATGGCGCAATCACAAGTGTGTATAGCTAAGCAAGCATTTAAAATATTTTAAAATAAATACGCATAATTATATTGTTTAAAATCAGGCTCTACAGGGTTGTGGTTATAAAATATAGGATAAATATGATCAACATCAGGTTAGGACTGAACTTCTTAATTATGGTTTTCTAATCCTTCCATTGGTCTTCATCATAATCCGGGTCTTCAGTGTCCTCGTACATGTCTTCGTCAAATATACAAAAATTAACATCAAATAATTAAATAGAAATAAATTCAAATAAAATACAAACTAACTCGATTATTTTTTTGGCGTGGAACTAAATCCAAGAATTAATATTGGATGATCAATAATTTATATAAATTTAGGAACAAGAATCGGCTCAAACGGAGTTTGGACGGATGATACATTTATTTATTTATTTGCAAGGGATGATACATTTATTTTGCAAGGCTGGCTGTTGGTTAAATCCGAAAGATGGACCCAGCGTCCATAGGACGAAGACAAGGAAGATGGGCCCTGTGTTTCGATGGGCTTTCGTGGGCTGGATCGCAAGGTTGAGGAGAAAGGCCTTCAGCCTTGTGGAAAAGAGAAAGAAAAGAAAAAGGAAGGGGTGATTTGGGCTGGGCTGGTTTGGAAGAGAGGGATCTCCAGGGATCATCTCCACAGCGAGGCTTTAGGAATTAGAAACAGGTTTAAACATTTTACCAAGAAAAAGGGGAGTTCAAATTCGAAAAGAGCACAGGCTTAAAAAACTCCAAATAAAATCCAAAAGATACCAAAATGCAACGTAGTGTGTTTATGAATTTTTAAAATGAAAAAAATTATTTTTTGAGGTGAATTTAGCACACTTTTAGTTTACTAATTTTTGTAAATTCATTTTTTTTTGCCATTTTATAAATTGTAGCACAACACGGGGTGTTACAGGAAGTAATTTTTTTTTGCGACGGGTTACAGGAAGTAATGTGACTAATACATAATTGTCGATTTGTGTTAAAATTACTCCTTTTGTCTTAAATTACGTGTTGCTTTATGTTTGTCTCTTAAATCAAACTTATATATTTTAACCATAAATTTCTAAATTTCATTTAGGTTAAGGATGTTTGACTTATGTTTTTAGATAATTACAAGGAACACTTTTATAATATATAATTCATATGTTATCAAACTACACAAATTCGTAGAAGTCATTTGGTCAAAAAATAGAGAAGTACAAAAAAAGACAAGGAAATTGAAACAAATATAGTAAGAATTAAATGTCAGAGTCAGTCAATTACAGAACCTGTAGTGATTTAAAACAAAGTTAGTATTCAATTTTATATAAAATTTATTTAAATCGGCTACTTACGAATGTTGTTCCTAGTTTTTAAGAAGTTCATACGCATCTATATCACAATTTTATTAGCAAATATTGATACACACAATAATATAGTGCTAATAGCTACTCCTGGGGTGCTGCCTTCTGCTAAATATTAGGACAACAACTTTACAATTTTGAAGCAAATAGTGAAGTTATAAATGTTGGCAAGAAAACCTCTAACAGCTTTTAGTAAGCCTTTAGCTATATGGTTTATAGCAGGAAATCAATGCATTTAACTCAGATCGACTGGCACAAAATCTGGACTCTTAATGTCACCCTGCCAACCTCGGGGACTATAAATGGGGCCTAATGCATACCTCAATCTTCATCCCGGAAGAAAGAAAATCAATCCATTGAAAAAAGGTCTCCTAACATATTGTTGTGCATAACCGAGCAAACTTAGAAAAGATGTCTTACACGGTAAAGGCTGCCATCGTGCTCTTCCTCACTGCACTTGTCAGCATACAAGTACACAGAGGTAACATATCTTGTACAAGTTATACTTTGTTTGTAGCATTTCATATTGAAAAGCAATAGTGAAACTACAATATGATACTTAAAACACTACACAAATTGATAGCAATTTTCTAATATTCACATGCATATTTAAATGCAGGTGACGCAAAGGGGCCATGTCCGTAATCACGCAGAGGGAGACAGGGAAGGTTGTTGGTGGGAAGGCACAATACCAAGTGACCATCGCGAACAAATGTTCATGCCCACAGGCGAACGTCAGAGTGCATTGTGACAAAATCGACACCGTGGAGAATGTGGACCCGACCAAGATCCGCCGGATTGACAGTGAGACCTTTATCATTGCGGATGGCAAGCCAATCACCTAGGGATCGCCGGTGATCTTCACCTATGCCTTTGGAGTGCCTCAGAATTTCCCTGTCATCAGCGCAAAGCCACAGTGCTGATTAGATGATAGAGCTGGCAGAGATGTGGATGTTGACTGGTGGACATACTTGTATGTCCCTTATAGTTACATGATCAGAACGTGGACAACAAGGAAATAAATGCCTCTGTTCGTCTTAACTCTGAAATGTGATTATGATTTGTAATCGAATCCTTTTCCTTTTTTTTGTTTTCAGAAGGGACAAAAAGAGTTACGCCTAGTCAATAATGGGGAGAAATATGAAATATCCCTTGCATTTGCGGTTGCCCTGAGCTCTGCTTCTGGGTCCTTGTGAACAAAACATTCTCTCTCAAATGAATGGGCAGATCGAGCACCTGCCAATTTCCCTTGAGAAAAAACAAACCAGCATGTCATCTCGATCGTAGGAAAGATAGACCGTAGTGCAATTGAGATGCAGGGTGATGTCAGACTGGATGAAGACTCTTGATCTGCTTCCAATCATATTATGCGAATCTTGCGTCATTCCCTTCTTGGAGTCATCGCCAAGAGGTTTCAGCATCATCTCAGTTCAAGGTGTTGTGAAATTCTGACATTTTCGTTAATTACAAAGGCGAGTGAAGTACTGTGGCTGCAATTTCTTGTGAGATTTTCAGCGCAAACTTTATTCAGAGTTATCGTGGATCTTTGATTATGCTCACGTTCTTTTTTACAACTTTTGAAGGTTCATCAAGATCTAGTTAATCCTAAAGAAAAGACATTTTAGGCCAATAACTACAAGCTAGTATTGCGAAGCCATGGACTGTTTAGTGGTCTCGAGCTAAAGAATTATGAGTTTTTTTCCCTTTATTGAAAAGGGTGGGAGGGGGGTTCGGTGGTTTTCTCGGTCTCTGTGAGAAGGCTTTCTTCTTATATGAATACCGCGAGAGGAGGTTGTAAGGATCGTGTGACCGAGAGGGGGGGTGAATCGGGCACACCATGAACTAAAACTTTTTGCACTTCTAGCTACTCTTTCTATTTGCACAAGTAAATGATACATAACTAGAGAGTATGTGTGCACTATGTGATAGTGATCAAGCAAGGATAACCATGTGCTAGGACTTGTACGTGCTAGGACTTGTACATGCTAGGAGCAAGGTATACAAGAGCATATAGAACAACCTAGCATATGTCGATATACAAGATAAGCTCAACAAGTCCTACACATGCTAGTGTATAAGATAAAGGCACTCAAGCATTCTAGCATGCATATGGGTAACACATACGGAAGCTCAAGCTAGTGATCATGATAACAAGATAGATACAACATAAAGCATAACAAGATCACTAGATGATATCAAGCAAGTGTATGAGCTATGAGCAAGTAAGTACACATAAGGAAAGCGCATATCACTAGAGATAACATAGAGCTAGCACACGGAAACAATCATCAAGCAATCATATGATAAGCACAAGATCTACTACATGCATATAAGATAAACAAGATAGTAAGTGAAAGTAGTAGAGAGTAAGAGTAATAGATTGCTCATCGATTTTTCTCGTGGTCTCGGAAGGATGGCGCCTTCCCCTACTCCACGTTGGGTCACTCCCGCCGGAGTCTCGACCCCGTCCCTCCGCTCGATGGCGATCCCCTCTAGAGCACACTCCACCCTTTAAGCCGGTGATGTCCCCTAAGAGCACGCTTCACTCCTCGAGTGAAGTCACGGGCTTCACCCCGCCGCACACCGGCAATGCTCTCCTCCTTGGAACCATCCACCGCTCTTGAGTGAAGTCGCGGGCACGTCCCGCCGGGCTTCTCCCGGGTACTCCTCCGAAGGTAAGGCTCCGCACTTGATGCGTGCCAAAGGGCGCTCCACTAGTGATGCTTCTTTCGCACGGGAAGCTCCAAGAACGTGTACAAACTTGTGTCGGCTTCCACACTCTCTTTGGCAAGCTCAACACCGATGCCTAACCGGTCTAGGCCTTGCCATAGACCAAGGGTAACAAACCAAGACCGCCTCCCTATGACCACACTAGTCCTAGAGGTGGATGGATGCTCTCAACCCTCTCAAGCACTAAGCTTTCTTCTCCAAATCTTCTCCATGTGCTTCTCCTCTCTCTCAAGCACCAAGATTTCTCTCCAAAGCCTCTCCATGTGCTTCTCTTGCATCCTCTTGGCTCCCACTGTGTTTCCCCACTGATAACAATGGCCAAAGGCACCCCAAAGGGTCAAGCAACCGGCTATATATAGGCTACCAACCCAAAACTAGCCGTTGCTCAAAAGTGCCCTGCGAAACTAGAGACCGTACAAAGGACCGTACTGTCCGGTCTCCATTAGACCGTATTGTCCGGTCTCTATTTCCAGGCGCATCTCCATCTTCTTCTTCATCTCCAATGAAGACCGTACTGTCCGGTCCCTAGGACCGTACTGTCCGGTCGATTGTCCGGTCTTCATTTCTTCCACTTCCAGAAACTTCAGCTTCTCTGTCTGGAATACTCCAATAGAGACCGTACTGTCCGGTCCCTAGGACCGTACTGTCCGGTCAACTGTCCGGTCTCTATTCTTCAACTTCCAGAAACTTCAGCCTTTCTGTCTGGATTTCCTCTGTAGACCGTATTGTACGGTCTCCATGATCGTACTGTCCGGTCTCCTCTGACTTCGCAGTTTCGATCTTCTTCTTAATCCTTTCTTCGACTCTTGCTTCCAAACTTCATCCACTTGGCTCCTCTTCTCCTCTGATGTCACCCTAGTGCCTGAGAGACTCTTTGAGCATCCACATACCTCTACCACTAGTGTGACCTAAGAGAAACGACTCGATCCCCCTTGATAGTCCGGTTGTTCCTATGGACTCAAGCCTACATCAACACCAAGCCACACTTGCTTGGATCTAGCATGTCCTTAGCCTTGATCCATCTTCTCAACCGCGACCTCCATCAAGTCCTTGATCCTATGTCGTCATCCATCGTCGAGGAAACCATTCACCGGGATATAGAGAATAGGTTGACGCACTCCTTCAATGACGAAGCTTCTTCATTGTGACCTAAAGAATATGCATGTACACCTTTCCTACATCCAAAGATGTTAGTCACAATGATCTAGTTGTCACAAAGGACAACCCGACCGAAGCATCATATAATGTGCATAAGATATGAAACAAGAACATCATCACATAATAGACAAGATCATCATGGTATAGGATATAAGGTAAGACCAACATGATGATCAAGAGTATGTCAAGTATATAGAGGAACACATGACATACTCACCTTGTCTCTTACCTCATGTGCGTAGTAGTTACCTCGTAGGGTAGTCCTCATGTTCACTTCTTATCTTTATCAACTTCCTTGCAACCTTTGAGGTGTTGGCACTCCAATAGTATATCACTACATCCATGAGACTAAACATCTTGCATACTAGCAAACCTTGTTAGTCCCATTGACCATGTTGACATCAATCACCAAAACCTATGAACCATGCTCTACGTTCATTGATCTTACAGAGGTCAATCCCCAGGGGTCGAGTTTTTTTCCCCTTTATTGAAACCAATATGGCTCTGTTCTCGTTGTTTGTTTTTATGTTTATTGGCCTTTGAGGTGCAATGGTGGGAACATTTTTTCATCATAAAATAAAGCTTCCCTTTGTTAGAAAAAATCAAGCGACCAAAATAGCTGATTTAGCCTTATCCTCAAAAAGAATTTATCTACAACTTATACTTGTCATGTAAATGCATGTACCAAACCCTCTACCATGCTAGATGTAGGAAATGAAATTTAAATAAACCACACGAAGGGTAAAGGATAACAAAAAGCATTTTGGATCTAGCGTTGCATGGGAAATATATATAGTTACAAAAAAATTCAATGTACACATAATGTTATTTCATATCCAAATAAATATGATTGAAAAGGAAGTACTTATTTTATTTTATTTTAGATCAAAGGAAATACTATTAAATGTACAATGATTTTCAGCAATGGCTATGTTTTAGGGAAACTACGTTGAGGCCCATCGACAACTGAGGGAAATTGGGCCGCGAAAGGCCGAAACAGCCAACGTCGAGAGAAAGGGACGCAGGCATGGCCCAAGCGGGTTGGAGATATTCACGGGAGTAATTTCCACGCGTCGTACTGAGGGGGGGCCACGGATTCCTTTTTTACGAAGAGAGGTTCGGCTGTCCTACCAGTTGCCATTTGCCATCGCTGCCTCTCGCCTCAGCGCAGAGAGATGACGAGCTCGAAGTCCTTCCTCCGTGCAGTCTTCGTCATCGCGGCGATGGCAATAGGCGTAGGCGTCGCAGCTGCCAGCATCCGCAACGACTTCAGCGTCAAGGGGGACACCCGGAATGCCGTGTTCAGCGGCGACGGCAACGCCGTCGCCTTGAAGCTTGTGAGCAGTTCTTCAGGTGACTTTTTTTTTTTTTTTTTTTGCGAATTAGTTTTTCAGGTGACTAGCTGCTTCCGATCTTCCACCAGCTAGTTCCTGTTGATCTATGGTCGATGCGCTGTATGTATACTAGTGGCATGTGCGGTATGCATCTCCTTTCCTTTTTCGTATACTTAAAATGACATCAGAAGAGCATACTTCAAAAACCGATGAGCATGTTATACGTACGTACATGTACTGATTCTTTCCTTTTGGTTTTTTCTTGCTCATACCACATAGTAACCTATACATGTATGCTCGGAATGCAACAACGGCAATGATATTGTTGATATTTGAACAATGGCAACAATGCCTACTAATTTTGGCACATTCACCCTTAGTCCTTTATTTTCATTGGTAGCATGATCTTCTGCTTTGACAGGTATTCTTACATAAGAACTCGATCAAAGCTAGTTTCAATCTTAAAAGGGCTATAATATGGCATTAAACAGTATTACTTTTGCATCCTGCAATTACGACATCTCATTTTGTGACATACTAATTGGGTTATAGTATATGAAACAGAACAACTGAGGTCTCATAGATCACAGTACAATAAGAATAATGCCATCAGAAGAACAACATAGGGCCCACCAAATCTAAATTCCATGCATCCATTAAGCTTCTGAAATGAATTATATGTGTATCGGAGGGTAATGAAGAAGGTAGAATGAGCTAGTGCGCTGACAGTGTAAAAAAGAAGTCATTGATAAGATGCAAAGCTACGTATGAAACCGATTCGATACCACCCTGCAGATTACACTCAAAAACAATGATTTACAACTGCACAAAATTGCCATGGTGGCTTAAACTGATCATAAGTGTAGCCAGAGTTACAAAATCCTTGCTATCAATGCAAATCACATATAGAAACGTTTGGTGCCGACCTTCCTATACTTTCCTAGTGCGGGGATCTGCCACCTACCTGAGCTTCAACGCCTTATCTTCCTCGGAAGGGCCGGCGGCAATTGGAGGGAGGAGATGGGCAGAGCAAAACAGAGGCTGGAAACGGAAGCCTAGTGAATAGCAGTAGTAAATATGCTAATACACCTCATGCAAAGTAGAAAATCAGTAGCGCACATAGAGTATAGGAGGCAAACTGGCGACGTCAGATATTAATTAATCAGACGGTCATTTTCATTCTTTATTACGGACGTGGAGCCCGCATTTTTGTCATAATTCTTTTTTTTCGAACAATGAGCAGGAGCACTGCTCTTTCATTTAAGAGGAATTAGAAGTACATGTTCAGAGTTTTGATTCTTGTATTACATAAATATATGGTAGCAACCACTACTCATAGCAGGCATAATCAGTTTATTAGCTGCTCACTGCTCGTACCCCCGTAGGCTAAATCCCTGAGCTTCATCTCGTCCTTGATCAGGCCAAAAACTTGACATGGCTGTTGTTGATGAAAAATCCTTCTATTTCTTTCCTTCCAAACATTCCAGGCAGTATACATGATGATAGCAGCCCTTTCTCTCTTGGTTCTTGTGCTAATGGAGTTCATGCTATCATTCCACCAATCCTTGAAACTTTGATCAGTGCCTACATTTGCATAAATTGCTTCCTGTTTCCATGAGTTGACTTGGTGCCAAACCTCCTTCGCAAATGGACAATGCAAACATAGATGGCTTACTGTCTCCTGTTCTTGATCACATAGCGGGCAAATTGGGTTACACTCCCAGTTTCTCTTTATCAATTTGTCCGCTGTTAATACCCTGTTCTGTACAGCGAGCCAAGTGAAAAACTTGTGCTTTCCTTCTGACTTTGCCTTCCATATCGCCCTTGCATCAAACTGACAGTGCTCTCCTTGGCATTGGATGTCATATGCTGATCTTGCGCTGTACTGGCCGTTTGGAGTCCATCTCCATACAATTGTGTCCTGTTGCTCATTTAGATGAACCTGCTGTATGAGATCCCATAAGTGAATGAACTCATAGATTGTATCAGCGTCTTGCATTCTCCATAGTCCTCTCGTCCAGTTATCTCCTTCCAACTCTTCTCTTACTGTCCTATTTTTGCGCCAAGCCAATTTATATAGCCTTGGTGCAATATCCATTGGTGCCTTCCCTTGCAGCCAAGAAGATTGCCAAAATTTTGCTTTTCTCCCGTCCCCCACCGTGACAATTGTGCTTATTCTGAATAGTTGCCTGTCCGTCCCATCGCAAGGCAGAATAGTGCCCACCCATGGCCGATCCGGTGCTGTCCATTCAAACCATAGCCACCTTAACCTCAAGGCCCTTCCAAACATGGTAAGGTCTAACACCCCCAGACCACCAAATTTCTTTGGCCTTTTAACTTTCTGCTAATTGACTAAACAATGACCTCCATTGGCTTGCTATCGTACGTGTACGCATTGCAGGGTGTGTGCTCAGCTCCAATGATCAGTTCGTGTTTGGGAGCGTCTGGGCTCGCATCAAGCTCGTCCCCGGCAACTCCGCTGGCACCGTGACAACCTTCTACGTGAGAGACTGTTCACCTATCCTGCATGATATATCTCCGTTCTCTTTTTTTTTTTTTGATAAAATATATCTCCGTTCTTGACGTCATAGATTGTTTAACATCATCAGTCAATATAGATCACTAGCTAGTCTGATTCCCCGGCCGGTCCTTCGCAGATGTCGTCCATTGGTTCTGACCACGACGAGATCGACTTCGAGTTCCTTGGCAACGAAACAGGCCAGCCCTACACCCTGCAGACGAACGTCTACGTCAACGACGTCGGCGGCAGAGAGGTGCAGTTCCGACCGTGGTTCGACGCCACCGCCCACTACCACAACTACTCTATCTCCTGGGCCCCATGCACGATCGTGTACGTAATTAAGCAGAGATCGATCGCCATATATACTATAGCATGCATGAACAGGCTAGCTAGCGGCAGCTACCGACGAACACATGATGATCCAATCGATAAACATTCGCAGGTGGTATGTGGACGGCACGCCCATCCGCGTGTACCGCAAGCACGACGGCGTGGACTTCCCGACGCGGCGGCCGATGTTCGCCTTCGCCACCATCTGGGCGGCGGAGAACTGGGCGACGCAGGGCGGCCGCGTGAAGACGGACTGGTCCAAGGCGCCCTTCGTCGCCAACTACCATGACGTCGTCCTCGACGTCTGCAAGTGCACCAATGGCGGCTGTGCCAGCAAGTGCCGGGCGGATGAATGCAGCTTGCTGAGCGATGCAGAGGTGGGGAAGATGCGCGCGGTGCAGGGGAACTACAAAATCTACGACTACTGCCACGACCTGATCCGCTTCAAGGGTCATCTGCCGATCGAGTGCAGCTTGGCGCAGTAGTGAAATAATGAAGTTATTATGTATCTGTGTATCTCTGGCTATATATAGGACCCTGTACCCACCCGTTTCTTCATTCCAAAAGAAAACCAATCACTTGTAGTAATTTCGGCAAGCACTAGATCCATAGCTATGCTGTTGCACCCAGCAAATAGGCCAAGTAAAATAGCTTACATCACCAGGGCCACCATCTTACTCTTCCTTGTTACTCTTATCAGCTTTGACGTACATGAAGGTAATTTACATTGTACTTTTGACAAATTATACTTCCTTTACGTCGAAAGATCTATCCGATGCACACGACCCTTTTAGGTTAGCCCAAAGAAAATTTATAGCCCCTTCTAAGGTGGTTGTTGAAACAGGCTTACATCCCAACCAGCAATTTTTTTTTGTGCACTTGCAATTATTATTGAAGAATTAAAGGGAGTACTATTCTATAGGTTTGGTGCATTAAAGGAATATAGGAAGGCAGTGCCATGTCGTTCTCATCTTAACCTCTAATTCCAGATTTAACAATAGCGATTAGCCTCTAAAAAAACAGCTCGTGGTTCCCAGGTCTTCTGTGGCCCACGTTAGGCCCAATTAGCAGTGTCATCATCTTCCTCAAGAAAAAAAAAACACCGTTTTCCCCACGCATCTCTCGCACCTGTGAGTTTTATGCAAGTTTAAATTTTAAATAGTTTTATCTTTTAGGTGATTTTGCACACTTTGCTTTTAGTTTTTTTTGTAAGTTCTAAAATTTCTTAGTGATATTTAAATGGTAGCAGAAGACGGGGTGTTACAGGAAGTAGTGTGACTAATACATCATTGTCGATTTGTGTTAAGAATTATTCCCTTCGTTTTAAATTACTTGTTTTATGTTTTCCTTAAAGTAAACTTAATTTCTAAAATTTCATATAGATTAACGACGTTAGACTTCAGTTCCTCACAAGGAACACTTTTATAATATATATAATTCATATGTTGTCAAACTTCACAAATTCGTAGAAGTCATTCGTTCAAAATAGAAAAGTACAAACACAAAACAAAGAAATCGAAACAAAGGTAGTACTAAATTCTATATAAGGAAAATCCATTCTACTCTCAAGTGTAGCTAATCCTTGGCATTGTGCTTTTAGTGATTATATATCTAATCAAGTCGACGGCGGGGCGCCAGCGGTGACTTTGTCAATCTTGAGGATTTGCCAGCTTAGTCTTCGAATATGTTCATAGGGTGAGTGTGCATGCGTTGTGAGTGTCTGGGTCGTGCTGTGTAATCCCAAAAAAAAGGGCGTAACTCTTTTTGTTCTGAAAACGAAAAAACTGAAAAGGATTCAATTACAAGATTGCAAATCATCATCGCCTAGCGCTCGATGCCCGAGCGGTCAGCGGAGATGCTCCGGGAGCGTTGCTCCCGTGAGCGCGCGACCCGGGTTCGAGGCGCAGGCACCCGCGGCACTGTAGCTCGCTACAGTGTCACACGCACTGTAGCACATGTGGCTGAAATATGCCACGCTGTAGTGCGGAGTAAAAAAAATCCCCTCGTCCTCCCCGGGTCAAAGCACATGGTAAAGACTCGCGCCGGAGCTCACAACGGCCAGCTGAGTCCCTGTGTGTACGATCGGGGAGGAGGTTCGGGGGTTTTCTCGACCTGCGTGAGAGGTTATTCTCCTTAGTAAAATGCCGTTAGGGGCGGTCTTCCCCCGCAGGTCGAGTTTTTAGATTGCAAATCATCACATTTCAGAGGTAAGACAAACAGAGAATTTTATTTCCTTCTTATCCACGTTGTGGTCATGTTACTAGGAGTCTAGGAGACATACAAGTCATGTCCACATCTCTACCAGCTCTATCATCTGGTCAACACTGTGGCTTGGCACTGACGACAGAAAAATCCTGAGGCGTTCCAAAGGAATAGGTGAAGATCACCGGCGATCCCTTGATGACCGGCTTGCCATCTGCAATGATAAAGGTCGCGCTGTCAATCTGGCGGATCTTAGTTAGGTCCACATTCTCCACGGTGGTGATTCCATCGCAATGCACTTTGACGTTCGCCTGTGGGCATGAACATTTGTTCGCGATGGTCACTTGGTATTGTGCCTTCCCACCAACGACCTTCCCTGCATTTGTCAGACCCCATTTCTGGAATCTACTGTGCATCCTGTATCAGTCCCTAGATCAGTAGCTGATACGCACAAGAACACAGATATGATAATCAAAAGCATACTTCGAATAGATAAATAAGTAAGATACCTGATACAAGACCCTTAGCGGCGGTACGACAAGGATTCAAAACCATCCAAGTCCATCCGACCAACTAACGGTGAAGCAGACAGCGGAAATCTTGGCCCAAAACCACAAGCAAACTTGAGAAGCAGAACCGAAAACCCAATCGTCGTCGTTATCTACGAAGTCTTCACCTACTAAACCAACGATTGCAAACACGTGAGTACATAAGGTACTCAGCAAGCCCTACACTACACAAGGATATATATATATATACATGCATATTTAGTCTTAGCAAGGAACAGGCTGTATGGTTCATTCTGCAGCAAGCAGATTTCATGCAAGGTTCACTAAAGCAAGTGAAGGAATTCTTAGATAAAACAGAGAAGTAACTGTCAATATTTTAGTTGGTTGGCCCTGGGGGAGTATGAAGCATTCCCGCCAGTTCCCAAGTTTTAGTTGGGCCTTCTGACCTCAATTGGTTATACCGACCCGGCACACTTGCCATCACTTCCAAAACACGAGCAGACTACTGCTCACTCACACTTCAAGGAATGAGAGGTGGCTAATCATATCGAACTCAACAAAGATGCGTCATATGCCGTGACAACGTCCATCCGGATGAATTTTACACTCTGCAGAGGTTGTACATCTTTTCCCACGGGCTATGCACTCTTGATCGGAGAGTAACATAACGCTCAATCCATCTTCTCCGAGTACCACACACAATGCCACCAACGAACCATTACTGACCCAGGGACTTAATAAGCGACTATATGTAGTCAATGGCCCAATGGCCAAGTCAGACAACGACCAATTAAGATATCGTGTCGGCTCCTGGTTGCTCGTTTGCGCTACTGCTCTCCAGGTGGATCAAAGTGGTAGGCACCAAGAAGGTAGGGTAAGTCCTTCCCATACAGGTTCCGTGGTAGTACGAGAATCATCTTGTTAAAGGTTGAATGAACCGGTCCTTATGTGGCCGGGCAAGCACCATGTCTCCCACACTAGGGGACTATCACACAATCCATTATGCCATCAATCACTTACTAATGGCCTTGCCCGCAGTCCAACCCATCCCATCACCGTCACCATCATCATCACCTAACACAGTTATGCTACTCCCAACCCTAATATTACGCACACCACCAAACTCATTTAACACATTTATAAAGCATAATATATGAGTACGGTGTGGCAATGTAGAAACATTGCGGGGTCCTAAGCAGTTCTAGAAGCAAGGTGAACGTGCCATCATAGAAATGATGGAACTATCCTAGGGTTATCAAGGTGACAGGTATATCAAGGGGAAACAAGGATTCAGATATCAATGCCTAAGTAACAGACATCAATATCAATAAGCAAGTAGGACCATAACTACACAATCAGTAAATTAACAAGTAATGCATAATACGAGAATAAGCTATATAGGTGCATTGCGAAAACAGTAGGTTCAATCATGATCAAGGAGAAGTAGAGCTTGCCTGAAAACGCTATCCTAATCTTCC
Organism: Eragrostis nindensis; assembly: GCA_012490785.1. Taxonomy (NCBI): domain Eukaryota; kingdom Viridiplantae; phylum Streptophyta; class Magnoliopsida; order Poales; family Poaceae; genus Eragrostis; species Eragrostis nindensis. The sequence goes on along the minus strand of JAAXCT010000120.1, from coordinate 781,506 downwards.
GATTCTTGGTCTTCAGATCTTCTGTCGAAGTGGATGTCTTCGAGTCCTCCTCTTAAGCTTGTATCTTCTGACTCGTCCTCGTGCTTGGATTCTTCAACTCATCCTCGAAGCTTGGATCTTCTAGATCTTCCTTGAATTCTCCTGGCTCTTCCTCGGACCTCACGTAAGCTAGCGCATAAAAACATTACGTATAAACAACTACCGCAAAAGAAATAAGAATCGAAAAGAACCAATAAGATCCAATTAACATCCAATAAAAAGAACCGATAAGAAGAATCAATAAAACTCCAAGAAGATGACTAGGGTTATGCAGTGCACATTTATTTATGAAAGATTATTTATTACAAGTTATATTCATGGCCTTATAAGGGCCATATTCACCTAGACAAACTAGTAATTATTTAGTTTCTCTTAAAAGAAACGAGGATGCAAGGTTTTGCATGGAACTTTATTTACTGAAACTTTTAAGGTGAGGATGATGAGATGCACATGCTTTATTGATGGTGATTGCGTGCATATCTAATATGTAAGTTTCTATATTATCTCTGTTAAAGATCATGCATGGTTATTTAGGGATGTATGAGCAAATGCATCAGGTTATATTACAATTATTCCTATTTATTACATGAGATACAAGCAGGAGGTCAAGGCTATATTAAAGTAAAACTATAGCCTATGCTATGCAATGCATGACCCATTAGTATGTACGGTATGCAATCTAAACATGATGTACATCCATGATGATGCTTAGATGTAGCTATTATGAACATGCAAGCAATTGTTTAATTATATGAACTACGCATTGCGAGGATATGAAAGGATGCACTTATATGCAAGGTTAGGTATGCAAGCGTTTAAGGAACTTACATGCATAAGTTATTAAGATTAGTTACTTTCTGATTTACGTTCTCTACATGCCATCTATTTAAGGAAGGTTACTAAGTTATTTTATATGTATGAGTGCATGAACAAAATATGAATAAAAGCATGCTATGCATAAGTTCTTAGGGTATTATGATAAGCGTTAGCTTTTACCATACGTATGTGCATGTGATCCTATATACATTTATATGAAAGTGCATATGTTTATGATAAGCGTGTATGAGTTGCTGATATGACCGTGACACGTGCATATGACCATGTATGGTATGGATGCACAATTGCAATTAAAAGAGCAATGAACAATAACTCCGATAAAACCAATGGAAGACCGCATAAGACAAGATTGATAACTCAAATAGGTTGGGTGGAAGTTGATGGTCAGCACGGGATTAGGTTCGATTATGTGATAGCTGTGCTAGGTTAAGGTTGATCACGATGAAAAGAGGTTGCTACTGATAGGTGTGGAACGGTACAACGATATTGGTTAGGTTCAGCACTAAAAGGTGAAAGAAGGCTAGCGCCATGCGAGGTAGAGATTGAATGATTTATCGAGATAGGATTCATCAGGCGAGAGAGAAATTTAGGGTATCGATGGCTTGTAGATCCGGTGTGGAGCTCTAAAGGCAGTACCAAAAGGTGCTACGCGTTGCTACGAACGTGTGAGCGCAAGAACCGCTCAAATCAGAGCTCGGATGGAAAAGATATAGGCGTTTAAAGATTCTAGGGGCTTGTTTGCGAGTATAGAAAGGTTTCTAGGGACTTATCTGTAAAAACAAAAGAGTCCTAGGGACCTATATGTAATTATGGAAAAGTTTAGGGACCTTAGTGTAAAAAGACGAGGGCTAAAGCATAATTACTGACAAGTACAGGGGGGTTTCTGTAAAATACAGGACTGGATGTGATTACAGAAAAGCGTAGGGTTGTTGGTGTAAAAAGGCAGGACCTAAACAGGATTATCATAAAGGTTAGGGGCTTATCTGTAAAATGTACAGGGCTGGGGATTTTCTGGGGTTTTTGGATTTATTTTCCTATTGAAAAAGCGGTGGACTGGGTCCACGGGGTTCGTGGACCGGGTTCATGTCTCGGTTCACGGTGGGCCGGAGCAGTACGCCGCGGCGGCGCTTGGCCGGAACCCTAACCGGCGACGGCTACGATGGCGGAGGGGCGACGGGAGCATGTCGTCGGGATATAGCGCGTGTAGGCGGAGCTGGGACGGGAGCTCGTTGACGACGGCAGGCGCTAGGACGGCGGCGCAGGGTCGCCGGAGCCGGGAAGGCGGCGGCGTGCGAGGGAAACGCGCGTGTGTGCGCGTTTTCGCGAGTGCGTGCTGCCGGGCGGGTGCGCGCTGCTGTGGCGGAGGTGGCGCGCGCGCGAGACGCGCCAGGCGAGGCCGGGGGAGGGCCGTGGCCGAGCTCGTGCGGCGGCGAGCAGCAGCGCGCGGCGAGAGCTAGGTTGCGGCGAGGGTAGGCTCGGGTTAGTGCTCGGAACAGGGTGAGGGAGTGACGGCGACGCTTGAGAGACTGAAAGCGGGGAAGAAAGCTCACCGGAGCGGCGGATCGACGCGGCGCCGGAGTTGGGGAAGAAAGGATATTCCGGCGATTGGGAGGCTGTTGTGCTCGATTGACGGAGCAGTGGTGTTGTGGAGGTAGAGAAGAGGATGACGGGCCTATTATAGGCCAGAGGAGGCGGCCTGGCCGGGAAATATCGCCGGCAACGATATTTCCGGCCGGCGAAGATATTTCGAGTGCATTGAAGGCGAGGAGCTTGCGTAGCGGCTAAGGTTCGCGGTGCTCACGTGGGTTCGTCAGGCCGGCTTTGACGCATGGTCCACGAAGCGGCGCACCTGGACGGCGAGGATAGAGTCGGCGGCGAACTTGTGAGAGCGCGAAACGCGGAGAAATTGCGGCGCCGCACTGCGCGCGTTGACCTCGAGAACGGGCGAGCTGGCGTCACTCCGGTATGGCTACAGGGCCGGGGAAAGAGACCGGGGAGCTGAGGTGGAAAGGGGAGAGGGCACGTCGGCGGCGACGGCTGACGAGCTCGCGGCGACGTGTCTGTCCGAGCTGGAGGAAGAAGACGGCGAGATGGGCCGGGCTGCGACGGGCCGCGCTGGGCCGGAGAGGAAGAAAGGGAGAAGCGGCCCGTGGCGGGAGAAAAAAAAAAGGAGAAGGAAAAGGAAAAGATGGGCTGGGCCGGCTAAGAAAGGAAAAGGATTCGGCCTGATAGAAAGGAAATGTTTTAAACATTTCTGGGTTTTTGGATTTGGCCAAAATCAAATGGACTTCATATTTGAATAGGCTTCAAATTTAAAAAGGAATTGCCTTCAACAAAACACTCCAAATAAAACTATTAAATTCAAAAATGCATATGGTGATAGTTTTACAAATTTAAATTCAACATTTTTTTTTATTCGAGGTGAATTTACTAGGGCTTAGCACCTAATTATTTTAATTTTGTTGTAAATTCAAAAAGCTCAAATTTTTAGTGGATTTTAAATGTAAGCAAACACTTGAGCATAACTTTTATATTCCGAAATTTCCGTTCTAGCTATGTTTGAATTACTTTTACTAGTTTTATTTTAAAAATCTTGATGAGAAGGAAAGAAATAAACAAAAATTTAAAATCAGAGTGATTTTATTCCATTTTAATTTTGATTTGAAATTTGGGATGTTACAGATCTACCCCACTTAAAAGGAATCTCGTCCTCGAGATTCGAACGATCTTCTAGATGGTGCAGCACTTGTCTTGCGTCTTCTTGCTTGACGGTGGTAACATCCAAAATTTTGTCGGAGGCTTCTTGATGTTGCGAGCTTTGATAGAGGATTCTTTCTATCTTTGTGATCTTTGGTACTGCGGACCGATGTAGCAAAGTTCCTTTCTTCAGGGTTGTATGGGGTCCTACCCCACTTAGAGGATCTAACTTGAGTTTCCAAAGATAACGATCCGTTGTTGCTCTGCTTGTCTTATCCAAAGGGTTTAGACTTTTCTTAGTATTCCGTGGGTCGCTTTATCCGAATGCCTTTATTTCCAAATTATCCTCGAAGGCCAGTGTACTAAGACTCTTATCCAGCTCTGGAGGTAAAATCTTCTCCATTGGCGTAGCTTGAAGTGTGTTCTTCTCTGAATCATGATTCTCTTTTGAATCAGGATTCCCTCTTAGAAAACATAGGGATGGACAAAACCATCTGTATCATGTTGTTCGATTGTCCAATCTTATTGAGGTCTCACTTCTAAAACTTAGCGAGCATGTCCGTTCCGTCAGGTAGGCGATTCCGGTGGACTACCCCACTTAAAATGATTTATCTTAGAGAATTCCATCTTAACCTCTTTGTATCCAAAAGAGAAGGGTTCCTGGGTTTCTTTTGCAAACCAGGCATTGTCATATATATCACAATCATTGAATGGATATTAAACATCATCTCATCATATTTTATTTCATAAACTTGTTTACATAGTGGTTCACCATAGACATCCAGGATCTTCCGAGTACAAAGTGACAAGCACAAGTTCTACTACTAGTCCAGAGACTTACTCCTTCTAGATAGAGATGTGTGGTATCTCATGACCGTCTTCAAATATCATTGATGTGGGGAGCTGCAGGAGAATTGGCATGGGTGTCAACATGGTATTGGTCAGCTTGAGGACAGTCTGCTATGTAGTGTCCTTTCTGCTTGCATTTGTAACACTTCCGATGTCCTCGTGGAGCCTTCCTAACATTTCCTTGTAAGGAGGATCTGAGGAACTTCTTCTGTCTTGCCTTCCGACATCTTGGCCTCCTACGCTGATTTCTTGTCAGTTTTTGAGACTTTTCTTTCTGTTTAAACTCATACACATTGATATTCTGCTCTCCATCCGCAATGATATTGTGTTCTTCAACCAGAAGGATATCTTGTTCTCCGTCCTTGTGAGCTATCTCAGTTCCCTGGCTGGGGGCTACACAGGGTCTTCTTTTGTTCGTTTCACCTCTCGCGGCTCGTTCCGCAGGGTCATGATCTTCAGCTGCTTTTGCATTGCTTTCTTGGCGAGTCTGAACTTGGGCGGACTTCTCTGGCGACATCCTAGTTTCACCCGTAGGTATTAGGCAGTGGTTAAAGAAAAGTTGTGGCCTTAAGCTGTTGTTAAGCTGCAACTCAAATTATCAAACTGTTGTTATTATTATTATGCTATTTAGTTTGGTTAGAAGCACACAATCATAGAAGATAAGGAACCAAAGTCAACAAAATCATCGAATCACACAAACAACGTGATTTATTTGTTGATGACTCATGTGTTCGTGCTAGGAGCGAGGTTTAAGGCTTAAAGGTATGATGACTATCGAATTTTTTGATCGTCCTCACACTCGACCAATAGCCCGCTGACCAAAAAGAATCGAGAGGGTCAAGTGACTTAATCGGTTAAAGGAAAACCATTCTTCATAATCCTGCATTGAGGTGCCTTATGGACTTGACGTTGAAAGTTATCCTTGCACTTGTAGCCATGGTCACTACATTCCAGCAGCGTTGAGTTTCTGGACTTGTATTCTTTCTTTACTCGAAGGTAACTCGGGGCATTATTTCATGGCAACACCAATACTTTTATTGTCCACAAACAGAATTACATCGGGTTATTTATACTACAACACTCTTACATAGAGTTTGTAGACATCGGTGTCTGACTTCCTGATGTGTTAAATTGTGGCTTCGATCAAACTTGTTACTCACTGTCTCCTTGTCCGGTAGCTTCCAGGCAATCTGCGGCAAGGTGCCCGCGATTCCGGCACAGATAACACTTCCGATTCGTTCGTGGTACCTTCTTTCCCTGGGGTTTGCCTTTACTGTTCTGTCCAAAAGTATTGGATCTTTTAAAATCAGAAGGTCCTACGCACAGTTTGTTTTTCTTCTTCTTTCGATATCCCTGTTTCCGGGGCGATTTCCATTCCTGTCCTTCATATTTCCCTTGCGGCTCACGTAACTGAGTCTGGTGGCTTTTGTCATCTTCTCGATCTTTCAGTACCCTTTCCAGGTTACCCATCCTTTCTAGCACACTTGCGGTGATAGGGGAGGACGTCTGGCATGTGACATCCATGTTATTCCTAACTCCCTGTTCTTGATACTTTCCTTGTACCCACGGCTGAATTTCTCCAAATGGAGCTGGAACTGGTGGTACTTCATGCTTTAGGCTGGTCTCTGCAGCTCTTGCTTCACGGATTGATTCATAAGAGGGGCAATCAGTGAACTTATGTCCGGGGTCACGACAATTGTAGCATGTCCTCTGTGATCCGGTGCCCTTAGCGGCATTGCCCTTGTTGTTTCTTTTGGGAGCCACATATGGTTTGCAGTAAACCTGGTATAATGTGTTCTCCACTTCTATGGTCTCGTAGTCGGAGTCGTCCATTGGGTTGGAGGTGCCTGTGCAGACATGGCGAGTTGAGAAGTGACTTCTGCGGTTGGTCAGGAGAGGAACAGAAGATTTTCAAAGATGGGGAAGAGGTACTATGGAAGGTTTTGTAACTAGTTTTGAAAATAGTCGTTTTCGAACGCGACAAATCCTAGGTTTTCGTTCTACGGTCAAGTAATGCTCTGATACCAATCTGTCAGACCCTATTTCTGGAATCTACTGTGCATCCTGTATCAGTCCCTGGATCAGTAGCTGATACGCACAAGAACACAGATATGATAATCAAAAGCATACTTCGAATAGATAAATAAGTAAGATACCTGATATAAGACCCTTAGCGGCGGTACGACAAGGATTCAAAACCATCCAAGTCCATCCGACCAACTAACGGTGAAGCAGACAGCGGAAACCTTGGCCCAAAACCACAAGCAAACTTGAGAAGCAGAACCGAAAACCCAATCGTCGTCGTCATCTACGAAGTCTTCACCTACTAAACCAACAATTGCAAACACGTGAGTACATAAGGTACTCAGCAAGCCCTACACTACACAAGGATATATATATATATACATGCATATTTGGTCTTAGCAAGGAACAGGCTGTATGGTTCATTCTGCAGCAAGCAGATTTTATGCAAGGTTCACTAAAGCAAGTGAAGGAATTCTTAGATAAAACAGAGAAGTAACTGTCAATATTTTAGTTGGTTGGCCCTGGGGGAGTATGAAGCATTCCCGCCAGTTCCCAAGTTTTAGTTGGGCCTTCTGACCTCAATTGGTTATACCGACCCGGCACACTTGCCATCACTTCCAAAACACGAGCAGACTACTGCTCACTCACACTTCAAGGAATGAGAGGTGGCTAATCATATCGAACTCAACAAAGATGCGTCATATGTCGTGACAACGTCCATCCGGATGAATTTTACACTCTGCAGAGGTTGTACATCTTTTCCCACGGGCTATGCACTCTTGATCGGAGAGTAACATAACGCTCAATCCATCTTCTCCGAGTACCACACACAATGCCACCAACGAACCATTACTGACCCATGGACTTAATAAGCGACTATATGTAGTCAATGGCCCAATGGCCAAGTCAGACAACGACCAATTAAGATATCGTTTCGGCTCCTGGTTGCTCGTTTGCGCTACTGCTCTCCAGGTGGATCAAAGTGGTAGGCACCAAGAAGGTAGGGTAAGTCCTTCCCATACAGGTTCCGTGGTAGTACGAGAATCATCATGTTAAAGGTTGAATGAACCGGTCCTTATGTGGCCGGGCAAGCACCATGTCTCCCACACTAGGGGACTATCACACAATCCATTATGCCATCAATCACTTACTAATGGCCTTGCCCGCAGTCCAACCCATCCCATCACCGTCACCATCATCATCACCTAACACAGTTATGCTACTCCCAACCCCAATATTACGCACACCACCAAACTCATTTAACACATTTATAAAGCATAATATATGAGTACGGTGTGGCAATGTAGAAACATTGCGGGGTCCTAAGCAGTTCTAGAAGCAAGGTGAACGTGCCATCATAGAAATGATGGAACTATCCTAGGGTTATCAAGGTGACAGGTATATCAAGGGGAAACAAGGATTCAGATATCAACGCCTAAGTAACAGACATCAATATCAATAAGCAAGTAGGACCATAACTACACAATCAGTAAATTAACAAGTAACGCATAATACGAGAATAAGCTATATAGGTGCATTGCGAAAACAGTAGGTTCAATCATGATCAAGGAGAAGTAGAGCTTGCCTGAAAACGCTATCCTAATCTTCCGATTCTTGGTCTTCAGATCTTCTGTCGAAGTGGATGTCTTCGAGTCCTCCTCTTAAGCTTGTATCTTCTGACTCGTCCTCGTGCTTGGATTCTTCAACTCATCCTCGAAGCTTGGATCTTCTAGATCTTCCTTGAATTCTCCTGGCTCGTCCTCGGACCTCACGTAAGCTAGCGCATAAAAACATTACGTATAAACAACTACCGCAAAAGAAATAAGAATCGAAAAGAACCAATAAGATCCAATTAACATCCAATAAAAAGAACCGATAAGAAGAATCAATAAAACTCCAAGAAGATGACTAGGGTTATGCAGTGCACATTTATTTATCAAAGATTATTTATTACAAGTTATATTCATGGCCTTATAAGGGCCATATTCACCTAGACAAACTAGTAATTATTTAGTTTCTCTTAAAAGAAACGAGGATGCAAGGTTTTGCATGGAACTTTATTTACTGAAACTTTTAAGGTGAGGATGATGAGATGCACATGCTTTATTGATGGTGATTGCGTGCATATCTAATATGTAAGTTTCTATATTATCTCTATTAAAGAACATGCATGGGTTATTTAGGGATGTATGAGCAAATGCATCAGGTTATATTACAATTATTCCTATTTATTACATGAGATACAAGCAGGAGGTCAAGGCTATATTAAAGTAAAACTATAGCCTATGCTATGCAATGCATGACCCATTAGTATGTACGGTATGCAATCTAAACATGATGTACATCCATGATGATGCTTAGATGTAGCTATTATGAACATGCAAGCAATTGTTTAATTATATGAACTACGCATTGCGAGGATATGTAAGCATGGACCTATATGCAAGGTTAGGTATGCAAGCGTTTAAGGAACTTACATGCATAAGTTATTAAGATTAGTTACTTTCTGATTTACGTTCTCTACATGCCATCTATTTAAGGAAGGTTACTAAGTTATTTTATATGTATGAGTGCATGAACAAAATATGAATAAAAGCATGCTATGCATAAGTTCTTAGGGTATTATGATAAGCGTTAGCTTTTACCATACGTATGTGCATGTGATCCTATATACATTTATATGAAAGTGCATATGTTTATGATAAGCGTGTATGAGTTGCTGATATGACCGTGACACGTGCATATGACCATGTATGGTATGGATGCACAATTGCAATTAAAAGAGCAATGAACAATAACTCCAATAAAACCAATGGAAGACCGCATATAAACAAGATCGATACTCAAATAGGTTGGGCGAAAGTCGACGGTCAGCACGGGATTAGGTTCGATTATGTGATAGCTGTGCTAGGTTAAGGTTGATCATGATGAAAAGAGGTTGCTACTGATAGGTGTGGAACGGTACAACGATATTGGTTAGGTTCAGCACTAAAAGGTGAAAGAAGGCTAGCGCCATGCGAGGTAGAGATTGAATGATTTATCGAGATAGGATTCATCAGGCGAGAGAGAAATTTAGGGTATCGATGGCTTGTAGATCCGGTGTGGAGCTCTAAAAGCAGTACCAAAAGGTACTCCGCGTTGCTACGAACGCGTGAGCGCAAGAACCGCTCAAATCAGAGCTCGGATGGAAAAGATATAGGCGTTTAAAGATTCTAGGGGCTTGTTTGCGAGTATAGAAAGGTTTCTAGGGACTTATCTGTAAAAACAAAAGAGTCCTAGGGACCTATATGTAATTATGGAAAAGTTTAGGGACCTTAGTGTAAAAAGACGAGGGCTAAAGCATAATTACTGAAAAGCACAGGGGGGTTTCTGTAAAATACAGGACTGGAATGTGATTACAGAAAAGCGTAGGGTTGTTGGTGTAAAAAGGCAGGACCTAAACAGGATTATCATAAAGGTTAGGGGCTTATCTGTAAAATGTACAGGGCTGGGGATTTTCTGGGGTTTTTGGATTTATTTTCCTATTGAAAAAGCGGTGGACTGGGTCCACTGGGTTCGTGGACCGGGTTCATGTCTCGGTTCACGGTGGGCCGGAGCAGTACGCCGCGGCGGCGCTTGGCCGGAACCCTAACCGGCGACGGCTACGATGGCGGAGGGGCGACGGGAGCATGTCGTCGGGATATAGCGCGTGTAGGCGGAGCTGGGACGGGAGCTCGTTGACGATGGCAGGCGCTAGGACGGCGGCGCAGGGTCGCCGGAGCCGGGAAGGCGGCGGCGTGCGAGGGAAACGCGCGTGTGTGCGCGTTTTCGCGAGTGCGTGCTGCCGGGCGGGTGCGCGCTGCTGTGGCGGAGGTGGCGCGCGCGCGAGACGCGCCAGGCGAGGCCGGGGGAGGGCCGTGGCCGAGCTCGTGCGGCGGCGAGCAGCAGCGCGAGGCGAGAGCTAGGTTGCGGCGAGGGTAGGCTCGGGTTAGTGCTCGGAACAGGGTGAGGGAGTGACGGCGACGCTTGAGAGACTGAAAGCGGGGAAGAAAGCTCACCGGAGCGGCGGATCGACGCGGCGCCGGAGTTGGGGAAGAAAGGATATTCCGGCGATTGGGAGGCTGTTGTGCTCGATTGACGGAGCAGTGGTGTTGTGGAGGTAGAGAAGAGGATGACGGGCCTATTTATAGGCCAGAGGAGGCGGCCTGGCCGGGAAATATCGCCGGCAACGATATTTCCGGCCGGCGAAGATATTTCGAGTGCATTGAAGGCGAGGAGCTTGCGTAGCGGCTAAGGTTCGCGGTGCTCACGTGTGTTCGCCAGGCCGGCTTTGACGCATGGTCCACGAAGCGGCGCACCTGGACCGCGAGGATAGAGTCGGCGGCGAACTTGTGAGAGCGCGAAACGCGGAGAAATTGCGGCGCCGCACTGCGCGCGTTGACCTCGAGAACGGGCGAGCTGGCGTCACTCCGGTATGGCTACAGGGCCGGGAAAAGAGACCGGGGAGCTGAGGTGGAAAGGGGAGAGGGCACGTCGGCGGCGACGGCTGACGAGCTCGCGGCGACGTGTCTGTCCGAGCTGGAGGAAGAAGACGGCGAGATGGGCCGGGCTGCGACGGGCCACGCTGGGCCGGAGAGGGAGAAAGGGAGAAGCGGCCCGTGGCGGGGGAAAAAGGGAGAAGGAAAAGGAAAAGATGGGCTGGGCCGGCTAAGAAAGGAAAAGGATTCGGCCTGATAGAAAGGAAATGTTTTAAACATTTCTGGGTTTTTGGATTTGGCCAAAATCAAATGGACTTCATATTTGAATAGGCTTCAAATTTAAAAAGGAATTGCCTTCAACAAAACACTCCAAATAAAACTATTAAATTCAAAAATGCATATGGTGATAGTTTTGCAAATTTAAATTCAACAATTTTTTTTATTCGAGGTGAATTTACTAGGGCTTAGCACCTAATTATTTTAATTTTGTTGTAAATTCAAAAAGCTCAAATTTTTAGTGGATTTTAAATGTAAGCAAACACTTGAGCATAACTTTTATATTCCGAAATTTCCGTTCTAGCTATGTTTGAATTACTTTTACTAGTTTTATTTTAAAAATCTTGATGAGAAGGAAAGAAATAAACAAAAATTTAAAATCGGAGTGATTTTATTCCATTTTAATTTTGATTTGAAATTTGGGATGTTACAGATCTACCCCACTTAAAAGGAATCTCGTCCTCGAGATTCGAACGATCTTCTAGATGGTGCAGCACTTGTCTTGCGTCTTCTTGCTTGACGGTGGTAACATCCAAAATTTTGTCGGAGGCTTCTTGATGTTGCGAGCTTTGATAGAGGATTCTTTCTATCTTTGTGATCTTTGGTACTGCGGACCGATGTAGCAAAGTTCCTTTCTTCAGGGTTGTATGGGGTCCTACCCCACTTAGAGGATCTAACTTGAGTTTCCAAAGATAACGATCCGTTGTTGCTCTGCTTGTCTTATCCAAAGGGTTTAGACTTTTCTTAGTATTCCGTGGGTCGCTTTATCCGAATGCCTTTATTTCCAAATTATCCTCGAAGGCCAGTGTACTAAGACTCTTATCCAGCTCTGGAGGTAAAATCTTCTCCATTGGCGTAGCTTGAAGTGTGTTCTTCTCTGAATCATGATTCTCTTTTGAATCAGGATTCCCTCTTAGAAAACATAGGGATGGACAAAACCATCTGTATCATGTTGTTCGATTGTCCAATCTTATTGAGGTCTCACTTCTAAAACTTAGCGAGCATGTCTGTTCCGTCAGGTAGGCGATTCCGGTGGACTACCCCACTTAAAATGATTTATCTTAGAGAATTCCATCTTAACCTCTTTGTATCCAAAAGAGAAGGGTTCCCGGGTTTCTTTTGCAAACCAGGCATTGTCATATATATCACAATCATTGAATGGATATTAAACATCATCTCATCATATTTTATTTCATAAACTTGTTTACATAGTGGTTCACCATAGACATCCAGGATCTTCCGAGTACAAAGTGACAAGCACAAGTTCTACTACTAGTCCAGAGACTTACTCCTTCTAGAGATGTGTGGTATCTCATGACCGTCTTCAAATATCATTGATGTGGGGAGCTGCAGGAGAATTGGCATGGGTGTCAACATGGTATTGGTCAGCTTGAGGACAATCTGCTATGTAGTGTCCTTTCTGCTTGCATTTGTAACACTTCCGATGTCCTCGTGGAGCCTTCCTAACATTTCCTTGTAAGCAGGATCTGAGGAACTTCTTCTGTCTTGCCTTCCGACATCTTGGCCTCCTACGCTGATTTCTTGTCAGTTTTTGAGACTTTTCTTTCTGTTTATACTCATACACATTGATATTCTGCTCTCCATCCGCAATGATATTGTGTTCTTCAACCAGAAGGATATCTTGTTCTCCGTCCTTGTGAGCTATCTCAGTTCCCTGGCTGGGGGCTACACATGGTCTTCTTTTGTTCGTTTCACCTCTCGCGGCTCGTTCCGCAGGGTCATGATCTTCAGCTGCTTTTGCATTGCTTTCCTGGCGAGTCTGAACTTGGGCGGACTTCTCTGGCGACATCCTAGTTTCACCCGTAGGTATTAGGCAGTGGTTAAAGAAAAGTTGTGGCCTTAAGCTGTTGTTAAGCTGCAACTCAAATTATCAAACTGTTGTTATTATTATTATGCTATTTAGTTTGGTTAGAAGCACACAATCATAGAAGATAAGGAACCAAAGTCAACAAAATCATCGAATCACACAAACAACGTGATTTATTTGTTGATGACTCATGTGTTCGTGCTAGGAGCGAGGTTTAAGGCTTAAAGGTATGATGACTATCGAATTTTTTTGATCGTCCTCACACTCGACCAATAGTCCGCTGACCAAAAAGAATCGAGAGGGTCAAGTGACTTAGTCGGTTAAAGGAAAACCATTCTTCATAATCCTGCATTGAGGTGCCTTATGGACTTGACGTTGAAAGTTATCCTTGCACTTGTAGCCATGGTCACTACATTCCAGCAGCGTTGAGTTTCTGGACTTGTATTCTTTCTTTACTCGAAGGTAACTCGGGGCATTATTTCATGGCAACACCAATACTTTTATTGTCCACAAACAGAATTACATCGGGTTATTTATACTACAACACTCTTACATAGAGTTTGTAGACATCGGTGTCTGACTTCCTGATGTGTTAAATTGTGGCTTCGATCAAACTTGTTACTCACTGTCTCCTTGTCCGGTAGCTTCCAGGCAATCTGCGGCAAGGTGCCCGCGATTCCGGCACAGATAACACTTCCGATTCGTTCGTGGTACCTTCTTTCCCTGGGGTTTGCCTTTACTGTTCTGTCCAAAAGTATTGGATCTTTTAAAATCAGAAGGTCCTACGCACAGTTTGTTTTTCTTCTTCTTTCGATATCCCTGTTTCCGGGGCGATTTCCATTCCTGTCCTTCATATTTCCCTTGCGGCTCACGTAACTGAGTCTGGTGGCTTTTGTCATCTTCTCGATCTTTCAGTACCCTTTCCAGGTTACCCATCCTTTCTAGCACACTTGCGGTGATAGGGGAGGACGTCTGGCATGTGACATCCATGTTATTCCTAACTCCCTGTTCTTGATACTTTCCTTGTACCCACGGCTGAATTTCTCCAAATGGAGCTGGAACTGGTGGTACTTCATGCTTTAGGCTGGTCTCTGCAGCTCTTGCTTCACGGATTGATTCATAAGAGGGGCAATCAGTGAACTTATGTCCGGGGTCACGACAATTGTAGCATGTCCTCTGTGATCCGGTGCCCTTAGCGGCATTGCCCTTGTTGTTTCTTTTGGGAGCCACATATGGTTTGCAATAAACCTGGTATAATGTGTTCTCCACTTCTATGGTCTCGTAGTCGGAGTCGTCCATTGGGTTGGAGGTGCCTGTGCAGACATGGCGAGTTGAAAGGTGACTTCTGCGATTGGTTAGGAGAGGAACAGGAGATTTTCAAAGATGGGGAAGAGGTACTATGGAAGATTTTGTAACTAGTTTTGAAAATAGTCATTTTCGAACGCGACAAATCCTAGGTTTTCGTTCTACGGTCAAGTAATGCTCTGATACCACTCTGTCAGACCCCATTTCTGGAATCTACTGTGCATCCTGTATCAGTCCCTGGATCAGTAGCTGATACGCACAAGAACACAGATATGATAATCAAAAGCATACTTCGAATAGATAAATAAGTAAGATACCTGATATAAGACCCTTAGCGGCGGTACGACAAGGATTCAAAACCATCCAAGTCCATCCGACCAACTAACGGTGAAGCAGACAGCGGAAACCTTGGCCCAAAACCACAAGCAAACTTGAGAAGCAGAACCGAAAACCCAATCGTCGTCGTCATCTACGAAGTCTTCACCTACTAAACCAACGATTGCAAACACGTGAGTACATAAGGTACTCAGCAAGCCCTACACTACACAAGGATATATATATATACATGCATATTTGGTCTTAGCAAGGAACAGGCTGTATGGTTCATTCTGCAGCAAGCAGATTTTATGCAAGGTTCACTAAAGCAAGTGAAGGAATTCTTAGATAAAACAGAGAAGTAACTGTCAATATTTTAGTTGGTTGGCCCTGGGGGAGTATGAAGCATTCCCGCCAGTTCCCAAGTTTTAGTTGGGCCTTCTGACCTCAATTGGTTATACCAACCCGGCACACTTGCCATCACTTCCAAAACACGAGCAGACTACTGCTCACTCACACTTCAAGGAATGAGAGGTGGCTAATCATATCGAACTCAACAAAGATGCGTCATATGCCGTGACAACGTCCATCCGGATGAATTTTACACTCTGCAGAGGTTGTACATCTTTTCCCACGGGCTATGCACTCTTGATCGGAGAGTAACATAACGCTCAATCCATCTTCTCCGAGTACCACACACAATGCCACCAACGAACCATTACTGACCCATGGACTTAATAAGCGACTATATGTAGTCAATGGCCCAATGGCCAAGTCAGACAACGACCAATTAAGATATCGTTTCGGCTCCTGGTTGCTCGTTTGCGCTACTGCTCTCCAGGTGGATCAAAGTGGTAGGCACCAAGAAGGTAGGGTAAGTCCTTCCCATACAGGTTCCGTGGTAGTACGAGAATCATCTTGTTAAAGGTTGAATGAACCGGTCCTTATGTGGCCGGGCAAGCACCATGTCTCCCACACTAGGGGACTATCACACAATCCATTATGCCATCAATCACTTACTAATGGCCTTGCCCGCAGTCCAACCCATCCCATCACCGTCACCATCATCATCACCTAACACAGTTATGCTACTCCCAACCCCAATATTACGCACACCACCAAACTCATTTAACACATTTATAAAGCATAATATATGAGTACGGTGTGGCAATGTAGAAACATTGCGGGGTCCTAAGCAGTTCTAGAAGCAAGGTGAACGTGCCATCATAGAAATGATGGAACTATCCTAGGGTTATCAAGGTGACAGGTATATCAAGGGGAAACAAGGATTCAGATATCAACGCCTAAGTAACAGACATCAATATCAATAAGCAAGTAGGACCATAACTACACAATCAGTAAATTAACAAGTAACGCATAATACGAGAATAAGCTATATAGGTGCATTGCGAAAACAGTAGGTTCAATCATGATCAAGGAGAAGTAGAGCTTGCCTGAAAACGCTATCCTAATCTTCCGATTCTTGGTCTTCAGATCTTCTGTCGAAGTGGATGTCTTCGAGTCCTCCTCTTAAGCTTGTATCTTCTGACTCGTCCTCGTGCTTGGATTCTTCAACTCATCCTCGAAGCTTGGATCTTCTAGATCTTCCTTGAATTCTCCTGGCTCTTCCTCGGACCTCACGTAAGCTAGCGCATAAAAACATTACGTATAAACAACTACCGCAAAAGAAATAAGAATCGAAAAGAACCAATAAGATCCAATTAACTCCAATAAAAAGAACCGATAAGAAGAATCAATAAAACTCCAAGAAGATGACGAGGGTTATGCAGGGCACATTTATTTATGAAAGATTATTTATTACAAGTTATATTCATGGCCTTATAAGGGCCATATTCACCTAGACAAACTAGTAATTATTTAGTTTCTCTTAAAAGAAACGAGGATGCAAGGTTTTGCATGGAACTTTATTTACTGAAACTTTTAAGGTGAGGATGATGAGATGCACATGCTTTATTGATGGTGACTGCGTGCATATCTAATATGTAAGTTTCTATATTATCTCTATTAAAGAACATGCATGGGTTGTTTAGGGATGTATGAGCAAATGCATCAGGTTATATTACAATTATTCCTATTTATTACATGAGATACAAGCAGGAGGTCAAGGCTATATTAAAGTAAAACTATAGCCTATGCTATGTAATGCATGACCCATTAGTATGTACGGCATGCAATCTAAACATGATGTACATCCATGACGATGCTTAGATGTAGCTATTATGAACATGCAAGCAATTGCTTAATTATATGAACTACGCATTGCGAGGATATGCAAGCATGGACCTATATGCTAGGTTAGGTATGCAAGCGTTTAAGGAACTTACATGCATAAGTTATTAAGATTAGTTACCTTCTGATTTACGTTCTCTACATGCCATCTATTTAAGGAAGGTTACTAAGTTATTTTATATGTATGAGTGCATGAACAAAATATGAATAAAAGCATGCTATGCATAAGTTCTTAGGGTATTATGATAAGCGTTAGCTTTTACCATACGTATGTGCATGTGATCCTATATACATTTATATGAAAGTGCATATGTTTATGATAAGCGTGTATGAGTTGCTGATATGACCGTGACACGTGCATATGACCATGTATGGTATGGATGCACAATTGCAATTAAAAGAGCAATGAACAATAACTCCAATAAAACCAATGGAAGACCGCATATAAACAAGATCGATACTCAAATAGGTTGGGCGAAAGTCGACGGTCAGCACGGGATTAGGTTCGATTATGTGATAGCTGTGCTAGGTTAAGGTTGATCATGATGAAAAGAGGTTGCTACTGATAGGTGTGGAACGGTACAACGATATTGGTTAGGTTCAACACTAAAAGGTGAAAGAAGGCTAGCGCCATGCGAGGTAGAGATTGAATGATTTATCGAGATAGGATTCATCAGGCGAGAGAGAAATTTAGGGTATCGATGGCTTGTAGATCCGGTGTGGAGCTCTAAAGGCAGTACCAAAAGGTGCTACGCGTTGCTACGAACGTGTGAGCGCAAGAACCGCTCAAATCAGAGCTCGGATGGAAAAGATATAGGCGTTTAAAGATTCTAGGGGCTTGTTTGCGAGTATAGAAAGGTTTCTAGGGACTTATCTGTAAAAACAAAAGAGTCCTAGGGACCTATATGTAATTATGGAAAAGTTTAGGGACCTTAGTGTAAAAAGACGAGGGCTAAAGCATAATTACTGACAAGTACAGGGGGGTTTCTGTAAAATACAGGACTGGATGTGATTACAGAAAAGCGTAGGGTTGTTGGTGTAAAAAGGCAGGACCTAAACAGGATTATCATAAAGGTTAGGGGCTTATCTGTAAAATGTACAGGGCTGGGGATTTTCTGGGGTTTTTGGATTTATTTTCCTATTGAAAAAGCGGTGGACTGGGTCCACGGGGTTCGTGGACCGGGTTCATGTCTCGGTTCACGGTGGGCCGGAGCAGTACGCCGCGGCGGCGCTTGGCCGGAACCCTAACCGGCGACGGCTACGATGGCGGAGGGGCGACGGGAGCATGTCGTCGGGATATAGCGCGTGTAGGCGGAGCTGGGACGGGAGCTCGTTGACGACGGCAGGCGCTAGGACGGCGGCGCAGGGTCGCCGGAGCCGGGAAGGCGGCGGCGTGCGAGGGAAACGCGCGTGTGTGCGCGTTTTCGCGAGTGCGTGCTGCCGGGCGGGTGCGCGCTGCTGTGGCGGAGGTGGCGCGCGCGCGAGACGCGCCAGGCGAGGCCGGGGGAGGACCGTGGCCGAGCTCGTGCGGCGGCGAGCAGCAGCGCGCGGCGAGAGCTAGGTTGCGGCGAGGGTAGGCTCGGGTTAGTGCTCGGAACAGGGTGAGGGAGTGACGGCGACGCTTGAGAGACTGAAAGCGGGGAAGAAAGCTCACCGGAGCGGCGGATCGACGCGGCGCCGGAGTTGGGGAAGAAAGGATATTCCGGCGATTGGGAGGCTGTTGTGCTCGATTGACGGAGCAGTGGTGTTGTGGAGGTAGAGAAGAGGATGACGGGCCTATTTATAGGCCAGAGGAGGCGGCCTGGCCGGGAAATATCGCCGGCAACGATATTTCCGGCCGGCGAAGATATTTCGAGTGCATTGAAGGCGAGGAGCTTGCGTAGCGGCTAAGGTTCGCGGTGCTCACGTGGGTTCGTCAGGCCGGCTTTGACGCATGGTCCACGAAGCGGCGCACCTGGACGGCGAGGATAGAGTCGGCGGCGAACTTGTGAGAGCGCGAAACGCGGAGAAATTGCGGCGCCGCACTGCGCGCGTTGACCTCGAGAACGGGCGAGCTGGCGTCACTCCGGTATGGCTACAGGGCCGGGGAAAGAGACCGGGGAGCTGAGGTGGAAAGGGGAGAGGGCACGTCGGCGGCGACGGCTGACGAGCTCGCGGCGACGTGTCTGTCCGAGCTGGAGGAAGAAGACGGCGAGATGGGCCGGGCTGCGACGGGCCGCGCTGGGCCGGAGAGGAAGAAAGGGAGAAGCGGCCCGTGGCGGGAGAAAAAAGGAGAAGGAAAAGGAAAAGATGGGCTGGGCCGGCTAAGAAAGGAAAAGGATTCGGCCTGATAGAAAGGAAATGTTTTAAACATTTCTGGGTTTTTGGATTTGGCCAAAATCAAATGGACTTCATATTTGAATAGGCTTCAAATTTAAAAAGGAATTGCCTTCAACAAAACACTCCAAATAAAACTATTAAATTCAAAAATGCATATGGTGATAGTTTTGCAAATTTAAATTCAACAATTTTTTTTTATTCGAGGTGAATTTACTAGGGCTTAGCACCTAATTATTTTAATTTGTTGTAAATTCAAAAAGCTCAAATTTTTAGTGGATTTTAAATGTAAGCAAACACTTGAGCATAACTTTTATATTCCGAAATTTCCGTTCTAGCTATGTTTGAATTACTTTTACTAGTTTTATTTTAAAAATCTTGATGAGAAGGAAAGAAATAAACAAAAATTTAAAATCGGAGTGATTTTATTCCATTTTAATTTTGATTTGAAATTTGGGATGTTACAGCATTCCTCTGCGTGATTACGATGTCTTACAGTTGAACGTCCCCTTGGCATCACCTGCATGTAAATATGCATGCGAATATTAGAAAAAATTGATATCAATTTGTATAGTGTTGTAAGTATCATAATGCAGTTTCACAATAGCTTTTTAATATGAAACTAGTATGGTTGCCTGCGCATTTGCGCGGCTAGAGTTAATTGTTTTCACGGTGATAATAGTATCAAATTTATAAATTGTATATAGGTATTTTGTGATATTTTGTAATAAATTACGTGTATATGCTCTCTCCTACGATCGCATCCCTCGCCTGCTCGAGATGCTCAGCTAGTTGTCACCTTTGCTTGTTGTCCGGCTCAGGCCCGGCCCTAAGCCAGTGCCAATGGGGCGACCGCACTGGGCCTCCGAAAATTAGGGGCCTCCAAATTGAGATACAAGCAGTATACAGGTTCGGCCTGCTGTGCTAGTTTTATTTGCTCCCCAACGAACAGGTCTGCCAAGTGCCAAGGAAACCCAAAATAATCAAGCACCATGCACAGGCCTGGTCTAGCCACGCAAGGCAGAAGCCCACCGGGCTGGCCTCTTTTCCAATAGGCAGGTTTACGTACAGAGGAAGACCAATCGATTCAATCAACTCGACAACACCTCGTCTCCTGCCTCCACCGCCTGCCTGCCTCCTCGACTTCTGGCGAGACGCCGCCGCAGATCGCCGGCCTGCCTGCCCTGCCGGATTGCCAATTTGCCATCGCCGGATCAAGGTTCAAAATCTTCCTCAATCATATTCGCTTCGCTTGTCTAGTTTTTCCTAACAGTTAGACATACTCAATGGTTTGGCTACTTTGTGCATTGAGAAGAGGCTGCTGGATGAGATTGATATTGAATCTATCATTACTGATTTTGCATCTAGAACTGTTAGAAGAAATTGTTTTAAATGATCTAGAGACATTTGTGTTGTCTTTTGTATTTTAAACTTATTAGTGTGAGATTTCGTTAATGGCAATGAGTTTTTGTAATATAGTTGCAATTGATATATATTATCTTGTATTTTTTATGGTGAATGGGGGCCTCCATTTTTTGTTCCGCACCGGGCCACCAAAAAGTCAGGGCCGGCCCTGGTCCGGCTCACTTATTCCTCACGTTGCTCGACTGGTACTTCTGCCCTACTCGTTATTCGTCTCGCCTACTTTTTATCTATTAGGGATATTTTTAGCTATTTTTATAATTTGAATTTAGTAATTTTTTGGACTTATAATGGCTTCCGTCCCGCCTACATTTTAGCTCTTAGGGATATTTTTAGCTATTTTTATAATCCGAATTTAGTTATTTTTTAGACTTATAATGGCATGGTGGGTAATTTAGAAATAAGTGTGAATGATATTTTTGTTTATTTTTGTTTATTATTTCAAATTTAGCCTCTTGTTACTCATAATGGTATGATGGGTAACTTAGAAATAGGTGCAAGGGGTATTTTTGTCTATTTTTTATTATTCCGAATTTAGCTATTTTATAAATATTTATAGGGTTTTTTTTGACTAATTGTTTCATGGTGTGGTGTGCGTGCAATGGAGCTAGAAAGGGCGCGTCAAGGATGCGTGCATAGGTTGGGCTATGTTTATGTGAGCTATATTAGCTCCTGGCCCTGCAACCTGTGAAGAGGGGACACCCACGAAAGTCACCTATGTCGGGGGGCATGGCCCCTGCAAGCTCGTTTCCTTTTTCGTTTGTCCTGACAGTCCTTGTTTGGAAGCGTCTCGGCTCGCATCCAGCTCGTCCCCGGCAACTCCGCCGGGACGGTGACAACGTTTTATGTGAGCAACGATTACCAATCCTTCATGATCTCTCGGTTCCTGACTTCCTAGTCTGATTCCCCTGTCCTTTACAGACTTCTTCCATGGGAGGTAACCACGACGAAATCGACTTCGAGTTCCTTGGCAATGAGACAGGCCAGCCCTACACTCGGACGAACCTCTACGTCAACGACATCGGCGGCAGGGAGGTCCAGTTCCGACGGTGGTTCGACCCCACCGCCTGTTATCACAATTACACCATCTCCTGGACCCCATGCACGATCGTGTAAGCATAGATCACATTTCATTTCCATATAGCTTAATTGCACGAGAATCAATGGAAGCCGTGACGTTTCGCAAAAAAAGAAAAAAAACGGATGTGAAAATTTACAGGTGGTATGTCGACGTTATGCCAATCCGCGTATACCGCAAGCACGACAGCGTCGCATTTCCCACTGGCCGGCCCATGCATGCCTTCGCCAGCATCTGGGCGGCGGGGGACTGGGCGATACAGCGCGGCCGCGTCAAGACCGGCTGGTCCAAGGCCCCGCTCGTCGCCAACTACCGTGACGTCGACCTTGACCTCTGCAATTGCATCAATGGATGCGGCGGCTGTGCCAGCAGCAACTGCCGGGGGGGGAGGTGGACGTCCCCGCACCAGGTTGTTTGCGGAAAAGAAGAGTTGGTCGTAAGAAGTATAAGTGCACTGAGGTCGTGATGGGTGAGAGAGAGCAGAGCCGTGCGTTGGGCTGCAGCACCGCACCGCATCGATCTATCTCGTTCCCAAGACAGAGAAGTTTTTTAGAAGTCTTTGTTTTTTTTTTTTGAGGATTTTTAGAAGTCTCTTTGATATGCTAAAAATATAACTAAACAATCCTTCAGCAGTTCAGCCTTTGTAGAAGGCTTTAACTGTGAGAATAGAAGCATTGGCTTGGATAATAGCAGGAAATCAATACATTACATGATAAGCGTCGCACAGCAGATTGAAAAATAAATATTGACCTCTCATCACCCTGTCAACCTCTCTGGCTATATATAGGGCCCCGTACCACCCATCTCTTCATTCCAAAAGAAAACCTATCACCGCTTGTAGTGAATTCGGCAAGCTCTAGATTCATAGCTAGGCTGGTGCACCAAGCAAATAAGCCAAGAAAAATGGCTTACTCCTACATCACTAGGGCCACCATCTTGCTCTTTCTTGTTAGTCTTATCATCTTTGACGTACATGCAGGTATTTTCCTATGACTAATTATATTCCCTTCACGTCGAAAGATCTATCCGATGCACAAACCTTTTAGGTTAGCCCAATGAAAATATATATCCCGGGTCCGGCCCTTAGATTAGTCATAGGAAGTATCCTCTAAGGTGGTTATTGCAACAGGCTTATTTCCCGAACCGCAGTTATCATTGAAGAAAGGGAGTAGTTTATAGGTTTGATGCATAAATAAAAGGAATAAAGGAATGTAATATGTTTTCTTACGCGCGCCCACGTTCACATATGTATGTAGGTGATGCCAAATATATCTGCCAGGTGTCGGACGTGCATGTGTGGCAGGTGAAGACAGGGAAGACTGTAGGTGGGCAGCCAGAGTACCGGGTGACCTATGATAACCAGTGCTCATGCCCTGTGGCCAACGTCGTGGTACGTTGCAATGGCCTAGCCAGCACCGAACCAGTGGACAAGAAAAAGATCCAAGTAGTGCAGAGACACCTCTGTGTCATCAACGACGCCTACCCCCTTGTCAAGGGGTCGCCAATGTCCTTCACCTATGCCACGAAGACACCCCAGAGCTTCCCAGTCGTGTACTTGCAATCAATGTGCATCAGGCCATAGAAAAGGAGATGCGGATTTGGATTCGAGGATTACTTGTTGCCGTGCGTAGGTTTTTGATCCATAGACATTACCTGTTTATCGTGTTATGATTGTTACTCTACTCATGAGCAGGTGAACAAGTAGGAAATAAATGATATTCTTTTTCTTACTTTAGGTGTGCCTGTGGCTCAATGAATTAATTCGGTTGAACTCTGAATAAATTGACACAATGGCATGCATGAATCTTGTTTCTGTTTCCCTTTTCTTCTCGTATTGAGTAATGGAATAAGGAGCTCTGCATTAATTGTGGCTGAGACTAACAAAATGAATAAGCTGAAGTTTTGCAGGAGTACAATAAATCGAAGCTACTA
Source organism: Eragrostis nindensis (assembly GCA_012490785.1). NCBI lineage: Eukaryota > Viridiplantae > Streptophyta > Magnoliopsida > Poales > Poaceae > Eragrostis > Eragrostis nindensis. The sequence continues at coordinate 757,880 of JAAXCT010000120.1, read as the reverse complement.
ATTAAACGGCAACCGAACGATGAAACTGAAACAAGTCGACAATGGAAGTAAAGAAAAAAAAAAGAACTGATCGGGCGGTGTGAGAAAGCACCACAACTGGTCCGATCTGTCCTTTACGGTGCCTGTGTACGTATCAGCTGGTTGTTTCGGTGTCTCTCACGCCGAAGTCGATGACGAGTTGAAGCTGCAGGTTCATAGCACGTGAGCAACCAAATGGCGACGCAGGTGCCCCATTTGCAAAGCGTGCAGGTGCAGAAGCCAGGCAGTGAAGATGGAGAGTATATAGTATATAGATACCTACATAACATAGCTACTGCTACCCTGCAGACAGAAGATGTGGAAGACGACAGTTTTCTTTTGATTAGCGTGTGAGATTTTGGAGAGAAACAAAAAGGAGGTACTTATCTTAGGGCACCAACCCAGACATGGAGATACAGTGCGCCTGGGCGACAGCCAGCTTCATGATCCGAACGGCGGCGGCACCTCCGCCTTGTTAGCGACGACGGGGTCGGAGTGCCTGGGTGGGCTGGCATCCCAAACAGGGGCGGCACCTCTGGCCTGCCACATGGCGGTGGGTGGAGGCGCCAGCGCGGCAACCCGCAGGCAACTGGGAGATATTCAGCAGTACGGGTGATCTGAAAGAGAATATGAGACTGGGAGAGGAGATGCGAAACTGAAGGATAGTTTTGGTGTGCATATGTATAATTACTTGCCAAATTTGTGTCTAATGATAAACTACTTACTCAAGACATAAATTTTTTTTTTTGCGAACGAGCCTGTAGCTCGATGGTAGAGCCGCTCGGTGGAGCACCTACCGCCTGCGTTCGAGCCCAGCTCGGCAGAGGATTTCGCACCGGGCTTGTCCCAAATAATAAATTTTCAGGTACCTCTCAACGTGTGGAAGCATAAAGGGAATTGGCTCTTTGTTTAAAGAATAGAATGCTCATTGGTATGTTTTGACGCTGCATGGAGGGTGAAAACATTGAGATTTCACGTGACATCCTTTAAACTGGATTTTTTTTATCACCCCTTTATATGGGATAACCATGGTCCATTGCACTTTGATATGCAGTCCAGATAGACCCCCGGTGGTCAAAACAAGAGTTACACAGACACTCTTAGACACTCTTAAACCTTTATTGTTGTGATATATAGTGGACCTGGTCAAAAAAGTGTCCGTGAGTTTCAATGTGAGAACCGTCAACCGAGCTTTTTTTTTTTTTTTGAGAAACCGGGCTTAACATTCATTTCTGATGGATTACATCATTCAACTTACAAAGACACCCTTGAAAAAAACGAAAATTACAATCAAGTCCTTGTAAGACAGCTCCCGGTTGTTTCCGTCGCCGGCGGCCGGAGGAGACGCCCTGAAGCCGACCACCCTTCCGACGAAGCAACTTTAAGGTTTTGTGATGGCACCATGAGTAGCACATCGGAGCAACCAACATGCCGTGTAGTCGCTGAACGAACAGGCCGAGCAAAATGGCCAAAGGCCATCTCTTCGCCGGAGTAGAAGGGGACTGACGCCACACACAGCACCAACCCCCGCACGCCGGAGTAGAGAAAACCCAGAAGAGGATGCAAACCACCAGAAGCTGTGGGAGACCAAAACCAACCTAATTTCTAGCGAGTCAGTACACATACCGATCTTCACTGGTGTCATCGCCGCCAGCGAAACCGGGGAAACCGCCGTGGATGACGAAGCCCCACTTCGCACACCCGCGTCGTCGCTCGCCGGAGACGCCTCCCAGGAAGAAATCCCCATGCTTCAACAGCAGCATGGGAAAACCTAAACCTAGCCTAACTAAAACAAGCCTATTAGATACTAGGCTGTACAAATCCTCCGTCGATTCATCCGGCCCCCCTCCTCCTCCGACGCCGGCGAGGCCGCCAGAGGCAAGGGCGGCGACGAATCGACGGGGGAAAACGAAATCGCCTCCGGTCGCCGCTCTCAACTGTAGCTGCGAGAGAGTTCGAGAGGAAGGAGACGTCCTTAGCTATTTTTCAACCGAGCTAGTTAGTGAACGAATTTCAGTGTGCTTTTTCGCCCGGCCCATATACATCTCGTCGCAACGTGTTGGAACAACTGGTCCGATCAACGATGTCTCCTTCCAATCTGGTCCGGTCCGGCCCAATGGAATGATCTGGCCCGCTATTCTTGCTGTCGTGTCTCGCGCCAAAGTGGGTGATTAGTTTGAGGCGCTGCAGGAATATATAGCGCGTGAGCAACCAAACGGCAATGCAGGCGTACCATTTGCAAAGCGTGCAAGCGGGAGAAGCAAGGAGGCAGTGCAGATATCGATGGAGTGTATATATATACCTGCAACTAGCTCCTGCTGTCTTTAACAAAGAAGAAGTGGGTTCTGGAAGGCAATGCATGTTTTGAGAGTGTGTGAGATTTTGGAGAGAAACAAACAAGAGGGATCCGTCCAAGGCCAATGACCCGCGTATGGGGATGCAATGCGCCTGCGTGAGCCCGAAGCAGAGGTGCTTCGCGGCGACGGGGGCCGTGGCCCTCGGGCATCTCGTGGCCGTCGGCATGGCCGGAAATACTCCTGCCGGCTCCCGCGTAACCGTCAACCACCGCGCCGTGAACGCGGCTGGCAACGGCACGTCGCGGCGAGCTCGCCGTACTGGCTCGTCAAACACGTCTTCGGCCTGCGCCGGGGTGACGAACCCACGACGGCCGCCCGCGTGACGATCCGGACATGGGCGGCACACGCGCACGGAAGGCGCCTCGGGTTTCAGGCACGGTGACGGGGCAGGGAGCAAGGGGCCTTGGAAGAATAATCGCATTCACCTGGCCCGGCTAGGACGAATGGGCACAGGTACCCAAGGGGCTGCTCGTGGGTTACATGCGGATGCAGTGCTCCTGGGCGACCGACCGCCTGCAGGACACATGACTTGCGTTATTTATTTTAGGTAGTGACTTGTTTTCATAGTCAGTGCATGCCAGCGGCACGAGGCTCAGTGTCCCTGTTGTTTCAGTGAGAGGAGAGAGCTAGCTTGTGGGTGTTGGCTGGCCGAGCTGGTGAAATGGCAACATGAGGCAATGTTTGTCTAGCTAGCTTGCCTGTTTAGATAGTTTCAGAAAGAGATGACAACATTACAAAGTTGTTGAAACTCAAGTGGAAAATATTTATACACTAGTAAAAAGTACTCCAGTGCTGTTGACCGTCAGCTACGCAAGGCCATCATCGATCGGTCTCCGGGGCTGGACAGGAGCCCACAGACGGAGTACCCGTCCACGTCGATCGCCCGTTTCTTCTGATCCTGTCCGGCCCAACGGAATGATATGACCCCCTGATTCCTCCTTTGGTATCTCTCGCGCCGATGATGGGTTTGAGGTCCAGTATACAAGGTACATAGTTCGTGAGCAACCGAATGGCAACGCAGGTGAATCATCTGCACAGCATGCAACGAGTCAGTACAGATGGAAAGAATATATATGCCTCAGCTAGCTACTGCTATCCTGCAGACAGAAGATATGGACTCTGGAAGACGACGTTCGTTTGTTTGTGTGAGATTTTGGAGAGAAACAAACCAGACGTACTCGCGCTAGGCCACCAACCCATACACGGGGACGCCGTTCGGGCGCAGCGCAGAGGTGCTTCATCGATCCAACCCTTTCGGATACCACTGACGGCGCCTGTTACGGCCGGCCAGACAACATGACGTGGAGTTCTCCGGCGAGGACTTGGAGTCCGAGGAGGCGCTCTGGAAGCTGTACGAGCTGTGGGTCGCGCGCTCGCGACTCCGGCGAGAAGCTGAGCCGCTTCGCTACCTTCAAGGCGACGGCGCGGCGCGTCTACGCCGCCGCCCACCTTCAAGGAGAAGGCGCGGCTGGGGCGCCTCAACAGTTTCGCCGACATGACCAACGACGAGTTCCACAGCGGCTACTATAGCTACTGTGCGAGTGCCATCGGCGAGGACAACTTGACGGCTGCCCTGAAAAGGCGCCGCGGCGACGGGACTCTCCCCCGCTGCCCATCTCCATCGACTGGCGCCAGTGGCGGAGCTAGGGCCTCATGATAGGGGGCCCGGTGCAAGAAGCTAGACCGAAACACATGTTTAATTAGTTTGCCGTAAAAAAAATAACATGTTTTAACAAAATCAATATCGCTAACATTACTTTTATTTTGCCGCATGAAGATGTTTGCCTAACCATGTAAATTCATTGTTTAAGCTTATACTTAGCATTAATCATTTTCTCATGTGGTTGTCTGCTTCATCCGTAAGTTAACTTTGTTATATGAACTTCAAGTTCAAAGAAAAAACTAGTTCAGTTCCAACTTTTGGATTGGATCATTGGACGTTGTGCAGAGCTGAGTAGAAATATCAGTGCAAGAAACTAGTTCACATGCAAGCAGCTTGTTCTGTTGTCATCTCATTTAAATGTCCGGCCACGCATCTAACCTCCTCTGCCACTGACTGCCGCAAAAAACACTTGGCACGGTCAGCCGTGCCTGAGTCCAGTTGGTGACAGGCGATGGAAGCCCACCAAGCGATCATAAGGGATAAATTAAGATGAGGTACGGTTGTCTCCGTCCAGGAGCTCACGGTCGCTAAATCAAAAAATGACCGTCAACTTATCGGCGAATAACAGGTAGACACCAATGTTTTCTTCATTTAGAGTTTCACAAGTTTTGGATAAGATCTTGTTTTGTAAGATACATAGGAATATTGGGGCAATTGTGCTTACGCTCATAGCAAAATAGCAAATATCCAAAAGCACAAGAATAAACAAGGTCCTGTCCGGACATCTCGACGACATTCGAAGCAAGAAACAAGGAATGACTTGGGCAATTGTGATTACGCTCAAAGCAAAATAGCAAATATCCAAAAGCACAAGAATAAACAAGATCATACCCGGACATCTCGACGACATTCGAAGCAAGAAACAAGGAATGAGTTGGACATCAAAGAATAATTACTCAAATGACAAATTTGGTCCCTCCATGTCAAAGCCCTCGTCGAGATAGTCAAAATAGACTTTTGGGTCACCCAATTCGGATTTCAGGAGCAGGAGTTATGCTCGCAGAAAATTGCAGGAAAATCAGGAAAAAGATGGCCGGCCGGCCCAAACTCTAGGCCGGCCGGCCTGTGTTAAACTCCAAATGGCCCAATCTTTCTCGAGTCGGTTCCAGAGCCGGTCACAAGCTACTTGACGCGCCGGCCAAGCAAGGGGGCGTCGGCAAGAAAGAAATATTCAACAAAATCCTCCAAGCATGTAGGAACCTTCTCCACTCTTGGAAGGAAAGGGAAACTGAAACAAGTCGACAATGGAAGGAAAGGGAAAAAAATGAACTGGGGTAATTAGTGGCGGTGTGAGAAAAGCACATTTCGTCACAACTGGTATCATCTATCCTTTACGGTGCATGTTTATCATCTGATTCTTTCGGTGTCTCACGCTGAAGTCGATGACGAGTTGAAGCTGCAGGTTCATAGCGCGTGAGCAACCAAATGGCGATGCAGGTGGGCTATTTGCAAACCGTGCAGGTGCTGAAGCGAGGCAGTGAAGATGGAGAGTATATATAAATACCTCAGTCAGCTACTGCTACCCCGTAGATAGAAGATGTGGAAGACGACATTTTTCTTATGATTAGTGTGTGAGATTTTGGAGAGAAACAAAAAAGAGGTACTCATCCGAGGCCACCAACCCAGATATGGGGATACAGTGCGCCTGCACGACAGCCAGCTTCAAGATCCGAACAGGGGCGGCGCCTCCGGCTTGGTAGCGATGACGAAGTCGGAGTGCCTGGGTGGGGCGGCATCCCAAACAGGGGCGCCCCCTCTAGCCAGCCACATGGCAGTGGAGGCGGAGGTGTCAGCGCGGCAAGCCGCATGCCATCGGGAGGTACAGCCGTACGGGTGACGATCCGAAAGAGGTGCCACTAGTCTCCTGTGGGAGAAGAGATGCGAAAATCGACTGATATTTTTGGTGTGCAGATGTATAACTACTTGCTAAATTTGTATCTAATGATAAACTAGTTGTAGACATCTAATATTTTTAGGTGTGCCTAGACACACCAAACACCCCACCTAGCTCCACCCATTCACGCCGATATGCGCGCATTTGGGTAAGGCGATGTTTATATAGTTTTACTGTAAAAATAATAGTGATTAGCTTTTAAATCTAATGATCATTAGTTTAAGGATAGATTTATAATTACATTATTAATTTCATGCGAGCCTACTTTTGTCTACAGCCCAATAAGAACTAATAATAATGAACAAACTATTTGCTAGATTAATAAAGTTTGAGATTAATTAAATTATTAATTTAATTTAGAAAATAAAACTATTACAAGTTACAATTCTTTTTTTCTGATATCATCCTCAATTCGATAAAATATTGGCCACTAATATTGAATTATGATATCAAATCTACACCTTTGGATTAAATTAATGACCATTAGTTTTGAAGAACTAACGGTCATCATTTTAGACAGTAAAACTGCTCATGGAGATTTGGATGCAAGTTTAGTTTTTTCGTTCTAGAACTTTTGGCTCATACGTTGCAGCATGCTATAACTTATCCACCCTTCTTTTTTTGTGTGTGTGTGAATGCCACCTAACATGTAAGAAGTACGCACTCTTTTTTAAAGAACAGAATGGAGGGTGAAAACGTTGTAATTTCACGTCGACTGGCGCAAGGTGACACAGTGCGCCGGCACGCGCCCCAAACAGAGGCGCCTTGTTGGCGACTGTGGCCGGCCGTCGGAGTCATGTAAGGCCGAGGGTAATTAGTGGCTGCACACGTGGTGGTCATCATGGCCGACGATGAGAGGCCGACGTTCCTGGCCATGCCGGCGTCGGGCCGAGCCTCCAAGGCTACGACCACGCGGCTGCTCGGTGCAGGGGAGGTGTGTGGAGTGCGGGGCGAGAGCGCGGCCGGCTGGCGACGCGCTGGGCCGAGGCGAGCAAGAGGCTGCAGAACACGGGAAGCGGCAGCTCTGTCACTAGTGGGACATGAAGCTGAAGCTCGTGACGCTTGGCTCGCCCATGTTCTGGCGATTCTTTTTCGCGTGTAAATGTTTCAATATGTTCGTTGAAATTAGTCCGGTGTTGAGCTCAACGGAGACGAAATGGCTGGCTAACAGAAATTCGAAGGACCGACACGATGTGAGATGGAAGAATACGTTCTGATTGCTTTGTGTTAAGGAGATTTCGACCCTTTCACCGTATCATCATGCAACACTGCGCAACAGAGGTTCATTCATCCTCCCTTCAAAAACTTCAACGAGCGCATCACATCATTTACCGTCCCCTTTGCTGCGAATAAATTATATGCTGCTATCATTACAACTTTACCCGTTAGAAAATTTTGCTACCAAAACATGAAGTGTGTTTGTGGCTCAAGAAATTAATTCGGTTGAAACCGAACTAAACTGGATACAATGGCATGCTTGAGGCTTGTCTATGTTTCTTTCTTTTTTTTTTTTTTTCAAAAGTAACGGAAGGAGCTCTCCAGGGCCGGCTCTATACTTTGAGAGGCCCTGGGGCGAACTCGGCAACGGGGCCCTATAGGCTATGTGTGTGTAGACCGGGCTCAAAAAAAAATGTGTGTGTACACTTCACAATTTACACACAAAAAATATATAATTGCGAAATCGATGAACTTCGCACCGTTAGTCAACTTACAACAAAAGAAATAAACTTTGTTCACATGGTTTGAGTAAACCAATCATGTTCTATCAACCAACTCACTGTTATTCAATTTTCTAGACTAGTAAGAACATGAAAAATTTCTATTCAAACTATAGCTAGGGAATTTCAAATTGTTTTCCCTCACATGACCTTTTTCAACTAGGATGTTTCATGCATTCTTTTCAAGGCTGTCCCACGCCCTAGGATGATAGATACTTGTTGGAAGTGAATCTTCTTGTTCACCAAATCTGGATTTTTAGTCTAAGATGAACGCTGCATATTTTCGTAGTAGTTGAACAATAGTAGTTGAAAAGAACTTATTGGCCTAACTTGCAAATAGAGATAGAGGAAGTCATTAATTGAGACACAATCACGAAGGGAGGGATAGCAATTCACTCGGCTATTGATGTGAATTTAATGAAAAAAGAACAAGAAACCTGATTTCGCTGGGTTTGTTTTAGCCACAGGAAGGAGGGATCACGATTCGTATTGATGTTCATCGACAAGATGAGGCAGCGGAGAAACGGCGAAGTCGTAAGGCCGAACGGTGCCAAACTGAAGTCTGGAGCGTACATATCACAGGCCTAAAAGGGACATTCGTCAATTTGGACTGTAGGTAGTTGCTGGGCCACAGGAAAAATTCTTGTCTGGACTAAGGGGCTGATCATCTATACATGGAGAAAAAATATTTTTGGGCCCCTCCCTCCCTTGGGCCCTAGGCCGTCGCCCCCATGGCCTAGGCCCAGAGCCGGGCCTGGAGCTCTCCCTTGTACAGGTGATACTAAGAGGAAAATATACTATGAAGTTTGCAATAGTACAACCAAAGGTACTAAATGGCAGCGAAAGAGTTGTAACCTAGTGGTTACAAGACTCTTAGTAGCACGTGAGGTTCTGGGTTCGACTTTCTGTCAGAGTGAATTTTTCAGGATTTAACGGCATTTGTGCTTTCAGTGGTAGGCGTTGTGAGTGTCTGAGTTTTACCGTGCAATTGCAAAAAAAAAAAAAGTACTAAATGGCAACCAAACGATGAAATTGGACCAAGTGTCCATGAGTTATCAATGTGCTTTCTCGCACGGCCACATCGCAATGTGTGGAACAACTGGTCCGGTCAACGATGTCTCCTTCTAATCTGATCCGGTCCGGCCCAACGGAATGATCTGGCCCTATTCTTCCTGGCGCCGAAGTACGTGTCGATGCTGAGTTTGACGCGCTGCAGGAATATATAGCGCGCGAGCAACCAAACGGCAATGCAGGTGTACCATTTGCAAAGCGTGCAAGCGGGAGAAGCAAGGCAAGGCAGTGCAGATGGAGACATGCATGGAGTGTATATATAGCTGCAAGTAGCTCCTGTTATCTTTGACACAGAAGACGTGGGTTCTGGAAGGCAATGCATGTTTTGAGAGTGTGTGAGATTTTGGGGAGAAACAAACAAGAGGTATCCGTCCAAGACCAACGACCCGCGTATGGAGTTGCAATGCGCCTGCGTGAGCCCGAAGCAGAGGTGCTTCGCAGCGACGGCGGCCGTGGCCGTCGGGCATCTCGCGGCCACCGGCATGGCCGGAAATTTTCCTGCCGGCTCCCGCGTAACCGTCAACCACCGCGCCGTGACCGCGGCTGGCGACGGCACCTCGGGGCGAGCTCGCCGTGCTGGCTCTTCAACAACACTCCCGGCCTGCGCCGGGGCGACGAGCCCAGGACGACCGCCCGCGTGACGATCCGGACAGGGGCGGCGCCTGCGGAGGGTCAATTGTGGAGGAGTCGCAGGCGTCGGCACGCGCACGAAAGGCGCCTCGGGTTTCAGACACGGTGACGGGGCAGGAGCAAGGGGGCAAGGGGCCTCGGAAGAATAATCGCATTCACAGGCACCCAAGGCGCTGCTCGTGGGTTACATGCGGATGCAGTGCTCCTGGGCAACCGACCGCCTGCAGGACACATGACTTTTGTTATTTATTTTAGGTATTGACTTGTTTTCATAGTCAGTGCATGCCAGCGACAGAAGGCTCAGTGTCCCTGTTGTTTTAGTGGGAGGAGAGAGCTAGCTGGTGAGTGTTCGCTGGCCGAACTGGTGAAATGGCAACATGCGGCAAAATGTTCGTACTTTGTCTAGGTTGTCTGTTTAGATATAGTTTCATGTAGAGATGACAACATTACAAAGTTGTTGAAAGTCAAGTGGAAAATATTTATGCACTAAAAAGTACTCCAGGGCTGTTGACCGTCAGCTACGCAAGGCCATCGGTGATCTCCGGGGCTGGACAGGAGCCCACAGACTCACGGAGTACCCGTTCTGATCCTGTCCGGCCCAACGGAATGATATGGCCCCTGATCGCCGATGATGGGTTGAGCTGCAGTTTGCTGGTGCATAGTGCGTGAGCAACCGAATGGCAGCGCAGGCGAATCATCTGCACAGCATGCAGGGGAAAGCGAGACAGTAATTAAAGATGGAAGGAATATATGCCTCAGCCAGCTACTGCTATCCTGCAGCCACTGACGGCGGCTGTTACGGCCGGCCAGATAACATGAAGCTCGCCGCGCTAGCCGTGGCGCTTGCGCTGCTGGCGCCGGCGGCCACCGGCCACGTGGAGTTCTCCGGCGAGGACTTGGGAGTCCGAGGAGGGGCTCTGGAAGCTGTACGAGCTATGGGTCGCGAGCGAGAAGCTGAGCCGCTTCGCTACCTTCAAGGCGACGGCGCGGCGCGTCTACGGCGCCGCCCACCTCCAAGGAGAAGGCGCGGCTAGGGCGCTGATCAACGGCTTCGCCGACATGACCGACGACGAGTTCCACAGCTGCTACTAGCTACTGTGCGAGTGCCGTCGGCGACGGCGAGGACAACTTCACCGCTGCCGTAAAAAGGTGCCGCGGTGACGGGACTCTCCCGCTGCCCATCTCCATCGACTGGGGCAGTGGCGGAGGTGCGGACCTAGGGTCTCATGATAGGGGGGCCGGTGCAAGAAGACCGAAACACATGTTTAGTTTGCCGTAAGAAAAATAACATGTTTTAACAAAACCAATATCGCTAACCTAAATTTTATTTTGCCGCATGAAGATGTTTGCCTAACCATATAAATTCATTGTTTAAGCTTATACTTACTTAGCATTAATCATTTTCTCATCTGGTTGTCTGTTTCATCAGTAAGTTAACTTTGTTATATGAACTTCAAGTTCAAAGAAAAAACTAGTTCAGTTCCCAACTTTTGGATTGGATCGTTGGACGTTGCGCAGAGCTGAGTAGAAATATCAGTGCAAGAAACTAGTCCACATGCAAGCAGCTTGTTCTGTTACCATATCATATTTAAATGTCCGGACACACATCTAACCTCCTCTGCTATGCACCATAAAGGGGGGGGGGGGGGGGGGGGGGGGGGGGGGGGGGGGGGGGGGGGGGGTGGGGGGGGGGGGGGGGGGGGGGGGGGGGGGGTGTGGTGTTGGTCATAGGCCCCTTTGGCTCCGCCACTGACTGCCGCAAAAAAACTTGGCACGGCCAGCCGTGCCTGAGTCCAGTTGGTGACAAGCGATGGAAGCCCACGAAGCGATCGTAAGGGACAAACTAAGATGAGGTGCGGTTGTCTCCGTCCAAGAGCTCATGGACTGCGATACCATTGACGGTCGCTAAATCATAAAATGAGGTCAACTTATCAGCGAATAAGAGGTAGACATCAATGTTTCTTTATTAAACTAATAAAGTTCCACAAGTTTTGGATAAGATCTTGTTTTGCAAGGTACATAAGAATATTGGGGCAATTGTGCTTACGCTGATAGCAAAATAGCAAATATCCAAAAGCATAAGATAAACAAGGTCCTGCTCGGACATCTCGACGACATTCGAAGCCAGAAACAAGGAATGACTTGGACATCAAAGAATAATTATTCAAATGATAAATTTGATCCCTCCATGTCAAATCATGTTTGGGGGGGGGGGGGGGGGGGGGGGGGGGGGGGGGGGGGGGGGTGGGGGGGGCCCCTTTGTTGGCTCCGCCACTGACTACCGCAAAAAAACTTGCCATGGCTGGCCATGGCTGAGCCCTGTCGGTGATCGACCAGGCGGGCCGCGTGCGGGCTCCTGCTGGGCGAAACCGGCAATGGAAGCCCACGAAGCGACTGTAAGGCACAAATTAAGATCAGATGCGCTGTCTCCGTCTAGGAGCTCGTGGACTGCAACGCCACGAACCACGGCTGCGAAAGCGACCCATGCAATCAAATACATTCTCACGATCGGGCTGGCGTCTTCGAACGATCGTATACTACCTACCCGTATAAGCTAGTGGGTAACCGGTGGCACATGCCAGAATGACGTCATGCACCACGCTGACTTGGGCCTGATGGGGTACGAGCACATGGCGGTGTACGATGAATACTCGCTTTTCTAGCACACAGATTCTACACCATATTTGCACCCCCCCCCCCCTGTTTAAATTACTCCGTCACTGTATCTTTGTAGTGTTAATGTGTTAACTATATATGTTCATCTGTAATATGTGTGTTAGATTGATATATGTGTTTGACACATTCAAACGATTTGATTGTCTAAATGTCGTGGAGCCTCAACGAAGGCATTTCTGGTGTCAATGCTCGGGTTATCACAGACGGGGAAAGCTGGAGGGTCTTATGTTAGGCCACCCGCCCCATCTGTGATACCATATCACAAATGGGGGTTCAAAAGAGAACATCCATCTGCGATAATCTGATCATACCCGATATCGATGGAATTTCAGAAACCATGTCAGTGATAATCGAGGCCCCCATATCTCTAATTAACGCTCGGTCAGCGACCTAGCAATACATTGGACTATGATCTGGCCTGAGATTTCTTTGTGCCGTACGTGTCTCACGCCAAAGTGGATGATGAGTTTGACGCGCTGCAGGAATATAGCGCGTGAGCAACCAAGCGGCAATGCAGGTGTACCATTTGCAAAGCGTGCAAGCGGGAGAAGCAAGGCAAAGACAAGGCAGTGCAGATGGAGACATGGAGTGGTATATATAGCTGCAAGTAGCTCCTGTTATCTTTGACAGAGAAGAGGATGTGGGTTCTGGAAGACGATGCATGTGTTTGAGTGTGTTGTGTGAGATTTTGAAGAGAAACAAACGAGAGGTATCCGTGCCAGGCCAACGACCCGCATATGGGGATGCAGTGCGCCTGCACGAGGCCCAAGCAGAGGTGCTCCGCGGCGACGGCGGCCGTCGCAGTCAGGCACCTCGCGGCCGTTGGCACGTCGCGGCGAGCTCGCCGTACTGGCTCGTCAACCGCGCCTCCGACCCGCGCCGGGGCGGCGAGCCCAGGACGACCGCCCGCGTAACGATCCGGACAGGGGCGGCGCCTCCGGAGGGTCATGCGGTTGGGGAGGAGGCGCACGGATGACGATCCGGTGATGGGAGGGGGCACGAACACGGGAGGCACGTCTGGAGTCCGGCACGGCGGCGGGGCAGAATCCAGACACTGGCGACACGAGCTGCACGGGACACTGCGCTCCTCGCCCTCTGGTGCCGGCTACGGTGCCTCCTCACAAACAGGGCGTCCGACGGTTGCCTCTCCTGCGACCAATATCATGAATTGTTTGCTTGCTAGGAGCCTAGAAATACAAGTTTGCCATATTTTTTTTTTTTTTTTGCGAAAGGGAGGGGATAATATATTAAAACAGAGCACAATACATCCCCATCTTACAAAACAGACCCTGAAAGAAAAGAGTAAAACAAAACAAGTACAAGGACTTTTCTGCAAAACTCCCTCTTCCAGGAACTTCTTCAGACGCCGCGAAGACGATGACGCCCGGCCACCGTACACCGGCGACAACTCCAATCCGGCAAGCAAAGGAAACCCAACTCATGTAAAGCCGCAAGATCGAGCACCTCATCACCTCCATGAAGGCGCAACTAAGACGATGAACACGCATCGGCAGTTTCCTCAGCATGACCGGATGGAACAAACTTCCGCCGCCGCCAGCAGAGCCGACGGCCGGAAAACCAGACCCCCACACGGGGACAACTGGAAGCTCCCACCCCTTCGCAGAGATGAAGCAAAAGAACCTCACGAATCCATGTCCACAGTCAACATCCTCACGGATGCGAACCCTAGACCTGAATCGGAGGAACAAAGACCTCACCTTCTTCGCCGGAGATGACACCGAGATCACCATCACCACCAGAAAAGGAAGGGAGGAACAAAAGAACTTCACCATCCCGACGATGCAACCGTCGGAAGGGAAGACAAGAACTCCACCACGAAGAAGCACCTCCATGGAGAGATTATTTAGAAACTAGATTACTAACCTAGTTCTACCACTGTACAGCACTCAGCAAATCCGGCTTCCCCTCCCTCTCCGGCGCCGACGAGGCCGCCGGAGAGGAGGGGGAAGCAGGCGGATTAACGCTGGGCCGAGACGCTCCTTATCGCCGGCTCTCTCCTGTAGCAGGGGAAAGGAGGCGAAAGTGGTTTTTTCTTTTTGATTGCTCTATGGTTTACAAGTTTGCCATATGGTAATGCATTCCGTCCGGCCAAGAGTTGTGGCCAACCTCCAAGGTGAGGGGAGGGCGGCTTGCCTTCCAGTCGGCTAAACTCTTAAATATAAAGTGATAAGGCATTAGGCACGAGTCTGTATTCGCTTTTTTATTATTATTATTTTGGGTTCCTGAAAGGAATGGAAGTGAGCTCTGCCTTACTGCAGAGTGCAGGTAGATAGCAGTAATTAGTTACCTAGTGTCTTTTTTTTCGAATTAGTTACCTACTGTCGAATCCTCTTGCCGTCTAGCGCTGTTGAGCGTCAGCTACGCAAGGCCATCGGTTCCAAAAAAAAAAAAAAAAAAAAAACTGTTTATCCTGTTTCAGAATTGGACACCGAATTTACCGGGTTGGATGCGACGATGGAACTGAAACGGCAATCAAACAACAGAAGAACTGAAACAATTCGAGGTGAATGAAAGAAAGAAAATAAGTTTAATGCTACTTAGCGAACGAACTCCAATGCCGATGCGCACAGGACGAAGCGGAACTACGGTATGAACGAAAACCAGATTGAAGTTGAAAATCCGACGTGTCGTAGTACTTTGTCTCTTTCCAGCCAGCCCACAGAATGCCCGTCCAGGTCGATCGATCGCCCGTTTGCGTTTCCCATCCGCTCTGGGTCTGGGGCAACGGGATGATCTGGCCCGTAATTCTTCCTTATCTCACGCCGAAGTCGATGATGAAGTTGTCTAGTTGAGCTGCAGAGGTACGTGGCACGTGAGCAACCAAATGGCAATGCAGGTGAATCATCTGCACAGCATGCAGGGGGAGAAGCGACGCGGTGAAGATGGAGCCTGTGTGTATATATACCTCGGTTATTAGCTACTATTGCCATCCTGTAGACAGAAGATGTGGAAGACCGTGGATGCCTCTAATTTCATGTGTGAGATTTTGGAGAGAAACAACAGGAGGTACTCTATCGCGCCTGACAACCTATATGTGGGGATGCGGTGCTCTTTGTGCGACAGCCTGCGTGAAGATCCGAACAGGGGCGGCAGCTCAGGCTCAGGGGCGACCGCGTTGGTGGAGTGCTTGCCTGCGGTGGCATCCCAAACAGGAGCGGCACCTGTCTCTGTCCAACAATATGGCGGTGGGCCTGGAGCAGGGCGCAGGCGTCGGTGCCAACTCCTCAGAATGTGGCCTGGCGAGGGGAGGTGAGCTGTACAGGGGTCAGTTGCGGACGGTGTACGGAGACGCGGAAGCCAACGACGACACCCGGTTGGCCACACGTTTGGGTACCGTACGTCGATGTCGGTCTATGTCGCCTAGGTACTACCTCCATCCCACAATGCATGTCGTTTTAGCCAAAACGATTTTCCCACAATAGCTGTCGCCTGCCGCTTCATGGCCCACGCCCCGACTGAGCCCACGCAGCGGTCGGTCGTCCTCCACCACAAAAAAAAGGAAAAAAAAATATCTCGGTCTTTCCTCCTCCTGTCTCCAAGCAAACGAAATCCCTCCCCAACCCGGCCAAATCCTCGTCCTCGGTCCTCCCCGGCCAAATCCTCGTCCTCTCCGACCAAATCCCCTCCCTCCCTTCACTCCCCACCAAATCTCCTCTCTTTTTTTTTTTTTCGAAAGATCCGGAACATTGCCGGCATTATATTGATAAGTAGAAAGCAGTTGTTACATGCGCAAGAAACGCAAAAAGTCCCATAGCAGGCAGAGGCTGATATGGTGGAGCTTGTGCTCCGGACTTCAACCAGAAAGAAAACTGACTACTCCCTAATTACATGGGCAAGAACCCCAACTAGCTTCTTTGCACCCGCAGTACACCAATTTCGGATATCATCCTGAATGTCAGTGATGACCTGCTGAACACCCTTTTCTTTTCCTTGGAAAATTCTTGCATTACGCTCTGTCCACAAGCCCCATATCACCGCTATGAGGACGGAGCACACACCTTTACGCCGATCGCCATGAGTTGTCGTGGCCAGATCGTGATACCAGTCGGCGACGTTATCAGTTTGCTTCCATTGCGCCGGGTCCAGGTTAGGACACCGCGCCCAGGAGCTCATGGCCTTCCATACCTTCTGCGCCACCGGGCATGTCGCGAACAGATGATGCGCTGTCTCCAAATTTCTGTAACAGAGCGGGCAAAAATAGGAGTTGGGCCACTCACGCAACATCAGCCTATCAGCAGTCCAAACACGATTTTGCAATAGGAGCCACATGAAGAATTTCAGCTTTGACGGCGCCCAAATGGTCCACACCGTTGATGGGAAGGAAGAAAGCGTACCCCCCTCAAATTGCATTTGGTATGCTGAACTCGAGGAGTAATCACCATCTGCTGTACGTGTCCATGTGATCGTGTCATTGGCATTAGACAGGATATCTACCTCCTGGTCATCCACCATGGACCAAAGCTGATCATACTCAGCAAAGAGGGGGACAGTCATATCATCCAAAATGTCTTCAATCCATCGCTCATCCGTTAAAGCATCAGCCACCGTCCGATTCTTCCGTTTGCTGTGTTTGAACAGGGCAGGGAACAAGTGTGCCGGGCATTGTCCATTCAGCCAGCTAGATGTCCAAAACCTTGCTGTTTGACCATTGTGCACCTGTACTCTTGTTGCCGCCGCAAATAAGTGCTGGTCCCATGCATCAACAGGCAGCTCCATGCCGCACCATGGCTTGTCCGGCGTTTTCCATTGGTACCACATCCATCTCAGCCGCAATGCACGGGAGAAAAATTCCAGGTTTGAGATACCCAGCCCCCCTCTGTTAAGCGGCCTAGTGACCCGTGCCCAGCTCACCTTACATTTTCCACCATGCAATCTTTGGTTGCCTGCCCACAGGAATTTCCTTCTCGCCTTGTCTAGTTCCTTGATGAACTTTTTCGGTACTTTCATGGCTGTGAGGATGTAGACTGGAATTGCACTCAGCACCGATCGCACCGTCTCCCGACGTCCACCCAAGTTCATCAAATCACCTTGCCAGCCAGCTAGCCGAGCCATTACTTTGTCGAGTATAGGCTGGGTGTGCACAAGCCTTAATCTACCCAAAGTGATCGGCAACCCCAAATATGTGAAAGGAAAGCCAGCTCTTTCCCCAGTAAAAGCAGTCAGCACATTATCTAGATCAACTCCTGGGCAGCGAATGGGCGCAACCGAGCTTTTATCCAGGTTCACTTTCAGTCCCGTAGCTTCACCAAATTTCCCCATAATCCGCACCACCGCTTCAACCTCTTCCTTGACCGGATTGATGAATATAGCAGCATCATCGGCATAGAGTGGTAGCCTTAGTTTTGCATGCCTTCCTCGCAACGGGGACAGGACCCCTTCCTCGGTGGCCTTTTGAAAAACCTGCTGCAGTGTGTCAATGGCGAGTATGAACAAATACGGTGAAAGTGGATCCCCTTGGCGGAGGCCACGACGGTGCCGAAGCGACGGGCTGGCCACTCCATTAACTAGAAAAGCTGATGAGGAAGAGGAGAAAATCAGGGCCAACCAATCGATCCATCTAGACGGAAAACCTCGCTGCTGCAGCAACTCAAAGATGTACTCCCATGATACCGAATCGAAAGCTTTGGTGATATCCAATTTGAATAGAAGTGCCGGTGTTTTTGTGCGGTGGTACGCTCTTGCCAGGTTGCGCACATATAAGAAATTGTCTTGGATGCACCTTTTCTTTATAAATGCACTCTGAGAGTTGGAAACAATAGCATCGATCTTTGTGGACAGGCGACGGGCAAGCACCTTGGACAACAGTTTGGCAAATGAGTGTATAAGACTGATTGGGCGAAAGTCTTTCACCATCTCGGCCACTTCTTTTTTGG
Organism: Eragrostis nindensis; assembly: GCA_012490785.1. Classification (NCBI taxonomy): domain Eukaryota; kingdom Viridiplantae; phylum Streptophyta; class Magnoliopsida; order Poales; family Poaceae; genus Eragrostis; species Eragrostis nindensis. The sequence continues at coordinate 739,959 of JAAXCT010000120.1, read as the reverse complement.
GGAGCAAGGCAACCGAAGCTGTGTTCATCTTGTGCAATGGTCCTGAATGTAGGTGATAGATTGATGCAAAGGCATTGACGACTTCGTGCTTAATGATCTGCCAGCAGTGCTTGTAAAAAGTCCCTGTGAATCCGTCCGGCCCTGGTGCCTTTTCTGCCGGCATATCTTTAATTGCTGCCCATATCTCCTCCTCTGTGAAGATGTTGTCCAGACCATCGGCGTCAACCTGTGCAAGTTCCAATTCTTGCCAGTTGAAGGTGCAGGATCTTGCCTCTGGGGTGCCCATGATTTGCTGAAAATGTGTATAAATCTCCTGCTCCTTTGCCTTTTGATCCCATAACAGATCACCCCCAGTCGTTTTCAGATGTGGGATGAACTTTTTACGGCGCCGCGCGTTCGCCTTAAGATGGAAGAACCGCGTACATGCATCTCCTTCTTTGAGCCATGTGATGCGTGAGCATTGGCGTCGCCGCGACCTCTGAATGGCCGCCAGGCCGAGCACCCTCACTTTGAGATCCTTTCTTAGATGCTGCTCCTCCTCTGTTAATTGCCTGTCATCCTGCGCCATGTCCAGCCGTAAGATAATGTCCTGCGCCATATGCAACTGCATGCGTACGTCACTGAATAAGGAGTTGCTCCACGCTCTCAACGCCTTTGCTGTGTTACAGAGTTTGTGGTGCAAGATGTTCAGTGGAGATATGCCTGTCACTGGCTGTTCCCAGGCCTTTTTCACCTCATCCATGAACCCCGGGATTCTGACCCAAAACTGCTCAAACTTGAATCTTGCAAACCGTGGTGGTTGAACTTGGGGACATAGCAGCAGTGGGCAATGGTCAGAGGCTGAGGAGGACAATGCCTGCAGCCCCATTGATGAGAAGATGGCATCCCATTCTTGATTACAAAGGCCCTATCTAAGCGCACCAAGGTAGGATTCTCCCTCTCATTGCTCCATGTGTATTTCCTGTTATGCAAAGCAATCTCCAGAAGCCGGCATCGATCAAGAGTGCGCCGAAAAGTCCCCATCAGCCTTCTATTCAGATTGAGGTTGTTTTTATCTTGCGCCTCATAAATTAAGTTGAAATCACCAATACACAGCCACGGTGAACCATCAGTTGGCGCCAAATCTTTTAACTCATCCATGAACTCCGGCTTGTGGGCATCCTCCGATGGGCCATAGACAACAGTCAACATGAAGCTTGTGTTGGACAGAGCCAAAGTGACAGTCATGGTTAGGGAGAACTGGTGCAGAACCAAATTAGAAGCCGAGATGAAATCAGGGTTCCAAGCAAAAAGAATTCCTCCACGGGTTCCACTAGCAGGCAGATATTCATAGCTGGACAGGTGAGGACCCAATGTATCTGCAGCCAACCATCTATCAAAAGTCTGAATTTTGGTCTCTTGCAAGCAAGCCATGACCGGTTTTGCTAGCAACAACATCTCCCTGACCGCTTCCCTTCGGGCTGATGAATTCAGTCCCCGAACATTCCAGTTGAGAATAGCAAGGTTGTCACTCATTTTGGAACACTGGAACAACAACAAACTGCCACTGAAATTGCAACAGAGCAGACATCACAACATCACAGCCACCTGAACCTAGCATGTTTCTCACATGCAACCCCATGAGCAGTGCTCGATACGACCATCCATCTGGATTCCACAGCACTGCAGCTACCACTACCACATATTGAACTGAACAACCTAACATTGGGAAACTTGGGATACAACTGACCAACTTGAGGCAGCAGTAGCTTACTCCGCCTCAGCATCCGCAGCAGCTCCATCCGCCGCCATCGCCTCAGTCGCCGCCATGACTTTGCGGTTTGCCACGCGAGTGATGGCGCGCATGGAAGCAATGGTCTTGGACGGCAGTGGCTTCTTGAACGAACCCGTGTAGGTCTTCATGGCCTCATCCCCAATCGGCTCGCCGTCACCGACGAAGTCGAGCTGGCGGATGAGGCGGTGAGTAGCACGCTTGGCGACGGGCACAGAGGATGGGTTGGCCGCTTGCCTGTTGCTGCGGCGGAGGGTGTCCTTCGGCGGCTGCGCATCTGCCAGCATCGCCAAGGACGGGGGCGGTGAGCTCGGTGGGGGAGGAGGCTGAAGCGCAGGGGCGTTGTTGATGAAGACCTGGCCCAAGAATTCCTCAGTTGGCCCAATGGAGATGCCATCCACCTGCCGCGTCAACTGCTCCGGCCCATTTTCCTCCAGCTGCACACCCGGCCCAAAGGAAACCACATCATCATCTCCCGCCGGACCACCAGCGTTCGCGGGGGGGGCCCCAGCGGAAGACGCCGGGTTGTACTCAGGAGAGCCCACCATCTGATCCCCCAATGGAGCAGAACCTCCGCCAGCGAAGGAGAGCGGTTGACCAGCAAAGTTTGAATTTGCCCGCTCGTACTCGTGAACCATCGGGTCCATATCCCTCCTGAAGTAGAAACTGTCTGCATGGTGGAGCTCCTTGCAGACCCCTGCAAAGAAGTCCATGACCGGATCCGGATGGAAAGCAGGTGGTGGTGGAGCTTCCGGTGCAAGCTCCAGCGCCTCGAAGGAAGGGTCCAGCTGCAGACGCCCGTGACACGCACTGCCCGAGGGAGCCCGAGCCTCTGGGCCCATCTCCATCGCCTTGGGAGTCGCATCCCCGGCGACCTTGTAGATTCGGCGAAGCGGCGAGCGGGAACGCCGGCGTTCCCAGCCCTCATCGTCCCGCCACTGCGGGTCCCGATGACGTCGCTGGTGGTCGGGGGAGCGGGAGCCCGGACGTCCGCGCCGCATGTCGTCGTGGCTGACATCACGGCGCCGGCGACTGTAACGTGGCGGGGAACGAGCCCTGCCACCACTCGACGAAGAGAAACCGTAGGGGAGATCAGCAGCAGGGCGACCGCGAGCGCCGACGCCGCCCCTCCAGGAGCGACGTGCCGGCCCACGCAGCTGCTGGTTCAGCGCATACCCCATCTTGTTCGCCGTCGGCGCGTAGGCGCGGTCGACGCCGGTGACCAAGACCCCGCGGCGGCGCAACGACTTAGTCTCAGCAGTGATGACGGGACCAGCCACAGCAACAGCATGCCCCCGGCCCGGGTGCTGGTGAGGCCGGCCAGCAACATAAGCCATGGACTCCGCGCCGTCGTGCTGCTGGTGAAGGTGTGGCGGGTTGAGAGGTGGAAAGGTGAGCCTACTGTGGATGGAAGGGGGGTGTGTGATGCGAGAAAGGACGGGGACTCGTGTGTTGGTGGCGGTGTGCGAAGGCTTGGAGAGGCGGAGGTGGACAGGCCGACGGCGCCGGTCCGCCGGCGTGGAACAGTTGCGAGCAAAGTGCCCGCTACCCCAACACGAGATGCAGCGAGGAGGATCTCTGCACTGCGCAAGCCGATGATCCTTGGCGAGGCAGCGAAAGCAACGCCCCTTGAAGACCTTCTGAAAGTCGATCGCCGGAGATAAGGCGCTCCGGCCAGCCAACCGCCCGTTGGCAGAACCCAGCTGTCCTTGAACCAAGGATGGCGCGCCGCGCTTGCGCCACCATCGCCTCGGCTTCACCTCTTGCCATTCCGAAGAAACTTTAGGCACAGAAGGTGCAGGGCGTGGGCGCCCCTGACCGGCCGCCGCGCCGGAGTGGTGACGGTCCGGCACGAGCAGCACCGACTTGAGCTTGGACGGCTTCTCAGGCCGTGTAGGTGCAGACGCCGGGGCTGGATCCGGGAGGGGCGTGGCCTTTACTGCGTCGCAGCACGCCGGGCGCGAGCTGCATTCACCCCTCAGCAGGATGCGGGGAGAAAAAGCAGCATTTACTCCAAGCTCCGCCGCGGCAGCCGAGTGGGTCGTGGCGTGCGCAGGCTTGACGGCTTTCTCCAGGTCTTGGGCAGCTTCTGCTGGATCTTGCGCGGACAAGGCCGAGCAGATACCGTAGGCGCCATCAATGTCGTAGATGGAGCCCCAATCGAGCAGCTCCGGGCTGGCGGCGTCGCACCCGATCGCCAGAGCAGCAGCAGGGCTAGTGCAGGCGGTGGGTGTGGTTGGGGGGGCGGTGGAGGTGAGGTGCGCCGGCGGCGTGAGGCTCGTCGGCGGCGGGCTGGGGGGTGGTGGGGGGATGGGTGGCGGAGGAGCCTCGGAGGAGAGCGCTCCCCAGCCCTTACCTGTTTCCATCGGATTTTCGTACGTACTCAATCGAATATGCGATTCGAAGAGAACCTTCCCCAAATCTCCTCTCTCCCCGGTCAAATCATCATCGATCTGCATCGGCGGCGAGCTGCAGATCGACAGCCGTACCCGGCGCAGGAAGGGATTGCCGACCCACGCGAGCTCCCTTGTCCGGATGCGCGTGGTGGCATCCTCGCCCAGGCAGCCGAGCGCCGTGGCGCCTGCGTACGAGCTTCTCGGTGCGTGTCCCCGGCCGGCAGTGCGACTGCTCCTCGGCTCGCACGGACGTCGCGCGGACGAGCTCCTCCGGGGACGGCGGAGGCGACCCGTGCTGCATGAGCGGAATGGGGACGCTCGTGGCCTTCTCCATCGGCCAGCAAGCCAGGCGGCTCGGGCACGGCCGCACGGGTGGCGTCCAAGGCCTGCGCGACGGCCTTGGCTAGTTGCGCAGAGGAGATTTTTTTTTTCTTGAGACTTGTTGAGCGGAGGAACGGGCTAGCTGTTCCGCGAGGAGGAAGAGCGGCGTGGTGATCGAGAAATTCGTCTGATTAAATGAGGGCAGAAGTGTCATTTTCCCTTTGCGTTGTTTCCGCTCCCTCCTCCCAGAACGACAACTATTCAGGGAAGGAGGGAGTAGTTTGCATCGGCCGTAGCCTCTTATGAGGTCAGGGGCGGGTACTTTTTCCTATTATCTAAAAAAAATGTAGTTTGCATACAAGCTGTTGGACCATACAGTTTTTGTTTCTCGCTTTTGTTCTCGCACCACTGGAACAAGTCAAGAACGGAAGAAAAAAATAGTATTCGAGCTAGTTAGTGAACTTCAAAGGGCTGTCTCACTCATCGCTGTGTACTGCTCTCTATTGATACAATTCTTCAGAAACACTAAGCCAGGTTCCAAGTTCCAACAGAGATAGATACGCGTGGATGTCCTTGATACTCCGTGTGTGAGAACCTTGAACGATGCGCAATGTGTGTGCCTGCAGGCAGGCACTTGATACTGAAAATTTCTAGCATCTAATCCTTCACTTACATCACTTGGGTAGCTTCACTTGCGCTAGTAGAAATTTTTCAATTTCTAGCAGGAAAATGGAAATCACTACACTGCCTTCTTGTTATCTGTCAAGGTGGAGACGCACCCGAAGTATCTGTCGCACAAGAGCCTAGCACGAGTGCAAAAGTCGATGACGAGTCGAAGATGCGGGTACAAAGAACGTGAGCAACCGAATGGCAATGCAGGTGAATCATCAGCACAGCATGCGAGTCAGTGCAGATGGAGAGAATTTATACACACCACAGTAACATATCCGGTAGACAGAAGACTAGAAGAGGTTGATTGTGGGAGACCATATTTTTCGTTAGTTTGTGTGAGATTTTGGAGGGAAACAAAGAAGAGGTACTCGTTGGCAGCTACCAACCCCCACATGGAGAAGCCAGTCCGCTTGCACCCGCCCCAAGCAGAGGTGCTCCGCCTGCACAACCTTCTCGTCTATCGCCGACGGCAGACGCCTCGCGCCCGTTGGCATTGCCAGGCGTCTCGAGGCCTGCCAGACGTCTCGCGGCCGCAATGAGGCCCGGCTCTTCAAAGGTCGGAACTTGCTAACGTAGAAGTTGACTGCAATATATAGGAGGAGGCCCAGTCACTTCAAACTACTTCGGTTTCTGCAGGTCGGCAATAAGCTCATTAACCTCCGTTAGCGACTCCATGCCGCCAAATTCCATCTCCCCGCACTAAAATTGTTAATACATAACAGTGGTTGAAAGAGCACCCTTTGTGGTGTTGTTCCGACCCGCACTCGCACCAGTATACTCCCCATGAGCTCACGAAACCAGCAAATCAAGAAATAGATAAATGATAAGCGCTCCTAGCATGAGTTTTGAACACACTTACTCTCGTGGGCCAACAATGTATTTTTTTCACCGAGATCTAACAGAGTTTGGTCAGCAAGATAGTATACAGTAGCACAGATGAAAGGTGAAACAACACCACTTCACATGATCATTAAAAGCTTTGCTGGCCTGTTGCGGTGATCAAAGGCGAACTTGGTCTTAGAAATTAAAGAGCAGGGGACAGAAAGTTCTCAAAGGTGGCAGCCACTGCTGCAGCACTCATGCATGATTATGTACCCCGAATCCTTTCATATGACGAAAAGAAAAACATACTGCGCCCCCAACGCAAGAAACAGAACGACAGTCAACGCTGCGAATTGCTTGTTGGATCTCTTTATATAGTCTTCAATGGCTTGGTCTTTAACGGACCTGCAGGTCAGGAGATGACCGGAAAAAAAAACACGTTCAGATCAAAATTAAGGAGCAGTTAAATGGATCAGATCGTGTATATATATGGCCGGCTTACTTTTCTGTGTTTGACTTTGAGAGCAGATCGAGTAGCTCTTTGATCTCTTGGGAACATTGTTTAACCAACGTGAGCAGGCGGATCAACTCTTCTTTCTTCTCCTTGATTTGCTGCTCAAGACTTACAGCAGGGTCCACGTTATTGACTTGAGACACCAGTATTGCACTGAAAGGAAAAAAAAAAGGAATCTGTATTAGAACCGTGACCGGAGGTGTTCAGGGAAAACAAAATCAGACTATGCTGCTACATTACGCAGGCGGGAAGAGCAACGAAGATATGATGCATATATACCTTATCGTTTGGTGGATGTGAAGCACTAGATGAGGCGTACAGGCGGTAAACGCTGGGCTGGGGCGGCATCTTGCCATGGACAAGCCCTGGAAGCAGCCGTGGTTCCCTGTGATTTGTTGGTGGACCGGCGGAGGCGGCGGAGAAGCAGCTGAACCGGCGATAGGAGGAGCCGAACGACATCTCGCCGCGGGTGAGCAGCAGCCGCCGCCGTGGCTCCTCCTCGAGAGCACGAGCGCTGAGCGCCGAATACGGGCGCTCCAGGACGCGACCGCAGACCCTCCTCGCCGCATGTCGAAGCGCCGCCATCGATCGGCGATCTCTCTCTCTCTCTCTCTCTCTCTCTCTCTCTGATCTGGACGTTCTTCCTCTTTGTCGCTTTTTGTATTCGCCCTGATTATTGCGGTTGGAGTTATCTCAGACCCGTAATAAGTTCCTGAAGTTATTCGGAACGTTCCAAGTTCCAACAAAACTAGATCGGAAAAATAATAAAATATACGTGCTGCATACGAAATCGAGTTGTTGGAATCTAAATAAGCCAGGCAGGACACTGCCATAAAACGGCCTGGACGTACGAGACGTCTGCTGCAGGGTCTCTCCGCCCGCCGGTCGGTATGATGCGGAGCGACTGGGCGGGCCTCGGGGACGGGCCGGCGAGCCTGGTCGCCGAGCGCGTCCTCGCCGACGACGTGGCAGGCTACATCCGCTTCCGAGCCGTGTGCCACTCGTGCATGAAGGCGGTGCAGCGACGATCCCCGCACGAGCCGCGGCGTTCTCGAGGACCCCCGGCTCCGTCCCCGTCAATGGATCATGCTCGTCGGAGAGCGAGAGAACCTCACCCTGGCAGTGCATCCGCCGTGTGGACCTTCCGCGCCCCACTGCACCCGACGCCGCTTCCTGAATGTCTCCACCGGGCAGTGCTGCATCCACGTACGTGGACGTTCCGGAGCTCGGCTGCCACGGCGTGCTCCCATCCGCCGCCGCGGCCGACGGCCTCCTCTTCCTCCTCTGCGGCGCCACCGGCGCCGTACGTCCGGCTGCTGCAAAATCTTAGTCACCTGAGAAGGAGATATCTTCACAAGAAAAACATCTAGGAGGAAGTATGCGTCTTGGTTTCTAGACCCCCTTACAACTCTGAGTATATGAAGTAAAAAGCATAGAATCGACATATAAATTCTGTACTTATGTTAAGTAGTGTCTCAATGAATCTATAGTTTTGCGATTGTTTTATCGAACAACCCCTGTAGTCTTGTTTCATTTGCCGTCCACCCAGCTGAGTTAGTTCCCTCTAATGGAGCTTAGTTAAAAAAAAAAAACTCTTGGGCAGATTATGGATTATCACAAAATGTGGAGGTCCAGATTTTATATGCTGCAGCTTACAGTCAACTTATAATAATCCCAAGTTGCAACTGTAACAAACAGACCCGTAGCTCGTTGTAGTAATGATTTTTGCATAAAAATATGGTAAGTCTACAGTATAACATTTTTTAGAACTAGGTCAATATTCCGGCCCAATGGAATGATGAGCCCCAGGATTCTTCGTTTGGTGTATATATCTCGCGCCAAACTCGACGATGAGTTTGAAGCTGCCGGCCGGTTCATAGCACGTGACTGCGTGAGCAACCAAATGGCAATGCAGGTGAGCCATCCGCACAGCATGCACGGGGAGAAGCGAGGCAGTGCAGATGCAGAGGATATATATATCTCAGCTAGTCAATCTGTAGGTGGGGCGGGCTGCGGGCAGCCCGCACGCTGCCGCACTGCCCGCTAGAAATCCTGGCAGGATTAGCGGGCGCCCACTAGTCGAAGTGCTGCTGCCCACTTAAGCCTGGTGGGCTTTGCGGCATATATTTGCGGTGGTTTTTTTTACAAAATGGACCTTTTAGTTAAAGTTTTTCACGTTTGGACCCTGTCACAAAGATTTTCAGGAATGGACCCTTTTCTGAACGCCACGTCTGTTGGCGCTCAAGTTGCACGGTTGGGCGCCACGTCATTTGGCGCCCACCTATGGGATCTGGTCGCCAATGACTCTGGCGCTCACCATGTCAGTTCAGCATTCGCGTGCGACACTGCCTCCAGGGGTGGGCGCCGTGTCTTTTGGCGCCCACCTACAATAGGTGGGCGCCAATAGATTTGGCGCCCACCTATTTGACCTGGGCGCCAAAAGACACGGCGCCCAGAAAAGGGGTCCATTCTTGGAAATCTTTGTGACAGGGGTTCAAATGTGAAAAACTTTCTTCAAAAGGACCATTATGTGAAAAAACCACTATATTTGCGGGCGTTGCGGGCGCCAGCGTGCCAGAGAGCGTGCGCGTCCTTTGCTCGAACCACCGTCAAATGCTTTCGTGCGTCCTTGCTTTGATCAAACCATCGTCAGGTGCTTCAAAGTTCAAACTAAGGCATTCATTCGCAGTAATACAGGACAGCTAATAATTCGCATTTCATTTTCCATCTGAAAATAAACGGAGTACCACAACTATATAGGAGAATCATGATCCCAAAAGTGTAACATTGTCACTTGTCTGACAATAAATTGATGAATAAATAGCCTGCAGGTTCATGAAACACAACATCACAACTCTGAACTTTGATATCACTCATTCAAAAAATTTACCAGATCACAGAGCTGCCGTTGGTTCAAGAAAAAGAAAAGAAAAAAAAAACTGGAAGTTACTAAGTGTGATAGCAGAAGGATGATTCATTAGTGCAATAAACCATAAAACGAGGTACAATCATAAAACGAGTTACTAAGGTGTCTCTGTCACAATCCTGCCGGTGTCGTTTTCACCAGTATAGCCATTCACAACCAACTAAAAAAAAACACTTCATTTTCGCCAGAGCACCCCTCTTCTTCCTCTTCTCCTCATCACATGCGTTCTTGTGCATCAACAGCAAAGTTCCTTGCGAAGCCTGAAAGTGAATAGGCATTTTCCCCAATATAAGTGGACATGCTGAAACAAATAGCAGTTACCATGCATGATAGTATGAAGAAAATCAATAGAACAATAAGTAGCAGGTACCTGACCTTAATCACAGGTCAATATCCTCATCGGCGCCATCCAAATTAGCACTTGACAATATATCAACATAAGAAGAGCCTGCAAATTTAAAGTCACTATCCTTTCTGTGCATATGAAATAAAAAAAAATTAAAGTCACAATCTACCTGCAGCCCTAAACCAGTCTTGTAGGCACACCAAAGCCTCAACCGTGTCGGTGGACAAGCTGCTCCTATAATCGCTGATTATTCGAGAACCTGTGCTGAATGCTGATTCTGATGCCACTGTAGAAGCGGGTACAGCCAATATATCACGAGCCATAGTAGCCAAAATGGGGTACTTGGGTGAATGCAACTTCCACCAGTGTAGAATATCGAAGTCCTCTTCGTCACAAGGGAATAATTCATCTTGTAAGTATCTATCAAGCTCACTGGTAGACTGCTTGTTCTGAACACTCAAGTGGTGACTCCAATCAGACCAAGGACACCCTTGCGATGTATACATGCTGCTGGTTTCTTGATGGGGATAGCTCCACCCATCTTCCATTTGATACGAGTAGCTAGTAAACAAGTCAGTGAGAACTTTATCAACTTCATAGCAGGTCTCATTGATGGAGACTTTGACGGAGGCTTGCTCCCTGCTGAAGGTGACTTCACTCTCTTTGCAGATGGGTGTTTTTGTGGATTAGTTGCTAGTGGCCTTTTTTGCTTTGCTGCCGAGATCAATGAAGCCGCCTCATCTTGGTCCTTGACTCCTTGGCCCCCAGCTTCTTGGCCCTCGACTTCTTGGCCTCCTGACATCGCCTATAGCAAACAGGGCAAAAGGTTTAGTTATTAATTTGACTGATGATGAGCATCAAAAGAAAACATTGCTAGAAGAGGAAGGTAACATACTGATGATGTGCTAGATTAGGGAAAGCTTGCTTCTGATATTGCCGCTACTTGCCTTCCACCTGGATAGCAGAGAGTTAAAAATTCAGAGTTATGCCAGTCTTGGATTGTAACAAGAGCATCATATATCTATAAGAGCATTGTAATTGGCAAGTAGGCATTGACCAACAAAGACAGAAAACTGGATGAACGCACGGTTTGCAAGCCACAAATAAGTCAAGAAAGCTGCAGGTGTGGAGATCTAAAGAATGTAAAAGAGCAGAGCATTCGTGCATACGTGGTCCCTAAATGGATGAAGAGGAGCACGTCGAACAGCTCCTTCCTCTTCCGCCTTTGCGCACGCGATCTTGCCTCCAGGCTGGGAGATGAACCCGACTAACCGAGGGTGGCCTCAAGGCTCTAGCGTCTAGATCAACGAGGGGAAGCAGAGGCCGTGGTATATGCATTATGTCCAATAATCCTGTTATACTAGCTGCATGCTTCCTAGTATATGCATTCTCAATTCTTCTATGAAGTTGACGAATGTTGTGCCAATGACCAAGTATTCTGTACTTAAGACAATGGTAATAGCTTGTATTAACTTATATTGCTAAAAAAAATCACTTTCGGTTTCTACCTGATCCCAAAAGTTTATGTATTCAATAGCAACATAATTCCTAAAGTGTAGTGATCTGAAACTTCAAGTCATTTCAAATACACTGACATTCCTGCCAATATGTGGGTTATCTTCTTGATGTACTCATTCGGTGAGTCCCAAAAATATTTTAGGATTATTCCAATTCAATTCACTTTATACCAAAATATCACACAACTACTAATTGTTCTACAAAAGTAGCATGTGATTCACCCTTCTTGGGTTGCATATTTCTTCAAGAAATCTTTCACTTCTAGGAAAAAATTGGTATTTAGTGACCAGACTAAAGAGTAACCATGCAGGGTTTAATAACCATTCTAGGTTAATCAGGATATTTATTCTACTAAAAATTTAGACAAATGATTCAAATATATGTGCATTTAAGTTTACTGCATGTAAACAAGTAAATAGGTGCAGAAAGTAATGGATACTATTCTCAAAAACATCAAAGCAATAAGGTAGAAGAAAAACCAAAGCTTGACACATAGACTTCAAGCTATTATGTATTAAAACGAGGTCTCTACTAGAGATTACATTAATCCACTTAAATCAATTCAGGAATCAAGACTAATTGCATTACTACTTCTACAATTACCATCTACTAGATCGGTATTTTGGACTATTTCGAGTCCCTATGCACGGCTTCTAATTCATCACCAAGAAGATTATCCTCATTCATGAGGTTATCATCCAAAGCTCAATTTTCAGAATTGCAGCTTGATCCTTCAAGGTTCTTGGTCTCATATTGTGACGTACCTTCCATCTACAAGATGTTTTCATTCTTCTCTTCAATGGTTTGTGAAGACTCCTTCAACTTCAAGCTACATGCTTTTAATGAGGTTGACGTCCTTCTAGGAATTCTTCTTATTACCATGAAGTTCTTGGTACAATTCGATAAGGTGCTTGGGGTTTTTTCTACACCTATAACAATCTTGATCTTGTTTACCGTATGCTTCCTCTTTAGGCTGCTAAACCTTAGCATTTTTATTCTTCTTGAATTGTAGGCTTTACCTTTACCTTTCTGAGGTGCCTTCCATTGGCCCTTCCCCTTATCATTCTCCGTGAATAATGTAGCATTCGGTGCTATTTAGCCAGTGTAACAAGACGTATGACCCTACAAGATCGTCTCATTCTCCCCCTGATCATACTTCAAGTCATTACTCAGGGTTACTGGCTACTCACATAAGCGAGCTTGGGGTGTTAGGTAGAGAGTTTATGTATGAGCTTGTTTTTACCAAGTTCAACGTCACAAATCTTCATGTGAGTGACGATCTCATACTACACGGTATTATAATCCACAAATGCCTTGTAATGTTGAGAGCGTAGGTGCTGCCATTCACGCTCAACTATTTAAGAAAGATTTCATCTTCTCAAAGTGCTCATTCAGAGAGCCCCACAAGACCTCTAGACTATTTTCATTCATTATTCATTCTGCAGGAAAATGCTTAAGTGATGACTCAGGAAATCCAGTGCCTGAGATTTATCCACTTCAGTTGGATCAATATCCTCATTCTTGAGTTTAATCATCTTCAAGAGATTTTTAACACTCAAGAGGATTTCATCATCATGTGATCAAGATAAATAGTTAAAACCATTCAAGATAAGCACATCGAATTCATGTTCACAAATTGAGATATCTACAAGATATTCATATGAAAGTGCATAGGTTTACTTCTAGTAAACAATTTGTAGAATGCAAAGAGTAGCGGATCAAAAAAAAACTCGAAGAAAAGACCTAAAACCATGTTTCTATGATTAAAGGCACATTTTAATCATGTTTTAATTCATTATACATGATATGCATGATTTCAGATCAAGAACACAGTAATTATGCACAAACAGGAGGTTCAAACAGCAAAAACAGCAAGTTATTATGTTTCTGACATAAATCTCCTAAAACCCAAGGTGTCATCTGCAAAATAACAGTGTTCATCCCTTTTCCAGAGACTACAGGGTCTATTTTGCAAAAATTCTAGGTCAAATCGTAAATTCAGAACAATTTGGACCTATTTGCAAAAAAACAGGACTGCGGGTTCTATTCTGGAAAAATTCAGGGGCTTTTCTGCAAAAGTTCAGGACCAAACCTCAATTTCTAGCTTTTTCAGGGGGTTTTCCGCAAAATTGCCAATTTCCCGCATTTTCCTCGCATTTTCCTCGCATTTTTTTTTTTTTTCTCTGTTTTTTCGAAACAGGCCGGCCTGGTGGGCCGAACACGGCCCACCCAGCCCCCCCCGGCCCAGCCCACCAGCTCGGCCTCCCTGGCCGGGTATAAGAGTCGAGTCGGATTAGGGTTGAAAACCTAATCCGCTCACTCTCTCCTCTTCTCCTCTCTCTCACCCGAGCAGCGGCGGCGGGCGAGCTCATCCAGGAGCTCGCGGCGGCGTTGCGGAGGAAGGCGGGGGCCCCCGGGGCGAGCTCGTGCGGGGCCCGGCTCCAGGGTGGTGGTGGCTCGTGGCACCGGTGCGGGGAGCGCGGGTACGGTCATCGGTCACGGCCTTCGGCGTGGCGCGACGAGGCGAGGTGGCGGCGGCGGGTGAGCGTGCGGCTCACCACCGTCATCGGCGAGGAAGGTGACGGCCCGGGGTCCCCCATGCGGCAGAGGGGTCCCAGCCCCCAGATCCGGTGGCCCGAGGTCAGATCCGGTGACCTCGGCCCCAGATCTGGGCCTGGCCACCATACGTGGTGGCCGGAGCGGGTCGGCGCCGGCGTGCGGCGGCGCAGATGCAGAGGCGGCGGGGCCGGCGGGCCCCGCGTGGCGGAGGAGCTCGAGCCCGAGCCCGAGCTGCGGTTCGGCTCGATGCGCGGCTCGACTCCCAGCGCGGCGGTTCCAGGGCAGCGCGGTGGCGCGGGCGGCGAGCTCCGAGCTGTCGCCGACGAGCTAGGGTTAGGAGGATTCAGGATCTGCAGAACCACATATGCGTTCGTTGGTTCATCCGTTGGCTCTACAGTTTGTGTTCCGACGAGATGCATCTCACCGGCTAGGGTTAGGGTTAGGGTTAGGATGTTCTTACCGCTCCCTTTTTTTCTTTGCTGTGTATGATGCTGTGATGGCCTTCGAGCCATAGATCTGTGCATGTGGTGGCTACAAGCCCCACGGTGGTGGCTACCAGCTCCACCTTACCGTGATGATGCTTTTCAATTCAATGCAAGTGAACCCTAGTTTCTAGGTGGGGAAAACAAATCCCAGTTTAGAAAAACTGGGGCCATATGCAGGGGGGATTTCTTGATCCTGGACTGCAACGAGTCCAGCGATCGATCGAGACCGATAGGGTAGAACTTCAGGATACCTTAGGGTTCGATGTAGTCGATCGCGAGTCGATGCAGGAGCTAGTCGATGCAGTGTAGATCGAGTAGCCGTGTAGTCGTTCCCCGTCAACAGCTTCGCATTGGCGCGGACGTCGATGTCGTCGAGCACGAAAATCGAGGTGGCTCGATTCCCAAGGTTGGCGCGCTTCCTGAGGCAGCGCGAATCCCGAGGCGGCGAGTTGAAGAACTCGCCGACTCCTCCTTCTCCGCGACTTCGGCGGTTCCTGTAGCTCGGCGGAAGAGCGTGCTGATAACGTGTTGTAATAACGCTATCGACGGGAGAGAACAACAACAAAAGTAGACAAGAGGCGAGACACAATGTAGGGTGGAGCCTTCTCTTTATTATTCTGAATAAACTTGTATATACAATGCTTGGGGTGCTCCACTATTTATACTCGGGGTTGAGGCCCTCCTTTCCTACTAGGAGAGGAACTCTTTGGTAAATTGCCCACATATGGAGTAGGACTAGGATAGGTTCTCTTGGAACTTCCTTTTCTTCTCCAATAAGTATTATTATTATAACAAAGCCGACGATGTTGCTGCCTTCGCGTGCATGTGAGATTTTGGAGAGAAACAAACAAGAGGCACTCCTCCTTGGCCAACAACCTCCACGCGAGGATGCCCCGCTCCGGCGCGAGCCACACGCAGAAATCTGTCCCCGATTCAACCCTCTCGGTTAGCGCTGACGGCGGCGGTTGCCGCCGGCCAAACGTTTCATGGCCGTTGGCATGGCCGGAGGGACTCCTTTCCCACCCCGTGCATCTGCCAACAACCGCGTCGCGGCCGTGGTCGCCTGCGGCACCTTCGCGGACGGCGAGTCCGCCGTACGGGGTCGTCGACAACTCCTCCGCCCCGCTCTGCCGCGACGAGCCCACGACGACCGCCGGCGTGATGGTCCGAACACGTAGCCGAACGGCAAAGGAGCTGGAGAAGCCGCGTTGCCTTGGTGGGCAGCGGCCCGAATAGGGGCGGGACCTTCGGCCAGCCCCACCGCGGCGGGGGAGGAGACGGGGCCCTCGGAACGCACTCGTCGGGGACGAACTGCTGCTTGTTTCTGTGCTCTCTTTTATAATCTTTGTTTTCTGAAAGGGATGGAGAGGAGCTCTGGTTGGAGACAGTAGTAGCAGAGAAAGGCACACAATTCCAAACAAGTCAAGAATGGAGGAATGACAAATGAGCTTGAGGTGCCGTTCGGATGCACCCTCTAAAGTGCCCTCTAAAGTTATACCCTCTAAAGTAAAAAGAATCTTACTATTTAAGGGTACTAAATAAAATTTAATTACAAAACCTTTCTGCAGATGGGCGTTATTTTTCGAGACGAATCTAACGAGCCTAAGTAATCAATGTTTTGACACAGTGATGCTACAGTAACCATCGTCTAATGCTACAGTAACCATCGTCTAATCGCCGCTTAATTACCCTCATTACGTTCGTCTCGCGAAATAGAGGGGGGGTCCTGGACTTAGTTTTGTGATTTGACTTTGTTTAGTACACATAAATCGTGCCGGCATTATTGATGTGACAGCTACAGTACTTTAGAGCCCTCTAAAGTTTGCATCCGAACGGGCCTGAGCTACTTATTGAACACTGCTCTCTAATGACTGATAACAATTCAGAATGTTCAAGTCAACAACAGTCAACAGATCCTCGATACTCCTTATGTGTCCCGATGTATGACCTAATATTTACTAACGCAGAAAATTTGACTCTGAAGACGCCTCAATGATCTAACTCTTCTCTGACTTTCTAAACAAGTACAGTTCTTAAAACTGAGTCATTATTTCTAGCAGGAAAGTGAATAGTCCTCTTACAGAAAAGGAATCCAAGTAAATTCGAACACGCAAATGTTCTCTATAATCTTAATGTCCTCATGACATGAATCAATCTTTACAACGCACTAGAAAAAAAGAAAAAACCACAGTCTACGCATAAAGACCGCACTCCACTGTTCTGTTCTTGATCTCTGCCAGGATGGAGCATGTACCTCATCAGGACCTTTCCCTGTCTGTCTGATAATTTAGACAAGAGTGCTTTGTTTTTTTTTTTTTTTTGAGGGCGACAAGAGTGCTTTGTTCTTCTCGTACAGATGTACCGATGAGAGCGCGGTGCTTCAACGGCCAAGATCGGTGGATGGCATTGGCTTCATCGGCCTTCCAATCAGGCACCGATGAAAGCGCATGATTCTTCGTTTGGAATATCAATATTCCAATTCGTTTGGAATATCAATATGAGGCCCGTGATTCTTCGTTTGGCGTGTATCTCGCGGCAAACTCTATGATGAGTTGAAGCTGCCGGCCGGTTCATAGCACGTGAGCAACCAAATGGCAATTAATGTAGGTGAACCATCCGCACAGCATGAATTGCAAGGGGAGAAGCGAGGCATTGCAGATGGAGAGTTTATATATACCTCAGTTAGGTGCCAGCCCGTAGAAAGAAGATGTGGAAGAAGACATTTTTGTTTCTCAGCGTATGAGATTTTGGAGAGAACCAAAGAGGAGGAACTCGTGTACCTACACGATCCCTCACCTAGGGACGCAGTGCGCCTGCGCGCGCCCCGTGCAGAGGCGGTTGGGGGATTCAACGACTTACCAGGCCAGGGCAGGGTCGACGAGCCTGCGACGACCGCCGGCGTGATGCCGTGATGATCCGAACAGAGGCGCCACCTCCGGCTGGCCGGCATAGGTGGCATCGCCGTTCCAGGCTGGGAGGGGCAGGCCGAACATGGATGGGACATCCGGCCTTCAGCATTGTGACGGGGTTGAAGACGACGCAGACACCGACGACGCCCGGTGCGTGGGCGCAGGGCCTCGACGTCGAGTGCGTCGCTCGTGTCACCGCGGCATGTGGTGGCGGCGGACGGCGAAGGTACCCCTGCTGCGAGCTCGAACCGTCGTCAGAGTCTTGCTTGCTTGCTAGGAAAATAGGAAGAAGAGTGTGTGATGCGGACGTGCATTTCTATGCTGGCGCGAATTGTGGAATGTACCAAGGTGCAGGGGGCTGTCGACGATAGCTACGGACCTAAGGTTCATTGGAGATAATCACCGTTCTAGCTATTCGGATGAATGAACTGTTATAATAAACTGATAAAGTGACAGGCACGAGTATTGTTTCCTGTGTTCTTCTTTGTGTACGTTTTCTCCTGCAAGGAATGGACGGAGCATCGCCTTAATGTTACTGCAGAGATTGTAGGAAAAAAGAGACAGAATAATATCATGAAGTTTTGCAGCAGTACTAAAAATTTAAGTAAGCTACTAAATGCCGTTCTAAGATCCAAACAAGTTGAGACAGGAAGGTGAAAATTAGAGCCTCTTTGCACAGCTTATAGAGCAGATTTTGCTTCTGCTTATTCATTCCAGCAGCCAAACGCTCGTGATGATAACAGCTTATGAGCACAACGCTGACACAACCCGTTTCCACTTTCAACTGGCAAGCGGAAGCCTCAAATTCCAGCTTCTTGCGGATTCTACACCTGACGCTGGCCCCACAAAACCTCCCCCCGCCTCAGCATCTCTCTCACACTCCCCTGTCACGGCCGAGCCCACCAACCTTTTGAAACATCTTCTTTGTTTAAAAAATGCATAGACTACAAAATGAACGTCCGAATTTCAAACTAATTATACCGTTGTGATCGTTGCGATAAGATCTTCAAAACTAGACCACACTTGACTATATTTTACAAACTTTTTTAAAAAGAAAAAGTTCAAATATATCAAACTTGACTATATTTAATTTATTTTTACAATTATTTTCATTTCAATATGGTATACCAAGTGTGGACAAAGTAGAAACCCAACTGTGGAGATAGATAAGTCATTTCACATGCATAATCCATTTCAGGATAATCTGTTTTGCCAAACGGTCTGATTGGATAAGCTGTTTTGACAGAGAATCCAGAAAAAGCCAGAAAATCTGTTTTTCCTCAAAATCCAGTGCATATTCTGTTTTTTGCATAATCCGAAGCCCTACCAAACAGGCCCTCAGATTGGAGCTGCTTAGTGAACTTTTATGCGCTCTCTCACACCTCACCCCTTACGTACGTTCACTGGCTAAATGAAACAGCTGCTCTCTATTGACTCAGATGAGCTTTTTTTTTTTTTGAGATAACTCACTCTATTTGACTGATACATGACACTCATCAAGCAACCCTAGCAGAAGTCGTTTCTTTCTGATTCGTTCCGGCCCAAGCCCAATGGAATGAATGATCAGCTCCATGCAGTGGCGGAGCCAGCGGGTAGTCCAGGTAGGCTCAGGACTACCCGGCGCTCGGCGATTTTGCTCAGTCGGAGCACTGTAGATGCACTGTTTTGCTACTGTTGATACACTATTTATTACTGTTTAGCCTACTGTTTAGCTGTTATGCCTAACTCACTGTTTTGGCTCCGCCACTGGCTCCATGCATGATCCTTCCTTCGATATGTCACGCCAGAAGTCGATGGCTGCCGGTTCATAGCTACCACATGAGCAACCAAATGGCAATTGCAGGCGAACCATCTGCACGTACAGCATGCGAGGGAAGAAGCGAGACATGCAGATGGATATACCGCGCGGTTAGCTGCAGTCCGGTACACAGAAAATGTGGAAGACGACATTTTTCTTTCGTGTGTGTGAGATTTTGGAGAGAGACAAACAAGATGTACTCGTCCCAGGCCGCAAGCCCTTACACGGGAACGCGGTGCGCCTGCGCGCGCTCCAAGCAGCTAGAGGCGCTTCGCGGATTCAACCACTCCTCTGGCATGCTCGCCGGCGACGAGCCCGCGACGACCGCCGGCGTGATAATCCGAGCAGGGTCGGCACCTCCGGCCGGGCACGACGACGGACGTGCCTGGATGTGACCTGCACACCGCACACGGGGGGAACGTCCTGCCTGCCACATGGCGGCGGGGCCGGAGACGCAGACACCGACGACGTCCGGTGCGTGGGTGCCGTGCCCGACGGCGACGGCATCACTCGTGCCACGAGTCTCCGGCACCAGTGGCACGAGTCTCGTGGCACCGCGGCCCCTGGTGCTGGAGACGGTTTCGCTTCAGACTCTCCGCACTAGGACACGCTAAAGCTCCCTCCAGGAGCGTTTACCGTAATGAAGCGCTGCACCGGGCTACTGGAAATCTTACGCTACGGTAAAGGAAGAGCTCCGTTCCTCTATTCCTAGCGCTCTCCAGGAGCGTCCGCTATCGGTTGCGGGGCCCGCACTCGTCCAACTGCCTCGCCGCGCGTCTGGGGAGGGAAGGAGCAGAGGACGTGCGCCACCGCGCTGTCGCCTGCGTGCGCGCGCCACCGCGCTGCCGCCTGCGTGCGCCGCCGCGCTGGAGCCTTGCGCGTCGCTAGCGCGCGCCGCCGCGCTGAAGCCTACGCGTGCCGCCGCCTGCGCGCATCGCGAGCACGCGCGCACGCGCTGGAGCCTTGCCGCCGCGCTGAGCCTGCGCGCGCCGCCGCGCTGGAGCCTGGCGCGCCGGAGCCTGCGCGCGCCGCCGCGTTGCCGCCTGGACGGGAGGAGGCTGGGGGCGGGACGGGAGGGGGCCGGGGGCGAGGCGGGGGAGGCGAAGGGGGTCGGGTCGGGGGAAGGAAGCCGAGAAGTCCGCGCCCTGCGTCGTTGGCGGCAGGGGCGACGCTGACGGTGGAAAAGGCGGGGGCCGGAGCTTCTTGGAGTGGCGGCGGCGGCGGCGGCACGGGGACGGCGACTCGCACGACTGGGACAAGAAGGGCGGCGGCGAGGGGGTCGGAGGCGGCGAGGAAGGAGCAGGCGGCGGGGACGGAGCGGCGGCGGGCGTCGTGCTTCGGCCGAGGCGGGGACGGAGCGGCGGCGGGCGTCGTGCTTCGGGTGTGGCGGAGGAGGACAGGCGGGGCAGCAGAGAGGGGAGGAGAGGGAAGAGGAGAGAGGAGAGAGGAGAGTTAAAAAGAATGGATGGCTGACGCGTGGGTCCCACTGGGGGTAGTTGATATAGAGGAAGAATATAGAGGAATGATGGGTGCAGGAGAAATTGGTATAGAGGAAAGAATCTTGACGACCAGGATGGAATATTCTTTTTAGAGGAAGGAAATAGAGGAATACGAGTGCGGACAGCCTCACTGACAAGGAGTCCGACGGGGAAGCTCTGCTTCTGCTGCAGGCATCGCCACCAAGAATCACATGGTGATCACGGACTTGGATTGTGACCGATTCTTGTTCACGCAGGGAATATCTGGTAGGAACTTTTTTTTTTGCGACTAAAAGAGAATTCATTGATCACTCAGGAATAAGATTACATTCGCGAGCGATGACTTGCTCGATACACCTCGGCCATTGTAGACGCCAAACCGCAGTATGGGTCGTACACTTAGCCAGCTGCGCGAGCTCATGAGCAGCGCTATTACATTCTCTTTTAACGGCACGGAACATAACGTCCGGCAAAGACACACACACTGATCTAATGTCCTTCAGCACAAAACAAAGCTGCGAACGAAAAACGTCGCCCTTCTTGAGACTGGAGATAACTGCGGCACAGTCAGACTCCAAAACCGTGGGTTGCCGCACCCACTCCGCCGCCAAACTCAGGCCTTCCAAACAAGCATGGGCCT
This sequence comes from Eragrostis nindensis, assembly GCA_012490785.1. Classification (NCBI taxonomy): domain Eukaryota; kingdom Viridiplantae; phylum Streptophyta; class Magnoliopsida; order Poales; family Poaceae; genus Eragrostis; species Eragrostis nindensis. The sequence goes on along the minus strand of JAAXCT010000120.1, from coordinate 718,804 downwards.
CTACCTCCTCCGCTGATGGCATCCCAAAGAGGACTCGCCAGGCCGTCAGCTGCACCCTGCCTTCCTCATCTCTAATGACCACACCAACCCCAGCCTTCCCAGTCCTCTTTGGGATGTGCAATGGTGATCGCTTGCTAGCGGCGGCCTAATCAGCTGTGGAAGTTATTCAAAGGTTGATCGTACCAGACCATTCCATTCCAATCCACTGGTATGAACTCGATCTCAGTAAACTGGTCAAGCGACAGGCATGAGCCCATATTCAAAGTTTTCATATGAGTTTTCTTTTTTATTCAATTTTCTTGAAATGAGTGGAAGGAATTCTGCTTTACCGCAGGTACCATGATAAAGTTTTGTACTATACTAGATAACCTGTCATCAGAGAAACGCTGCCACATTCAACGGGAGTACTCGCCAAAGATATTTCCAAAATGTTGATCAGGAACCAGATGCGTGGCTTTTACATCACTCAGCTGGAAGAGCACGCGTTTGCAAAGGAGCGACCGTACAATTTCACATGATACACAACTTGCGTTGGCTATCATGGAAGATGGAAGGATCAGGCCCGGGACTATTCCCTCGGTATTTCACGCCAAAAATCCATGACGAGTTGAAGCTGCATGCAGGTCAACAGTGCGTGAACAATCAAACTACAATGCAGAGAGAAGCGAAGGAGCGCAGACAGGGTGTATCTGTATATACTACCTCTATCTCAGAATATAAGCATTCCAAGGTTTGGTCAAAGTCAATCCTTTTCAACTTTGACTCTCAATATCTATAGAAATATATTATGTGAATTATGAAAAGCTATATATTATGATAATTGGTTTCATGATGAATCTAACAACACTATTTATACTTTGTCAAATGTTGTGATTTTTTTGTTATTGTTAGTCAAACTTGAAGTATATTGACTTTGACCAAACTCTGGAATGCTTATATTCTGAAATGGAGGTAGTATGAGATAATTAAGATACCATCTCTACTGCTAGGTTTTTATCCCGAACTCCTCAAAAAGAAAAAAAAGGGTTCTTATATCCTGAACCGGAGATGCCTAGCCTGAAGCTTCTGAAGAAACCATACTCGCAGCAGGTTCTGTTCGCTCAGGCGGACAAGGAAGCGGTAGATTTCTTAGGTTCGATGCTGGCTCTGTCGATCGCCAAGGTGGTGGTGCTCCTCGACAGGGAGGATGGCAACTTCGGCAGCATGGGAAACCTTTATAAGAGCGTCGACAACCTCGATGCAGCCTACTTCCTGCCCCACGCGAAGGACGTGCTGCTCCACTTGTCGGTCTCCCCGCGGGCCCTGATGAGCACCCACCTCCTGCAGGCCGGTAGTACTGACACGGCCAAGTGCACGACCTGTGGCAGCCACAACAATATTTTAACAATTTAAACATTATATAAAAATGCCTCTATTTTTATTAAGGCATTGTATTATGCCTTGTGAAATTGTCACAAATTTTATATAGACATTTGACAAAGTGCCAGTATATTCTTAGTGGCAAGACATTTATGATGCATTTTAGAAAATGCCGTTATGATTGTCTAGAGACAATTTAATAATGCCTCTACTATATAAAAGAATTGCCTCTACTATATAAAAAAATTGCCTCTACAAGTCATTTCTCCTATAGTGGTTGTCTTTTTGTAATGAAAAAAAAGAAAGAAATTAAAGATGCACCTTGTTAGTTGAGGGCGGAGCAGCGCATCCTTCGCGCCGGGCAGGAAGTAGGCTGCATCGAGGTTGTAGATGCTCTTATAAAGGTCTCCCATGCTGCTGATGTTGCCATCCTCCTTGCCGAGGAGCACTACCACCTTGGCGATATGCGGAGCCAGCATCAAAACCAGGAAATCTCTTTTACGAGTTTGGTTTCTTCAGGAGCTTCATGCTAGCCATCTCCGGTTCAGGATAAGAACTTTTTTTTTCTTTTTGAGGGAGTTCGGGATAAGAACCTAGCAGTAGCGGCAGTATATCTTAATTATCTCGTAGTATCATCGAGTGGTGAACCTATTTATATTAGGAATTAGGAACAAAACGCGTGGGCGCGAGTGGACACCGATCGTTCCGTTTCAGCGGACATGCGCAGATGCGGGATCAGCACAGCAAAAGAAGGAAAGGTTTCCGGTGATCCATCCAATGAAAAAGTCATCCAAGTATCGTGCGACCTCGAGATTGACGGATCCTGGCCTTGAGTGATCCCAGGGCGTTATGTATGCATGCGTCGTCCACGGCTTACCTCCCTCACTGGCTGTGACCTGCAGACCGCACACGGGGGGAACGTCCTGCCTGCCACGTGGCGGCGGGGCTGGAGACGCGGACACCGACGAAGCTGCCTCTGCAGCCATTGCCGCTAAGAATCACGCGGCGATCACGCACTTGGATTGTGACAGCTTCTTGTTCACGCAGCGAATATAATAGTGCAGTCCAAATTAATTGCTAGTATAGGAACTTATTACAAAACGAGTGCGTGATTTCGACGTGTAATGGCGATCGCTTGCTAGCGGCGGCCTAATCAGCTGCGGAACTTACTCAAGTTTGATCGGACCAGACCATTCCGTTCCATTCCACTGGGATGAACTCTCGAAAAAATGGTAAAGCGACAGGCATGAGCCCATATTCAAGGTTTATTTGGGAAAAGTCCATTTTGTCTCCCTTATCTCTTGTAGGAGTTGCAACTTTTCCGTGAAAGGGGTCTTGGCCTAGTGGTTAAGGCATCCAAGTAACACCTCTCAGGTCCTGGGTTCGACTCCCCGTGGGAGCGAATTTTCAAGGATTTAACGGCATTTGTGCTTTCAGTGGTAGGCGACGCTCCCGTCGACAGCGAGGCGCCAGTGGTGACTTCGTAACTCTGGATTTGCCGGCTCAGTCTTCGAAGATGCTCATAGGGGTAGGGTTTGCGTACGTGTGTTCATAGGGGTGAGTATGCGTGCGTTGTGAGTGTCTGAGTTGTACTGTGTAATCTCAAAAAAAAGAGGAGTTGCAACTTTTCCCCTCAACTACAAAACCGGGTAACCAGACTCCCTCAGCTCCTTCTCTCACTTCAATTTACCTCCCTCGGCGGTTTTCAGAGTGGTTTTGGCTGACGTGGCACAATGGGTCCCACATGTCAGATGCCACATCATCATTTTCTTTTTTTTTCTTTTTCTGACGGGGAAAAACTCAAACCTGAACTTTTCGTAAAAAATAAGGTATATAGACTCCTAACCTTCCACACGCGAATACAATAAACTTGCCGCTGACGACCTTGTCATCGAATCACATAGTAGCCATCCAATCCATCAAATTTCTACCCATAGTCCCACACATAGGATAAATTGAGCTTGCAATAAGCCCATACATATAGTTCGAATCACAGCAACCATACACTGTTCAAACACCCAGGAGCTTAACTCACATTCAAAATAAATAATTTGGTCCGATATAAGCATTGCTAGCAAACAACTTAAGATGTCCTCTTCTTTGGAGTTGCTTTATTGGTAGGAGTTGATCAGTTGAAATGACCATTGGTGGACTAGCAAACGAAGTGCCTATATAGATATGACTAGCAAACGAAGGGTAGACATTGAGTACATACTAGGCACACGTTTAGTTTCGTACCGGCTCGTTGTTGAAATGTTATCATCACTTCATCCCAAAAAAAAAAGCATTTGCATATGTTAAATTCAATAGCTTATCAAAAAGTTAAATAGGGAGTGCCTTCTTCCCTTTAACATTGCAAGATGCCTATTCCTCGCCAAAGGAGAGACTATGTATCATTTCCGATGAAGTGATGATAGACAACGTGTAGCTTATCAAAAAGTTAAATTAGTTCTCTCAATTTTTGAGTCCAGTATTTTCAAAAGTTGAATGTCTTTGAGCAAAACCATAAATATAAAACATTGCACTATATCACTTTTTTTAGGTATGCACTATATCACTTGGATCAATACAGGAAAGAAAAGAAAAATGTGAAAGTAAAATAACAACGAAATACAAAGGAAGCGATTGCACCAGACCTGACCCACCTTCATGTGGGCCGCACGCTCGCCCACTTCGATCCGGCCGATGGACTGTTCCAACGATCTGTTGGACCGTCAGCTACGCAAGGTCCAACTACAACGCAACAATTTTTGTTGTTTTTTTAAAGAAATGCACAACAATTCGTTACATTTTCTTTTACCAAAAAACAATTCGTTATTAGGGAGATCAGGAGACGGAAGCCAAACAATGCTAACACACAAAATCCATGTGACGTCACACGACTATATAACACAAATTTGAAGTTCGAACGACTGGACGATTTCTTTCTCTGTCTCAAACGAATCCTAAATTTCGAAAGAGTTTAGGCAATTCAGCAGCTTAAACTGAACACTAACTCAATTCGAAGTAGTGACAACGGGCCACCGACAATAACTGAAAAGTCAACATGCTGCCAACAACACAAATACACCTGCACGTCTTTGAACTGTAGACCACCAGGCACTATCTAATTAGCAGAAATGTCCCGGCTGAACCGGCCAATAATCGAAACCGGGCACATCTGACCAGTTAATCAACTCTGACTCTTTCGTAAGTTCGCATACAAGTACGTGGATCGAGAAGGTGCCAATTGGGACAGACTGGAGGCTCCTCCTAGTCGAACCGAATTATACTTGCACGTCTCTTTCATCGATCCTTACAGCTAATAAACGAGGCAAGGCAATGTTGTGCAGAGCACTAACCCTGTCAGAAACCGGAGACTGATCAGGTCACAGAGATGTATGCTTGCTTTCGTGTTGCAAGCCAACCGAGGTCGCAAGCTGGCAGCACTACGTACAATCTTCAGATGACAATAATAATATCAAATAATATCCAATCAAACTCTACGACATGGGTACCAAAAACTCGCTTTTTGACTACACATATAGGCGAAGGAGTTTCAGCTGGTGTGCAACTATATAAGCTGATGCGCGTCCCTCTGCATTCCTCACCAAGCCTAGCTAGAAGGCACACAACTCGTGTGACACAGGGCATTCGACAGTTTGTGTTGAGAAGTTTCTCAAGAGGAAGAGCGAGTTGTTGCGAGCTTGTCTTTCAGGGAGAAGAGAAGATGGCGGGCTCGAGGGCTCTCCTGCTGGTCGCCGTCGCCGCAGCGGTCGCTGGCCTCGCCGCGGCTGGCAACTTCCAGAGCGACTGCGACATCCCCTGGGAGCCCCAGAACGCGAGGTTCTCCAACGGCGGCAACTCCCTCTCCATGAAGCTCGTCAGCAACTCCTCAGGTCCGGCTCTTCTTCATCACGGTTGCATTAATTTCCATGCGCAAATCCGCATATATAGTATTGATTTTTATGCTGATCAGCAAGCTCGAAAAAAATATCATATATAATAAATCACGCCGCTATCAAGCGATGGTTCTTATGCTACTACGTACGTTCGGCTACGGCCTGCAGGCTGCATGCTCCGGACAAAGAAGCAGTTCGTGTACGGGACCGTGTCCACCCTCATCAAGCTCGTCCCGGGCAACTCGGCCGGCACCGTCACCACCTACTATGTACGTGCCGAGCAGTCGTCTCTCATTTCGCATGATATTGTCCCTGGTGCTTGTGAACGAAACTAGGCAGGGATCTATCTGATCTCTTGTTGGCATTATTGCAAACTTTTGACACGTACTGTTCAAAAATGATAATCCAGGCGTCCTCCGTGGGTGCCAACCACGACGAGATCGACTTCGAGTTCCTGGGCAACGAGACGGGGAAGCCCTACACCATCCACACCAACATCTTCGCCAACGGCATCGGCAAGAAGGAGATGCAGTTCAAGCCCTGGTTCGACCCCACCACCGGCTTCCACAACTACACCATCTCCTGGACGCCTGCATGATCGTGTAAGCAAAGATATATATCACACACTTTGATGCTCACATATATAGATCTAGCTTGCATGCATATGAACCGGTTGGCGACGAACACAAGATGATCCGATCCTTCCATGTGGATGTACAAAATTCGCAGGTGGTACGTGGACAGCGTGCCCATCCGCGTGTTCCGCAACTACGAGAAGAGCTACGGCGTGGCGTTCCCGACGAGCCGGCCGATGTTCGCCTACTCGAGCATCTTGGGCGGCGGAGGACTGGGCGACGCAGGGCGGCCGCGTCAAAACGGACTGGTCCAAGGCGCCCTTCGTCGCCAACTACAACGGCATCAACCTGGACATCTGCGAGTGCTACAGCTACGGCGGCTGCTCCACCGGCTGCTCGGCGGCGGCGGCGCCGTACCGCGGGGCGTGCCAGCTGAGCAGGGCCGAGCTGGGGCAGATGCAGTGGGTGCAGGGCACGTACAGGATCTACGACTACTGCGTCGACCCCAAGCAGTGGACCAACGGCCAGAGGCCCGTCGAGTGCGGCCTGCCGCAGTACTGAGACCAGGTCTCTCTTCGTTGTTGGCTCCTCAAATATACATTGGCACCATGATGGCCTATCACTATTTTTATTTTCTTCCGGATGATGAATTGATTTGAGGATTATTATTATTTTTTTGGTTCATATACATCTTGTTCCTTTTGATTCTGGGCAATCATATGTATACTTTGTATATTGTCATATACATTATTATATTATTGAATACTTATTGGTTCACTCCATGATTTGACTAACATATTATATCTTTCTCCTTTTTCTATGACGAAATATTTAATGATGTTCTATTTTTCTTTTCTAGCTAGATTGTAAGCGTTCGATTTACTTTAACATTTGTTCATTCACAACAATTAGCAAGTGTGCAACTCAAAATCAACTCTCGTGGGCCCTCCTTTTCCACCTTTAAGCTTCGGGGCTTTGGGTCACGTGATTCTTCTCATCCTTCCTCGAACATAGAAGCACGACAATGGCTGGGCGACGACATTGACTATAGTTGCGACTATTGCTCATGGGTGGAATCGGGCCTTGCAGTTGACAATTATAAAAAAGAGTTAAATTCACAAAACCACGACTATCTGTCCTTTGTTGCAAGGAACCACAACTTCTGAAATTAATTTCACAAAACCACAACTTTTAGTTTCGGTCCCACATGTCATATCCACAAAAAATGTGCATAGAGTCAACAGAGGCTGACAAGTGGGCCTACGACCGAAACTTGTGGTTTTGTGCAACAAGTGGTGCAAATAGTTGTGGTTTTGAGGAACTGATTTCAAAAATTGTGGTTTCTTGCAAGGGACCAAATAGTTATGATTGTGTGAAATTAACTATATAGTAAGAAAATAGGAAAAGGAACAAAGGTTGGAGGCAAAAAGGCGACACAAGAAGGCAACGAAAGGTATCTACCCTTGCCTGTGATGGTGGGGAAGAGACTAAGTGAGAGGTTTGTGATGCCACAATCATTAATAAGGTACTGTAGCTATCTCACTAAGCGTCTATTCATTGTCGTGCAAAAATCTTTACCAGATAAGGAAACTCTAGTTGATCTTCGACATATTAGATTTTTAGCATAATTGATTGAGAAATACTAGTTACAAGTACATGGCAGATAAAATCCTATATAGTAAACATTGTTATCAGGATTCTAAAATTCATCTTATTTAAAGGCTAAAGTCCTTATCGAATGCAGAGAGCTACTGAATGAATCTACATTTTTTTATGCGTTAGAAAAACATTATACCGAGTTAGTTCGATACTCGAAACATGAAATGTCCTGGCACTCACAAAAGTTCATATCCGTTCTTGCTCTACACGAAAGCAGAAATAAACAATAAGCCTATTTAGTTTTGCACCATCGCCAGTCACTTAAAACTACGACGTTGCTTTGTTACCGACAAAAATTGTGACCGTCACACCTATGCAATGTAATTTTGTTTTGACTGTGGCGTCAAAAATTAGCTCCACACCGCTTTAGCGGCACCCTAACGCAACAGCTAGGCAAATACATGCTAGTCTATACACATTCTGGTTAAATGAGTCAAAAGTGAGCTCTTTATCCAGACCCAATCCAACTTTCGGATTTCGCGAAAACAAGAACAACCCTTTGAGAGACTTTTACCTGTATGCCATTAAAAAAGATGGTCGTGACCTACATGCCATTAAAAAGTTGGTTAGCACCTATATGCCATCGGCCTAAACTTTGTTGTCCCACAAGCCATTCCGTTCACAGACCGTTACTTTTCCACCGTTAAGGCGCACTGACAGGTGGGACCGGCTGAGGAAAAGAAAAAGGAAAAGGGCGCCCGGCACTGTAGCAGTGCCGGTGGTCATTGCACGCACGCACCGCGGCGCGGCGGCGTGGCGCGTTCCCGGCGAACGGCGGCGAACTAAGGGCGGCGAGAGGAGAACCGTGAAGAGGACGACAAGGAGAGAACGACGCACTAGCACGTGCATGTGCGCGGTCGCCGGCGCATGGTCGGCGGCGAGGGCGGCGGCGCCTAGCGGCGGCGAAGCGCCGTTCCGGCGAAACAAGGCGCCGAGACGAAGAACGAGCAGGAGAATGAGCTTCACCTCGACGGCGCGGACCCGAAGGTCGATGATGTCGTCGAGGAGGAAGCCCGCAGGAGGGAGTCCGTCGGAGGAAGACGCGGTCCGGCGGTCGGCGTCGGGGAAGAAGAAAGATTTCGGCGAGCTCGCTGCACGAAGGACGACGAGGTCATGTTAGGGAGGTGCGTGGGGATATGAGAAACACTCGTGTGCGATGAATTGAAGAGCCGCTCACCGAGTTGGACGAATTTGCCGGTGAGGTCGAGCTTGTTCATCCGCCGGCCATGGTGACGATGTTGCTTCGATCTCGAGCTAGGGTGTTGGAAACGGGAGTGTGTGCTAGGGAGAGGCTAGAGGGTTCCTGGCGCAGCGTTTTGATGTTGGAGGCTCGGCCAGGGAGTGGCTGTGGTGGCGACCGGCGAGGTTTAAGCTTGGGCGGTCATGACTGCCTGACCCAGAGAGAAAGAAAGAGGAGGAGCGGCTTGTCTAACTGGAGGAAAGGGAAGAGGATTTGGATGAGGGGGCGTGCGGCATCTCGCGCACTCGATGGTGCACGCGGGCTGCTCTGCAGCTGCGGGACGGTGGCAACAGCGCCGTCCTGTGGAGTTCAGCGAGAGAGCAGAGGAGAGAGACGAGCGTCCTTGCGCCTTAACGGTGGAAAATTAATGGTCTGTGAACGGAATGGCTCGTGGGACAACAAAGTTTAGGCCGATGGCATACAGGTACTAATTAACTTTTTAATGGCATGTAGGTCACGACCATCTTTTTTAATGGCATAAAAGTCTCACCCTTTGAAGCCAAGCACCTTGTCCCGCTGTTACGACTGCCGGCTTTCCTTCCAAAAGCGTGTGTCGACTATCGGACTCTCGTGACTGGCGACCAGCAAATCTAATCCTTTTCCGTTCCGACCCTTCTAGAAGCTTCAACCCGCCGCTTTGCCCCCCTTCCTCTCGCCGCTTCTTCCCCATTTCGTCGCAGCACTCGAAACCCTAGATTTTTTTCTCTCCTCCCACTCGCCGGCGCCGATCGCAAGAGCTGGACGGCGGAGGAGGGGATGGATCGAATCGTCGGCAGCAAGTACAAGCTCGGGCGCAAGATCGGGAGCGGCTCTTTCGGGGAGATCTACCTAGGTTCGTTCTCGATCCCGCATCCCGCCTCGCTTGATTGATTCTGTTCCTCCCCGTTGTGCCTTTGCTTGTTGTTTGGATCTGACGAGGCTTTTGGTTGTGTTGTGCCCTCTGTGCAGCGACGCACGTCGACACCTACGAGATCGTCGCCGTCAAGATTGTGAGCTCCTCCTCCTGCTACTCCTACAGTCCTACTACTCAGTTCTCCCCATCTCCCCCTCCACTATTCTGGATTTGTTTAGGTTTCGCGGCTTCTGTAGCACTGATTGTTGTGCTTGTTAGGTTTGGGTGGAAGCTTGATTATCGTGCAGTGTGATTCTGTCTCGTGGCTCTGCAACGAGGTTTTTGTTCTATTGATAGAATGCTATAATCGTGCAGTGTGCCTTGATGCTTCGTTGTACATTACTTGTGCCAAGTGGTGAATTTCGGTAGAGTGTGATGGCTTGCGCGCCAAATTTGCTTATATCTTGAGTTGACCCTAGTAGCAGGAGCAGTGTTTCTGAAGTTTTCATTCTTCTGTAACACCATATAGATTTGAAATTTTCCAACGGCTAGTGGGGTCTGGGTTCCTGCAACCGCAGTTCCACTATTCCATTGGCTTAGATATATGTGACATAAAAGGTTCAGTGATTTAAGCATATTGTTTTTACTGTACACAGCTCCTCTTGTGCTAGTTCATATTAGTGATGTGCAGTTATATTACATAGAAGTATAGGAGTGTAAAGCAGGAATCTGTTACATTACGTGGCTGGGTAGCCGTCATTAATAAGAAGGATCAGTTAAAATTTTAAATTAGAAGACAATAAATTAGCACTTTATATGCTAGGAAACAGCTCTTTATAGAAAAAAACACCAAATATGCCATTTTATGTAGTTCATTTTGTGATCTGGGACCATCAACCATGTGTTTGTCTAGGTTAGGCAGTTTGTCCCCAAAAATTGTTAGTATTGCGTGCTTTGTTGCTTGCTGAGTTGCAGTGTCATAATTCTCTGCAGGATTGGTTTCACTTTTTCTGGGTTCGTGGCTTTTGTTATGTTTTCAAGTTGGCAATGTATTACATTTAATCACGCTCAGATATTTTCTTAATATTTCTAGATTGTGTGCAGTCACTGCAAGTCCTTATCATTGGCATTAAATAGATAGAATTTTATGGCACTCAAGCCAGGATGCTCCTTTGTTTCACACTACACATAAAGCGCCTTGGCGGATTCCTATACCGAAAAGATTTCAATTTACCTAGTCAGTATACGTAGGTGATGTAGCAGATAATTTAAGACCACAAAGAGACGTGTGCCATTATCTCTCGCAGGCTCAACCACCCACCTGGTTACACACCTTCAGTGCCGCAATGTTTCCCATACCATGCTACATACTGTATGCCTGCAACTCCAGACTGGCTGCAAGCAGCCACTAACTCTCCCCTTACCTTTCGTACCTCACTATATCATGGCAGCTTCTGTTTCTGCTGGTGTGGCTTATCCGCATTCCTCGAGTTCTGGCAAGCAATTGTGATGGCTCGGCTGGATGGTTGTGTTGTCTATTCGGCACCTTGATCCAGCAGTTGGCCACTGATTGCCTCCTCTTGGATGGTCAGATCTGGTTGACCATTCCCATAATGGAAGTGGAAGTAACTCACATCAACCTTTGGATATCATCTGTGATTGGTTGAGGCCACAGATACTTTTGCTGTTGGCTACTCCTCTTGGCCTCTCCTCTGTGCCTCTTTCAAATTGTAGGTCGCTGATTTGATCACGCTTCAGCAACTGTAGGTAGGACTCTTAAAGTTCTGTTACTAATATATTGCGTTGTTGTCTGCCTCCTGTTGCCATCAAGTGGTCGCTGAATTGATCACACTGCAGAAACTGTAGGTAGGATTCTTAGATTTCTGTTTCGTATATATTGTGTTGTGTTAGCTACACATTTTATACATCTCTTTTCATTTTTTTCTCATTCTTTGGCCTGTGAGGGCAAGAGTGATTTCTTCATAGTTGCTCGTGTCAAAATTTATCTCCATGTACATGAAACACGAATGGAATCAACATATCAGGCTACGACAGTCAGACCTGTTAGCAATATATTATGTAATGAATGGGGAAGTTTGATGCAAACAAATTCCCCAGAAAACTTAAATACACAAACATTATCTGTCAAATGATATCTATTTTGAGTGGAGTGAATAGTTATTTAATGAAGTTACAGGCATGGTGTGAATGATCTTATCACTTTCTTAACTGTAAAAAATGATTTGTTCTAGATATCGTTTTGCCTTATTTGTTTGAGAATTTATGTTGCATTTATTATTTTGTACAGGAAAGCAGCAAAACCAATCATCCTCAATTGCTATATGAGGCTAAGCTCTACAATGCACTTCAGGGAGGAAGTATGTGTTTGAGCCACAAACAAAATTATATTTCCTTGATTTAGATGCGCCGTTTCAAAGTATTCTGATCCTTCTTATTCTTGAATCTCTGCAGCTGGTATTGCAAACATAAAATGGTGTGGTATAGACGGTGATGAAAATATTCTTGTTATTGATCTGCTTGGACCAAGCCTAGAGGATCTATTTGTTTATTGTGGCCGTAGATTCTCACTAAAGACGGTCCTGATGTTGGCGGATCAGATGGTAACAAGACAACTTTCCTCATCCTTAGTTGAGTTGCTAATTTTGACAGTTTCTAAAAGATGCCTTCTCTAATATTTAATGCTGGCTGGTGCTTGTACATTTATTATTGCAGATTACAAGAATAGAATTTATGCATTCTAAAGGGTATTTGCACAGAGACATCAAGCCGGATAACTTTCTTATGGGCCTTGGTCGAAAAGCTAACCAGGTTTGTATTGACTTCGCCATTAGCACTGACACTACCCCATGAATTGTAATGGTTGTTTTTGTGAATCCCAGGTTTACATCATTGACTTCGGGCTTGCCAAGAGGTACCGTGACGCACACACTAACCGCCATATACCTTATAGGTGGGCATGTGATCTTCAATGTGTCATGATATTTTTATGTGCTTTTTTGTTTTTAGTTGTGGTATTACAAGTTTAACCTAATATTGTTAACATACTTGCCTTTTCAACAGAGAGAACAAAAATTTAACTGGAACAGCTCGCTATGCTAGTCGCAACACTCATCTTGGGATAGGTGAGCAGAGCGCAGTCTACTTGTTACTTTATGTACTAGTTTCATTATCTTCAATGCTTGTATTGTTCACTTATATATTGTGATAAGAAAAATACACGTGCATCCATTTAGATGTTACTGCTTTGTTCCATCCCATGCCACCCCAAACTAATTATTTGCGTGTATCCACTTGAGTTTGTGTGCGCGCCACTGAGCCCATGGCTGTTCTCATACACACAAATTCCAATGGCATACACATATACAACGAATTGGGGTGGCACATAAGCAAAAGAGAGAACATCAACAACACATATAAGTGAGAGTGAAGCGTATAGTCGAGAATTTAGGCGAGGATGAGCAGCACACAACCAAGGATATGTTTTAGGCATCGAACATTCGTCAGAGCCTTTGTTGCAACCGTAGCATAGAGCCAGAGCTAAATAGAGAGCTCAAATCCATTGATGTGCACAAGGTAGGATCAAAACGCTCAGCACAAGCCAACCCAATGTTTGTCTCACGCACATTGTATCGATATGGAACAAGTGCATAGATGCTAAATCAAGAACAAGTATGTGCCAGCGCATACTTGTCATGCCAGGCGTTTCCATGTGAGCAAACAGAAGAACATGAGTAGTCCATCAAACCGTTGTGGTTGGTGGACCTTGTTTGAGCTGCGGCCTCCACCCCAAGCTCATGCGCATTGGGACACACATACGCCCAAACTCTTTGTTGTAAGGTTGGGTCGATGCCCGACAGGATGTCTCCATTAACAGTCAGGGAGAAGTGCTTGGTCCACATTAATGATGGAGTTGTCATCATTAACTTTGTACTCGCGTTTCGGAGGAAGCGAAGAACGTGGGAGCGCCATCGGTGGACCGCCTTTGCGGAATGAGGCATTTGAAAGTTGTTGCGAGTCACTGTTTGCTTGTATCCATTTGAGTTTGTGTGCGCAGCATTGAGCTCCCGATGACCATTCTTATATATTGGCACATGGCATAGATACAAATTCCAGTGGCGTTCACAAACAACTAATTGGGGTGGGGCGACAAAGAAGCAACAGAGCGAACATCAAGGTCAGCTGAGAATTTGGGCAAGGATGAGCAGCACACAACAGTGAAGGTTTTATTGGCATCGATGTACACCAGCTGAGAGAGCTCTCGAAGTGACCTAGGGTGGCGCTAGGCAGTGGAGGCGGGGTGTCTTCGGCCATGGTGTTAGGCTAGGGTTAGGTCTATGGTGCTGACGCTTAGAAATTGGGGGGAATTAGAGAGGGAAAACGGGGAAAGAGTGATGCGGAGCGCTTGGAAAGCTCGAAATTGCAACTTTGTAGTCGCGTTCGGCAGTGGAAGACGTGGGAGCTCTGTGGGCGGACTACCATTCATGAACGATAATTTAAAAATTTGTTGCTTTGCCCCATGCCACCCCAAGCTCACTATTTGTGTGTATCTACTTGAGTTTGTGTCAACACCAGTGACCTATCAATGGCCATTCTCATATATTGGCCCTTGGCGTACACACAAATTCCAGTGGCATTAACAAACAACTAATTGTGGCGGGGGCAATAGAGCACCTGAGCAAACATCAAGGTCACACACACAAGCCCGAGCGGATTGGATAGTTGAGAATTTGGGCGAGGATGAGTGGCACAACCATGTAGGTTTTATAGGCATCACTGATACGGAGCACCAACTTGTGTGTAGCGAGCTCCAAGAGAACACTGGGGTGGCGCTCGGCTGTGGCGGCATGGTGGGTTTGGCCATGGTGTTAGGCTAGGGTTAGGTCTCTGTCATGGAGTCGTCATCTTCATCTTTGTGGTCGCGTTCTGTAGGCTGTGAAGGGCGTGGGAGCGTCGGCGGCAAACCACCATTCTTGAATGAGGAATTTCAAATTTGCGGTTGTCACATGGCACGCCAAACCCTCTGTTTGCGTGTATCCACTTGAGTTTGTGTGTACCACACTGAGGCAATGGCAATAGGTACGCTACCATCTTGACCTTCTAGTCTCGGGTTTCTACACGCAAGCAAAGATGTGGTTGCCGGTCACCAGGTCGGGTTGGTCAAGGTCATTGTACGCCAAAGCCACATGAAGCGGCGATGTGTGGCAATCGGCTCGGTTGCCATGCTCGTCAACGTCGCATGTCAGGGCAACGTTGAGCTCACGCCAGCCACAAAAAGCACGTACCATAACGAAATCCCCTAGGTCAATAATGCGCGGCATTTCCATGCCTTGACAGGTGGTAGCCATATCTCAGAGACACGATGACGCATGTCATCATGCTAGTGAACACTAGCTTCCCGTCTACGGTTGGCATGATCATGTGTCGAAAGCAACCATGTCCGGTTCGATCCACCAAGCTTTGTGCCTCAGCGTTGAATTCAAGGATCACTTTGCCGTCATGGACAATCCAGTAGATGATGTATCCATTGGTGACGACATTGGCTTTTTAGTCAAAAGAAGTAGATGAAATCCATGGATGTGAGTTTACCCCAAGTTTGTCCTCATTCTTTGTGTGTATCCACTTGAATTTGTGTGCACGCCACTAACCTCCCGATGGCCATTCTCATATATTGGCATGTGGCATCCACACAAATTCCAATGGCATACACAAGTGAAGAATTTGGGTGGGGTGACACAGGAGTAACAGAGCGAAGAGCGAAGAGTGGACTGAATAGTTGAGAATTTGTGCGGGGATGAGGAGCATAAAGAAATTTCAAAGATTTCAGTAACTTCCGGATGTGCGGGGATGTAGTAATGATGTAGGTATACACATTCATTGTGTTTCAGAAAAGACTAATATCAACCAACACCGTACACATAATGGGAAAACTGAATATATCAATAAGTATAAAAGTTGGAGGCAAAACATACCCAACCAAGGATGGAACATCTGACAAGCGACCACGCTAGATGCGAAATGGCTGCACAAAAAGTCCAAATGGATCATACATAGGTATACACATTCATTGTATTTCAGAAAAGACTAATATCAACCAACACCGTGCACATAATGGGAAAACTGAATGTATCAATAAGTATAAAAGTTGGAGGCAAAACATACCCAACCAAGGATGGAACATCTGACAAGCGACCACGCCAGATGCGAAATGGCTGCACAAAAAGTCCAAATGGATCATACTTAGCAAGACCAAGCTGTCATCTAGCATGTACGGTGCCATAAGGATGACAGATCATTTAAAATGAAATGTAAGGCAGCATCAACTGTAGCCTCCTTATGTCTATGTACTATATTTTTGTGTTACCAACCTCTCACAGATTCACTAGTACCAAAAATTGGTTCGGCACAAGTTCTAACTTAGTATCAATTGATGCATTTCAAGGACTCTAAAAAAGCTCTTAATTTTATTAATACATCGATCGATTGCGCTCATGTTCCACGAATATATTGTGTTGAAATTTTAGGAGACATGTGAATGTTTGTTTTAGCTCTCAATTGAGCACACAAATATGGGTCCATTTAAGTCTATCATAAATCGAGCACTCGAGACTTTGATGGGGACTGTTTGCATGGATATATCCCACAATCCTTGCAATCAAGAATTGAGCTTGGAGAGCTAGCAAGCTTACACCATCAGCTATTGAATATGCAAGATGGTCGAAGTTTGGTGTCTCTTACACATGACTCTCTAGAGGCTGCACATTTGTTAATAAGCTATTGAATATGCAAGATGGTCGAAGTTTGGTGTCTCTTACACATTGTTTTAGGCTACGGTTAGGTCTATGCTGCCTGCGCTCATAAATTGTGGGAATTAGAGAGGGATAATGGGGAAAGAGAGTGATGTAGAGCTCTTGGAAAGCTCAAAACCGCAACGGCCCCACTGCCTAGTCGTCGGTCGAGTGTCTGTCATAGCTGCCTGTCATGATGCGGGCTTTTCGACAGCTGAAAATGGTCGCTACGTTGTGTTTAACTCAGATTGGGTGAACTCCAAAAAGGAGCTGCGGCAGTGGCACAAAGCGCCTGGACAGAGTGGTAAATAGATTCCAAGGAGGGCGGGCAGGAAAGGTCGGTGAAGCGGCACAAGAACCTATTGACGTTCTCAAGATAGAATCCTGCACAACACTCAACATGGGCGAACCCAAAGTTCATGTCGGGCACATCGTATTGCGCTGGGTAGTGGTGGCGTGGTGGCTTTGGCCATTGTGTTAGGCTAGGGTTAGGTCTATGCTATCAGCGCTGAGAAATCGGGTGGGGGGGGGGGGGGGGGGGGGGGGGGAATTACAGGAAAAATGGGGAAAGAGAGTGATGCAGAGCTCTTGAAAAGCTCAAAACCGCAACGGCCCCACTGCCTAGTCGTCGGACGAGCGTCTGTCATAATTTGCACGTCATGATGCAGCGTTGCAACAGCTGAAAATGGTCGCTACGTTGTGGTCAAACTCGAAGATTGGGCGAGCTCCTTCCACTGCCTGGACAGGAAGTCGTGGGTGGTAACGTAGTTGCCAAGGAGGGTAGGCAGGTATGGTCATTGAAGTGGCATAGGAACCTATTGACGTGCACAAGATAGAATCCTGCATAACACTCAACATGGGGTAACCCAAGGTTTGTGTCGGGCACATCATACTTCACTCTTCCTAGCAGATTGATACGGAACAAGTGCATGGATGCTGAATCGAGAGCAAGTATCTGCAGACGCATACTGATCATGCATGTGCGCGTTTCCATGTGAGCAGAATAAAGTTCTTTAGTCCATCAAACCGTCCCACCATGTGGACCTTATTTGAGCTGCGGGCTTCATCCCAAGCTCCCGCGCCCTGAAAATCACGCGTGTATGCCCAAATTTTGCTACTCTTCTGTGCGCAGTTAGGTCGGTGTGATGCACGAAGGGACTTAACCAGAGGGAGTAGTTGCATGTATCGTCTATAGGCTTTCTTCCTTGCGGCAGGGAACTTCTAACCAATATTGTTTTAACTAAAAAACTACTGCACTATATCTGTGAGAGGTTGGTAACACAAAAATATAGTACGTAGACATAAGGAGGCTACAGTTGATGCTGCCTTACATTTCATTTTAAATGATCTGTCATCTGGTTGTGAAATGACGTCCTTAGGACATAGAGTGTACGTAGTTCAATTTTGAACTAACTCCATTGCCTGAACGCCGATAATTTTTAACCAGAGGGAGTAGTTGCATGCATCGTCTATAGGCTTTCTTCCTTGCGGCAGGGAACTTCTAACCAATATTGTTTTAACTAAAAAACTACTGCACAATATCTGTGAGAGGTTGGTAACACAAAAATATAGTACGTAGACATAAGGAGGCTACAGTTGATGCTGCCTTACATTTCATTTTAAATGATCTGTCATCCTTATGGCACCGTACACTGATGGCATAAAGAAATTTCAAAGATTTCAGTAACTTCCGGATGTAGGAACTTGAAGGATAACTGCTGTAATGAAGTAGGTATACACATTCATTGTGTTTCAGAAAAGACTAATATCAACCAACACCGTGCCCATAATGGGAAAACTGAATATATCAATAAGTATAAAAGTTGGAGGCAAAACATACCCAACCAAGGATGGAACATCTGACAAGCGACCACGCAGATGCGAAATGGCTGCACAAAAAGTCCAAATGGATCATACTTAGCAAGACCAAGCTGTCAGCTAGCATGTACAGTGCTCATTCACTTTGCGACTGTTCACGACGCTTGACAGCATAGATGTCGCAAGTACCTGGTACGCATAAGGTCCAGAGTAATGGGGTCGCCATCTTCAACGAGGGAGCGCTGTCGGCGGACCACCATTCATGAACCAGGCATTTAAAATTTGCTGCTTTGTCATCATCATGCTAATGAACCCTAACTTCCCATCTACGGTTGGCATGATCATGTGTCGAAAGCAACCATGTCCATTTTGACCAGCACCAAGCTTTGTGCCTTAACGTTGATTTCAAGGATTGCTTCGCCATCATCGATAATCCAGTAGACGGTGTATCCATTGGTAATGACATTGGGCTTTTTAGTCAACAGAAGCAGACGAAATCCATAGATGTGAGATTACCCCAAGTTTTGTCTGATGCCACCCCCAATTCATTGCTTGTGTGTATCCACTTGAGTTTGTGTGCACGCCACTGCCTGATGGCCATTCTCATATACTGGCATGTGGCATACACACAAATTCCAATGGCATACAGAAACGATGAATTGGGGTGGGTTGACACATGAGAATTTGGGCGAGGATGAGGAGCACACAGACGAGGTGGTTTTATTGCCATCGATAGCCTACGCACTGGCTAGTCCTCCTCGGAGCCATGCCGCTTGTCATGATGTGGCTATTGTGGTAGTTGAAGATGGTCGCCACATTGTGCCCTCACTCGAAACTATCGTGGCGGATTACAGTGGCGAGCTCCTTCAGTAGCCGCTGCATTAGCAAGAAGCACGTGGTTGGAAAGCTGCGCGGGGTGAGGTAGCCTGGTAAAGCAACTAGTTTTTTACGGTTCCAAATACCCACCCTAGCCCAGCAAGGCTTGATCTATTCTAGCCTAGGATCCAATCAAACCCTTAGTAGCTACGACATCGGCGTGAAGCGCGTGGTTGGAAAGTCGAGGGTGGTGACAGAATTGCCGAGGAGGCGGTCTAGGGAAGGTCGCCAAAGTGGTGGAGGAAAGCAGGATTGATGCCGGTTTGAAGCTAGAGCATGGACATTGTGGCGGCGCGGGCGAGGTGGCGGGAGACTCAATATCAAGCAGAACCTCCCTCCTCGAGCATGGATATATACCACAATCCTTACAATCAAGAATTGAGCTTGGAGAGTGTCGAGGTGTGGAAACCACGGCAAATGGGGGCCTAGCAAGGCCTCCCTTTGAGATTCGGAGGGGAGCGAACGGTTCTAAGTGTTGGAAACGCGCACGAGAAAGAGGAAGAACACAAGCAGTTTTACCCAGGTTCGGGCCACCAGAGGTGTAAAACCCTACGTCCTGCTTGTCTGGTATTGCTCAAGTGTTGTGTGTTGGTTTCATGTACAAGGCACTCCCTTTTATAGCGCAAGGAGAGGCCGGACCCGTTCATGGGCCGCTATGGGGGCGCCGGCTGGCGACCCCCCTCCACCCGAGATGCCGGGCGTCTTTTCCGGTGTCAGCGGGCTTCGCTCGCCCGTCATCATTATTCGATTGACTCCCGTCGACTTGTCCCGTCGCTCGTACAGCACGCGCGCCGCACCCGGAGCGGTGAGGCGCGGAAAGGGGGCCGGACGCGCCGGATGACCCCCCGGTCCGAACGGCGCACCGTACGGTGGCAGGCGGCGCTCGTCTGCCCACGCCCCCCTGCCTGCCGAACAGTGCGCTACAGGGCTACGACCGGACGGGTCACGTCCATCGGTCGCAGCCCTACGCGACGTGCGCGCATTGAAGTCCAGCGACCCGCCCGCGCGGCCGCGCGGGCTGTCGCTGGCAAGTGGGACCCCTCCGCGAGGAAATCCCCGCGCCCCGGATCCGCGCGTACTGTAGTCGCACGAAATCCCGGGGCGTCACGTCGAGGCGCGGCGCTGTTAAGGCGCCACGAACCACCGTCGCCACGTGCCGGGCTTCCACGGGCTCGCGGGGCCCCGCCCTCATCCGCGTCCCGCGGCGGGTCGCGGAGGTCGCAGGGCGTAGCCACGTGGCAACGCCCCACGGCTCGCGGCTGCGAGCCGCTCGGGGGTCCTGCGCCCCGCACTCTCTTGCTGGGCCGCTTCGGCCCACTCGGCGCGTAGCTATCTTCCTCGGCCCAAGATGGACTCAGGCCGGCCTTTTGACCGGTGGAGTGGGGACCCCGGTTCCCAGTACACCGACAGGAGCCCCCGCCCCGGTGGACGCCACGCGGGACGCTGGGGTCGATCGGGGCCCATTCGTCAGCTTCGTTGGGTAGGTTTCCGTGCGCGCGCCGTTTTTCCCTCGGGAGGCGAAACGCCGCGGCCCGGTCAGTTGCGCGGCGCCCGCTCGCGCAGATAGTGGCGGGGCCCACGCAGACTTCTGTCGTCTACGGGGCGTCGTTTCGCCTGCCGCGTCCTGATAAAAGGACTGGCGCAGCGTTCCGACTTCGCCACTTCCACACTCTTCCGCAGCGGTTGCATTCCTCGCGCTCTCCGTCTTCTTGCTCCCTTGCGTTCCAGGGTTTTGCGAGTTCTTGCTTTTCTTGCTCTTCTCGCCGATGGCCGGAGACAAGAAAGCTCGTCGCCGCCACCGATCGACCTCGGTGAACCCGGTTCCTCCGCCTGCGGTTGCAGCGCCGGAGGGGCCGGCTTTGCCGCGGTCGACCTTCTCGGAGGAGGGGGACCTGGAGCGGGTGCGGCTGCACCTGCCGGACCCCCAAGGGCAAGATCGCGTTGTGGTGCGCGTGGCGACGGCCGACGTTAGCCCGGACCACGATGGAGGGGAGATCGTCTCCTTCCTCTCCTTCGTTCTGGCCGGGGCGATTCCGCCATTCTCTCTTTTTCTGATGGAGGTGCTGCTGCAGTACAAGATCAAGCTGGCGCACCTTACGCCCAACTCCATCCTGATCCTGTCCGTGTTCGCGCACCTCTGCGAATCTTTCGTGGGGGTGCGCCCGTGCGTCGAGCTTTTCCGGCGCTACTACCGGCTTCGCCCGATGGGGAGGGACGATCCTGTGGGGAGCGTCCGCTTCAGCCGCCGGACCGAGGGCGAGTCCGAGTCGTACATCGACTTCACGCCCAGGGCGCGGTTCGACCGGTGGCGCAGCGATTGGTTCTACCTCCGCAGCGGCCAGCCTTTCCGCCGTCTCTCCTTCCCGCGGTCCGCGCCGACCGAGTCCTCGGAGTATTGGGAGAGTTGCCCTCGCCTTCCTTCATGGCTCGAGCGGGCGACCAACCGCATTGCCATTCTCGCCGCCGCCGGCCTCCACGGGGGGATCGTGATCCACGACTTCCTGCGGAGGCGGATCGCCCCGCTGCGGGATCGCCCCCAGCTGACGTGGAGGTATTCCGACTTCAACTTCGTTGGTCGGACCCGCCGGGGACCCAACTCCGATCTGACGCCGTCGGAGGAGCGGGCGGCGTACAATGCGCTGACGGACACCAATCCCCCGGATACCCTGAGGTATCCGGATGACGCGCAGCCGCTGCACCTGGACCCCCGGCGCCGTGACATCTTGGCGGCGATGCCTAACCTCAACCACGCCGGGCGGATTGAGACCGCGGCGCCGCAGCAAGCCTTCCGGGTCCGCGACGCCGCCGGCCCTCCGCAGGGTTCGACGGCGCGCCCGGAGCCCCAAGGGCCCGCTCCGGCCGCCGGCGACAAGGGGAAGAAACCCGCCGTGCCGAGCCCGCCGTCCTCGACCACCACCGGTCCGGTCGCCGCCCGTGGCGACGCTGGCGACACCGGGTGCTCGAAGAGGGACCGGAGCCCGACGCCTCCTGCCGTCGTGCTGCAGGTACCGGACATCGGAGTCCGGCCGCAGTACAAGCGCCTTCGCCGGTAAGCGTTGCATGCTTGTTCCGGGTTTCTCCTTTGCCCTAGGTCTGGTGTGCATTGGGTTTGAATTTTTTCTGCATCTGTGTCAGGGGACCGCGCCCGACCCCTGCGACTGCCGATGGCGCGCCCCGCTCCGAGGGCAACGGCCAGGCGGAGGCCGCGGATGCCCCTCGTGTGGAGCCCACCTCTCGCGCCGAGGCGGAGCCTCGGTCCGAAGCGCGTTCCGGTGCCCCCAGGCCGTCGGAGCCGGAGGAACGTCGTGCCGCTTCACCTGCGGCACGGCGTGAGGAGGAGAGGGTACCGTCGCCGCTCTGTCCCGCCTCGCCGCCTGCGTCGGGTTCTGGGCCGGGGGTCCCGGGCTCAGAGGCGCAGCCGTCTGCCCCGGCGCGCCCGATCCCGGCACCCATCCGCGGCTCCCGCGGGCTGCCGTCGTCCGACAGCGTTCCGGGCCCGGCGGCGCCTTCTTCCGAGGCGCGCTCTCCCGACCGAACGCCGCCGTCGTCAGCTCCTGGCGGTGGCCCGCGCCCATCGCGCGCGGCGCATGGCGCCCGTGGCTTAGGGTTCGCCACGACCTCCGCGGCGGCCGCCGTTGAGGAGGTGGTTGCTGGTGGGGGCAGGCCGGTGCCGCCTATGACCCGCGTCGTGGCCGAGGCGCTGCGCATGGCCGAGTCCCTCCGCGACGCCGCCGAGAACGAGAGCAGGAAGCTGGCCGAGCGCGAGGCCGCCGTCGCCGCCGCCGAGGAGGACCTCCGCCGTGCCGTGCGTGCGGCCCAGTTCCAGCATCGGGAGAGCATGGAGGAGCTGGCCCGTGACCGTGCTGCCGCCGAGGAGCTGCTCCGGGAGAACAGCCGGCGGGCGACCCGCCTCGACAACCGCGAGCAAGTCTTGAAGCTCTGCGAGGACAAGGTGCGGCGCCGCGAGGACCGCGCCCGGGAGCGCGAGCAGCAACTGGACGCCCGATCCGCCACCCTGGATGCGCGCGAGGGGACGCTGGCCGCGCGCGAGCAAGCCATCGCGCGGCGCGAGCAGGGGCTGGACATTGCCGAGGCCGGCCTCGAGAGCCGTCGAGAGGAGCTGCAGCGCGAGGATGACCGACTGACCGCCAAGGCGCAGGACCTGGGTACCCGCGAGCACGCCCATGCTGCCGCCGTCCGAGCCCATGAGGAGTCGATGAAGGCCAGGGAGGACCGCGCGCAGGCGACGTTGGAGGAAGCCCGCGGATTGGCCAGCGCGCAAGCCGTCAGGATCCGCGCGGAGATGCGGGAGGAGATGCAGGGCTCGATCGACCAGCGCGACGAGATCATCCGCCGGTCGGCCGACCGCATCAAGGAGTTGGAGGATCGCACCAAAGGCTGGGCGGAGCGGGAGAAGAAACAGCTGGAGCGGATTCGCGAACTCGAGGCGAAGGTGGGAGCGCTCTTCGGCCGGTAAGACTGCTTCGGCGCCGTACACCAGGAAGAAAGGTGTTTCGCCGGTGGCGCGGTTCACCGTGGTCCTGAGAGACCATAGCACTCCGGGTAGTTCAGCGGTCCACTTCGATCCACGTTTTTTCAGTGGGTCGAACGCTTTGGTCTTGAGGCCGCGTAAGATTTCGGCGTTAGCGCGCTCAGCTTGACCATTGCTTTGTGGATGTGCCGCCGAGGCGTAGCAGACTTTGATGCCGACCTCCTCACAATACGCCTCGAAGGCGTGACTTGTGAATTGGGTGCCGTTATCAGTGATCAGTCTGTTCGGTACGCCAAAGCGTGACACGATGCCGCGCATGAACTTGACCGCGGAGTTCTTGTCGATGTGGACGACTGGTTCTGCTTCAGCCCACTTGGTGAATTTGTCCACGGCGACGTAGAGGAACTTGTGGCCGCCCGCAGCCGCGGGAAACGGTCCCACGATGTCCAAGCCCCAGACCGCGAATGGCCATGAGAGGGGAATGGTGTGGAGTGCTTGCGAGGGTAGGTGCGTCTGCTTTGCGTGGAACTGGCACGCTTTGCAGCGTTGCACTAACTCGATAGCGTCCGTGAGGGCTGTCGGCCAGTAGTAGCCTAGGCGGAAGGCTTTCCCGGCCAGCGTGCGGGAGGCCATGTGACTCCCGCACTCGCCCTCATGGATGGCGTGGAGGACTTCCTTGCCCTGCTCCGTCGGGATGCACTTGAGGAGGATTCCGTTCGCCGCCCGGCGGTACAGCTGCCCGTCTACAAGGGCGTAGCGCTTAGCTTGCCGGGCGAGGCGTTCGGCGGGCTCGTCGTCCTCGGGTAGGACTTCACCGCGGAGGTACCCCACAAGCTCTTCCATCCATGGGATACCCGGGTCGTCCATGGCGAGCACGTGAGGCTCGTCGGTTGGCGGCGGGCCCGCGTCGACCGACGCGGGCGGCTCTGCCGTAGTGGCGCTGTTGTGATCGGCGCCGTCCGCCATGTCCGGGACCGATGCTGAGGGCTGAGCGAGTTGCTCCACGAAGGTCCCGGACGGAGGGTCTTGTCGGGACGAGGCGATCCGCGACAAGGCGTCGGCTTCGGTGTTGTCGCCTCGCATGATGTGGCGTGTTTCGAAGCCGAAGAAGTTCTTCTCCAGCCGTCGGACCTCCGCCAGGTATGCCGCCATTTGGGGGTCCGAGCACTGGTACTCCTTGGAGACTTGGTTGACGACGAGTTGTGAGTCGCCCTTGGCAAGGAGCTTCTTGACGCCGAGTTCCGCAGCGATCCGCATCCCTGCGATCAACCCTTCGTACTCCGCCATATTGTTGGTGGCCTTGAAGTGTAGCTGGATGGCGTAGCGCAGCTCCTCCTTGGTGGGAGCCACCAGCAACACTCCTGCACCGGCGCCTTGTAAGGTGAGGGACCCGTCGAAGTATATGGTCCAAATGTCGTCGCCTTCACAAGGTTCGTCTCTGGCTGGACGCGCGGTGAGCTCTTCTCGCTCTACTACAGGGCCGGGCGTCCATTCTGCCACGAATTCCGCGAGGGCCTTGCTCTTGACTGCGCTGGAGGTTGTGAACTCGAGCTCGAACTCGGACATCTCCACTGCCCACTTGACGATTCGCCCAGTAGCCTCGCGGTTGCGTAACACCGTCTCCAGCGGGAAACTAGTGACCACCCTGATTGGGTGGTTTTGGAAGTAGTGCCGCAGCTTCCTTGACGCTATGAGGACCGCGTAAAGGAGCTTCTGCACTTGGGGGTAGCGCGTCTTGGCGTCGCGCAGGACTTCGCTAACGAAGTAGACGGGGCGTTGCACCATGCGCTTCTTCATCTCGGCGTCGCTCGTATCGACGCCGGGCGCGAGAGCTGCACTCTCCGTTGACGTCGGAGCCGGAGCCCCCGGGTCGGCCGTGGGCGCAGCCCCCGAGCCATCATGTGAAGGTGGTGCTGCAGCCCCCGGGCGGGCCATACTGCCTGTCAACGTCGGAGCCGGAGCCCCCGGGTCGGCCGTGGGCGCAGCCCCCGAGCTTTCGTCCGAAAGCGGTGCTGCAGCCCCCGGGCGAGCCATGCTGCTTGTCGACGTCGGAGCCGGAGCCCCCGGGCCGGCCGTGGGCGCAGCCCCCGAGCTTTCGTCCGAAAGCGGTGCTGCAGCCCCCGGGCGAGCCATGCTGCTTGTCGACGTCGGAGCCGGAGCGTCGAGGACGGGCGTGGGCGTAGCCCCCGAGCGTTCGCCTTGGTTCGGCGCGGCGCCGACGCGCCTTTTCTTCCGCCGGGATTCGTCGAGCATGAACTCTTCGCGTTCGGCGACGAGCGCGGCGCTGACCACGGCCGGTGTCGCCGCGATGTAGAGCAGGAGTGGCTCCTTGTCCTGGGGCGCGACCAAGACAGGAGCCGAGGAGAGGTAGGCCTTGAGTTCTTGAAACGCGGCCTCGGCCTCGGGAGTCCACTGGAAACGATCCTTCCGCTTCATCAGCTTGAACATGGGCAGAGCGCGCTCGCCGAGTCTTGCGATGAAACGGCCGAGCGCGGCCATGCAGCCTGTCAGCTTCTGGACATCCTTGAGGCGGGTGGGCGGGCGCATGTTCTCGATGGCCTGAATTTTTTCCGGGTTGGCCTCTATCCCCCGGTGCGAAACCAAGAAACCGAGGAGCTTTCCCGCAGGGACACCGAACACACACTTCGCCGGGTTGAGCTTGACCCGCTTGTCGCGCAAGTTGTTGAACGTTTGCTTCAGATCGGACAGCAGGGTCTCGCTCTCACGCGACTTGATCACAATGTCGTCGACGTAGGCCTCTACGTTCTTCCCGAGCTGCTCATCAAGTGTTTTGCGCATTGCTCGTTGGAACGTAGGGCCCGCGTTTTTCAAACCAAAAGGCATAGTCACATAACAATAACACCCCGCCGGGGTCATGAATGCGGTTTTTTCTTCGTCTCCCTTAGCCATGGGGATCTGGTGATACCCAGAATTCGCATCTAACATACAGAGTAGGTCACAACCTGCGGTTGAGTCAACTACTGTGTCTATGCGTGGCAGCGGGAACGGATCCTTGGGGCATGCCTTGTTGAGGTCGGTGTAGTCGACGCACATGCGGAGCTTGCCGTTGCTCTTGGGGACGACCACCGGGTTGGCCAACCAGGTGGGGTGGAGGACTTCTCGTATGAAGCCGGCCTCGAGGAGCCGGCGGATCTCCTCCCGGATGAACATCTCCCGTTCCGGGGCTTGGCGCCGAGCTTTTTGCTTCACCGGCCGAGCGGCCGGGTTGACCTTTAACTCGTGCTCAATCACCTCCCTTGGTATGCCGGGCATTTCGGACGGCTCCCAAGCGAAGACATCCGCGTTCTCCCGAAGGAAGGCGACGAGCGCGAGTTCCTATTTGGGGTCGAGCTCGGCCCCGATGGTGACGGTCTTGGAGCCGTTCGCGTTGACGGCGACCTGCTTGGTCTTCACCGGCTCGCCGGCCGTCATCTTGGAGCGCTTGGGGGCGGACTTGACCACCTCCGGGATGCCGCCAAGCTCCGGATCCGCATCTGCCGCCTTCTCGGCCGCCAGGATCAGCTCGGTGCACGCGATGGCACTCTTGTAGTCGGCGCGGACGGTGATCACGCCCTTGGGCCCTGGCATCTTCATGGTGAGGTAGGCGTAGTGGTCGCATGCCATGAACTTGCTGAGGGCCGGGCGCCCGATGATGGCGTTGTACGGGAGGTCGATGTCCGCCACGTCAAACACCACCTTCTCCGTGCGGAAGTTGTCCTTGGTGCCGAACGTGACCGGAAGCGCGACCCGCCCCAAAGGCTGGGCGCGTCCCGGAAGGACCCCGTGGAAGGGCCTTGAGGGCTCCAGGTCAGTTTTGCTGCCCTGGAGCATCTCGTACACCTGCGGGGTGATGAGGTTGATGCTCGCGCCGCCATCGACCAGCGTGCGAGCGATCCTCTTGTTGCACACCGTCGGCGCAACGATGAGCGGGAGCCGGCCGTCCGAGTTGTCGGGGCCAACCAAGTCGCTTCGGTCGAAGGTGATCGGGACCTCCGACCACTTGACGGGGCGGACGGGAGCCGTCCCCGTGCTCAGCGCGCACACCTCACGGCGTAGGAGTTTCACCTGCCGCTTGGAGGTGATGGGCGCAGAGCCGCCGCAGATGACCGCGACGGTGTCCTCGTGGTCCTGGAAGAGGAGAGCCTCCTCGTCCTCCTGGGACCCCTTCTCGTTTCCCGCGCGCTCCTCTCTGCGCTTCTTGCGCTTCTCCGCGTTGGCAAGGATATACTTGCACTCCGTTTGGTCGTGCCACGTGGAATCGTGGAACGCGCAGAACTTCCCTGTGGGGGGAGATTTTTCGCCGCCTTTCGCCGCCTTCGGAGCCGCGGGGGGTTTGCCCCCCTTGGCTCCCGTCGGTGCGGTAGCCAGGACTTCGCCCGCCTTCCGCTTCTTGGCGAGCTTCTTCTTCTGTTTCCGGGACAGAGGACGGTCGTCGTCCTCGTCCTCCTTCTCCGGGTCGGAGTCATGCCAGGCCTGCGCTTCCTGCCGGCGCGCGCACCGGTCAACCAACCCGAAGAGCTCCACGACGGTTTGGGGCTCGTGGACCCCGAGCTCGCCCAACACGTCCTTGTCGCGCACGCCGTGGGCGAACGCCGATATGACCCGCGCCGGGTCGATGTTGGGGATGGTGTTGCGGACGTGGCTGAAACGCTGCACGAACTTGCGCAGTGGCTCGTCCTTCCGCTGAATGACCTTGTCCAGGTCAATCTGCGTGCCAGGGCGCTTGGCGGTGCCCTGGAAGTTGACGATGAAGTCACGGCACAACCCCTTCCACGACTTGACCGACTCGGGCGGCAGGTTCATGAACCAAGACCGCGCCGAGTCCTTGAGCGCGAGGTGGAAGTAGTTGGCCATCACGTCCTCCGAGCCCCCGGCCGCTCGCACCGCGGTGGAGTAGATCTGCAGGAACTCGGAGGGAGGCGCGGTCCCGTCGTACCGCTCCGGTATGTCGGGGCGAAACTTGTTGGGCCACGTCACGGTGCGCAGCCTCTTGGAAAGGGCCGCGCACCCACCCGAGTACGCGACGTGACGACTTTCGCTCTCCGCGCGTCGTCTCCTGCCCGGAGACGGTGAGGCGGACGAGCCGGACGACGGCGCGCGCGTCGAGCGGGACGACTGCGCGCGGTGCCTCTCGTGGCGCCGCTCCCGGGAGCGCTCGATGCTGATGCGGGCGTCTTCCCCGTCGCGGCGGCGTCCCCCCAGCTTCCGCCGGAGGTCGTCCGGGCCACGACGGGGAGTCGTCACGGAGAAAGAGTAGTCCTCCGTGCCCGTGCGCGTGCGTTCAGTAGGCACGTACGTGGGGCCCTCCGAAGAGGAGTTAGCGCGCGAGCGCGACGGA
Organism: Eragrostis nindensis; assembly: GCA_012490785.1. NCBI lineage: Eukaryota > Viridiplantae > Streptophyta > Magnoliopsida > Poales > Poaceae > Eragrostis > Eragrostis nindensis. The sequence goes on along the minus strand of JAAXCT010000120.1, from coordinate 689,928 downwards.
CCCGACCTGGATCTCGCCTGTCGCCGCGCCGTGTCCACCATTTTGGCGACATCCCGGAGCCAGGGCCCAGCTGGCGAGCCCTCCGCCAGCTCCGGCGGCGGGTTGCGCAGCAGGTCCCTCGCTCGGTCTAGTGCCGCTGGTGGGGTCAGGCTGTCGAAGGAGAGGCGCCGCGCCGGAGCGCGGCGCTGCTCATGCTCGGGTGAAGCGGTCCGTCCGCTGGGCGGCCGCTGGGAACCCGTCTGCGAGCGAGTGCGGCGTTGGGGCTGCGCGCCCTCCGCCCCGCTCAGCCGAGCAGGTCGGGGAGGACGCGAGCCCTTGGCCGCCTTCACCGCTGGCGGCTGGTCCGCCATGATCTCCTCGTCCACCGACTCCGAGACGGAGCGGCGTCGAGGATGCACGTCCTCGCTGCTCGAGGATCTGCGACTGACTCGCCCAGCCATGGCGAGGAAGAGCGAGCGCGGAGAAAAACACAGGAACTACGACGCCCCCCTACCTGGCGCGCCAAATGTCGAGGTGTGGAAACCACGGCAAATGGGGGCCTAGCAAGGCCTCCCTTTGAGATTCGGAGGGGAGCGAACGGTTCTAAGTGTTGGAAACGCGCACGAGAAAGAGGAAGAACACAAGCAGTTTTACCCAGGTTCGGGCCACCAGAGGTGTAAAACCCTACGTCCTGCTTGTCTGGTATTGCTCAAGTGTTGTGTGTTGGTTTCATGTACAAGGCACTCCCTTTTATAGCGCAAGGAGAGGCCGGACCCGTTCATGGGCCGCTATGGGGGCGCCGGCTGGCGACCCCCCCTCCACCCGAGATGCCGGGCGTCTTTTCCGGTGTCAGCGGGCTTCGCTCGCCCGTCATCATTATTCGATTGACTCCCGTCGACTTGTCCCGTCGCTCGTACAGCACGCGCGCCGCACCCGGAGCGGTGAGGCGCGGAAAGGGGGCCGGACGCGCCGGATGACCCCCCGGTCCGAACGGCGCACCGTACGGTGGCAGGCGGCGCTCGTCTGCCCACGCCCCCCTGCCTGCCGAACAGTGCGCTACAGGGCTACGACCGGACGGGTCACGTCCATCGGTCGCAGCCCTACGCGACGTGCGCGCATTGAAGTCCAGCGACCCGCCCGCGCGGCCGCGCGGGCTGTCGCTGGCAAGTGGGACCCCTCCGCGAGGAAATCCCCGCGCCCCGGATCCGCGCGTACTGTAGTCGCACGAAATCCCGGGGCGTCACGTCGAGGCGCGGCGCTGTTAAGGCGCCACGAACCACCGTCGCCACGTGCCGGGCTTCCACGGGCTCGCGGGGCCCCGCCCTCATCCGCGTCCCGCGGCGGGTCGCGGAGGTCGCAGGGCGTAGCCACGTGGCAACGCCCCACGGCTCGCGGCTGCGAGCCGCTCGGGGGTCCTGCGCCCCGCACTCTCTTGCTGGGCCGCTTCGGCCCACTCGGCGCGTAGCTATCTTCCTCGGCCCAAGATGGACTCAGGCCGGCCTTTTGACCGGTGGAGTGGGGACCCCGGTTCCCAGTACACCGACAGAGAGCTAGCAAGCTTACACCATCAGCTATTGAATATGCAAGATGGTCGAAGTTTGGTGTGTCTTGCACATGACTCTCTAGCGGCTGCACATTGTTAATAAGCTATTGAATATGCAAGATGGTCGAAGTTTGGTGTCTCTTACACATGACACTCTAGCGGCTGCACATTTGTTAATAAGCTATTGAATATGCAAGATGGTCGAAGTTTGGTGTCTCTTACACATGACTCTCTAGCGGCTGCACATTTGTTAATCAGCTATTGAATATGCAAGATGGTCGAAGTTGTCTCTTACACTTGACTCTCTAGCGGCTGCACATTTGTTAATAAGCTATTGAATATGCAAGATGGTCGAAGTTTGGTGTCTCTTACACATGACTCTCTAGCGGCTGCACATTTGTTAATAGGTCAAGATTTTTTTCAGAAGAAATCAGAACTTCAACAACTTCAAATGTTATGCCTTTCAGTCTAACCTACACTGTTCTCGAGCTCTGAGTCGTGCAACCCTAGGGATGCCAACTTCGTGGGCGGGGTGGGCTCCATGGCATCCGTGCAAGGTGCAATACTGATTGGCAAAGGTGATAGTGAACTAGATGGTTGGGAGAGGATGAGCAGCACACAATAGAGGAGGTTTTATTGCCTGGCCTGAGTGCTTGCAGACAGGCGAGTATGGAATCTAATGTTGTTGACATGTGTGACTCATGAAGTTTATCCCATGGAGCATTTGAAGGATAGCGATGTGCCCTGCGATAGCGGAAGGATGCATTTGAAGGTTGCTGCTTTGTCCCATGCCAGCCCAATAAATTATAATGATTTTGTAAGGCAGATTTGGTTTAGGATAGGAGGTCTTGAACTCTTGATCATTGAATAAGTAGGTGAGCACGAGCAAGCACCATGATATGTGTATCAATTCAAGGAGGAGCAATTTTCCTTGCAACAACATATCATACCCATCCCCACTCAACAAGAAGAATATCAATCAAAATTATTGATCGACACCTTCATAGCAGTCGTGCACACCGAGTTTGGCACTAGTATACCGTAGCACTGAAGCATTCATGATAGGAAAACTTCAACGGACGGGATGTGTAAGTACTCACCACAATTGAATGGCTCAGCAAAAAGAAGGAAAACCATCTCCCTTGTTCACACACTACAGATGGTGAGATTTGAGGCAGTTCCTGCATCGTATCAGAAAGCACAACTAGCTTATGTTACAATTTGCAAGCGAAAAAATTGAAAAATTGAAGAAAGCTTATGTGCCTCGTGATAGCGGAAGGATGCATTTGAAAGTTGCTGCTTTGTTCCATGCCACCCCAAACTCACTGTTTGTGTGTATCCACTTGAGTTTGTGTGTGCGACATTGACCTCCTGATGACCATTCTGATACTGGCAGGTGGCATGCACACAAATTCTGGTGGCTTACACAGACAGCGAATTGCGGTGACACGGGAGCAAAAGAGCCAATATCAATGGCAGACACAGAAGTGAGTGGACAGGATGTCTGAATATTTTGGCGAGGACTAGCAGCACAGCCGAGGGTTTATAGCGTGGTTTGCATGCTTGTATACATGTCACCTAGTGTCTTTGTCATGAACGGCCTTACGCTACCGCCGAACTGGTCGCTTGAGGTTGGGCACCGCCGGCGCCTCCGCCGCTGCCCAATTCCAAACTCCTGTGGTAAAAGAGAGGTTGACTCGTAATAATCTTCTCTATTGCTTGATTTCTTTTGGTCCGTGCGGCATGCATATATAGGCTGCTGTACTACAAGCTAACAAACTAATCTATCTAATTAACCTAACCTAACCAGAACTGAATAGAGTATGGGCATTTTTGCGAGCTCTTTCTTTTGATTTCTGTTTGTACATGACACTATGCTTTCTGTTATTACCAGAACAAAGCCGCAGAGATGATCTGGAATCCATTGGCTATGTTCTTCTGTATTTCCTCAGGGGAAGGTAAAATTCTCTGCATTAGCAGTCTCTCTGCAATGCCTTTAATCTCTGATTTTCACTAGTCAATATGAGAGCATTGCTGCAACTGTTCCTGCCATAGGCGCTAATTTGTATTGTTATACCCTCTCAAAATGACTGGTTGATTATGTTTTTGTATTGTGTATAAAACATTTTCCCAATATATGCTTAGCCTAACCATATGTTTTTCCCAGTCTTCCTTGGCAGGGTTTGAAAGCAGCCACCAAGAAACAGAAGTATGACAAAATAAGTGAGAAGAAGCTTTCAACACCAATTGAGGTGATTTAAATCTAAGATTTTTGAGTTGAGGATTTTCCTTATATATTATGATGGGAAGACTACTCATGGGGCTTCTTGTTGCAGGCTTTATGTAAATCCCATCCAGTGGAATTTGCATCGTATTTTCATTATTGCCACTCTTTAACATTTGATCAGCGACCTGATTATAGTTTCTTAAGACGGCTCTTTCGTGATTTGTTTGATCGTGAAGGTATACACCCTTTCACATGACGTCTTTTATGATACACCGTGATATATTTTTCATCTTTGGCCGTCTGCAGGTTTTCAATTTGATTACGTCTACGACTGGACATTGTTGAAGTGTAAGCAGTCTCAGAAGGCCAAGGCTCAACAAGGATGCTCAGTGAGTGACCTTGTTTCCGGAGTTATGACCTTAATATTATGTTTCTCTTTCAAGTTGATGAAAAATTTGTCAGAAAGTAAAAATGAGTTTAATTTCTTTGATTGTTTTATTTGCGATTTATGTTTTAGTGCTTTTTTCTTATTTTTCCCTCTCCAATGGCAGCAAGATGCAGGTGTAAGTAGCCGTCCAGTCGCAACAAATGCGGACAAGCACCAAGGTACCAGATTCCGCAAATTTTTTCTAAGTAGCATAAGAAAAAATCAATCTTTTTTTCTTATTCTGTGCACTGTGCTTGCTTGTTTCGTATTTTCTATTAAATTCATCTGGTATACAATGTTGAACATTTTTCTCATGATGATCTACTTTTATTTTTGTTATAACTTTTATACGCTACAATTATGATTGTGTTGTTATGACTTGATGCCTTTCAGTTGGTGTTTCACGCCCAGTTGAAGCTTCTGGTCTGCTTGAAGGAGAGCAGCGCCCGGCAATCAGAATGCAGTTCAGACCTAGTGCTGAGAGCAGCCGTTTAAATAATCTGCATACTGAGAGATTGGTAAGACATATTAAGGCTAATACCATTTCAGAGTCAATCTGCTCTCTTACAGACCTTCAATTTTATTGCCTGTCAGTCCTAGAAATATTTCTGATTTAATTGTTTCTAAGATACATGTTCTGTTTGTAACGATCCCCCCCTTTTTCTTGTAGAGAGTGGGTACTAGCACTGATAATGCATTGCTGCAATCCACACTGCTTGGTCGTTCTGATGCTTCTAGGAAAGATGTCACAACCTCAAAAACACGGGGGTCCATCGATCCCCACATTCGTGGAGATAACAGTCCAGGGCCTTCTAACCGCATTTAGCCTTTGGAACAGTTAGTTCCTTTAAGTTAACTATTGGTGAGTCTACCTTCGATGCTACTAAGTCTTGCATCTTCTGTGTATTTATGGATGGTTGTATTGGTGTTTTATCCGCTCGACTATGCGATAACTTTGGCTTTCCAGTTAAATACTTTCCCATGTAATGGGATAAGGATCTAAGGTAGTAAGGTTGTGTCTGGTAGTTAGTTTCTGCATGCAGGTTAGATTATACCATTGAACGCTGGTGCCAGCTGCTGTGGGATTAAATAAAGAGATGGAAAGCAAAAAGAATCTTGTGATCTAACTGTGACATTAAATGAATAAATGAGGCGCAAAAGAATATTAGGTTAGGATGTCAAATCTTGATTCGATGCACAAAGTAATCTGAAACTTAAAAGAAATATTGCACATTGATATCATGATGCAAGCAAAATATCGAGCAAGTACGAAATGAAGATCGTTGTGACAAGGCTTATGACTGGAGGAAGTGTCAAATGGTAGCCCTCCCTCCAACATGTGAACTATTATGTGTAGCTGTCAATGGTGGTTGTGTCATGAAACTCTATTCATGTTGCACATTTTAGCGATATCGAGAAGTTCATATGCAAATATTAAATATCACATATTAGGTATCAGACAAGGGTTTGCGCGAGATTTTTCGGGTCAGTTGAGGTTTTCTGTTATCCCTAGGGCTTCAGTTGCTGAACTCTAGGATGCAAATAGGTTGACACAACCAATTCCACACAATTGTTACCGTTTACATTTAGTTACGAACTAAAGGAACTATAGAATGAGCATTGGGTCGATAGGGGCCATCTGCTTGCATCTTTATTTATAGTCCATTACCTATAGTGTCTTACATTCCGTCACCAGCCTAATGGGCCTACCAACTAGGACTGCTTCTTTTATGCAACATGAAAGGAACTATAGAATGACATTGGGTCGATAGGGGCCATCTGCTTGCATCTTTATTTGTAGTCCATTACCTATAGTGTCTTACATTCTGTTACCAGCCTAATGGGCCTACCAACTAAGAGTGCTCCTTTTATGCAACATGACGATATTATAGCTCAGACTACATTGATAAGGTGGCCTAGAGTTAGTTTCAGCTAATAAGTTCTGATTGGTGCATTGCACTTGTTCGGCTCTAACCTGTATGTAAGTGCATGGCTTGTTATTATATCTGAACTGGCACTTGAATTTTTACGTACTTATTAAATTAAGAAATTACCCAATGGCCAGCATAGTACTTGGTTTAGTTGGTCGCTCTAATAAGGTTAATATCTCAAGATTTTTGTCTGTTGTGGCTGTAGTCTTCTTTGAAGCACTTTGGGCCTATTCGTTTGTATATAATATTAATTGTCAGCATGCTTTTGTGACACATAATGGAAACGTGTTTGGCACTCATCTATTAGTAACTAGTGTTATATGGCAGCAGTGCTGAACACCATAATAATTTCCCAACATAACATTATGTGTTTAAGGACTTTATTGCTGGTCGTGTTACTGTTATAGTAAGGTGTGGTGCTCTGTGCTACCAAAGTTCGTCATGACAAAACTTAGCTACCACTGTGGAACAGGTGATTGTGGAGAATGTCATATATAATCCAAATTAGATATTGCTAAGTAGTCAAGAAAAAATGTAATAGATAACAAAGTAGCATTCTTTTGAAAAAACACCTCACCTTACATATTTGTGCCAACACAAGCAATTTCATACCATTAAGGTGCCCACATTCTAGTTAGTGCAATATTAAATACATGCCATATCTGGCGATATCTAGGCATTGCTCATTAAATGATACTGATGTATCTCTTTGACATATTGGACTGGCACATAACAGCCGCTATAACATAACTGATTGTGTGATATGTTTGATATTCGATATATTCATGACAATGAAATTTTTTATGTTGTTAAGTAATAGCTAGCCCAGTTAAATTTATTGTTCTATTCTTCGTTTGAGGATTTGATGACAACATATTTGCATTATGTCTCTCAAATTATATTCTGATCCATATGAATGCACTCAGATAACTTTGAAAACAAAGATACCTTTTAATCCAACATCAGTTATACTGGTACTCAAACGTTAAGATCAGATATCTGTTGTTAAGCTTGCATAAAACATAATGAGGCAGCATTTAATTTTGAAATGCCTATACATAATGAGAGCATTTATAATATGTGAAATTTCTTATCTTTGAAATCATGCATTATTTTTTTTTTTGAAGGCCATCAATCCAGAATTTAGGTTACCAAAATTTAGCTCTTCATTTTCGTTTATATTTTTTCCTGGCATTGTCTTCTTATTATCATCCAATTTCTTCATGCAAGAAAGTTTGTGGGAAACAATTCACTTATACTGCCAATCTTTTTTGAAAGTTTTCTACTACCAAAATTGGGCTGTAATTTCTAATAGTTTTATAAACTTATAATATCTCAGTACAGTAGAACTTGCTTGCATTAAAACGACTGCCTATTTTGAACAGCTATGCTGACCAGCTGGTTGTGGAGAGTTTTCCATATCTACAAATTTTCCTTTTATTGTACCAAGGAGCTTCTCTATTAGTTAAAAAGAGAAGTAATATGGTCCTGAAAAAGCCACCTCCCTCTCAAACGGGAATTTGAGAGCTTGTAACGGCTTCCAAGTATGTCCACCACCCAAGCATATGCTTTATTTTTAAGAGCCTGCATTCAAGTTTAATATTGTAATGCCAAAAACCTATATTGATTCATTTTTGGAAGATTTCCTATTGGCAATAAAGTGCTGGTCGGGTTGAATCTCATCAAAGGTCAGGGTTTAACTTGACCTGATTTGTTATCCACTTGTTTGTTTCCAAATTTTCGGTGACTTTGCCTTTTAGCCGTCCTATGAGTTCATTTTCTTGCTAAAAATTGGCTACTAATTTTTTGATAAATTTTGGCCATAGTTGATGATAGTGTTAAATGATTTCATAATGCTTCTTAATGCCAGCAATAAATTTAGGCCATAATTCAAAGGAATAGAGAACTGGTTGGCATTACATTAGATGACCTATTTTAAAATACTATTTTTGTTTTGGCACGTTGCCTTGATGTGCTAAAGAGGAAATGAAAACCAATTATTTGGCTATTTTAGGATTAGTTGAATACTAACGAGCAACCCCAATTTTAGTAATGGAATTTTTGTTTGTTAAACATAAAGGAGCAATGTTGCTCATCAAGCAGACATTGATTTATTTCTTCTTTTTTGCCCCCTGACGCTCTATTGACATGGTTTAATGGCTTGTTCGAGGAGTGTCCTGGGAATCTAGGATTTGAGCATAATGGCATTAAATACAATAGGCAACGTTGTGTTGCTTGGAAACCTCTATTACTGTTGAATTTTGCTTGAGAAAATGCCTGCTGGTATGGCATTTATCAGTATTTTCTTAATACCATGCTTGGCCTGTATGATTGGTGGTATTCCACAGTTTTAAGCTTCTATTACTTATTCTGATGATGACCCTAGTGCCCACCCTTTCCATGTTGACAAGTGCTGCTATTGTAGGTTACTGGATATGGTTTCATGGAAGAATCCAGGACAAACTCGAATATTATTATTCCATGGTGCTGAAAATAGCTGGGTTTTTAAGGCGACATCTGTATTTCTTGACATCATTACTACAGCTGTCGGGGTTTTAAGGTGACATCTGTATTGCTTGAGGTGATTACTACAGCTGTTGGGATTTTAAGGTGGCATCTGTATTGCTTGATGTGATTATCACAGCCGGTGGGTTTGAAGGCGACCTCTGTATTGCTTGAGGTGATTACTACCAACCAGAAATTAGTTGATACAGTTATGAATGCAGCATCACATTGCTGCTGTAGTTGATCATTTTTTTCCATTTGTGGATAATATGGAAACTTGCATAGGAAAGGCAGCGCACTATTGTGTCGCGTGGATTCGTTGTAACTTTTCGACTCTCTGGGCTCATTGATTCAGGGTCCTTTGCCAAATAATAATGATGATGATGTATTACTTGCTTAAAGAGAAATTGGGGATTAAGGAGAACAGTGTTCGTTTTGATTAGGAATAATCCCTTCAGGAGCAATGGGGAACTATGTTCAATGCACTATCCAATGTTTGGGTTTCCTTTTGGCATTTGACTTACTGTACTTGTAAGTGAACTGGTATTGCTATTGTTCCACAGAATTATAGGAGTTGGATTTCTTATCGTAGTGTCATTCTCAAATCTCACTCTGTTATGCCGTCAATTTACATGCAGAAAGTGATATCGTATTCAACTTGGATCAGATGCAGCTTGTAATGTGTTTACATCTCTCACCAGGCAAGCAAGGATTATGAAGAGTTACCTGGAAGTGTATGCTCTGGGTTAGTCTGCCAGTTCGCATATCTCCAAAGAATTGGCCTGGGTTTATCCATCCTCATTGTTGTCACTTTCAAGAGCCATATGCACAGGTCAAGATCTCAAGATATAAGCAATTACATGGTATCTCACATTCAGTCAGCAACAATCTGTTTGACTGGAGGTAAAATTGTCACACATAGCTCAGGGTAAAACTTGTGTCTGCTTGATGACTTCTTGGAAACATCTCATGGCTGAATTTGTCTATAATGGATGTTCTATTCTGGGACACTTCATTGTATTATAGTTTTGATTGTAGATATAAATGAAAACAGGGCTGGCAATTGATTTTGGTGGGGAGCCTGCATTTGTACGAAATGGAAGGAATCACAGGGACTGCTTATGGCATCTTGAAGAAGCCGTACCATCTTTTGCTTGCTTTTTTCCATCTGCAGTTTTGTGGTCATTCTTGTAACCAATGCTGGGTCATCCATACGGTGTTAAATTGAGAATGTTATGAACTGTGTGGTATTGCTTTTAAAGTTCTTATGTTTAATGATGGAGCCCGTGATTTCATTGGGTGTTTTGAAGCTTATTAATTCAGTGCATGTTGAACATTCTCAGATTGTATACTTATTTTGGTATCCATCATTTGACCTTTTTCCATGGTGTCATATCAGTATTATCCTTCAATTTGATATCATGCCTGTTCCACCTGTTTCGTGAGTACAGAAATTCATGTGCACCGTGTTGGAAACATCTGTGTTCACTATAGGGCTAAAACGAAGTCTGTATACACCTTGCAAGAATTCCAAACTGATCAATATATTCATGCTTCAACTCAAATGCTATAAAGCAAGTTTGAGCTTTGTGTTATTCTATACAGTTACAACCTGTGATGGCTCACGGTCCTCTATTCTTTATTGTTCAGGAACAAAATACTCTTGTGACATGTTTACAGGGAGATGGGATGGTCAAGAGCCAGCCTGGGTACATGATCACTCAAGTTCCTTGGTGAAATCAATGTTGTCAACGAACACCTGCATATTGAGACATGAAACTCGGTTAGTTTGATCTGATTAGCAGGTCATTTGAGGCATGGCACAATGTTAATGTATGGGATGGGAGAAACAACGCTGGTACCGATTTCCACCCATCTGGGTCCAGAATGGATGTGATCTTGGTGCCAATCCCCGGCAAGGGCCCCGGCTCCCGCACCACCTGCCCTCCGAACAGCTTCACCACCTTAGCGGTCTTGTAGACGTCATCGGTGCCTATGGCGATCTGTGTGAACAAAAAAGCGTGTCAGATCTCGGAGCTAAGCCTCAGAAAATAATGATCACCGGCAACGCAATGCAAAGACATCCATGTTGCGTACCTGGCCATACGCATTTCCCTTCTCATATTCAGTGACACCATAGTTGTAGGTCAGCTCCAGCACTGCGTTCTTGTCTTCGGGGCCGTACCCCATCATTGCAACTGTATACTGCAGAACTTTACCAGTCAGTATACACGCCCATGGTACAAGGAGCTGATGAGTGACCTTTTTTGAACTAGATTGATACCTTGTATTCAGGGCTATCTCTCTTCCGAAGCAACTCCATGCCACATGCCTGCGCGTGGTTTTTGACAAGCACGAGAGTGACAACGTACGGGGACAACTGGACTCAAGAAATGCAACGGCTTTTCAGTTTCGTCTGCCTGCCTACCTTCTCGTAGAAACTTATGGCGCGGTCGAGATCGCCGACGCGGAGCATCACCTGGCACAGTGGCTCTGGCGTTCCTGGCCTCTCTAGGATCTCAAACTTGTAGCCGTCAGGGTCCTCGACGAAGGCGATCACAGTGTTGCCGCCCTTGACAGGGCCGGGCTCCCTTGTCACCTTGCCACCTTTCGCTCTGATGAGCTCAACTGTCTTTGCTACCTGTTTCAACAAAGTTTCCAATGACAGTTTGTTGATACAGAACATTCTCGTCTGACCGATTAATGGAGAAATCAAAATCATGTGTCTTACATCTTCAGTCGCAATACCGAAATGGCCGAAACCTGCTCCGATGTCGTACTTGTCAACGCCGTAGTCTGCAAATCAGTTGTGAATCGATCAACGATCAGCTACCGCAAAGCAGCTGCAGATAATGGACTGCTCGGGCATTGACTGGTTATTATCAGAGTTATTAACTGTATGTGAGCTCGATGGCGAAATTCGAGTCCTCGGGCCCGTACCCGAGGAACGCGTTGCTGTACTTCTCCTCGGGGATGTCGCGCTTCCGCAGCAGCTTCATCCCCAGGCACTCGGTGTAGAACCTGCATTCCCAGGACAGGAAAGAACCGTCGTGCTGTGAGATGTTTGTGACATATCTTCTCTGGCAAGGTGAGCCTAGTATATATACTTGATTGTCTTGTCGAGATCGCCGACGCTGTAGACGACGTGGAGAAGCCGACGGTTGTCCTTCTTCGTCCACGCGAGAGCGTCGTCCTTGCCGGCGAATGTGGCCGCCTGCGCGGCGTCCGCCGAGGCCCGGACCAGCCTCAGGGGGTCAGTGTGCAGCGTCGCTCCTTGCAAGAGAGCCACGCACCAGGTGAGGTCAGGCGAGAGAAATGCTGCTTGTTAGTGCAGAGGTGGTGACTTGTGACTGCACCTGCGGCGGCGGTGGAGAGGAGCAGGGACCTCCGGGGAACGGGCGCGGCGGCGGCGGCGCAGGCCACCGCGCCGCGGCCGCCGGTGGCCGGGAACGCCCTCATTGCTGTCGTCCGTGCGACACGTGTGTGCTTGCAGCTGCTCGGGATTCGGGAGGGGGACTGGTTGGTTGGCGCCTCTTTCTCGCGCTATCCTCTGTTCCTTGCTGCTCTGCTGCAGCCAGACGATTTTTTTGGCGCGCACGGCTGCTGGCGCCAGGCGGGAGTGGCTCCCCTGGAACCGACCCCTGCTCTGCTCTGTGTGACATTTGTCAAGCCTAGACGGATTCGATAGAACCATGAAGCTTGTTCTCTCTGTTTTTTTCTTTTTTTTTTTGGCGAAAACTGAAATGTTTCCTGACAGCTTGACACGCTTTTTTGACTTGGAATATCACCTCACCTCCATCTCAAAATGTAAAAAGGGGAAGGAAACCAGGAATGTCCTGATTGTTTACTTTCAATTATTATTAGTAGCGCCTTTCAGGCCGGGTAAAGTTGGATAAAAGATGAAACTGAAGCATGCTTGCATCAAAGGTTGGTGACAAGCATCAGTTGTCTCTGAAACTTAGGCGTGTATTTGGAATGTTCCATTCGGTATAGACAGAAACCTTGCACGTTACGAAATCTTACATCTAGCTTTTCCTGACTGCTTTCAACATTGAGGCAAGTGTCAGAGCTACTGACTGAAAACCTTGCAGGAAATGGCAACGCTGCAGCAAATTCTCCGCCCAGGCTCCCAGCGCTGCTGCCAGATCTGGATACCGATGCCACCAATCATGTGTTCACTGTGACAAACTGAACTGAATCCCATCCTTTTCCAGATCAGTCTGGCGGCCAAAGTTATGCTTTGCCTCCTGGTCACTGATGCATCTTCCCCGTCCTGAGAAAATCGGACGCCAGTGCAATCAACGGTCATGACCTTGTCTGCTACAAGAGGGTGGTGTCGAATTTCCCAAGTAACTACAAATATTTGTGGTATCTCTATTCTCTTTAGGTTGTTGCACCCTTTTTCTGTTTGCTATATACCTACATCACACGAATGTACGTGTGGCGGTTTAATAACATGCTATACGCCCATACATGCGGTGGATGATCCAAGCATATGTGGTGCTCTCTTTCATTCAGAGGTTCCAACTTGTCAATGCTACGGTGTAACAGTGAACCAAGCTTTACGCACCTAGCTACACAAAGACAGTGACCTTTCCTTTATTTGCAAACACAACCGATATCTCTTCCATATTATTTGTTTATTGCGCCGAAATTGAAATGGATTGCGCCGAAATTGAAATGGAGGAGCAAGATAACAGCCTGCACTGATGAACGTAGAAAGAAATCAAACGGAAGAGGATGGGAGGCTGAATTCGATGTGTATCTATGGGCACGCATGGCCAGATTCACTTGATCCAAAGGGAAAAAAGGTTGCTCACATGTACATCCACACGCGTCCATCCAATGCAAACCCTGCTTGTCTGGCTCTGGCTGCCTTCCCTTTCGTTATCCCATCACCAATACAGCTCACAAACTCACAACTCACCAGGTTAGCTCTTCGTCCTGTTCTCAACGTAGCATGGGCCAAATTGAAGTTGTTCTAGAAACGTAAATGCATCCATACAAAATTTGAAGGATGACGTCGAGAAAGAAAAAGGAAAAAACGTCAATAATTGATCAAGTTCTTTTTTTTTTTAGGGCAAAGTGAGGAAGGTCCATTGACTGTTTCATTACAGTTCGGTAAGAACGTGAAAGAGAAGAAAACAAATACTACTAGGTTTATTGGTGCTATCAACTTTGCAACTTTGACATCTCCCAGGAACTCAATTTTCCAACATTGATCCTTTTATTTAGTTATGCTGTTTGTCTGAATGTAGTATCAAGTAACCAGATCATAACATTCCACACCTTTTGGAATGCGTACAGAGGGAGTAGTTGACAAGTAACAGTAACATCCTATGTACCCTCGAATTAATTATAATTCCTGAAAGAAGCAACCAATTATAGTTTAGCTTCTTTATTCCCTCAGAAAGATTAATATTGCCAATATTGAAAAACAAAATATTTATAGAACTTCCGTCCACGCAAAACCCAAAATAGGACTGAATAATTGCTGAAGATGTTCTTTCGAGAACTGAATGTGAAAGAATGCCGTGGACGCCAATTATTTTCCTCTGGAAGCACTGTGTTGGGACTATTGGACGAGTGAACCTGTCAACAACTCGGAGAAAAGAGGACCAGCTGATTCATTGAAGGTGCCGACAAGGCCGTTCTTGTTATACTTTACCCAGCGGCCATGGCAATGGCAGCTATCTCTCCTAGTAGCTACTATTAGGATAGGATTCTGTTACAATTGTGCCATGTAGTACCTTTTATGTTTGTTTCCTAGCTAGATCACCATTTAACTCAAATCGGCCAGCTGGCATATTAACGAGATAGAGTGGGGTTGTGCTATATTTGTTAGGTCCAACTCAACTGATAGTTAGAGACATATATTAAGGTCCAGAGTGTAGAGTATTATGATCAGCTGAGCTGTGCTGGTATCTTGATTTTATACTTTGTAAACCTTGTGTTGACTATCTCTTTTTTTTTTGGAAGAAAAAATTATAGCTCCAACTATCCAGCTGAAATCCTTTTACCTAATTTAAATGATGAAAAGTTGCCGGAGTGTTGTTTTTTTTTTCCTTCCTTGCCTGAGTAGATTGATGCTGACTTTTCAATTATTGGCTTCGTCCACCCAATCAACTGAAAAAATGATCTTGACTTTGGATAAGAGACCACTTTTTCGTGTTTCCAATCGAAGACCAGACCCAAACGTTCTGTTTACGTGCTTCATTGATTTCAACTTTACACAAATGCATAACGTTTATTTTCTTTTGGCTAAAAAATATTAACCCTCGATGATATTATATTTTAAAGCAGAATGTATTTTGTGAACCAGACACATCTTCAAATAGTTTCAAGATAGTTACGCTTTTCAGTTTACAATATCTACAATTGTACACAGTTCTAATGTAACAACAACAGATCATTTTGATTTGTCCTTGCATTTCACATTAATTAAGTACAACCCGAATCCAACATTATAGATCAACAAGTAAAAATACATCTCCCTAAGTCATCCCAGCTCAAGGAGATGCTAAATGTTCTTGCCCATATTTGTTTCTATGTTAGTTTAGTTCAATTGCTGCTAATTAAACCTTGTACAAATGTGAGTCTCATTTGTTCGAGATGCGATCGTTATTAAGCATAGGGAGGAAATTCAAAGCTCGCTCTTCGATGAAGTTGCACCCACGTGTCACTTGTTTCAGGGAGTACTTGATTGCCTTCTAGTACTACCAGCCACGCGAAAGTTTGGAGGGCACCTGTGGCAATATAACGATGAAAAACGTTGCCGTCATTATTTTTTCCACAAAACCAGGCAATTCCTAGGCAACCAAGCATACCTTATATAGCTCATTATGTAACCTTTTTTTTTTTGCGAGGCGCTCATTATGTAACCTATTGTCTGTTGTATGCTCACATGGCACGAACGTGCCATCACATTTTGGTGCCCATGGTGCATGATAAACCGATGTTTGATTACCTTTGACGCATCATGTTAACTCTTTGTTTTGGGTTGCAAAGTCGTTTCTTTTCCCGCATCTCACTTATTCCCCTCGGATCTTCGAGAAATTATTAGTCACAGTTCTTACCATTTCGGGCACAAACAGTCCCTATATCTCGGCAGAGGTACATGGCCCGCCCATCCACAAAGGCTCAATGGCGTGGGGTTGCCAACTTGCCATAGCCACGACTGCATCGCCTTGTTGCTTGCGCGCCTCCTTTCCCCAGCATTAACGCCCATCACCGATTCCTTCCCTCCTTCCTTCCAGGCTTCCGCCCTGTTGCTTCCCTCGACTGGCTAGCGGCTGCTCTACTTCAGCCACCCACTTCTCTCTCCGCCCTAGGCCTACTCCGCCCCTGTGCTTGGCCTTCTTCCTCTGCACACCTCGCAAGTTCCCTTTTCTCTCTCCATCCCTCCCTCCCTCCCCCCCTTCTCTCTTTCTTTTCCTCCGAAGACCGAAGGCTGCCTCTGCTGGCAGATACTCTGCCGGAGTTTCGCCTCTTTTGGCGACGGCGACCTTCGCGGCTTTAAGTACCCTCCTTTATCCTTCTTTATTGCAGTTCTTAAACTCCAGGTTCTTGATTGTAGAATGTTCTGCCTTTACAATCCATACATGTCAGGTTCTTGGCGGCTGCACATTTTCTTTCACTTCCTGTTCTCCTCTTTTAGTAGTGATTGTTTGACGCTAATGCCTTGTGTGAAGATATCTGATAAAAGTGAATGTTGGGACCATTGAGGCGAGGGGAATCTGCTGGTTTGTACAGTAACTGTTTGGTTACAGGGCTGTATGAATGATTTTTTGCTTTATGGGTGCAATAGTGAACATCATTATTCTTTTCTGTACAATATTCATTTGATGGCATTCTTTTAGAGTTCAAAAGTTGCTTAGAGGAACGAGAATTATGTCTTGCTTGCAGTTGAGTTTATTGCATAAAGCTTCCTCTGTCTAACATTTATGAACCAATAAATTTGTTTTTTCATGTAACCTGTTTCAAAGTGACTGTCAGACATTATTTCATTTATCCAGTTATTATTTCTTCATGAATCTGTCCAATTTTTATTTATCTGAAAATGAATTACTTTTTTTTATTTCAGGTGAGCATTGGATGAGTTCTGTTAATTTCTACCATTCTGCTGTTGGTCCACGCCCTTGGCTAGTTCATTGTTACGGTGGAGGACTTTTGATTGTTCATGTTGCTCATGATATTTTTCTCTCACCAAGCTGGTTGTAAATCTGATTGATGGGCTGTTCACCTTCAAAGTGTTGTTCACAACTGAATTGCTGTTTGTGCTCCAATGGGTGCCTTCGGCAAACACCTGACTCGCCAAGAGAATCAAGGGGAAAGTCAAGCCGGGGGAGGGGAAGGATAGATTCAAGTGCTTCAGATGCTTCTTCTGATGACCTAGGGGAAGAAGATGATGAATTGAACCACTTGAACATTACAAGGGAGTCAAATGTCGGCATCAATCAACTATCAAGAGTCTCATCACAGTTTCTTCCTCCAGACAGTTCGCGCAAAGTTCAAGTCCCTTTGGGTAACTATGAGCTGAGATACTCATTCCTGTCTCAAAGAGGTTTCTACCCGGAAGCTCTGGACAAGGCAAATCAAGACAGCTTCTGCATACATACCCCATTCGGAACTAGTCCTGATGATCATTTCTTTGGTGTATTTGATGGTCATGGAGAATATGGTGCTCAGTGCTCACAATTTGTGAAGCGAAGAGTCTGCGAAAACCTGCTCAGAGATAGCCGCTTCCAAACAGATGCGGTGCTAGCCCTTCATTCTGCTTTTGTGGCAACAAACTCCCAACTGCATGCGGACAACTTGGATGATTCCATGAGTGGTACTACTGCAATCACTATTTTGGTTAGAGGTAAAACTATGTACATTGCAAATACTGGTGATTCACGTGCTGTCATTGCCGAAAAACGAGGGGATAATATTGTTGCTGTTGACCTCTCCATTGATCAAACTCCTTACCGATCTGATGAGCTTGAAAGGGTCAAAGAATGTGGTGCTAGGGTTCTGACGTTGGATCAAATAGAGGGGCTAAAGAATGCAGATGTGCAGTGCTGGGGTACTGAAGAAAGTGATGATGGTGATCCACCAAGGTTATGGGTGCAAAATGGCATGTATCCGGGAACTGCATTTACACGTAGCATTGGAGATTCTGTTGCTGAGTCAATTGGAGTTGT
Source organism: Eragrostis nindensis (assembly GCA_012490785.1). NCBI lineage: Eukaryota > Viridiplantae > Streptophyta > Magnoliopsida > Poales > Poaceae > Eragrostis > Eragrostis nindensis. The sequence continues at coordinate 672,131 of JAAXCT010000120.1, read as the reverse complement.
TGCAGATCCTGAGATTTTCATCCTGGACCTCAATTCCAGCCATCCATTTTTTGTTCTTGCTAGTGACGGGGTTTTCGAGTTTCTTTCCAGTCAAACAGTTGTCGACATGGTAAATATCATCTACCATATGTGATCCTTTTATTGTTAATATGCAATAGATATGAAATACCTCCTATTCACTTAGGGGTTGGGGTCAACTTGTGAGGGAAAAATCACTATAAGAACCTTTTTACAGTTGTCCCCTAATGTATGGTTGGTTTTCTATAGAAACAGTCAAATCCCTCATGTTAGGAGTCCAAATAAAGATTTTTTATTTACTAATTTGAATTAAAAATTTCAATAGTTTCGCTCAGATACATTCAATCTTTTGATGAAATGTTTAATTATATGTGCACTAAAGTTTCAAATGGCTGACATGCAGATTTCTAAATATAAAGATCCTCGTGATGCATGTGCAGAAATTGTTGCTGAGTCTTATCGTCTTTGGCTACAGTATGAAACTCGTACGGATGACATTACAATCATAGTCGTGCATATTAATGGATTAACTGATGTACGGATCTATCTTTCTACTTTCATTGTGTTACTTTCGTACTAATTGTTTCATCGAAATATCTGAAGAACCTAACATTTTTACTCTAACTGTTTTACTAGATGGAATCTACGCAGACTGTTACAAAAGTGTCTTTACAACCTTCACAGCAAGTTTTAGGACTGGCAGGCTCTGAATCACCATTAATGTTAAGTTCCAACACCAACAATCAGCGTTCCAGGCATGATTTATCACGCGCACGATTGAGGGCTCTTGAAAGTTCTCTGGAAAATGGTCAACTATGGGTCTCTCCATCTCCATCGCATCGGAAGACATGGGAAGAGCAAGTAAGGTCTATTGACTTTTTCACTACAAATGTGTTCTTTACATAAGAAGTTGATTGATGTCATTTTACTGACAAACCTCAAACAACATGATATGAAGGCACATATTGAGTTGGTACTACATGATCATTTTCTCTTCAGAAAGCTTACTGATTCACAATGTCATGTTCTACTTGATTGTATGCAACGAGTTGAGGTGAAACCTGGGGATATAGTAGTACAGCAGGTTGTGACTTCCTGATTTTTTTTAAATGTCAAGTATGTTTACATTTGAGGTTGCATAGAAGTTTTAAGGATATTATACGATGCAGGGTGGTGAAGGTGATTGCTTCTATGTAGTTGGTAGTGGTGAGTATGAAGTTCTGGCCATTCAGGTATACATGTGAATTCAGATATATTACAAGTACAGATTTGATTTCACATTGCTATTTTTTGTGTTAGTAGAAGTAGTCTTAGTTAGGAGTCAGGGATCAATACATGTGAACCACCAGTTCTTGTTCATAACAAGTAGACTGCAAACATTTTTGTCAAAGATAAGCAACACCTTGTTTGACCAGTATCTAAAGTAGCAAATTTGCTTCCTTATTAATTATCTCAAAGCAGCTACACCTTATTGGTCGAAACACATGTAGGTATTTCTCATATATGCTTGGATGAAAAGAGTCAATTATTAATATACAGTGGCGAAGCTAGAGCTCAAGAGCACATGTGGCACACTTCATCATTTTGACCCAGAGAATAAGGATTTAGCTCAGATGAGCCATTTTTGAGCTGACTTGGTGCACAATTTTGCCTCAAGGAGGTGCACACGTGGTCAAATTTTGTTGATATTTGCTGAAATCTGATGGAGGCCCTGGTGCCTGTGCACCAGGCTGGCCTAATGTGGCTTCGCCACTGTTAATATATCAAGTTGCTTGTCTGCTGGTTGATGTGCAAACAGAGCACAAAGGGAATGCTCGGAGCTTTGTGTCACTGGCTTTTTCAATATATATTCTTTATGCTGACATTCTGACCTTTTCTGATCATGTGTTTTTATCAAAGTACATTTAGTCACTAAAGATCCGTCTTTTCTCCTCTTCTCTATTCCATAACTCTCGGAGACTGAACTGATTTGCATGCAACAGGAAGAAGATGGAAAACAAATGACCAAGGTTCTGCATCGTTATACAGCTGATAAGCTATCTTCGTTTGGGGAGCTAGCACTGATGTGAGATTTATATTCATATATGCTTTTTTGTGTTGTGTCAGTATTACCAATGCAGCAGTTGTTTGAGGATAAATAACAATAAAACGCCATGAAGTGTAGTTAGTCAATATAAATAATGACCATTTACAACAGAATTACATACACTTGTTCGAATAAAATATAAAGAACATTAGGTGCAGGTAAAAAAATGTATGATGTAAATATCATTTAGCTCTTAGGATCACTGTGCTTACCAGTAATTGCATACTTTCCCCCTATCATGCATTCACATGAGTTCAGTCCCATTTTCACACCCACCATTGTAAAAACCCGGAAATTGATTCATAAATTAAGCACCCAAATTATTTTCAAGAGAGCAATGACCTTGGTAGAAATTTGGGGAACAATTGTCGTCCCTCTAGAGTAATTATTTTTATTATCTGTAAATCGTAAAGACTCTTATTTGACTGTTATACTATCAGACACTCAGCCGTCTCTTGCAAATTAATAAAGAGAGCAAGCACTGAAGAATTATTAGAGAGCATATTTATTGTTAATTTTGAAACTGAACTGAATTATGCAACCAACCATGCCATGATATAATGAAATAAATTGATTATTTTCCTCAGAAAAATTGATCAAGTTCAGATGGCTAAGCACGCTGAGTTCACTATTCAGTTCATCTAGTCATTATTTATTGTTGGAATAAACAGGCACAATAAGCCACTTCAGGCTTCAGTTCGAGCTGTGACTAGTGGAACATTATGGGCCCTAAAGCGGGAGGATTTCCGTGGAATTCTGATGTCTGAGTTTTCAAATATACCATCCATGAAGTTGCTCCGATCGGTAGACCTGTTTACAAGATTTACATTGCTCCAACTAAATCAACTTGCTGAGTCGCTTGTTGTAGTATCTTTTACAGATGGGCAAATAATAGTAGACAAGGTATTTTGAGTGAAAAGGCAGTTTTTTAAGATAAATGATGTCTGTTTCAAACATATGCGCTTCTTGTTTTGTTATTAACTTGTTATTGACATGTTTTCACTCTTGTGTACAATTGTCAGAATGATGATGTCGCTGCCCTGTATATCATTCAAAGAGGTTGTGTGAGACTTACATTGGCCGCCGATCAGATGAACTCAGATGCTTGGGATCTCATTAGAGCTCAAACAAACCAGGTTCAGAGGACTCAGGAAAATGGTGATTATGTGGTTCAGTTAGATGAGGGAGGGCATTTTGGAGAGTGGGCTCTCATTGGTGTGACTATTGCTTTCACTGCTATCTCAGTTGGTGATGTGACTTGTTCCACTATTGCAAAGGAGAAATTCGATTTAATTGTCGGACCTTTACCTAAACTTTCGACATCTGATTCCAGGTAAATGTATATGAATTGAATGTTTTTTGTGCGGCCAGCATTTCAAATGACTTTCAAGTGTTAAACTTACCATGTTATGCTCTCTATGCAGGATTAAAGAATCTCTGGTCTCTAAGGAGCATGGTGCAGATGATGATTTGCCTTTAAGGAGCGTCCAACTATCTGATTTGGTAGGGGGTTAGTACTCCTTTCCTCATGTTTAGTGTTGGGTAGGTTTAGTCCCACATCAGATATTGCTGATGGGGAGAACGATTTATAGGGTGGAGGGAACCTCACCTTATCAGACTAGTCTTTTGGGTTGAGGTGGCCCATGACCTGGGTTACGGCTCCTGCTGGGTGTGTGGGGATAGCAGGCCCATGGAGACCTGGGCTGGCGGCATGGGCTCATGGGTGTAGCGAGCCAGGCCGTGCACATTTAGCATGCTTTAGGTGATTTTGCTGAGATTTTCTTTTATATGCTGATGCATAGTTGTATATATGTTTTTCAGGAATGGAAAATGTGCATATATGCCGCTGATTGCAGTGAGATTGGCCTCGTCCAAATCAGAGGTTCCGGTACAATAACTGATTCTGCTTGATTGGTCTTTACTAGTGGATAAATCATTTTTCTGAGGAGACGTATATATGTTCTAATTAATCATGTTTTGACTTTTTTGCCATACTTGTGGACCAGACAAGATCAGAACTTTAAAAAGGTTTTACATCAAGAGGGTGAAAGATCTTCATAAGGAAGTACAAGTATTTCATGAAAAGGACCTCTTGAAAAGCTTGAGCCAGTCACCTTTTGTGCCGGAAGTTTTATGTACTCGTACCAACCAATCGTACCTTGGAATATTGCTGAATTGTTGCCTTTGTTGCTCACTGGCTTCAATACTTCATACACCTCTAAATGAGTCATGTGCAAATTCTTTGCAGCCTCAGTTGTTGGTGCTCTAGAAGAGCTTCATCAGGTATTTGTTTTTGCTATTGACTAGTTAGCATACAAAGCTAATATATTCAATTTCTTTTAATGAGTTAATCCATTATGTATTATGGTGCTTCTCGTGGCGTATATGCTAACACATATTTTTGTCTCTTCAGAAGTCCATTGTTTATAGAGGTATTTCGGCAGACATTCTTATGCTCGACCGATCAGGTCATCTGCAGCTGGTGGATTTTAGGTTTGCAAAGAAGTTGGAAGGTGAAAGGACATACACAATCTGTGGGATCGCCGACTCTCTAGCACCAGAGATAGTTCTTGGTAGAGGCCATGGATTTGCTGCTGACTGGTAAGTGGTTTTTCCATATCCATGTCATTGTAGAGCCCATGTGTTCTGAGTGCGTATTAAAGATGACGTATAGCAGTACCTTCCCAGTGATCTTTCTAATGTGACTGTAGCGATGTCAAAGCTGTTAAGGATATCGTGGTATAGGACTCTAATTATAGAGTCCTATCCTAGTCTAGTATTGAGCCATGTAACCCATATATATTGTCCCTATGGGGCTATTATATTCCATACAAGTCATATTCATAACACGGTATACAGAGCCATCGATTAGGTTTCAAATATATATTTTTTCAAGTCATAATGACCCCCTCCCCCCAAAATCTACCCCACAGCCATTTAGAAATTGGTTGTGTATAAATAAATTTATTTCGCTTTCTTAGCATTTTTTATCAGCTGCCTGTGCAAATCTAGGCTTATTTTATCTATGTGATATTGTTGAGACATATTGAAATATGCAATCTACAGCGGATATCTTTGTCACAAGAATATTTAAATGGGAAAGTATGCACCCAGAAAAGAAAAATCATGAAATTTGAGCTGCGAATAGATTACTTTCTTTTGTAAAAAAAAATGGAAACGTTTCCAGCCTCTATGTGGAGAGTACAGTACATTTGAGTTTCTTTGAATTTTACATGCAATTCTTGATTGGGAATTAAGGCATGATCATTCGATTTGGTATGATCAGGTGGGCACTTGGAGTCTTGATTTATTTCATGTTGCAATCAGACATGCCCTTTGGGTCCTGGAGGGAGAGCGAGCTGGAACCTTTTGCAAAAATTTTGAAAGGGCGCCTTATTATGCCATCGACATTCAGCAAAGAAGTTATTGATCTTATAACCAAGGTCGTATTTCACCAGTCCATTTAGTTACAGCTTATGTGGATCCCTAGAATAATACTACTTATTCTCTTTTATTTCATTTGTGCAGCTACTTATGGTAGATGAAAATGAACGCCTTGGGACCACGGGTGCTGAAGCTGTGAAAAAACACCCCTGGTTTGATGGCATTGACTGGGAACAAATAGCAGCCGGAACATCTGCAGTGCCTAAAGAAATAACTGATCGAATGAATGGCTACGTTGAAACTCTTACAGAGGACTTAGCAGCATCTCCTTCCATGCCAAGTGAAGATTCGGATGATTTTACTGCTCCAGAATGGATCGAAGGCTGGTAATCTCAGTTATTGCATAACTTTCAAAGATGGTTATGCTACTTGAGAAAGTACCTATAGTTTTTTACCAGCCTTTCTCATAGCAAGTGAAAGAAAGTATAACACTGACTGAATTGAGATGTCGATGGAAATGACCAAGTTGTAAATACTGAACTTTCCTTGGTAGTCGCCGATCATCTTGCAAACATTTAAGGAATGATCTCAATGTGTGAAAAATGAGAAATGATGCTAGTCAGATGTCAGATGCTATGTCACTAGCAAGTGGAAGAAACTGCTCGTCTATTTTTTTGCATTACTTGAACTAGTCCTTTTTAGAAGAGCTTTTTGTCCCAGCAATTGTGCATAGGAATGGAATGACCGGGAATGGAGATAATCAGTGTAGCTTATTGTGGGCCTGGAATGGTCTCAAATTCGATTTTGCCTTACGCAGAGCAAAGAAGTTGTATATGTTCTATAATTAGTTCTTGGTAACAGGGTTTGCCTTCTTTTTCTTTTTTCTTTTTTTGACCCGTGCCCGAGCCGTTAAAATTTCTGTACATACACTTCAGTTCTTTTGTAATTATCTTGGTTGTGTATAGGAGGTTCCTTTCTTTCGGTTTCTCCTAAAACCTATGCTGTTTGGCAGGAAGGCCAAAATTCTTGTGGTGAGTTTCTGAGAAGTGTGAATGTGCAAGCATCTATTTATGTAATTTTGTAACACAAATTTTAACGTTCACATACACATACGGGCACTAACTCCTATGAACAGACTTTACATGTACAACCTACCATCATGAATGCTTACGAGAGACTGCCTCAACTGATCTGTTTGTTCTGTTTTTTGTTCATAAGAGAGAGATTGTTCTTTCGCCGCAACAAACCTGTGGATGCCCCAAGCCCCCAACAGAAGGTTTGAGCTTAGGTTCTATCAAATTTTGACGTCGAAACTAAGAAGTTGAAAGTGCTAAAACTGAACTGAACTTTTTATGTCAAATGGTAGAACTTCATAATTCGTTCTTAGGGAAAATCAAATATGAATTATACCTACAAGGAATCTATTTTACCCTCTCTCTCTCTCTCTCTCTCTCTCTCTCCCAAAATTCATGTTTTAATTAAAATTTTCGGCTACGTTTGTATTTCAAATTCACTTGATACAAATTCCATGTAACACAACGTTTATTAATTTTATAAAAATTTTCAGTTCACGAGCCATTGTAAAATATACTACATCCGTTCTTAAATATATGGCATTTAGGAGTGCAACTAGATTTTTTTGTCCTAACTGTTATGTATTTAACAGCATTTTTATTAGAAACTGTAAATTTGGGGACTGTTCATTTCAAATTTTATGGTTTAATAGAGGTTAAAAGAAACTGCTGTGAATTATGGGATTAAAAAACTGCTGTGGACCTGGGCGTAAATACCCTTGTGGGCCAGCTGTGTCGGTGTCGACTCTCGGCTCCGAAGGGGCCAGAAGGTCAGAAGAGCACGAAATTCGCACGGCGGCAGCCTTCCTCCTACAGTCCGGAGATGGCGGCGGCCGACGATGTCTGGTGCCGGGAGACGGTGCCGCGGGTGATGGAACTGGTGAGTCCGTGCCTGCCGCAGCGCGACGCCTGCGCGCTGCTCGTCGTCAGCCCCTGGTGCTACCGCGCCCTCGTCGCCAACCCCAAGCTCTGGGAGGTATGCATCGTCTGTTCCCCCAACCAGTTTCTGGCGCAAATCATTCTTTTTTAGTTGTTGTTACTTGATTCTGAGCGCAAGATTATTGATATTCGGGTCTATAATCTCTGTGACTGCTTAGTTTTTTAGTAGCTGTACTGTTATTGTGTCCCCGTTTCACTGCAAAATTGGTACGTTACGCTTATTTCCAATATGTTGCGGAGACCTGCTCATGATTTGTTTGGCCACCTGGACCTGGGGTCGAAATTCATCTTATGGATTTTACTAACCTTTTACCAGTTTCAGCACTTCCTAACAATAAGCAGTTGCTAATCTTTCTATAGGGCATACGAGTGTAGTTGTTAGCCATCTAAACTGGTTTAATGCATTACTATGGCCGCACTTAATTACTGTCACCTGCCTGTTGGCTAATATAGTTTTTGTGCTCTGTTATGTTCTGTTTGGATCCACGGGGTTATTGCTCATCTTGTTAATTTGAACTTTTCCAGTATATTGTTCATATGTTGCTCTGCGAATTATATATTGCTCCTTTGTTAAATGTAGGTACTTGATCTGCGTGAGATGAGGAATGCTGGCAACCGACTTATTTCAGCACTTTCACTGGTAATCATAGTACCTTTTTTTTCGATCTTTTGAACTATAATTTTTTTCCCCATTTTTTCTTGTTCTTTCTTCTTTTTGGTTTGCCTCTCTTGTTGGTTCCTGCAGGTTTCATCGCTAGGGTAAAAAGGCTTTGCTGTTGTTTTGAACGATAATTCATGCTATTGTTACGCTCCTACCATGTACTTTTATTTAGTGCAGAAGTCCACCACTTAATATTGTTGTACACAAATTACGCTCTCATATGTTTGTCCTCTTTAACTAACTTTGATGGGATGCTGTTTTTTTCTTGTTTAGGAGAGGTATCGTCATCTCAGAGTACTAAACCTTGAGTTTGCACAAGATATTGAAGACCGGCATTTTGTTCATCTAAAAGATATGGTAATATTTGCTCTCATTTTCTTCCTTTTATGTGACATTTCTTATTCAATGCTTAAACATTAATCGTTCACCATGCAACGATTTACAGAGTTCCATCTCACTGGACAATTTGGAGTTTCTGAACCTAAATGCATGTCAAAAAATTACTGATAAAGGAATTGAAGCAGTTACCAATCTTTGTCCTAATCTCAGGGCCTTTCTATCTATTGGATTGTTGGGTATGTCCTTTGCTGGATATTTGCTTTGCTGCTCTCAACTTGTGTTCTAATTGCTGGAAATTTTTATGGCTCAGATTGACAGACTCAAGCATTATGCACATTACGAAGAAATGCAAGAAGATACTGGACTTGAACTTGAGTGGTTGTAAAGTAATATTAATTTAACATGCGGTTTCCATTTTACATTATTTTGTGTTCCTTTTTTTTTAATTCCTTTTTTTAATTATGAATCCAGCAGCTGCGGATGTAGTGGGCTAAGAAGTTGCTTTTTTATTAAAAAAAAATGATCTCTTACAATGTCTATCTCCATAGAACACTGTATATATGATCATTGTTTTATCTTGTTTCGTATTCTTACTACGGATGTTTCATTTTAGGTATCTACATGCTATATCTATAGTTCTAATCCGAATCAGCAACAGGAATTGTTCACTTAGTTTATTAGGGCGTGCGAATTAGATTCCTCATGATTTTGAACTGTACAATCTGTCCTGGGTCAAAAGTGCTTATTATGCTGAAAAGAAAACCGAATACAGAGCAATACAGCACACAACATGTTATGCGGTACGGGGTTACATGAGTTGCTAACTAAATGCAATTAAGAATACTGACATTCAAGTGCTTGTCTTCATTTGAACAGAACATGGTTGTAATGGAACATGAATAATAGCATTCTATAACTTGCATGTCAATATCTAGTTCTCCAAACTTTTCTTGTGTCTTTGCCCCCATCAAGTGCATATATTGCAGTGATATTTCTCATATGAGAGCACAGTGAGCCATTAAGGTTTGTCCTTTCAAATGCAGAATATATCTGACAAAGGTCTACAATTAATTGCTAATAATTATCAAGGACTAAAGAAGTTGAACATAACGAGGTATTGTTAGATGTCTCATACATATGTCACCAAGTGAACCATTCTTTTTAACTGATCTTTTTTATTCCCACAATTGGTGGGTTCTTGTAGACACAGAATCTGACATTCTTTTTAGGTGTGTTAAGTTGACAGATGATGGGCTGCAAGAAGTGCTTCAGAAATGTTCTTCTCTTGAAAGCTTGAACCTTTATGCCCTCTCGAGGTAACATTTTATTGAAAAGTATAATAGCAGATCTGTCTAGCAATAGCCAGTTAGTATCTAACCACCGATCTCACATGATGCAGTTTTACTGACAAGGTTTACAAGGAGATAGGATCTTTAACTAATCTGACATTCCTAGACTTATGTGGTGCCCAGGTAACTGTTTTCATATTTGCTTTGAACTATCAAGTCATTTTGTCGTCATTTGCTGATACGGTGTTTCCAGAATCTAACTGACGATGGTCTTGCATGTATATCAAGATGTGGAGGTTTGACATATCTCAATTTGACATGGTAAATAAAGAGCAAACGTTTTGTTTTACTGCCCGTGATATAAAACTCTGTTAACCTTTGTCATCATTGTCTCAGGTGTGTACGTGTTACTGATGTTGGAGTTATAGCTATTGCACAAGGCTGTCGGTCCCTTGAATTGCTAAGGTAATATGGAAGTATTACCTTAAAATAGTGAATTCATGGTGTCTTGTATTTATTTATTTATTATTTTTGCATGCTCTGCTTGCCATCTGTGCAGTTTATTTGGTATTGTTGGGGTAACTGATGCCTGTCTGGAGGCTTTGTCGAAATCATGCTCTCGCAATCTCACCACTCTTGATGTAAATGGCTGTATCGGTATTAAGGTGAGGACAAGAGAACTCTGACACTTTTTCTTTGGTTAGTGTCTTCTGTCACCTTCAACTCCTAAAATGAACTCTTTGACAGAGGAGGAGCCGTGATGACCTGCTTAAGTTGTTCCCATTGCTGAGTTGCTTCAAAGTGCACAGCTAGCTGGAGCTCCAGATATTATTTGTTTTGCATCCGACATGAGTTGGTTGCTCGCATTGTTGAATGTGCCATTGAAGACCAGTCTCTCAAGAGGTCGAAACACAAGACAGCTTTTGACATCTTCTGGTTTTGTTCTTGTGTTGGGTTTAGCGAGACTAGTAGTATTCCTCAGCATGTGTGGCAATCTCCCATTGCGTTGGTATCTGTGTTATTTTCCTGGGTTGAGCATTACAGTTTGCAGAGCCATTTCAGTACACATTTCGGATAACACGTGGCACTTCCAATAGGAAACATGGCATTTAGGGCCTGTTTGCTTTAGTCCCTGACAGGCAGGTGCCTCCCAGGCGCTTGTTTTTGAGTGTATGGGGTTGAGATTGCTGCCTTAGTGCTTGTTTGGAATGGGAACTTGTCCATTTGGGTCTTTCCACTTTTAAGGTTGAATTTGTTTCAAATTTGAATTTAGATAGTGGAGTTGAAGGAGCAGAAAATAAAATATAGGATTAGTATAGAACACTTGAATTGCAGAAAAGGTTTTCTGGTTGGGTTGCATAAAAGTTTCCATCGCCTAGCATTCTTCTTACAGTACAACGACGATGCGACCGTTGTATGGAGCAGCATAACCAGGGGCCTCCAACTCAATCTCATCATCTCGCCTCGGGCCTCCAAAATACACTTTTCCAACTAAAAATGTGCAACAATATACATTAAATGTGGTATTTGTTTTCATTTTCAAAATAAAGAATTATGGCAATTAGAATACTGACCCTTTAAACCAGAAATTACCAATCATGTACAAATGTCGCTGTCCTCCAACTAATACTTATGTCGTAACTATAAATCAGTACGTTATATGGATGTACAGATAAGCTACCTTGGCGATATTGCGGAGGTTGAAGGATTTGGAATTACCGAAAACTGCATATTTCTTGGTCGGCAATATCGAGGATCCCTCCTGGCGGGCGGCGATCCGAGAGTCAGACCCTTGGGCTTTTTTTTTCTCCTTATCGCTGGTGGTGCTCCCATTCCATCTCTCCACCTTGCGCGTCTCAGGGAAACTCCGCAGGAACCTGAAGTCCCGTCAATCTACTCCAGGCTGGAGGCTCCAGCCGAGCGGTAACCTTCACTATCTTTTCAGTATACTATACCCTGCATCTTCCCTACATCTTCACTCTGATACCTTACAGCTGCCAGCTCTTGTGGGGTGTGCAGAGAGTTTTGTGAATTGTGATGGCGGACGGCGCCGACGGCTGCTGGAGCAATTGATCGATACCGACCCTCTAGGAGGAAGGCAGAGTACTTTACCCAACCAATCTTTCGCGTGCGTATGTTTACATCCAGTCCTTTTTATCTAGCGCAATTTGCATTGCATTCCATAAACCGATAGGCCAATCAAATCGTTATATCATCTTTTGGTTATCGTTGTTATATGTGCATCATAGAACTGTACGCAGTCATGAACTCAAAGTTCAGGTTTCACCCGAAAAAAGCTCATAGTTCCAGATCCCTGCAATTAATCCAACGTTCTTCGCAAAAAAAAAAAAAGGAGAAAGAGAAAGAAAGAAAGAAAAACTATATATTGTCCAACACGATTCATTTCTCAGCTACTAATAGGGGTTTAATCTCAGCTAGTAATACATGATTTCCTTTGCTTAATTGACCTTTAAATAAATTTAGTTCTAAAGATGGCTCCAAATTTATCCATAATTTGTGTCCCCAAAGTTTTTAGATGCCTTGCATAACCTCTGGTTGTAAGATCCCCCCAAAAAGAAATGCAATGCTACCTAGAAGTTTGGGGGAATTTTCAAGCAACTGTCCCAAAATTATAGTTTTCATGAGGTTGGGTGTGACATCAAGCCTATTGACAATCGTGGATCATGCATTTCTATTAAAATTGTGCTCAAATTTTGGATATCCAATAACAATCGTGGATCAGTACTTTACAAGTTTTGCACACATTAAAATTGTACCTGGCCGACTGACCCACAATATACATATCCCTAATGTTCAAGCGTTTACTATTGATCAACAGGACAAAATTAAAAACGAATCAAGACTAGAGTCACCATGAGCTTTTCAAAGGTAATTGGGGCCATTACTAGCATCAATGAGTGTGTTAGTCTATTCCAATGGGTCAAATCTGCCATTTCGTCCTTGCACCTCCAAAGGAGTAGCACACAAGGGCAAACGCTTCTAGATGAAGTAATGCACTTGGAGAGTGGCTTACAAGGCCTTCGAGAAACTCTTCCTACAATGTATGATCTCATTGACCGAGCAGAGTGGAGGAGCCATGATCTCCGTGTATCTGAGCTTCTTCCAGCTCTCATGGATGCAGTACATGATGCTGATGACCTTCTTGATGAATTCAAGTGGTATGAATTGAAGATGGCTGTAGAGGATAATGTGAGTCAAGCTCCGTCTGTTGACTTCCTTAAGAGTGTCGTTCATGGTAGCTTCAACAAAGTGGATGCTATTCAGACAAGACTGAATAACCTCTCCAGTCAGTCGGAGAAGATGGGTCTGCGTGAAGTAGCGCAGACATTTGACAGATCTGTTAGGCCAGAGACTAGCTCTTTCCCCATGGAAAAAAAGTTATTTGGTCGTAAGAAGGAACTGAAGAACGTGATCGCATTGCTTGTCCTTCCAATGAATAGCAGCAAAACTTGTACCAAACGAAAGAGAACTAGTAATGCAGCCATTGCATCAACAAGCAACCAAGTTGTTCTCCCAAACAGTAACAAACCAAGGATAGCAAGTGTTCCAGTTTTGCCAATAGTTGGAATTGGTGGTGTTGGAAAGACTACTTTGGCCCAACATATCTGTAGTCATCCCAAGGTGACGTCTCATTTCAAGAAGATCATATGGATTTGCGTTTCAGATGACTTCGATGTGAAGAGATTGACTAGAGAGGCCATACTGTCTGCATCTGGCAAAGAGGTAACAAGTGATAATTTAGATTATCTTCAACGTGCCCTTGCAGGTGAATTGAAAAACGAAAAATTCTTGCTCGTCCTCGATGACATGTGGGAAGATGCTTTGAAGGAAAATGGGCAGTGCTGGCAAAGGTTTTGCTCACCACTCTCAAATATTCTCGAGGGTAGTATGTTGTTAGTGACCACAAGATATCCAAATGTGGCAGACAGAGTAGGTACAATGGACTCGTTTCCTTTAGAGGGCTTGACAGACAGTGTCTATTGGGATTTCTTCAAACTTTGTGTATTTGGGTCTGAGGCCCCCCACATCGATCCAGAGTTAGAGCAGATTGGCAGAAGCATAATTCCCAAGTTGAAGGGCTCTCCTTTGGCTGCCAAAACTCTAGGACAGCTGCTAGGAATGAGGGTTCACGCTACACACTGGAATAGTATACTTCATAGTGAATTGTGGGAGCTTAAACAAGAAGAAACTGACATTTTGCCTGCACTTAGTTTGAGTTACATTTATTTGCCATTCCATTTGAAGAGATGCTTCTCATTCTGTGCAGTGTACCCCAAAGATCACAGATTTAAAAAGGCTAGTTTAGCTGAACTTTGGGTAGCAGAAGGGTTTGTGGTTCCTCAAGGTAATATTCCACTACAAGATATTGCATCCCAGTACTTTGAAGACCTCGTACACAGATCTTTCTTTCAGATTGTCCGCGGCAGATATGTAATCCACGACTTGATGCATGACATGGCACAGCTAGTATCTAAGGATGAATGCTTCATCATAAAGAACACAGTTGATTTTCAAAGAGTTCCCAAAAATGTTCGCCATCTGACAATACTCGCAAACAGTGATTTGAAGTCGTCAGATTTATTGAACTTATGCAAGCACACAAAGCTGCGCACTCTATTTTGCAACAAGTCTCTACGGAACAAGAATTCACTTTATGTGATGGAGCGCTGGTGTACTGAACTGCGATGTATGCGCGTCATCTTTTGTGTTTCCGCCAGGGCATTACCAGAGAGTATTAGTAACTTGAAGCACCTTCGGTACCTCGAAATCTCGAAATATTGCCCTTTGAAGAGTTTTCCTTCAGGAGTTTGTTGCCTCTATAATTTGCAGACTTTATATGCCAGGAAATGTGAGCTTGAGAGCTTGCCCACCAACTTCAGAAAATTAATCAATCTACAGATATTTGAATCACGGACACTTCAATATCATAAAGGGCAGGAATTGGAGGTGGATGCAACTGCAGTTGAGGGGCAGATAAGACAAATTAGTTTGATACAGAACATGAATCAATTTCTGGGAGATATGATTATATATAATCTTGGTGCAACAAGCAAGAATCATGCAGCAGCAGCACAACTTGACAGGAAGAAATACCTTAATAGCTTGACCCTGATGTGGTGGTCTTCATCGACATATCTAGATCACAACGAGATAGAAGTATTTGAGGCTCTACATCCTCCTACCAATCTGAAATCTTTTCGCCTGATGGGTTATCCAGGTGAGTATCTTCCAAGCTGGTTTCGTGATTGTGACAGAATCAAGAGGATTCCATTGTCGATCTTAGAATGCACAAAAATCAATGAGATACCTGCAGTGATAGACGGCAATCATAATGGCAGAATTGGTACCATTTTCTCGTCACTGACAAAGTTAACCATTGAAGGGTGCGAAAACTTGTTAACTCTTGAGCAATTTCTAGAGCCAGCTATCGTGCCTGTCATTAAGAAAATGCGAATTGAAAACTGCAAAAAGTTAGTAGCTCTTCCAACTTCAAAATTTGGAAATTTACATTGCCTTGAAGAGCTGAAGGTAAGCTCTTGTCCAAATATCAATTTCACCAAATGTGTTATCTCCATCCCTAAAAAAGCTCGAGCTGATGAATTCTGGTAATCTTGCAACCAGTATTGAATGCTGCTCCCTCGCAAACTTGCATTTATCAGATTGTTACAATCTAACGTCCGTCCAACTAGAAATGTGGAGTCTTCCAGCTCTGCAAGAGCTTGCAATAGCCTCCTGTAGATCTCTTACAATAATAAGAAATCTTACCCCTCGTGGAGGCAGCAGAAGCAGAAGCAATAGCTCACTCTCATCACTTACTAAAATAACAATATATTGCTGTGACAAATTGCAAAACCTTGATGACCTCCTAATACATGAATATATTCCTGCCATCGAAAGCATTCGTATCACCTACTGCAGAGAGTTAATTTCTCTGCCCAGTGAAAGATTTGGAAGTTTCCATTTTCTACAGAGTTTGGAGATTATTCGCTGTCAGCATCTCAACTGGGAAAGAGGATTGGTGTTACCATCATCGCTACGAACCCTCCACTTAGAGTGTTGTGGGGATTTCTCTTCCTGGTTTCCCAGCTGCATTGAAAACCTCAAATCTCTCGAGTCACTGAAGATGATTTCATGTGAGGGTATATTATCCGCTCCAGGACACCTGTGGAGTAGTAATCTTACATCACTCAAGGAATTGCAGATTGTGGATTGCCCGGGCCTAGTGTCAGTTGGTGGACTAAACGCAGTTGCGAACATAGAAACGATACTCATTACTGGCTGCCCAAAATTCAAGGAAATAGGGCAGCCTGTCAATTGGTTTCCAAGGTTGTACACCTTTTGACTTATGAAAATAATGAACTCACATTCTCACACTCATGGTATGTTTTTAACTGTTATGTCACCTTTTATACTTATATTGTAACTGCACCACTGTCATATACAAGAAACAATTAGCTTTGCACGATACAACATTTTTTGTGCTGTAAGTTTTAATTACAAAAGTATTTTAGAATATTTGGGCTTGATACCTTTTTGTTGTTTCACCAGCTAATATTACTTTAGTTTGGAAGAAGTCTAAATTACTCCCTCAAAATTTGGCCTAAGTCCAGATAACCCCCTAAACTATATATAAAACCGTTTATTTAACCCCCTCACTTCCTAAAACTGAATTACTTTACACCTTGGCCCATAAAACAAAAGTGGTTTTGCATATGTAAGAGTGGTTTGGTTTACTAAAATCCCAAAACATCGTCGTCAATCCTCATCGGGCCCGTAACAGAACGGTTTCCTGTTGCCCCTCTGATTAAGTTGTATGAATTTTGAACACCATTTTATTTTTTTTTTTTTTATTACAAGCTTTCATGGGAGAAATTCCAAGTTTTTTCTATAATATACTGCGCACTCCTATGTGTTGTCCTGCACGTTGAAGAAAAATAAAATGAAACTGTGAGGTCAGATTTTTTTTTTTTTTAACCTCGCTGGTCAATGATATATCAGTTCCTTTGGGCGACTAATCATTCATTTTGTTTGTACAATAATTTCTGAGATAAATCCACGAGAATTAGCAAAGGGCTATAAGCACTGAAGCAAAAGGCAATATTATCGCAGGCGTGAAGGTGGTAAAGAGTTTGCGCTGTCCAAACCTGAATGCGTTAGAGCAGCCTGTGCGGACAGGTGAGGACTTGCCTTCAGCAAAGGTACATACATGCATGAGCATCGGCAGCTGCTCGGACAGGCAATGGGGGGACTGAAGCAGGGGAAAAGCGCGGGAGCGTGAGTGGTTGTGCGATTTTTACATGAGGGAGCGGGGGAGGTGAGGCACTTGTAACACGTAGATCAAGGACACGTGTTGCTCACCAGCGGATCACCGGAGCAGAGAAGTGGTCGGGCGGCGAGATCGATGCCGGCGGCTTCGAATTGGGTCTGTTTTGTGGGGACCATGGGAGGAAGTTTGTGGAGCTAGCGGCGCGGCGGAGGAGGGAATGAATCTCCGATCAATGGCGGTTCGTTCATGGAATCGATGGCGTGGCGGACGACGGTCCCTGCAGCGGCCGGTGCGATTGGACGTGGCGTTGTTGCGCCGGAGAAAACGGAGGTGGGGGCGGCTGTTTCGGTGAAATGTAAAAGTGAATGAGACAAATGAACAGTGATTACTTTATTCTATTAAGTGTTCCATATTTATAGTACAAGTGGAAACATGAGGGCCTAAAAGCCATCTGGACTGGAGCCCAGGTTGTCTTTGGCCCATAGATCACAAACGTTCTCTAACACTCCCCCTTGATCATAGTCGATGCAAATAGACACCATCTTGATAACACTTTTGGAATAATCCTCTAAAACCCTGTAGGAAAAAAAGAGGTTCTTTATGTTGTTAAGATATGCTGCGAAAACTCCTTAAAACCCGATGAGAGAAAAAGGAGAAATGGGTTCAGCATATATTATGTCTTTGATATCTCTATTGAAAAACCCTATTGGGGAAAAATCAAGAGATAGACATTTATTCTTGTACAGATATTACCTCATTAAAAACCTAATATGAGAAAGATTGACAATTAAAACTCATATAGTAAAAGAGTGTAATATGATGCTTGGACAGGAAATAATTCAGGAGGATACTCCCCCTGATCCTTGCAATTTGTTAAGTCGTCGCATGCCAATTCCATGTACACATTTTTTAAATGAGGAGTATGGTAGGGACTTAGTAAATAAATCAGCGAGGTTATCGCATGATTTGATCTGCAGGATATCTATCTCTCCGCTTTCTTGAAGCTCATGAGGATAGAATAACTTTGGAGTTATATGTTTAGTGATATTAGTCTTAACATATCCTGTCTGTATCTGTGCTATACAAGCAGCATTATCCTCGTAGATAATGGTTGGTGATCCGATCGGACCAATTCCATAAGATTGCTCTATGTGGTTAATCATTCTGCGAAGCCATGCACACTCACGTGCTGCTTCATATAACGCAATTATTTCAGAATGATTCGTGGATGTAGCTACTAAAGTCTGTTTCGTAGACTTCCATGAGATGGTGGTTCCACCGTGTAAAAACACGAAACCTGTCTGTGATCTGGCTTTATGGGGATCAGATAGATAGCCAGCATCAGTGTATCCTATTAAGCTCGGATCATGATTTTTCTGAAAGAAAAGACTAAGATCTTTAGTGCCTTGGAGATATCTAAAGATATGTTTGACACCTTCCCAATGACGTTTGGTCGGTGCTGCGCTATGTCTAGCAAGTAGATTCACTGCAAATGCGATATCAGGCCTGGTGCAATTTGCAAGATACATAAGCGCTCCAATAGCACTGAGATACAGAAACTCCGGTCCCAATATCTCTTCTCCATTTTCCCTGGGTCGAAACTGATCCTTCTCTAATTCAAGAGCACGTTTTCAATGGATAAGCTTTGTCCATATTAAACTTTTCAAGTATTTTCTGGACATAGGCAGACTGGTGTACTAGAACTCCAGTGGGAAGATGTTCTAGTTGTAACCCCAAACAGAATTCGGTTTTACCCAATTCTTTCATTTCGAACTCCGCCTTTAGATGATTGCGTGCTTCCTCAATGTCTGGTGCGTTGCCAATAATGTTGATATCATCAACATACACTGAGATATGCAAAAACCAGTAGATGATCTTTTTGTAAAGACACATAGGCAATCATCATTATTGGAGTAACCTTTGTTTAAAAGGAACTCTCTCAGTCGGTTGTACCACATCCGACCCGACTGTTTTAAGCCATATAATGACTTATTCAGTTTTACACAATACATGTTGCGTTTTGCATCCTTATTCGGTATATTGATTCCATCGGGAACACGCATGTAAATATCCGAATCTAATGACCCATAAAGATATGCGGTCACGACATCCATCAACTGCATAGATAGATGATTTTGAACTGCCAATGATATCAAGTATCGGAAAGTGATGCCACTCATCACCGGAGAATATGTTTCATTGAAATCAATGCCGGGTCTCTGCGTGAAACCTTGTGCTACCAGCCTTGCTTTATATCTCACCACCTCATTGTTCTCATTCCGCTTACGGACGAAAACCCATTTGAATCCTACAGGAAAGATTCTTGGAGGTGTAGGTATTACCGAAGTAAATACCTCTCTTTTCTTAAGCGAGGCTAACTCTGCATGGATTGCTTCTTTCCACTGATTCCAATCTGAGCGTTGTTTACACTCTGCCATGGTTTTTGAATCAGAATCATTCAGAAAGTTGTTCGCAATCTTAGCTGAGAAATATGAGTCGACAACGGTAGTCTTACGGTCATGTGATTCTCCACTATCAACATAATTGATAGAAATTTCCTGCACCCTTTGTGATTCTATTTCATTTCCCAAAGTAATAGAATCTGGGTGTTCCGATATCCCACGCTCAGTAATAGAGTGCACTGTTGAGCTGGGTTGTGGATCTTGATTATCCACAGGGTGTATACAACCCTCTTGGTGTCGATCAACATGGGGTTGATCTGCATTTACTACAGTAGAGGATTTATTCCTCTCTTTTCTCAGTATTTTTCGAGAACTTGTATTCTCAGAAATTGCCGTACTTCTCCCCCTCTTATTTTGATTCGGGAGTTGAGTGGTTTTATTTGGTACCTCCACTCTTTCGGGCACATTCCTTGCAGGAACTAGAGATTTTGTGACACCTCTGTAGTCTGTAAATGCATCTGGCAGATTGTTTGCAAGATTTTGCAAACCAATTATTTTCTGAACTTGAAGTTCAGTTTCTTTTGTACGTGGATCAGAGGAGAAGATGCTATGATCGTCTCCTGGCATTTAGTATGGTACTTATATTCTCCCCCTAATGCCGGAAAATTATCCTCATAAAAAATGCAGTCTGCGTACCGGGCTGTAAATAGATCCCCCGTGAGAGGTTCTAAATACTTGATGATCGACGGAGATTGATATCCCACATAGATTCCCAATTTCCTGTGAGGGCCCATGGCGGTACGCTGCGGTGGTGAGATCGGTACGAATACAGTGCAACCGAACTTGCGCAGATGGGAAATATTTGGAGGATTTCCACGTACTAACTGCAGCGGGGAAGTGCTGTGATATGCAGTAGGACGCAATTGTATTAAGTCCGCAGCGTGTAAAACTGCGTGACCCCAACATGAAGTTGGCAAATTGCAATTATGTAGCATTGATCTTGCAACGAGCTTTATTCTCTTAATAAGAGATTCCGCTAAACCATTTTGAGTATGGACATATGGGACGGAATACTGAACTTGAATTCCTTGCGCCATACAATAGTCATTGAAGGCTTTGGAAGAAAATTCTGCAGCATTGTCCATACGGATTGATTGAATCGATGTTCAGGATAACTTGCTTTTAATCGAATGATTTAAGCAATAAATTTCGCGAAAGCATGGTTACGTGTAGACAAGGGGCACACGTGAGAGCATCGCGTAGATGCGTTTATTAGAACCATGAAATACCTGAACGGTCCAGATGTTGGTTGTATGGGGCCACATATGTCGCCTTGAATGCGTTCAAGAAACTTGGGTGGCTCAGCTCGGATTTTGAGATAAGAGGGTCTCAAAATCAATTTTCCCGTTGCACAAGAGGTGCAAATAAAATCCGAAGACTGCGGGAATTTTGTATCATTAAAATCATGACCAATGGAATTGCTGATAATTTTCCGCATCATCCCGACACCGGGGTGACCAAGGCGATCATGCCATATTTGGAATGAATTAACATTCTGGACAATTACTTTGTATGCAACATGTGGTACGCGTTTAATGTATGTGTAGTACAATCCAGAAGGGAATGCAGGGACTCTTTCCAGAGTTTGTTTGCCATATCCGGTGTCTTTACTAATGAGAAGAAATTCCTCATTACTGTCATCATGGGTTTCGACATGATACCCATTTTTGCGTATGTCTCTAAAACTTAATAGGGTACGAGTGGAATCAGGATACAGTAAAGCATCCTCGATTGTAATCTGTGTACCCATGGGAAGTGTGACAGAGCGCGGCCAGAGCCAACGACAGTCGCATCGCGTCCAGCGATTGTCAAAACATTTCCTGACTTCTTTTTCAAAGTATGGAAATATTTTGTTTCCCGTAATATAGTATTAGAGGTGCAACTTTCGACAAGACATATTTCCTCTTCCATAGGATTGATACCCGTAATCTATGTAAATGAATAAATAAATGCAATCAGATACATATAACACATACTTTATTAAGAATCAAAGTGCTGATCCATTATTACAATACCAGAGTGTACAGTACATAGGTCTGATCACTACTTCTTATTACAACTTTATTCAGTGGGACATAGAACTGTCAAATATTCTAAAGAGATTGATGAAGCCTATTCGAGGTCTCCATAGATGTCAGTTGATCTGTATTCGACGACACTGTTCTCCATGTCCATAAAGTCATCGGTCGTCAGGGAGGCTTCGTTGTTACTTGGTTCCACTGGAACAATATGTGAACAACCGGCTTCCACGTTGTCGATGGAGTGCAGGTTGAAGTGAGTTTCATATCCCGATCCATTTGCTTTCTGGCCATTCCCGAGAGATTTCTGGTATAGATCAATCAAGTGTCGAGGGGTGCGGCACTTTTTGGTGGAATGCTTGTAGCAACCACACTTCCTACAAGCGTTAGCTTTGTCGTAGGTTTTGGAAGTGCCCTTCCCCTTGCCTTGTGCATTATGCTTAGTTGTCTTGAAGTTGCGTTTCTGCTTGGATTTACCTTTATTGTTTTTCGAACCATCAGATCTACAATTATTCTTCTCATTATGATGAACTTCAGGGAGAGGAGCTGCACCAATTGGACGTTGGTTCAGATTTTTGAGATTAATCTCATCATGCTTCTCAGCCTGAAGTAAATCTTGTATGAGCGCAGAATAAGTATGGTAATTCCGACCACGATATTGGTGCTGTAAGACACGATCAGAAGGAATCATAGTAGAGATAGTCTTCTCTATTTTTTCTTCCTCAGA
This sequence comes from Eragrostis nindensis, assembly GCA_012490785.1. NCBI lineage: Eukaryota > Viridiplantae > Streptophyta > Magnoliopsida > Poales > Poaceae > Eragrostis > Eragrostis nindensis. Next base: position 649,847 of record JAAXCT010000120.1, on the reverse strand, counting down.
AAGTGTTTTCTCACAGAACCGCAACTTAGAACAAATTTTGTGAACAGCATGATTATACTCCCCAATGGTTTTAAAATCCATGAGGCGTAAATGAGCCCATGCATGATTGGCCTCAGGCAAGATGATTGCCTTCTGCTGTTCATATCTGTTCTTGAGACTAAGCGATAAGACACTAGGCTCTTCCTCCGATAGATACTCAGACTTGAGATCAATGTGAAGGTGATTCCTTATAACATATAAGGCTGAATACTTGAGTTGATCAGGTAGTGCGACTTCCCTCTGTTCAAGAGGAGTAAGTGCAGCTACGATCCCTCAGGATGCCAAAGCAATTTTGACGTCCATAGCCCATGTTGGGTAATTGTGACCATCGTGTGCGAGTTCAGCGAACTCACGATTGGCCATTTCGGCCTACATGGGTTAAACCATTGATTAATTGAATCATCATGGTATGTGGTAATAAGAAGCAAAATCATAAAGATATTGCATGAAGTTTAAATTCTGCTTGAATTAAGCGCATCGGGCTTAATTAAGGTGAATCAAACTATATGCTGCAAGAGACTAATTAAAATCTCAAATGCAGCAGGGTGTAGTGTTGTATGGTTTTAGTGTGTATATCATCTAATATGGCATAAATGAAATGTGCAAGAAAGTAAAACTATACTGTAAAACTACTTGCAACATATATGTGATGTAAATATGGATGTGCATACAGTACGATTCTGCTTGAATTAAACCAATGGATTTAACTAAGATGAATCTGATTTATTTTGCAAGAAATGTCACATCTCATTGTGCAAAATAATGTAAGACACAATATTATGTCATAGGGAATGTATGGAAAAACAAACACATTGGACATAATATAGTTCCATTTTCCATATGATAGGATAATAATTTACATCACTTCACAACTAAAACGACTACAGGAAAGATCAGAGTCTAAACTGAGGATTAACAACACTAATGCAATTAGTAGAAACTAAACTGCAATGGAATGAAATAACAATTGCTAAAATAAAGATAATTAGCAAAAGTCTAAAGCAGAGTGGACTTCTTCTTCTCTTTCTGGCCTGGTCCTCGCGTGAATGCACAAGCAGGAACGCACAAGCAGTTCGGCCGGCTGGAGAGGTCAGCGAACTTGGCCCATAAGGCCCATGCGGAGAGGAGGCAGTTATAACGGGGCATAACGATCCCTAACGTGTTTCGGTGAAATGTAAAAGTGAATGAGACAAATGAACAGTGATTACTTTATTCCATTGAGTGTTCCATATTTATAGTACAAGTGGGAACATGAGGGCCTAAAGGCCATCTGGACTGGAGCCCAGGTTGTCTTCGGCCCATAGATCACTCTAACAGCGGCGACGCGGGGAGACAAAATTTCGGTGGAGACGGTCCGCGATCGAAGGGCTAACAGTAACCGTCCATAGTTACGCGTGGATATCGTAGGGGAGCACAATGGCATCCTACAGGAATTGTACGTACCTGGAGACTGGAGTTGGAGCACCGATCGAGAAGCACCAAACAAACGGATCAAGCATGGAGGATGATATATCAACGAGATGGCATGGTACTGGATCGAGCCGGCAGACATATATAGCGAGGGTGCAGATCGATGGCCGCGAACGAGCGCTTCTTCGCTGGTGCCCATCGACGAGCGGATGCGATCGATGTGCAAGCGGCCAAGCCGTACGTCTGGGAGCCAACTAGCCAGCCAAAGGGTACTGTGGTGAGCGGCCAGTTTTTCTTCGACGCGGGAGATCATGGGCCATACAAACAGAAACAATGGGCCATATTGCGCTATGTTAGCCCAATGGCAAAATTGATTTTTCCTAGATTACGGTAGCCGCCCCAGTTCCGCATCTTGCTCGCTGAGCTCCATCATGTGTTGGATGCGCCGATGGCGGAAGCCTATGCACTAAAGGAGGGACTTATACTAGCTCAGCACATTGGTTGCAATCGATTTATCGTGCAATTTGATTATATGCAGGTTTGTTGAGACGATGCAGGATGGGAGATTCTCGACATCTACGGCGGCGGCAAATATACGATGAATGCACAGTTCTATGGCGGCGACAATTTGTGGATACATCCATCGAGCATTGTAATAGAGAAGCTAATCAAGTAGCGTATGAACTAGTTAGGATTGCTTTTTCATTCCAAACAATTTTGTAACTGCAACTGGGTCGATGAACCTCCTAGTTCTATTTTGGGTTTGTTAGCAAACAATGTAACTATTTTTGAGAATCAATAAAGTGCGCGCCAAATGGCACTTCCTTTAAAAAAAACTTGGTTGAGGAATGCAACATAAATTTCTAAGCAGTTACTTTCAGAATTTCCTATATAGAACTCAGGGCCACCAGCATGTACGACACCCAGCTCTAAGATTCGCGTGTCAATTAAACAACGGCTCCGCGCGGCGTTCCTGCTGCCGCCGTCCTTCCCCGACGCGTCGACTCGCTCCTGCTGCCATCGGCGTGCTCGCTCCCTTCCCCGCTTGTCACCCCACGCGCCTCGATCCTGATCCCCCACGCCCGCCACCTTCCCCGCACCACTCTGTTCCCTGGCCCCGCTCCTCGCGGCTCCGTCAGCTATTGATGACGTGCCATGGCTTCGCTCCATCAAACTCGACGTCGTGCTCTGCTCCATGGCGCCTTCCTAATTGTTCCAAACTCTCTTACCGAATCACAACAAAAATTCCTCTTCATCTGAAACATTTGGAGAAAGAAGCCGGAACAATTGACAAAAAGGCTAGAGCAATGAAAAAAAAGGATGGAACAATTGGAGAAGCATCTGAAATAATTAGGAAAAAGTATTGAAACAATTCAATGGAAGGAAGGAGGAAGCTGGGCTGCACGCGTTTTCCTCTCATGGGACAACATGGGCCTTGAGTGCCCCAGGTGCTATACAACTTTTGGTATAGGGAGTTCCGCTACTAATTACTTTCTTTGTTTTTTCTAGAAGAATTACTTTCTTTATTTAGAATATATCATTGTCACAAAACAATTTCTAGAAATTTGCATTGCTTATTGAGGCACTATAATATATTGAGGCAGTTAAGCCCTTAAAGATTTTTTTCTCACTTTCTTTTTCTTTGATTATTGAGGCACTACAATATAAATATTGTAGCATATTACTGCGACACTTTCCCTTCATTAGCTGTAAATTTTTTCCCAGTTGTCTTTCTGCCTTTAACACAGAAATGTCAGAGGTGGTAGAGGAATTTGTAGAAAGCAGCTCAATTTCAAGGGAACAAAAAAGGATTCAGGGGCGGGAATTTGTAGAGGATAGGCGTGTTAGTTTCATCCAACCGTTTTTGTAATTTTCTTTTTATGGTTTTCTTTCTTGGAAGACGAGGTTCATAGCATCTCCACTGCTGCGCACTCGACGGTACCACTACCAACTACTCCTACCCAGGGAGGAGTAGAGTGGACCGACTGCCTACTCCGACGAAGGGATCACAGGCCTTCTGCCAATCGATCTAGCCCGTAAGCCTGGACTCCTCCATCTGATTTCTTGTGTTTCTTCTTTACATTCGCCAAGAGCGCAGATCCAGGTTGCTGCTTTTTCGCACCATCAGGCCATCCTAGGTACCTTTCATTCGGCTCTGCTATCTGCCGGAAGATTTGATGAGCTACTATTTAGCAGAATTACCACCCAGTAGCTTCGCGGGTGGACAATTTGCTCCGACGGGTCGATCCTTCTAATCCAGCCGGTAAGCAGCCGACCAGCCTCATAGCCCACAAAACACCCTTTTCAGTTTCTTTTCGTATTTATAATTTGATATAGTTATCTGGTTTTTCTGTGACTAAACTGCAGGAGGTTTTTAGTTAGTTGAATTGATCGCCAGCAAACTATCCGTAACATTTATAATGGATACGCATTTTGATTAATTATGTATACTATGTCATGTTTTTTTAGGACAAAGGACGAACCAAACATGAGTCTAAAGAAAGCCATCGAAGTTGTTAGTGGCGTCAACGAGTTTGGTAATTTGTTCCAGTTGGTTAGCTCTGCTGTCTCATATCTACGATCAAAATGGGACGGAACACAGGAGCAACAAATTCAAGAAGATGATGTGCTGCGGTTGCAAAGTGACCTTAGACACCTCAGTGATACTCTACCAGCAATGTACAACCTCATTGATCGAGCAGAGTGGAGGAGCCACGAACACTGTGTGGCAGAGCTCCTTCCAAAACTTAAGGATGCAGTGTATGATGCGGAGGACCTTCTAGATGAGTTCAGATGGTATGAGTTGAAGCTAGTAGTAGAGAGCAATGAGACTGAGCTGTCTCCTTTCATCGACTTTTTTCGTAGTGTTATTCATGGTAGCTTCAACAAAGTGGTTGATATCCTGAAAAGACAGAACAGTCTTTCTAGCCAGCTTGAGAAGATGGGCTTGCATCAAACAACTCCTCGGTTTGACAAATCAGTCAGGCCAGAGACCTCTTCCTTCCCCACTGAGCCAAAAATTTTTGGTCGTGAGGATGAAATGGAGGAACTGATTAGATTGCTTGGCGTGCTCGAAAACAGTGGCAGGGGTCCTTCCCGACGCAAGAGAAGAAGAAGTGGAGCTGGTTTATCCACAAGCAACCAAGTTTGTATTGCCACTGACAGTAACGAAGCAACGATAACAAGTGTTCCTGTTTTGGCCATAGTTGGTATCGGGGGTGTTGGAAAAACTACTTTAGCCCAAAATATTTGCAAACATCTACGCGATAATTCTCGCTACTTTGACCTGATAATGTGGGTTTGTGTTTCGGATGAATTTGATGTGAAAAGGTTAACTAGAGAGGTCATACAATCATCTTCTGGACGTGAAGCAGAAACTGTCACTGATCACTTGGATTCTCTTCAGGGTGCTCTCGCAAAAAAAATTCAGAGAAAAAGATTCTTGCTTATTCTTGATGATATGTGGGGTGATGCCTTGAAAGAAAATGGGCAGCGTTGGAAGAGGTTTAAAGCAGCTTTTACAAATGTACTCCAGGGTAGTATAATGTTGGTCACCACTAGGTCCCTGGAGGTTGCTAAACATGTGTGCACTATGGAACCTTTTCAACTAGAGGGTTTAAAGGATGATATCTTTTGGGATTTCTTCAAGCTCTGTGCGTTTGGATCGGATAGCACTAATAATGATCTTGAGTTGGAGCAGATTGGTAGAAAAATACTCCCAAAGTTGAAAGGTTCTCCGTTAGCTGCCAAAACTATTGGGCGGCTGTTAGGAATGAGGTTACACCCTACACACTGGGATAGGATACTTAAGAGTGAGTTGTGGGAATTGACACAAGAGGATACTGACATTTTGCCAGCCCTTCGACTGAGCTACATATATTTGCCATTCCATTTGAAGAGATGTTTCTCATTCTGTGCTGTGTACCCCAAAGATCACTATTTCGACAGGGACAGATTAGTTGAATTTTGGGTTGCTGAAGGCTTTGTTGAACATCAAAGTGGCACTCCAATTAAAGATATTGGTCATAGGTACTTTGACGAACTTGCTAGTCGGTCTTTCTTTCAAGAGACAGAGTCTAATAAGTATGTGATCCACGACTTGATGCATGACATGGCACAGCTAGTCGCAAAGGATGAATGCTTCATCTTACAGAAGGAGACTGACTTGCACAAAGTTCCTGAAACTGTTCGTCATCTATCCATAGTTTCAAGCGTAAAGATTAACGGCCCCAGCTTATTGCTGGGTCTAGTCAGGTATAGAAAACTGCGCACCCTAGTTTGCAGCAAGCCTTTAACTGACAAGATTTCTGCTGATGAGGTAATGAAGCGCTGGTGTAGTGAATTTCACTGCATGCGTTTCTTTTCCTGTGCCACTGAATATGGATTGCCAGAAGACATTAAGAATATGAAGCATCTTCGGTACCTTGAAATTTCCACGAGACACTCTTTGAAGAGACACTCTTTGAAGAGCCTTCCTTCAGGATTATGTTGCCTCTACAGTTTGCAGTTCTTTTATGCTACTGATTGTAATCTAAAAGGGTTGCCCAGCGAAATGAATAAGTTGATTAACTTACAGATATTTGATTCAAAGACAGTTCGCTATCGTCGAAGTCGTCCCAGCTTTATGATTGTCATGGGATATCCAGGTGAATCTCTTGACAGCTGGTTTCATTCACGAAGCTTGTCACGCAACTTAACATCAGATGGCAGTTGTAGTGGATCATCTTCTTTTGGGAATGCACTGCTTGCTGACAACAATTATGATAGCACTGGTAGCATTTTCTTATCCCTTGAAGGCCTAACCATTAAACAATGCCAAAAGTTATCTAGCCTCGAACAATGCCTACGCCCAGCTTATGTACCTGCTATCAAGAAGATACTCGTTGAGGATTGCGAAAGATTAGTATCACTACCAACCGCAAGGTTTGTGGACATGCATTGCCTTAAAGAACTACAGGTATCTAATTGCCCAAACATCAAATCACAAGATCTGTCGGCTCCGTCCCTACAGAAGCTCGAGCTATTAAATTCAGGGAATCTTGGAGATAATATTGAGTGCAGGTTCCTCACTTACTTGGATTTATGTAATTCTGGTTTAACATCACTCCAACTGAAAAGGTGGAGCCTTCCAGCTCTACAAAAGCTCAGGATCGCAGGCTGTCCATCTCTTACATCAATTAGAGGAACTGAACCTGGCTTCGTTAAGCTTTTTCATCACTGGGGAAATAGTAGCATTAGACCATTTTCATCCCTTACTGAGTTACTAATTTCCAACTGCAATAAATTGCAAACCCTCGATGACCTCCTCACACAAGCATATCTCCCTGCTATTAAGATCATCCGAGTTGAAAATTGTGGAGATTTATTGTCCCTGCCGGGTGAAAGATTCAGGAGTTTTCCATTTCTGAATGATTTGATCATTCATCACTGTCCACGTCTCAACTGGCAAAGAGGGATGGTGTTACCATCGTCTCTCCAAAGGCTCTCCTTACACTGTTGTGGGTATTTCTCTACATGGTTACCCAGCTGCCTGGAGAACCTTACCTCCCTGGAGAATCTGCATATGGTCTCATGCGAAGGCATATTGTCCATTCCGGGGCACATGTGGAGCAGTAATCTTGCCACACTCAAGGAATTGCGAATTAAGAGCTGTCCAGACCTTGTATCAATTGGTGGACAGAACGCAATCGCTAACATAGCGATTGTACACATAAGTAATTGTCAAAACTTGAAGGAAGTACATCAGCCTCTAAGGAGAGGTGTCATTTTCATTTAATGAGTTTAAATGGAGACTCACGGTTAAATCTGACTTGCATTCATTACATGTGGAAATAAGGTACTCCTTGACAACTGTCCAATTTTGAAGTAAAAAAGGCAGCCTCTGAGGTCTGAGGATAGGCTAATTCCATGAGAAAGTGGGCTCATATTTCTTTTTCCTATGCTAAGTCTGTTACTTGTTCTAAGATCATGTTTAAGGACTTGCCAACTACAGAATTCTATATCTTATTTTCATAGGTTAGATTATATCCTGGCCACACCTATTTATGCCTACAGTAATTATAAATATCCAGTAGTCCAGCTGCTGCTTGATATTCAAGTTACATGTTTCATTTTCTGTCTACCTTTTTGCTCATTGTGTTCTCATCTTCATTTGATGAAAGTTGACATAACAAGTGAGATGGAGCACATACCTGCAGGACGTAAGACCCAGGGGATTGGTTTTTCTTTTAGGAAAATGTTTATTTACTCCCCGAACAATTCATTTTGTCCATTTCACCTCCTAAACAAATTGATGGCTCACTTTACTTCCCCAAACAATTTCATTCGGTGCGATATAAATACTTTTGATGTTTGTCTTCCTACAAGTAGAATTTGAAGCTTAAAATTTGCATGATGACAATTCACACGACAAACTATGTTAAAATAATTATGACATATTATTTTGACACTATTTCTATTGTTTAATAGCAATTTACAATATATGTATTCAAATGATATCATAAGTAATTTAAATTAAACTAAAAAAAGTAATTTAAATTACTTTAACATAGGGTATTGTGAGAACTATCATCTTGCAAAAATTCAGCTTAACATTATACTTATAAGCCGAGAAACCAAAAAAAAAAGGGAAAACTTTAATAAGGTGAATATTGCACCGAATGGAATTGTTTGAGATAGTAAAGTGAGCCATCATTTTGTTTAGGGGGTGAAACTGACAAAATGAATTGTTGAATAGAGTTAAATGGACTTCTTCCTTATGACTGAATCTCATTCTTGGGCTGTTAATCACTTAAATGAATCTATTTAGTATATTTTGTTTGTAAGGTATTTTATAAGCTACTTGCTCAAACGATTCTGTTACAACTTTACTAGTTTGAAGGCGACACAGGAAGTTACATGTTTCTTTTCGCAAGTTGCGTTTGTCTAAAATCTTCACAATTCAACTTACTAAATAACTGGAAGCCAAAGATAACAGATTTCGAGATCATTTTCATCTCTACTATGTAACTATGTCCAATCAACTTTTGCATTTGTCATTTACGATCCATTTGAATGCATTCCAAAGTAACATACAATCTGTGCTTACACCTGACATCGAAGTCGGGCAGCCTTCGGGGAAATTTGCAATCAAGCAGATTCATCCTCCTGCCGGCAATCCCAAACATGCTCTACCCAAGAGTAGCTCTTAGCAGCTCAGGATAGTTATAGAGTACAAAGCACCAACTAAAAACATACTTTTAACATTGAACTGTATTCAATGAAAAAAGAAAAATTGAACCAGACCTAGTCAACAAACACCTCAAACATTCCAAGCGCTAAAGATTCAGGGAACTTTTCGAGGACATGATGGTGGGACATGTGTGAATACAAATCCCTTAGTTAACCAATGATATATCGAAAAAAGATGCTCTGGCTTGTCACTATGCCTGGGGCTTCTCCTCAGCTTTCTTCGGCTGTCAAGCAAAAAAAAAGTAATCTGGTCAGTAACAACTCAAAACATATGCAAGGAAATATATAATTAAAAAACACAGGCCATGCATCCTCCCCGTATGCAAAAGAAAGTACTAAACTTTCTCCTAAACGCAGCAGAAATTTTGTGCTAACAGCATTACAGCAAATAATGGAAGACAAAAAAAAAACCACAGAATATTCGGCAGATCTGTTTTAGTTTAACAGATCTTCTAACAAATAATAATGGGAAATAAAGCTTCACACTCATTAAATTTTAGTTCTAATTGAATTTGCAACAGGCGAGGCTCAGAAACAGAGCACATACCCCCCCCCCCCCCCCCCCCAAAAAAAAAAAAGAGAGAGAGAGAGGGTAGAGTCAAATAACTTCACCCGATTTCCAAACATCTTGGTGAGCAGATCCAAATATGCAAAGAACAATGTCATAATGAAGCAACTCAGCGGGAAAAATCCATTTATGGCAGAAAATGAAAGCCTTCCACCACAAGAAATATGAGGGATAATTAGCAGCAATAGTTTAGAGTGATATAGAAGAAAAGAAAGTGTGTTTTCTGTATACATATACAGTAAAAAAGTTAACCATCAGAAATTGAAAAGGTCCAGACACATCTGTCCACTACCATTGGAGTCTAATATCTGTCTTAAGCTTCAAAAGAATTTCAATTCAGAAATACAACCTAAGCGGCGCTGCAGCAGTATTCATGGTGGTTTTCCCCCTTCACATAATTCCCTCAATTGATGTGGCATCCTTGCCAGCAAATCTGCCCCCAAGACCCAGCCGTCACAGCTTCCTACCAACTACCAAGTACATCTGAATGCTCTGTAGAAACCTATCTTTGTCCACTTCTGCATTCACACCAGCTAAACTGGCCCTTGACATGTCACCAAAGATAACATATGTGGGTGCTATATATGCCCATATCATAGTAAAACCATCATGAATGATACCATTGGCTCGGATTTGATCTGGTTCAAACAGGGACACAGAATAAACATCTTTTGGATTTTGGGGTCCACATCATAAATCTATGGAGACTCATGTTCATGAAATAAATGAAGAGCTTATGGTAGGCCATCAATGTGAAGAAAAATAAGCATATTCTACCTCATGGACCTCATAATGAAATAACTTGTTTTTGAAGCCATTATCTCATCAGTCTGTAGGCACGGTTATCTATAGGGCAACACAATTCTGGTTGATCCAACTAGGTCCCATGAGTTTGAGAGTAAAGCCTAAAAACAGTATATAGTTAATTATCTTCTTGTAGTTTAGCATAAGCATGTTAGTTACTAAAAAATATGAGACAAGAGGCAATTTGATTGAAAAATTAAGAGGGAAATAAGGCATGGTATAAGCTATGTCTATATAGAAATCACGTGCATAGGCGTATAAGTTGCGCTAATTGTTTTGTGCCCACAGGGAGTCACACCCTGTATGACGGCTTGAGTGCTGCGTCAGTGCCCCTGCTGTACAGTCTCTCTGTTCTTATCTTCAATTGAAAGAGAAGAGAAAGGTCAAGGAACAACCAGGAACTGGTGAGAGAAAAGAAATTCAATAATGTACCAGCTTTCAAGAATTCTGTTGGAATAAAAATATCTTGTACATCAAGGATCGATGGGCAGATCCTTTTAGAAGTTACTCACATAGAGCTACAGCAAGTATTACTGGTTGAAAGAAAAACAGATGTTGCACAAAACAAGCAAAACATCAGTACTTTGGTGCTTTCTTGAAAACTTAGTCACATGCCAGTGAATTTGATAATTATGGCCAGGTAAGGCCATAAGGGTGCTGCTAACTAAGCTCATTAGGCAGAGAGTGCTATACTTTCTCTGAATCAAAATCAAAACGATAATATCATTCATGCATATAAACGCTAACTTTTTAAGTTACCATCAAATTTCATGATTTTCTATATAGCTGGATGCACCATGAGCAAGGTTGCTAAGAGGAGTATACAGTAAATAGAATATCTTATCATGTAGCGGGTCTAGTGGCTTAAAATAACCTTTGCATGTTGTTATAAAATCCTAATTACCTATCGATATCGAATTGTTTTGTGTACGTTCAACAGGAAAAGCTACCGAGACTGTGATTCTAGGCCATCATCAAATCTCGGCCACAAGCAAAGTGTTCGATCAAACAAAGAGGAAGAATAGTAGAAAGAATGACATAATCACCCAGCGTACACAAGGATAATACACATAAGATGCAGGAAAGTTACTGAAAACAAGCAACGTTTTAACGGTTCGATCCACCATTCAACGGAATTCAGCAAGACACGCCCACGCACTCAGGGTGTTCGACGAAAAGGTGAAATGAGAGTACAGAAGAAAAAGCTCGCACCTTGATGCCCGGGTACGACATGGTGAGCTCCTCTTCGGGGATCACGACGGGCCACTTCTCCCCTCCGTCGCGGAACATCTGCTCGGTCTCGATGAGCCGGCCGCGGGCGAGGATCTGCTCCCGGATGCCCTGCGCGGTGGCACCGTCGGCGGCGACGAAGGCCTCCTCGGCGCCGTTGAGGTAGGTGACGAGGACGCGCGGTGGCGGGAGCTGCGGCTTCTTGGGTTCCTCGGCGGCGGGCGGCGATGGGAGGCGCCGCAGCTCGACGGAGCAGGCCGGGTTGGAGTCCTTGGCCTTGCGGCCGTTGCACTGCGCCAGGAGCTCCACCGCCGCCGCCTTGCGCGGGTCCAGCGGGCAGTACTCCACCACCACCTTGGACAGGAACTTGAGCATGTCGTCCCTCCTCTTCTCTACTCGCCGCCGGCGCCGCCGCCTTCTTCCTCGCTGGCTCGCACGCACAAGATTCCGTGGCGGCGCGACTGTTCGGGCAGTAATGGAATGGTGAGCAATTTGGGTTGGGTTTGATTCAGCTGGGCTCGGCCCAAGATGTAAGAAACCGGAAACAGGTAAGAATTTGGGTTTTTTTTAGGAAACAGGTGGAAATTGCCGATCAAATTGCCATAAGGGTGCTGCTAACTAAGCTCATTAGGCAGAGACTGCCATTTGAAAAGCATTGTATGAAATTGAGAACAGAATTGACAAAACTACCCAAGATTGGCACGAGAATCTTGCGCTTGTTCCACGTCACGGATTTAAGTTTTGTACTTCTGTTGATGTCTCCGACACGCACACGCCAGTTCAGTATTTTTCATACCCAAATCATTAGATCGAACCATTATATCAAAATTCCGCAGAAAAATGCTTTTTGAATCATGGGCAAGGCAAACTTTTATGAGGCCATCCTAAACTCCGAAACGAAGCATTATATTTCATCAATATTACGACAAATCAAACTGTAAATTGCTTGGCGTGCAAATAGTTCGTTTTGTTTCTGGAAGTTGCAAAGAGACATCGTATATGGATTTTCCATTTAATCTGTTGGCGCCATCACTGAAACAAGTATGGGTGCTTTTTAAAGAAGAATAACCAAAGAATCAACCGATAAGTATCACATTTTGCCGTGTTGCAGCATTATGCGTAAAGGCTTTAAGCAGTCAACGGCAGCAAAAACACATTTAGGCAGATATAACACCATATTAGAGTAAGCCTTTATTCACACGTCAAACAAGGTAATACCGCAATGGAAACAAAACCATTGCTCGGACGAGTCAACGACGATCAAGAATCTAAAAATTTCAATTCAGGGGTTGCTGAAAACATTTATAGTACACTCAATCTTCAATATAAATGTAAACTGTAATGAGCAGCTTCATCTTATTTTAAGGCTTCAACCATCCAATCCAACCCCTATCATCACTTTTTTTTTTTTTGAGAGGGGACCCCTATCATCACTTGTTCTGATGAAGCCACAAATCATTCAAGGAATAGCTTCATGACAACCTATCTCAAACTTCATTCCATCTGACCTGCAAAAATAGAATGATGAGTGGATTGAAACCATCCAAATCTGCAAAATCAGGTAATTTTTACGCATAAAAGAATCATATGAAATTTACCTCCCATGCCATAGTACTTTGCTTATATATTTCAATTGACAATCCATAGTTTTCATGTCCAAGACAGGCCCCGGTGCCAATGCAGCAGCCCTGCAAAACGGTAGGGGACGCGTTTTAAGCCATTCACCACAAGGATATGTGCGTGGTTCAAACATAAAAGACCAAGGCAAACATACCGAGAGCACTGGCCAACGCGAAAGTGCGTGCCTCGATGAGCACGATAGCGCGAGCGTTTGAGCTGTCTGGCTCCAATGGAGCTTTCACCGAAAGTAGAAGTGCCCTTTGCGAAAGCTTTCTGCAGATGCAAATTACAATATCAAAGGCCTTGTAACCGTGGCATTGTGAACTGATGAAACTATATTCACAAGGGTGATATCACTTACGTTAATAATCAAGGTAGTAGTGACACCCTGCAGCTTTCTGCTCAGCGTCCTTTACAGATCCTAGCTTGTTAATCCGCGGCCTGTAAGTTGTTGGATCTGTCCTAAAGGTGACCAGGGCCGTCGATGAGCATGGGCGAGGTGGGCGACCGCACAGGGCCCCCAAAAAATTGGGGCCTCCAGTTTAAGCTTCCCTTATGGCCGCCATTGTGTTCAAGCGTTGCATCCATGATGTATTTTCGAATTTGACTGAGATAATTGATGGAGGAGCCAGTAAGCACTCCATTTTGCTTGTTTATTGGGGTCTCAACCATTCAATAGCGTCCCGATGGGAGCTTCTGTTCTCAACAATGGTGGAGGAAGAGAGAGAGAACGAGTAACCGTCTGGAGGATGAAGAAGCTCTCACCTGGGCCAAATTGGGCCGAAAATAGGAGAAATGGATGCCTGGGCTGTATTTTGCATGTTGAACAAAAAAAAAAAGAGAGGAGTGGGTTAGTAATTTGGGGCCCCCATTTTGCAAATTGGACTGGGCCTCCAAATTCCTGGAGACGGCCCTGAGGTGACATCCAGATGCTGTGGTACAGGGGTGATAAAAAAATTTCAAGAAATTTCCATCAATTTTTTTTTCTCAAACACGGAGAACTGCGCATCATTATATTAAGGAGAAGTAAATCGGATACAATGCCATGCTCTGGCCGAGATTAATTTTTATGTTTCCATCAAAATTTCCTGGAGCTATCAGAATATTTTGTACTGATCATTTCGTCCTATATGCCCAAAGTACCAGTAGCCTACAATGTCTATATTACTAAAATGTACAAGAAATTTCTTGCAGATGTCAGCAAGTCATTGCATCCAAACTACTGGTAGCGTACTGGAGGTCAGAGTGGGAGGAAGGAGGGCAGGCAATCTGAACTTACTGACAGAAAGCGGTTCATTCCAGATGCCAGCGGTTGTGGTGCATTTGCAATACAGTCAACAGATGGTTTTCCCTCGAAAACAATAACCTTGTCAGCGAGGTATGTCGCCATGATGAAATCATGCTCGACAACAAAAGCTGTTTTCTTTCCATGAAGGATAAACCTTTTTATGACCTTTGCTGCAATAAGGCGCTGCTCTGAATCAAGATGGGCACTTGGTTCATCTATGAGGTAAATATCAGCAGGCTGCAAATTGAACAAACGATGAAGTTTCTTAAAAAAACCCAATAAAGAACGACCAAACAACACATGTTGAAATAAAATAGTACTACTTCAAGAATTTAGGCTGCAGTAACTTCTTGTATAATGAAATGTATCACTTTACATGGATACATAAATGATAGAAAGTAGATAACCCCTGATCTCAACTAATTTCTTGGAAAAAAAAAAACCTCGACCAACCTAGGAGGAACAAGGTGGGTTTTAATTAAGAAATAGGCATCCAACTTAGCATCGAAGAAGACCCGAACCTGGATGGGGGTCAGGGTGTACACCCACATCCAAGCTCAGTTATTAAATCAACTAATTCCTTAATTTGATATAATTAGAAATATGTCTATAGAATTATTTTTAGTGTTTATTTGAGAACTCTGTGTTTTCTCAAATATTTGCTTCATGAACCTCATGACATTCATTAAGTGCTCTAACAAAGCTTTGGTCATGAGCCTGAAATAAGTGCTTCAGTGTTTTTGTCAAATGATAATACTATCACGACCCGACTTGTTTCTGTAAGATAAAGGAAAAAAACTTACTGCCTGAAATGATATGCATGCGATTATGCCCAGTTATTATTTGTATCAAAGTTGCATGCATATCTTACAGCATCATTAGTTTCTTACAGCCTGCAATATCAAATCATAATGATATTCCTTCTAAAAAGTATACATATTTCGCAGATTCACAATAAGCAATAAGCAAACCAAGTGTAAATGAAGATAATACTAATTTACAAAGTATATCAAAAGGCATTGATGGAAAATTCATGGGAATAAGGGAGCAACAGAAAGTTGAGGAGGATGAAATGAGAAAAAAAAAAGCTCCCATGTAAATTTAATTCAGAATCCCATAAACTATCTTCCTAGATCTGTATAGTAAGACTAAGGGGTTCTCTTAATATATTACTCATATATTTTAATGTCACAATTTTGCACATGAATGTGTACAGTATTTCTAGGGGTTCTCTTAAAGAAAGAATGATTCTAGGTGGCAATCCCAAGAGGACTTTTATGCGTGCAGTATGATCTGGGGGAAAGAACTGCAGGGAGTATTATTACCTTTCCAAGACAAAGACAAAGTGCAACTCTTTGTAGCTTCCCTCCAGAAAGATTTGCAACTTGCCTGTCCATGACTTCCTCAATTTTGAGCGGTTTCATGACATCAGATTTAAACTGAGCGTGGCCGCAAGATCCAGGTATTTTCTTTTGTAGAAGTTCCCTCACAGTAAAGCTAACTTTGGATATCAATTCCTGAGGCTTGTATGAGACAGTGTACGAAGGGATATCAACTTCTTCATCCATAACTTTATCTGGTTTCACTTGTCCTGCCTGTTACAATTAGAAGAGCAGTAACGTGAGAGTACTAACCAAAGTTTAGTTTTACACGAAAATTAAATTGAAGAACTAGGACACATACCAGCATACGGATAAATGTTGTCTTCCCAGTACCATTCTCACCAAGCATGACAACTATTTGGGAATCATTAAAGCTTCCTTCCATGACCGAAAGCTTGAAGCCAGATCTTGTTTTCACCATGGTAGGATACTTGTAGCTTTGGTAAGTCTCACCCTCTATGATCTCCTCAGTAGACTCAGTAACCTGCGAAGCAAGACAATATCGCTTCAGATTCAGAACATGCAGCATGTAAATTAGTGCTCAAAGTGTTTTAACACAATATTACTTCTTACTCTAAATGTAAGTTTCTCCTCACGGAAACGCAAATTTTCTGTTGGGATAAAGCCATTCAGGAAAATATTGATTCCTTCTCTGACAGATGAGGGCAAAGTAACAACACCATGTGCTCCTGGGCTCCCATAAAGACAGCATATGTAGTCCGATAAGTAGTCAAGAATGCTAAGATCGTGCTCCACAACAATTACATAGCTGCAAAATGTGGAAAATGGTTTGTCAGCTGCAGATTAAATGAACTTCAACTGTTTCAACTGACTTATGGTTCTTTGAAATGTAAGTTTCCTTTACTTTTTGGGCTGAAGCAAAGAACGAATAACTTGTGCAGCTTTCAGCCTTTGTTTCACATCAAGATAGCAAGATGGCTCATCAAACATGTAAACATCTGCATCTTCCATGACACGAGCTGCTATCGCAAATCTCTGGAGCTCACCACCGGAAAGATCTGAGACATTTCTGTCCATAAGTTGATTCAATTCAAGAATATCACATAAAGTATCTTTTACTTGTCTCTCGTCTTTCTTATCAAGAAGGTCTCCAACCTTCCCATTAACAGATTTTGGGATATGATCAAGGTATTGAGGTTTGATTATTGCCTGCCATTAAAACGCATTAACGTCATAATAATACATATAAATATATTGTTACTTACTACATACAGCCAAAAATAAAAGGAACGCTGGACTAGCAAGAATTGTCAATAAGTTCCTATATTCACAAAAGTCATATGCCAATGCATTACTGTAGATCCAAAATGTTAGTCCCTTCGGACATGGATACAGTCTCCAATATCGTATTTTGACCAATAAATACTATATAAAAACATACGTATTACTTCACAAATTATATAGTGTGTAACAAATATTCATAATGAATCTAAAAACATGAACCTTATGCTGTCATCTCATATGATTGTTCCTTGCCATGGTCAAAGTTAAAAGAGTGATTTCGCACAACCCAGGACTTATATTTGGGATGAGTAACATTCTGGACTAAGCTGGCTAATATTATAATAATCAGCATAGCAGTGTATTGAAGGACGTGTTGACAGAAAAATAGCAAACATACTAGATGTAGGCATTCATAAGAGGAACATCCAACTTGTTCATTGGCATCTTTCATATTTTTTCCAGAACCTACTAATGCAACTGTAAGCTACAACAGGACTAGCAATGACTATATTAATAATAAAATCCAGAATTTTTTTCTGCTGTAAAATTTGATAAGGAAAAGTAATAAAACAAGGAAGCACCAGACAACAACAGTACAACCTGAAAATTATTATTCATTTTAGGGGGCCACCATTTACGTACAATATTGGTGAATAATAAAATAAGTACCTTCATTTTGTCTTCCAAAAGGCGAGTAAAATATTTCTGAAGTTCAGATCCACGAAAATACCTTAAAATCTCATCCCAATTAGGGGGTTCCTGCAAAGGATGAGAATAGGTTCATAGCCAAGAAATTTTATATGGAAAGGATAACAAGAGTGCGTAATTTTACTTACTGTGAATTTACCCAAGTTGGGCTTTAACTTCCCAGCCAGAATTTTAAGAGCAGTTGACTTCCCAATACCATTTGTCCCTACCAAGCCCAAAACTTGACCAGGTCTTGGAACAGGCAGTCTATGAAATATAATGAAAGTTGTGAAACATAATAGTTGTACATGAGAAACGTAGTGCTATTTTGTCACAACAATTAAGATAAGCATCGTTCCGTAAGTGCAGTACAGAAGGAAAAGGTTGATACAACTCAAAAAGTGTTTTGAGGTGATGGATGTGCTTACCTGTGAAGCTTGAAGGAATTTGGTCCATAGCGATGTGTAGTCTCCTTTCCAAGATCACTTGGCAAATTTATAATTTGGATAGCATTAAAGGGACAGACCTGCAAGATGAGTAATACAAGGTAGTTTATATATATTGTCATTATGGTTGATGCCCCTAATATAATGCAAAAAGGGAAAAGTGCTAACCTTCACACAAATACCGCATCCAATGCATAGATCCTCTAAAATTAAGGAGACTTTAGATGATGGAGTGACTTCTATGCATTGACGCCCTGTCAATGTGGGCAAGAATTTCAGATCAGCAAACAACAGAATACATAAACAAATACAATCAGAACATCACTCAGTAGAGCAGATGGAGCCTCAAATAAAGAATCTCAGGCGTAAGCCCAGAACAACATCGAAATCAGAGATAAGTTTAGCAATACACGTAGGTTCATACATGAAAAGATTGTCCTAAATGCATTCCCCTTCTTGTAGAACAGATAAGACATTGTAACTGAATTCATAATCATATAATTGACTACATTTTTCCGTGAGACTTTTGAACTGTACTCAATAATACAATTTATTTCCGCAATCCAATCCCGTAAATCGAGGTGAAACCTGAATATAACAGAACCCTATAAACATTGCACGAGTGATTGCGGATTGGCATGGGAGCAGAGCATCATCTTTGACCTATATATCTTAGGCAACTGAGTCTGGTGGATTTTGAGATTGAGGTAGTAAGTTAAAAAGAAGTGTGAGTAATGTTCCAGGTGTTGGTTCAACAAGTATTCCTATGTTGTAGAGCGGTCGAGGCCCGCTTGATTTAGTTTACGGAATGACAAAGGGAAAAGGTTCGTGGTTTTGAATGATCCCAGCTGATTTTCAAGTTAGTTTGCAAACTGTTCTGCGCTCATTTGATTAGAAACACAACCAACTGTTGTACGCTCTCTGCTTCTTTCTACCTGATGCAAAACAGAGCAGAGCAGCAAATTCTACCGCATTCCTGAATCAAAATCGATTTTTTTTTTGTTCCAAATCTTCCATCGTAATTGTCACCACTCCATCTTTTCATAGGCCCTAGGTGTCAAATTACTAATTCCCGCTACATCCGGAAGCGCAACGCAACAATTGAACGGGACGGAACGGAACTGGGTTTCACGGGCCGCGGTCAACGTACCGGTGGCGTTGACGGGGCAGCGCCGGCGGCACTCCTGGCCGCACTTGCTGGGCCGGCACCGGTCCTCCACCACCACCGCGATCCGGCTCGACCGTCCAGACATCCTCTTCCTCCTCGAGCTGATCGGACAACAGAATCCGCCCTCTGTCCCTGCCTGCGCCGGACTTATCGACCCAACCGACGGCGACGGAGAGGGGGGATTCGGGAACCCTACTCGCGTAGTACGCGCGGGGGTGAAACGGTCGCCGCAGCAAGTAACCGCGGCCGCGGGTTTATATGCGAGACGGGGGGAGAAAAAGGAAAAACAATTGAAACTGCTTGGTCGCTGCCTTGGCGCTCACGTTCCTGCCAGCCAGGCACCGCAGCGATGATGCAAGCACCTGCGCCAACTCCGAGCCGACGATAAAAGTTAGCGTTGGGTATAGACGTGGTCATCTCCGGCACGGCCGCCCGTATGTCACCAGGCCATAAACGTCTTCTGCAAAGTAGATGGCCAGAAAGAGATTGAACGCTCGGGAAGAGAAAAGTTAACCAGTACTACTAATCTGTTCCTCTTTATGGTTGCCTCTGCTTCCAAGCATCGTCCATCGATGCCTGCAACTGCAAATAACGGAAGCTTTTCGTGAATAGGACGCCCTGTGTAGTTTATTCCAGTGATCTCAATTAGAGCTGGAAGAGCTGCGAGCACAAAGGATGCCTCAAATGCTTGTGACCATTTTTGGTCGACTTGCAGTGATCGGACTGGACCAGCATCCTTTTTTTTTTTGACGCAAATTGGCAGGTGCGCTGCCCATTCATTAAGATAGGAGAAAAGGGAACAGAGAAAAATACCAAAGTTCCATACA
This sequence comes from Eragrostis nindensis, assembly GCA_012490785.1. NCBI lineage: Eukaryota > Viridiplantae > Streptophyta > Magnoliopsida > Poales > Poaceae > Eragrostis > Eragrostis nindensis. The sequence continues at coordinate 629,903 of JAAXCT010000120.1, read as the reverse complement.
GGCAGCCCCAAGCTGGCTCGCTAGGCCTAGTGCCAATTAAAAGGAAGAGAAAAAATAATAATACAGGAGGCCAACAAGCTGGCCATAAAAAAGAAAAAACAAAATGGAATCAGACAAACACCCAATCACCCGCTAAGATTTTCAACCTCAGTTGTATTTGCGCCTGTGTTGTGCGCCTGCAAACCATGCGCCAACCTGTGAAGGACGATTTCCTCCTTTGCCATCAGGGCCACCTGGATATAGTCTCTCTGCTGGTTATCGAAAATGCGGCGATTGCGTTCTTTCCAAATGTTCCACCACGCATACAGGATGACTCCTGCAGCTTTTCTACTTTGAGACTTGTTTATGGAGCTCGTGTTTTCAATCAACCATGGCGCAACTCCCTGCTCGTGGGCATCTCGTAGCTGTGTGCCTGCAATTCCTGTCCAGCTCCAAACTTGCTGCAGTACATGCCGTGCAAAATTACAACTCGTCAACAGATGATCTGCATTTTCCATTCCCGTTTGGCATAGGGGACATGTTGGGTTATTTTGCCAGCCTCTCTTCTCTAGGTTGTCCGCAGTGAGGATTTTTTCATGCATCGCTGTCCAAGCGAAAAAGATCACCTTTGGCTCCGCTTTCGCTTTCCAAAGTGTCAAAGTAGGAAATGGGGCATGTGTTCCTAGAAATTGTGCTTTGTAAGCCGAGGCAGAGGTATATTTCCCGTCAGCATTCCACTTCCAGATAATGCTGTCTTGCACATTTGGCTGTAGTACCACGTTTTGGATTAATGATCTCAGCCTGACAAATTGTAAAGCTTGTTCCTGCGTAGACAGTCCCCTCACCGAAACAATCCAGTTATTTTCTTCTAATTCTTTGGCCACCGTTCTGTTTTTGAAATGGGCGATCTTGAAGAGATCCGGTGCAATTTCTCTTAGTGATTGGCCCATAAGCCATTTGTCCTTCCAAAAGAGGCACTTTTCACCATTTCCCACCGTAATAACAGTGGACGCCTGAAACAGGGCCCTGTCCACTCGTCACAAGGCAGCGTCATTCCTTGCCATGGCTTTGAATCATCTGTCCATTGCAGCCAAAGCCACCGTTGTCTAAGCGCCCGTCCAAATTTTTCTAGCTCCATGATCCCGAGACATCCCAGCTCCTTCGGCCGACGCACTGTCTGCCAATTGTTGGCACTCATTATGACCACCTTTTAGTGCCAATTTCTCTTAATATATCTATGATGATTCACCATATTGTATTGATTATTGTCACTAATCATGACGTTTTGCTTCTTTAGTGTCTTTTTGTGTCTTTGTGTCATTTTAGGTGAAATACAACATATAATGCAAGCAGGGCGAATTATCTATGAAACATTGGTCGAAGCTTCAGCTCGCGGCACCTCAAGCACTCTTTGGACGTCCATGAAGCCCAACACGCAAGGCTCAAACTCATTTGCTTGGTTTCCAAGTCTTCTAGAAGGCTCGCCCAAAATATTCCCGAAATCTGGAGATTTTTGTGGAGTCTAGAACAACAACATCTTTTGACGAGGATTCTGTAGCGGGTCTATCGCCAAAATAAACAGCATGGGCGACAAGGAGTCTCCTTGCCGAAGTCCTCGCTGATGCTTAATCGGCTTGCCCGGTTGTCCGTTGAGTAAGGCCCTTGAAGACGAGGTTGCTAAAATGCTGCTGATCCACTCTCTCCGTCTCGGACCAAAACCGAGCCTCTGCATGATTTCCATGAGATATCCCCAGGAGACGGAGTCAAAAGCTTTGGCAATGTCCAATTTTAGAAAAAGGGACGGCCTCTTACCGCTGTGTAGTTGCTTCAGCAAGTTTTGTACAAAGACGAAGTTGTCGTGTATGCATCATTTCTTCACAAAAGCACTTTGAGTAACCGAGACCATCTCTGCCAGTCGGGGAGCCAACCTGTTTGCCAGCAGCTTGGAGAAGATCTTAGCAATGCTATGAATTAGGTTAATCGGCCTATAATCCCCGATTTTTAGTGCGTTTTCCTTTTTTGGGATCAGCACTATGTTCGCAGAGTTTAGCAAGTTGAAAACAATTCCTCTGTACTCTGTGAGCTGGCGAAACACCTGTACCACATCATGCTTGACAATATCCCAGCATTTCGCATAAAAAGCTCCGATGAAGCCGTCGGGTCCTGGAGCGTTCTCTTTTGGCATATCCATGACGGCTTGTCTCACTTCCGATTCCTCAATGTCTGCATCGAGCTCTGTTAGATTATAAGATGGGTAGTTGAGCTCGTCCCAATTCAAACTTCGGTCTCCCCTGTGTCGTGCACCCAGCAGGCCCTCAAAGTGTCTCAAGATTTCTTGCTCTTTGTCTTCGTGCGTGATGGCTAGCCCATTCTCAGTCTGCAGCATCTGTATGTGTTTTTTCCTTCTTCTCCCATTAGCTCTGAGGTAGAAAAGCTTGGGGTTAGCGTCCCCATGTTTGATGATGCTGAGTCTTGCCCTTTGTCGAGCCCTTGTTTTTTCAATAGCCACCAAGCCCAGGTAGGAGCTTTTTAGTCTAGTTCTGAAATCCTTCTCGCTCTGTGTGAGTGGCCTCCTCTCTTGAGCTTGGTCCAGCTGCCACATCTCTCTTTGGCAATAGCCATTTGTACCTTTATGTTTCCGATGTTGTTCTTTTCCCACTTCTTTAGCGCCTTGGCCGTCCGAGAGAGTTTGATGTGGAGTCGCCGCATGGCGTCCGTGGCTCTGATCGGTTTTGACCATGCCTGCTGCACCACCTCATGGAAACCGGGCATGTTTAGCCAATAAGCCTCGAACCTGAACCCTTTGAATTTTGGTTGGCTCGTATCGCCTTGTAGGATTAGAGGGCAATGGTCTGACAGGGTGGAGGCCCATGCATGTAAATGTGCCATCGGAAACATTTCCTCCCATGCGGCAGTCGCGAACATCCTGTCAATTCTGGACCAGCATCCTCAGAGACACCATTTCTAATACTAGTAGTAACTTTGTGCCGCGCTATGTTTCGTTGTTCTTACCCTTCTAACTGGAGACAGTTGCCTCTATTTTTTCCTCTTGTCCTGTATAGGTATAGGTTTCTGGCCTTTGTTTCGTACTCATCAAAGAATTTGTAAAATGTAAGTGAGATGAGGAAGATATTAGTAGTTCCATCACCAATTCTTGTGTTTTACTTTATTTTTTATGTTGTTCTCTTCTTAAAAATGAAAGACATGACTACTACCTATCAGTTCATATTCAAACAAATCACGTGCAAATTATAGAGTTCAGCTACAAGAATGGATTCGTAGTCTAGAGCAATGTTGTATCTGGGAAGCAATGCTATATCTGAACGAGCTGAATGCCACATAAGAACCGAACTTCTGCTGCGACCGATACTGTCTCAAAGGGAAATATGCCATCAACTAGAATATACCTCCACCAGCCATGCAACCTATGATGGTCGAAAAGCTGCATAGAAGAACTGAAGAAGGTACCCCGTCTATTTTTTAGTCCTGATACATCACATTCCTATATGGAACATAGGAGCCATTCGGGTTATTCCTGTACACTACAGACTGCAGTAATTGTGTGAATGTACCACTGTTTTGGCTCGATCCAAAGTTTCAAGCACAGGCAAGAGCTGAATGTGTAATGCAATCTCCGTTAATTTTCTGAGAAGTTTCAGTAAGAAGAGAGTAGCATAGACTACCAACTGTTGTGTTCGTCTCTCTTTTTCCCAGATTTGTATGAGCAGGTTTCTCATTATAAGTGGAAGGCTCTATTCATACCTCTCAAGACCAGATAGCTAGAGGTCCTTCATACTGCTCTGCAACCCTTGGCTTGGTAAGTAGAGGCCATTTTATAGCATCTATATCGGTGTAGCCACGTACACAACCTTCATTGACATTGGCCGTGGCTAGGAAAATATTAAAAGCCGCGGTGTACCTACTATGGGGGTGTTCGTTTCTCTAGACCTAATTTTAGGCCTACTAGAATCTTGTCATTTAGGGTATTAAATAAAGTCTAATTAAAAAATTAACTGCAGAACTTTGTACTAATTCGCAAGACTAATCTAATGAGGATAATTAAGCCGTGATAAGACGATGGTTACTGTAGCATCAATGTAGCAAAACATAGATTAATTAGGCTCATTAGATTCGTTTCGCAAATTAGCGCATATATGTAAAAAGGTTTTGTAATTAGACTTATTTAATACGCTTAAATAGCAAGATTAATTTTTATGTGACCTTTAGGCCTAAAGAAACGAACACCCTCTATCTTTTCTAGATTTTATGGCTTCCTGAAACCATCAATGTATTCAACCACAACATTTTCTTTCTTTATTTGAACTGTAAACTTACTATTAAAGAGAATGCACTGCAAAGATTCATGCAGCCCTTGCTTCTTACTACTGACTGTTAGCATTACCTTATACATTGCCATTTGTGTGTAGTTGTCTTGTCAAGTGTCATATTATCTTCTACTCCCTCCTTCCCCCAAAGCTTGTCGCTCTGCAAAAAATCGGTACAAACAATGACAGTGGCAAAAGATGATTCTACCCTCAATACAACTACTCCAGCAAGGTACACGCTAGTACTAAAAGAGACCAGACATGATGCGTTTGTGTGGATGGGAGGATGAGATCTTTTTTTTTTCTTTGTACAGATTGTACGCTGGTTTCTTGGGAACTTTTTGAGGCTGAAGCGACAGCTAATAGGGGAAGGAGGGAGTAATACAATCAAATGTAGCACAAAGTGAAGTTCAAAATCCTAGAGCTAATAAACCGCTTCATATCTAAATCAGGGGAGCTGTCTCCCTACAAAGAACTTTGTCGATGGAAGGGAAAACAATGAGAACTCACTGAGTATCTCCAGTTCTATGATACACCGCTTCATCAAACATCATTAAACCACCAATGCGTTGTTGGAGGGAGTAAAATTAGTGGATTATATCAACTTTTGACATTGTGAATACACCATTATACTTTAATGTTTGTCTAAGTCCAAAAGTAATTCTACCCATTTCTTAAAATTCTGGAATCTGAACCATCAGTTGTCATCTATCCTAAAACTATATTTCCTCTCTCTCTCTCTCTCTCTCTCTCTCTCTCTCTCTCTCTCTCTCTCTCTCTGCAAAACAAGGTTTGCACGTCGAACGGAGCACGTCAATTCATATCCTTTTTCTCCCTTTGTCTACATTCTACGTTTCATCCTTTCTTTTCCTTGTCTGTTTTCCTCGTGTACATGCAGGATCAAGCCTCCCATCATGCATTTTTGGCCATCTTGTATTCTTCATTCATTTGTTTTTCGAATTGGGGCCTTTTCCTCTGGCTGCTAGCTTAGCTTTTTCTGCACCTTGTAGTGCAGCAAGTCGAGCACCTTTTGTGATGAGGAAACTCATGTCCCCTCACCAGCCTGGGCACGGCTCCTCTGTTGTAGTGTTGTTATTATTGTAGCTGCACAGCAGCTCCTAAAATCTGCCGTCCAAACTCCATCTGATTGCAGAAACAACCGGCCATAATGACGTCTCTTTGGAAAACACCTACAGTTAAAGGAGGCAAATCACGGAGCAATAGGGAAATTGGTTATCATACAATGTTATTTGACAAATTTCAAATTTTTTTTTTGGCAGTGAAGCCTTCTCACCAATTCAGTTTTTTTAGTCCACAACCTTGTCCGTCGTTGTGCTAGTTACTGAACTTGAATATACAGTAATTCTTATTAGCTAATAAAATACCATGAGTTCGCAAAGTTGCTTCAAGCAAGTTTTGCTTTGGACACAATCGGTAAAATCAAGCAAGTAACAGCATAACACGGACGAAGGAGTTCCGTTAACCAACTTGATTCCACAAGTGAGTGTTAAAGGAAATCAGAATGCTTAAGATGGAGGTTGGACAACAGATTATAGAAGCTAGTACAACAATAACAATACGGCAGAGGAGCCTTTCCCCGTTTTTTATTGAAAACTAGGTAAGCGCCCGTGCGTTGCTACGGGAGTAAAAAATTTATACATTATAAAAATGCGAAAAAAGAGAGTCCTTTTACTAAGCAATTGTAATTAGCATCACATATACAAACAATTCAATTACAATCACACGCGGTATGTCTGCGATTGCACTAATCACTGCTACAACCATTGCTTCACATACATACAAAGATCAATATCAGAGGTATCGCCTTCTTTTTGTAGTATGTTAATGCTCATGCTTTGCAACATAAGCTAAGAATTATACAAACTATCACTGAATGGATGAATGCCCACATGTAAAGCATTTCACAGCATATTACACATTTTTTAAAGGTGAATTCTGAATACGAGCCATTTTGTACCTAACTAAATAGGAGAGTCTGACTGTCTGAGCCAACTCATACCGGATCCCTCAACCTTGGATTTTTCTCTGGCGTCCTTTCCCCTCCTGCTTGGATGCAAGCCCTTAGCACTGACATTTTTCAAGATTTCATTCATGTGGGAACCATTTACCTGCTGAGCAATTGTCCATCTTCAGAATCCCATAAATTATATATGGTGGATTAGTCGCCGGAGTAGCGTGCAGTGCTTCATGCATGAGCTTGAGCCAGCAGTGCCCATAGTTTCTTTTCCCTATTCCCTGATCTTTTTCTTTTGTTTCATGCGTTCCAAGTAGAGTAACACACGGTTTCTATAAGTACACAATCTTGGTTGACCTTTTTGTTGTTCTTCTTTTCACTTCTCAGTAAGTAAAGCTTCATATCAGTCCGGTCCAACAAGTAGTGTAGCACCTTCACATTGCTTGGTTACTCAGAAACTTACCAGAATTCTTAAATCACAGTTTAGTAGATATCCACACGATAAGCAGTCTCAGCATCATGTGAAGTAGGCTGGAAGTTTGCCTTTTTATTTTTAACAAATTTTGTTAGCATTATGCTCTTTATGTTCTAATATTAGCAAGATGATTTCTTTTTTTTCGGTGTAAATTATCAAGATGATTTCAAATTGTAATTTACCAACAGCCTATTACCTATTCAAAAATAATCGCAAAACCTACTCACAATTCCTTTCTCAGTAGTATAAATCGCTTACCCTGCTCCTGTAGCAGCTCATCCACCAACTTTGCAACCTACATTTTCCATACGCATAAGCCCGCCATCAGTTACCGGAACATTAATCAGTTATTTAAATCACAATAGCATGCCATATCAATGAAGCAAACCTTATTCATGTCACCCAAGGGACGTTTTGTGCCATTATTCCCAGAGCTTCATTTGACCTAAGTTAGACACGTTTTGAGAAAAATAAAACAATAATCTGAGGGGTCAAATGCAGGACACGAGCTGGCCAATAGCAATGTGCCATCTTCAATGAAGTAAGCAATGCACTGCACCGGCATATTTGTTCACTTGCATTTCAAAACATGATTTGCATATTTGTTCTAATGTCAACAAAAGAGACTTGGCGCCATGCAATTCTTTCTTCAACTAATTTCTTCACCTCAACAAAAGATAAGTTGCTGGAAGGGTAAATGCAGTGGTCTTCATTGCTTAAGGGTTGCAATCAAGATTTACAGAATTACTATAGTAAGCATCAGAGATGAATCAAAGAGCTGCTCAACTCTGAGTTGCAACCTACAGGATGCACTGTATACAGGTAAACCACGAAGAGCTCCAATTCAAGAACAAGCAGAGATACATGCTCACCTCGTAAACGAACCTGAAATTGTTGATGGAATCGAGAATCAGACAACCTTGTCACCCATCACCCAAATCTGAAACACCATTGCTGCTGTAAACACCACCAGATCTCGCTGCCGGATTCAGACCATCTGAAACACAATGCAAACTGAACCGCAAAGCCAAAAAAATCCAACTCGACTTCTCAGGGAAAAGAGTTCTACGGGCAGTAAAAGTGCACTCAGTTGTAGAGAAAAAAAGGGAATTCGTTCAACTAATTCCTGTTGGACAGAAAACGCTACAAATTGATCGTTATACAAACTAACTCACACATAGAATGGTTTAGACATGGAAAAGATGGCATAACGAATATGCAAATCTTATAACCTCAAATTCACATGTAAGCTAAAAGCATTTTGACGAAAAATCGTAATAAAAAATTAAAAAAGAGGGAGAAAAGGAGAACATTATGACCATACTATGCAGACAATACTGATGACAATATACTACTATATCTGAAAGATGGCACACAAAATGGATCAACGCATTGTCATCTAAGTTCTTATGCAAAGTAACTCATCTCGTCAAGTCAACAAGCTCTCTCGCTTTCAGTGCAGAAAAAGAAATGAAATGATCCGTTGTTTCCTAAAACCTACACTAAATACTTTTCACTTGTTGTTTATTTCTGACGCTGTCATGCATCAGAATTAAATAGTATGTGCAAACTGACATCTGAAAATCATAGGGAAGAGGCGTTACATTATGCAGTTGGCATTTTGGCATCTATTACATACATATGTTTACACTAACTTAGCTTCAATCTCCAGGGAACCAAAATGACAATGCATAATGCAGTTGGTGGCAAATTTGACCTGCTCCCAAGTTAGTTACAACAACTTTATCTACTGCTACTGGTCAACAATGTTCAGTGGCAATATTTACAAAGCACATCCCTGTTTACCACACTACATCCTCGTAATGTAGGCAGGTGATTAACCAGGGCAACCAACCAAAAACTTGTAGAGCAATGGAAGCTAGCTAGCATCAACCACAAAACACTAAGCAATAATCTGCTTGTTGGTAAGATCGCCCCGATCCATCGCGGCGGCGGCAGCACCGACCCGCCGGAACCCACCTGACAAATCAAGCCCAGATCAGATTGGAAGCCACCCCCGTTCTCCCCATCGCTAGCAGATCAGATGGAAGCCCTTACGACGAGAAGAACTCGTTCGCAGGGCGAATGGGGAACGGCCGCGCTCGTCCGCGGGGCGAAGAGCGCCAAAGAGCCGCAGAAGCACCACGACCACTAACTGCTCGGAGACGCCGAGCCAGCCTGCAGCCTCCTGCCATGGCCCGGCGACCTTGTTTGCGGCGGCGAGCTGAGTCGCGCGGAGGAGGAAGATCGATGATGCGGCGGAGCAGGGGCGTTGCGCGAAGGAGTTGCGGCGTGGTGGGGGCGATTCCACGGGTCAGCGCGTGGATTTCGGATCGCAGGTGCGCAAGCGGTTCGCCAGAGCCGGATTTCGGAATCGGAACGCAGCGCACGCGCGTGGGTTGCAGCCTCGCAGGTAGCGCCGGTTTTAAATTGAAGGGGAGCGGAATAAGGTCGGGGCGGACGACCTCCTCCCATTTCATAAGTTGTAGAGATAGAGAAGGGACGCCGGTTTTGGAGTTTTTTTTTTTTCTGAACTGCAGTTTCGGAGTTACTCCGTTGCTGTTTGTCCATCCCAGCTTCTAAAGAGGGAGAAACTCCCAGGCTCCTGTACGAGAGCTGTCCCTGGCTCCGGCTCCGGCTCCGGCTCCGGCTCCGGCTCCAAGAGAGAAGCTGCGCTCAGGAGCTCTCGCCAGCCGGGGCATTCGAACGGCCAAAACGTGAACGGCCCCACGAATCCGAATAATCCAAAAAAAAAAGGGAGGCAAAAAAGAACAGAAAAGGAGAAACTGCTCGTGGTTCTTCCGTCTCTCTTCACTTTCCTCCTGCCCGCTCACACCAATTCGCCCACCGCAACCCTCGAATCCGCGGCCGGACCCCTCAATTCCGGTCTCCACTCATCTCCTCCGCATCCGCCGCCCGCTCCGCCGGACCGCGCAGCGGTTCATTAGAGCAGTGCCTCCTGTCCCTGCTCCACTGTGTGCTCGGCCGCTGCGGTGGAGTGGAGCGGAGATCCATCCGGAGCAAAATCTAGGGCAAGATGAGGGAGCCGCGCCTCCTTGTGCTGGTTCTAGTGGTTTCCTTGCCGTGCTTCCCCGCATCCGATCGTCAAGGTAGTGCTACAACCCCTCCCCTTCCATTCCTGCAAGATCACGCTAGCTAGTGTTCAGTCCACTAGTCCACCGCCATCACTCGTCCCAAGCCTCTGGCTTCGGCGGAGGATTACGGATTTTGATCCCGACTGTGTGGGATTGATATGTATGAGGTGGTGAACCACAATCTGCTGCTTTGCTGCATCCCTGTGTTGGTGTCATGTATTGATGTCAGCGCTGTGTAAGTTAGGTTACCTTTACTTGCTTGATGATTGGCAAATTGATAATAGTAGGATATCTTCATGTGGCGCAGCACGAGACTTTCCATAGATGGAAATACGGTTTCAGTTGGCGCGAAGGAAGCCGACAAACGCATTAATGTTGCGTGTGGACTGTGTTGGCATTTGCGGGCGATCTAGGTTTAATCTTTTACAAGAAGTTATATAGAAACTGTTTTCAAAATGATGGCACACTTTTTATAGAAAATGATTTTGGATTGGAAATTTCTGGTTTCTACCTGACAGTGGCAGTCTTAATTTAGGCTCATGGTCTCACTGCGATGTTTACGTGCTACTAATTCTCAGCAGGAATATATACTATCTTTAGAAACGTTAACAACAAATGCAAAAGTATCTAACTCTCTTTGACATTTGATTGTAACCATAAACTGTATTACTCCATGGTGCCGTGTTAGTTGATTAACATGAGAAAACTAATTTCAAGTCATTTCCTTTTCTCAACTTTTGTCTGTTTTAATTCGAATACTTATCTGTCGCAACTGAATATCTCACCGTTTCTTTTCACCAGGGGATGCCTTGATTGATATGAAAAAAAAACTGAATGTGACTGGCGGTCAGCTTCTTGACTGGAATCAAAATCAAGTTAACCCATGCACATGGAATTCTGTGATTTGTGACAACAACAACAACGTTGTTCAAGTGTGAGTTGGAGCCCTCCACCTTCTTATCTTTGTTTGCTTCCATTTCATGGTGACTTTGTTGAAGTTATGATTATTTAGCTGACCTTTCTGTCCTTGTTTTGGTTTTATGCTGATGGTCTCTCATAGAACATTGGCTGCACAGGGATTCACTGGTGTTTTGTCACCAAGAATTGGAGATCTCCAATATTTGACTGTCCTGTGAGTACATTATCTTATTCTGCCAATTAAATAATAATTTTGAATCTCACATAGGTCATGGATGTTATGTTGACTGATGTAGTTTTATGAGCTTGGATTAAATTACTAGAAATTGAAATTATATTTGTAGAACTACTAATATGTCTAGAAGAAGAAGTTTTCAGCATGAGTGCACCCAAGAAAGATTATATGCACTCCAAAAACTCTGCATAGTCAAAAAATCAATTTTTCTAATTCCTCTTTGAGTGCTCTGAGTTGCCTCTGTGGATACTGGATAGTGGATACAGACTAGTGTAGCTTTGCTTCATGTAGCCAGCTGAATGGATTCTGCTAGCAAAAAATATCAAAGTGTGTGAGCCATCTATGCATGTTAACCAGGATGAAAACTTGTAGCAATGTCACAACTTCAAACAATTTGAATCTCATGGTACTGGTTCAAGTGGTATTAACTGCATCTGTGAATGAACATGAAATAACCATCCGGGCTAGGTACAATATGAAATCCTAACTCTTCTCTCCAACTGTTATGAAACTATGTAGCGTATGATCTTGCAGGTCATTGGCTGGTAACAGGATTACCGGTAACATACCAGAGCAGTTTGGTAATCTATCTAGTTTGACAAGCTTAGATTTGGAAGGGAACCTTTTGGTTGGAGAAATACCTGCTTCTCTTGGCAAGCTTTCTAAGCTCCAGCTGTTGTAAGTACTTATATTTAAAGTCTCTGTTTACTTTTTCTATGAATACAATTTATTTTACTTGACCTTTTATGTTTTCCCCTTTCGTCACATAACCAGGATACTGAGTGAAAATAATTTTGACGGACCAATTCCTGACAGCATAGCAAACATTTCAAGCTTGACAGATATGTAAGGCTGTTCTTTTGCGCTATCATGAACCCCTTTTAAGTTTCTGTTAGAACAAGTTTATTTAATTATGGTCATCATGTGTTGACAAAACCTCCTTTTATGACAGCCGTCTGGCATACAATAATCTGTCGGGTCAGATACCAGGTCCACTGTTTCAAGTAGCACGTTACAAGTATGTCAGGATTGCTCTTTTTTTTAGAGAAAAAAATCTAAATTTTTTGATAAAGCAATTCTTTTTTACTCCTGAGTGGGTGATAAAGTTTCCTTTTCTCTTGAGCAGCTTTTCTGGTAATCAGTTAAACTGCGGAACCAACTTCCCCAACCCTTGTGCATCCAACATGTCTTATCAGAGTAAGTTGTGTATGGACTGCTATATACCAGTGCATCATAGTTTGCTTCCTTTATGTTTCGAGAGACTGCTAATTAGTAATTATTCTTAAATTACCATCTTTCAGGTGGGTCCCATGCTTCAAAAATTGGCTTAGTACTTGGAATAGTTGGTGGAGGAATAGGACTTCTCATTGTAGTGGCTCTATTTCTACTCTGCATTGTAAGGAAGAAGAGTCGTCTGCGGGAAGTTTTCGTGGATGTAGCAGGTTGCATACCTACTTGTAGCTATGTGTTTTTTTAGTCCCGTTCTTAGTTTATATTCTTATCAGTAGCTTAACACAACTGTTACAGCATCTTGAAAATTATAATACTGCAAAACTGCCAAAAAAGAAAAGCAAGCAGACCTATCCCTTGATGGAGGTTAATTGTTTACATACATTGGCACATAGTTTCAGTGGTAAAAAAACGACTTCGTAATCAGAACACATGAATTTTTCCTTCCGAGATTAGACATTGCTTTGATATAAGTTGTTAAGTTTGCATGGGAGTTGTAACCACCAAACTAATTAAAGTAACAATTTATGATGCACAGGCGAGGATGATCGACGAATTGCATTCGGCCAGCTCAAAAGATTTGCATGGAGAGAACTACAGATTGCAACTGATAGTTTCAACGAAAGAAATGTTCTTGGACAGGGAGGTTTTGGGAAAGTCTACAAGGGAGTTCTTCCAGATGGTACGAAGATTGCTGTAAAACGACTTATTGATTACGAGAGTCCTGGTGGGGAGTCTGCGTTCTTGCGCGAAGTGGAGCTCATTAGTGTTGCAGTTCATCGCAATCTCCTGAGGCTGATCGGCTTTTGCACGACACAAACAGAGCGCCTCCTGGTTTATCCATTTATGCAGAATTTGAGTGTTGCCTACCGCTTACGGGGTATTATTTTCTGTACTTGCCCATTACCCAATTTCCTACTGCCTATTTAGTTTGCTCATGTGTTCCTTCCTCGCTTTTCTTTGCCTGAATTTCTTTACTATCTAGAATCTAAACTTTGCAGCTAACATTTGAGTTTCTCCATTGCTCCATTGGGACATGGGATTGAATAGACCAACAAATTTCCCACATTCTTTAGCATTGTTCTTGTTCGATATTTGATGTTGATCTCATTCCATATGTTGCTGAAAATCATCCAGATTTTAAGCCTGGAGAACCCGTCTTAGACTGGTCTCTAAGGAAACGGGTGGCTATAGGGACAGCACGTGGCCTGGAGTATCTGCATGAACACTGCAACCCCAAGATCATACACCGTGACGTCAAAGCTGCAAATGTATTGCTTGATGAGTATTTTGAACCTGTCGTTGGCGATTTTGGCCTTGCAAAGCTAGTAGATGTTCAGAAGACATCTGTGACAACCCAAGTCCGTGGAACTATGGGTCACATAGCGCCTGAGTACCTGTCCACAGGGAAGTCATCTGAAAGGACTGATGTTTTTGGCTATGGGATCATGCTTCTTGAGCTTGTGACTGGACAGCGCGCCATTGACTTCTCACGCTTGGACGAAGAAGACGATGTGTTATTGCTTGATCATGTGAGCCTTCTTTCCTCTTTTTGTCTCCTGAATTTTTGGTAATTTTGATCTTTGCCACTTCAGTTACAAAATGTTGAAATGGCCCCATCCATGATGCAATCTAATTCCTTTTGTGGTATGATGGGGAAATGTAGGTAAAGAAGCTACAGAGAGAAGGGGAGCTTAGCTCTATTGTGGACAGCAATCTGAATATGAACTATGATGACGAGGAGCTTGAGATGATGATACAGATAGCATTGCTGTGCACACAGGCATCACCTGAGGAACGGCCGTCCATGTCAGAAGTGGTCCGGATGCTGGAAGGTGAGGGCCTGGCGGAGCGGTGGGAGGAGTGGCAGCAGGTCGAGGTGACGAGGCGGCATGAGTATGAGCGGATGCATCGGGGGTTTGACTGGGCTGAGGACTCCATCTACAACCCAGAAGCAATAGAGCTGTCTGCAGGTAGATGACAACCGTGACAAACAGACGGATATGAATGCAGAGCAATCTGTCTCTTTACTGTATGTAATCCTAGTTGCCGTCCATAGAGTAGATATTAGACAGGTAAATGTTGATAAGATGATTTAAACAAACTTGCTGAGAAATAGCATGAAAAAATTGGACCGGAGATAGAATGTTTAACTGTGGAGAAATTGGACCGTAAGGCAGATAAATGTTGGTAGCTTAGCGGCCTAGCCTAGGTAATGTTTGCGCGCCATGGACGTGCTGCTTTACATTCATCGCAAGTTTCTGCACCCTAGAACGTGGTTGCAACAATTTGTACACCTATCTGCGCGCGGCCGGGTCCCCTCCCCGCGACGACCTCTGCCCTGCACAAGCTTCGATCAGACCTGTAAACGAAAAAAAAAATGAAGATATACTGCGGGATAGTTTGTTATAGGGAGAATGCACAGAATGAGACATGGGCCGGCACGTATACTTTTTATATATACCGTACCGATAACGACGATGTTTCCCCATTCGCGGCCGGCGCCATGTATGGTACTAGGGCATTTTCTTCTTCATCCCGCACGCCCAGCGCGCGGCGGCTGCGGCGCAAGAAGAAAAACAAGGCCCCGGAGAGTGAGACGACGAGGATCCACGACGTCCCCGACAGGCTTCTGAAGCTGGTCCTCCTCCGCCTGGACTCCTCCGCCTGCCTCGTTCGCGCGGCGGCGACTTGCAAGCGGTGGCGCGGCATCATCGCGTCCAAGGACGGCGACTTCCTCCGCCTCGCCCGCGCGATCCACCGGCCCGCGATCGTCGGGCACTACCACGTGGGCAGTGAACCCACGGAGTTCGTCCCCTCCTCATCGTCTTCATCAACGCCGGCAAGCCGCTTCGACTTCCTCCCCGCCAAAGCCAGGCACTGGGAGGTGGCCGACTGCCACGGCGGCCTCGTCCTGCTCCGCCAGCCCGACCCCGTCGTCTTCCCCGACCTCGTCGTCTGCGACCCCGTCTCCCGGGCGTACCAGGGGATCACGCACCCGCAGGTCCGGCCCGGTTACTCCTTTGCCGACGCCTCGCTGCTCGACGGAGAGGAGGACGGCGCCGGCAATGGCATCTCCATGTCGAGCTTCCGGATCTTCTACAGGTTCTACATGGGCCCGCGGGCCTGCGTGTTCACGACGGCCGAGGGCGGCGACTGGCGCGAGCTCGACGCGGCCGGCGACGAAGACCTCGACCACTTCACCATGGCGCACGTCGCCGGCCGGCTCGTCGACGGCGCCGCGGGGTCTCGGTTGTGCATGGGGCTGATGCAGAGCGGCCGAGCGATCGTCCTCGACAACTCCACATTGGAATTCTCCCAGATCGATCTGCCCACCAGCATCGTCAATGAACAAGAAGCAGAAGCAGAAGAAGCAAGCTACTCCAACTTCCGTGTGGTCCACAGCTACGGGGATCCGACGAACAAGGCGGCCACGCGCATCGTCCACGTGAGGGGCCAAGAGCTCGAGGTGTTCCGTCAGGTGACAGGTAATGATCAGTGCTGGGTACTGGAGCACAGCATCCGCCGGCTCTCGGAAGCCTGCCGCGGGATGCCGGGTTACCCGACGGAGAAGCGCTTCGACTGGGTCGTGGAGGTGGTCGCCGATGGCGCGGGCTTCCTTGTCCTGTCCGTCATGGACCGCGGCAGGAGGTGGCTCTTCTCTGTCGACGTGGAGACCATGGCGATGGCCACGGTGCCGGAGCGGACGTTCAGATCCGCGACGTGCCCGTACACGGTGCCGTGGCCTCCCGTGTTCGCGGCGTGCGTAGGGCAGAGCAGCCGGAGGAGACGGCGGCGGTGATTCCTCTTCTTCTTCCAGCTCCCTCTGATACTACTATATATATATATTTTACTCTCGTCTAGCTTAAATTCTTGTCGTTGCCTAGTTCAAACAGATAGGAGTACTTTTTTAGACAGCATCGATCTTCTACATTTTTCTTTTTAGTCAGCATTAATCTTCGAGTGAACTTAATTTGTTTCAGTATGTAGGAGTCGATGCCTAATGTCACAGGTCTTAATTAGATTACCTTTGTTTAAGGTAAAAGGTTGATGTGTGTTGAAGTATAAGTGAATTGTTCATATTTTCTTATCTTTTGAGTACAACTGGTTGGCATCAGAGCATTAAAGGTATCAAGTTTGAATCTGATGAACGTGATTTATTAAATAAATTGCAGTCTATATATATGACCTGATCATCAATGGAGTCGATTGGCCTGACGACTGACTCTGTTCACTACTCTATATATAGACATATACTCGTCATTAGGCCAGTCTCAATGCAGCCTTTCATTTGTATTAAATTATATGCCACATATGTATCTTTTGCTGACTTGGCAAGTTAATTATGATGAGAGAGAAAGAAAACTTCCATATTTTATAAGAGGCCTTTCATCCTCATGAAAGGAAGCTGACTCCTTTTTCTAAAACTAGTCTTAGAAAGAGTGCAATGAAATGATGCACTGAGACTGGTCTTAACTGTAGTATTTTTTGACTTCTGAGACAGGCCAATCTCGGTTGGGCTAGCAGCTGACAATGGCCTTTGCTGCGTTCGTTCGTTTTTAGCAATACACAATTCAGGATGTACGTGAGTTTCCAGAGCAATAATGGACGTAACATGATGGCGCGTCTCTCTCTCCTCGCGACACCCGTCCATGGCGGAGACACACCACCCACGTCATTCCCCCACACGACCGCTACACTGTCGCCAACACGAGTCGGTGAGCGGGGGTCTGGTCCGAGCCAGAGGGCCGGACAAGCGGGTGTGACGGGCGGAGGACGTGGCGCGACGGATCGTGGTGGAGCGGCGATCGAATGGCCGCCATTGGCGTGGAGGTCTGGAGGATGAGGAGCGGATGCTCCACCCATCCAAGGTGAGACCCCATCCCCCAATCGAGAATACGCCGGGCATATGCGGTGTTGCTCCTCCCCACACCAAGGGCGAGGTGGATCTACGGTTTCATCTCCCTCCCCCAGCGCCACCACTCCCACCAAATCGTACGACGACTCGGTTTTTTGGCCACTTCTGGGGCAAGAGCAACTGGAGTGGATCTTCCAAAGGCGATACGAGATCGTTCGCCCAGGTGGTTCGCTTCAGATCAGCTCCAATCGTCATGGTTGCGGCCAGAGGTGACAGGGGTTGGGCGAGGGACGGCTTTGGTGCTGGTCGGCAGGGGCGAGGAGTAGGAAGAAATAGTAGGCAGGATTACACATGGAGGCGTGAGCAGGAGTGGGTGAAGAGGGATGGGAGACAAGACCCTGACATGGTGCTGAATTTCCCGATCGAGATCGCTGGGAGAAAAAGGGCCCAGATGAAGAGGAGGAGGAAGTGGAGAGGAGCCAGATAGGGGAGGTGAAGGAAAAATCAAAATGGTCTCATAGAGAGGAGATGGAGGGGAATCAGAAGTGGGCATCGCAGGAGGGAGGGACCAGCAAGCAGATGATGCAGAAGAAAGGTGAAGGTTCATCGTCCTCATCTATGCCTAACCCTGTGGTGAATGAGTGTTACAGATGTGGCGATAAAGGTCATGTGACAGAGAACTGTCGCACCAAGAAACTCTGGGAGTATGTTGCTCCTCTGTGTGCTACCCAGGTGGAGGGGCAAAGTTTTTTCTGCATTCCTGATTGCCCATCAGATAACACCCTGAAGGAGAGATCAACTACTGCTATTGTGACTGTGGTTAATGGACAAGTGAATGCCAGGCAGCTTGAGCATGAGTTCAGATCCATCCTTGGGGCCAATGTGTGGAGGTGGACTGCAAGGCCTGCTGGTGAAAACAAATTTACTGTGAGATTCCCTAATGCACAACTGATTAAAGACTGGGGTCACTTTAAACCTCTTGGAATGAGAACTGTTAACGCTCAGATAGCTTTTGGCCCCTAGTCGCCTTCAATTGGGGCAAAAGCAGAAATGCAACAAGCAGGGTTTAGAGTAAGGAGGATTCCGTTTGATAAAAGAAGTCCTCAGACCCTGACATATGTTGGATCCCTAGTTGGTGCAGCCACTGAAGTTGATGAAAGGTCCCTAAACAGATTGGACTATGTACGGATAAAGATTTGTTGCCGTGATGTGACCAAAGTTCCCCCTTCTGCTAAGGGAGCAATCATACCTTTCTTGTATGATTTCCACTATGAGAGAGAGGTTAACATCCCTATGCAGAACCCTGCTGACACTTCATCTATCCCTGTCCATAACAGTGAACCATCACAAAAAAGAACCTAGGATTGAACAAGGTGCTATTGGGGATACATCTACCCAGAGGTCACTGCAAATTGCAGTTACTCCTTTGCCTCAGAATAGAAATGGGGGAGGTGGAAAGTCTGCTCCAGCAAAATTTGATGGGTATCCCAACAGAGGCAAAATAAGATATGATGCTCCGACAGGATACAGCCGGGGTGAGGCTGCAAAAGTGCAACCTGAGGATAAACTGCAAACATTGAAGATAACTGTGAAGACAAGGTGGAAGTGAACACTATGGACAGTGATGATGAGGATGATGACCTACTGTCTGAGGAATTTGGGATTGATTTTGGTGGTGATGATGAAGTAAGCTCTAAAATGCAAGTGGGGATGGTCAGGTGTTCAGAGATCAGAGCACTTAAACCCATTGCTGAAGGTGTTGTTTTGGAAGATATAATATCACCTATGGCTAACATTTCACAGGTCCCAGACAAACACCAACCTGGAGATGCTGAGAAGGTGGAGCACCAGGAAGGAGCTGACAAGATTACAGAAGCTCAGAAGATAACAAACACGAGGCAGAGTGAAAGGCTCCAACAGCAGATGATCCAGAACATCAAGAGCAAGAATATGGAGACTTCAAAAAAGAGAATCCTGGAAGGTACAAACTTAAATGACCAGAATTCCTTTTCTATGTTAAGTAATCCTGATATATCTCTGATTGCTAGTAATATGGGTATTTTACTTAATCATGATGATTTTGATACTGTGGATTTGATGAAAGACTTAGAAGTTGCTAGACACACTATTCAGGCTAAAAATAGGTGATATAGATAATATACAGGGTGATAAGGACCCCCAATCTAGTATGCCCCTTCTACTAGAATGGGAAAAGGAGGATTCTGATGAAGAACAGTTCATCTTGGTTACTAGCAGAAAGAAGAGTAAATCTGGTAAAAAGAAAAATGACATGGTGAAAATTTCACCTGTAAGGAGGAGTAGGAGAACCACTCCATCCATTTACAGAGATAAAGGGAAACAGGAAAATCCTGTCCCAAAGAGTACTAATACTCAAGCCAATATATCCAAATGATAGGTCTTTTTTGGAATTGTAGGGGGGTGAGGAAAAAGGGGATGACTCCTTATATCAGAGAACTGATAAGGGAGTATAATTTCGAGTTTGTGTGCTTTCAGGAGACAATTCAGAAAACCTTTTTCGAAAAATATTTGAGAACCATTGACCCTTCCCAGTCTTATCTCTGGACTTGGATTCCAGCCAGAGGTAGGTCTGGAGGAATTCTTACTGGGGTCAAAAGTGGGAGGTTTGATGTGGGATCTCAGTTTGAAGGAAAATATATGTTACAGATAAATCTATGGGATAGAGACCTATCCTGTAAATGGAACCTAATAAATGTATATGGGGCGGCCCAGGAGGAGAACAAGGAAGATTTCCTGATTGAACTTGCTGATGTTTGCAGTAAAATAAATGTCCCCTATATAATTGGAGGAGATTTCAATATAATAGATTCTCTTATGAAAAGAACAGAAACTTTGTTCATAGCAGATTTGTTGACCTTTTCAGCACAGTTATTAATATGAATGACCTTAAAGAGATAGAGATATCTGGTGGCATGTATACCTGGACAAATAATCAAGAGAATCCTACACTAGAAAAGTTAGATAGGGTCCTTATATCTCCTGATTGGGAAACCCTGTTCCCTCTTGTTCGAATCCATAAAAAAACAAGAGAATTGTCTGATCATAACCCCCTGATCTTGAACACAGTAAAAGACCCTCCTCCACGAAAACTCACCTTTCATTTTGAATTGGCTTGGCTTAAGCATAAAGAATTTATCCCTTTGGTTAAAAAGATTTGGGAGACCCCTACCAGAGATAAGGTTACCCTAGACAAAGTTCAATTCAAGCTTAAAAAATTCAAAAATTTCTTCAAAGGCTGGGGTTTCAACCAGGCTGGTGCTAACAAAAAGAGGAAACTTGAAATTCAAGATTCTCTGTCATGCCTAGAAAATCTAGAGGAGAGGATTCCTTTAACTAACATACCGATAATGGAGAGAACAAGTCTGTTAAAGGAACTTATGAAACTTTTAGAACTGGAAGAGCTCTATTGGTTCAAAAGATGCCATGAAACATGGCTCCTGAAAGGTGATAATAACACTGACTTTTATCACAGGATGGCCAGTGGGAGGAAAAGAAAAAACACAATTTACTATCTAAAACATGACGACAGAGAAGTAAGAGGGGATGCTAATCTCCTCCAACATGCTACAGATTTCTACAAAGAACTTTTGGTCCTGCTGGGGGGAATGCCTTTGACTTAGACCTTGGAATGTGGAATGAGAATGAGAGAGTATCTCCTGAAGATAATAGTAATCTGACAAAACCCTTTGAAGTCGAGGAAATAAAAAAGGCTTTGTCCTCTATGGAAAAGAATAAAGCTGCTAGTCCTGATAAAATTCCTATTGAATTTTTTCAGACCTGTTGGGAGATAGTAAAGGATGATATCCTAGATATGTTTTCTGACTTTTATAAGGGATCCTTGGACATCAAGATAATTAATTATGGCATCATTACACTGCTTCCTAAGGTGGCTGATGCAGAGAGAATTCAACAATATCGTCCTATTTGTTTGTTGAATTGCTGGTATAAGCTGTTCACGAAGGTTCTGACAATTAGGATGGAACCTGTAGCTGACAAAATAATTGATCAAGCCCAAACTGCTTTTATTAAAGGAAGAAACATTATGAATGGGATCCTTACTTTACACGAAATTTTTCATGAAACAAAGAGGAGAGGGGAGGTTGGGATTATCCTTAAGCTTGACTTTGAGAAAGCCTATGACAAAGTCAACTGGGACTTTCTGTTCAAGTGTCTGGAAGTTAGGGGGTTCAATCAAGTATGGCGCCAATGGATGAAAAAAGTTGTATCTGATGGCACTGTAAGTGTTAAGATAAATGATATGGAGGGGCCCTATTTTCAAAGTTACAAAGGGGTGCGGCAAGAAGATCCCCTATCCCCTATACTTTTCAATATGGTTGCTGACTGCTTAACTAAAATGGTTCAAGCAGCTCAAGCAAATAACCTGATCACAGGGTTGGCAGAGAACCTAATCCCACATGGAGTTGTCATACTGCAATATGCAGATGACACGATTATGTGTTTGAAAAATGATATGGAGGGTGCTCGAAACCTAAAGCTCCTCTTATACCTATATGAACAAATGTCTGGGTTAAAAATTAATTTTGAGAAAAGTGAAATTCTGACCATAAACGGAGACCAGAATCTGGAACTCCAGTATGCTGAGCTTTTTAACTGTCAAATAGGCCAGTTCCCTATAAGATACTTGGGTGTACCTGTATCTGCTAGCAGATTACATGTTAGTGATTGGTTGTTTATGGAGGAAAAAATTTATAAAAAACTGGATATTTGGCAAGGGAAACCTTTGTCTATGGGTGGGAGAACTACCTTGATAAACTCAAGTCTAACAAACACCCTAGTCTATCATATGTCTATGTTCCTTTTTCCTAAAACAGTCATTGATAGGGTAGAAAAGGCCATGAGAAGATTCTTCTGGCAAGGGAACAGCAAGAAAAAGAAATATCATCCTGTAAAATGGACCAAGATTTGTAAATCAAAAAAGAAAGGCGGTTTGGGGGTCAAGAACCTGAGAAAAATGAATTTAGGTCTCCTATGTAAGTGGTGGTGGAAATTGGAGGCTGAAAAAGGGCTAGGGCAGGATTTGATTAAGGCAAAATATTTACAGAACAGGCCGGTAGGTGCTGTGAAACACAGACAAAGTGACTCCCCTGTTTGGTCTGACCTTCTTAAGGTGAGAGATATCTACCTTAAAGGTAGGAGGATGCAGGTACAGAATGGGGAGGCTACTTTGTTCTGGAAGGACTGATGGATTGGAACAAACCCTCTATGTGTGACTTATCCAGTTCTATATGACCTGTGTGATGATCAAAATATTACTGTGGCAGTGTGTGCTAATAGGGATTGGGTGGTGAGTTTTAGAGTCATGCTACCCTTTTTCCTGCATGCACCATGGTATGAGCTTGCTGCTATACTGAACACCCAGCATCTCACGAATGGGGTGGACAGTCCTATTTGGACCTGAGTGCTAGTGGCAAGTTTACTACCAAAATCCTTATACAATCAGTTAACTAAAGAAGTCAGGGGTGTAGCCATGAGACACATATGGAAGGCAAAAATTCCTGAGAAGATTAAGATCTTCATGTGGTTGGTAGAACAAAAAGCTATCCTAACTAAAGACAACATGATCAAGAGAAATTGGCATGGGGAATCCTCATGCTATTTCTGTGATCAAGACGAAACAGTGGATCATATCCTGTTTTCCTGCCCTATAATGAAGGCTATGTGGGGAGTAGTTGCATCATGTTTTGGGTCTTCTCAGAGACCATCGACATATGAACAATTCTGGACATGGATCAAGGGAGCCTTGCCGGGGGGTGAAGGAGTTTACATGACTGGCCTTGCGGCCATATGTTGGGCAGCCTGGAAAGCAAGGAACAAAGCCTGTTTTGACAAAATACTAATCAAACATCCTTGTGATATAATCTTCCATGCTTGTGCTTTTTTGAACTATTGGGCAGGTCTGTTCAAGCACGAAATGCGCGAAGTGCTGGAAGCTGGAGCTAATTCAATGATGCAGGCGGCCATAGGAGTGATGAGTAGACAAGGGAGATGCATCATCCTTCCAACAATCAGGAACAAGGCGGCGCCGGCGGACGAAGCTGATGAAGAAATGGAGGTGCTGCACCACGGCGAATGAGGTGAAAAAGGATGATCAGGCAGCCGGCGGGTGGAAAAAGAGAAAGAGACGTTTAGTATGGTCTTTCTGTAATAGGTCCTCTATGACGTATAGCAATCTCATCCCCTGATATGGATTCTGGAGAGCCGCTTCTATATCGGGGGGGGGGGGGGGGGGACACATACTTGGTAGCTCATCTTTTTCCCAGTTCTCTGCCTTTTTTGCTTGCGCATCGAATGATGTAAAAAACTGGATCTCCGTTTCTTTTGAAATGGAAGTGGGGTTATCCTCGTTTCAAAAAAAATTCAGGATGTACGCAAAACCAGGTTGGCAGTCATTATTCAACTATAATTAATAAAAATTGGAGTGTCCTTGTTCACATCTCTCGACGGTTTCATTTCTTTTTCAGGAAAAAGATATAAACCTTAGACGATAACTGTCAGCTATGACCAAAACCTTGAACGTTTAAGTTCCATGTATGAATTTGTAAATTTGACAATCTATTATCTCTAAAATTAATGCATGGCAACAAAACGAGGCAGGAAATAATAAAAGGCATACCGGGATGGATCATCAACTATATCCTCTATAGAACCACACCCATCAACCATGCTCTTGAGCCGATAAATCAGTCGCCATCTCCACCGCAACATTCAAACGACAAACAACTGAGCTGAACACCAGGCATGAGGAACTGCCATAGAGCAGCACTGCAGCACTGCTCCTCGCCGGTGCCCTGCTGGTTTTATCAGGTAATTAACTATTAACCATGCATAGTCGAAATAATTTGTGACGACTCATGGATGCCAAAAAGAAATACGTATATAATTTGCAGATCACTTATTATTGCAGGAACCCGTATGCACGGCAACGGCGGCGAACGTGGTGTACCAGCCGGAGTGTACCTGCAACAAGATCCTCTTCCGCGGAACATGCAACAGCATTATATGCCATAACAATTGCTTCAGCCTGAAGCAGTATCTTGTCCCGCGGCTATCATCGGTGGCTAAAAATGAACTTGCAGCTGTCGAATCAGCCATGACCAATGTCACCCTCACGGAAGATGAAGATGAGCGCACCTGCCCCTTAGCAGCGTCAGATGGGACACTCAAATCAGCCCCCATATATAAACTAGCTATGCAGCATGATGGTGAACCCTGCAACTTCTTTGAATTTGTGTGGCACAACCGCTCGCCGCCGAAGGTCCAGTTCTTCGCATGGCTGCTTGTCCACGGGCGCATCCAGTGCAAGTCCAACCTCCTCTCCAAACATGTAGTTGATGAAGATGGCTGCGACCTTTGCAACTCCGGCACCGAGACACCGGACCACATCATCACACAGTGTTCCTTCGCGGCCAGTTTCTGGGAACACATTGGCTTCTCGGCGCAGCACATGCCGTCAGTTTCAGAACTATGGACTGTTACCCTTCCTACACATGTTTCGCGCCTGCACTCCGACACCTTCCTGCTCCTCTGCTGCTGGCAACTATGGAAGCATCGCCACGACGTTGTCTTCCGCTACATGGACCCCTCTCTCCCCCGGCTCCTTAGATCATGCCGAGATGAAGCTACTCTCTGGCGCTGTCGCCTCCCATCGCGCGACCGTAGTGTGGTTGACGACTGGTGTTTAATGTTTCAAATGTAATCTATATCTCCTCCTTTGCTGGTTGGACAATTTGTAAAACTCAGGTGCTACGGCACCCTCCTGTCCCAGGTCCCCTGGGTTTAATGGTAAATCATTCAGGTGGGGACGCTCATCCCCCCGTTGCCTCGTCAAAAAAAAAAAAAACAATTGCTTCAGCCGTGTCCGAGGCACTGGCCGATGCAATCGCGTAGGGTGCCAATGCACATACATGTGCAAGCCGCCTCCTGAAGTCCTGATCAATCCACGAAGGCAAGAGGCCCGATAGGTGGGGTGGCAGGTGATCGTTATTCATTAGACTTCTTTGGTCAGTCCTCTGTAGCAGGGGCATGCAACTTGCTCTTGACAAATAAAGGAACTCTAGAGATTGAGAGTAACATGTTCGTTCATATTTTGGTGCTTGATGTGCGTGAGTATGTGATATGTACATGTGTCGATCGACCAGCAAAACATGGCTAATTTACAATAGTGCGCCCAGCTCAAAGGAAAACAAGAACCGGAACAGTGTGCAAACAGAAAACGAAAACATCTTCTAAAAAACTTCAGCCGTTCCCACAGTATATCTTTTGTTTTTTTTCCTTACATAGGAGTACCTATCTGCGCGCGGGTCTCCCCCTCCTTGGCTGAGTGGCTCCTTCAAAGAACTACAGCTGTTTCTGCTCCGAGGAGGAACAAATCACAAAGAGGTATGGGCTTCCTGGGCCAATGGAATAGACAAAGTAACTACTGATGCAAAGTACATTCCAGCCCAACTAAGTACTGGATGGCTCTCCAAAAATTGATCGGTCACCGTAGTCCTTCCCGTCTACGTCATCCTGAAGATCGTGATACCTACCATTCCCACACGTTACATACCTGTCCTGATACCTCTAAAAATTATCTGTTTCTTTTTCTTATTGCGAGAGCGTAAACTATTTGTTTCCCTTTCATTTTGGCTACCGGTGGATGCAAAGGGCTTGTTAAAAACCACTAGACCAGGTTAAAACAAAAAAGCCACAGGATTTGTGGCACGAGGTGAATGGTGACAGGCCCTCTTCTTTATATGGATGTCGTCTGTCTCCACGACTCCATTGGTTTGAATTAATGCGATGACCAACTATGACGATGCAATAGTATTTGTGAATAAAAACAAATCATGTTGTGAAGGTACCAGTATATAGCTGACCTTTAATAAACACACAAATGCAAGGTAGACGGCAGGTATTAACGTTGGTGGCACCATGGCTAAATCACAACCTCCTTAGAAAGGCGTCGCTTTGGAGATTCTCTCCATATTCTAAGGATGATTTTTTTTTTGTGATTATACAGTACAACTCATACACTCACAACGGACGCACACTCACCTCTATTGACGCACATATACAAAACCCTACCCCAAGCCAGCAAATCATCGAGATTGACGAAATCACATTCTAATTAAGGATGATCTTTTGGCCATGTTCGTCGTTCATTAAATAGGGTCCAATACGTGTGAGGTTCTAGTACCACCACTACTGCACTTGGTTGATTTCTCATTCCACCGGTGGGTCCATCGTTGTGAGAAATATGGAAGAGGGTCATTCATGCATGTGTTGCTAACAATAGCTAGGTTTACATAATATTTGAATTTTGAATCAACTGATCCGTATGGTACAATTTCCTCCATGGCTCCCAATGTGATATTTTATTTTTTTGAACCATAATGATGACCACGAGGAGCATTATTTAAACCAAGCAGAAAGGGAATGTATTACTGACGCACATTATTTTCACTATCTATTTCCAAACGTAACTCGATCTGGCATATTTGGGGCGGCAGAAATTAAACAAATACAATTTGGAAGGGCATGAGTATATTGATCTGAACCAACCTCCATGATCCATCCACCTGTCATTAGTCAGGTGAAACGTTTCGATATCTCTGCAAACTGAAACCAAGTGATGTGAATACTCTTCTCGCGTCGTCGGGAGAGGCTGCCCGGCTCCGGAACCCGCCGGCTGGGGATGTTGATGGTGGGCGGGACATGGCCGCCGCCTTGACGCTCTCTAACCTCTCGACCCGTGGAGTCCACCGTCACCGGCGGCTGGCCGGATCCGCTGGGTTTGTGGCCGACCTCGCCTCCGGTGTAGAACTGTGTGGCTGAGCAGCTCAATCCATCGTGAGTGAGATACTTTGCTCCTAGACGAAATGTTCCCAAAAACACAACACAATGGGCACTCGTTCCAAGAACTTGGGGGGCGATTGGTTGCCTGTATATGCCCAGGCCTGGCTCGTGAGATGCAGGTTCTGTAAGTTTGGTTGCCTGAGCGTTTAACGGAGCCTGGCCCGAGTCATGCAAACCGGGCGCCGCAGCCTGGCTCCACACAAACGAAAATGAGTTTCGTTTCTGGCGAGCCTGGCTCACGCGATGCTCCGCACGCGTCCGGCCTTCCGTTTTCAGCAGTCCTCGCGTGCTCGCGCAGGCATCCAAACAAGCGGTGTTGTCAGCCAGCATCACTAGCTGCAGCCAACCAAACTCTCCCGTCTTGCACGCGCATGGCCTGGACGACGGCAGCCTGGCTACCGAATGCAAGCCAGGTTCACCTCAAACGAGAACCAATCACGCCCTTGACCATTCAACGATCTGTATCGAGGCGCTGAGTAAACAACCAAATCATGCGACCGGACTCGTTTGGAGGGAAAAAATAAGGGGTTTTGGTGATTTTACCCCTCGTTTCAAAGGTAATGGTGCTTTTACCCCTCTTTTTCCCAGATTGCAATTTTGCCCCTCTTTTTCAAAAACGAAGCAGCCGTTTACCCCTCCTTTCCGAATCCGTTAAGCCAGCTCGGATTGAAGAAATAAATAAAAAAGAAAAAACGGTTCAGAAAACAGGAAAGGACCGAAGTGCCCTTATCCCCATCTCCTTCAGCCCGACGCCTCTGTTCGTACGTGCCTTCTCTGTTCGCCTCTCTCCCCTCCCGTTGTTTCTCTCCTCTTCCTTCCCCCAACCCTAACCCTAACACATCAAGCCGCCATGGGGATGGAAGAGGTTGAGGTGGAGGGGCGGCGGCCTGGGTAGCCCGCGGCAGGAGGGGAGGCCGGGCCTGGCTCGTGCGCTTGTGGAAGAGGAGCTCGGGCTGGAGGGGGCGCAGGAGCGGGCGCGGCTGGAGGGGGCGCCGGAGCGGGCGCGGCTGGAGGGGGCGCAGGAGCGAGCGCGGCTGGAGGGGGCGCGGCAGCAGGAGGGGGCGCGGGTGGAGGGGAGCGGCAACAGGAGGGGGCGCGGCAGGAGAGGGTGCAGCAGGAGGGGAGCGGCTGGAAGGGAAGGAGAAAGAGGGGGCGCGGCTGGAAGGGAAGAAGAAAGGTGGGGGCGAGGCTAGGAGGAAGAGACACGGGAGCGGCCATGAGGAAGACAGGGGAGCGGCGTGGACAGCAACTCAACATGGACACCAACATTGCTAGGTATGAACAAATTCGGTTCTCTGATGTGTGTTCGATTAAGTATACGACGTTTATAGGACGTTTAAATTCTCAGATTGTGTATGTTTTACTATGATTTGTAGGCCAATTAACAGCGGGTTGCAAGTTATTGTTAAAGTTAACCCATATTTTGCTTTGCCGGATGGGGAACCAAAGACTTATTGCGGCAGAAAAACTTTGCCACCGCTGTTGGGTCCAAAAAGAAAAGAAAGTGTACCAATTGTCAGGAGCCAAGACACACAGCCAAAACTTGCCAAGGAGGCCCCACAGCGAAAGAAAAGAAAAGGAGGCTCGCTGAAAATGCATCAGGATCGGGTAGCAATGAACCAAAGTATGGTTTAGTTAGCATTGTTGCTTTTGTTCGTTTTTAAACCATTAATTTGATTCATAAATCATTCACTCCTTTCATATGTAGTGCAAGTGCAAGTGGGAGTGCAAGTGCAACTAGGAGTGCAAGTACAAGTACAAGTGCAAGTGGGAGTGGGATCGGGAGGGGAAGCGGAAGCCGAGGTGGACGTAGAGGAGGAAGAGGAGGAGGGAGGCTTGCTCAATGGTTTGGGCTTTGAGATGTAATAGCTAGGTGTTGCTTTTGTTGGACATGAGGCTTATGTTTGGACTTGTTATGGTGCTCTTTTGTTGGATTTGCTATGGTGCTGTTTTGTTGGACTCAATCGTTCTTGTTGGACATGTTAGATGCCTTGTATTGGACATGTAAAATGTGGTTGTGTCATCCTATGTCCTGATTATTATGCTTGGTGAAAATGTTGCCTAAATATTGCTGAAATGGTATTGAAATGCTGCTGAATTTGTGCCAGAATTTTGCTTAAAAAATGTCTAAATGTTCATGAATTAAGGCAAAAATGCTGCTTTTTTAAAAAAAAATGTAATTTCAAAATATATTTAAATTGTTCCCCTTAAATTTTGCTGTCCAATGTACACAATCTTCAAAAACAGGGGCAAAATCACACACTGTTACAAAAAGTAGGGGTAAAATCGCAAGGGCATTTGGGTCTTTTTACATTAGATTTAACACCGTCAAGTCCCTCTAACGAAACAGGGGTAAACTCAGGCTTCGTTTTCGAAAAAGAGGGGCAAAATCGCAATCTGGAAAAACGAGGGGTAAAATCACCATTAGCTTCGAAACAAGGGGTAAAATCACCAAAACCCCAAAAAATAATGTTCCCAAGCTAGCACACCACGCCACCCCAACGCCATTCATCTTGCGTCAAATCCGGTCTTTCATGCAAGAGTTTCATTTTTGGCGCAATAGGAGTTGTTCCCAGTACTACTTGGTTGTTCTGAAGCATCAGTTCATATTCCAATGGTTTTAGACTCCAATAAATCAGCTCTATCGAGGGTGCCGAGGTGAAAGGACTCGTTATATACTTGTCTACAGTAATGAAGCATCTGAGCTCTCTAGAGGTAGATGAAAATGCTGCACATCGCAATCAGTATCTGCACTATGGTTCGTCTCTATGAAAATGGTCGACTTCTGAATGGATATTTTGCATAGAGCTCACGGCCATGGGTGACGAAGATGGAGCCAAAAGTACGCGATCGCCTTCATGAGAACGTTCCAGCTCGTTTGGATTGAGTCACCATCTGGTCGCTTGGACCATTCCGCCCGTCGCAGCCCCGTTCTTCCGAAGCCACTCAGCGAGGGTCTTTCGGTCAAGTGATCCGGTGAAATGTCAGCAGTCGACGACTCGCCGCCGCGCACTGGACGGGGTAATCCGTCAAACCAAAAGTGCTGGAAGTGATCGATGGCATCCTGATACCTCCCAGACCTATCTACATATGACTAATATTGTCTGTAGCTAATCTTGATCAACTGTGCGGGAGCTCCCCACAA
This sequence comes from Eragrostis nindensis, assembly GCA_012490785.1. Classification (NCBI taxonomy): domain Eukaryota; kingdom Viridiplantae; phylum Streptophyta; class Magnoliopsida; order Poales; family Poaceae; genus Eragrostis; species Eragrostis nindensis. Next base: position 599,771 of record JAAXCT010000120.1, on the reverse strand, counting down.
GAGATTTTCATTAAAATAAACCAACCAACCAAGTCTTAACAGAAAAAAGCAAAAAGAAACAAAGAAAGAAAAAATGAAACTAAAAGGAAAAACAGCACCAGAAGCTAACTAGAGACCCCCAACCAGAAAGGAAGGGACGATTACAGAGAGTTAAGCCAATTTAGAATTTCCTGTCGATCTTGCTGACGAAATCTGATTGAGTGTGAAGTATTGGGCCTGTTCGCCTGGCTGCTTTGCAGCAGCTACAGCGTTTCAGTTATTTCTTCAGCAGCTACTACAGTGTTCCCAGCAGCCGCTACAGTGTTCGCAGTTATTTCTTCAGCAGCCGCAGCTGCAGCGCAGCCTGCCGAACAATATCCTCTGTGAAGATATGCCACCAAGCTCCAAAAGATGGGGTGACGCCCTCAAAGATTTTGCATTTCTCACTTTCCAAATGGCCCAAGCAGCAATGAGGATGACTGAAAACTACAGATAGAAAGTTGTCAAACAGCACAAGCTAAATCCTATACACACCCGGCCCTGTGATCAATGCAAATTACATCAATCTGTGGTTATAAGATACAGTAAAGATCTGAAAGGTGCCTCATGTGAGCATCATCACCCAAATCTCCTGGACGGCTAGCATGACACATGTTGTGATCCTATTGGAACGAATTAAAGCTTCTAAACTTCAGAGCTATTAGTTTCAGAGATGTAAAACTTTACTAACTTGTTGACACTTCATTGCAATGCAGTTGTACTTGCAACAAAAGTTGTGACAATTTGGTTCTTCAACTCCACATAATTAAGAAGGCACATGTGTGCAGAAAAAAATGTGCTAAACTGATATTTAAACGATAACCATGACAAACGTAGTCTAGTTACATCTCCTTCTACTCTTATCATTCTGTCCATGAAAAGGTGAGATGATGCGATCACATCTCTGAACCAATAATCGTGTGTTGTAGAACTAACCTTGCCTTTCATACGGTATGCAATGCAATATTAAAATATAGGCGCAGAAAGCTTAGTTAACAGCGAGAGGAGCTCCCCTCATCCTGCTTTGAAACCGTGGACCGCGAAGAACAGAAGCAGCAGCTACCTCAATGTCGAACCCCATTTCTGGAGCACTAGTGCTTACCCGTATCAGTCCCTGGATCAGACGCTGATACGAACACTTACACAGAATGTCATCACAGAGTCATAACTTACATAAATATTACCAAGTCTCATACAAGCCTTCATACATAAAAGGTCTTACAATACTCGGCCAGCGGCCGGCTTAGTACAACAGACAACACATCGGAGAACTACTACAACAGAACCACTTAAACACAACTACAGCGGAAAACGGAAACGGGACCACTACAGGCAACTCGAGTGCGGACAGAACCCTACTCTTCGTCTTCACCATCCTGGAACTCGTACTCGGGCTCTTCATCTGAATGATTAAAGCAAGGGTGAGTACATAAGGTACTCAGCAAGCCCTAACACAAGGGGTAAAAGCATGCAAGGATATAACCAAGGATAGGCTGAGGTTTAAGCATAGCGGTTAAAGCCATCTTTATGCAAAGGTTGTTTTAAAAGCAAAGCCAGTTGCAACTACAGTCAAGATTATTGTTGTCATTTAGTGGGGTTGTTTGGCCCTGGGGGAGATGCAATCCATCCCGCCAGTTCCCAAGTTTTAATGCTGGCAGGAAACCAGCGCACGGTTCCACACCGGAGTATTCCAAAAACATGCCAAGGATATAACTCACACCGTTATACTAATCTTGTGTGGCCAAAGCTTTCGCGTCGTCCAATACCGTGGAACGCGGCTATCTAGATAGATTATACACTCTGCAGAGGTTGTACACGATTCCCCACAAGGTACACCTGTCCTCCCCTCCGTCGAAGTTTGGACAGGCATACTGAGGTCCCGTACCTACTTGGTGTCACCGGCATCCACCCACGGAAATTCATCCAACCAGGGGCTTCATCACATTATATCATATAAAAAGGCCTGAGAGTATCCATATGCCGAACCCGCTTCCCACTTGTCCACGAGTCTTCTCCTGGCTTCCGCTGCAACTCCTGCCTCCGAGTGGGATACCGGGTGAACACTATAGTAGGGTGTGGTTCCAAATCTTGCCCATACAAGACTTGTGGCTGTACGAAGGGTGCTAGGCCAGGCGGCACAGGAACCGGTCCTTATACGACCGAAGCAGGCATCTTCAATAGCTATCCTCACAGAGGAGTCGCATCCCAGAGATAGCCCTCCCCACTGAGGACTACCTCGCCTGCTCCCGCCAAAGTATCCCCACTATAGAGTTGCATAAGTCACTAATTACCAACCCACATTATCATATTCACCACACACACCACCAAGCACTCACACATTTAACACTAAAAAGCATGTATAGCAAGATTAAATTAAGTACACATGAGTAACAGTCCTAAGCAGCATAGCATTCCAACTAATCATTAAATAATTAACGATGTTGGTCCCTAAGTCTAACAATGGAAGCAGGGTGATCAAATACAAGGCATGGCAATCAACAAGCATTTAGGACATACTAAGCATTTAAACAACATGCATATTTTATTTATAAACTGAGCTCTAAGTAGGTAATTTGTAAACATAGGATCAATCATGATCAAAGGAGGGTTAGGACTTGCCTTCACCAAAGTCTTCTTCTTCTAAGTCCTCGTAGTCCGGATCCTCAGCTCCTTCCTCGTATTGATTATCTAGCGATTAAAAGTAAATAACGACAAATAAATCTACCGCTCAAACAAATAATTAAACAAGCATTAAACCAAATAAGATCCAATTAACTTCAAATGATGAAGTTTCTGGTAGCATTGGATAGATCATGAATTTAGATGAATTTTGGCGAAAGAATCGTCAAAATCGGAGTTAGAATGAAAAAGATATAGATTTTAGAAGTTGGTGGGATTAAATTAATTAGAACTGAGCTTGATTAATTAAGTATGGGCAAAACTTAATTAATCTGATGTGATCGAGTATTGGAATATGATTAGAAAGTATTCTAGTATTTTTGGAGAATTTAGGGGATTTTTCTGATATTAGAAAAGTGCTCGAAAAAGAATCTGTGTACGTTTGCCGTGTGGACATAGCAATTACAGGGCGTATGGGTGGCCGACGGGCCCATGGGGCCGGATGCACTGTGCGGGGACTGTGCTGTGGACTCGGTTCACATGTGCGTGAACCGGGCGCGTGTGTGAAGGGGGTCCACGGTGCACCGGGTCTGCCACGTGGCGAGGTGACCCGGTCACGCGGGCCCACGCGCCGACGTGGCATGCCACGTCGGACGGCCGCGCGACGCGGTCAAACGACCGGGGCAGCGGCGGAAACAGGGCAGTGGCGGCGGTGCTTCGCCGGAGTTCTCGCCGGCGGCGAGTTCCGGGGGCGGAGCGCGACGAGAAGCGGTCCTTCGTGCTATACGCGAGGTGGCGGAGCTAGCCGTGCTACACGTTGACGACGGTGGCGAGCGGAGCGGCGGCGCGCGCTCGCTGGAGATGGGCGGCGCGGAGGTGCGCGAGGGGAAAGTGCGTGCGCGCGATTTCTCGAGTGTGTGCTCACGTGCGGGTGCGCGGGTGAGCGGTGAGTGCGAGGCGCGCCTCGGCTTGACCGGGCGCGGCCGGAGAGCTCGCCGGCGACGAGGTCGCGCGGCGGCGGGTGGAGGAGCTTGGCGGGGTGCTCGCGCGAGGGAAGAGGAAGGAAAAGAAACAGCGCAACAGAGAGAGAAGAGGGAGGTGGTGCTCACGGTGGGGTCGACGTGACGGGAGGTGGTTGGAGTCGTGACGTCGTCGAGGCTCGCGGTGGCCGGAACCCTGGCCCGCCGTGGACGCCATGCTCCGAGCTTCTGCTGCGAAACGAAAGGCGCAACGGGGTTAGGAAGGGTCTGGCGAAGCCGAAAGAAGAAGAGAAGGCGGCGGAGCTCTACTGGTCGCCTTGCTGCAATCGGTCGGGGAGGTCGCCGGGGAAGAAGAGAATGGCGGCGGCCGGTGGGGAAAAGTGGAAATTGGGCGTTTGGGTGGCGTTGAGGAGTGTTTGCGCGCACGAGAGGAAAAGGGGAAGACGACATGGGGCTCGCCGGCTTTTATAGGCGGCGGGAAAGGAAGCCGTTGGGGGCGGCTTGGTCGTCGGCTCGGCCGCCGGAAATCAATGCGGACGCGACGGCGCTCCAGGGGAGGACAGCGCCCATGAGCGTGATGACGAGCGAGTGGAACGGCCACAGTGGCGGCGACTCGAGACAGGACGGGAGGACGGCTGAGCGGGGCTGACGTTAGAGCATAGCGGCTCGCCGGTTTCCGAGGGCGGCTGGTGGTCGTCGGCGTGGGCGCGCGCTGCGGGAGTTGGCCGACTGGACGGAGCGATGGTACGAGACGACGGTGACGCGGCGCGGCACGTGCGGCTTCAACGGCTACTGAGCGGCGACGGGACAAGGCTTCACCGGCCGGCATGGGCGGCGTCCTGCGCGGCAGAGGAGGGAGACGACGGGCGGGGCCTGCACGTCAGCGGCACAGGGAGAGGGAGGCGGGTTGGGCTGCTGCTGGGCCGGAGTGGAGAGGGAGAAGCTGGGCCGGCCAAGGAAAAAGAAAGGAGGGCGGCCCGGGAAGAAAGGAAATGTTTAAACATTTTCCGGATTTAGATGGAATACAAATTTGAATGCAATTCACATTTGAAAAAGGATCAAAACCAAATGAACACATAAATAAAAACAATAAAACTCAAATATGCTTATGATGGAGTTTGATGCATCTTTAAAATTCAAAAATTTGAATTTGGCATGGATTCGACATCTAGTTTGTTTAAATTTGTTTGAATTCGAAAAAAAGTTTAAATTTTTAGTGATTTTTATATTATGGCAAAACACAGGGTGTTACACTCAACTCGGTGCTGGCCGCTGGGAACGTTTCCTTTACAGCGTTGGGCATCTCACCGATGCGTGCGAGACCCTGGGGGCCAACCGGATCACATGGATTGGTCGTGCCATCCATGGTGCCAGATGCCGGTATCGTGCGAGCTGTGCAAGAACTAGCAATGGCGTCGATCTGGCAGGAGCCTTTTTTCCTCAGAGATTGATTCAGAGGACCACGTGGCGTATATCCTGTGGTGCTGCACACGACCCTGTTTACATACGTGCAGAGAATTTTTTTCGTCGCTGGCATGCAAACAGAGCGGTCCAGTTCAGCAACCGAAACTTGAACCAACCAGGTTGAGACCTAACGAGAACAGCTAGCGGAGCCACGCAGGATTGACGGGTTCTTCGGCTTCCCAATACCTACCACTCCCAGACGATTTATACGGTCTCTCAGCATAAGCTAAGCTTCTTGGAATAGCAGATATCAACACATTATCATTTGTCCTCGGGCTATCAACTTCCTTTGTCCCTGGATATATATGGTACTGCTTTGATGTACCTATGACTGCAGCCGAATATAATTCATTTGTCTTCTCGACCATCAACGTACGCTCTGAAACACGCATGTTAAGAGTTAGCAATTACTCTAGTACTCTTCCATGTGGTTATTGCTCAGCTAACAATAGCTCTCGGTTGTTGGCTTGTCGTTACAACGATACTTTTCCATAGGTGCTAAGACGCTCAGAAGATCAAGTTGTCCTTACATATTTCTATTATCTAAAACAAAATCTCATTATTACTACCTCAAATTGAAATCCACTTCACCTAGATCAGCCCACAAACTTCGTAAGAAGATATTGCGAGAAATAGTTGAGGATCAGGCGGAGGAAGACTCGGCATGAAGGCCAGCCGCCGGCAACAATATGCACATTGGTCAGAGGCGAATACCGAAGAGGCCAAGCTCGCCGAGATCCTCCGCCTCCCCGCAAGTTCCTCTGAACCTGCAAGTGCGTCGATCAAGAAGCATGATGAAAAAACGAATATTGTTGCGAACTGTAACATCCCGACCCTTAGGCCGTCGTTTTTAAGAAAACTAATCGTTCATTAACATAAGTTACAAAAATTTAAAATGACGTAGACGGCAGATTCATTAAATAAAATAATAACTCGATCCATTTTGGTGTTAATAAATATTTTGTTATGGTTTCAATTTGAGGTGTTCTTATTCGAGGTTGAAATATTTGGAGTTGATTTTCATATTTGAATAATTGAATTATTTCTGGAATTTTGGACTCATGCATATAATGCATTTCATGTTGCACAGAATTTTGTTTGAAATTTTCTAGGGAAATTGGCTTAGACAAAAATTCCCCAAAATTCACCATAGGTCGCAATCACGGAAACTTAATTTCTGTGAATTTTTCAGAATTTTTAGAGCACGTTTGCTTTGGGAGAAAAATAGTAGAAGCTTTCTGCCGTTGTAGAAATAAAAAAAAATCTTTAATTTGTCATGGGCTTCATCCCGAGCTCGGCCCATTTAGAAAATAAAAGAAAAGAGAAAAGGGAAAGAGACTTACCTGTTCGGCCCACTCGTCACCGTCTCGGCCCAGGCCAACCCAGCTCGGCCTGTCGCGAACCGCCACCGTCCCCATCGTCGTCTTCATCGCGTCAACGCTGACGGCGCCGCCGGCCACCGCCGCTTCGCCACGCACGCCGCCGTCCTGTGCCGCCGCTGTATAAGTACCACGCGGCCCTCTCGTCGCCCCTCGACCTCTCCTGCACCACCTCGCGCCTTCCGGAGGCCTCCTCCCTTTTCCCCTCTTTCTCTCTGACAGTGGAGGTCGCATGGCAGCCACCCGCCGTTACCGCCTCTTCGTTCTATAAAAACCCTAAGCTATCCCTCAAATGGCTTCCTCTTGCCATCCTGATCCTCTAGAGCTTAACAATAACTGTATCCATCCATCAGAGCCCGAGAATTTCCATTTTTCCCCAATTCGGCCGCCGCCGCCATTGCTGGCAATTGAAGCTTCTCCGGTGAGGATTTCATCAAATTCTTGTTCTTTTAGCACCCTTAGGCGATACTTATCCTCTTCCCCTTGCTCTTGTTCCAAGATTTTGGGTGGAGGCATCTCGTCGTCATTGCCTCCCCTGTTTCGCCGCCGCCGTCCGACGAGCCGCCATCTCAGGCTATCCCCACTCTCGCCGACCACTTGGTGAGCACTCATGAGTCCCGTAGATGTTCTAGCATAGCAAGAACTTGTGCTTTTGTTTTACGTTTAAGCATCGCGACTTCGTTTCACTGCCGCGCCGCCTAGGTCGTCGTCGCGCCGCCGCTGCAGGCCACCGTTGACGACGAGATCACTACCGGAGTGTAGCTTAGGACCTTGCGCATCTATTGGGCTAGACCTCGTCGAGGTTCGACCACGGAATCGCCGCCGGCAAGCCGTCCAATCACCGCGTGTACTGTGCACCCGAGTTTGAAATCAGTTTAAACGTTAAGCTTCCACGTGTTAGCCTCTGTTTGGTCCAAATTTGATTAAGGCTTTTACACTCGAATAAATTTCAGAAAAATCAGGAAAAATGCTAGGATATTTTCTAAAGTATTTAGCACCCTTTTTCTACCATAATTCAGTATATGCACTTAGGAAGATTTTATAACCAAATTTACTAACTTTATATTCTTTCTACATGAAAATATATTTAAGGAATGTTTATAAGGAGGAATAAAGGGTTAGGTTATACCTTGACATGTTTAGGACTTATTTCCACTGTTGGTCAGCATGGGATTATAGGAAAAATTTGTTAGAAGAATAAATAGTTGGAATTGTTATATTCCTTAGAAAATAACATACTTTCTTATTAGAATTTAATTGTTAATTGTACAATAGAATTGCATGCCATCACTATAATTAAAATATAAAGATTTTTGCCCTAGTTGTCACATGTAGTATTGAGATGGTAGTTTGTACGAGTCTTACCTTGAATATTAAATTAATTAACCTAAATAAATGAACCTATTATTTATGCATTACATATAGACTTATTTACATCCCATGTTCATGGATATATGTTGCACATCATAGGCATACATGTAGCCTTACATAAGTGATTTAATAAAGAATGATGAAACAATAGTAATTATATCTAGTTAAAAATATGCATATACAACATATATGTTTTCCATGCACTCTTGCTTTACTTAAAAGTTATATAGGCATATAGTGCCATATTCATGATATCTAAATCATCTAAAATGAATCCTTAGAACATGTCATATATAAATAATTTTGTTTAAAAAGAAACACTTCTTTAACTATGTCATATATAGACATAAAGGCATATAAATACTTATAGAAGATAAGTTAAGAAATTAATATATAGGAATGTTTTCATATGCATTAGAAGCATGTAACTTCATTTTACCCGTAAAATCATTGTAAGAATAATTGCTACGTAAATTTAGTTTATTTATGTTTGTTTGAACAACGCCATGTTCAATAGTAGAAATAATTATGGATTTAATATAATAGATATGCACGCAATCACCATCAATAAGCCATATACATCTTATCATCTTCACCATGAGGATTTGGTAAATAAATGTCTATGCATGCCATCATGTTAGCTTTATATCAATCCATTTGAGTAACACATGCATGTTCTTCTTTTCAAGAGAGAATAAACAATAAATAACTTGTCTAGGTGAATATGGCCTTAATAAGGCCAGGAGTATTTCTCATAGCAAATAATCACCCTAGAGGAAATGGAACCACATGAACCCTAGTTATTTTATTTCCTATTTATTTATCGATAGAACTCGTTCACGTGTAGTTCCATTCATACGAACTCCGAATACATATTTATTTTCATGAAATGCACTCCATGATCATGCTCTTGGGTTTTTATTCGAAATATTTATATTTATTATTGTAAATTTTATTGGATCTTCTTAGATGGCTTTATTTGGATCTCTCGGTGTTTATTGATCGTGGATCGACGCGCACGTGAGTGAATCGTCAAAGGACCACACCGTGAAAAGATCAGTGCTTGAAGATCGTTGTATGAACTATGTATATAAAGGTGCGAGGCAAGCACACCCCTTTATCATTTTGATCCTATGTTTGCAAGTGCATTTAAATGCTTAATTTGTAGGATTAATTTGTGCATAATTTATATCATTAAAAATGTTTACTTGGGAAATGGTAGATACTACCTATTGATTTTATCCCCTTTGTTAGAATATATCATACTCCCTTGTAACCATAGGTTGGGCTATCGTAATGGTCATATGCTCTAAGCTTCATGATATAGTTAATTACTAATTAAGCTTGCTAAAATGGAAGGCTATATTTTGTATAAATGTAAGTACATGTATAATCATTAAATTTACGGATTATGTTGATGGGAAATCCTTGTTATTGACATATGATGATAATTTAGATGTTGACGGGTTTTGATGTGATAATGTTAAATTGGATTAATGATTGTTTGATAATCATGATTTTGGAGACCCGTCGCATCGCATAAGGACCGGTACATTTGTAACTTGATTTAAGGAAACATCGTGCGACCATGGATGCTGGTATGGGACGGCCATGACTAAGTAATTAGTTGAATGTTGCCTTGCCTTCTAGAAGTAGGGAATGTATGGATATTTTACCCAATCTGGTATTTATTCAGAGGGACCTCCATCACTACGGTTTTGGGCTCAAGGTTTACCAATACAATGAATTGTACCCTTTTAATTCCTGCCTAACTATCCATATTTGAAGGAGGGGATAAATTGTACCTCTGGGATGTTAGTTGGTAGGTACGGAGGGATTGTTTACAATTTAGGGAAGGCAAGGTTAGCAAACGGCTAATGAAAACGTCATGCGTGATACCGATGTGCACACTTCGTGAGTGCACGGTGCTTGCAACACCACAGACGGTCACTCACTGTCCATGGGTACAGCGTACAAACTCTGCAGAGTCATAATCCATTCGAATGGCCGTGCTTGCGGTCTCAAGCTCCTTAATGATAGGTCTTTGTTTAGAGAATGGTTGGGATTAAAATTGATCATAATGGTTATTGATATATGAATTGGTATAGATAATGATTTTGTAGGAACTTGACATGGAAGTCAAGTATGTCACTTTATTTATATGATATTTACTTGTACTTACCTTTATGCAATTTATATTCAAGCAATTCAATTTAGTAATTATTTCAGTAATCAAGTCTAGATTATCATATGCTCATTTATGCAAACTTAACCATATTATGCCTTCTATCATTTGGCCTTGCATATAATTATGATTTTGCTATTTATTCACCCGCATTGCTTGCCTCCGATAACTTGGTTTCAGAAATGACGAGGATCTCGGTGAGGAACGATGCCGTTCTTTCTAGGAGTTCAACTTCCAGTCAATTGCCTGTGGGATGAACACGGGGCACACGCTGGAGATTTGAATTCCTTTATGTTACCGATGTGTTTATTTCTTAAGGTATTTCGTCGGCCGTTGAGCCAATATTTTGTAAATTTTCAAATAAACTTGATAGTTAAATTTTGATATGGTTATGGTTCCACTGTGATTATCGTGTGTACTTGTCATTGATCCTGGGGCAAGTACGGTAAACACGGAGTTTCGGGTGATTTAATTACCCGGAACGTTACAGGTGGTATCAGAGCCATACTGACTGTAGGTTGACCCTAGATAGGCCGGTCGTTAGATTGGATTTGTAAATTGAAGCCATATTTTCAAAATTCTCAAATATATTTAAGGAAAATATAGGGATATTTCTCTATCTTTCCTAAATCTTAGTTTCTCTTCTTATCTATATTTTCATTTGATTTTGAGAAATTATTTACCCCCTCTCATCTCTTTTTTAGCTAAGGAGAAAAAGAAGAAGAATATTGTTATCTTTTCCCCAACCTTGATCCTAAATATTCTTGTATCTCATCTTTCCATCGATTCTATTTCCTCTTCAAGTTAAGAAGAAAAGAAGGAGAAGATTATTGCTACCTTATCTAACTCTTGATTCTAATATTCTTTATTGTAACTTATCATTTCCTTGATCCTAATAACCCTTATTGAGCTTCTCATCTATGATTCTATCTTCTTCCTAATTTCTTTCTTATATGCTATTAAGAGTTAAGCGAGCAGATGTAATGAGAGCATATGGTGTATGTTAGGACTTCTTCTCTAATTCATTTCAAATTCCATAGGAATATAGTTGCACCGGACGTAGAAAGAAATATATTAAGGTAGGACTAAATGGCATTTCAAAAAGTACTATGCCATAGCGACCTATGAACATAATCAATAACAAGAAAAGTTATTTTCAAAAAAATCTCAGAGATTTTCTGTTCAGCTGATTTGCTCGTTCTTTTTGATTTGGTGTTTCTATGTGGTTTCGGATTTCTTTTCTAAAACATGAAGCTAGATACTAAAATAAATAGTTTTACTAATCTTTCTTTAAAATAACAACATACTGACTTTGACCATGGCATATGTTAACTCTAACATCGAGATGTTGCTAATCATATATCCTAATCTATACTTTGACACCCCCCAATTGCATATGTTTGACTAATCAAAGTTATCAAACTTTCTTATCTAATCATTTCTAAGCAGGACATACACCGTGACAAAATCATGCTATCTCCCTTGTTAACTCAATGCTATTATCATTTTATTAAACCTGTGTCGTATTTTACAATCCCTTTTTGGCATTGATCTTACACGTCCAATATTATCCTTGATAAATATATTAGTATCCTATCCATGTGATATTCCCCTCTGTTGATTACTTTAATTTCAAAAGGATACCACATTTTCACATATTTATTCCTTTTTGTATCCTTAGTGTGCCTTACCTCTTTGATTCATGTAGATTTAGTTTAACATATAATTAAAAAAAAAAGAAAAGAAAAAGTGCACATTTATCGTATCATATTCCTTCTTTCGAAAATAATTTCGTTTTCTCTTTTCATTTTATACGAGATCATTAAAAACTTGATTTCCATTATTTTAATTCTAGATGGAAATTTTCCTAATGCCATTTGTACCTTGCATCACGTTTTGTATAGCGTGATTATTGTATTCAATCAACCCTCATCGAAATTTACTAGTATGAAGAATTTTCGTCTATTTCTTGCCAAACCCCGTTTTACTATTCCTTGATAAATCAATAATCATATTTCATTATTCAAAAGAAGGATAAAATTAATTTCTATAATCATGATGTCTTGTTTTCAAACTCTTCGACTTTTATCATGGTTGCTCTTTTGCACCTCTCCACCATATGAAATTTCCATGAATTATCTTTTGTTCCAAGTCAGTCAATTTCTCTTTTACTCATAAAATATTTGTGCATTCCATCCATTTTAAAAACTTGAATATCCTTCACTTTCATATAAATACCCATGATCATATTGTTTCGCATTCACGAAAGTTTTTCCACTAATCGAATCATCTTTCCATATGAATCATATTAACCATGATCTTTTATTTAATCATCGTTGTTGAATTATGTGACCTATCATCTATGAGAACATTTCCTCACTTGACTACCCATCAATTTTATAATCCTTGATCCATGAGGAAAAATCTCAAGAATTTAATTCTTATCTATCCTACTAACTATCGATTTTCTAGTAGCAATATGCTTAAAATTTGAAAATCATGCCTACTTTAAGATCTTAGTTTTGCTAACTAATGATCATTTGTAAGGTAGGTCTAATTGCTACTCTAAGCCTCCTTGCTTTATTTTGAATAAACATATCCTATAGCTACCTTCTATTAAAAAGAAAAGGGATATGAGAATATCGTATCGCCTCATTCTTTAATTTTTCTATCTCGTTTACCATTTATTGAGATTGAAGCTATGACCATTTTCGAATACCTTCCCTAAAGCATTTGATGTCGTTTTTCATATGCTTACCCGTTTTGTGCCTAGCTGATTTACCTTGCAATGCTATTCATTTATGTTAACAATTCGATATCCATTAATGTCCTTGAATTGAAAGCAAAATTTTCTCGACCTATCCAACCAAAAAGGTCACTTGATCCATGTTGATGTAGTCTCTAGAATCAACCCTGAATTTTTACATGATCCGATGAAAACCTTAACTTTCATGGTCCACAAAACATAGAAATCTATTGTTCTATGTTAACTTGATTTTGAAAAATTTCTTGATCTTGTATATTCTAAGGTAACCATCTTGAAAACCTTGGAATAATTCCCTATGTTATTCATGAATAAACCTTGTTGTCATGAATTATTCACTATCCTTACTTGAATGTCAAGTTACTTTACCATTCATTGCTAAATCATTGATCACATTTTAGTAATTGTTGTAATCGCATCATTAGGCATGTTCATGTTGACATGTACCAACTTGACCTCAACTTTAAACCTTTCATCACGGCATTAAGTCCCTATTGACTCAATCTCTAAAATCAATTTTGATTTAATCCTAAGATACTTATCTTGTAGACCTTGGAATTGGCTTCTAAACCATCCTTGATGTTTTCACTCGGTAACCTTGTTTGCATGGATTGGTTGCCGTTTCCTTGAATGTCAAATGTTATAGTCATTCTCATTCCTTAACTTTCCTAACATTCAAATTAAATCATGACCAATCCTATTGATTTTACTTTATCCCTGCAAACTCACTCGTTTATTCGATATCGAATTCCATAGGATCACTAGCTCCTCATTATATCATGACTTCCCTTTTTCCTCGATGGATTAATTCATTAAAACCTTTCCTACGATTTGAAAACCTCATGTTTCCCTAAACATAAGGAATTTTCCTTTATTTATTGGGACTCGTGGCATTCAAGATTGTTCCATAACCAATCGTCTTGGTTTTGTTTCCCCCTTTATAAATTCATTTGCTTACATGATTCTAAAACTTCATTGGATTGCTAGCCTTCCATTCTTGACTCCATTCCTCAATAGATTATTTCGTCAAAACTTTCTTGTGATTTTGAAAATATCATAGTATCTTTGGTATAAGCATCCACTTAAATATTCCTCTTACTCCCGAACCTATTTCTGAAAGCCTTTATGCATTATGATGAATAAAATAAAATTTTCTTTGATCATATAGGTGCTTGCTAAAAGTTAAAATTAGAAAGAAATGTAATGCTAACATTCGTAATGAGTTAACACAAATGACCAGGGACATTAATAAGAGATTCGGAGTTTTCATCTAACATCGCCGTAGAAGATCAAGCATTTTCTCAAGATAAAGGAAGGGACTCCGTGAAGATACCTCCAGGACAAGAAAGTAGCAACTACATCAAAGAGGAAGCAAGGAGAATATAAGAAGATGACTCATTCTTACAACAATCTCGAAGATAAAGGAACTAACTTTATGTATTGAGCATAGCATGTAAAATGTTTTATCAATGATAGGTTAAAATTTATTTAAGGGGGGTAGGACGTAAGATATATCTAATTCTACTAATATTTTGATCATACGAGTACTAACCTCCTTTATGAGCCGAAGAAAATCTTTTGCAATCTTTACTAACAAATGTTAACAAAACCCCGAAGATTTCTTTTAAAGGATTCCTCTTCCTCAAGATACCAATGTTCATCAAGCATGAGGGACATATACACTACATGGGAGAACAACCTGAAGAAATCTACCATATCGAAGAATATATGAAGATTGTTCCCTACGTGTGGTATGCCGAAGACGAAGAACTAATAATGTCATGACAATTAATCTCAAAACCGTCCTCCACTAACTACAACGGAATAGGGATACGGCATATGAAGAATTTTCAAGGAAATGACCATGTCAAAGAAGAAAACAAAACAAGAGCGCGAAGATCATCCTCACATATGATGTATTGAAGATCGAAGAACATTTCGACACCTTGGAACTAACCTTCGTGAACATCCACACTAACACTTTGCGGAATCTCGAGGACGAGATTCTTTTAAGGGGGGTAGACTGTAACATCCCGGCCCTCTAGGCCGTCGTTTTTAAGAAATCTAATCATTCATTAACATAAGTTACGAAAATTTAAAATGACGTAGACGGCAAATTCATTAATTAAAATAATAACTCGATCCATTTTGGTGTTAATAAATATTTTGTTGTGATTTCGATTTGAGTTGTTCTTATTCGAGGTTTCAAATATTTGGAGTTGATTTTCATATTTGAATAATTGAATTATTTCTGGAATTTTGGACTCATGCATATAATGCATTTCATGTTGCACAGAATTTTGTTTGAAATTTTCTAGGGAAATTGGCTTAGACAAAAATTCCCCAAAATTCACCATAGGTCGCAATCACGGAAACTTAATTTCTGTGAATTTTTCAGAATTTTTAGAGCACGTTTGCTTTGGGAGAAAAATAGTAGAAGCTTTCTGCCGTTGTAGAAATAGAAAAAAAATCTTTAATTTGTCATGGGCTTCATCCCGAGCTCGGCCCATTTAGAAAATAAAAGAAAAGAGAAAAGGGAAAGAGACTTACCTGTTCGGCCCACTCGTCACCGTCTCGGCCCAGGCCAACCCAGCTCGGCCTGTCGCGAACCGCCACCGTCCCCATCGTCGTCTTCATCGCGTCAACGCTGACGGCGCCGCCCGGCCACCGCCGCTTCGCCACGCAAGCCGCCGTCCTGTGCCGCCGCTGTAGAAGTACCACGCGGTCCTCTCGTCGCCCCTCGACCTCTCCTGCACCACCTCGCGCCTTCCGGAGGCCTCCTCCCTTTTCCCCTCTTTCTCTCTGACAGTGGAGGTCGCATGGCAGCCACCCGCCGTTACCGCCTCTTCGTTCTATAAAAACCCTAAGCTATCCCTCAAATGGCTTCCTCTTGCCATCCTGATCCTCTAGAGCTTAACAATAACTGTATCCATCCATCAGAGCCCGAGAATTTCCATTTTTCCCCAATTCGGCCGCCGCCGCCATTGCTGGCAATTGAAGCTTCTCCGGTGAGGATTTCATCAAATTCTTGTTCTTTTAGCACCCTTAGGCGATACTTATCCTCTTCCCCTTGCTCTTGTTCCAAGATTTTGGGTGGAGGCATCTCGTCGTCATTGCCTCCCCTGTTTCGCCGCCGCCGTCCGACGAGCCGCCATCTCAGGCTATCCCCACTCTCGCCGACCACTTGGTGAGCACTCATGAGTCCCGTAGATGTTCTAGCATAGCAAGAACTTGTGCTTTTGTTTTACGTTTAAGCATCGCGACTTCGTTTCACTGCCGCGCCGCCTAGGTCGTCGTCGCGCCGCCGCTGCAGGCCACCGTTGACGACGAGATCACTACCGGAGTGTAGCTTAGGACCTTGCGCATCTATTGGGCTAGACCTCGTCGAGGTTCGACCACGGAATCGCCGCCGGCAAGCCGTCCAATCACCGCGTGTACTGTGCACCCGAGTTTGAAATCAGTTTAAACGTTAAGCTTCCACGTGTTAGCCTCTGTTTGGTCCAAATTTGATTAAGGCTTTTACACTCGAATAAATTTCAGAAAAATCAGGAAAAATGCTAGGATATTTTCTAAAGTATTTAGCACCCTTTTTCTACCATAATTCAGTATATGCACTTAGGAAGATTTTATAACCAAATTTACTAACTTTATATTCTTTCTACATGAAAATATATTTAAGGAATGTTTATAAGGAGGAATAAAGGGTTAGGTTATACCTTGACATGTTTAGGACTTATTCCACTGTTGGTCAGCATGGGATTATAGGAAAAATTTGTTAGAAGAATAAATAGTTGGAATTGTTATATTCCTTAGAAAATAACATACTTTCTTATTAGAATTTAATTGTTAATTGTACAATAGAATTGCATGCCATCACTATAATTAAAATATAAAGATTTTTGCCCTAGTTGTCACATGTAGTATTGAGATGGTAGTTTGTACGAGTCTTACCTTGAATATTAAATTAATTAACCTAAATAAATGAACCTATTATTTATGCATTACATATAGACTTATTTACATCCCATGTTCATGGATATATGTTGCACATCATAGGCATACATGTAGCCTTACATAAGTGATTTAATAAAGAATGATGAAACAATAGTAATTATATCTAGTTAAAAATATGCATATACAACATATATGTTTTCCATGCACTCTTGCTTTACTTAAAAGTTATATAGGCATATAGTGCCATATTCATGATATCTAAATCATCTAAAATGAATCCTTAGAACATGTCATATATAAATAATTTTGTTTAAAAAGAAACACTTCTTTAACTATGTCATATATAGACATAAAGGCATATAAATACTTATAGAAGATAAGTTAAGAAATTAATATATAGGAATGTTTTCATATGCATTAGAAGCATGTAACTTCATTTTACCCGTAAAATCATTGTAAGAATAATTGCTACGTAAATTTAGTTTATTTATGTTTGTTTGAACAACGCCATGTTCAATAGTAGAAATAATTATGGATTTAATATAATAGATATGCACGCAATCACCATCAATAAGCCATATACATCTTATCATCTTCACCATGAGGATTTGGTAAATAAATGTCTATGCATGCCATCATGTTAGCTTTATATCAATCCATTTGAGTAACACATGCATGTTCTTCTTTTCAAGAGAGAATAAACAATAAATAACTTGTCTAGGTGAATATGGCCTTAATAAGGCCAGGAGTATTTCTCATAGCAAATAATCACCCTAGAGGAAATGGAACCACATGAACCCTAGTTATTTTATTTCCTATTTATTTATCGATAGAACTCGTTCACGTGTAGTTCCATTCATACGAACTCCGAATACATATTTATTTTCATGAAATGCACTCCATGATCATGCTCTTGGGTTTTTATTCGAAATATTTATATTTATTATTGTAAATTTTATTGGATCTTCTTAGATGGCTTTATTTGGATCTCTCGGTGTTTATTGATCGTGGATCGACGCGCACGTGAGTGAATCGTCAAAGGACCACACCGTGAAAAGATCAGTGCTTGAAGATCGTTGTATGAACTATGTATATAAAGGTGCGAGGCAAGCACACCCCTTTATCATTTTGATCCTATGTTTGCAAGTGCATTTAAATGCTTAATTTGTAGGATTAATTTGTGCATAATTTATATCATTAAAAATGTTTACTTGGGAAATGGTAGATACTACCTATTGATTTTATCCCCTTTGTTAGAATATATCATACTCCCTTGTAACCATAGGTTGGGCTATCGTAATGGTCATATGCTCTAAGCTTCATGATATAGTTAATTACTAATTAAGCTTGCTAAAATGGAAGGCTATATTTTGTATAAATGTAAGTACATGTATAATCATTAAATTTACGGATTATGTTGATGGGAAATCCTTGTTATTGACATATGATGATAATTTAGATGTTGACGGGTTTTGATGTGATAATGTTAAATTGGATTAATGATTGTTTGATAATCATGATTTTGGAGACCCGTCGCAATGCATAAGGACAGGTACATTTGTAACTTGATTTAAGGAAACATCGTGCGACCATGGATGCTGGTATGGGACGGCCATGACTAAGTAATTAGTTGAATGTTGCCTTGCCTTCTAGAAGTAGGGAATGTATGGATATTTTACCCAATCTGGTATTTATTCAGAGGGACCTCCATCACTACGGTTTTGGGCTCAAGGTTTACCAATACAATGAATTGTACCCTTTTAATTCCTGCCTAACTATCCATATTTGAAGGAGGGGATATATTGTACCTCTGGGATGTTAGTTGGTAGGTACGGAGGGATTGTTTACAATTTAGGGTAGGCAAGGTTAGCAAACGGCTAATGAAAACGTCATGCGTGATACCGATGTGCACACTTCGTGAGTGCACGGTGCTTGCAACACCACAGACGGTCACTCACTGTCCATGGGTACAGCGTACAAACTCTGCAGAGTCATAATCCATTCGAATGGCCGTGCTTGCGGTCTCAAGCTCCTTAATGATAGGTCTTTGTTTAGAGAATGGTTGGGATTAAAATTGATCATAATGGTTATTGATATATGAATTGGTATAGATAATGATTTTGTAGGAACTTGACATGGAAGTCAAGTATGTCACTTTATTTATATGATATTTACTTGTACTTACCTTTATGCAATTTATATTCAAGCAATTCAATTTAGTAATTATTTCAGCAATCAAGTCTAGATTATCATATGCTCATTTATGCAAACTTAACCATATTATGCCTTCTATCATTTGGCCTTGCATATAATTATGATTTTGCTATTATTCACCCGCATTGCTTGCCTCCGATAACTTGGTTTCAGAAATGACGAGGATCTCGGTGAGGAACGATGCCGTTCTTTCTAGGAGTTCAACTTCCAGTCAATTGCCTGTGGGATGAACACGGGGCACACGCTGGAGATTTGAATTCCTTTATGTTACCGATGTGTTTATTTCTTAAGGTATTTCGTCGGCCGTTGAGCCAATATTTTGTAAATTTCAAATAAACTTGATAGTTAAATTTTGATATGGCTATGATTCCACTGTGATTATCGTGTGTACTTGTCATTGATCCTGGGGCAAGTACGGAAAACACGGAGTTTCGGGTGATTTAATTACCCGGGACGTTGCAGGTGGTATCAGAGCCATATTGACTGCAGGTTAGAGCCGGTCGTTAGATTAGATTTGTAAATTGAAGCCATATTTTCAAAATTCTCAAATATATTTAAGGAAAATATAGGGATATTTCTCTATCTTTCCTAAATCTTAGTTTCTCTTCTTATCTATATTTTCATTTGATTTTGAGAAATTATTTACCCCCTCTCATCTCTTTTTTAGCTAAGGAGAAAAAGAAGAAGAATATTGTTATCTTTTCCCCAACCTTGATCCTAAATATTCTTGTATCTCATCTTTCCATCGATTCTATTTCCTCTTCAAGTTAAGAAGAAAAGAAGGAGAAGATTATTGCTACCTTATCTAACTCTTGATTCTAATATTCTTTATTGTACCTTATCATTTCCTTGATCCTAATAACCCTTATTGAGCTTCTCATCTATGATTCTATCTTCTTCCCAATTTCTTTCTTATATGCTATTAAGAGTTAAGCGAGCAGATGTAATGAGAGCATATGGTGTATGTTAGGACTTCTTCTCTAATTCATTTCAAATTCCATAGGAATATAGTTGCACCGGACGTAGAAAGAAATATATTAAGGTAGGACTAAATGGCATTTCAAAAAGTACTATGCCATAGCGACCTATGAACATAATCAATAACAAGAAAAGTTATTTTCAAAAATCTCGGAGATTTTCTGTTCAGCTGATTTGCTCGTTCTTTTTGATTTGGTGTTTCTATGTGGTTTCGGATTTCTTTTCTAAAACATGAAGCTAGATACTAAAATAAATAGTTTTACTAATCTTTCTTTAAAATAACAACATACTGACTTTGACCATGGCATATGTTAACTCTAACATCGAGATGTTGCTAATCATATATCCTAATCTATACTTTGACACCCCCCAATTGCATATGTTTGACTAATCAAAGTTATCAAACTTTCTTATCTAATCATTTCTAAGCAGGACATACACCGTGACAAAATCATGCTATCTCCCTTGTTAACTCAATGCTATTATCATTTTATTAAACCTGTGTCGTATTTTACAATCCCTTTTTGGCATTGATCTTACACGTCCAATATTATCCTTGATAAATATATTAGTATCCTATCCATGTGATATTCCCCTCTGTTGATTACTTTAATTTCAAAAGGATACCACATTTTCACATATTTATTCCTTTTTGTATCCTTAGTGTGCCTTACCTCTTTGATTCATGTAGATTTAGTTTAACATATAATAAAAAAAAAGTGCACATTTATCGTATCATATTCCTTCTTTCGAAAATAATTTCGTTTTCTCTTTTCATTTTATACGAGATCATTAAAAACTTGATTTCCATTATTTTAATTCTAGATGGAAATTTTCCTAATGCCATTTGTACCTTGCATCACGTTTTGTATAGCGTGATTATTGTATTCAATCAACCCTCATCGAAATTTACTAGTATGAAGAATTTTCGTCAATTTCTTGCCAAACCCCGTTTTACTATTCCTTGATAAATCAATAATCATATTTCATTATTCAAAAGAAGGATAAAATTAATTTCTATAATCATGATGTCTTGTTTTCAAACTCTTCGACTTTTATCATGGTTGCTCTTTTGCACCTCTCCACCATATGAAATTTCCATGAATTATCTTTTGTTCCAAGTCAGTCAATTTCTCTTTTACTCATAAAATATTTGTGCATTCCATCCATTTTAAAAACTTGAATATCCTTCACTTTCATATAAATACCCATGATCATATTGTTTCGCATTCACGAAAGTTTTTCCACTAATCGAATCATCTTTCCATATGAATCATATTAACCATGATCTTTTATTTAATCATCGTTGTTGAATTATGTGACCTATCATCTATGAGAACATTTCCTCACTTGACTACCCATCAATTTTATAATCCTTGATCCATGAGGAAAAATCTCAAGAATTTAATTCTTATCTATCCTACTAACTATCGATTTTCTAGTAGCAATATGCTTAAAATTTGAAAATCATGCCTACTTTAAGATCTTAGTTTTGCTAACTAATGATCATTTGTAAGGTAGGTCTAATTGCTACTCTAAGCCTCCTTGCTTTATTTTGAATAAACATATCCTATAGCTACCTTCTATTAAAAAGAAAAGGGATATGAGAATATCGTATCGCCTCATTCTTTAATTTTTCTATCTCGTTTACCATTTATTGAGATTGAAGCTATGACCATTTTCGAATACCTTCCCTAAAGCATTTGATGTCGTTTTTCATATGCTTACCCGTTTTGTGCCTAGCTGATTTACCTTGCAATGCTATTCATTTATGTTAACAATTCGATATCCATTAATGTCCTTGAATTGAAAGCAAAATTTTCTCGACCTATCCAACCAAAAAGGTCACTTGATCCATGTTGATGTAGTCTCTAGAATCAACCCTGAATTTTTACATGATCCGATGAAAACCTTAACTTTCATGGTCCACAAAACATAGAAATCTATTGTTCTATGTTAACTTGATTTTGAAAAATTTCCTGATCTTGTATATTCTAAGGTAACCATCTTGAAAACCTTGGAATAATTCCCTATGTTATTCATGAATAAACCTTGTTGTCATGAATTATTCACTATCCTTACTTGAATGCCAAGTTACTTTACCATTCATTGCTAAATCATTGATCACATTTTAGTAATTGTTGTAATCGCATCATTAGGCATGTTCATGTTGACATGTACCAACTTGACCTCAACTTTAAACCTTTCATCACGGCATTAAGTCCCTATTGACTCAATCTCTAAAATCAATTTTGATTTAATCCTAAGATACTTATCTTGTAGACCTTGGAATTGGCTTCTAAACCATCCTTGATGTTTTCACTCGGTAACCTTGTTCGCATGGATTGGTTGCCGTTTCCTTGAATGTCAAATGTTATAGTCATTCTCATTCCTTAACTTTCCTAACATTCAAATTAAATCATGACCAATCCTATTGATTTTACTTTATCCCTGCAAACTCACTCGTTTATTCGATATCGAATTCCATAGGATCACTAGCTCCTCATTATATCATGACTTCCCTTTTTCCTCGATGGATTAATTCATTAAAACCTTTCCTACGATTTGAAAACCTCATGTTTCCCTAAACATAAGGAATTTTCCTTTATTTATTGGGACTCGTGGCATTCAAGATTGTTCCATAACCAATCGTCTTGGTTTTGTTTCCCCCTTTATAAATTCATTTGCTTACATGATTCTAAAACTTCATTGGATTGCTAGCCTTCCATTCTTGACTCCATTCCTCAATAGATTATTTCGTCAAAACTTTCTTGTGATTTTGAAAATATCATAGTATCTTTGGTATAAGCATCCACTTAAATATTCCTCTTACTCCCGAACCTATTTCTGAAAGCCTTTATGCATTATGATGAATAAAATAAAATTTTCTTTGATCATATAGGTGCTTGCTAAAAGTTAAAATTAGAAAGAAATGTAATGCTAACATTCGTAATGAGTTAACACAAATGACCAGGGACATTAATAAGAGATTCGGAGTTTTCATCTAACATCGCCGTAGAAGATCAAGCATTTTCTCAAGATAAAGGAAGGGACTCCGTGAAGATACCTCCAGGACAAGAAAGTAGCAACTACATCAAAGAGGAAGCAAGGAGAATATAAGAAGATGACTCATTCTTACAACAATCTCGAAGATAAAGGAACTAACTTTATGTATTGAGCATAGCATGTAAAATGTTTTATCAATGATAGGTTAAAATTTATTTAAGGGGGGTAGGACGTAAGATATATCTAATTCTACTAATATTTTGATCATACGAGTACTAACCTCTTTTATGAGTCGAAGAAAATCTTTTGCAATCTTTGCTAACAAATGTTAACAAAACCCCGAAGATTTCTTCTAAAGAATTCCTCTTCCTCAAGATACCAATGTTCATCAAGCATGAGGGACATATACACTACATGGGAGAACAACCTCAAGAAATCTACCATATCGAAGAATACAGGAAGATTGTTCTCTACGTGTGGCATGCCGAAGACGAAGAACTAATAATGTCATGACAATTAATCTCAAAACCATCCTCCACTAACTACAACGGAATAGGGATACGGCATATGAAGAATTTTCAAGGAAGTGACCGTGTCAAAGAGGGAAACAAAACAAGAGCGTGAAGATCATCCTCACATATGACGTATCGAAGATCGAAGAACATTTCGACACCTTGGAACTAACCTTCGTGAACATCCACACGAACACTTTGCGGAATCTCGAGGACGAGATTCTTTTAAGGGGGGTAGACGTTTGGGCATGTAACATCCCGACCCTTAGGCCGTCGTTTTTAAGAAAACTAATCGTTCATTAACATAAGTTACAAAAATTTAAAATGACGTAGACGGCAGATTCATTAAATAAAATAATAACTCGATCCATTTTGGTGTTAATAAATATTTTGTTATGGTTTCAATTTGAGGTGTTCTTATTCGAGGTTGAAATATTTGGAGTTGATTTTCATATTTGAATAATTGAATTATTTCTGGAATTTTGGACTCATGCATATAATGCATTTCATGTTGCACAGAATTTTGTTTGAAATTTTCTAGGGAAATTGGCTTAGACAAAAATTCCCCAAAATTCACCATAGGTCGCAATCACGGAAACTTAATTTCTGTGAATTTTTCAGAATTTTTAGAGCACGTTTGCTTTGGGAGAAAAATAGTAGAAGCTTTCTGCCGTTGTAGAAATAGAAAAAAAATCTTTAATTTGTCATGGGCTTCATCCCGAGCTCGGCCCATTTAGAAAATAAAAGAAAAGAGAAAAGGGAAAGAGACTTACCTGTTCGGCCCACTCGTCACCGTCTCGGCCCAGGCCAACCCAGCTCGGCCTGTCGCGAACCGCCACCGTCCCCATCGTCGTCTTCATCGCGTCAACGCTGACGGCGCCGCCCGGCCACCGCCGCTTCGCCACGCAAGCCGCCGTCCTGTGCCGCCGCTGTAGAAGTACCACGCGGTCCTCTCGTCGCCCCTCGACCTCTCCTGCACCACCTCGCGCCTTCCGGAGGCCTCCTCCCTTTTCCCCTCTTTCTCTCTGACAGTGGAGGTCGCATGGCAGCCACCCGCCGTTACCGCCTCTTCGTTCTATAAAAACCCTAAGCTATCCCTCAAATGGCTTCCTCTTGCCATCCTGATCCTCTAGAGCTTAACAATAACTGTATCCATCCATCAGAGCCCGAGAATTTCCATTTTTCCCCAATTCGGCCGCCGCCGCCATTGCTGGCAATTGAAGCTTCTCCGGTGAGGATTTCATCAAATTCTTGTTCTTTTAGCACCCTTAGGCGATACTTATCCTCTTCCCCTTGCTCTTGTTCCAAGATTTTGGGTGGAGGCATCTCGTCGTCATTGCCTCCCCTGTTTCGCCGCCGCCGTCCGACGAGCCGCCATCTCAGGCTATCCCCACTCTCGCCGACCACTTGGTGAGCACTCATGAGTCCCGTAGATGTTCTAGCATAGCAAGAACTTGTGCTTTTGTTTTACGTTTAAGCATCGCGACTTCGTTTCACTGCCGCGCCGCCTAGGTCGTCGTCGCGCCGCCGCTGCAGGCCACCGTTGACGACGAGATCACTACCGGAGTGTAGCTTAGGACCTTGCGCATCTATTGGGCTAGACCTCGTCGAGGTTCGACCACGGAATCGCCGCCGGCAAGCCGTCCAATCACCGCGTGTACTGTGCACCCGAGTTTGAAATCAGTTTAAACGTTAAGCTTCCACGTGTTAGCCTCTGTTTGGTCCAAATTTGATTAAGGCTTTTACACTCGAATAAATTTCAGAAAAATCAGGAAAAATGCTAGGATATTTTCTAAAGTATTTAGCACCCTTTTTCTACCATAATTCAGTATATGCACTTAGGAAGATTTTATAACCAAATTTACTAACTTTATATTCTTTCTACATGAAAATATATTTAAGGAATGTTTATAAGGAGGAATAAAGGGTTAGGTTATACCTTGACATGTTTAGGACTTATTCCACTGTTGGTCAGCATGGGATTATAGGAAAAATTTGTTAGAAGAATAAATAGTTGGAATTGTTATATTCCTTAGAAAATAACATACTTTCTTATTAGAATTTAATTGTTAATTGTACAATAGAATTGCATGCCATCACTATAATTAAAATATAAAGATTTTTGCCCTAGTTGTCACATGTAGTATTGAGATGGTAGTTTGTACGAGTCTTACCTTGAATATTAAATTAATTAACCTAAATAAATGAACCTATTATTTATGCATTACATATAGACTTATTTACATCCCATGTTCATGGATATATGTTGCACATCATAGGCATACATGTAGCCTTACATAAGTGATTTAATAAAGAATGATGAAACAATAGTAATTATATCTAGTTAAAAATATGCATATACAACATATATGTTTTCCATGCACTCTTGCTTTACTTAAAAGTTATATAGGCATATAGTGCCATATTCATGATATCTAAATCATCTAAAATGAATCCTTAGAACATGTCATATATAAATAATTTTGTTTAAAAAGAAACACTTCTTTAACTATGTCATATATAGACATAAAGGCATATAAATACTTATAGAAGATAAGTTAAGAAATTAATATATAGGAATGTCTTCATATGCATTAGAAGCATGTAACTTCATTTTACCCGTAAAATCATTGTAAGAATAATTGCTACGTAAATTTAGTTTATTTATGTTTGTTTGAACAACGCCATGTTCAATAGTAGAAATAATTATGGATTTAATATAATAGATATGCACGCACTCACCATCAATAAGCCATATACATCTTATCATCTTCACCATGAGGATTTGGTAAATAAATGTCTATGCATGCCATCATGTTAGCTTTATATCAATCCATTTGAGTAACACATGCATGTTCTTCTTTTCAAGAGAGAATAAACAATAAATAACTTGTCTAGGTGAATATGGCCTTAATAAGGCCAGGAGTATATCTCATAGCAAATAATCACCATAGAGGAAATGGAACCACATGAACCCTAGTTATTTCTTATTTATTTATCGATAGAACTCGTTCACGTGTAGTTCCATTCATACGAACTCCGAATACATATTTATTTTCATGAAATGCACTCCATGATCATGCTCTTGGGTTTTTATTCGAAATATTTATATTTATTATTGTAAATTTTATTGGATCTTCTTAGATGGCTTTATTTGGATCTCTCGGTGTTTATTGATCGTGGATCGACGCGCACGTGAGTGAATCGTCAAAGGACCACACCGTGAAAAGATCAGTGCTTGAAGATCGTTGTATGAACTATGTATATAAAGGTGCGAGGCAAGCACACCCCTTTATCATTTTGATCCTATGTTTGCAAGTGCATTTAAATGCTTAATTTGTAGGATTAATTTGTGCATAATTTATATCATTAAAAATGTTTACTTGGGAAATGGTAGATACTACCTATTGATTTTATCCCCTTTGTTAGAATATATCATACTCCCTTGTAACCATAGGTTGGGCTATCGTAATGGTCATATGCTCTAAGCTTCATGATATAGTTAATTACTAATTAAGCTTGCTAAAATGGAAGGCTATATTTTGTATAAATGTAAGTACATGTATAATCATTAAATTTACGGATTATGTTGATGGGAAATCCTTGTTATTGACATATGATGATAATTTAGATGTTGACGGGTTTTGATGTGATAATGTTAAATTGGATTAATGATTGTTTGATAATCATGATTTTGGAGACCCGTCGCAATGCATAAGGACAGGTACATTTGTAACTTGATTTAAGGAAACATCGTGCGACCATGGATGCTGGTATGGGACGGCCATGACTAAGTAATTAGTTGAATGTTGCCTTGCCTTCTAGAAGTAGGGAATGTATGGATATTTTACCCAATCTGGTATTTATTCAGAGGGACCTCCATCACTACGGTTTTGGGCTCAAGGTTTACCAATACAATGAATTGTACCCTTTTAATTCCTGCCTAACTATCCATATTTGAAGGAGGGGATATATTGTACCTCTGGGATGTTAGTTGGTAGGTACGGAGGGATTGTTTACAATTTAGGGTAGGCAAGGTTAGCAAACGGCTAATGAAAACGTCATGCGTGATACCGATGTGCACACTTCGTGAGTGCACGGTGCTTGCAACACCACAGACGGTCACTCACTGTCCATGGGTACAGCGTACAAACTCTGCAGAGTCATAATCCATTCGAATGGCCGTGCTTGCGGTCTCAAGCTCCTTAATGATAGGTCTTTGTTTAGAGAATGGTTGGGATTAAAATTGATCATAATGGTTATTGATATATGAATTGGTATAGATAATGATTTTGTAGGAACTTGACATGGAAGTCAAGTATGTCACTTTATTTATATGATATTTACTTGTACTTACCTTTATGCAATTTATATTCAAGCAATTCAATTTAGTAATTATTTCAGTAATCAAGTCTAGATTATCATATGCTCATTTATGCAAACTTAACCATATTATGCCTTCTATCATTTGGCCTTGCATATAATTATGATTTTGCTATTATTCACCCGCATTGCTTGCCTCCGATAACTTGGTTTCAGAGATGACGAGGATCTCGGTGAGGAACGATGCCGTTCTTTCTAGGAGTTCAACTTCCAGTCAATTGCCTGTGGGATGAACACGGGGCACACGCTGGAGATTTGAATTCCTTTATGTTACCGATGTGTTTATTTCTTAAGGTATTTCGTCGGCCGTTGAGCCAATATTTTGTAAATTTCAAATAAACTTGATAGTTAAATTTTGATATGGCTATGATTCCACTGTGATTATCGTGTGTACTTGTCATTGATCCTGGGGCAAGTACGGAAAACACGGAGTTTCGGGTGATTTAATTACCCGGGACGTTGCAGGTGGTATCAGAGCCATATTGACTGCAGGTTGACCCTAGATAGGCCGGTCGTTAGATTAGATTTGTAAATTGAAGCCATATTTTCAAAATTCTCAAATATATTTAAGGAAAATATAGGGATATTTCTCTATCTTTCCTAAATCTTAGTTTCTCTTCTTATCTATATTTTCATTTGATTTTGAGAAATTATTTACCCCCTCTCATCTCTTTTTTAGCTAAGGAGAAAAAGAAGAAGAATATTGTTATCTTTTCCCCAACCTTGATCCTAAATATTCTTGTATCTCATCTTTCCATCGATTCTATTTCCTCTTCAAGTTAAGAAGAAAAGAAGGAGAAGATTATTGCTACCTTATCTAACTCTTGATTCTAATATTCTTTATTGTAAATTATCATTTCCTTGATCCTAATAACCCTTATTGAGCTTCTCATCTATGATTCTATCTTCTTCCCAATTTCTTTCTTATATGCTATTAAGAGTTAAGCGAGCAGATGTAATGAGAGCATATGGTGTATGTTAGGACTTCTTCTCTAATTCATTTCAAATTCCATAGGAATATAGTTGCACCGGACGTAGAAAGAAATATATTAAGGTAGGACTAAATGGCATTTCAAAAAGTACTATGCCATAGCGACCTATGAACATAATCAATAACAAGAAAAGTTATTTTCAAAAATCTCGGAGATTTTCTGTTCAGCTGATTTGCTCGTTCTTTTTGATTTGGTGTTTCTATGTGGTTTCGGATTTCTTTTCTAAAACATGAAGCTAGATACTAAAATAAATAGTTTTACTAATCTTTCTTTAAAATAACAACATACTGACTTTGACCATGGCATATGTTAACTCTAACATCGAGATGTTGCTAATCATATATCCTAATCTATACTTTGACACCCCCCAATTGCATATGTTTGACTAATCAAAGTTATCAAACTTTCTTATCTAATCATTTCTAAGCAGGACATACACCGTGACAAAATCATGCTATCTCCCTTGTTAACTCAATGCTATTATCATTTTATTAAACCTGTGTCGTATTTTACAATCCCTTTTTGGCATTGATCTTACACGTCCAATATTATCCTTGATAAATATATTAGTATCCTATCCATGTGATATTCCCCTCTGTTGATTACTTTAATTTCAAAAGGATACCACATTTTCACATATTTATTCCTTTTTGTATCCTTAGTGTGCCTTACCTCTTTGATTCATGTAGATTTAGTTTAACATATAATAATAAAAAAAAAGTGCACATTTATCGTATCATATTCCTTCTTTCGAAAATAATTTCGTTTTCTCTTTTCATTTTATACGAGATCATTAAAAACTTGATTTCCATTATTTTAATTCTAGATGGAAATTTTCCTAATGCCATTTGTACCTTGCATCACGTTTTGTATAGCGTGATTATTGTATTCAATCAACCCTCATCGAAATTTACTAGTATGAAGAATTTTCGTCAATTTCTTGCCAAACCCCGTTTTACTATTCCTTGATAAATCAATAATCATATTTCATTATTCAAAAGAAGGATAAAATTAATTTCTATAATCATGATGTCTTGTTTTCAAACTCTTCGACTTTTATCATGGTTGCTCTTTTGCACCTCTCCACCATATGAAATTTCCATGAATTATCTTTTGTTCCAAGTCAGTCAATTTCTCTTTTACTCATAAAATATTTGTGCATTCCATCCATTTTAAAAACTTGAATATCCTTCACTTTCATATAAATACCCATGATCATATTGTTTCGCATTCACGAAAGTTTTTCCACTAATCGAATCATCTTTCCATATGAATCATATTAACCATGATCTTTTATTTAATCATCGTTGTTGAATTATGTGACCTATCATCTATGAGAACATTTCCTCACTTGACTACCCATCAATTTTATAATCCTTGATCCATGAGGAAAAATCTCAAGAATTTAATTCTTATCTATCCTACTAACTATCGATTTTCTAGTAGCAATATGCTTAAAATTTGAAAATCATGCCTACTTTAAGATCTTAGTTTTGCTAACTAATGATCATTTGTAAGGTAGGTCTAATTGCTACTCTAAGCCTCCTTGCTTTATTTTGAATAAACATATCCTATAGCTACCTTCTATTAAAAAGAAAAGGGATATGAGAATATCGTATCGCCTCATTCTTTAATTTTTCTATCTCGTTTACCATTTATTGAGATTGAAGCTATGACCATTTTCGAATACCTTCCCTAAAGCATTTGATGTCGTTTTTCATATGCTTACCCGTTTTGTGCCTAGCTGATTTACCTTGCAATGCTATTCATTTATGTTAACAATTCGATATCCATTAATGTCCTTGAATTGAAAGCAAAATTTTCTCGACCTATCCAACCAAAAAGGTCACTTGATCCATGTTGATGTAGTCTCTAGAATCAACCCTGAATTTTTACATGATCCGATGAAAACCTTAACTTTCATGGTCCACAAAACATAGAAATCTATTGTTCTATGTTAACTTGATTTTGAAAAATTTCCTGATCTTGTATATTCTAAGGTAACCATCTTGAAAACCTTGGAATAATTCCCTATGTTATTCATGAATAAACCTTGTTGTCATGAATTATTCACTATCCTTACTTGAATGCCAAGTTACTTTACCATTCATTGCTAAATCATTGATCACATTTTAGTAATTGTTGTAATCGCATCATTAGGCATGTTCATGTTGACATGTACCAACTTGACCTCAACTTTAAACCTTTCATCACGGCATTAAGTCCCTATTGACTCAATCTCTAAAATCAATTTTGATTTAATCCTAAGATACTTATCTTGTAGACCTTGGAATTGGCTTCTAAACCATCCTTGATGTTTTCACTCGGTAACCTTGTTCGCATGGATTGGTTGCCGTTTCCTTGAATGTCAAATGTTATAGTCATTCTCATTCCTTAACTTTCCTAACATTCAAATTAAATCATGACCAATCCTATTGATTTTACTTTATCCCTGCAAACTCACTCGTTTATTCGATATCGAATTCCATAGGATCACTAGCTCCTCATTATATCATGACTTCCCTTTTTCCTCGATGGATTAATTCATTAAAACCTTTCCTACGATTTGAAAACCTCATGTTTCCCTAAACATAAGGAATTTTCCTTTATTTATTGGGACTCGTGGCATTCAAGATTGTTCCATAACCAATCGTCTTGGTTTTGTTTCCCCCTTTATAAATTCATTTGCTTACATGATTCTAAAACTTCATTGGATTGCTAGCCTTCCATTCTTGACTCCATTCCTCAATAGATTATTTCGTCAAAACTTTCTTGTGATTTTGAAAATATCATAGTATCTTTGGTATAAGCATCCACTTAAATATTCCTCTTACTCCCGAACCTATTTCTGAAAGCCTTTATGCATTATGATGAATAAAATAAAATTTTCTTTGATCATATAGGTGCTTGCTAAAAGTTAAAATTAGAAAGAAATGTAATGCTAACATTCGTAATGAGTTAACACAAATGACCAGGGACATTAATAAGAGATTCGGAGTTTTCATCTAACATCGCCGTAGAAGATCAAGCATTTTCTCAAGATAAAGGAAGGGACTCCGTGAAGATACCTCCAGGACAAGAAAGTAGCAACTACATCAAAGAGGAAGCAAGGAGAATATAAGAAGATGACTCATTCTTACAACAATCTCGAAGATAAAGGAACTAACTTTATGTATTGAGCATAGCATGTAAAATGTTTTATCAATGATAGGTTAAAATTTATTTAAGGGGGGTAGGACGTAAGATATATCTAATTCTACTAATATTTTGATCATACGAGTACTAACCTCTTTTATGAGTCGAAGAAAATCTTTTGCAATCTTTGCTAACAAATGTTAACAAAACCCCGAAGATTTCTTCTAAAGAATTCCTCTTCCTCAAGATACCAATGTTCATCAAGCATGAGGGACATATACACTACATGGGAGAACAACCTCAAGAAATCTACCATATCGAAGAATACATGAAGATTGTTCTCTACGTGTGGCATGCCGAAGACGAAGAACTAATAATGTCATGACAATTAATCTCAAAACCATCCTCCACTAACTACAACGGAATAGGGATACGGCATATGAAGAATTTTCAAGGAAGTGACCATGTCAAAGAGGAAAACAAAACAAGAGCGCGAAGATCATCCTCACATATGACGTATCGAAGATCGAAGAACATTTCGACACCTTGGAACTAACCTTCGTGAACATCCACACTAACACTTCGCGGAATCTCGAGGACGAGATTCTTTTTAAGGGGGGTAGACTGTAACATCCCGGCCCCTAGGCCGTCGTTTTTAAGAAAACTAATCGTTCATTAACATAAGTTACAAAAATTTAAAATGACGTAGACGGCAGATTCATTAAATAAAATAATAACTCGATCCATTTTGGTGTTAATAAATATTTTGTTATGGTTTCAATTTGAGGTGTTCTTATTCGAGGTTGAAATATTTGGAGTTGATTTTCATATTTGAATAATTGAATTATTTCTGGAATTTTGGACTCATGCATATAATGCATTTCATGTTGCACAGAATTTTGTTTGAAATTTTCTAGGGAAATTGGCTTAGACAAAAATTCCCCAAAATTCACCATAGGTCGCAATCACGGAAACTTAATTTCTGTGAATTTTTCAGAATTTTTAGAGCACGTTTGCTTTGGGAGAAAAATAGTAGAAGCTTTCTGCCGTTGTAGAAATAAAAAAAAATCTTTAATTTGTCATGGGCTTCATCCCGAGCTCGGCCCATTTAGAAAATAAAAGAAAAGAGAAAAGGGAAAGAGACTTACCTGTTCGGCCCACTCGTCACCGTCTCGGCCCAGGCCAACCCAGCTCGGCCTGTCGCGAACCGCCACCGTCCCCATCGTCGTCTTCATCGCGTCAACGCTGACGGCGCCGCCCGGCCACCGCCGCTTCGCCACGCAAGCCGCCGTCCTGTGCCGCCGCTGTAGAAGTACCACGCGGTCCTCTCGTCGCCCCTCGACCTCTCCTGCACCACCTCGCGCCTTCCGGAGGCCTCCTCCCTTTTCCCCTCTTTCTCTCTGACAGTGGAGGTCGCATGGCAGCCACCCGCCGTTACCGCCTCTTCGTTCTATAAAAACCCTAAGCTATCCCTCAAATGGCTTCCTCTTGCCATCCTGATCCTCTAGAGCTTAACAATAACTGTATCCATCCATCAGAGCCCGAGAATTTCCATTTTTCCCCAATTCGGCCGCCGCCGCCATTGCTGGCAATTGAAGCTTCTCCGGTGAGGATTTCATCAAATTCTTGTTCTTTTAGCACCCTTAGGCGATACTTATCCTCTTCCCCTTGCTCTTGTTCCAAGATTTTGGGTGGAGGCATCTCGTCGTCATTGCCTCCCCTGTTTCGCCGCCGCCGTCCGACGAGCCGCCATCTCAGGCTATCCCCACTCTCGCCGACCACTTGGTGAGCACTCATGAGTCCCGTAGATGTTCTAGCATAGCAAGAACTTGTGCTTTTGTTTTACGTTTAAGCATCGCGACTTCGTTTCACTGCCGCGCCGCCTAGGTCGTCGTCGCGCCGCCGCTGCAGGCCACCGTTGACGACGAGATCACTACCGGAGTGTAGCTTAGGACCTTGCGCATCTATTGGGCTAGACCTCGTCGAGGTTCGACCACGGAATCGCCGCCGGCAAGCCGTCCAATCACCGCGTGTACTGTGCACCCGAGTTTGAAATCAGTTTAAACGTTAAGCTTCCACGTGTTAGCCTCTGTTTGGTCCAAATTTGATTAAGGCTTTTACACTCGAATAAATTTCAGAAAAATCAGGAAAAATGCTAGGATATTTTCTAAAGTATTTAGCACCCTTTTTCTACCATAATTCAGTATATGCACTTAGGAAGATTTTATAACCAAATTTACTAACTTTATATTCTTTCTACATGAAAATATATTTAAGGAATGTTTATAAGGAGGAATAAAGGGTTAGGTTATACCTTGACATGTTTAGGACTTATTCCACTGTTGGTCAGCATGGGATTATAGGAAAAATTTGTTAGAAGAATAAATAGTTGGAATTGTTATATTCCTTAGAAAATAACATACTTTCTTATTAGAATTTAATTGTTAATTGTACAATAGAATTGCATGCCATCACTATAATTAAAATATAAAGATTTTTGCCCTAGTTGTCACATGTAGTATTGAGATGGTAGTTTGTACGAGTCTTACCTTGAATATTAAATTAATTAACCTAAATAAATGAACCTATTATTTATGCATTACATATAGACTTATTTACATCCCATGTTCATGGATATATGTTGCACATCATAGGCATACATGTAGCCTTACATAAGTGATTTAATAAAGAATGATGAAACAATAGTAATTATATCTAGTTAAAAATATGCATATACAACATATATGTTTTCCATGCACTCTTGCTTTACTTAAAAGTTATATAGGCATATAGTGCCATATTCATGATATCTAAATCATCTAAAATGAATCCTTAGAACATGTCATATATAAATAATTTTGTTTAAAAAGAAACACTTCTTTAACTATGTCATATATAGACATAAAGGCATATAAATACTTATAGAAGATAAGTTAAGAAATTAATATATAGGAATGTTTTCATATGCATTAGAAGCATGTAACTTCATTTTACCCGTAAAATCATTGTAAGAATAATTGCTACGTAAATTTAGTTTATTTATGTTTGTTTGAACAACGCCATGTTCAATAGTAGAAATAATTATGGATTTAATATAATAGATATGCACGCAATCACCATCAATAAGCCATATACATCTTATCATCTTCACCATGAGGATTTGGTAAATAAATGTCTATGCATGCCATCATGTTAGCTTTATATCAATCCATTTGAGTAACACATGCATGTTCTTCTTTTCAAGAGAGAATAAACAATAAATAACTTGTCTAGGTGAATATGGCCT
Source organism: Eragrostis nindensis (assembly GCA_012490785.1). Classification (NCBI taxonomy): domain Eukaryota; kingdom Viridiplantae; phylum Streptophyta; class Magnoliopsida; order Poales; family Poaceae; genus Eragrostis; species Eragrostis nindensis. Next base: position 564,531 of record JAAXCT010000120.1, on the reverse strand, counting down.
TAATAAGGCCAGGAGTATTTCTCATAGCAAATAATCACCCTAGAGGAAATGGAACCACATGAACCCTAGTTATTTTATTTCCTATTTATTTATCGATAGAACTCGTTCACGTGTAGTTCCATTCATACGAACTCCGAATACATATTTATTTTCATGAAATGCACTCCATGATCATGCTCTTGGGTTTTTATTCGAAATATTTATATTTATTATTGTAAATTTTATTGGATCTTCTTAGATGGCTTTATTTGGATCTCTCGGTGTTTATTGATCGTGGATCGACGCGCACGTGAGTGAATCGTCAAAGGACCACACCGTGAAAAGATCAGTGCTTGAAGATCGTTGTATGAACTATGTATATAAAGGTGCGAGGCAAGCACACCCCTTTATCATTTTGATCCTATGTTTGCAAGTGCATTTAAATGCTTAATTTGTAGGATTAATTTGTGCATAATTTATATCATTAAAAATGTTTACTTGGGAAATGGTAGATACTACCTATTGATTTTATCCCCTTTGTTAGAATATATCATACTCCCTTGTAACCATAGGTTGGGCTATCGTAATGGTCATATGCTCTAAGCTTCATGATATAGTTAATTACTAATTAAGCTTGCTAAAATGGAAGGCTATATTTTGTATAAATGTAAGTACATGTATAATCATTAAATTTACGGATTATGTTGATGGGAAATCCTTGTTATTGACATATGATGATAATTTAGATGTTGACGGGTTTTGATGTGATAATGTTAAATTGGATTAATGATTGTTTGATAATCATGATTTTGGAGACCCGTCGCATCGCATAAGGACCGGTACATTTGTAACTTGATTTAAGGAAACATCGTGCGGCCATGGATGCTGGTATGGGACGGCCATGACTAAGTAATTAGTTGAATGTTACCTTGCCTTCTAGAAGTAGGGAATGTATGGATATTTTACCCAATCTGGTATTTATTCAGAGGGACCTCCATCACTACGGTTTTGGGCTCAAGGTTTACCAATACAATGAATTGTACCCTTTTAATTCCTGCCTAACTATCCATATTTGAAGGAGGGGATAAATTGTACCTCTGGGATGTTAGTTGGTAGGTACGGAGGGATTGTTTACAATTTAGGGAAGGCAAGGTTAGCAAACGGCTAATGAAAACGTCATGCGTGATACCGATGTGCACACTTCGTGAGTGCACGGTGCTTGCAACACCACAGACGGTCACTCACTGTCCATGGGTACAGCGTACAAACTCTGCAGAGTCATAATCCATTCGAATGGCCGTGCTTGCGGTCTCAAGCTCCTTAATGATAGGTCTTTGTTTAGAGAATGGTTGGGATTAAAATTGATCATAATGGTTATTGATATATGAATTGGTATAGATAATGATTTTGTAGGAACTTGACATGGAAGTCAAGTATGTCACTTTATTTATATGATATTTACTTGTACTTACCTTTATGCAATTTATATTCAAGCAATTCAATTTAGTAATTATTTCAGTAATCAAGTCTAGATTATCATATGCTCATTTATGCAAACTTAACCATATTATGCCTTCTTTCATTTGGCCTTGCATATAATTATGATTTTGCTATTATTCACCCGCATTGCTTGCCTCCGATAACTTGGTTTCAGAAATGACGAGGATCTCGGTGAGGAACGATGCCGTTCTTTCTAGGAGTTCAACTTCCAGTCAATTGCCTGTGGGATGAACACGGGGCACACGCTGGAGATTTGAATTCCTTTATGTTACCGATGTGTTTATTTCTTAAGGTATTTCGTCGGCCGTTGAGCCAATATTTTGTAAATTTCAAATAAACTTGATAGTTAAATTTTGATATGGCTATGATTCCACCGTGATTATCGTGTGTACTTGTCATTGATCCTGGGGCAAGTACGGAAAACACGGAGTTTCGGGTGATTTAATTACCCGGGACGTTGCACGAACACTCCGAGAAGTTGAACGATGACAAACTATAAACACAAATTTGCAGAAGGGGCACGCCTTGGAAGCTTCATGGTAATCGCGGAATCGGAGTCGCTTCCCTCAGCCATTAGTCTCACAGCAGAAACAGGTAACGGCGCCACACTGTTCCTCATGTCGCCTTGCAACGGCGCCGTACTACTCGGTACTCGTTATGGCACCAGGTCGATCCACTCATGTCGCCTTGCAAAAGTTGCGTGCCGCCGCTCCGTCCGCCTTTTATACCTTCTCAAACAGACACCCTGCTCAGTCACGCGTGATCGCGGATCGGCTACGAAGAGTGACGACATCCTAGAAAGGAAGGCCACCATGCTATTTTCTCTAGCAGAATAAAAGCCAATAATAGCCCTAAGAAATCAAGGATTGAAATTGGACTACTACCTTAGACCATCAGTAAGCCCATTGTAAAAACTCTCGGTTCATGCGAGCAGTTACACAGGTAGGTACAGGCTGTACAACCACCCTTGTGGTTTACTGAAAGGACGTGAGACGTGTTCTGAGCACGGAGCTTAGATGGTTTGCCACAGAGTTTTTTGGTTTCACGATACCTGCCATTCTCACACAACAGAAGGATCATTCTTTTTTTTTCCCCTTGGTCGTTCGTGAATTTCCAGCACAATCTATTTCTAGTATCAACAACTCGTTCTCTCTTCACGCATCTCCCTTGGCGTTATATTTCTCATATCTCAACAAGCGAGAGACCCAGTGGTATAAATAGTGTCCGACAACACGTTTTGAGAGGTGATACTGTGATATATAGTACCACCACCACTACAGTTGGTTCATTTTTCGTCCCACCAGTGGGTCCATCGTTGTCAGAAATATGGAAGGGTAATTCAAGCATGTGGTTACTAATTACTTTACTCATCTACAAATAGCAAGTGGTTGCAAATTATATGAATTTGTCGGTCCTTATGGTGCTATATGTCCAAAGGTTTGTGCACATCCTCCATGGCTCCGAAGGGGATGCTTTATTTTCCGAACCATAATGAACATGAAGAACATTATTTAAACAAGTAGAAAATGAATGTGTTATTCTTGGACGTTATTTACACCATGTATCTCCAATCTAACTTACAAAGCCTGGTAAACAGCCATATATAGTGCAGAAACTAAGATACTGTAGAGAACCGCTAGAAGAACTTGAGTGTTGATCTGAACCAACCTCCATCCACCTGCTATTCATGTGAAACGTTTCGATATCTCTGCAAATGGAAACCAAATTGTGCCAGCTTACGGTGAGCAAACCTTTTGCTTAGAAATCAATATGTTTCGGTAATGAATTTTTTCAGCTAATGATATTTTTCAAGGACATTTCTCTACCAACCATCTTTCTGCAGAAAACAAAAGAATCCACAGTTTAGACTTAAAATGGGTCGCCCTAGCTATGATCTGAATAAGCAAACTATAGGTAGGCACCAGGCAATTAGCGACGACGGCGTGGAGACGTTCTTGCTGGAGAGCTCTAGTAGGGCTCCAGTGTTCTCTAGTAAAGTTTGGTAAATGTGTTATCCGTATAAGGGCTCCAGTGTCTTGTCGGTCCTGCGGGACATCCTCTTGTGATGAAATCAAGTGATGCTTGCGATGAGCATATACCAGGCCTTTTCTTTTAGAGAAATCTAGTTTGTTGATCTTATTGTCTTTTGGACAACTAACGATAGATTGTTTGGTGAAACACAGTTCCACCAGGTTTTACCTATGACCTGTTGGGAGCTTACAAGCGCAGCATCGAAAAAAAATTGTGTGACAGATCCACACAATTAGTTTCATTCTGGAACAGGGTACCTGTGGGCACAATTAGTCTCGAGGAGGTACGCGACGCTGCCGGCTGGTTCCGGAACCGGTGGAACTTCATGAGCGCCGCCTCCATCTCTGTGTCGCCCATCCCGAGCCTCCATCCAAAGTCAAGTGACCAAGGGCATCCTGATGCCTAGCACTAACAGGCGTTGCTGCCGAAACAGGCCAAAACCCACACCATCTACACGTCCACATCCGGCGCCATAGACTCTATCTGGAGCATGGAATCGTCCAAGCCGCTTAGCGACTACCTCCTTCCCATGCGCTCCCCATCCTGGATCAGCGAGTTCCAGCTCCCAACCCGAGCAGAAGGCACATATCTGGAGTTCTTTCTCTCTTGGTCAGTTTGATGGTGATTGCCTGACGGGCTTCGTGTCCACAAGCCACCCTCCGATGGAGTGTGAGCGCCAAGCTCGGATGATACACTCCCCAGTGTTTTGGTTTCCCAACGCCTACCATTCTCACACGCATAATTGTGTTCATTCTTTTTTTTCCTTGGTTCTTGCGCGTTTCTAACACAATCTTGCACTATGAATATTACACTGCAAATATATAGAGCATACCAATAGACTAGACAGACAAAGGAATACAATAATCGTTTTAAAGCTAAGCCGTCTGTGCTATTGAGATCATATTGTGTTGAAAGCAGCTGGTGATGCGGCAGAAACATTGATCGGCCACCTCAGACCAAACGTGCTATGTCCTAATGGAAATCTGAAAATTCCTCATGGTAGGACAAATGAATCAATTAATTAAAATTATATCAAATCTGTGGCTTTGATAAGGTTCATAAAGATCTCAAAGATGTGACTCGTGTAGTCATGTGAGCACCATCAACCCACATCTTCAGATCGCCTAGCATGACACATCTTGTGACCCTATTTTGGAATGAATTGAAACTTCCAAGCTTCAGAGCTTTTAGTTTCGAAGATGTGAAACTTTACGAACTTGTTGATACTTGATTGCAATACTTGGGCTTCAACAGCTCATAAGAAGACACACTTGGGCGGGGAAAAATGTACAAAAACTGATCTTTGAATGACATTGATAACCATATAAGAAGGAACACATGAGCTCTTCGATCCCACTCCCATTTCTATCCAAAAGGTGAGGTAACGCGATAACATCTCTGAACTAATAATTATGCGTAGAAGAAAACTAACATTGCCTTCAGAGTAGACACAATGTCTGATGGATCGACATCAGCAAACAGTAAGCAATGCAATATATGAAAATAAAGCAAACCAGCTGACCCTTGTCGACATGCCGTCCGGGTGCAACCGGACGTCGCCTGGGTGGATACCCACCATCTTCAGCACCACCCTGCTGCCCCACAACCAACTTGAACAACTCATAAAAATTGACTATTCCAGCCTCCCAACGCCTACCATTCCCTAACGATAAAACGCTCGCCAAGATATTATGAGCCATACTCATCACTTCTGGTTGCTAGCACAAGCTTCTACTTGTACAAACAGTTCTGTTCTTCTCTCTATGGCCACTGTAAATATCCTTGCACTGCCGCTGCTCCTAGAAATAGGATATATATAGGCTGCATAAGGCTGCTGGATGAATCGATCTGAGGCCTTAACATATATACTCTGTAGTACTAGTACTAATGCACGTACGACACGTACGTGTTTTAAAGGTTCAAAACTATATTCAAGATGTAGCTTTATGAAAAAAAAAAGAAAAACGACCCTAAATATAGGGTTTTCTACAGACACAAAAATAATCAGAGAGACAAAAAACCACCATACCCCTTATTTTTTGGCCCTCTGATTGGGCTTCTTCAGTTGCTTCTCCAGCTGCTTCACGTACCAACAATTTATATGATAAATCCTAGTTTCCTTAAAACATTAACACACAAGATAACAATTACGAATATTTATTTATTGGTCGATTAATTATCTTTTGAGAAGACCACGGAAATTACTAAAAGACATTTTTAATTCATTATATTAGTAAATCAATAATTTTATTACTCTAAAAAACTCAAAAGATTTTTTTTAAAAAGACATCGAGCATAGCTCCCTCGCAATACTAATAGCTGTATGACATGCATTTCAGAAAAAAATAAATAAAAATGAAGAGACAAAGCAAAGCTATCACCACTAATTAGATACATATTAAAGTGCATCTACATAACGGTCTCCGTTGAAGGATTCACCAGGTGAATCAATCATCCTTATGTTCCCTTTAATTTGCCTGGCAAAACATCCAGTAATTCTAAAATCACAAAATGTAGGAGTTCAATGAGAAGCATGGCAATCCAAACTTGTACAAACATTCCACATAAATTATTACTTGTGGCACTCTTTCGATCTAACTGACTTAGCGACTGGGGCGTAAATGGAAATGAAGATATCTCTATTTCCTTTGATCGACTTTGGATCTTTTCATGTCCTATGCTATACCAAAAACACCGAAGCAAAGGTCTGCCATTGACGTTGAAACCTGCTATTAGCCCAGACAGAAAGCAATAGAGGCTCAGAACAAATATTCAAACGAGGACTAAATTGCTTGGAGAAAAAAAGGAATAAATGTACAAAGACGATATCAATCAGGTGCTTTACCGTTGTAAACTCAGAGCTGGAGGTACCACATAAATCTATAAGCTCTAGTTTTGTCAGCTTTGAGCCACAAGAAAATATTAGAGATGGATCAAACAAAGAATGAAATTAGAGATGGATGATAAAGAATTATGTACAGTAAATCGTACCTGTCGTCAGCAACCACAAAATATCGGTGAGCTCATAGAAAACTCAAAAACATTATAGATTTTTTTCAGATAATGAATCTGATAGATGTAGGAAAAAACTTAAGAACCGCAGAAATCAAAGAGACAGATCAAATTGTTAATAATGAAAACATATACATGTCACCTGGAGGAATGTGACGAGGCCTTGCACAAGGCAATCTTGGAGACCTGCGTAGTTTAGTTGTGAGAATTTAACTTAGTGACGAAGGACACGATCGCGTCCATGTGATGGACTCCGACCTCACCGGGCGGTAGTGATCCACCGCACAAGAAGTACACCGATCTCGCCGCGCGGTGCGCAGGACGGCTGTGATCGACGACGGTGAAGACCGCGCGTCCGCTCAGAGCGAAGCACCCTCGACGACTTCCACGGCAACCTAGATTGGTCTCATGCAGGGAAGGCGGAAGTGACGGCCAGCCTAGATTGGTTGCAACTTGCATATAGAATTTGATCTTAGAGCATCTCCAACAGCCTAGCTAAATCTATTTCGTTTGGTAAAAATTAAAAAAAGCAGTGAAAAACTCCATCCAACAGACTCTCCATTATGCTCGCTAAGCCATCCGGCTCGGCATCCCCTGCCTCCCGCTGGCCATTTTTTCCGAGCGAGTCCGCTCGCCATCACGGCCTCCCGCGCGTGCTCCCGCCCTCCCGTCCTCCCGCCCGCTCGTCCGTGGAGCTCGAGCGAGCCCTGCTATGTCAAGCTCGAGCTCGACACCCAGTGAGCCGAGCTGAGCGCCCCGTCCTTGCGGCCAAGCAGTTGTGGCGAGATCCACATCCACATGATGAACGGAGGAAGAGAAAGCAAGCCCCCAACCACCGAGGAGGCGTGGAGAAGCCATGGCAGCCGCAGGCCAAGCTTCGGGTGGGTGAGCATCGAGAGAGAAATCTGGTGGTCAATACTCAATGGCTTCCTTCAATGCGATCTTGGGGATCTTTTTTTGTACTGGCTAGCAGTAGGCGTGCAGCATGTGGTTGAGGTCACGAGGTCTTGGGAGCTTTGGGAAAGGAAGATTGAATTCGGCAGGAGGGAAGAGAGAGGCGGGTAGTTGCAAACCGCAGAGTTTGCCGCAGGGAGGTGAAGGAGGCCCAGCGGGAGGTGGGGAAGCTGGAGGTGGAGGAGGACGCCGCCGAGCGGCGCTGGGTCGTGGTGGGCGCGCGGACGCCCGCGCCACGGGGAGGTGAGGAGAGGCGTGCTGCTGAATGGATAAAGCAAAACAAATATATATGAAAAGTTTGATCTGGCTAGTCTGTTGGAGTGTATCGAAATATGAGGAGGAAATTTTGGCTAAATGGATAGGTAAATGAGAATATGGAGAGTGAGATTTGGCTAGACTCTTGGAGTTGCTCTTATTGCGCAGGAAGAGAATGAAGAAAGGAAAGATTTGATTTCGGGGCAGGAAAATAACTGCAGGCGTGAGAGAGGAAGGGAGCGCGATCGATTGTGTCAGAAAGTAAGGGAATGTTTCACGGGACATGAGAAATTAATGGGGCAACATTAATCTGCGATATTTCAGAGACCACGATCCCCATCCTAAAAAAACGGAAGGCAATCGGAAGACAAGGAAAACGAGGGAGGTGGGAATTGCGGTGGGTATCAACGATCGATCGATGAAAAAAGTAATTGCTGCGTCATATATTTTTGCCTGCAAATGACATATCCCGTCACGTTCCTCTGAGTGGCCCGCTGGCAGAAACTGCTATGGCAGGATCGGACGTTATTCGATTTGGGTTCGATTTAGATCAATGGATGATAGACAAGTGGGTATAATTTGACGGGTCAAAATCATTTTCTTCACAACTGGTTCTTTATTGGTTTAGATTAGATTTAGACAAAATTGTCGTTGCCTTTTCCCTTGGTCGTACCGAATCCTCTTGTCGTTGTGTAAATTTTAGTAATGTATCGCTGCAACTTTGGTTATTTGTCGGCTGCTTTGATTCAGAGAGCTGTTTACCATTTTGTTACTGTTTTGTAATGTTCAGAGCTTCGAAATCCTTTTTGTTTAGTGGATATATAGTAGATATGATGCCAGTGTTTGGCAAGGTAGAAGGAAGTTTGCATGCTTAGAACACAAGCAAAATTGACAAGCTCATTCAGCCTTGCAACGTACACCACGCTAAGCAACAAGGCGAACCACAAACAAGCCTGCGAAATAAAGCATAACATTGGATATAGCAACATTGATAAAACAAAAATTGGAAGACGACATTTTTCCAACTTCCATTTGCAGCAGTGTTGAGTGCATGATCATAGAAACTTTATCTAGCTCGTGTTGTTTCCTTGACCATTTGTGTTTCCCAGTCAATCACTAGCGAAACGACCCTTCTGATATACCAACTACATGCAAGAGTTAAACTCCACGCAGAGCAACACTTAATTGATGGGTGCTTCGACTTCCCAATGCCTACCATTCCCTGACGATATATATGACGCCCGCCATGGTTGCTTAGCACAAGCTAAGCTTGTTGTTATAGATATCAACATCTCATCTCTTCTCTATCATTTGTCTTGCTCTCTTCGTCCCTGCATATATCTGTTGGATGAAAGCTTATCTCAGTTCTCAGTTGGGATAGGGACCCTAGCTTTTATAGTTCTAAGAGGAATGTTGTTTTTGTGTACTCCCTCTGTCCCAAAATAGGTGTCGTTTGACTTTTTTTGACCGCTCGTCTTATTCAAATTTTTTGCGGAAATCTTATTTATTTTTTTACAGTTTATTTTATTATTAAATATATTTTAATCATGACATATTTGTTTTTATATTTAAATAATTTTTTTGAATAAGACGAAGGGTCAAACATGATGTCCAGTGACAACTATTTAGGGACAGAGGGAGTAACTTCGAATGCAATTTATCTATCTTCTCCGACACAGTGTTCAGAGTCACAGTTACATGCAACAGTACACTCTTCCATGTGGATATTACTCATCTAACAGCAATTCTCAGTTGTTAGCCTGTCGTTACAGTGGTGCTTTGCCATAGGAGCTATAACGCTCGTATCGTCGCCTAAAATTTCTAAGTTTTCATTACATTTCGATAAAAGAATTTCTCTTATTACTACTCAAAATCCCGTGGAACTTTTGCATTTCTGAAGAACTTCAGTTGGGCTCAATGTTGATGGTTGGACCGAAACAGAGCAACTGTGCCTGGGCCGCATCCGAATCAAATCCAGCTGAGCAGCCCATCGTGGCCTCAAGTTTATTTTGGTCTAAACTTCACAAACTTCATATTATTTGGTTCATAATTGTCTAGTTTTCAGGAGCTCCACGTTCATAGTTACCTTTTTTTTGTTTTGCGCCATGAAAATCATGAGATTCTACTCTTTTCTTAAAAAAAACAGATTTTATCAGTTTTATTGATAAAGCAGAAAATGTTCATAGTTGTTCATGGTTCTATGTTCCATGGTTTTTTACCGACTCCTGCTGTCCTGATTGAATTTATCGGTCGTCAAGGGATGGGTGCTCGGCGGAGCTCATCGACGGAGACGGGAGCCCCAACAGCCGGCCACCAAGCTTGCCTTCCATGGCGCGGAGCCGCAGGTCCGCCTCCACCACGCCTCCACGCCGCAGATCCGCATCCACCACGGCGCCCGCGCGCATCGCGGCGACCCAGCGTGATGGCGATGGCGCAAGTGCTCGTCCATCACCAGCAGCCCTCATCTTCACACTCGTGAAAGCATGTGCAGTCTCTGAGTGAAATCGACGCACCTATCGCGCATCTGCTGAGTCACAATTTCTGAATCCTTTTGTCCGGAAACTAGATCACCCAATCGACCATTTTGTCCTGCGAATTCCTAAAACTTTGTTGAATCTAACATGCCAGCGGCGGAGTGGCCGATACTTTTCTTCCCGTCCTCGCTCGTTCGCATCCCTTCCAAAAGCGAGGTCGACAAACAGGCCACAACCGGCTGCCTGGGAAATCAAAGTTTCGATTCTCCAAAAATATTGAAAATCATGATGTTTAACGAAGGATCAAATTCTGAAAATTGAAGTCGTAAACATGTTGAATCTTAAGCTCCTTTTTTATCCTTCGGAATGTGATGCATTAAGGTTGTTCTCAAATTTATGCATACTGGATTTGTTCATGTTCCGACATCAGGAGAACCTGTGCTTTTCTCCACTCAGTATCCAGTAAGAATCCTAATGCTTTTTGTTAATTGGGATGTTTTCGGTTCTAGGCAGGCAGCCATCCAATGCGGTCAAAGTTTATACTGAAAGTTTATAGGGAAATGAGTGCACACTCCAAAGCCACCGTTTCAAGGAGACTGACCTTCAGAGCTTCAAAGCTTGGCTAGTTTCTTCTTTGTAATTTTGCTGTTTAGTTTTCTTTTCTTTCCTTTAGGTTGTACAGTTCTCTTCCCTTTTGTTTTCCATTTTAAGCAATAAAATCTCACACAGTAGGGGCCTCCCCTGCTGTAGTTCCGTTCAAAAAAAAACATGCTGTGTATTGGTGACTAACTGAATCCGCATGTTCAAAAAACACAAAGGAGAACGCCCAAAATCACCCAGGGATACATACATCTCAGTCGATCACCAATCCAACCATTCTGTGATGCATGACGCAAAATTAAATGGGGTGACCCGTCACTTTTTCTAGTAAAAAAATGTGAATAGTTAGCCTGAAAACGCAACATATCATATGGTGAGGAAAACAAACAAGACTAATCCCAATCCACTATATCATGACGTGAAATCTTATAATGCCACATCAACAAAAGAGCAATTAATTGATACTCCCTCCGTTTTTTAATATATGACGCCGTTGACTTTTTTCATTACGTTTGACCGTTCGTCTTATTCAAAATATTTATGTAAATAGCTAATTGTATAAGTTAATCTTAAAGTGCTTTTGATGATGAATCTAATGATATTCATTTCACATTGGTAAAATAATTATTTAAATCTATATTGTTGGTCAAAGTTAAACAAAAAAGTCAACGGCGTCATATAATTAAAAACGGAGGGAGTATATTGATACAACCCCTCCAATGCACATGATAGTACTATATATGGTGTTGTTTCTTAGACATATTGGAGCATTTAATCTTTGCATAATGTGTGAGCAATTAAACAGCCAGCACAATTTCATAGCCTAAGAAAATGTGCTCAAGTGGTATCTTGTGCAAGATACAGCTTTGCTATCTCTTCTTTAATTCTATGTCATGTCATCTAAAAATCCTATGTGGCATCTAATTAATGTGCATGATAAAACCCACTGATCAGAATAGTCTAACAGTGTTCTTCTTAACACAATTACAAGGCATGTAACTGATTTCGCTTGCACATGATTTGTTAAATCCAATGTGTTCTCTGGCATTACCATTCCCGTACTACTGGCCCTCTCTTTCTCATGTAGATACATACGCAATTGACACGTTCTAAGTAACAAATAAGATGATATAATTTGTTTAGGAAATAAGGCGATACATTTCATTTTGATTTTCAGGTACAAACTAATGTGGCGGCTTTGATGTATCCTACTGCCAAGTCAAAGAGAAGGCGCCTTCTTCCTCGAGAAGATATGGTTGCATGGCAAACTTTCGAGTCTACGAAACTCCCCAACCTCTTCTGAGCAGGGAGCTTGATGATCCAATGCTGAATGTTTTGTTTTCCCAACAGGTCTCATTCTCACACGCACAAGCAAATCATTCTTTTGTATCGTCCTTGACGGTTCTGTCACAATCTTGCATTATGGATTACACTGCAAATATTGAAAGAAGCAATAGAGTAGACAGACAAGGGAATACAGGAATCCTAAATTGAACGTTTCGTTTTAGAGCTAAGCTATTGCGATCATATTTGTGTTGAAAGAAGCTGTGCTTCCCACCGCAGACCAAACGTGCTACGAGATTGGCATGTGACATTGTCCTAATCGAAATCTGAAAACGCCTCTAGGTAGGACAAATGAATCAATTCAAATTATATCAAATCTGTGGCTATAAGATCTGAAAGATGGCTCATGTGAGCATCATCACCCAAATCTTCCGGAAGCCTAGCATGGCACATGTTGTGATCCTATTGTGACGAATTAAAACTTCTAAAATTCAGAGCTAGCTTCAGAGATGTAAAACTTTACTAACTTGTGACATTTCATTGCAATGCAGTTGTACTTGCAACAAAAGTTGTGACAATTTGGCTCTTCAACGTTTCGTCAAAAAAAATTTGGCTCTTCAACGTACCACATAAGAAGGCACATGTGGGCAGAAAAAATGTGCTAACCTAGCCTAGTTACATCTCTTTCTACTCTTATAATTCTGTCAATGGAAAGGTGAAATGATGAGAATCGCATCTCTGAACCAATAATCATGTCATGTGTTGCAGAACTAACCTTGCCTTTCATACGGTATGCAACGCAATATTAGAAGATTGGCAAGCAGAAAGCTTAGTTAACAGAGAGAGGTGCTGTGTCTCATCTTGCTTTGAACCGTGGACATCGAAGAACAGAAGTAGCTGATACCTCAACGCGGTGCTGGGAACGTTTTCTTTAGCAGCGTTGGGCATCTCACCGATGCGTGAGAGATCCTCGGGGCCAACCGGATCACATGGATTGTTGGTCGTGACATCCATGGTGCCCGCTGCCGGTGTCGTGCGACTGTGCAAAAGCAGGCAACGACGGCGTCGATCTGGCTGGAGCCGTACGTAGGGACACAAAAGCTGACTTGAGCCGATCAGGAAAGAGATTGATCCGTTCTTTCTCATTTCTCGGAGTCGGAGATTGGTTCAGATGACCACGTGGCGTATTTCCAGGTGGTGTTGCACAGGACCCTGTTTACATACCTGCCGCAGAGAATTTTCTTCATCGTTGACATGCAAAAAACAGAGCGATCCAGATCAGCACCGAAACTTGAACCATCCCTGCTTGAAACCTAATGAAAACAAACAGCTTGCGGAGCCACGCAGGATTGACGAGTTCTTCGGCTTCCCAATACCTACTACTCCCAGACGATTTATACGGTCGCCTCAGCAGTCAGCACAAGCTACGCTTCTTGGTGTAGATATCAACACCTCTTCTCTTCTCTATCATTTGTCCTTGGGCAACTTCCTTTGTCCCTGGATATATATGCTAGAAGCTAGATGAACGCTTCTAATCTCAACTCTCGATTCGATAGGGCGAACTTATAGTTCTTCTAGGAATACTGCTTTGATGTACCTAAGACTGCAGCCGAATATAAATCATTTGTCTTCTCAACCATCAACGCTCTGACACACGCATGTTAAGAGTTAGCAATTACTCCAGTACTCTTCCATGTGGTTATTGCTCAGCTAACAATAGTTCTCGATTTTTTAGAAAAGGGAATATGCATTAATATTCCAGTCTCTGTATCGATTGATACATATAGCTGTCCATTATTACAGACCAAGTCACATCAATACACGACGAAAATAAAAAGGATTTAACGTTCATTACATCCATGACATCCATCAAACTTTATTTAACCAAGAGGAAGTCTATTACTAAAGCACCATCCATTTTGATGAAAATGTCCATAACCGCCGTCTCAAGCACACGGCAACCCCAACTTATACAATAGTTCTCGATTGTTGGCTTGTCGTCTTTACAACGATACTTTTCAATAGGAGCTAAGACGCTTGGATGATTGCCAGGGCTAAACTTTTCAAATTTTCATTACATTTTGCTACTTTTCTTTATTACTACTCGAAATCCAATGCACCTAGATCAGCCCACACCGCCGGCAACAATCTTCACATTGGTCAGAGGCGAATACGACCTCCTCGCCCAGATCCTCCGTCGCCTCCCCTCAAGTTCCTCTAAATCTGCAAGTGCGTCGATCAGGAAGCATGATGCAAAACCGAACATTGTTGCGAACACTCCGAGAAGTCACGCAAGTAGGTACAGCCTCCTTTGTGGCCAACTGAAAGATCGTGAGACATGTTCTGAGCACGGAGCTTCAATGATGTGCCAAAGAGATTTTTGGTTTCCCCATACCTGCCATTCTCACAACAGAAGGATCATTTTTTTCCCCTTGGTCCTTCGCGAGTTTCCAGCACAAGCTATTTCTAGTATCAACAACTCGTCTTCACTCTTCACGCATCTCCCTTGGCGTTTTATCTCAATAAAAGAGAGACCCAAGGATATAAACAGGGTGTAGGGTTCAACAACACATTTTGAGAGGTGATAGTATGTAACATCCCAGGCCTGAAATACGGCTCCAGACCAGCTCGCACGTCGAGCGGTCCCACCTCACAGAAATAACTCTTACGCTTTCATCCTTACTTCGCGTAAAAAGGTTAATCCAGTTATTATTGCATTCCGGACTGAGTATTTAAATCGGTCTTACTCCAGTTCTCTTACCGTATGGGACTATCCTCCCGTAGCTACAGTGCTTCGCGCTGCTACAGTAGCCGTGCTACAGTAACCCGCCTCCACAACTGAGCACGTTTGGGCCGAATTCGTTTTGGGCTGGGCCGGGATGTCACATAGTACCACCACTACTGCACCTGGTTCATGTTTCGTCCCATGAGTGGGTCCATCGTTGTCACAAATATGGAAGGGTCTTTCAAGCATGCGGTTACTATACTCATCTTGCAATAGAAAGGTTGCCAATCATATGATGAATCTGTTGATCCCTATGGTGCTGTATCCCAAGGTTTGTGCACATCCTCCATGGCTCCGAAGGGGATGTTTTATTGTATGAACCATAATGGACATGAAGAGCATTATTTAAAAGTAAAAAAATGAAAGTGTTATTCTTGGACGTTATTTACGCCATGTATCTCCAATCTAACTTACAAAGCCTGCTAAACATGCATATACAGGGCACAAACTAAGATACTGAGAACCTAGAATAACTTGAGTGTTGATCTGAACCAACCTCCGTCCACCTGTTATTCATGTGAAACCTTTCGATATCTTAGCACCGACAGCCGAAAATACGACACACCGATCCGGCCTCAGGAGTCCGACCTGAACCTCGGCAACCTTAGCACCGTACTCCGGCGCACCCCTCAGGAAAAGGCCTAATCACCCCAAAAGACTAGTCCGATAGGGGAAGGGTGGCTCTCCCTTTTAAGGTGGCTTCCTCCTTCCAAGCTAAGCAAGGTGGGATTATTCAGAGGCTCACACGGTCACCGTCCGACTACAACTGGGCCATCACCCTTTGTTGCGTCTTTGCCAGCGGATAATAGTGGAGGATGTCCTCATCACCAAATTGTGGCAGTTTACGCTGAGCAAACCTTTTGCTTAGAAATCAATATGTTTCAGCAATGAAGGCAGCGATTGCTTGAGATTTTTTATGGCTGTGGCTGCAGCTTTTTACTGTAGCAGACAACATCAATGGCTTAGTCAAAACAGCGCAGCCTCCCGCAGCAATCTGAACCGATCGCTGCCGAGGTTTTTTAGCTAATGATACTTTTCAAGGTCATTTCTCTACCAACCATCTAATTTCTGCACAAAACAAAAAGAATCCACATTTTAGCGACGACGACGTGGAGACTTTCTGGCTAGAGAGCTCTATAGTAGGGATAGATTTTATTGGTTCTCTAGAGAAGTTTGGTAACTTGTTATCCGTATAAGGGCTTCAGTGTCTAGCTTGTCGGTCCTGCGGGACATTTCCTTGATGAAATCAAGTGGTGCTTTTGATGAGCATACCTGGCTTTTTCTTCTAGAGAAATCTAGTTTGTTGATCTTATTCTCTTTTGGACAACTAATGATAGACTGTTTGGTGAAACAGTTCCACTAGGTTTTACCTATGACCTGCTGGGAGCTTACATGCGCAGCATCGAACACAAAAAATGGTGTGACAGATCCATACAATTAGTTTCATTTTGGAACATGGTACCTTGTGGGCACAGTCCCTCAACAGCCCCTTGATCTCGAGGAGGTACGGCGACGCTGCCGGCTCCATCTATGTGTCGTCGTCCATCCCGAGCCTCCATCCAGAGTCAAGTGACCGAGGGCATCCTGATACCTAGCACTAACAAGCATTGCTGCCGAAACAGGCCAAAACCCACACCATCTACACGTCAACATCAGTCGCCATAGACTCGGACTGGAGCACGCAATCCTCCACACCGCTCAGCGACTATCTCCTTCCCATGCGCTCGCCATCTTGGATCAGCGAGTTGCAGCTCCCAACCCGAGCAGAAGGCACATATCTGGAGTTCTTTCTCTCTTGATCAGGCTGATGGTGGTTGCCTGACGGGCTTCGTGTCCACACGCCACCCTCCAATGGAGTGTGAGCGCCAAGCTCGGATGATACACTCCCCAGTGTTTTGGTTTCCCAACGCCTACCATTCTCACACGCATAATTGTGTTCATTCTTTTTTTTTCCTTGGTCCTTGCGGGTTTCTAACACAATCTTGCACTATGAATATTACACTGCAAATATATAGAGCATACCAATAGACTAGACGGACAAAGGAATGCAATAATCATTTTAAAGCTAAGCCGTCTGTGCTATTGAGATCATATTGTGTTGAAAGCAGCTGGTGATGCGGCAGAAACATTGATCGACAGCCAATCAATGACAGTGCTGGCCACCTCAGACCAAACGTGCTATGTCCTAATGGAAATCTGAAAATTCCTCATGGTAGGACAAATGAATCAATTAAAATTATATCAAATCTGCGCCTTTGATAAGGTTCATAAAGATCTCAAAGATGTGACTCGTGTAGTCATGTGAGCACCATCAACCCTCATCTTCAGGTCGCCTAGCATGACACATCTTGTGATCCTATTGGAACGAATTAAAACTTCCATCTTCAAAGCTTTTAGTTTCGAAGACGTGAAAATTTACTAACTTCTTGATACTTGATTGCAATACAATTGTACTTGCAACAATACGAATTACTATCAGACTCTCCAACAACCCATAAGAAGCCACAATTGTACAAAAACTGATTCTTGAATGACACAAAAGAGCTCTTTCCTACTCTCATTTCTATACAAAAGGTTAGCTCTCATTTCTAAGTTTTTATTACAATTCGCTATTTACTAAAAGAAATTCTCTTTATTACACTCAAAATCCCGTTAAACTTTTTCATTTCTTTAGAACTTTAGTTGGGCTCAATGTTGATGGTTGGACCGAGACTGAGCAACTGTGCGTGGGCCGCCTCCATAAAATCCAGCTGAGCAACCCATCGTAGCCTAAAGTTTATTTTGGTCTAAACTTCACAAACGTTATACATTTTATTTTCACAATTATGTAGTTTCCGGATCTCCATGTTCGCAATTATCTTTTTTCTTTCACATGAAAGCTTGAGATTGTGTCTGTTCTATCTTTTTTCTTTCACATGAAAGCTTGAGATTGTGTCTGTTCTATTGATAAAGCGGAAAATGTTCATAGTTCTGTTCCATGGCTTTTTCAACTCCTTTCCTGATTGAATTTGATGGTCCTCGAAACCTTTTGAGGTAGAGTAGTAAACTGTATGTTGATGAAAATATGAAATACACAAGGCTTTGGCGTAGGTTCTTGTGGTCGAACCAACCCACTCCGATTCAAAGTCCCAGTATTGTTAAACTTATTAAAGCGTTGCTTCAGTTGCAGGCAGCCATCTGATGCGCTCTGACGTTGACACAAAATGTAACATGCTGGGTAGCATGACTCTGAAGAGGTCATTTATTTCACAATCCGCATTTTAATTTTTGGATTAACAATCAGCACGATGTTGATAAGACAGCAAGGAGAGCGCCCAGAACCACCGAGATCTAAAATGCTAGCACCAATGCACCAAGCGATTCATGAGGCCTAGAAGCTAGAAAAATGGTTTCTAACCCATAAAATGCATCTGGTGTCGCAAACAATTCGTTGAAGAATGTAGTATAACAAACCAGCAATGAGACCTCGGAGACATCATCTTTGCAAATCTTTCAATAAAGCCACATCATTCATATCGATACATGAGGCACAACATGCCATGGAGTTGATCCAATTAGCACAGCCAGAAGCAATAAAGCAGAAACAAAGTAAGGTCACAATGAAACAGCAATCCAAATTCCCAAACGAACGCACACCAAATTACAAAATAAATTCTCATACGAACCAACACCAAATTACAAAAAAAACTCAGTGATAACTGTGAACATTTTCAGAACATTCTAAGACAGCATACATTAAACACATTGTGCGCATCTTCTGTTGTTCAAAGCACCATAGGTCCAAATTAAGTGAACGATAAACTTCTCACATAGAAAGCCAAACCAAAACAGAGCTTAGTGAGTTCGGTTGCAAACAAACTAGCAGATTCCGACAAAGTGCACATACAAACAGATCTAGTTAACTAGCTGCATCATCAATCTAGTTAACTGGCCGTCTCTTATAGCATTCATGCTAAGCCCTGAGCGCTAAATCAAACAAAAATCACACACCTAAAACATTTGCCAAGCACTCCAGACAGTGACTAGACAGCACACTTTGAACTCTGAACTGAATGAAATTCTTGTAGCTTGAGACAAAGCCAGCTAACGCAAAATTTCAAATTTGGCGAACTTAAAGAGCACTTGTGTCAACTAAAAAACATGTAGGAGTTGAAACTTATCTTAAGTATAACAGATCTCAATATGCACAGAACCCCAACAGTCCAAGTGTATCTCAATGTGCACAGAACTTCCTACAGACCAAGTGTTTAAGCATGTCATTCAGCTTCACCAGTGTGACTCTAATCTAGTGAACACAACACATCTATCAGCAGAACAACATTGTTGCATTCAAATTATAAAATTAGATAAGCAGCTTAGTTCACATTCCTCAGGCAATTAGATAGGCAAATTCCTACAAGGTACATGCTCCCAAGTCCCAACAAAGCAATACTAACAATCAAGCAGATATTGCAACCATAATTCCAGCTCACATTCCTCACGCTGAATATTACCAGTAATACTCTGACCAGATTCAAGCTCCAAACTAGACAAAGACCACAGTTTTAAGCAACGCAAAATCCTCAAGATGTGTCTCGATAACAAGCTTCATTAACAGATCCATACTACTATTGAGGTACTTGGATACATCAAAATCCCAACAACTGCTACTTCGGAAAGAAACATATAGAAAAGAAATGACCGTCTGGCCTCCGCGGCCGAAGCAGCAGGAAGCTCAGAAGCGGAGCTTGGTGAAGAACCACCTGTTCTTGCCAGTCTTGAACCTCTCCTCGAGGCGCGACTTGGCGGCCTTGCAGGCGGTGACCTTCTTGTCCCTGGTGGAGAGGGCGTCGGGGCCGGCGGCGACGTCCTTGAGGTCGACGTCGAGCGTGTAGCGAGTGGGCATGAGGTGGGTGAAGTTGACGAGCTTGATGAAGCACTTGACGCGCGACTTCTTGGCCGTCTTCTTGGCCGAGTCCTTGCGGATCACCTTCTTGGGGTACTTGGCGAGGCCGGCGACGAGGCAGTGGCCGTAGGGGCGGTCGCGGGTGCCCTCCTCGAACACGCGCACGATCACCGCCTTCCGCCCGGCGAACCGGCCCTGCAGCAGGATCACCGCCTTCCCGGGCTTCAGGAACTTCACCATCGCTGACGCTCTCCTCCTCTCGCCGACGCCGGTGTGGTTTGGGTGTGTGTTTGCTGCGCCGCCGCCGGATGGGCTAGGGTTTGTGAAGAGGAAGAGTTTATAAGTGGAGGCGGCGCTGCGGGGTGAAGGCTGGTTAGGGTTTGATGAGAGGGGATGACGGGTCTGCCCTTGCGTTTGTGATCGTCAGATGCGAATCGGACAGAGCCTGTTATCCGTGTGGTGGGGTCAGAACGGGTAAAGAAGTGCGGTGCTGGATTGGGCCCTTGAGCGGAAGGCGTTGCTGTTGACACTAATGGGCCGGCTCAGTTAATCGTCTACGAGCCAGTGTAATTGGGCTCTTCCAGGTACTCGTGGTGGCCCATTATACCACGACAGGGCCAGTGCGCGCCAGGCCACAGAGCCGTGATGGTGGCCCGATGCATTGTGAAATAGAAGATTGCAAACAGGGTTTGTAAAACCATCGGTAACCGGTCTTACCGGTTCGGTTCGGTTTGCTCAGTTTACCGGTTTTTAAGTTTAAATTTGAAATGGATTTGAAAATTTGAAGAATTTTATCTAGTTTTTATCGGTTTTGGTAGGTTTGATCGGTTACCGACCGGTACACCGGTCCGGTTCGGTTGAAACGGTTCGATCGGTAAGGTGAACCTTGATTGCAAATGTCGAATTTATCTTTTGATTGTGAAAAGATAATTCCCAGTGGACACCTTAGAAGTTCCCAGTGGACACCACAATCTTGTTCATTCAAGACGGCTACACTAATTACACGCATTAACGCGACGCAAAAGTATGCGCTGCACTCTTGCAATGTTCAAACTATATTGACAGAAAAGAAAAACAGAAGCAAGTAGCTGCGGCAAAACTGCAACCATCTGTTAACACACACGCACACAGCAGTATCACATACCCAAGGACACATGCAGCAGCAGTGTAAATATCCATGTAACATAATTCATTACAATATTCAGTAAACGAAGGAAATTAGAATACACTGACATATCCACTGTAACCTCAGGATAACATACTCATATACTACTGCAAGCAGAGGCCGTCCAACGGGATAATATGCGATGAGGGAGCGCAAGGCAAGTACAGGCGTTGGCAGACCAACAATTTCATCAACAGTTGACGGTGATTGGTTATTTCAACACTCAACAGGTGATCGCTCAATAAAATTCAGAGAGACTTTGAATTGATTGTATTCTCACATAAACTCTGTTTGGATTTCAACTCAATAGGCCTCTGGTTGACAGTGCGGTTCCACGTCACAATCTACGGAGAAGGTGTGCTGCAGAAATAAGCTAAGTCATCTGAATCACGACACCACGGCAACTTAATTCAAGGCAAGATGCATATTCTAAACAGCATTCTGGCCTACCAGGGTTACATACACATAAAGGCAAATTTATTCGTTGATGGGATAAGCGGCGATGAGGGAGCGCATTGCCTGTAGTGGGGCTGGCAGGCCTCGGTCTTCTTCCATTTGCTGAAGACGCTTTGCTATCTCAATGCGCAGAGCTTCCCCCTTGGCCACTACATCCTCAAAGCTGGAAGAAGACTCGGTGATGGCTTCAGCAACGGCCTTCGCATTCGTGAAGAAATCAGCATTCTTCGACTCTAATGATTCCAGAATTCTGAGGCTTGTCCTCTCCTCTTCAAGCTTTCCCTCGAGCTCTTTAATCTTTTCCTCCAGTTCTTGAATATTGTTTGTATTTGAAGTTTTGAGCGTGTTGATTGATTCATGGCTTCTCTCTCCATCAAGCTTCATCTGCTCGACGTCAGTAACTGAACTAGCTAGTGATCTGCTTGCATGCCAGCACAGCTTCTTTGTTTCTGGTGGAAGATTACTTGAGTCAAAAGAAGTGGCTACATTGTCCATATACTGCTGCATAGTCTTCTCAAAATCTGTTTCATTCTTGACATGTGTGCACTGCTCTTGGTGACGTCCCACCCTCCAAACCTAAGCGGAAAAAAACAACATATGGGAAGAGAGCAAACAAGACGGTCAAGATAAAATCTGCTAAGAAAGGGAAAAATATTTAGAAAAGTGACAAAATCATCATTCTAGTTAGCATCATAACTATTAATGCACCGCAATAAAACTTACATGTTCTAGATGTCTTCAAATGAATGATTACTTCATCAATAAGTGGTGTACGTAGCGCGCCTTGTCGTCCAAATCCTTCTGCACAAATGAATTCTACATCAAAAGACAGAATAAGCAAATAGCTCTACATGACTTGTTGCATTTGTCTGTCTCTACCATTTCCAATATATTTGCTAAAAAGTAGATCTTGCACTAGTAAAATGAATAGCATAAGCGTCGAAGAAAAGGTAAAAAGAATAGTGTTGCTCTAACGAGGACGACCTTGATTCCCTATAAATTATTACCTTAGCAAGCCAACATTTCTGTGTGATAACTTCACCACATGGGACATGACTGGTTGCCCGCCCCAGCCTGAGCCATAGATCTACCGTAGCGGGAGAGGGGGACAATCGACCTCTCAAAACTCGTCGGAGAGTATCGTAGGAAAGCGAGGTGAGCGAGCAGCAGAGGGGCGAGGAGAGAGAGTAGTGAGGTGCGGCGCAAATGAGGAATGAAGCGGTAACCCTAGCACGCTCCTAGTGCGACCGCGTTTTTATACCAAGAATCCGCCGCTCCAGCCGAGTGGGCCACGGGGTGCGCACACGCGGCCAGGTTACGGGCCCAGTTCAGGCAACCAAACATGCCTTCCCCTGCATCCGACGGACCTGGCCTGCAGGCTGGTGGGGGCAACCAATCAGGCCCATGACACCTCAACAAACTTCTTCTTTGCTGATAACATTAAAGTTAGTGAAGAAAAGATTACAAAGTTCTATGGCAATACCTATGTTCATACCTTCTCCTGCACTACGCCACTGCCTGCTTGCGAACATGAGGGCGATCTTGTCCTGGCCATATTAAGCAAATGAATTTAAGAGTGCCTACAATAAGAATCAACAAATACCGAAATTACTTAGTGGTTCGATCAAGAATGGCTATAACAAAGTGAATTGAACAGAAAACAAGAACACATATATAAAATGAGAAGAAAAAAAAAGAAGAAAGAAGTTGCAATAGGAAGGTAGTAATTAAATAACAGATAAAGCACTAAAAACATCTTATTTCTTTGAATTGAAAAAAAAACCTTGTTCCTTTACACTGGACATTCAGATGTGCAATGCAAAGCACCATGAGGAGGATTTAATGGACACTAGAGTCAATGTCCAAGCCGCAAACTAAAAGTTACAGATAATCAGTTTACATGTACGGAGGGAACTGGTCATGCCACGAAAGGGCATGTAGCCTAGTGGTACAAGAGCCTCAGCAGCACCTAAGATCATGAGTTCGACTCCCCGTGGGAGCAAATTTTCTTGGATAACGGCGTTATGCTTTCAGCGGGAGGCGACGTGGCTGTTGACAGCGAGGCGCAAGTGGTCACTTCGTCAATCTCAAGAATTTGCCGGCTCAGTTTTCGAAAATGCACATACGGGTAGAGTTCGCGTATGTGCGTTCATAGGGGTGAATGTGCGTGTGTTGTGAGTGTGTGAGTTGTACTGTGTAATCGCAAAAAAAAAATAATCATGCCATAAAAAATATACATATCTAAAAATAACAAGCAAGATATGTATCTGCTGGTGGCTATCATTTTTAGAAATAACGTGGTTTATCATGGGTGGTGCATTAGTCATGAGGATAGGGTGGCCAAGTTTAGTGTGATTATTTGCAGTTTCTGTCCGTCCAATCCATGAAGTTGTGTGCGCAATTCAGGAGGGTTCTCGATGCTACAAAGTTGATATTTAGAAACTTTATCAAGCCTACTTTCCAAAAGATCAAATCTCATAATTTTTTGAGTTTTCTACTAGGAGTTATGGCAATTTGAATGGACGTTGCGCATGCTGTCAAGACGATGCGCGAGTATTGATAAACAAAGAAAGTCTCAGATTTATATACAATTATTTGTGCATATCTGGATGTGCCAAAGGTTTCTATACATTTAGAAGACTTTTTTTTTGATACTACACATGGATTCAAGGCTTTCCTAACACGGAGTTTAAATATTAGGAAGGTTTGGAT
Source organism: Eragrostis nindensis (assembly GCA_012490785.1). Lineage (NCBI taxonomy): Eukaryota > Viridiplantae > Streptophyta > Magnoliopsida > Poales > Poaceae > Eragrostis > Eragrostis nindensis. The sequence continues at coordinate 540,439 of JAAXCT010000120.1, read as the reverse complement.
TCAATTTCGATTGATTTCGTGACAGCGACATACCATCGATAAAAAGTCCATATCTCCCACATATGGAGTTTGTTTTGGACGTGTGAGTACTTGTTCAGGTCCCACAATCTATTTCGTTATAGGCGCACCGTAATATTGCAGAGAATCTGACGGCAAAAAGTTTCTAGAGTCCAAGTTGGGTAATAGAGATTGTTTCCTCTTTTATTTGGTCTTAGGAGTCTATATAAGTTAGAGGTGTGCGTCCATGTAACTATTCTTCTTATGAATTGATATTAGCTATTTGCTACACACACGATGAGAGAGTCTCATGCCTATTCTTCTTATGATTTGGCACAGCCAACAAAGAGGGAGAATTGAGCGCTACTTAAGATCGTGCTTGCTTTTCCGCTGGGATTAGAGGGTTTGATGGTTACCAATCAAGATCATACTTGCTTCTCCGCTTGGAGGTATGATGTTTACCACTCAAGGTTGTGCTTTGCTCTCCCATTGGGGTTGAGGGCTCAATAGTTATTAGATCCTACGACGAGAATATCAAGCCTTCTCTCCGTATCAATTAGGATTTATGAGTTAATTTTAGAGTGGAGGATGGTAAAAATGGATTATAACTCGTTGCAGTAGTTCCAACAGTAGAATTCAATGTTTGCAGTAGTTCAAACAGTAAAATTCAATGAATATATTGTACTTGAAAAAAAAAGGTTGTGTTCAAAGCTGTACATTTTGTAATGCTAGCATCCAACATTCAATGGACCCTTACCTTAATCCTCCAAAGAACCTAAGGAAGATTGCTGTTCGCATGTACATAACCAGCAGACACCCTAGGGACATCTCCATTCACCTTATCCTCTGCAGCTCCGCTTTCTGTGAGTCGACACGCATTCTTATGTCATCGATCATCACCCATGCAAGCCTCAGACGAAGTACTGGTGCATTGAAAAACAAACAGATGAGTTCTAAGAAAACATTGAACAAAGGACATTTAAAAGATTTACCTCACTGTTTGTCCAGAAGACTCGCCAGGTCCCGGTCACCAATCACATCCGCAAGCTGTTCCATTGGTAAATTGGCAGCAAATGTGGTGTGGCGGCCAGCAAGACAAGCAACAATGAGTTACATGGTCGGTGAAGCGGTTGCGTAGCATAGCTATAGGTACAAAAGGGTTGCGGCCATAGGGTAGATTAGATCGATCGCCTCATCGCAAAACTCGACCAAAAGGCGGGAGAGCCTCACTTATTAAGTAAGGGATTGAGGGTAGAAGGGACATTGGATCGCTCTCTTGATTTCTAGGCCCTGTTTGGATACTCTAGCCAGCTAATATTTAGAAGGTATATGTTTGGATCCCTGAGTAATGTTTCTGTTTTTTGGACTTTTCTTGCCTTTTTTTGTATATGTTTCTTGCCTTTTTTATATGTTTAGTCAAACTTAGGAGGGTTGGGGTGACTATGAGCTAAAAGTTTAGGAGGTGGGCTGGCGAAAAGTTTAGTCACTTTTAGTCGTCATGTTTGGATCCAAATTGACTAAAATTAACCAGCTAATTAAAAGTTTATAAGGCGGATCCAAACAGAGCCGTAGTGAACATGCCTCACTTAGAGCAAGTATATTAAATTCTACTCGATCAGTAGGCTGAAAGTTGTCTACATGCAAGGGCGAGGTCGGTGAACATCGTGTAACCAATGTAGCGATGTGAATCAACAATGCCCTCCAGCTGGTTGCAGTACTTGTTGGCAGACAATGGACCTTGCGAGAAGTTGCCGAATCGGTTCTTGAGCTGGATTGCACGTCTTTCCTTGGTGTTGAGGAAGATGTGCTCTCTGTCTGATCAGAGCCATTTACTGTGGGGGGCGGAAGATGGGCAGCCGTCATGAGATTATCGCCTTACTTGTACTATGAAACGTGAGAATAAGCTTGACTTTATGATTTGCATTGCTAGAAAAAAGGTCATATAGACGACACATATACCGCCCTACCCTTGGGCTTGGCTAGTCTTGCAACCTGCCTATCTCAGCAAAGATGGATAGCATCTGAATTTGTTATACAAGGATATTGACAGTGAGGAATCCGGATGCAGCTATTGCATGTTGTTGAACAACCAGATCTTTTGAAACCTATATATGGATATGTAATTAATCTCGATCGATAAAGTGATTTGATTACATGTTGATGTTACTTACTCCTGCGTTTCAAATTGATCACAACGTAGCTGGGGAAAAAATGAAGGGAAATTGCAACCGTATATGACACATGCAACCATGCAAGAACGCAACATAATACAAAATCATGCGATGAGAAATATGCAAAATCTCAGGCAACAGATGACGAGCAAATCTGAAAATATTTATAAGTTTACCTCGGTTGTCCTAAAGACTCGCGAGGCTTCTCGGCTTTTGGTGGTGCCATGCCACGTTCCACAGGTAAGATGGCGCCAGCGCCACATCCAGATGCTTGAAGGACAACATCACGCGGAAAGAGTCACTACGGGAAACATGTCATTTGCCGAGTGCCGGGAATGCAACATATAATCTATTGCGCATCTAGTATACCGTATAAAAGATATGAGGAACTATTACAACATAATTAAGTCATATGCAAAATCTGAGGCAACAGATGACGAGCAAATCTGAAAAAATTTATACCTCAGTTTGTCCTGAAGAGACTCGCGAGGCTGCTCGGCTTCTTGTGGTGCCATGCCACATTCCACAGGTACGATGGCGCCAGCGCCACATCCAGATGCCTGAAGGACAACATCACGCGGAAAGAGTCGCTACGGGAAACAGGTCATTTGCCGAGTGCCGGGGACACTCGGCAAGGCCCTATTACACTCGGCAAAGGCTTTGCCGAGTGTGACACTCGACAAAGAGCATACGGCAGGGCACTCAGCAAAGACTTTGCCGAGTGTCCAAAAGACACTCGGCAAATTAAAGTAATGTGACGGCCCAAAACGGCCGTCACGTGCTGTTTGCCGAGTGCCCGCATGGATTCTTTGCCGAGTGCACGATAAAAGGCTCTCGGCAAAGACGCCCACACTCGGCATATGGGGGCTTTCCCGTAGTGAGTTCCGGCTTTTGCACCCACATGAGCTTAAGCCAGTACGCCGCGTAAAAGCAGTCCCAGCTGATGGTTTTCTTTCTTTCGACCATAAGATAAACAAGCTCCTTCTTGGCAACATCCAAGATCAGCTTGGTCCAATCCACTTTGAAGGCCACATTATCCCCTATATCCCTCATTGCTAGGTCTACAAGGCTGGGTTTTCTTCCAGCGCCTAACGTGTTAGTTCTTGTGTGCACGGGCAGGATGTAGGCATCCATGACCTTTGAAGCAGTGGGGGACAAAGCCATGAGGGAGACGTTGGGTGGGGGCTTGGACACGTCCCTAGGTTGGATTCCCAGCCCTTGCTGGAAGAATCGCTTGTTGGCTCTAATGACAGTGTCACGGAACTCGCTCTGCTTGAATTTGTTTTTGAAGAAGAATATGAACTCGACGAGGAGATCCCTGTGCAGGGAGACAGGGAAGGGGAAGTGGAGGTGGACGAAATCAAAGAGCCCAAGGGCGCGGAGGGCGTCGTCGTCCATCCCCAGGGGCCTGGACGGCGGCTCAAGGGGACGCAAGTTCTCCCAGAGGCAACCTGCGGATACAGTCTTGCTGGTGGCCATGGGAGGATTCTTGTAACACCCTAATTTTCACTTTTTCGAATAGTTAAAATTTCCTTAATTTAATTAGGGTGTTACCACTTTTCCTAGGCAAAAGAACTATTTTCTAAATTAAATAAATTAATTTAGGATATAATGTAATTGTTTGTTGCATTCATGCTGGAGTAGATTGCAGTAGGGATTTTATTGTGTGGAAAATGTATTTAAAATTCGAGTAGAAATCGGTTTGATTTAGAATAGAAAATAGAAGAAAGTTTAGAAATAGAAGAGGAGAAAGATAAAACATCAGCCGCTCTGGGCCAAATCTCCTCGGCCCATTTTCTTTTTCCTTCCCTTTATCCTCCTCTTCCCCGGCTTGGGCCTCTTTCTTCTTTCTTCCCCGCCTGGCCCAGTCGCGCGCGACCCGCCAGCCCGCGCCTCGGCCCGCCTCAGCCCCCGCAGCCGCAACCCGCCACCGCCCGTACGCCGTTGCCGCCCTCGACGTGCGCACCCGACGCGGATTCCGTCTCGGTCTCCGCGTATAAGAGGCAGTGGGCCCCTTCCGCGACCCCCTTTTGCCCGTCTCGTCGCCCGCGTGCAAACCCTAGCCGCCGCCATTGCCGCCGCCCTCGAGCTCGCCGACCCGCTCGCCCGCGACGCCCCGGACGTCGAGATCACCCCGACGTCGTTCACCGTGACGCACCGCCCGTTCTCCGCCTGACCTCTTCGAGTTTCGTCGCCCATCGCCGTCGTATGCCGCCGCCGAACCTCTGCCGGACTTCCCCGCCGCCGACGACCCCTCCCCGACCTCCCCGAGCCCGCGCGTGTGTCTTGGTGAGTTCGCCGCCGTCGCCTCGTGCTCCCCGGCCTTTCGCGATGAGATTTTGTGCACGGGAACGCCGTTCCGGCGGTCCGCCGGCGAAGCGCCGCCGCGCCCCGCCGTTTCCGGCGACCCCGGTCCACCGTGGACCCATGGACCACGGTCCGGTCCCGGTCCACGGGCGCCATGGACCCAGTCCATGGATTTTCCAGATTTAATTAAACCCTTATCGAATTATTGCATCAGCCTGACGCAACGCTTGCGTAATAAAGTTATTTTTCTGTATAAGAATAATTCTCGAAATGCTAAACTTGCAGATTAGACCCTCTAACTTCAAAGGCTTATAACTTTTTGATCTTAACTCCGTTTTAAGCGATTCTTGCGCTCACGCGATCGTAGGAACGAGCTCTAGCTTTTGGTACAGTTTTTGTAGCATTTTGATACTGATTGGTGTACTGTTCCTTATTGTTTGTGTATGTGTGCTTTGCATGTTACCGTTATTAGAAGAGGAGCCGTTTGAGAACTTCCAGGACCAAGAGTTTGACCAAGCAGCAGCAGGGGGAACAGGCAAGTGTCCTTGACCATTTTGAACCTATGTCTTTCTCCCTCTAGTTTAATTTGCATGCATAGCGTTTAATATGAATCCTATATGTCATTTATCATGTTCCATACTATTTCCTTGTCGCCTGGTTGTGGTAGATGATAGTATGAGGATGGGTAGGTCTTGCTTAGCTTGCTGAACTGGGTTGGATGATAATTTGACCAATAATCTTAACTAATGGTTCACTTGAACATAATGATCACGGACCGGTTAATCTTTTTAGCAACATGGAACTTAGGTGATCCAAGCAGGAGGATGTTGATGATGGTGCGGGTATGCACATGTACCTGTCATGGTACTATTGGTTTGTGGTTAGTACCTGCTTGTGATCATAAGGACCGGTTCGTGGAGCGGCAACCCAGGACAACAGCGCAAAGCACAGGGTTGATTATGGTAGACTTGGTCAAGTATTATGCTGTCTTCCCAGTTTTGCTGGTGTTCAAGGAAAGAGGGAGGAAGGGTTACTTCTGAACTCAGGTGATGGAGGGCTACTCCTAGCCACAGCGCCAGAGGGGGCTACTGTTGCAGGGGTACTGGCAGTAGTGTAACCTTAGCGAGGATGTTGGCAGGCTGGGAAGCGCTTTGAAAGACCATGTGGTGTTCTCTTGGCCTCACACCTTGGTAGTGTGGTTGTGGCAACATGGAGACTTTAGTCATCGACGGATGACGGAATCACCACCCTGTGGGTAAAGTTGTGCACCTCTGCAGAGAAGTAAAACTGTCATGACAGCCGTGCTCACGGTCAGGAGCGGCCTGGATCCTCACATGATTAGAGATGGATGGTTGGTTCTGGTGGGTAACCAGTTTGATGCTGCAAGGGGGTACCTTGTAGTATGGCTTTGGGTGGGTAACCCGTTTTGCTACAAGTGGGTAACTTGTAGTGTCTCCTTTGATGGTAACTTTTGGGTGGGTTCCACATCATCTAGTAAATAGGTGCTTTAATTAAATGACTTAATTTATAGTTGCTTTCTGCTATGAACCATGTATTAGCCTTTCTTTTGTTTAAGCTATGCATGTCATCTTTTCCTACACTTGCGGAGTACGATATGTACTCACACTTGCTATTCCCCACTCTATGTTGAATTGCTGCTCAGAAGATGAAGGCGCAATGGAGTACTTCGATGAGGAATACTAGGCGTGCTGTCTCCCAGTCGACTGCCTGTGTGTTCTTATTTACTACATGTGCTAGCTCTAGAACAATTGCTAGTTGCTGGTATTAATGATAGGTGTAAACGTGGTGTTTATACTTTGATTCATCCTGAGTTGCCCTCAACCCCACGGCGTGTGGTAGCCGCGAGTGTAGGTGACAGCTACACCGGTCTCTGTAGTCCACCACGTTCGGGTTGAGTGTGTAGGGCCTAGACGCGGTCCGTTGACCGGATACGTTGAACCTAGTTTCCGGGTTGCGTGTCTTGGCGGCGGCCGTGCCCCGAAGTAGATGATATTGAAAGACCCTTATCGCATTGCTCAGTTATTTAATATCTTGCATTAGATTACCTGGCCAGAGGACTATCACCCTTACTGCATTAATTCTCTGTTTAGTGTGCCCCTTTTTACGGATTTTCTACATAGATCTCGAGTTTAGTACACTGTTCGTTCCCTGTGGATTCGATACCTTAGGAATACTCTTGGGGTGAAAGCTACATCGGTATCCGTGCGCTTGCGGATTTATTTCTGTTAGGCCTTAGGACTGCCAACAGTTCCTGCAGGTGGTACTCGTATCGTCGTTTGTATTCCTACTACTCTATGCTCCTCCTGTGACCAGCGGCAGTGACGCTCGATCTATTAACAGTGAATCTAGGAAAGCATCTCGCCCAGCACACGGTGTGAAAGCTTATCAGTGGCGTGTTGAAGGATTGGCTTGATCCTTTAACGATGCATGCATGCTCAGATTAGACCTCATTCTAATTAATGATGGTGAAGACATGGGAAAAGGAAGACCAGTAGACACTTTCATTTCACGTTGTTATCAGATATCGCATGTCGCATCGAGAATCTCGTGCGCGCATGTGTGTATAAGAGAGAGAGAGAGAGAGAGAGAGAGAGAGAGAGAGAGAGATTCCTTGATCAGCGTTCTCCACCTTAGATGATTCCAGAAATCTCGATCCATTATCCTTTGGTGCCTTTTCTACTTTTTCATGCCTATATTTCGCCACTTCTTTCATTTGTTTCTCTTGTTCTTGCATCTGTTGTAATAACTAAAACTGAGTTTATGTATGAATCCAAGAGTGTGGCTTGTTGATTATCATCGCGTGTTCGACTACTCATCTGCGTTTGTGTCCTAAAATATGGGCATGTCACATTGTTTCTTCAGTTCTAACGATAATGGATGATAAGAATCACGAGATGCCTATCTCGACATGAGAATAGGGAACTCAAGGAGCACATTTCAGGATTCGCAGGGTGACTTCCTCTCGGGACCAGAGATAAGAAAGACTAGAGCCTCTAAAACAACGGTGCGAGACGACGAGGACGAGCTGCCCCGTCCTTATCCGCTTCGCATTCCCCATCCGTAGTCCTGGCTAGGTCAAGCAGCCGCCGCCGCCGCCTCCCGCGCGCGTCCCCTTCCCTGCCGCCGCCGCCTCCCCCGGGCCTCCGCCTGACTCAGCGGAACACGCGTCGTGCGGATCCATCGCAAAGAGGTCGCCGGAGCCGCAGGATCTATCTGCCCCTTTCCCGTTGCTCTCCGCCGGCTGAGGACGTCGAGAGCTCCTCCTCCTCCAACATGGACGGCTTCAGGGCCGGCGGCTACGGGGGTGACGGTACCCGGGACTTCTTCGCGAACCCCGATCCGTTTTTCCCTAGCCATTCGTTGTTCCCCGACGAGGGGAGTCGGCGAGGTGGCTCGAGGAATAGTGGATCCCGCCTTGACTTCGACGGCCTCGACCTCAACTCGCAGTCGGACGGCTTCCCCCATCTTGGTGTGTACCAAGGGTACCTTCAAGACGGCGGTACGTACGGGCCGTCGCCAGGCTTCGACACCGGAGGAAATGCAGGCTCCGGCCGCATGGACGGCCTTCCTACGCAACCGTCGCGTAGTGCCCCTGGAGGGGTCGCCGCAACGCGCAGACTCCGTCCAACTCGAGGTGGTTCCCCTGCCGCGAGGCGCGGTGGCCGTCGAGGCGCTCCTGGAGGTCGTTCTTCCGGCTGTGCGGCTGCTGGCACCAGCCGTGCAGGCGGTTCTGCAAGAGGCAACAAGGCCGTGCTCATGGACGACGACGAGGACAATGATGCTGCTCATGCTGCAAAGACGCAGGTATAATTCTGGACTTATTCTGTTCATGCATGGTGATTGTGTGGTTGGTTCTGAATTGGTGTGCACACTCGACATTGTAGCAAACGGATCGGACTAATTGGAACCTGCAGAATACTCATGTGCTTTGTGAAATTATTATGGAACAAAAGGACATTGGTAACTATGTTAATGGTTCCATGGTGAATCGCGCTTACCCTCTCGTGGCTAAACAATTCTATGCTAGAACAAACTTGAGGCATGACACGCAACAGTTTCGCAATGGCTTAGCCAATTGAAAACCATGTATCAATTCAAAAAAGAAATTAAGGAACCAAACAGGGCTTGGTAGGCGTGCTGATGGCTGGCCCTTGGCAACTCCAAAGTGGTGGGATGAGAACACGAAGGTGCGAGTTATCTTCATTGTAGAGAAGTACGTTATGTCTTTACAAAGTCTTTTGAACATATGGTCATCTTGTGCTGCAATTAATTGCAGGGCATGGCGAATGAGGTGAAGAACATATGGTCATCTTGTGCTGCAATTAATTGCAGGGCATGCCGAATGAGGTGAAGAACCTACAGATGGGCCCTCCCCCCTACATAGACCTGCTGCATAGTCTTTTCCATGATGTGGTTGCTGATGGATCAACAGGCTATGCTCCTGGCCAAGCCGATGAGGATGCCGACGATTATGAAGATGATGATGCATTTGTTGACATGGCCAATGAAGACAGTCCAATGAGCTCAGGAAGCCTGAAGAGGGCTAGCAATACAAGCACGACGGGAACAAGCCCGGTCAAGAGGACCAAGAGCCCAATGGTTCGAGTATTTCAGACCTTCCTTAGCTACAACAAGGAAGTAGCTGAAAGGAAGTTGGCCTTCATGGAGAGACAAGCTGCAGCAGAAGCTGAAAAGGAGCAGAGGAAGGAAGATGAGTAGCGTTCAACGTCCAACATGTCAAGAAGTTGGCACTTGAAGCAGGAGTTGTTAGAGGAAGTCCCGAGCACGTGGTTGTTGGGATCCTAGCTGCCGATGTGGTCATGAGAAGCGTGTTCCTAGACTGCGATACACCTAAAGAGAGGCTCAACTTCATTGGGACATACAGGAAGCTGAAGAATCTGGACTAGTTTTCTCTGTGTTCATTTTGAATAATGTCGTTGAGACCTTGTTTGTCAATTCGTTGAGCCCTTATTTGTGTTGTGTGTTGGACAATATGTGTGACATGAGCAGGATGTGTAATAATTGCAGTATGAAACCATTTATGTTATTATTGTGAAATGGTGATTTTATATGCTGCTGTTTGTATGTGTTTGTTGCCCTAATTGCAGTTGCTGGTGGTCTGAACAATCTTTTGTTGTTGTGGCTGCAGGAAGGTGGAAAGGTTTCATCTTAGCAGCAATGGATGGATGTTGTTGATGAGGATGATGAGGAAGAATTTAATGCACAGATCCCATTTCTCCTATATGGTATGTTACATGACAGCATCCAGCATGACAAAACTATGAGACATAGGGGCTAAGAAAGTGCTCTTGACTTTGTGCTTAGGATGATTTCAGATCCACGTTATTGCTACATCATGTTTGGAATGAGTGCTCCATTGTTCCATCAACTACATGATCTTTTGGTACAATCATATGGCCTTAAGTCTAACACAAAGAGCACTAGCATAAAGGCATTAGGGATGTTTCTTTCGATGGTTGGAACACAACAGCCAGTTAGGCAGGCTGAGACCATATTTGGTAGATATCTAGACACTATCCACCAAAATTTTTCTAAAGTGTTGGAGGCCATTGTCAAGCTCTCTGCAGACATTATTAAACCAAGGGATCCTGAGTTGAACAATATACACCCTTAGCTGTAACAAGTTAGGTTCAAGGGATTGTTCAATAATTGCTTAGGTGCAATAGATATCAGTCACATAGATGTTGTTGTTCCAACGAACAAGGTGGTTCAGTACCTAAACCGGAAGGGTAGGACATCACAAAATGTAATGGCCGTCTGTGGCTTCAACATGAGGTTCACCTTTGTACTAGCTGGTTGGCCTGGCTCAGTTCATGACATGAGAGTATTCAATGATGCGATGACCACGTATGGTCACATGTTTCCACATCCACCTCATGGTAGACTCTTGTCAGCCTGATAAGCACTTTTTTGTTCTTAACTTATTTACACATGGCTGACCCTTCTTATGTTACGTGCAGAGGCCTCTAAAGGGCTCAAACTCTAAAATTTAGAGGGCCGTTCGGCTGCTGGGCCTCTATATTTTAGCGCTACAGGACTTTAGAGGCTTTTAGGACTATAGAGACCGGAACCGAACAGGCATAATAATGTTGCATAGTCTCCTCTACATTCTTTTTGGTCTTGAAATGTGTGTGCTGCTCTTGGTGGCATCCCAGTTGTCCAAGCCTATGTATTAAAGAGAGAAAAAGTAACATAGAGAATAGAGGATACATGACAAGGTCAGTGTAGATCTTTAATTAAGCAACGAAACATATGCAAAAGATTGCACATCCTGTGTGTGTGTGTGTGTGTGTGTGTGTGTGTGTGTGTGTGTGTGTGTGTGTGTGTGTGATTCAGCATTCCCCTTGGAGGTTATTTTCGCTAGCCAAGAAGACGACTCAGCAATACCTTTGTTATCGGCTATCACCCCAACAAAGAAAGGCCAGATAAGGTGACTCCTCGAGAAGTTTGAGATTTTCCTCCTCCTTTGATAACTTTTTCGGCTTGTATTTGTTTCGCCACTTGTTGCATTTGTTGCCTCTAGTTTTTCCCTTTGTTTCTTCAGCACTAGCATATATTTCTCTAGTTCTTGAATATTGTTTTTGTGTGCATGTGTCATCTTCTTGGTTGCTTTGTAACTTTTGACACCAGCAAGATTAACCCATTATCTTTATTTTCATAATTGAATGGGTTTACATCGGTTCCTGAAACAGAAGAGAAGCTCTCGGCACCGATGCACCCCACTGCAGCACACGATGCCTGAACTTTTTTTCCTTGCACCGAGGAAAGAACATGCATAGGTGCTTGAAGATAAAGAAATAGAGCCGCCCACTTGTCAGTGTTACATGGAGCACCAACTGCCCCATAACCGACCGCCGGTGCTTCAGCCCTGCAGCCCAAAACAAAACAGAGCACCGGTGTTGAACTCTTGCATTTGGGCAATCTCAGATTCGTCAGGTGCCCCACGTTGTCTGGTCCAAGCAAGAATGTATAAGGAAGATGCAAACGGACATGGGCCGAGTTCCCATTGAAATCTGTTATGTCTGAAAACAAAATCCATGTCACTAGACCAATAAAATAGCCACCGCAATAGCCCAAACCCTATGTGATTGAACATTTTTTTTACTTGGGAATAATGTTGTCGGTCATTATTAATCGATTTATACCGCCAACATAATGAGAAATGAGGCTCATACTAGGATAATATTTTAAAGTAATGTCTCTCCACAAGTTTGATGATATTTTGACTGCAGGACGAAATTCAGCACAAAAAGGGCAAAAGCCCACCGGCCGGCCCCATCATAAGCCGGCCGGCCTATGCTGGCCCTCAACCCGGTCCAGCAACTCTGGACAACCCCTCAATGAGCCCAAACAACAAGGATCAAATAGCCAACAAGTATTTCCCAGCTCGAAGTATCGACTATTGCAGAAGGCCAAAGAACAAGCCCATCACGCATTAAAAAAGGTGTCCACTCACACTCTACCAATGTGGATTATAATAGGCACATCATGAGAGACCAACCCACGAATAATTCATGCCAATCGGAGGAAAAAGTCCGCCAGCCGGCCTACCACCTAGACCGGCCGGCCTATGTCGGACTCCAAACAGCTCGATCTTTTTCCAGTGGGTTGCAAATGTCGGCTACACATTAGCCCAAGTGCCTAGAATGAAGAATGGAAACAGACATTCTAGAAAGTAGGCTTTTGGGCCTAAATTTAATGGTTATTCTACTTCTACCGCTCCCAGACCTTTACCGACTTCGGAACCGACACCACAAAGCGATCAGGAGCGTCCACGCCAAAAACGGTGGCAAACCGTCACATCGAGTGGCTGGCCGGCCTCCCTAGAGAGGCCGGCCTGACTTAACGTGCAAACCACTCACAGCCGCCTCTCACTTGCTCTATAAATACCCCTCATCCAAATGGGCACTATAAATAGAGGTGCTCTCGGCAGAAGCTAGACACACCAGAGTTTTAAAAAGAAGTTCAGAAGCGAAGCGCTACCCACATAGTTGTAGAGTAGGGAGTGAGTGAGAGGAGAGAAAAGGGCGAAAGTTCCGGGGACGATGGAGCTCTTCTTCTTTCATGCTTCGGGTATGTACCGCTACTTGAGTAATAAAGTAAGGTATTTTGCTTTATCTATCTGCCGGATTCATGTATGCATTAAGTATTTATTTATTTTCTGCATATGCTAGCTTATCCTAGGTCACTAGCAGTGACGATAGGTGTAAACGTGGTGTTTATATCTGAAGTTATCCCTGATATTAACACTAAGGAGGATGCACTGGTCTCTATAATCCATCACGTCCGGGTTAACATGTGTAGGGACTGTATATATAGCGGGCGTTCTCCCCAAAGTAATTGAACTTAGTTACCGGGTTGCTCCTCTTTGGGCACGTCCGTGCCCCGAAGCAGATAATAAAGTTACACCATTACCAAGTAACTTATCTAGTCAGTGCTCTACATCAGATTGCTTTGGCCTTAGGACTCTCTCGCCTACTGTTTTATTTATCTTCTTGCTCCTCTGTCCTGACATTGACACGGTCTTCAAAACATAGCTTTGACCAATACTTTTTGATATAAAATATAGATAAAATATACTTTTATGAAACTATATTTCAATACAAATCTACTCATGCCATTTTCATATTTCTAAACTTAACATATAAAAAATTATTTACAGTCAAAGTTTAAAATGTTTGACTTAAGACAACCTCAAAACGACAGCTTTTTTGATACTGAAGGGAGTACATCAGTATCCGTATGCTTGCGGATTTTATTCTGTTAGGCTAAAGACTGCCAACAAATACCCTGTCACCAAGTTCTGGCTCCGCCGCTGCAAACCAGGCAGATTTTTATAGGGCTTGTGCTTATGCATGTTGGGCACTGATTTATTTCTTGTGTTTCTTCCTACGAATTTCAAGATCAGATCCTGAATTTGAAACAGGGAGATAAACTGCATAACCTAAAAATATGAAAAATATTATCTTAAGTATCTAGAATGTAGCCATGCTATGTGTGAATTTTTTTGACTAATGTGTGATTATTACTTTGTACATGTTAGTAACAAACAACCTTATTCAAAGCCAAATTACGCTTGTTGAACATTTGAAATTGAAGAGCAGATGAAACAGAGCCGAAGCTGCAATCACGACATACGTATTACTAAAGTGCTCAAAGCAACAATTACAAATTGACACTCCAAGATTAGAGAGTTTTCTTTACAACACACTGCAATTTTGAAGTGTCACAGGACAGGAGGCTTGTGGCAGGGGATGCTTGCACCTTGACCTGCACGTGCCCTATGAGCAGGGCGGAAACAGGGGCGCCCTGCCATCCAGCTAAACTGATCGAGGTCCAATGCAGACGAAACAAAGATACGGATTACCAGGACATGCTAACCAGAATGTCGACTTGTCGAGCAACAATCACGAGGTGTTCTCTCAAACAATTGAAAAGTCCCATACTCCAAGATTTCGAGATGGTGTCGCAATACAAGTTTCAAAGAGATTGATTCCCGAACAATTGACAATTGTAGCCCAATCAAGGGAGATTATACAACAAAGGTTTCAGCACAACGCAATGATCTGTTTGACTTCTAAACTTATTCTTTCCTTTCTTTGTTTTCTTCCCTATCTCCCCTGTTCTTTGTAAGAATGAAATCAAATGTAATCGAGGCACCGAGGCTCTGAATCTTCGTCGTCGTCGTCGTCGTCGAAGAAATCCTCCATGTTATCGTCGTCGAAGTCGCCGACGAGCTCCTTGTCGCTGCCCATGGCCTCGAACTCCTCCTCGTCGTCGTCCTCGTCCTCGCTCACCGCCCGCGCCTTCCGTGCGCGGGCCGCGTACCCGCGCCGCGCGTACAGCGCCGCCGCAGCCGCCGCGGTTGTGGGCTGCTGAAGCAAGCGCGTCGTGGCGGCGGCCGCAGCCTGTGCTTGCGAATGGAGAGGGGCGAGGAGGAGCGCCGAGCGCGGGGACGCCGCCGCCGCCGCGGAGGCGAGGCGGCGGAGGGCCAGGGCGGCGGCGCGGTGCGCGGCCATCAGCGGCGATGCGGATCAAGGGAATGCGGCGCGGGTATGAGTGTTGGGGGTTGAGGATGGCGGCTAGGGTTCAGGAAGGGGGGGGTTTAACGGGGGTGGAGGCAAGTTGGTGGAAGCTTCCAGATGCGTGACGAGGGTTCGCTCTCGGCAGGTCGGCAACCGCCTTGCGGCGCGCCATGCCGGCAGAGCTTTTGTTTCTTCTCGGGCTTGGGTTGGGCTTGTAGGATGGTAAGATTGGGCTATCAATCCACTGGTAGCGCCGGTCGTCTGTTGAGGCCCATAAGAATAGCGCGGCCTGATCTCAAAAACAAAAATGAATAGCGGCCTGCTAGCGAACAGTGGGCTGGTCATCTTTCTACAAAGTAGTGTATTTCTCCTCAAAAAAGAAAAATCTCTCTAGTGTTTTCCTTGTCCTTCCACTTTTTTTTATTCATTTTTCCATTTTAAACCCTTGCATGTCATATATCCAAGTCTGAAAAACGTGAAGAGCTGAAATGTGTATTATGTTAGTCGATTTCACTGTGTGAATCCAATAAAAACTGTATATTACAAAGGTATTAGGGTTATATCAAAATCTGAACGACCAAATTCACTAAAATGAGTTTAGCGTGAGAAAGCTGTCAATTGGCTTGAAGAAATGGCTAAGAATCAAGGAGAAACATAATCATTTCCTAACATAAGAATTTATTTTCTCAAATAACGTATTGTAGATATTTGTGATTTGAATAATATGGCAAGAATAACCCCATATGTATTGCTTAGTTTCCGATCTTTTATTTTCGGTATAATTTTCCATTTCCACCTCTGGCTGGTCTACATGCAAGCCCCCATATTGCAAAGCTGGTAAGTATCCAAGGCACCGCATGCAGGTGCACGACAAAAGTGACCCTGACTAAACTGGCAAACGGGGCCTGTTTCAGCGGTAGAGCACAAACGCATACAGCAAGTAGTCAACAACTACCAGTTGGGGCTGGAAAAGAACAGCAAACGAAGCACATGTTCAGTGACAGACTGATTGTTGCCAACTCACAATCATCATGGCAATATAATGAAGGACGCAACGGAACAAATCATTTGTACATTCCTCTGAAAAAAAAAAGTGTGTGCCTGACAGAGATGACAGAGGAGAATTTCAACCATGAAATGGAACTATTGGATATATCTATCAACCATGAAACAAAGAACCGTTTGAGAACCAAAACTGGCAATAACAATGTACATACGCCATACGTGCATATATATCCTCACACTGCATACGAAAATACCGACAAAACTTACATACACTTTTTCCTCTAACTGCAAAAGATAAGAACCGAAAAAATAAGATCATTCACATATATGTAGCAACAACGAATGGTGATAGAGCAGAACTGTAGAGGCAGTAAACTGATAATCTCTCTTTGTAGCAAACTAGGCCGCCTTGGGTGTCTCGTCCGCCGTCGCCGGCGCCGACTCGGTCGTCTCAGCTGGGGCGGCAGCTTCTGGCGCTGCCTCGGTCGGTGCTGCACTTGTCTCCTTCGCAGCCGGTTCGGCGGCGGCGGCGGCGGCAGGAGCAGCCTCCTCAGCCGCGGCAGGGGCCTCCTCCTTCTTCTCCTCCACAGCCTCTTCTTTCTTCTCCTCGTCGGCGGCTTCCTCTTTCTTCTCCTCGGCGGCGGCGGCTTCGTCCTTCTTCTCCTCTGCGGCGGCCGGAACCTCCTTGGGCGTCTCCTCGACAACGACAGGGAGCAATGTGGAGATCTTCTCGAACGTGGCGAAGATGGGGCTGGAGAGCAGGGCTGGGCCGACCTTGGTGATGCCCTCGCTCACTTGCTTGGCACCAGGGAACTCTGGAACCAAACACGTAGCAGCTCATCATCAGTACTTGTGTGTACGCATGGCAGAATCTGCAATCACTGATCATTCTCCTGCATGCTTACCGATATTGGCCAGATCTTCGAAGAGCTTGGTGATGGCAGCCGAGTTCTTCTTGATCGCGGACACCTTCTTCCTCTCCTTGATCAGAACCTATGATCAGTCATCATGTACGAAAAGGTTTCATCAGTCCCTTAGCTGTAACCTCAAGAGACAGGAGCCCAAGTTGATCCCAGCCAGATCACCATAGTCTGGCACGTACGGAATGCATACTTGCAGCCAATATATATTGCACAACAAATATTCAGGAAAGATTATCGATCAACCGTATACGTACCTTGACTGGCGCAGTAACGGACTCGTAGATCTCAACGACCTTAGGCTGGAGATCCGCCTTCTTCTCCTCGAACTGGCTATTGATCTCTCCCTGCACAAATGCATTCACATGTCAAATGCCATCATCCACCCTGCAGGCCGTTGCAGCTCGCAAACATATAGTACTATGACATCGTAAGCCAGCATGTGGTCGAAATGGCGATGAAAAACCAATCAACGACGGCTTACCTTGGACTCGTCGAAGGACTTGACGAGCTCGGCGGCGGCGGCGGCCTTCTTGCCCCCGGCCTTGACGAAGATGAGCCTCATCTTAGGCAGCACCTTGGACTTCCAGTAATCCATGGCTATCTCTGATCTCTCTCTCAGCTCTGAGAACCGAGGCAACGTAAGCAAACGACAGCTACGGCAGCGTCGTGCAGCAGCACAGGCTAGCTAAAACTATGAGTGGCTCCAAATCAATCAACAAGACGTGAAGTGGGCGCGCTGTGTTTTTGCAGTGATTAATGGCAGCGGAGTGGTACGATGGTCTAGTTATAGAGCTCGCAGCCATCACAAAGGCTCCGGCACTGCCAGGAATTTGCGGGAATGCCATTGGCCATTATTGGCTGGCCTCTAAATCAAATCTAATGAGTGGGTGGAGCAACGGCCAGCAGAGCTGCAAGAGGTTAGGCTGATTGATGATGATCACAAGATAGGATCCATCATGCATGCATTTGCATATGGTTACGTCTGTATGGAATTGGCCATGTATGAACAACTGCCCTATATTTTATTGTGTCGTCATGATGAGAGATATACGTGGTATCATGTTTCATGCCCAGTTTTGGTATCTTTAGGTGTTGTTTCCACAATCAATCACATTTTTTTTCTTACAATCACATATTGTAATGCTTGATAGAAGCAACATAATATACTTCGGCCTCAGTTTTTTTTTTTAACAGCCAGCCTCATGCATAATAGCAGGCGACCTGGCGAGTAGCTGGTCTGAAACGTCTTCTTCGTTGAACTTCGATGGAACAACTAGAAACTAATTTTTTTTTTTTCTAAAAATATGGATAGGCTGCGTTTGCAACTTCTTGATTCAGTTGAGACGAGTGGCACGGGCGTGAATAGGTAGAAAACAAAGGGGCAGGGCCGTGACCCAGTGGCAAGCTCGGCTGGCGCCGCGCTGCCAGTTGCCGTTGGTAGGTCCGCGGAGGACCCATGCCACGGTGTCCCAGGATTCATGCGTGATCTGCGCGAGCTGTTCGGCTGTTCCTACGGCTGCAAATTACACGAGACTGGGGCTGCAAAGTACACGAGACTGACCAGCGGGCACCTCGTTGTTGGGACCCAGTATTAGTGAGAAAGGTGTATCGAGGGAGGGTGCGGGATGTACGGGTCGTCAGGTAGGCAACGGTCGTGTAGACTGGCGGGTAGGGGCCCGCGGGAGGAGACCGCCGACCACGTGGCTTTGCTGGCGCGGCCAGCGTGGCGCAGCCGCGCAGCTGCCTTGTTCCCTCCCCGGTTTCTGTGGTTCAAATCCTCGGCTCAATTCCTGGAGCTGCATCGCCGCCTCAATCAAATCCAACCGTTTAATCGGACTCCCACTTCAGTTTTATGTTCAGAGACGAGGATTGTTCCTGCCTCGTATGTGAGATAATGCATGACCTTGTTAAACTCAAAAAAAAAAAAAGCATGACCTTGTTTCATCCCAAACTATGGTAGCAAATTTTTTAGGGCAAGGTGGATCATGGATGGAATGAAAACAATCGTTTACCGTGCGAAGCTGGCTCGTGTTGAGCGACATATAAAGTTTAAGTTGGTAGCCATTGTGACTTACATTGTACTGCTACAGGCAATCCATTCCAACAGCGATCCTAGCTTCGAGAGTTATTAATTAACCAAGTGAACTGGCATAGTCGAGCAAAGCAAAGTAAGCAATTATAATCTGATAAATGCATTATTATATCGTTGCAACCTTGACACCATTGTTCATTAACTGTCTATTCTAGCTAGAATCGGCTAAAGATGCTACTTAGTAGAAGCTTAGGTAGTGACAATGGCACTCTTGATCGTCTCTATGTCACAACAACCAGCCAATATTATCCTTTCTGTTAACAGATAGAGATATATTAGTTTAGATTTCTACCTTGCATGACAAGGAACTTGTAAGCCAAGTAACAATCCTAGCCGCAATAGTAGTTAGTTAAGATTCTTGAAAATCTTGCGGCAAGGGTTAATCTCCGGGTGGCACCGGCTCCATGTATGTGTTGTATAAATATTAACACGTAGATGACCCAGAGTAGGTCATTCAACCCAATAGTTTTACATGGTACCAAGAGCCATCTAGTATCCAGAAACAATGTCTTCCGCCGCCTCTTCCTCACCTACAATTTCATCCACCTCTTCCGCTGCCATCTCCTCCATGGCCGGCGCCACCATCTCCATGCCGGTGACCAACTCAGTCACCGTCAAGCTTGGGAAGGATAACTACATGCTGTGGCGTGCTCAGTTCCTCCCATATCTTCGAAGCACTGGCCTCATCTCCTACGTAGATGGAACTACGTCTGCACCGCCACAGATGGTCACAACGACCACTGATGGCGGCGCCACCCAGGCGCTGAACCCGGCGTGGCAAACCTGGTACAACCAGGATCAGGCCATCCTGAGCGGCATCCTCGCATCTCTCAGCGAGGTAGCACTATCTCATGTGCTTGACTGCTCGACGTCCCGTGACGCTTGGCGCAAGCTGCAAAGCCTCTTTGCGTCTACCTCGCGTGCGCGTGTCATGAACATTCGCATGCAGCTGGCCACGATGAAGAAGAAGGATATGTCGGCATCAGAATACTACCGACAGATGAAGAACCTGGCAGACACCCTTGCTGCCATCGGCCTTCCCTTGCGAGATGATGAATTCGTCTCCTATCTGCTCACTGGCCTCGGGCCAGAGTATGACTCGCTGGTCACCTCCATCACCACACGCCTCTCCGACATGGATCTTGAAGAAGTCTACTCCCACTTCATGAGCTTTGAGCTAAGGGTTGAGCGGAACCTAGCCAACCAGCAGTTCGCGGCCTCTGCGTCTTCGGCCAACTTTGCTGGCCGCGGTCGTGGTGGTCCAAATCTGGTGGTGCTCCTCGTGGTGGTCGCGGTGGCGCTGGACGTGGCCGCGGCAACCAGAACCAGAACAAGAAGGGAGGACCTCCTGCAAGCCAAGGAGGTCGCAACAAGGAGCCATGTCAGGTATGCGGCAAAACCAACCACACTGCTATCAGGTGCTGGTACCGCTTCGACGAGAGCTACAATGAAGACCCCGTCGCCATGACTGCATCCTCGACTCCATCCTACCAAGTTGATCCGTACTGGTTGTCAGACACAGGAGCAACAGATCACATCACAAGTGATCTAGATCGGCTGACCACAAGAGAGAAGTATCAAGGCAATGATCAAGTTCAAGTCGGCAACGGCTCAGGTTTGCACATTTTAAATGTTGGTCATAGCTTTATTGATACTGCCACTAGAAAACTCGCTCTTAGAAATGTCCTTCATGTACCGCAAATTTCTAAAAATCTCCTATCCGTTCATAAGTTTACAAAGGATAATAACGTTTTCTTTGAATATCATCCGTATCACTTTGTGATCAAACAACAGGGGTCGAGGAAAAGAATCTTCCAAGGAAGATGTGAAGGAGGTCTCTATCCAATTCCTGCTGCTGCAATAAAGTCATGCAAGACTGCCATGACAAGTTCTAGAGTTAGTAAAGAGAGATGGCATGCTAGGCTTGGTCATCCATCATCTCAAGTCGTCCAGTCTATTTTGAGTCTTAATAATATTCAGTTTGAGAGTCCAAAGCATGAATCCGTCTGTGGAGCATGCCAGCTAGCAAAGAGTCATCAGTTGCCATACTCTTTATCTATTCATCGTTCTACTATGCCTCTTGAGCTTATTTTTTCTGATGTCTGGGGACCAGCTGAAACATCAGTTAATGGTTACAAGTACTATGTGAGTTTCATAGATGATTTCAGTAAATTCACATGGATTTATTTGCTTCATGATCGATCTGAAGTTTTTAATATCTTTCTTCAATTTCAAAAGTATGTCAAAAGGCTCCTTGATAGGAAAATAAAGTGTGTACAGTCCGATTGGGGTGGGGAATATAACAAGCTTAACAAATTCTTCTCTTCTATTGGAATTGGTCACAAAGTGTCTTGTCCACATACCCATCAGCAGAACGGATCTGCAGAGCGCAAGCATAGGCACATAGTTGAAACAGGACTTTCTCTTCTTGCACATTCTGCTCTTCCTTTTAAATTTTGGGACGAGGCCTTCTTAACAGCCACTTATCTCATTAATCGTCTCCCCACTCGTGTCATTGACAACAAGTGTCCTATGGAACGGCTGTTTAATGTTGAGCCTAATTATTCCTTGTTAAAAGTATTCGGCTGTGCTTGTTATCCTCATCTCCGACCCTATAATAATCACAAACTCTCCTTTCGATCTAAGGAGTGTGTGTTCCTTGGTTATAGTGCTCTTCATAAAGGGTACAAATGCTTGGATAGAAATACTGGGCGCGTGTATATTTCTAGAGATGTAATTTATTATGAAGAGCTCTTTCCTTTTTCTAAAGCTACTGTTACTCCACAAGAGCCTTCTTCAGACTCTTCATCCTCTCTTGTTAGTGGCAGTATTAATATTGCTAATGGTCGACTAACCACTGTGCAACTTGAAGCTCCTGCTGCTGTGCCCCATATTTCAGGCGAGTCATCAGCTACTGAAGATCCAAGCATCGCTGCCTCCAGTGAAGATTCTGCAGCACCTGACGAGCAGACTGCTGATGCCGATGGTGCTGCCTCCGGTGTTGATGCTGTCGCCTCAGCTTCGGAAGTGCCTGCCTCGCATCAATACTCGACACGTCTTCGTCACGGGATTCGTCAACCACTTCAGCGCACAGATGGCACCGTGGCTTGGACTGCTAAGCGCATTCAGTCTTCTGCACCAACACGCACTTCTGATGCACAGGGGGGTACAACGTTGCATGGTTCTCACACTAGCACAAAAGCACGTGTTACTGCCTCATCTGATGAAGAACCTGTAACTTATACAGATGCTATGCAGGTACCTGAATGGCATAAAGCAATGGATGAAGAATTTCAAGCATTACAGAAGAATCAAACATGGCATCTTGTGCCTCCTCATCCAGGAATCAATGTGATCGATTGTAAATGGGTCTACAAGTTGAAAAGGAAACCGGATGGATCGGTTGATCGACACAAAGCACGCCTCGTTGCAAAAGGTTTTAAGCAACGTTATGGTGTGGACTATGAAGATACGTTTAGCCCGGTGGTTAAACACACAACCATAAGAACACTTCTGTCCTTGGCTGTCACACGTCAGTGGAGTATTAGGCAAATTGACATTCAAAATGCCTTTCTGCATGGATATCTCAAGGAAGATGTTTTTATGAGACAACCTCCCGGCTATGAAGATACAAGGTATCCAAGTTACTTGTGCAAGTTAGATAAATCTCTATATGGTTTGAAGCAAGCTCCTCGAGAGTGGTTTTCCCGATTAAGTACAAAATTGCTTTCTCTTGGTTTTGTTCCATCAAAGGCAGATGTTTCTTTGTTTATACTAAGACGACAAGAGTTAGCTATGTACATTCTTATTTATGTTGATGACATTATCATCATCAGTTCTTCAAACCAAGCTACTGATAAGCTTTTGCAGCAGTTAAGGGATGATTTTGCTGTAAAGGATCTTGGAGTCTTAAGTTACTTTCTAGGCATTGAAGTAACTCATACTAGGGAAGGTTTAATTCTGTCACAGCACAAGTATATACAGGACTTACTGAAAAAGACAAATATGCTCAATGCTAAGCCTGTAAGCACTCCGATGAGTAATACTGATAAGTTATCCAGATATAAAGGTGCACCTTTAACTAGTGAAGGAGCTACTAAGTATAGAAGTGCAGTAGGTGCTCTTCAGTACTTAACTCTGACTAGACCGGATATTTCTTATAGTGTTAATAAGGTTTGCCAATTTTTGCATTCTCCCACTGAAGATCATTGGTCAGCTGTCAAGCGCATTTTGAGATATCTCAAGCATACATCTCGGCTGGGTTTGTGTGTTACTAAATCTGGTTCATCTCTACTGAGCGCATTCTCAGATGCGGATTGGGCAGGCTGTTCTGACGACAGAAGAAGTACCGGGGGATTTGCAATTTATCTTGGAAGCAATCTTATTTCATGGAGTTCAAGGAAACAACCTACGGTTTCAAGGTCTAGTACGGAGGCTGAATACAAAGCTGTTGCTAATGCAACAGCGGAAATAATTTGGATACAATGTCTGTTGTCTGAATTGGGAATATCACCAAGAAGAATTCCATGTCTCTGGTGTGACAATGTTGGAGCAACATATCTAGCAGCCAATCCAGTGTTCCATGCTAGAACAAAGCATATTGAGATAGACTATCACTTTGTAAGAGAGAGAGTTGCCTCACGAGAACTTGACATTCGATTTATATCATCAGGAGACCAAGTCGCTGATATCATGACTAAGCCATTGTCGACACAGTTGTTTATGCAGTTCAGAGGCAATCTTAACATGGCGCCTACATGTTCAGATTGAGGGAATGTGTTAACAAATAGAGATATATTAGTTTAGATTTCTACCTTGCATGACAAGGAACTTGTAAGCCAAGTAACAATCCTAGCCGCAATAGTAGTTAGTTAAGATTCTTGTAAATCTTGCGGCAAGGGTTAATCTCCGGGTGGCACCGGCTCCATGTATGTGTTGTATAAATATTAACACGTAGATGACCCAGAGTAGGTCATTCAACCCAATAGTTTTACACTTTCCATTGTCACTGCTTGCAAGTGTCATCTACATCTTTGTTGCTGGTCAAGGGCGGTATTGCTGAGCGGTGTCGTAGAGAACCTATCGTGGTCCTCTCTAAAAAAGAACCTATTGTGTGTTTAGAAAGCACACCATGAATATAATCCACCGCCAGCTACTAAGAGGAAATTCTGAGCGCAAGCCATGAATATAATCCACCGCCAGCTACTAAGAGGAAATTTTGAGCGCAAGTTGGGAGAGGAGCCGAGGACTAATTGTAGTTCTTCCAGCACAGAGAGAACATTGTGTGCGGTACTGTGGTGTGATGTGAGCGTGAAGGTGACAAAAAAAATCCTAGAGATTCATGGTCCTGACTTGGAAAGCCGAGAAGGAACTTTGACGTTTGGATTTATAGCAAGTTCAGTTTTCGTGCAGTTCTGTCCTGTCCACGATCAAGCTAGCCAAATGACAAATAGCAACGAAACATGGATGCATGGTAATCCCCCATTAGGATGCTACTGCATGATCACGAAGAATAATCAATTGGAAAGGTGGCTGACTAGCTGGTGGTTACTACCACACAAACTATTTATGAGAGGATTAATCTTTGTAAATAACAATAAATTAGGGCATCTATCATTAGCATCTTCAGTCCAGCCCCCACGCACACTTGTCTCTCCCTTCTAGTACAGTATACATATATGCCTATTGGACTGGTTGGTGAATTGCATATGATTATTAAACCCCGTACAGACAATAGTTGGCAGCTCAGATTATCAGATTCGATCTGCAGGAGCCAGCTATGTCGAAACTTAGCTGGATGTTTGTTAGCCTCGATTCCAAAAAAGCTATGCTGAGAATATTCCGTGATATACTTATATGCATGGAGCATTCTGTTCTTCTGTGCTCTCGTATTTGATATATACATCTCCTGTACATTCAGACAATTATGTCAATTTTTTTCTCGAACGCGTAGGAGAGCTGCGTGTCATTTCATTAAGGAGAAGAAAATTGAGTACATATCCCTTTTCGGCCAGGGATTAGCCATAATTCTTAAAGTCTCAAAGTCAGTCTCAAAGTCTCAAAGTCAGTCTCAATGTCAATTTATTCCCAAAAAAAACAATTATGTCCATAACCATAATTCTTACCATTTTCAGTCTCAAAGTCAGTTAGAAATTAGAAATGAAGGCAGGCAGCGAGGTCCTCACGTAAAACCTGTACTGGTACTCCTACTTGCTTACAGTTTTGCATGTGTCATGATCATCCAATGCAGAGTTTGTAGTACTGCAATTTTACATTTTCATTACTTTGAGCTGGATCATACACGAGGGCAGGTGGCACTGGCAGAACCAGGCGCTGCTCTGTCTACTCCCTGGCCTGGTCCTGGATCATTCCAAATCTCACGAAGAAAAATATGAAGAGCCCAGCCTATCATTTGGACCCGCGCCGCAAGCTATGTGGATAGGGCTAAAATCTGAACTTAAATCTGGCCCATCCAATTGGCCACTCTTCAAACAGGCCACAAAATTCTTGGGCTGGGCAACTCTTCTCAGAGTGGGCCAGCACAGAGCCGCAGATAAGCCCAAAATTTTTGGGTAGATCCAGTGACACAAAACGTACAGTGGGGTTTATCTTGATTGCTTCAAGTTTCCATTGCACCAGGAAGAAATAAAATATTGAAGCTCAAATTTATCGATTGCTTCTTAGTTTGTCCCGTTTTCTTGATCTCAAAAAAAAAAAATTCTTGATGTAGTTGGTACATCTTCGGTTCATTCTACTTATTTATCACCAAAAGAAAAACTCTTTAGATAGGCCGCGATACAATTCATATCTCTATTTGCTTTATGAATATATTTTTTTATTCAAAAATGAGCGGAAAATTAATGTTTATTCTCTTTTTTAGATTAAAAAATCAATGCTATTCGTGTCGAAGAACATTATGAGGTGTGCGTTGATAGAACAGGTATGAAATCCAGCCTGCCCAACTGACTAAAGTCTAAAACTACCCACCTCCTGTCATCATGATCCCCAACCCCGCCCCGGCCATCGGTCAGCAACGACCGGCCGGCGTCCAACAGCCGGATGACATTCCATCCCGCCACGATCAACGTCGCCCCTGCACGTCGTCCCACTCACTCACGTTCGGATGGGCGCGCGTATCAGTGGCAACCACGAACACCAACCAATCCAACACGCCGGCGACCTTTACACCTGAGTACCTGACGCTGTTCTTCAATTCCTGTGTGGTGCAGTCCAGTCTCCTTTAACTTGACAGCCACAACTCAAACTCGGTCTCCCTCTCCTTGCAAAAGACTGGTGCCGCAGGGCTTGAGACGCTCGCTCGCCATGCCGGCCAACAGGTATGGGCGCTGCTCGCTTCTCTCTGCTCTGTCCATGGAGGTTTTGATTTGACTCTCGTTTGCTTCTAGTACATGCTTGTCGTACCTAATTTCGATCGCAGCACTACTACCGATTGGCGATTAGTTAGGATACGGGTGGCCTCCTTTGTTGGTCACCAATCCTGAGAATTTGCACACGATGCTGAATCAGGATTTGGCAAACTTTTTCTTTTTGTTCATTCAGGTGTTTGTTTTCTTGTCATGGATTAGTCAGGGGCACATGATATGCGATTCAACAAGGCTCACCTTAGTCCCTGCTGAATTCACTGAACGAAGCTATTTCTCTGTGATCACAGCGCGTTGCAACATGGACTAGCCCAGTAATACTACTACCGACGAGGGCATGATGTCCACGACGGGCGGCATGATGGAGGACGTGAGGATCGGGAGCTTCGACGGCGCCGGCGCGTACCCGACGACGCTACCGAGCCCGCGGATGCTGGAGCCCTCGCCGCCGTCGGGCTTCAGGAAGAGTCTGAACCCGATCTACTCGTCGTCGGGCGACCAGCTATACACGGCGAGCTCGTCGTCCACGACGCCGACGTCGAGCTCGTCCGCCGGCGCCGCAGAAGACGCGCACGCCGCGGCGGCGGCGACCGGCGCCGCCGGGAGCATCAGCACGCCGCCGGCGACCCCGACGACGCGGCGCCACACCGGCGGGGACGGCCGGTGGGAAGCGATCCGCGCCGCGGAGCCGCCGCTGAGCCTGGGCCACTTCCGCCTCCTGAAGCGGCTGGGCTACGGCGACATCGGCAGCGTGTACCTGGTGGAGCTCCGGGGCGGCGGAAGTGGCGCGCTGTTCGCGATGAAGGTGATGGACAAGGGGTCCCTGGCGGGGCGGAACAAGCTGGCGCGCGCGCAGATGGAGCGCGAGATCCTGGGCCTGCTCGACCACCCTTTCCTGCCCACGCTCTACTCCCACTTCGAGACCGACAAGTTCTGCTGCCTCCTCATGGAGTACTGCAGCGGCGGGAACCTCCACTCCCTCCGCCAGAGGCAGCCCAACAAGCGCTTCACCGAGGACGCAGCCAGGTGACCAAGGGTTGAGAAGGATGAAATTTTGATCGAAGAAAAATATTTGTTCAGTGCTGACAAATGGCGATCGATCGATGCAGGTTCTACGCGTCCGAGGTGCTGCTGGCGCTGGAGTACCTGCACATGCTGGGCGTGGTGTACCGGGACCTCAAGCCGGAGAACGTGCTGGTCAGGGAGGAAGGCCACATCATGCTCTCCGACTTCGACCTCTCCCTGCGCTGCTCCGTCAGCCCGGCGCTCGTGCGCTCCCCGTCCGGCCGCGTCCACAGCGGCGGCGGCGGTGTTGGTTTCGTCCACGGCTGCAAGCTCCCGCGCATCCTCCCGTCCATGAAGAAGAGCAAGAACAAGAAGAAGAAGGCGGACAAGGCGACGCTGGACGACGAGCCGCCGGTGACCGCCACCACCTGCAGGAGCACGTCCAGCAGCAAGCGGCCGCCGGCGCCGGCGTCGCTGGAGTTCACGGCGGAGCCGACGGGCGCGCGGTCCATGTCGTTCGTGGGCACGCACGAGTACCTGGCGCCGGAGATCATCCGCGGCGAGGGCCACGGCAGCGCCGTCGACTGGTGGACCTTCGGCGTCTTCCTCTACGAGCTGCTCCACGGCGCCACGCCGTTCAAGGGCTCGGGGAACCGCGCCACGCTCTTCAACGTCGTGGCCCAGCCGCTCCGGTTCCCCGACGCGCCGCCCGTCAGCGCCGCCGCCAGGGACCTCATCCGCGGCCTGCTCGCCAAGGAGCCGCAGAACCGCCTCGCGTACCGACGCGGCGCCGCCGAGGTGAAGCAGCACCCGTTCTTCGACGGCGTCAACTGGGCGCTCGTCAGGAGCGCGCAGCCGCCGTACATCCCCGACGCCGCCGCTGTTCCCGCGGAAGCGGCCGCGGCGCAAGCTCAGCCCGCGACGCCCAAGAGCGCCGGCGGCCGGAAGACCGGCGCGCGTCACACTGATTCGTCGCATGTTGATTTCGAGTACTTTTAGCCAGGTTGCCGGTCGTCAGTCGTCGCATGCTCGCACGTGTTGATTGCTCCATCATTCGAATGTTGTGCTTCGTCGTCTAGTCCATGCCTTTCAAAACTCGGTTTAATAAAGGGCTCCTTTGGAACAAGTGATCTGCATTTTTTCTACGCTCTGCATTGAAATGGGTCCAACTTTTGCGTAGATCATGTTGCGCAAAATGCGCTATTGCAAGAAGCAGCCCACATAGCTACAGTTCATAGGAAGAACAGAGCAACCAACATAGCTATATCTGGGAAGAACAGAGCAACAAGCATGCAAACTTTAGCATCTTTCTTGTCCACTGTTTTTGAAATTTCTAACTTTATTGTAAGTTTATTTCTGAACAATGACATTATCCTTTTGGGTGTCTACCTATATTGCACACAAACTTGTGGCTAAACAAAGAATGAATCAGCTTTTGGCAACCAGTAGTAAACAGAGTTTCACTGATTCTGCGACACGGAGTACCTGCAGACCCTGGCCTCCGTAAACACAAGTCCGGGACTGCAGTAAAACCCCTGCCCGGGGCTGCAATGCCGGTCCTCGGAGCACACGCACCGGCCGTCGAGCGCGCACCCGTCGCCCTTCTCCACCTCCTTCCCGCCGACGACCTCGTCGGACCACGGGCTGTCGAACAGGCCCCGGGGGTCCAGCTGCCGCTTCGCCGCCGCGAACTCTCCCCACCGCGGGTACTTCCCCCGCACGCCGGCGAACGCGACCAGCCGGTTCTTCGCCCAGTGCGGCCTGGCCCCGTGCTTGACGAACGCCAGCTGCTCCACCTCCTCCCACACGTCCTCGCCCAGCCGCGGCGCCGCCGGGTCGGACGCGCGGTAGTAGTTGAAGTCCACCACCACGGAGTCCTCCGGCTGGCCGAGGTGCGCCGCCGAGGCCCTCACGAACCGGACCAGCAGGCCGTTGTACACGTCCACGCCGCAGAGCCGGTCGGCGCCGCCCGGCGCCGCGTCGCGGAGGAGCTTCACGTCGGCGATGAAATCGCGGAACCGCGCGGGGGGCGAGAAGAAGGCCGTGGTCTCGTAGAAGAAGAGGCCGCGGAAGCGCGGGTCCCACGCGCACGCGCTGTGCAGGTCGGCCGCCGGCGAGCGCGGGCAGGAGCCCGACGTCTGCATCCGGCTCTGGCGGCCCACCACGGGGTACCCCGTGAAGAGCAGCCCGTCATTCTTGAGGCCGCTGCCAACCAGCCGCTTCGCCGCGATCTCCGCCGCCGCCATGGCGCACTTGCCCCTCGCACTCCTCGACCGGTCCAGCGAGGACTCCAGGGCCCGGATCCCGGCGGATACCGCGATGGACGTGGACTGGAAGCCGATGAAGTCGTTCACGCCGTCGCCCGGCGCGTCGGGCGGCGCGCGGTCGTCGACGCGGTACACCGCCGTGTGCTGCGACGGGTACCAGGTGATGTCGGCGAACTCGTGGCGCGCCGCGTGGGCGGCGAAGTCGTCCTGGAGCGCCGAGTCGTTTCTGTACTCGTACGTGATGCTCCGCTTGAAGCTCGGCTCCAGTGACAGCGTGATCTGCAGCACATGCAGTGAAAGTTGGAGCAAAAATAAATTGGAAACCTTTACAAAGAAGCAAATGGTTACAGTAAAAGTTTTCATGACAAACATGGAGGAGCTCCTTCCTGGTATAGGAACTCCCGGTTGCTACATTAACAGTTCGTTGAGCTGACTTTGCAACTTTTTGCCAAATACTACAGTGTAGGTGCTGCTCTATACATATGACAGCATAATGTAATCTAGTCCACTATAGTGTCATTTCATTTATCAGAAACAACTAATGTCATTTGTTATGGTTGGCAAAAAATGAAGGCGGGAGAAGCATATAATCAGAAATACCAGGGACAAAGATATTGGTCCCAACTGCGTTTTACATTCTATGCCGAGCCGCCAATTATTCATGCTGCTTTCTCAAAGGAAGTCACGTATGGCCTACCCATTTCCTGCATTTATGTTCCAGTAGGTATACGATGAATTTATGATCCAGTAGGTATACGATGAACTATCGCATTGATCTCAGAGTTTGCAAGTGTTAATTCTCAACCACAAACCAGCATGGGAGTACCATCATAGCCACGTGAGAGATCACACAGCTAGAGGTTGAGAGGCACTTTAAATGCCTCAATGATGAAATGGTTTGATCAGTCACCTTGGAGACGACCCCGAGCAGGCCGAGGGAGACGAGCGCGGCGGGGAAGAGCTCGTCGCCTGGCTGCAGCGGAAGGACCCTGGCCCAGCCGTCAGCCTCGCCGGCGGGCACGACGAGCCTGAGCGCCACCACGTAGTCGTGCACGGCGCCGCCGCGCCCCCACCATGAGCTGCCGTGGGACCCCGTGGCCACGAGCCCCGCGACGCTGACGCCCTCCCAGTACGGCGCCGCGGGCAGGCTCAGCCCGCGCTCCTCCGCCGCGTCGATGACCGCCCGCAGCGGCGCGCCGGCGTCCGCGGTCACCGTCCGCGCCGCCGCGTCCACTTCCACGCCGGCGAGCCGCGCCGTGCTGATGAGCAGGGTGCTGCTGCTGCTGCCGTTCCCGCCGGGGCAGGCAAGCTTCGGGATGGTGTGCGCGAAGCCACTGACGACCTTGACGCGCGTCCCGGCTTTGCTGGCGCGCGCGACGGCGGCCACCACCTCCTGCTCCGACGCCGGGTACGCGACGGCGGACACGGGGCAGTCGGCGCGGTCGCTGGACCACGCGCCGTAGGCGTTGGAGAGCACGCACCCGGCGTCGCCGCCGCACCGCACTGGCGGGCGCGGCGGCACGGCGAGCGCCGGGGACGGGGACAGCGAGGACAGCAGGAGCAGGAGAAAGGTGGCGAGCATTTTCTATGCGAGTGCGATGTGGCTTTGCGTGGTGGTGTTCCTGCTCTTGGAGGAGGAGGGCGCGGCTCTGCTTTTTGCTCGTTACATGTGTTGGTGCTCTGTATGGCAAGCGACGTTTGGTTGGTTCCAAAGATCGGCAAAGATACAAGAGTTGCCTTTGAAGGATAAGCGAACATGGAAGTTTATTTTTTCTCTACAGTTTTAGAACTTTTCTGACCTAGGTTGATGTGCAAATACATATATGTGGGCCTGCCAGTCGCCTATCTGGAATGCTATTCCATATCAACCAGAAAAATTCAAAAGTGACAGCTAAAGAACTAGAAATTGCTAAAGGTCCAGAAATACATGAGATTCTAAGGAGTAAAATAAGATTGCTCCCACTCTTCGAAAATATCGTTTCCCCTTCAAAAATATCGTTTTAGTTTCGAGCGCGGGGACTAAAAATAATGCGCCCAAATATATAAATGGGCTATTATTTGGCAATAGAAAAATATGTTATTTGTTAATATTATTTAGAGTAATTCAGCAAAAAAAAATATCATACTCGTTCTGAGGTATAAAATATCATATTACCTTCATCCCGTCCACGATTTTGTCGTTGATGGAGATGAGGAAAACCGATCCACCACCTTCACCCTTATGAACACTTGAGGGAAATCTCGTCAGCTTTACTCTCTCTCTTTTTTTTTTTTAAGAAACGCTTCACTCAGAAATGAAAAAAAAGAGAGAGATAAAAAAAACATTGTCTTCTCGGCCCAACGACACAGCGGCCCAGCCGCAACCCCCGGCCTGACCCAGTAACCCTAGGCGGCAGCTAGCCCGGCGTCAGGCGCAGACGCGCAGCAGCCACCGCCTCCTCCCCCTCGTCGGCGACCCACCATATTCTCCTAGCCCTGCCTGCCTGCCTGCCACCGCCGCCTCTATCGAGCCTATCCCGTCACCTCACCCCACTGCCGCAGATTCACTCTGCCCGCCTTGCCGTCCCATCGCCAGAGTCCCCGCCGCCCTGCCGCACCACCTCGGCCCCTCTCGCCTCCGCGCCGGCTTGCTCCACGGTTAGACCACCGTTAACCCTAACCCTAGCATCCCTCGGCGCGGCTGTAGAAGAGCACTGGGGGCGTGAGAGAGGGAGCCACCGCTGGGTTCGGTGCAACCCTCGTGACCTCCTCCCGCTTCTACCTCGCCCCGTGGCTTGCAAATGGGGATCTAGAAAAATTCTGAGCAACTCCCTTCGTAAGCACCCCGCCTCCCCTTCACGGTCCATCCGATGCGATTCCCCACATCCTTCTTATGCTTTTTCCCCCTTTGAATTGTGTAGTGTTTTTTAGTGTTGCACAGTGGTGGCAATTTTTGTTGATGTTTACGCAAAAGTTAGGTTATTTCTTAGTAGAAAGTATGTGCTGCTTCGCAAATTCTATTCCATCAGTTCTTTAAGTGATTTTGGTTCAGACGAAACTGTAAATTTGCTTCTTCTTTTTTTCTCTTTCTCAAACATTTTATAGATGATGATTTTACTCTCTGCATATGTTGTGTTGCTCCTTTTTGTTTGTCTCTGTTGACTTTTCTAGTTGAAGTTGCATGCAATGGCAAATTCGACAGCCATCATATTTTGCCATTTTCTCTTGATAAGTTATGATTGTCGAGATTCCACTACTAGATTTGGGTGATGAAGATGGCATGTCCTCTATAGTTAATATTGTCATCTATAGCTTGTAGTATTGAAATTTCCTTTGGAAATGCTTGTTACTTGATGGATATGTCTATTTTGAATTAAACAATACGGAAGAAAGCCCCTATATTTGTTTGTCTTGTTTAATGTAGTACACTGTGTTATTTCTGTCAATTCCAGTTTGAGTTGTGTGTTGCACTTGCTGAGTGGATTGCACAAGCTATTATTTTGTTGATATGTGCCAATTGTGATTACTTGGATGTTGGTGCCGCGATTCTGTGGAAAAAGAATTTTTTCCTTGGGGTGCAGTTAACTGCATGAGACATTATTGCGCAGTGCATCGGTTGATTTGACAATACCATTCACTTTTTTGTTTAGAAAATAATTTATGTAACTTATTGCAGCACTTCTGGAAAAGGGTTTCTTGGTTTGCATTTAAAGGCATCGGTTATTGATTTGGTTGACGTATCATTTTCGGATGTTGATCATATCATATAATGAATGCGTGAGTAAACTGCCACATTTGTTTCTTTCTATTTTTGAGTCCTGAGTGACCTGTACTATGTCATTTTCTTGTTTCTTTGTAATGCATAGTGACTTGTACTATGCCGTTTCTGCATGCTACTTCTATTTATCATCAGTAGGGATTTGATACTTTGGATTATTGATGTTGATCTGCTTTTCGTCTTATGTTCAACACATGGAAAATGAATTATCGCTCTGGAAGTAGATAATGGGCCCTGCCGTAGACAATGTGGAGACCTTGTGGCTTGGCATAGCAGAAAAATTACATTTAAAAAACGTATATCATTCCTTGTTAAAATTTAAAATGATTTATTAGCTTGCAAGTAATCTTCATGTGATTTTCATGCAACAACTAACACCGAAATGTCATATGTGGGTGTTATTATTGTATTATTATGGCTTAGTAGGCACAAAAAGGTTGACCATCAGGTTCTGTCTCCATTAGGCAGAGGCTATTTGCATTAGTGCTAAAAAATCATTAATGATTATGCTGTACTATACCGAAAAAATGAATCAAATAGTTTACTGTTTGTTGAAAAAAGTAGTTTGGTGTCAAGAAACGAAACATATGTAACCTGCTCACCTTGGACCCTTGATTGAACCTCATGTACATCTTGACCAAGGCAAATATATGAAATGATTGATTTATTCTACCACATGTGATGAGACTTAAAGGGTCTGGGTAGGGTTTAAAGGTGTGTTTTTCTCACAGGATACCTTGGCAGTGATCCTTGATTCGTCTAGCCATTACTCCAGTAAATTCTGCCACAATTTAACTATGTGGCAAGAGGCAGTGGTGGGGCACCTGCCCCCCACTCATGTAGGAGGTTAATTTGGCAAATGGAAACATCCCGAACCTTATTGATTTGCAGACTGCAAATGATTTGTGTTGAGGAATGTAATTTCACATGCTTTATTAGAGGCATATTAACACTGGAAGCTTGAGTGGACTGCGGCATAAGTAAACCATGCCAAACTGTATTGTGTTTTTTGGGTACTGGATAATTGTTTCCAGCCTCTACATCAACATGATGCACGCTACCTGAACTTCTTTCCGTGTGTGGGTTGATTTCAATCCAACTAGAATAAGACTGACATTCTTGATACTTAAATGATTATCGTGATGATATTTTGACCTCTAGAGGTTGGCCTATGCACAAATATTTTAGAGCTATATCAGTGAGTGATAATCGAAACCCTGCTCCATGAAAGACATTTTGTGCAACTGCTCTGTATGATCTGTGTATAGTCATTTTTGAACCAGGGTTTAATCACTTACTGTGGAGTTGATATGTCTACCAGATACCCTTGTTTTATTCTTAAGGAGAAAAGTCTCACACTTCAATTTATATACACTGTTGTTATGCTCATAAATGGTCCACTTCCTTTTTCAGAAACCACTTAAGTATACTCCTTATTTGCAGGATTGATTGTTGTTAAGGAGGATTAATCCTTGTTTAATCAAAATTTTCATCCATGTGGACTTTTGTTTTTTTTTCTTGTATAAATGCTGGTGATACTATTGTATTGTACAAATATACCATTGTTGTTCTGGCAACTTATTCTAGAATCCTTTCTCTGCTACTAACTTTGTATCACAAATTCGTGAACTGTGTTTTCTGTTTGAGAGACATTCATTCATTACCTTGTACAGGGTCATTCTCGCGCTGAGATGTCAATATGAAGGCCTGTAAACTGTATACACATTAGAGTTAGGTTTTGTTGCTTTCACAATTTGTTCAGTGGAGTGAGAAACCAAGGCTTCTTATGGCATCACCACAAGAATCCAATCCTCAGTGCTTGAAGCGAAAACTTGTTGATGACTGCCTATCAAAAGACTGCAAATCTCGTCGCATCAAATCCGAGGATGGGCCCTCACTTGATTCATCTGCTAAATGCTGCAACTGTTGTTGCACGCGACCTAACCTTGCCAACGATTGTGTCAATTTCCTGAAGAGTGGAGTGCCTACCCGCATCATGTATTACAAACAAGGTTCTTGGCACAATTTTCCAGAGCAAATCATGAAGAGCCTCATTGAAGAATTCAGAGGCAATAAATCGAGTGTTGTGGCTGTGATGGATGATGAGCCTCTTCTTGTTGATTTCTTGTCAATGACTCTGGTGAACCTAAAAACCAGAAAGCAGCGGTCTGTTGCATGGTTCGATGACACTGGCAAATGTTTCTTTCCTTCTCTTTTCTTTGATGAAGATTGTGAGGAGCTGAGCAAAGGGGATTCTGGTAGCGTTGACGAGACTGCACAGGGAATAATGTTAGATAAGGTTGCAAACTCTCCGCCAGAAGTTGTCAAGCAAGTTGTGCTTGAATCAAGCTCTCCGACCCCTCAAAAACCCTGCACTGCAGACATATTGCGGAAAAAGATCACATCTGTGGAAAGAGGCAGTGAAGGATTTCTGTTTGTCCAGAACCTCTTCCTCTCTGGTATGGGTTCATTTGCAGCACCAAGTAGCATACTTCATGTGCACCGGTACTCTCCGAATGATATCACTGCACAGTGTAGACTTAAAGCATTTGAAAGTCAGATGAAGTCGACTAAAGAAGAACGTGGTGATGCGAATGTACGATATGGATGGCTAGGATCTAGGAAGAATGACATAGTTAGGATTCTGATTAATGGTTTGGGTACCACTGCGAAACCTGCTGAGAAGGCAAGTTTGAGTGCTGGGGTATATCTTTCTCCAGAAAATCGAGCCTTTACCAGGTGTGTTTTCTTAGCTGTGATAACCATCATTTTGTATTTTTATATTGTTATAGTCACATCACATTTTATTGTGTGTCAGTGTCGGTCTTTGTGATGTTGACGAAAAAGGAGTGCAGTATATGTTGCTGTGCCGCATGATATTGGGCAACATGGAACCTGTCGAGCCTGGATCACAAGAGTCTTTTCCAAGCAGCGAGATATATGATTCCGGTGTTGATGATTGCTCAAACCCAAAGTGTTATGTGATGTGGCCATCACATCTGAGCACTCATATGCGTTTAGAATATCTTGTTAGTTTCAAGCTTCTCCCAAAAGTTCGAAGTAAGATGATTAATAAGGGTTCAACCTTCATCATGCTATACTGAGATCCATGTACTGAATCTACCTTTGGGTGCCCTTATTTTCAGATTATTTGCTTGGATTGAAGGGTTTGTGGTTTCACCCATCACCAAAGGATGTTGCAGTTGATATTTCTACTCTTCAACCTGTGAGGCATCCTGAATCTTGCTAGTTGTTTACCATCGGCGTGCTGGTTTTCCTGTTAGCTGCATGTCTACTGATCACAGTGGTGGAACAGAAGCTTGTCCTTGTAGATGTTCAGCATTACTGTGCTGTCCAATGATTCCTATTCTCTGCGTTATGCAGTGGTGAATAGTTTTACCTTTGGTGTACAGTAGTCTTCTACTTATCCAACCAAACAATCTTTACGCAGGTAATGTGTGAGACAGGTGAAGAAAGTGAAGGACCAACTTCCCCATGGATATCGTTCAGAGTTCTATTTGGAGTCATTAAAGAAAATATATCATCTGTAGCAAGGGAGCTGCTCTTCCATCATTATGAAGAGCTGAAGGTTTGCGTACTCAACAAAATTTGTTCACGAGTTGCTACTGTTTATGGTTTATGTGGCAGGCAATGAGACATTTAAGTATTTTTACTTGACAGGAAAGCAAAATAACACGCGAAGAAATGGTGAAGAAGATGATAATAATAGTTGGAGAGAAAATACTTTTGGAAGCATTGAAGAAGCTTCATTACTGTGTAAGTTCCTTGTGTCATGGCCATATTAATGAACCTTCAAGGTGAATGCTGGACTGCTGTTTCTTCACCTTAGAGGTGTAAGCTTGTATAGGAAGGACTTAGTGTCACGTTATGCTTTCAGATTCACCCAACATGACCTTTTAGAGTTTGCATTGCCTGTACAAATAATAAAATCCAATATTTGAACAGATGGCTCCTTTTTAGTTGTTAAGGACCAATACCTGTTATCTTTTGGTGAAGAAAAAGTTAATAGATGTTTGACTACTTTCTATGAATATCGATTTGTGTCCATGTGGTAGGGGATATGTGTTAATTATTTCACAAGTTAGTCTTCTGTGCTTAGCGTGTACTTTTAATGTTTGTGATTGTTGAAATTTTGATGCTCTGCATTAGGGTTTTCCCCTACTATATATTCCTCAAAACAAATAAAAAAGAATTGATGCTTCATGTTAAGGAACCTTGATAAGAAAATATCTGTCTCTTGAGCACTAGTCGTAATATGCTAACAAAACATTCCAATATTACTTTGCTCTTCACTGGAATCGGATCAAGCTCTTTCCGAATCAGTAATGTCAATGTTTACAATCTTCTGTACTTAGCGTCTACTTCTAATGTTTGTGATTGTTGAAATTTTGATGCTCCGCATTAGGGTCTTCCCCTACTGTATACTTCTCAAAACAAATAAAAAAGAATTGATGCTTCATGTTAAGGAACCTTGATAAGAAAATATCAAACCGGGTCATGTCTCTTGAGCACTAGTCATAATATGCTAAGAAATCATTCCAACATGTACTTTGCTCTTCGCTGGAATCGGATCAAGCTCTTTCCGAATCAGTAATGTCAATGTTTACAATTTTACCATCACTTTCTTATTGGCTTCTACTGCAGCCATCACTATGGTACAAACCTTCTGTTGAAGCGGTGTCTGGTGATCCTGCACGGGCAACACCAGAACAGATGTCCGTGGATGAGACAGACAATAATTGTTCCCTAACTCTTAGCGTTTACCATGGTGATTCACATGCACCAAATCCCGTGGCAGTTCATAGCACCAAAGGATGTTGTAGCCTATCAACAGATATGGTGCCTTATCTGCCACCAGCCCCGAGTGGTGTGCCAGAAACGTCTAGTTCTACCGGTGCCGTATGCCGGGCTTCTCCAAGTGTGCAATCTGAAGGCAGAAATTCTTCCATACAAATCATGTCACCTGGTAACTCTGCAAGCCGTTGTGCCAAAAACCAAAATTCTTGTTCACCAAGAGTGGCACCTATAGTTCATGATGGTCTTTTGAGGGCAATTTCTGGAAAATCTTCAGCTCCTAGTGGGGAAGTTTGCAGTTCTGCTACACCAACCACAGGACCCACAGGTTCTTCTCTTGCACCATCTAATGCCTCAAAAACCCATGGAAGTTCTGCTCCAGGTTCCGTTACTAAGGGCTGTGAATCTGTTGTACCAAGCTTGGCACTTGGCAATTCTAAAGGTGCAAGCATGAAACGTCTCAGTTCTGCACCCAAACTGACACCTGAAGGTCAGGAATTCCTTTCACTGGGCATTGCATCACAAAGGCCAGTAGTTCATTCAGTAAAAGCCCAGGACTGTTTAACATCGGTTACCAGACCTGCAGTCCACACATCAGGTAAGCTTCTATACTAGGAGAATTAAGGGTTACCTACATCAAATCTCCAAGATTAATTGTTGCCTACCAGATGTGGATTGTCAAGGCTGTCATTTCTTTGCAGGCTGTGGAAATTCAAGATCGGCGAGCACCGAGGGCCGTGATTCTCTGGCACTGAGTATCATGCCAAAAGGCCATGATGGTCCAGCGTCAAGTAAAACAGTAAAGCGCCATGAATCACCAAGAGCTGATAAGTTGCCAGAAAATGGTCGCTCTCAAGCTCAGGATAGAACCGCCAAGGTCTATAATGCTCCCACACCAAGTATGGAGCCTGGAAACTGACCATGAGTATAGTGCTTATTATCATTTTTGCAATTTATTTCACTCTCACTTATGCTTTTGTGGTGACTGCAGTAAAGGGGGAGCCAAAAGATCAGAATGGGGCACACTTCTCGCAGAATAAATCACCTGGGTTAGGCCTTGATGCTAGCAGTCATGTTACTGGAGCGGCCAGCGCCCTTGTCGCCCTATCAACTCCTCGGGAGAAGGGTGGGCGCTAGAGTACCAACAGTGGCTGTGGTTTCAATGTATTGCCTCGTTTCTGTTGGATCTCCTGTACATGTGATGTTATCCGTTTCCATGTACATGTGGTTGTGGCTCTGGTGTAAACCGTTGGGATCATTAGTTTGTTTGTTTCATAGGACAGGCATAACCCCGTCGACTCTGAACAATAAAACCTTCTTGATCCGTGATAAGGTTGCAACACTATTTCCCTGTGCGCATGGCTGAGGCTGACTGGCTGGTGCTGGCCTCTTTAGTTTGTGTTTGTAGCAGCCGTTCGATTGTGGTAATGGCCTTGTAGCCAATGGCCCGCTCGTCCGGTGTATGTTGATTCTTCTGTTGTTTCGCAGGACAACATTAAGACCGAACACCAGTTTACTTGTCAAAGACCCAAGCTGTTCCTGCAAATGGTTTATCTACTTGTGCCCGGGCTCCCAGCAAGTGAGATCTTTGACATGTCGCTGTTGAAGCGTAAATTCAATGCCATGCCGTTCTATCTATGAACTGAAATTTTGATGAAAATTTCTCTTGCCACACCAATTCAAGTTTCTGATAACCGATATCATATCCAGTGCCAAAATAAAAAACAAAAGATATTGTGTATACATATAGCACGTATTTTAAGCCCATATATAGGTGCCTGATACAAAATTGGGCCAGTCTGCAAACTTTTCAGTTTGCTCCGTACCATGGTCTTCAGATTCAAAAGTTGTGTTTCTTTCTTTAATAACAGAAATTCTTTTATCAGGCAAAGAACCAGCAGAGGAGTGGTTTCCAACTGAAATCTGAGAATAACTAATTACAGTCGCAAGAAGACATATAACCATTATCATATCAGCACTAAGAAACGTGAACAGTTCAGAAGAACTGTGTAGTTTACATCAATTCAGAAGGCTACCTACAGCCGTGGCACAATCAACAGCTGGAGCTAAATCCCTGGGAAGAGCGTGCAGTTTACATGTCCGACGGGAAGTGTCAGGTTGGGGCGTGGACAGGCTCTGTTTCTAAAGGCTACGTATAGCTTCGAGGCGATCAACACATAGAGCTCTCGTCGTAGCTGAATGTGAAGTCGATGCCATCCCAATGAAGGAGCTCCGTGTCTCCATCGGCCGGCGGTTGTGCAATCATGTCGAGAACCTCCGTGATTTCGTCGTCCGAAAGAAGTGGCAACGGTTCTAGGCCTAAACCATCCTGCATCAAGCCTGGCTCTTGACTGAATGTCGTCGTCGTTGTCCAAGCAGAAGGAGATTCTTGAGGCACAGAAGCGTTTATCGTGTGCAGTTGCTGTGCTTGGTACTCCGTGTCCCAGGTGGGCTGTGCATTGGTCATCTCTGGAACCATCGCCGGATCAGAGGAGTCGTGAAGGAGCTCTCGATCTTCAGAAGCGTGCGCCATGCTGAATCCTTGATCGAACGTCGCCGTCGTCGTTCCGGAAGAACCACTGCCGTCTGCGGCGACGCGCGGGCGCTGAGCCACAGTTTCGCCGGCAACATGGCATCCGTCTTGGTAGCCGTCGGGGACGCGCTTGCGCTTCTGGCCGAAGCCGGAGAAGGAGATGAGGCAGATCTTGAGGGCCGGGTGGTCGGTGATGGAGTACTCGTGCATCACCCACCCGGAGCTGCCGCTGCCGCCCTTCTTGCCGGTGTCCATGTGGAGGTTTAGGTTGTGCTTTTTCCACTTGATCTTCTCGCCGTCGACGACCATCTCGTGGCTGGCGCCCTCGCGCTCGCACTTCTGGCTCTTCCATGTCCCGCCGCCATCGCCATGGCATCGCCGATCCGGGCGCGCGGCTCCGTTGGTGCGGACGAAGAAGAAGGTCGGGACGGCGTGGGAGCGGCCGTGGCGGTCGAAGAGCTCCCAAGGCAGAGTGTTGGCCGCCGTGTCGTCCTCGACGATGAGGCCGGGGAAGAGGTCCGGCTCGCCGCGGGCGCGCGGGAGGAGGTAGAGCTCGACGAGCTCGTCGTCGAAGGGGCGGAAGTGGAAGCCCGGCGGGGTGTCGTAGAGGATCTCCGCCGTCGATGACATGGTGTTCGTGGCTTGTCGGGGAGGCGGCGAAACCCTAGCGAGAGAGGGAGGGGAAGGGAAGGAAGGATGGATCGAGCGAGAGACGGACGAGCGGAGAGCCGGAGGGGGTGGGTTCCAATTTATTTGGCGCGAACTGGCTGTGGGTTCGCGCGCAAACTGAAACTGTGTCCGACTGGAACCTGCATAGTATTATGGAAGGTTTAGCGGCGCAATCCGAGCTTCTCTCCTCTGATGAATATGGAAGGTTTCTCTGAATCCCGAAACCGGAACGGTCATTTTGCTTGAGGCTTACGCTGAGCATTAGTAATCGATTTGAAAGTCGGTTGTGCATCCGCAAGGTGTTCGACGAATTGAACTGTCTCCGAATTGAATTGGGAACTGGTATGGTGCGTCGATTTTCACCTCTTATTAATTACCAACTCCGGCCATGCCAGGCCGTCGTCGTAGTCCTTTGCGCTCATCTCAGGCCAGCCTGCCGCTGCCCACGGCGAGGACAGAGCACGGGTCGCTGGAGACAGCGAACGTAGCAGGACAAGGCAAGCGGCAGGGCGACGGCGCTCGCCGCACTCACCCATTTGCCATATGAATGGGTGATTTGAGGCTTGAGCATTCATATGGCAAATGCTTTGCTAATTCTATCTCACATCTTGCTGATGCTGAAAAACCTGAGACCATCCTGAACTTAATACAGTTCTCTGGTTCCTCTCTACTCGCCCTGCCTTTTCTCATACAGAAGTCCACTTTTGAACTATGCATCTAAGTATGTATTAAAGAGACTGTAATCGACTAATGAGCTAAGATTCTAGTAATCTGATCCCAAATTTTGCTACAATGTTCTCTCCTCTCTCTTTCACGCAAGGAACTGCACTGCGAGCAGAAACAGCAACAAAGTGTCTGCGTGTTCTACAAAAGCTGCAACGACTGAAATGACCGTAGAAACCATGTACTGTAATAAATTGTAAAATATCTGAAACTGCCATTCTAATGAGGAATTAAGATATTAATTCACGAATTGATTATTGCGAAATTGAGTATAATCTGATACTTGAATTAGGCAACATGTAATCGCACAGCAACGAAACCTTCTGATGACTGATTTTTGCAGCATCCTGTCAGGTTCTGCTTGAGGCTAATGAGAACGAAATGCTAGGACAGTGACTCAGTGATAACTTTTGGGTTCCATTCTTGCACAAGTTATTTTTTTTCTTTTTGGAAAAAATGGCACGAGATCTGTAAAACAAAGATTACATGGATTTCAGTGTGCAAAACAAAGATTACAAGGAAAGTTACGAAAAATAAAATTACAAGGGAGATGAAAAACAGAGCTGTAAGCTATAAGTGATGTCTGAGGCGTTTGCATTCTCGCACAAGCTGATGCTCAATAAATTGAGTAGTCCAATATCATTGAAACAATCATAGTTGATAACTCTGATCACTCTGTTTTACATTGAAAGGAAATCCTTCGCTACAAAATTTTGCTCGGTTGCAGCAGCTCTTGATCACTGAACAACTGAACTGACGCTTGTACAGAGAGAAGTGACGCCAACGAATCCTATCGATGTCGTCTTCTTGACTCAAGTGAGAATAACAACGGAGCTAATGCAAACCGATCTGCTCGCAACACTCAAGCTCACAAGTCACAACATCATTTTCTTGCTTTAACATCTGTGCATTCATGGCCGTGCTCCACGAGGGGACCTCATTAGAGCTTCCGCTTAGCAGTATTTTCGTCGAACGCCTTGCGGGCACGCGGCCGATTTCGAACCCGCCTCGATTTTTCCTGTACGCGGATCGGATTAGCCAACGTAAGCTGCAAGAAAGCAAAGCAAGGAATCCCCATCCGGATTGCCAGTGCATCGGATTTAAACCGTCCTCGATCGGAAACCGGGACCAGCGAAACTTTCCATATCCGCTTCTTCGGTTTGGGCGCGAAACCATACGCGCGCGCCAACTCTATAAATTGGAACCCAACCCCCGGATCCTCTCCACTCCGTCTCCCTCCCGTCCTGCCACAGCGAAATTCTCTTCCGCCCTTTCTAGGGTTTCGCCGCCTTCCTCCCTCCTCTTCTCGAGAACACCGTACCATGTTGTCGTCGATAGCTGAGATCCTCGGCGACCTCACGCCCGGCATCCACTTCGAGCCCAAGGACGACCAGATCGTCGAGCTCTACCTGCTGCCGCGCGTCCGCGGCCAGCCGGACCTCATCCCCGGCCTCATCGTCGAGGACGACACGGCGGCCAACACCCAGCCCTGGGAGCTCTTCGACCGCCACGGCCTTCCCGACCACGACGGCGCCCAGGCCTTCTTCTTCGTTCACGACCCCAAGGGTGGCGTGCGCCCGGATCGGCGCTGCGAGGGCGGCGGAACGTGGAAGAGCCAGAAGCGCCAGCGCGAGGACCTCGGCCACGAGATGGTTGTCGTCGACGGCGAGCCGGTCAAGTGGAGCAGGCACAACCTCAACTTTCACTTGGGCACCGACGGCAGCAGGGGTTGGGTGATGCACGAGTACACCATCACGGCGCAACCGTCCCTCAAGCTGTGCAGCATTGCCTTCTCCGGCCACGGCCAGAAGCGCAAGCGCGTGCCCGACGGCTACGACCGCAGTGTTGCCGGGGAACCCGTGGCTCAGCGCCGGCGTGTCTCAGCAGACGAGAGTTGCTCTTCGACTTCTACTTCTGGTACGACTAAGACGACGCTCCATCAA
The DNA here is from genome assembly GCA_012490785.1 of Eragrostis nindensis. Lineage (NCBI taxonomy): Eukaryota > Viridiplantae > Streptophyta > Magnoliopsida > Poales > Poaceae > Eragrostis > Eragrostis nindensis. The sequence continues at coordinate 496,783 of JAAXCT010000120.1, read as the reverse complement.
GAGTCCGGCGCAGCGCAAACTTGCGAAGGCCTGCAACACCTCGCTGATACCGCTCAAGACATCGCTGCGATGGTTGATGAGATGACCGATAATGCCGGTCCTTACTTGGTGCATGTGCCGATGATGGATCAGATGCAGAGCTCTTGCGGCGTGCCCAACATAGGCGACACTGACGTCGTTCATTGGGAAGGCATCGACTTCACCTTCACCTACAACCATGACTCCATGTGTTGATCGCGTCTGAATCTGTATCGTTAGAAACAGAGCCTCCACCTTGGGGATGTAAATTGCATAGTTCTTTCAAGGAGGGAGATTCAGATAAAGTTCTGTCCTAGGATTGTTGATGTTTCCTTATACAAGTTTCATGCTTCCTTGTACAAATTCGATTGTCCTAATCAAACAGGGGCCGATTTTGTATGGTCAGTTTCTTATTCCAGAGCATGTCAATGAAATCTTTACTCAATATTAAACTGTCATACAATTAATCTGGTTCAACTCAGTATAGGCCACAGAAGCGGAAAACAACCAGGTTAATTGTTAACCAGATTATAGGCGTATACAATCAATCTTCAGTTAGTTTGGAGAAAAGTTTCTGAACATGAACCGCCTCTTAGCCAGGGCAGTAGCGCCGTACCCCGTACTACGAAGCAGCAGAAGAGCACAACAAGATTTAGTACCTAAGTTTATCCATATAAGAATCATTACTTACGTTTACACATATTTCTTATTTTGTAACACGTACACTGTGGAAGAAGAAGCATATATATATTCGTGAAAGGGGTCTTGACCTAGTGGTTAAGGCATCTGAGTAACACCTTTCAGGTCCTGGGTTCGACTCCCCGTGAGATCGAATTTTCAAGGATTTAACGGCATTTGTGCTTTCAGTGGTAGGCGACGCTCCCGTCGACAGCGAGGCGCCAGTGGTGACTTCGTATCTCTAGATTTGCCGGCTCAGTCTTCGAAGATGCTCATAGGGGTAGAGTTTGCGTACGTGTGTTCATAGGGGTGAGTGTGCGTGCGTTGTGAGTGTCTGAGTTGTACTGTGTAATCTCAAAAAAAAAAAAGAAGCATATATATATTCAGTTTTGAACTGGACAGTAGTGCCACTACTTGAAGCGCCAGTTTTAGTTACTATTGAAAAAGTGTTTAAGAGATCATCCAAGTTAAACGATTACAGGTATCTAAGAAATCATTAATCAAATTTACAGAACTTTCTTATTTTGTAACACAAACACTATGTTAAAAGAAGCATAGAGTCTCGTTTGAACAGAGCATTTTTACCCGCTGCTCTGGTTTTTTTTCCGCTACCAGTGAAATTTGCACTGTATTTTCTTCAGCATGATGCGTTGTTGCTTCGTTCAAGGTTGCAACCTAAAAGCACAGCTTAATCAATAATCCATTTGAGCCTACATGGAGGAAACAAAACAGTAAGTTCCGTCTGTACATAGGTTGTTTCTTTCGGTTTCTTGTACAGACAGTACAGTGTTGCAAGCAAAGATTCGTGCAGATACAAGTAGTTTCTTAATGCGTGAAACAACAAAACTTTTACCGATATGGAAAGCTTATGAAACAGGCTACAACATTTAGTAGACCAAAAGTTCCAGGTCAGCGATTAAAAGGGATCAAACCACGCTAGAACAGGTACTGCTGAGAATCATACACGACTGAAAGTCCGTCATGTTTGGGAAAGCATAACTCTGATCTTAAATCCACTGAGGGTCTAATTTACAAGATTAGAAACATCAGGAGGTCCTCTACATCTCCCGGAAAGGTTTCATATAATCGGAGGACAACTACTCGCCCACTCTGAAGTCTGAACTCTGAACCACGTGTACAACAGTTTTGAGTAAAGATTTCATCGACATGCTCTAAAATACGAAACTGACAATGATACAAAATCGGGCCCTGTTCTTTCATCCAACTGACATATGAGAAACGTAATAACAAGAGTGGCAAGGAAACGTCAACAATCCAAGGACAGAACTTTAGCTGAACCCATGGAAAGAACTGTGTAATTTACTTTACATCCCCAAGGTCGAGGCTCTGTTTCTAAAAAACGATACACATTCAGACGCGATCAACACATGGAGCCCTCGTCGTAGGAGAAGCTGAAGTCGATGCCTTCCCAATGCACGACGTCCGTGTCGCCGATGTTGGGCGCGGTGCCGCAGGAGCTCTGATCCATCAACGGCACTTGCTCCTCTAACGTCGTTGCCGGAACGTGGGAGATCATGTCAAGAACCTCCGTGATGTCGTCCTGAGACATAAGCTCCCAAGGTTCCTGGCCTGCACCGTCCTGCGCGAAGCCAGCTGCTGAATCTTGGTTGAACGTCCAAGATGGAGGAGGAGGTTGGAGTTCTTGAGACGCGGAAGCGTTCATCGTCTGCTGCACTTGCTCTGCTTGGAACTCCAAGGTTGGGGGCTGTGCATATGTCGTCATCTCGGCAAGCATCCCCGCCGCGATCTCCCCACCCGAAGAGCCTTGCATGATCCGTTGTTGATGTTCAGAATCGTGCGCCGTGCTGAAGCCTTGATCGAACGTCATCGTTCCGGAACCAGAAGCGGCCGAAGCACTGCCATCTGCGTCGACACGCGGGCGCTGAGTCGCTGGTTCGCCGTCGTAGCCGTCGGGGACGCGCTTGCGCTTCTGGCCGTAGCCGGAGAAGGCAATGCTGCACAGCTTGAGGGATGGGTGCGTCGTGATGGTGTACTCGTGCATCACCCAGCCCATGCTGCCCTCGCTTTCCTTCATGTGGAGGTTGAGGTTATGCCGGCTCCACTTTACTCTTTCGCCGTCGACTATTAACTCGTGGCAGGGCTTTTCTTTCTCGCGCTTCTGGCTCTTCCACGTCCCGCCGCCATGGCAGCGCCGATCAGGCCGGCGCGCGCCATCCTTGGGGTCGTGGACGAAGAAGAAGGCCGGGACGGCTTTGGACCGGCCGTGGCGGTCGAAGAGCTCCCATGGCTGGGTGTTGGCCGCCGTGTCGTCGTCGACGATGAGGCCGGGGAACAGGTCCGGCCGGCCACGGACGCGCCGCAGGAGGTAGAGCTTGACGAGCTGCTCGTCGGGGGGTGCGAAGTGGAAGCCGGGAGGTAGGTCGCCGAGGATGTCCGAGGCAGACGACGACGACATGGTCTCGAACTCTCGATAGACGGAGACCTAGCTAGCAGCTACGGCAGAAAATTAGAGAGAGGATGTGGATGGGGGGGTCGTGAGTTTGTGCCCTCCGCAAGTACAGGGGTGTTTAGCTTTATAGGGTGCGGGACTCGGAATTCTGATACGCGCGCGCCACAGTGTCCTGCAGCTCGGTTTCGGTCCCTGGCTACAGAAAGCCAATTCACAGACGGGGTTCAAAGCACATCACAGACGGGAAAAGGCCCCGTCTGTGTCTTCGCGTCTGAGATGACTAAAATCTCAGAAGGGGAAAATCCCCGTCTGTGACATATAGGGTCATCAGACGGGTTTCCACCAATCCCCGTCTATGACATGCCTCTAAACAACAAAAAAAATATGGTGCCTTGATTCTATGTACCCAATTACTCCACGAGATTACACCAGAGCAGACTAAAAGAAAGAAACATTTCATTAAATCACACCAGATCAGGCTGAAAAAGGAAGAAAAATCCCAACAAGTTACATCAGTGAGCTTTGAAAAATAAGCAAAAAAGAAGAAAGGCTTCACAAATCCTAGACTTTTGATAGCAAATCTAAGAACTATTTCTAAAGAACCTAGATCCATCTCTGCAAGTTGTGGCTGTAATCCACCATTCTACATCAAGATTGTCCATTTCGGATTTAAGTTGAACCTGCATGGTTGTAAAATGTATATCAGAAAGCACGTCTTGAATACTTTCCATTCAACGAGTTATCTTATGTAAACCAAAAGCCATTTGTACGCACAGTAATAGAAGCATCAGTAAAAAGGAATACCTGAGGACAAGAAGCCAAGTCCTGGCGATACGAATATCGCAAGCAGCAGTACTGATAGCTCTCCCAAACTGTAGTCCTCCGGTATTCCTTTTTGCAAAGTCTGGTCAAAGTCTCCACTGCACTGCATGAGACATAATATGCAACTCGTTAGCATCCTTGAGATGATTTTGCAGTGAGGAATTTCATTCTTAGTTTAACAAAACAAAGTTTCCACTGCACTGCATCAGACACATAATATGCAGTGTTAGTGGCTCAGTATTGCTGTCCTGAGATTACAAAGTCTCCACACTGCATCAGACACAAAACAATATTGCTGTCCTCACATAAATCAAGTCAGAAATATTGCTGTCAGATAATCTGCTACCAAGAACAAGCCAAAGCAGGCGAGGACGCACCGGTGGTGCCATGACGAGCTGCGAGGTGGCCGCGGACGCGAAGGAGGAGCTCCTGGAGGCGGGTGCCCCGCCGAGGCCGTCGCCTGCCGCCGCACCCGGAGCCGGATCCGGCCGAGGAAGGGTCGCAGCCGCCGGATCTCAGGCCGAGGAAGGAACGCTGCCGCCGGATCCGGTCGAGGAAGGGACGCTGCCACCGGATCCTGCCGAGTAAGGGGCGCCGCCGCCGGATCCGTCCGAGGAAGGGGCGCCGCCGCCGAGGCCGCCTCGCGAGGGCGCGCAGCGTCGCCGGGGTCGCGCCTCGCCGGGCGCTGCCTCCTCGTGCTCGTCGTCGACCGGGAGCAAGAGGAGGTGGCCGGGAGGGCGGGAGAAGGAGGAGGAGGATGGCCGGTGAGGGAGGGAGAGAGAAGGAGAGTGGCCGTGCGAGAACGAAATGGATGGTGGGGAGATAGAAGAGGAGGCTAGCTGAATAACGAAGTACACGGACACTGAACTGAAATCAATCATTTTTTCGGGTCCGGACTCGGGACTCCAGCCTCATCAGACGGGGGTATTTTTTTCCCGTCTGACATCACCAGCCCCGTCAGACGGGGTACTTCGACCCTGTTTTCCCCCGTCTGAGATCATCAAGCCCCTCTTGTCTCAGACGTGAGTAGGGAATCCCCGTCTGAGATAAGGTCCCTATGTTGACGACACAAGTTGTCTTAGACGGGTCTTAACGAGCCTCGTCTGTGGTAAGGCTGTTATAGACGGGGAATTTTTCTCCGTCTGAGATATTGCGTCTATGATATTCGATTCTGTAGTAGTGGTCCCTACTCGGAATTCTGATACGTGCGTGCGGTTATCCGGTAAATAATTTTTTTTTTTTTTGGTTCATGATGGTCGGTGGAGATGGCGGTGAACTCAGCAACAGATTAGCAGTAGGTGATATGGGGCTATACCTCGTCCATGTGAGGGAGGGCCACTCAACTTCAAATTTTGCATCGTCTTTGAGGGATGAAGGATACAAAGGGGCACTACTTGGGGGTGGGACTAGTCGACATATCTTTAATTTCTTAGATGCGTGTCCAATGGCGTCGAGATATATGCACTTAGTGATGACACTGCATTTGTAGTCCTGATGGTCGGTAGCAACAACAGAGTTTTGTTATTGGATCTCAAGAGCAGGAAGGTGAAGATGGTACTGCGGACATGGGCTCATATCACACACTCCTTGTTCACTTCCCCTTTCTCCTCCACAATATCAGCACTCTTTTTTTTTGCGAAAGATTCCGGTCTAGAAGATAGAGTTTTTACATTCAGCTAAGCAAAGTGCACCAACCAGGCGAACTTGGCATAGATAAACCACATGGGTACTACTCGCTATCGATGTTTACATCTATCTGTTCCTGTTAGAATTTCAGCAGGTTGTTGTACAGTCACTTTCACCGGCACTGGGATTACTTCTGAACGTGCTTTTGCTCCCGCTGAAACTCACTTTCATGGTTCATCTTTAATTTCAGAAATGAGCCGGTGCGCAGTTTCCTCCTCCCTCTGAAAAATCCTGCAGTTTCTCTGTTTCCACAGAGACCAAATGACCAGCGCAGCCAGAGCTTGAGCACCTTTCTTTCTCGTCGCTCCTCCGTGCAAACTTTTTCTCCGTGGCTACAGAAGAACAACAGTTCGTGATCACTGAACAACTGACGATTGCGCAGAATTCCTGGAGATAGGGCAGGGCATTGCCCGATAGCCAACTGTCAAGATGATCCGAGGTATTGTCCTGGGGGAGAAGTGGAGGCAACGAATCCCAAATGCCGTCTGACTGTCACTGAGAAGCGCCGCCGCGACGGGGTCTTTGTCAGAGGTTGCCATGTGTCCCCAGTCCCACGCCACTGCTTCGACACTCATCTCCTGCTCTTGATCAAAGCTCGCCGTGGCTCCAGATCTTGACGAACGAGGCGATGGTACATGACCCAGCCAATGGCGCATGTTCAAAATTTACTCCCTCCGCTGATCTTCTCGCCGGCGACGCACGAATCCTCTGTTTCGAGCCTCTGCCCCTCCCACTTGAAGCCGCTGCCTGACGGGCGCATCTGTATGCCTATATCCGTCTAGGTTAAGAGATCGGTTAATTAGTTTTCCGCCATTAATCACATCGTAATTAAGAGGTGTACATGTATTCAGTTCGCAATTCATTTCGTCGAACACCTTGCGGTCGCACTACCGACCTTGAAACCTTTTGCCTATAGCGTAAGACGCAAGCAAAATGACCATCTCGATTCCGGGATTCAGAGAAAACCTTCCGTTTCGGAGGAGAGAAGCTCGGATTGCGCCAGCTAAACCTTCCAAAAAAATTGGACAGAGACGGCTTCGGATTGCGCGCGAACCCGCAGGCAGGCAGTCCGCGCCAAATAAATTGGGGCCTATCCCCTCTCCGTCCTCCAACTCTTGCTCCAGCCACAGCCTCTTCCGTCCCCTTTCTAGGGTTTCGCCTCCCCCCTCTTCTCGACTCTCGAGAGACCACCCGGCGAGAACACCATGTCGTCGCCGATAGCGGAGATCCTCGGCGACCTCACGCCCGGCATCCACTTCGAGCCCAAGGACGACCAGATCGTCCAGCTCTACCTGCTGCCGCGCGTCCGCGGCCAGCCGGACCTCATCCCCGGCCTCATCGTCGAGGACGACACGGCGGCCAACACCCAGCCCTGGGAGCTCTTCGACCGCCACGGCCTTCCCGACCACGACGGCGCCCAGGCCTTCTTCTTCGTTCACGACCCCAAGGGTGGCGTGCGCCCGGATCGGCACTGCGAGGGCGGCGGAACATGGAAGAGCCAGAAGCGCCAGCACGAGGACCTCGGCCACGAGATGGTCGTCGACGGCGAGACGGTCAAGTGGAGCAGGCACAACCTCAACTTCCACCTGAGCGCCGACGGCAGCAGGGGTTGGGTGATGCACGAGTACACCATCACGGCGCAACCGTCCCTCAAGCTGTGCAGCATTGCCTTCTCCGGCCACGGCCAGAAGCGCAAGCGCGTCCCTGACGGCTACGACGGCGAACCAGCGACTCAGCGCCCGCGCGTCGCCGAAGACAACAGTTGGTCTTCGACTTCTACTACTACGGCGACGACATCGCTCGATCACGAATCCGGCGCAGAGCACGGCTTCCAACCTCTTGCTGATACTGCTGAAGACATTGCTGCGATGGTTGATGAGATGACTGGTGATGCCGATCTTTTCTTGGTGCATCCGCCGATGATGGAGCCGCGGATCGATCAAGAACCCATCGCCGCGGCCCAAGATGAGTTCGTCAAGCAAGTGCCGTTGATGGATCAGATCTCCTGTGGCGTGCCCAACATCGACGACACGGACATCGTCCATTGGGGAGGCTTCGACTTCAGCTTCTTCTACGACGACAGCTCCATGTGTTGATCGCGTCTGAATGTGTATCGTTAGAAACAGAGCCTCGACCTTGGGGATATAAACTACACAGTTCTTTCATGGGATAGTTGATGTCTCCTTGTACAAAATTGATCATCTTTAGATGTCTTGCCACTCTAGTCATTATCTTTCTCATCTGTCGGTTGGATGAAAGAATCACACCATGTTCCAAACAGATTCAGTAACATGTTTTTTTTTCTTGTGTGTGTGTGTGCGCGCGCGTGCGCGTGCGTGTGTGCATGTGTGTGCGTGTAGGTACAATGGCATAATGGTCGATGTTGCAAGGCTCGATGCATACATTTTCATCCATTCCTTGCCTTAAAGCAATGCTGTCAATGTCAATGACTGAGAATCTGAGATGTATAGCTCGCCTATGTTTCTGCACAATTGAAAGCTCAGAAGTATCTGTGTGAATACTACCGGAACAGGTGGAGTACATTACAGCACTGTTAAACAGATGGAGTATTTCACATGTGTCTATGAAATGCAGAATATCGATTTGAACGGTACACTGGCCATTCAGTTTGAATTTGCAACGCAAGAGATCCATTCAGGTTGCCGAGGCCAGGGTTTCCTGAAATTCAGAAGTGCATTCAGGAAAAAAAACCTTTTTTGACCAAATTCCTAGCCAACCAATGGGTAAATCAATGATAATTACCAAGAGTTTTGCCCTGTGTTGCTGTACACTGTCATTCTCAGACTTGAGGTTTCTTTCTTTTTTTTTTTGACACCGACTTGAGGTTTCTTTTGCATTTCCGATTGCAGGTTTTGCCAAAGGAAATTTCTGAATCTCTCGACCTGACCACATCAGCACATCGCCAACGTTGCTCCTTAGATGAGCGGCACGCCGGCACGGATTGGGTAACGAAAAGTTTACCGTAACAAGAGGAAAGGCAGAGGATACGGATACGCCTGGGGAGAGTTAAAATTCGCACTTGCCTGACTCCGCTTGCTACTACATAATATGCCTTGATGGCTTGATGCATCAAAACGGTCAGCTCTGTAGGCTCTCGTTTACTCCTTAACCAAAAAAGAAAAAAGTGATAGGAAAAGTTTTTTTTTAACAAAAACCTTCTTATTGCATGGCGACTAGACTTGATGTCTCATACTTAGAGCATCTCCAAAGGCTCGGTATCCGGCGCGCTGGCTAAAAAAAGAAAACGCAGAGAAAAAAACTCATCCAACAGAATAGACATCGGTGCGCGGCAAGTGCGCAGTGGCCTGGGCTGCTGTCAAGAAGCCGACGATCCACGGCGGCCTAGGTGTCATGGACCTCAAACTGGCAGGGATCGCCATGAGGCTAAGGTGGCTGTGGTTGCAAAAACCAGAGCGGGATCGCGTCTGGTCCGGACTGCAACTGGAGTTTGAACGGGGTCCCACCCTGTTGCTAGTAAAACTCGACCTGCCGGGGGAAGACCGCCCCCGACGGCATTTGCTAAGGAGAACAACCTCTCACGCAGGCCGAGAAAACCCCCGAACCCCCTCCCCGATCCTATACAGGGACTCAGCTGGCCGTTGTGAGCTCCGGCGCGAGTCTTTACCATGTGCTTTGACCGAGGAAGGCGAGGGGATTTTTTTATGGACTGTGCGTGGTACAGTACCGCGCCCAGCTACAGTGCAGTGTACTGTGCGTGCTACAGTGCCGCGCCCAGCTACAGTGCCGCGGTGGGAATCGTGGGCGAGCACCGCTCGAACCCACGACCGGCGGCTCACCAACCGGGAGCCTTGCCGCACGAGCTACCGCTCGTTCCCCACCCTGTTGCTAGTAGCTAGTATTAGTTAGTAGTAGTAGTTCTTTTCTAGCTTGTTCGTTTGTTCGTAGTTGGAGGTGCCGTGCATCGCTTGCTCCTGCGCCTGCGGGTGATTTGTCCTCCACGGCTCCTGTTTGTGCCGTTGCTTGTGTTCCCACGTGGAAGGTAGGCGAGATGTCTTTCGACGTCCTCGTCAGATTCCTCTCTGACGAGTGTATTCTCCCCCATCTTCTCGGCTTTGTTGCTCTGGTCGAGGTGCCACGGCAGTGTGGCCTCTTCCCTTGTGTTCTCAGGTTGATGTCACGCCATGGATGCTTGGAGTTCTCAGCTCGGGTTGATCGCCATTCGTTGCTGATCCCTGTATTTGATGATGAACTCCAATATTAGTTGAGCCCAGTGTTGCTTCCTACAAATCTACGGCTCCGACCTCTTCTACTTCAGGTGCATTCAGCAAGGTACTTAAATTTTCGTCCATCCACAAAGCTTCATTATGAATCCAGCGTCATATATTTCTAAATGCAGGTACTTAAATTTTCAGAAAACTAGTATGGCTGCCCGCGCATTTGCGCGGCTAGACTTACTATACTATTTAAAATATTTTTTATATTATTACATTAGTTAAATATAGTTTATTGCTATTACTTATTTTATACTCTATATTTATAAAATAGTAGAAAATATATTACAGATTTTCTCATCGTCCCTCAATTTGCGTGTAATGAGTCATCATTTATTATCTTATCTAACAATGTCTTTGATTTTATTTTAGAAGTGAGGTCAGTTCAAACGTGGCATGCTAAACAACTAACATATGTTATGGTTCCTACAAATAAATCTTTCGAAGGAAATGTGTCATGCTAAAAATAAGACAATGTGCCATGCTAGCTAGAATGTCACGATGTATTTTTATAACGGTGTATTTAGAAATCAAATGTTTATTAGATATTTATATTATTTCAAAATTTAGCTATTAATTTTGGGCTCATAATGGTATGTTTGGTATATTAAAAATAAGAATTAGGGATATTTTTAGCTATTTTTACCATCTGAATTTATTTTTTTGACTTGTAATGGCATGAGGGATAATTTAGAAATAGGAGTTAAGGGTATTTTTGGTTATTTTTTGTTATTCCGAATTTAGCATTTTTTTAACTCATAATGGCATGGTGGCTATTTTTTATTATGCCGAATTTAGCTATGTTATAAATATTTTTAGAGGGTTTTCTGACTAATTGTTTTATAATGGCAATGGAGGGTAATTTGCTCTTCTTATTTTCTCAGATTAACGTGAGAATTTCTAGCATTTTAGAGCGAACGTGGCGGCTCCTTTTCCTTGTCAAATATATATATAATAGATACGGGGAGCGCCAAATGTATTGGGGTACCACCAAAGGCGGCAACATGGAGGGTGATTGATCATGGACACCTTGGCGAATTTAGAGGCAAAACGATGGTCGTCCGTCCACTATGCATTACCACATTATCCAGGTGACACTGAATCTATCTATTATATATATTTGACGACGAAAAGGAGCCACCACATTCGCTCTAAAATGCTAAAAATTCCCACGTTTATCCGAGAAAATAAGAAGAGAAAATTACCCACCATGCCATTATGAGTCAAAAAATATCTAAATTTGGAATAATAAAAAATAACCAAAAATACCCTTCACACCTATTTCTAAATAACCATCCATGCCATTATAAGTCCAAAACAAAAATAAATTAGGATTATAAAAATAGCTAAAAATATACCTACTTAATTCTAATTTACCCACTATACCATTATGAATTCAAAATAGTTAAATTTTAGAATAATAAAAATATTCAAAATACATTTAATTTTTATTTCTGAATACACCGCCATATATATGTCTAGATTGCATGACACGTTTTCTTCGAAACATTTATTTGTAGCACAGCACTTACTTTTTTTCCTAACATGATATATGTTAGTAGCTTAGCATGGCACATTTGAACCGACCTCAGTTCTTAAAAAAAATCAAATACAATGGGTTAGCTAAGACACAATCCAAGATAAATGATGATTCTCATCTCACACTCAAATTGAGATCGACCTCATTTCAAAAACAAAATCGAATACAATGGTTAACTAAGACACAATCCAAGATAAACGATGACTCATCTCACACTGCTCAAATTGAGAGATGGTGAGAAATTCTCCAATCTATTTATACTATTTTATAAATATAGAGTATAAAATAGATAATAATAAACTATGTTAAACTTCCATAATAATATAAAAATATTATAAATAGCATAGTAAGTCTAGCCGCGCAAATGCGCAGCCATACTAGTTGAATGCAAAGAGAGAAGAAGTTTCCACATTAGAGGTGGAAGGGAAGTCGTCACGCGTTGTAGGTTGATTGTTTTTCACTTGGTCGAAGAATAGATCTTCCTTTATATGGTTATAATGTTTTGCATTTCTGTGCTCTCTCTTTAGAATTTTATTGAAAACATTAGGACAACATTTTTAATTTAAAAATAAACTATTCTTGTTGTCCTTACATCATCTTCGCTCCTAATTGAAGTCACAAGTTTAGTTCATTTTAAACATCATCAATAAGTATAACTACTACCCTCTTTCACTAAACTTGTTGTCCTTTGCATGGTTAATTAAAGTATTCAAAACTGTCGGCAAAAAACAAGTTTCTTGTAGTTGTTGGAGGATACGACCCCATTTTACTCGTATTGAGTAGTCAATTGCTAGGTTGCATCACTCCATCGAACCACAACTAGAGAGAAAGGAGGTTAGAAGAAAAACGCTATCAAGACAACCTAACATAACTTGGGTGGTTAGGAGAGGTGCTTATTTTCTTTGCCCACTGGAGATCAGATCGTATATTTAGCATGTATTTATTTAATGAAATGATGGTACATATGTGGTGGTTTGCGTGTTTGTGTGAGCATCTAAGGTGCCGGAGCGTTATTCGTAACACAACCGTGTGAACCAAATACTCCGTCGCCATTGCTGCTGTATTCCGTTCTGGTTCGCAGACTCCCAAACCTCTGCGCACAAGTGCCTTCGCCGGCGTGGACGCCGCCGTCTTGGTCTCGCAGTTTAAAGCAGCAAGCCACAGGTAAGAGGTCAAATCATGGTTGCTCAAAAGTCGAGTTTCCGGTTGATCAGTGCAATAATTCAGCTGAAGGGTTCTAGCTAGGTTTCTAACAAAAGAAACATTACTAGAGTCCAGAGTCAATTTTTCGTGCTATTACTTGAATCTTTCCTCAATTTTCTGTTCGGAATCTTGTGGCAGCGGATCTCAGCGTGTATTGGGCTTTCGGACGCATATATGGCGCCTACGCCTTACTTCCGCACCACCACGCCGTCGACCGTCTGCAGCAGCAGCAGCCCCAGCTCCGGTGCCTCCTCCTACCTTAGCCGCCTCACACCGGCGGTAGATGCTGCTACTCTCTTGAGGACCTACCACAGCGGCGACAGGCTCCCCGTCGCCTTGGAAGCGCCGCACACAACTCTCCTCGAGAAGCACACCGGCTTGGCCTTGGAGGCTCCCCGGAGAATTCGCAAACCAGACGAGTGTCTTATTACTCGCTTTAACTGGCTGGGCATCCTCGCCTCACCGTACCAGGAGTTCGCCTTCGAAGCGCTGCTCAAGATAATTAGGTGCACCAATCAAGTTCACCAGACGACGACGACTCTGTGCGCACGTGCACAGCAGAAGGCGTGGAAAGTTGAGGACCCCCAGGAGGTCAGCTTAAGAACAAGAGCAAGAGCAGATGTAGCTTACCAGGAGCTCAAGTCCCTGACGAACATCTCCGAAGCCAGCGTTGCACCACACCCAGATAACTTGTTCGTGGTGCTCATCATGCTGAAGCAGTCTATCGGATCTGTTTAGATTCGCCAAAGAGAAGTTCTTACCTTTCGTGGAGGGCCTGCTCCAGCTGGAAGATAGTAGCAAGAGCTTGGCAGCAAGGTTCGACCGTACTCTGGTGGCGCTAAGCAGCACCGTATGGAGCACGCTTGAGATGGTCCAGATCTGGATCTCCAGCAGCGCCAACGAGATGCTGGCGGCGTCCATGAGGCAACAAGATACGTCATGCGGTACATAAATTTCCTGTCCCAACATGGTGAGCTGCTGAACAATGTCCTCGACATTAGTCGTGAAACAGGGGAGGCGTCTGCAGGAGACCCTCGAATGGAGACCACAGGGGGTCTGACATCTGTCTTGATCTCTCATCTGGAAAGTGCACTCGAGAAAAGCTCAAAGCGCTACCAACTTGCTGGACTGAGGTGGTTGTTCTTGGTAAACAACGCGAATTTCATAGTGCAGGAGCATGTTGTGCGCCACATTTTCGCGCTTGACTGGGTTCAGAAACGCCACGACTCCCAGGACAAGCTGCAGAGCTACATGTCAAGGTACCTCGACGTTTCTTGGGCGCCCGTCATTTCTTGTTTGCAATGCAAGAGCAGAATGATCACGGGTTGCATCATCAAACGACCTGCGTCGAGTAGATTTCACAGCAAGTTTGAGGAAACTTATGACACTCACAAGGCTTGGAAAGTTGAGGACCCCCAACTCCGGAAGCGCATGCGACAAGCGGTAACAGAAAAAGTCATCCCAGCTTACCACTCTTTCTTGATAAAAAACGAGATAAAACATAGTACAGAGTCCACTTTGTATACCGTTAACGAACTTGAGGACATGCTGTCAGAACTGTTTGAAGGATGACGAAAAACGACGACAAGAGAAACAAGTGGAAGCGCACCGGCATGGACCAGATATTTTTTTGTGTATCGTAGAAATGTAACCGCATGCATGGGTCAAGCAGCTAGCTAGAGTGTCCTATATCTGAATCTGTTCCCATTCTACAACTGTTTATCTATATTTATCGATTGTAATACATACCGACCCAGTGATCAATGCTCTAGTTTGCCAGTGTGAAACTGCGGAACGAACATACAAAATACAACTTTTTATCACACAAGAAAATGTACCGGTGTTTGCACTGCGTTCGTTAAATCGTTGCTCCAACCCATAATTAGAGCTGAGAGATTCATGTACAAGTACCTATATGATCTACAGATGTATGTAGCTGAAGTTGCTGTAGAATCGTACAGCTTATCAGCAGCCTAAACGACTACTCTGCTCTCCAGCCTCCCTTATTGAGTAAACAGGAGAATGCTTCGATGATTTATCTCATCACAAAATTGGGTGTACTCCTATATCTGAATCCGGCAACCTGCTGACTTTAGACCTCCGAAAACAGCCTGTCACTGACTTGTGGTGCGCCATGCATCAGCCATATACTCGGTATGGATGTGGCATGCAAAACAACAGGGAGCTTCCGTTTGAACCTGATGCCCGAGACTGAGATGCTACAGTTATGTTACTTTTTCTTTGAAATTTTCGGGTTCTTGCACATGCGGATGCTTGCAGGAGTAACCTCAACTAGCTCATCCTCTTGAATGTATTCGATGCAGTCATCCAAACTGTAGCTTAACGGCTCGTCGAGAACCACTGGGAAAGAGGAAAACAAATGTAATTCACCACGTTTT
Source organism: Eragrostis nindensis (assembly GCA_012490785.1). NCBI lineage: Eukaryota > Viridiplantae > Streptophyta > Magnoliopsida > Poales > Poaceae > Eragrostis > Eragrostis nindensis. The sequence goes on along the minus strand of JAAXCT010000120.1, from coordinate 481,753 downwards.
AATCAAAGGCCAACAATTAATGAATAATTCACGCATATCTATGCATGTATCAAGTATTCAGGAATCAGGACTTGCTACATGTGAAGGAAGAGTAACCTATTCGACAAACAAAGGAAGAACTACCTACATGTGCGTGTAATACACAGCTATACATATACTAAGATCTCTTTCATATTCTAAGAGCAATCGCAATGTATGTGGTGTAACCAGCTCAAGGCCCACGAACAATATCTCTTTGTTGTCAGAAATTGCACAACATTGTGGTCGCTCTAAAGGAATATATAGAAATGAAAATCATTGAACTGCCGAGTTTTGAGTGTAAGTAAAATTTTACCTGTAGTTTCCTTGTTGGAACGAACATTTGTTGCAGCCTTTTTCTTGCACACATTAAGAGCTAAGTCACCGGGTCGCTGATGGATGCCAACTATTTGGCCTTTGTAAACATCTTGCCCAGGAGCAACGAACATTAAACCTCTTTCTTGTGCACTTAAAAGTGCATAAGAAGTAGTGGTTCCATCTTCAAATGCAACCTACATCATGTTATCCAAGTGAGATGCTAAGGAAATTAAGAAAAAAGCATCATTGCTTTAATAAATTAGTCATACCAAGGAGCCCTGATCACGTGAACTAAGATCCCCAGCCCATGAGCCATAGCTGTCAAAGATTGTGTTAAGTATAGCTCTACCACGAGAAGCTGTTAGAATTGCATTCCGAAGTCCAATGAGGCCTCTGGTAGGAATCTTGTATTTCAGCAATGTTGTTCCCTCTGGCCTACATTTGAAAAAAAAAAATCAACAAGGTAAATTAATAAGAAGCAGTGTGAGAGAAACTGGGATGCAAACAGAGGGAACTTGTAACTCAAATTGTGCAAACAGACAATGGATTAACTGTGCAAAAAAAATATTATTCTTCCATTTATTATAAGTTGCTCGAAGGCATAATATCTTTGTATAGATAATTCCGATGTGGAATAAGAATTGCAGTTTCCAGGGAGAATTGCATGCTCTTTGGAGAGAAAAGTTATCACATAAACAAGTATAAAAAAAACCAATAATTCAGTTCATCATTATGCTTTTGTTCGTATCAACTATTTACGAATTTAATTTTACATACCATATGTTGGCAGCCATAGTTCACTGGTTTGAGATCTAAGCACTGGTAGGGAATACATGTAAGAGTAGACAATGATGCTAAGAGGACATGAGCAACGCACATGCTAAAAACTTAATTTTATACCTTATTTATAGTAATATAAGATTCTATATTAACCAAAAATAGGTCATTCAGGGGTCAAACAGATGAACAGGACTTCATGTATGGGCTGGGAAACTGGTTGGTTTGAGCATTTCTCGCCAGGAATTAGAACATTTTTGTCAACACGCCTTATTTTTATTTCACTTTCTGATCAGCATTATTGAGCATGTAATAAAGCCTTATGTGAAAAAAAAAAGCAATAGCATTCCAGATGTGACGAATGAATCATAGTACAGAACGAACCCACTAGCTTCCATGTCAACCATTATTCCACGCCTTTTCCCCAGAAGCTCAACAACTGATCCCATATATTCCTCTGGAACCTCCACCGCAGCTATCTGGAGTTCAGAAACAAGGAAAAATTAATTACATGGAAACTGAGGACCAAGCAGATCCAGGAGCACTGGATCAATAAAAGAAGATGAGTGTTTATTGTCAGAAAAAAATATGCAACCATAAACAAACCTCATAAGGCTCTAGTAGCTTTCCGTCCACTGTCTTGTTTATGACCTTTGGAGGTCCAATCATAAATTCATATCCTTCTCTCCTCCTGAAAGAGTTTGAGTTGTTCTCAAGACAATACCAAAAATACAGTGTACTGAGTTAATCACAGAAGCTAAGTTCAGAATTCCTTACATGTTTTCTATCAATATGGTGAGGTGCAGTGTTCCTCTGCCACTAACAAGGAATGTGTCAGCAGTCTCTCCATCTTCCACTTTCATTGCCAAGTTCCTTTCAAGCTCACGATATAATCTATCACGGAGATTTCGGCTAGTAACATATTTTCCCTGTGATAAGCAAATGAGAATAGATAAAAATATATTAGCATCGATACTACTTGTTAACCTAATTATATGCTGGCAAAAGTTAGTAAAACCACAATATAAAAGAATTTTTGATAGCAAATCGACAGATATCATTCTCATGAGGAAAACATAATAAAATTTATATGGCCTTTAAAATGTTGCTGCACAAATTCTAGGACAAGTGATGGGCAGGAGAATCTGAAGCATCATTCTTTTCCTTTTACTATGGAAGAGCATGCCATAAAGTAGAAATACAATGTTTAGAGTGGAGATTTGTAGTACCTCTCGTCCAACAAAGGGTGATGTATTAATGGAAAAAGACATTCTGACCGTCGGCTCCTCCACTTTAATAGTGGGCAAGGGCGTTCCTGTAACTTTATCAGCTATAGTCTCCCCAATCTGCCGAGTTCAAACCATAAAATCCATGTTGTAAGCATAAATGTGTACTGAAAGAATAGAATTAAGGATGAACAGACACCAACCATGATATCATTCATTCCACACACAGCACAAATGTCACCAGCACTAACAGTTTCAACTGGAACACGGCCGAAGTTCTGATAAACAAAAAGCTCACTTATTTTGCCCATCCTACAAGCATCATCTGGTGTACAGACCTGCAAAATATCTTGATACCATTAGAAGATAAGCTGCGGTAATAGATGAAGATATCTCTCTTCTTTATTGTTTTTTTCCTTTCCAGACAAGATCAAATAAGAGTAAGTAATAAAGAAGTGAGATACGCATTCCAAGTTAATAATGTGAATTTGCCTCATTATAACATTGTACTTTCTTCTGTTCTGGCACAAGGATCAGTAGACTTCAATGGTGCTACCACGTTTATGTAATTTTAGTTGGACTATTGATGTTTACATTGTCATGCAGAAACATGCATTAGCTGATCAAAATTATACCTTGACTTCCATGCCACGCTGCAGTTCTCCTGCATGTAGCCGTCCAATTGCTATTCTTCCTTTGTGCTCATCGTATTCAGTATTAGACACCTGCATATAAGTCAGTATTTTAGAATTAGCATAAAACTGAGGCAATAAATGATACATGCTGATATAGACTGTGAGCATCAAAAGATGATAAAGTCTGAAATAAACCCAGTAGAAATTTGGTTCAGAATAAGGAATCAGGCCTTTATAAAATCTGGACAATGTAACAAAATAAATAACGGCGTTCATATTATGTGGGATTCCTATTATGTGCATCGTGATTGAATGTTCATGTGACATTGATTTTTGTTAGTTCATGTGTGCGTATGAATCCTGACAGGACTATTATCTATCAAAGACTACAAAGAATTTCAAAGAAATGTATTTAGGACGACAGCTAGGCATAAACAATGTCCAAATAGAGGTATGAACACAATCCAGCACCAAACATGCAAAACAAGGACGACAAATGATGCATGGCAAAGAAAGGAAGCATCAAAGTTTATAACTCACAAGCATTTGCATGGCGCCATCTTTTTCAATACGTGGCTCTGGAATGCACCGAAGAATAGCCTCAAAAAGGGGTCCAAGGTCATCGGCCAAGTTATCTGGAGAGAGCCCAGCCTTTCCTTTAATTCCACTTGCATATACTGTTTGGAAATCACACTGTTATGTTGCAACAAAACATGATGTGAGAACTAGGAATGACATGTGTTAATAAAGAAAGAGTAAGTTTTTGAACAAGGGTAGAGACAAAACTCCTTCACCTGTTCGTCACTAGCATTTAATTCGATAAATAGTTCAAATGTTGAATTCACAACAAATTCTGGACGAGCACTAGGCCTGTCAATCTTGTTTACAACTACTACAACAGCATGTCCAAATTCCAGAGCCTTCTTCAGAACAAATCTTGTCTGCGGCATAGGCCCCTCTACAGAATCAACCTATATAGCAGAGAAATTTTAGTTAATCACTGGAATTGCACATATCTTCGCAATGTACAACATGAGACTTTTAGGAAAATCAGTTGAAGAATGGAGAATGACTAGAGTGACATGCAATGGAAAATACCCCACATCCGTAGTATGATGCATATGCAGTGTGATCACAACATTTGAGAAACATATCTATAGGGACATGTAAAATGTGGCAGAGTCATAATATGTATCAATCAACATGCAGTGATCAACCAAGGTGTCAAATAGTATTTCAAGCCCAACAGAAGTTAAATATTAAATCAGAAAGATGTCAAAAGAAAATAAAAATGAGTTATAGCTTAGCTAGTACCACTAGGAGAACTCCTTCCACCATGTTGAGAACACGCTCCACCTCCCCACCGAAATCTGAGTGTCCAGGAGTATCAATAATATTGATTTTAGTACCCTTATAGGTTATTGATGTATTTTTGCTAAGTATTGTGATCCCTCTTTCCCTCTCCAAATCATTTGAGTCCATTATTCTTTCCTGCACAACTTGATTATCTCGAAAAACCTGCACAAGGTAGGTAGTCAGAGTGATCCACCAAGTGATAGATTTCGCAGGAAACTCATTGCTGAATTTTTCTACAACATACTGAAACAATGTTTATTCAACGGAGATAAGTTCCACAAATAGTTATAATTTATCTCATCTCTATTGAATATTGTATGCATTCATTTAACATGATTAATAGAGGAAATGGCTCAGACTTACGAAACAGAGACTATCTGGAGGTAAGATTGAAGCTTTAAATTAACTGTTATCAAGGGATTTACTTTAATAACTTTTAGCAACACTAGCGTGTACAGGATGTGATTTGTTTTTGGTGGAACTGAATTTAGATTTTCAACACAATTTTGTTTTAGTCCTACGCTTATAACAATTAAGCTGATATATGTCGAAGCCCCTAGATGGCAAGTGAACATCATATATAATCTGAGGCCTACCAACAGTATTTGTGCTATAGAACTTAAAGCAGTCCTATTAACCTAGAAAACTGAATAGGTAAACAAACAATAGTTGACCACCCAGGGCAAACGATGTAAAATATGTCCATCCCAGACAGCTTATATACACTCACAACCGCACAAATGTTCAGATCTTCAGTAAATATAGGTGCACCATCACTCTCAATAAATGACAATTAACGTGACACAGCAAATACATGGACAAACAAGGAAAGATGGGAATATATTGTGAGCGTATGACTTGAATGGCAGAGAGATTCAGTTCGCCGCCAATCATTCGTAGGAACAGAATCCGGCAAAGGAAAAGGAATATAGTGCTAGAATTTACCTTGGCTTGCCGTAACATTGAATCCACCAAAGTTGTCTTTCCATGATCAACGTGAGCAACGATTGCAATATTCCTCACATCCCTTCTAGTCGTTTGATTACTCTTGTCTGCTGAACAATTCAGCGGATAAACTATATCAAATTGGCATTATTTTCCAACAGAAAAGAATGAAAGTCAACGTGAAAAGAGAAAATGCAATTTAGGCACTTGAGAGTCGATAACTCCAATGGAACTAGGCCAAGCTTCCATCCGAGCGATGTGAGTTTTCACGAGGAAGGTGAGAGGCATGCTAAGTTTTAGACTAAAGTACTGACATTTTGTAAAAAGAAAAATGCTCTTTTTAACAAACATTCGTTAAGGTTGTGGGAGCCATCAGGTATTGTTAATTCATGATTGATATGATGCAACTCTAGTTCCATGACTACTGAACAGGACTGCTTATAGCACTTACATAACACAAGCTCACTTCAGGATCAGAAAAACGAACTTAGCAGCTTCACTATGCTAAACTACTAATCAGAAATACTGCCCATTTCTAGGAAAGCCCATAATCCAACCGACGCTCCTCCAGCTACTTCACTTCAGTTACAATAAAAAGGGGGCGCGGAGGTTCAATTACCGGAGGTAGCCGGGGCGACTTCCTTGACCTCCTGGTCGAGGGAGGCGGAGGCCCTGAGGGAGCGCGGCCTCCGGCGGCGGAGCGAGCGGGGCAGCCGCAGGAGGCACGGAGCGGCGCCGAGGTGGGCGGAGCTGGCCGGCGGCTCCGGGCGGCGGGCGGAGGGGGCGGCGCGGAGGGTGAGGGTCTGCATGGTGGCGGTGCTGGTGCGGGTGGCGTGGCGTGGGTGGTGCCGCGGCGGGCGGCTGCGGATGGGGTTGGGCGGGTTTTGTATGGGCGGGGAGGGAGGGGTGGCCGCCGGGCCCCTGCGGATAACGGCCACCGGCTTCGGCTTCGGCTGTGCGGCGGCCACGCATGTCACTCGTGCTGCAACAGTGGAAAAACACTTTAATCTTCTTTTTTTTCACTTTGCTCAGCTCCTTGTATGGTGTTCTTGTATACCACCCAAACTTGTCCGAGGGATACAGAAAGTTTGGCACGATTCGAGCCACAAAGCTCGACGAACTGAGGGATGCAACAAGGGCCAAGTAATTTTCCAGGCTCGATGGATGACTTTCTTCGACAGTTCCCCGTGGGGTGTGGAGGCCGGCTATAAAACTTCTCATTTTTTGGCATATTTTGTCTGTCGCTGCCAATCGCGGGATTGCAAGCATCACTATAACAAAAGAGCACTACAGCGGCGGACTAAAAACCACTATAGCGGCGGGGGAGCCGGCCCGCCGCTACGCTTCTGCCGCTAAAAATGATTCTTTGCAGTGGCGGGCGGCCAAGCACCGCCGCTGGAAACACAGCAGTAGCGGCGGGCGGTAAGGTCACCCGCCGCTGCAAATAAAAAAAGAAATTAAAAAAAAAGGCCCTGGCAGGCGACCCACAATGGGTGCCACCACGCCCCGGCAGTTGCATGGAACTAGTCATGACTCCAAGTGGACCGCCGTGGACCACAGCCGTCGTCCGCGTCGTCACCATCGCCATGGACCGCCGCCGTCGGAGGAGGACGACGTGGATCTGAGGAGCGCCGCCGTCGTGTGGAGGAAGAAGGATGTCCGCTCGCTGCCGTCGAGGTCCCACGCCGCGCTGCTCGCCCTCACCTTGATCCGCTCGCCGCTGCCTGGATCTGCTCGCCCCTTGTTTCGCCGCCACCGTGGATGGGGGTGGAGGCCGTCGTGGGGGCTGCGCCGTCGAGTGCAGCCGGATCTGCTTGCTGCCGCCCGGATCCGCTCGCCGCCGTCGAGGTCGTCGAGGTCCCGCGCCGCGTTGCTGGCCTCACCCGGATCCGCTCGCCGCCGCCCGGATCTGCTCGCCCCTTGTTTCGCCGCCACCGTGGATAGAGGTGAAGGCTGTCATGGGGGCTGCGCCGTCGAGGGCAGCCGGATCCGCGCCTCACGCTCCACCTACCGCCATATGGAGAGCGGGGGCAGCTGGATCCACGCGAGGGAGGGGGCGGAGAGGGAGGCGGCTGCGGCGTGCAGAGTGCGGGGGAGAGGGGTGGAGAGCGGAGTGCGAGGGAGAGGAGTGGTGAGAGAGAGAGAGAGAGCGGCAGGCGGAGTGCGAGGGAGAGAGGCACGCGGAGGCGGAGTGGAGGAGAATGCGTGCGGTGGGAGCTGCTAGGGTTTATTTTTATATGGATCGCACTTTCTTGGGTTGGGGTGGCTGCTTTAAGCTTTGTAGCGGCGGCCGGCGTTTTGGGCTGCTGTTACAAACTGTTTTTAGCGGCGGACTGAGTTTTGGGCCGCCTTTACAAATGTTTGTCGATTTGTAGCGGCGGAGTACTTTTGGGCCGCCGCTACATTAAATTGGGCTCCGCCGCTACAAATCCCTTTTGTTGTAGTGCATTATGGGTTGCCCAAAATCCTTTGGTTCATGAATCATGATGCAACACGAGTTGGTGATATTTGCGAAATTTTCTGACCACCAACTTTCTCAGGATTTCAGCAGAGAAGTCACATCTTTTTATTTTGGTGCCATCTTAAAAATAGGGGCAACCATCCTCATCCTTTCTTTGGAGGACATGTAGGGACCAAGGTTCGAGCCCTAGTTGGTTGCCTCCTCTCATTGAGCCCTTTGCTTACAGTCGGGTCCTTATTATTTAAGGCTATATTATACCGTGCTATTATCACTTGCATTGTTATAATTCAAATGAGTGTATATGGCTGGGTCGATCTGCTTGACAACAAAATCTTATGAGGACGCTATAAAATTTAAAGAAGCTAGTATACTTGGCTCTGTGACAACGAACATCTTAGGGCAGGTACAAAGGTGTTGTCTCATAGGTGGTCTCATGCATGACACGTAATCATAAGACGATTTGTGAGAACACATATACAATGGATGGTTGTTTTAGTTGTCTCAAAGAAATATCATAGTTCCTCTATTTGTGGATGAAAAAAAGGAACACTTATAAGTTGCATGACAACTAGAACTCGTACAATGGTATAAAAGCCGTCTCATACTCCTAAATTTTAGCGCTTGAGGCGGTTGCCTCGCGAAACAACCACCTCTTTCTCTCACCTCTCTCTCTCTTCCACCTCATAAAAAATCCTACGTGACGTTGCATGAGATGGGCTATGAGACTGCCTATGTGTAGCGTTGTACCTGCCCTTATGCTCGACAATATCTTCTTTGCAAGAATTTTGTACCTTTTTAGTAATTACTACAGCTTTTTTTAAAAAAAATTGGTTTATCTCGTTAGAAGGTGAACATCTACAAATTTCAAAATACGACATAACCTAAAAATAATAATAAAGAGGGGCAATGGTTGTCATTTTGATTAAGAAACTAACAGGTCAGAACCCAAAACGTTTAACGAAAGTGGACGGAATGGCCACTAAGGCAAAGAATTTGAACACAACGGCTAGCAAGGAAAATGATTTTTTTGATGGATAATTAATAAGGAAGAACAACTTTTTCTATGACCACTAAGGAATTTTACCGAAAGGGTATGATTTAATGTAGTAGATAGAATGAATTTTTTTGATGGTTCGTTCTGTCAACGTTTTGATGCCCAAGGATGAATCTCATCTATGCATGGCACACTCATCTTTAATGCAAATAGAGAGTCTAAGCACCACAAAATCAGGAAAATTTAATTCTAAATTTAAACGCTGAAAGTATTCACAGTCATTCATTATTTCTTGAATTAAATACATTTTATAGCTAATCACATGTTTTACTGAACATCCTAGTCCTCAAATTGTAGAGTCTCAAGATTTCATGATATAATTATGATCACCTGTTAATCAATATGCATGCATGTGACTGCATCTTAGTACTTTTAATTGTATTATCTTCTGCGCATTTTGGAGTCCAAAAATTCATCATTAGGTCTTTTCTTCCCAAAGTAAAATCATATATAACCTTCTTGTTTATTCTCAATAATAATTTTCTGGGGTCATGATCAAGCTGCGAAAATGAAATAACACAAAAAGCAATATAGTAGTGATCAACTAAGAGGTTTTTATTTAAGGTCTTCAATTACCTCATCCCATTAACTAACATTTATCCGGTCCGCATATGTATCATTCTATTGGCATATGTTTAAATTCTATGATGAGCCTTCTACGTTATATTTCAAGAAAGCAATGAAGAGATTCAAACCTAGCTATGAACTCCAACATCCGCCACAAATTTTTGCTACACACCACTTGTTCATACGAGTTTTCCAAACTGGGCTCTGTTATAATAGTGGGAAATTATGTAGTTATTATTATTTTTATTTCAGTTTAAAATTTATTGAGCGATGACATAGCCTTGTAGCACAGTCGGTCACGTTCCATGGGGAAGTATAGATTGGCCAGGGACTTACTTGAACCCAAGCAAGGATTGAAATCTCGAAAAAACGGAAAAACCGAAACCGACGAAACCGGACCGTTTACCGACAAAACCGACCGGTAACCGAATATACTACAGTACGCATGTTCGGTTTTTATGATAACTGGACGTTCGACGAAACCGAACCGGACCGATAAGTCCGGCTATCGCGATAACCGACCGGTTTCGTCGGTTTTGAAAAACCCTGAACCCAAGTTCTCAAAGATTAACGGGAAAGCTGCCTCCATTTTCCAACCAAAATAAAATGTGACAAAAATTGGCTCAGCTTCGTTCTGTAAAAATAAGCTATCTTCAAGAGAAATATGAATGCAGTTTCAAACTCTAGTATGCCAATGTATATCATATATATGCCCAGGCAACAAAACCAAATAAAAACATAAAAAATAAGATCCACTAGAATAAAGTATCAATTTATATATCATAATATAAAGAAAATTCCTTGGCAGATCAAGATGAAGACACAGCTAAGAAAACGATCACTCGGGTTGTTACTCCAATGGGGTCATGAAGCAAAACATCAGGAAGGTCATTTCATTAAACTCTCCACGCACCCAGCTGCATGAAATAGATAAGAGATTCACAAGACAATTGAGTATGCCCAGGGGTGTTCACTCACGGGTCGGTGAAACTGGTAATCAAACTGGCAAGAAAATAACGAACGGTGGTTACTGTTCATCTGCATATATAGAGTTACTGTTCGTATGTAGTTGTGGAGGGAGCTCCTGGTTTGGCCGCCGGTTTATCCAAACCGGTGACAAACAGCCCTGTCTATGCCCTTGCATAAATTGCCATGGACGTTTTTGTGATAACAAGGTAAACTGATACAATTTATAGTGGCTGGTAGAGAACAAGTTAACCAAAAAAAAAAAATTGCTGTTCGGATAGGAGTAACCATGCAAATCTGCAAGGTAGTAGTACTCTTCTATGCAGCCAAACCCCAAAAGTTCACCAAGCATATATAAACGACGTTTAGGTACCAAGAGGATCCATTGCAGTTCGTTGTATGCCCATGTATATATATCACATGTTTACAATACTAAAAAGAAAGTGGGAACAGTGTAAGTTTAATAGTATGGGAAGGAGATTTGTTTAATTCTGTCCGTGATACCTAAATCCCAGATCTAAAACTAACCTAGGCTCCATATCTTTATTCTGAATGAATCCAAAATAATGTTTATATATTAATCAATATTTGGAGTTTCTAACAACCTTTCATGTGGGAAAAACGAAAGTATGCCATTTCACCATTCTCCATAAAATCAACTGTCCATAGTAGGTCCAAGTTCACTTTTCTCGATTAATCAAAAGCAATTATGTGCTGTCTCATGAATCATGATGAAAACAAAACTAACTGTGCAAACTCATCATGAGCTGAACAGAAAGCCACGCATCAAACAAATCAATCTAGTACTATTACTTTGAAATTTCCTATTCAGGTTTTCCTTGTATATGCAGTCAAGACCCAAAAATTCATAACGCATATATCGATATAGTTATAGCACACATTGCTGAAAACATCTAGGAGACCGGATGAACCATTTGAGTTTGATAACGGTGTAAATATATTCGTGTTCATACTGGAAAAAAAAAATTAAAATGTGGGAACAATGTAAAGTTTACAAGTATGGGAAGAATTGTTAATATTCAACCTGTCATACTTGAGTTTCAAACCTAAAATCCAACCTGTGCTAGCTCCATATCATTCTTGAAGAATGTCAGTTCATAGGGCCATCTTCACCAGTCACTCCATAAAATCAAAATTTGATGCTAAGTCCAATTCATTTATCTTTCAAAGAATGCATTAAAAATAGTTATTTTCTGCCAGACGATGAATACAAAACCGTGCAAACTCATCTCATCTTAACAGAAAACCATCATGCCCTCCAAAAGAAAGAAAAAAAATCAGAAAGCCATGCATGAAACTTTCAACAATCAAGCCGATACAAATACTTGGACATTTCCTGTTCAAGATTCCCATAATTAACACATAAAATAGTACACATGCATTTTAAGCTAAAATTTATAACTTAAATCTCAATCTAAAACAGCTTGATATACAGAAGAATTATTCCAGAACCCAAGTTTATCTACTCCGCTGCACCGAGAGTACATCGGAGCAAAGATACAAGCCCTGATCAAAGAAATGGCTACAACATATATACATGTCCACACACACTATTGAGTCGAGCAAGCATAAAAGAAAAACTGGAAACAGACACCAACTCATTGTTTTGAGAAAATGGAATTACATTCCAGCCTGTGTGTGTCCGCAACAACCGACACACACACAGCCTGGTTTATTACATTAACCAAAAAAATGACAATGACATAAACCAACACATGAACGGTGTACAGATACAAATCTCCAAAAGTACTCCTCAGCCACAGCAGGAGATGAAAACTGATTGTGATCAACCATAATCAGATAACATCTCCTTCCTCCACTGCCGGGAAGACGGGTGGCCACGGCATCACGAAAGGAAGTACTCGGTACAGATGACCTTCGTTGGTAGTAAATGTCTGAGGCACCTTCTTCATTCTCATGGTGATCTTGACATCCAATAAGAAAACTCGATGTTGCCGCCAACCATCAGAAACACAAATGCAGCGTCATCCCCAACTGCATATATCTCCACACCTAAGACGGATAACACACCTCGAAGGAAGATAGTGTCGACTAGCCCCACTCCCGAACACCCCTGGCATCCTCCATCCCCGGAAGATGACGCAAAAATCGAAGCTCAGCGCCCCCGATCACATGGACGAGGTACAGGCCCGCGTCACCAGCCCTTGCCAATCTGTGGTCCAGAACACCGCCATCCCCGCACGACACACCGTCGGGGAGCTTGTGGAGGGAGAAGCTGGCGGCGGCAATGTCGAACACGGCGATGTAGCCGGTGATGATTAGCATGTAAAGCCTGCTACCCACTACAAGGCTGTACGGTGATACGTAGGTGTCCACCGGTTTCTGAACTTGTAAGGGAGGAGAGGTGTGTGTCACCCACTCGGCGTCCTGCAGGAGGTGAACGATGAACGTCGCCTCGATGACGCCTTCCGTGTCCTGCGGGGATGTCAACACGGATGCGCCGTCTAAGCATGAGAGGGCGTCGCCGCCGCCGGGTTGATTCCCGCGGACGAGAACGAACTGGGCGACGAAGCGTTCGTCTTCGTCGTTGGTGTCGTCCTCGGCTAGGGGAAGGGCGGGCAGCTGAACGCCCACGTCGGTCGCGCCGCTTGCTGTCAGGCGCAGCGGCCTGCGCATGGAGTATGTGCCGTCCCCCACTCCGGGAACGACGAGGACGTGGCCGTTGCGGCAGGCAGTCGCGAGGTCGCCCGGGGGGCCGCCGTCGTTGAAGGCGGCCGCGACGAGGCGGGCGGCGCCGGCGAGATTTGGGAGATCGGGGAGTGGCACGAACCTGCTGAAGACGTTGTCGTCGGCGTCGCCTACGTCGTCCTCGTCCCGCACGACGCCGCCGCCGCCAATCGCCACCTCCTCGACGCGCTCGCCGTCGCCAATCGCCACCTCCTCGTCGCGCTCACCGTCGCCGCCGCCAATCTGCACCTCCTCGTCGCTCGCGTCGTCGTCGCTCGACTGCTCGTCGCCGAGGGGATCGGGGCCGTACACGGCGAGGAAGCCCAGGAGACGAGGCGGGCAGCGCACGCCGAACTCGAGGAGGAAGGCGGGATCCGAGGCGGCGGCGAGCCAGCGCTTCGACACGAGCGCGGAGCGGACGAGGTCGGCCGGGACGTCGAGGAGGCTGAAGATCCGGCGGAGGAGGCGCCGGGCTTGCTCGCTGCTGCTGCTTCGCGTCCATCTCGAATTCTCGATCGAGGAGGCCGGGGAGATCGGCGGCGCCGGCGTGGCTAGGGTTTGGAAGAAGGGGGGAGCGCTGCGGTGTGGACTGGAGGGAGGAAGGGGCAAGTGAACGCGCGAGGGGCGTGTGTGTGAGTCACACAGTGTGACAGCCCCCTGGGCCCCTCCTCCTGCTGCTGCGCTGCTGTTTGAGGAAAACGAGGAGAAAGGGTTAGGATAACTGGTGGTCCCACTGCAGAGTGGACGGATGGACGCAGATCGGTCTGTGGCGGGACAGTTACTACTTTTGATTTTTTAACCAGATGACTGAAACGAGATTCCGTCGTAGCGACATAGGGGGTGTTCGTTGACTGAGGTCTAAACTTTAGAGGGTTTTTCCAACGAATATTATGATTACAAATAAAGTTTAATTATAAAACTAACTTTAGGACTCCGTTCGAATTCGCGAGACGAATCTAATGAGGGTAATTAAGGCGTGATTAGACGATGGTTACTGTAGCATTACTGTAGTAAAATATAGATTAATTAGGCTCATTAGATTCGTCTCGTGATTTAGGGGGGTCGTGACATAGGTTTTGTCATTAAATTAATAAAAATATGTTTAAATAGTAAGATTCTCTTTGATGTGACGGGTGTTAAAGTTTAGAGGGGGTGCAACGAACACCCCCATAGTGTGTGGGCCGTCAGACACAGCTGTCGTTTTGCCGTTTTAGACATTGATACGATTTTCAAAACATAGCTTTGACTAATATTTTTTGATTTATAAAACATAGATAAAATATACTTTTATGAAAATATATTTCAATGCGAATCTACTCATGCTATTTTCATATTTCTAAACCTAACGCATAAAAAATTATTTTAAGTCAAAATTTAAAATGTTTGACTTAAAACAACTTCAAAACGACAGCTTTTTTGATACTGAAGAGGGAATATATAGTTTTGTGCAAATCGTACCCAAACTAAGCTTGCGTTGGAAATTCCAAGCCGAGGCAAATGGCGATGCATCTGGACGTGCGTCTACTAGTCCGAGTCCCATACGGCGGTCCTAGCTATGTGCTGTTAGTGAATTCGGGTGTGCAGAGTGTTCAGAGCACGAAAAAACTTATAATTAACATATATGGTAGGATAAACATCGAAACGTATTATGCTAGTTCAGACATATGATAGGTTAAGCTAGAGTTCAGTGGTTCGTTTTGCCACTTAATAGTCCGCGCGCATCACTTAATAGTACACACACATGCGTGCACGAGTTTTTTTTTTCTGGCGGGAAGGGGGGGGGGGGGGGGGGGGGGGGGCACACAAGTACTATTTCAAACATTTACTAATATGGGGAGAAGATTTATTTAAGTTCGATATGTGGTGCTTACTTTTTTTTTGCGAATGGTGCTTATACTTAAGTTTCTTGAATGAATGCAAAACTAGAATCAATCTATAGAATTTTGGAGTTTCTAATAATATGCTTCATGCGTGTAGAAAGAAGTATGTCAGTTCATATGGTCATCTCCGTCATCACTCCATAAATTCAACTATCCATGGTACTTCAAAGTTCATTTGAGTTCAGTACATTAAATTGCTACCAAGCGATCCTGTTTTGGATTATTAATTAGAAAGCCATGTATCCAACTTTCAACCCAAAACAAATACTTCAAGAATTTCCTCTAGCAATTCCTAACATGAGAAATGGTTATATGCATCTTACCAATACAATAACATTTCATATTTCAAATGTGAATCCAAAACAGCTCCATATACTGGAGATCTATTGTGCCAACCCAAGTGTATCCAATCACCTGGAGTGAAAACATATAACCACCTAATCAAATAAATGGTTGCAACACATGCATGCAAATAAACACCAACATGAACAGTATAGTACAGATACAAATCACCAAACTTAGTCCTCAGTAGGAGAGAAGAGGCAACCGAACTGTCAATTGTGATCACCCATACTCAATTATCATTTCCTCGTAACACGAAGGGTGTGTGTGTGTGGGGGGGGGGGGGGGGGGGGGGGGGGGGTCATAAGAGAGCGGTTACCTCGCCAGTCCGACGAGCCACACACACAGCACGCGGAGAAGAAGATGTTCAAGTCACGGCTAATTCTCTGCTAATCCGACTTGATCCAGGCCAGCGCCAGAGATGAACATGTTCAAGTCTCGTCTGTAGGAGCTAGCTATGCCAGCGATAGTGCCTATGTGTATGAACACATCTGCAAGGGCCCCAACCACACGTCGCTCTTCCGGTCCACTGTCACCGTCAACGGCGCCGAGTTCGGCTCCATGGGGTAAGGCAGGCGGACGGCTAGTGAGGCGCAACATGGTCGCCTTCGAGATCCTCTCCACGGTCCCAGCCTTGCCTGCTGTCCTGCCTTCACAGCTCCTACCACACCACGAGACATCCAACGTAGACCCCCTTGCTTGGCCAAAGTAATTTATTTTCTATTGATCTCAAAGCTCGACTCTTTACCGAGCAATTTAAGTCGAGGTGTATTGTTTAGTAATTGTGTGTGTGTGTGTTGGGGAGGGGGGGGGGGGGGGGTGACCCATGCTTAATTATTATTTCCTTCCTCCAGTGTCCAGAACACAGAAAAGGGGGGGGGGGGGGGGGGGGGTGTTCATAAGAGAGCGGTTATCCCGCCAGTCCCATGAGGCGCACACATAGCATGCGGAGAAGAAGATGTTCAGGTACGGTTAATTCTTTGCTAATCCGACTCGATCCAGGCCAGCGCCAGAGATGAAGATGTTCAAGTCTCATCTGTAGGAGCTATGCGGCGATAGCGCCTATGTGTACGAGCACACCTGCAAGGGCCCCAACCATACGTCGCTCTTCCGGTCCACTGTCACCATCAATGGTGCCGAGTTCGGATCCATGGAGGAAGGCAGGTGGACGGTCAGGGAGGCACAAAACCTTGCACCATGGTCGCCTTCGAGATCCTCTCCAAGGTCCCGACCTCGCCCAATGTCCTGCCCCCAGCTCCTGCCGCACCACCGGTCCAACATAGACCCCCTTGCTCGGCCAAAGTAATTTATTTTCTATTGATCTCAAAGCTCGACTCTTTACCAAACGATTTAAGTCGAGGTGTATTGTTTAGTAATTGCACGTGTGTGAGGGGGGGGGGGGGGGGGGGGTTGACCCGTACTCAATTATCATTTCCTTCCTCGAGTGCCCAAACAGAGGGGGTGGGGTCATAAGAGAGCAGTTACCCTACCAGTCTGGTGAGGCGCGCACACAGCACACGGAGAAAAACATGTTCAAGTCACGATTCTCTATTCATCTGACTCGATCCAGGCCAGCGCCAAAGACGAAGATGTTCAAGTCTCGGCTGCAGGAGCTATGCCAGCGACAGTGGGCACCGCCTGTGTGTACGAGCACACCTGTGAGGGGCCCAACCACGTGCCGCTCTTCCGCTCCACTAACACCGTCAACGGCGCCGAGTTCAAGTCCACGGAGCAAGGCAAGCGGATGGCCAAGGAGGCGCAAAACCTTGCACCATGGTCGCCTTCGAGATCCTCTCCATAGACCCGGCCTCACCTGCTGTCCTGCCCCCAGCTCACGGTGAGTTTTTACTGCCTGGATTTCGATGTTGTTTTTGTTGCTCAATCTGCTTCAGATGATAGTAGTTGTAAGGACCATAGCTTGGATCTGCACAGGCACAAAACACAACCTGCCAGGATAAAATTTGTGAAGTTGTAACCAGTCAGCAGCAAGCCTAGTCCTATGAGGTTTCTAACTTTCTACTCTTGCCCATCCCGGGAGAGGGAAACCTGGCCCATATAGGCCCAGCAAAGCAAGCCTATAAGTGTTGAAGCCGGTGAATCCCTATATGTCACCACCAGAGATTCACCGGCTTCAACACTTGTAAGGGAGATAACGTGTGTGTCACCCAAACACTGAAAAAAATCTACTTTACTCCCCTGTTGCTATCTATCTCGGCTACTGAGTAGATGGCGCGTGCAGACAGAGTGTGTGGACTTCTTGTTGATGCAGCACTTGTCTGTCCTCCGACGCACATGTTGTTTGCCTCTTGGATGAAATGTGAAGGACAAGATAGAAGCTCGAGACCTTTAACAAAATCTCTTAATCAACTAGAATTATTAGTTCATATTCACATCATGATCATGACCCTAGAAAGATATTCATACAAAAAAAAAGAAGGTTGTGTATATTGCACTTTGAATGGGAAAATTGTGTTTTTACCCTCACTATGAATTCTAATTGTGATTTTACCCTCAAATTTTTAACTTTATGATTTTATCCCTGATTTTTCAAACTGAAACCAGAGCTTACCCCTTGGGGGTAAAATCATAATAACTTTATTGCGAGTTTACGCCTATTGAGGGTAAACTAAGTCATGAAACAAACACAATTGACCATGCATGCTAGCTGTGGCCGTTTATTTTGCAATATCAAGCTTGTAACGAAATACAAATACTTGGAAATTTCTTGTTCAAAACTCCCTTAACTAACAGGTGAAATAATAGATCAGCATGAGCATTTCACAAATAATGTAACATTTTATTATTCAAATCTCAACCCAATAAAGCCTCATGTAGCGGAGAACTATATTGTGGCAACCCAAGTTTATCCGCTCACCAGCAGCGAGCCGAGACTGAATTTTTGCAGAAAAACAGCTCCGTTGACAGCACGTGATCACATCGCAGAGCAGCTACCTGCTACCAGCTGAGGCGGCAACAGCTGCTCGAGTCGCGCCATGTAGCTGCTCGAGACGCTCCATCACATTCGACGCGTTCGTGAACGCCATCGCGTCATGTTACGACGGCGCTGTCATCGGCAAGAGTCGAGCAGGGCAGACGTACACCAGATACAGATATACGTACGGGTCCCTAAAAGAAACAGATACGTACGTACACGGTCATCGGATGACCGAAACCGAGCTGCAGAACACTCTGGCGCGCGCGTATCAGAATTCCGAGTCCCGCGCCCTATAAAGCTAAACACCCCCGTACTTATGGAGGGCTCAAACTCACGATCCCCCCATCGACATCCTCTCTCTCTCTAATTTCTGACGTAGGCACGTAGCTGCAAGCTAGTAGGTCTCGGCGTCTATCGAGAGTTGGAGACCATGTCGTCGTCGTCTGCCTCGGACATCCTCGGCGACCTCTCTCCCGGCTTCCACTCACTACGGGAAACCGGCTATATGCCGAGAGCCAAACTCTTTGCCGAGAGCTATTTGTCGGGCTCTCGGCAAAGAGCCTCTTTGCCGAGAGCCAAAGGCAAAACTCTCGGCAAAAACACGGCCCTCGGTAAAAATATCCTTTGCCGAGCGCCAGCTGTCAGGGCTCTCGGCAAAAATATCCTTTGCCGAGAGCCATGTGCCAGGCTCTCGGCAAAGACTATAAAAACTCTCGGCAAAAAAAAACCCTCGGCAAACAGGATCACGTGCCACGCACATGCACCGGCCGCGCGAAACGGAACCAAACTCCGTCAAAAGTTTGCCGAGAGTTCGTTAGGAACACTCGGCAAAGGATGGTTGCCGAGTGCAGAGGCTAACACTCGGCAAAGAAGAGTTTTTGCCGAGAGCCTTGCCTGGACGCTCGGCAAAATAATTTTTTTTTCGTTTTTGGCCACTAAATTTTTTAATCTTCCTTTTATGTATGCAAGGTACATCATGTCAAAATTTGGTATTTTTATCGAATCGTTGGCTACATTTAAGTAATTTATTTCATTTAAAGTATTTATTGAAGGTAAGTAAAATTTGAACTGCAAGTGATTGAAATAATGAAATATAGTGACTCGAAAAATGATATTCATGTTTCTAAGTCCAATTTGAGGCCGTAACCATGAAATGGAAGGAAAAATCATGTTTCTTGTACATAAAATATTACAGCAAATATGGGGTCGAATTGTATTTTAATTTTATAAAATACAAACGAAGTGTGAAAATTATGAGACTCGCTATGCCATCACTAAATGATACGTGGAGGTCATGGTAAATCGTAGAAAAAGTTTCGCAAAAGTTCGTACGTACATTGTTTAGAAACTGGAGCTTCCGCGAAGAAGATCCATAGAGTTGTGATGTGTACGTTTAGATTTCGAATCAATTCGACGGCGACATTATGGTTTTGCTCTAAATCTTTTCTTGTAGGCAACAGAACATGTAACATGTATCACGACAAAGTTTGGTGAATTTTTGAATTTTTTGTGATTTTTAAATTTTTTTTGAACTTGACTTTGAAAATATTTGCCGAGTGTGGGCCCATGGCTCTCGGCAAACACGTTTTTGCCGAGTGCCTTATCTTTGCCGAGAGCGCCAAATCGCGGCGCTCGGCAAAATTTCGATCTAGATCTTGGACGCGCCGGCCTCTTTTCTCTCTCTCTCTCTCATTCATCTTCTTCCTCGCATCGAGCGCAAGCCGCCGACACCCCGCGCCGCCGCCACCCGCTCCCGCCACGCCGTCGCCCTCCCCCTCCACCAGCTCGCCGCAGCCGTCGCACTCTCCCTCGACCATCTCGCCGCCGCCATCCGCCGGCCACCGCGCCAGCACGCACGGCCCGCCGCGCCCTCCCCCTCCACCAGCTCGCCGCCGCCGTCGCCCTCCTCCAG
Organism: Eragrostis nindensis; assembly: GCA_012490785.1. Classification (NCBI taxonomy): domain Eukaryota; kingdom Viridiplantae; phylum Streptophyta; class Magnoliopsida; order Poales; family Poaceae; genus Eragrostis; species Eragrostis nindensis. Next base: position 461,652 of record JAAXCT010000120.1, on the reverse strand, counting down.
CTCGCCGCCGTCGCCCTCGACCAGGTCACGCCGCCATCGCCCTCCTCCACCAGCTCGCCCCCGCCGTCGCCCTCCTCCAGCTCGCCGCCGTCGCCCTCCACCAGGTCACGCCGCCATCGCCCTCCTCCACCAGCTCGCCCCCGCCGTCGCCCTCCTCCAGCTCGCCACCGTCGCCCTCCTCCACCACTCCCGCCACTCCGCGCTCTCCCCCTCCACCAGCTCGCCGCCGTCACCCTCCTCCACCTCGCCGCCGTCGCCCTCCACCTCCGGCCCGCCGTCCAGCCCTGCCCCCGGCACGTCTCGGGTCGTCGCCGTCCAGCACGCGCCCGGGGACGCCGCCACTGCGTCCCCGGCCTCCTCGACCTCGCCGCCGTCATCCTCCACCTCCGGCCCACCGTCCAGCCCCGCCCCCGCCACTGCTCGGGTCGTCGCACTCCAGCACGCGCCCGGGGACGCCTCCACTGCGTCCCCGGCCCCTTCTTCCCCGACCCCAGCCTCCTCCCGTTGACGTCGACCCCCCCCCCCCCCCCCCCCCCCCCCCCCCCGCCGCCGCTGCCCCTCCTGGCAGACGCCGAACGCCGCTGCCGCAGCCTCTCCTCGTCCGCGACCTCGAGCCCTAGCAGGTGGAATGCATGTTAGCAATTGAATTGCAATCCAAATTTTGATTGGACGTTAGAATATAGGTATGAAATGGAAATGAATTTGAAATTGAATTTGAAATTGAAATAGAAATTGAATGTTAGGTATGAAATGCAAATGAAATTGAAATTGAATGTTCTTGAAATTGGATGCATGTTAGCTATGAAATGCAATTGAATGTGATTGTTTGAATTGGATGTGGTTGTCGGCCATCGTGCCGTTGGTTTATTGCAGGTTTTGGGAACCTCACCGTACAGGGGAGGTGCTGGCGGATTTTGAATTGACGGTTTTATGTTCCGTTCTTTGCAGGAGAGGCTTTTGCATCGTCTTTCACTCGCCACTTTGCAGGACAGCAAGGTATGACATAAAGGACCCCCCCTTTTCCATTTCTGTTTGTAGGTAACGCGTAACCTAGTTAGGCGTCTCCCGTTCGAAAGAGATACAGTTGGAGATATGCAGATCTTTGCATATCTATGACCGTATCTGTTTCGAATTGTCCACGTTTTTTGGACAGCCCGAGGATGCGTAGATGGAGTTAGTTTCCATGGTCTATTCCGGTTTGAGACAGAGTTTCGGCACCATCTCCCTGTTGTTCTCCGGATACACAATCTCCCTCCCCGGACGTGTATTTGGAGAACAGCGGGGAGGTGCTGCCGAAATTCTGTCTCGGACCGGAGTAGACTTTGGAAACTAACCCCATCTACGCATCGTCGGGTGGGATTAGGACCTATCTTCACCCAGTAGACATTGTAAACATCGCGTAGATGGCAATGAATTTTATATTGCTCGCTTATATGTTAGAGGATGGATGACCGTGAGTGGATGTACACGGGCCGCCCAAGTCAGGGTTGTGAAACAAGTGAATGGATTGACAAGGCCGGTGCTTTCTTGGAACAAGCATTTGGCAATGTTAAAGAAGGTGGTGTCACTTGGTGTCCCTGCAGCCGTTGTAACAACACAAGGAAACAAACAAAGTTTGAGATGAGTAAACATCTTGCTAAGAATGGATTTACGGCAGACTATACCCGATGGATCTACCATGGTGAAGCTGATCGTATGAGAGAGGAGGTCATGAGACAACGAGTCGATGACTTTGATGATGATGCCGGGGTAGGAGACATGTTACATGACTATCATGAAGCACAGTTCCATGAACAACCAAGGGAGGAGGAGCCAGAGGAGACCGCAAAGGCGTATTATCACATGTTGTCTGCGGCACAACATCCTCTTCACGGGCATACCAGGATTTCTCAGCTGGATGCCATTGCACGCCTAATGGCCGTAAAGTCCCAGTTTAGCTTCAGTCGGAATGCCTTCGATGTTATGTTGACAGTTATTGCCAGCCTGCTTCCGGAAGGGAACATTCTGCCAAAGAGCATGTATGAGGCACAAAAACTCCTTAGTGCACTTAAGATGCCGTATGAGCAGATTCATGCGTGTCCGAAAGGATGCGTCTTATTCAGGAAAGAGCATGCGGAAGCAAAATACTGTCCAAAGTGTGGATCTTCTAGATTCATAGAGGTAGACGCTGGTGAAGGACAAAAGAGGCAGCTCACGGTCCCCGTGAAGATCCTAAGGTACCTTCCATTCTTACCGAGGATCCAACGGCTTTACATGACCGAGGAATCCGTGAAACAGATGACATGGCACAAACACGGAACACGATACAGGCCCACTAAGCTTGTGCATCCATCCGATGGTGAAGCATGGAAACATTTTGATGGGATTCATCGTGACAAAGCTATGGAGGCTCGTAATGTACGTGTGGCACTGGCGACAGATGGGTTCAATCCTTACGGAATGGGGTCTGCCCCGTACAGTTGTTGGCCCGTGTTCGTTATACCCCTCAATCTCCCCTCCGGCGTCGTCTTTCAACGACAGAACATTTTCTTGTCGATGATAATTCCGGAAAATGTTTTTTTGTGCCCGTGATGATGATGGTGATGATATATATGTATCTCTGGTGATGGTGATTGTCTATGTTTGATTTGGTGTGATTTGGTCCAAGTTATAGTGAATTTAAACAATTTATAGCAATCTGTTACAATTATTTGCCGAGCGCCTCAGATCTTTGCCGAGAGCCCTGGCCGAGGCTCTCGGCAAAGAGGACATATTTGCCGAGAGCCGACTCCTGGCTCTCGGCAAATATGACTATCTTTGCCGAGAGCCGGCTGACGTGGCGCTCGGCAAAGGTGATGATTTGCCGAGTGCCATTTGTCGTGGCTCTCGGCAAACTTGACGTGACGGCCGTTGGGTGCCGTCACGTTACTTTATTTTGCCGAGAGCCTTCCTGGCTCTCGGCAAAGTCTTTGCCGAGCGCCCGACATTTGGCTCTCGGCAAAGAGGCCTTTGCCGGCAATTTTTTGCCGTATGTCTTTTGCCGAGCGTAACGCTCGGCAAAGTCTTTGCCGAGAGCTTTTTGACCTTTGCCGAGCGCCCTTGGCTCTCGGCAAATAGGAGGTTTCCCGTAGTGACTTCGCACCCCCCGACGAGCAGCTCGTCAAGCTCTACCTCCTGCGTCGCGTCCGTGGCCGGCCGGACCTGTTCCCCGGCCTCATCGTCGACGACGACGCGGCGGCGAACACCCAGCCTTAGGAGCTCTTCGACCGCCACGGCCGGTCCAAGGCCGTCCCGGCCTTCTTCTTCGTCCACGACCTCAAGGGTGGCGCGCGCCGGCCTGATCGGCGCTGCCACGGCGGCGGGACGTGGAAGAGCCAGAAGCGCGAGAAAGAAAAGCCCTGCCACGAGTTAATTGTCGACGGCGAAAGAGTCAAGTGGAGCCGCCACAACCTGAACCTCCACATGAAGGAAAGCGAGGGCAGCATGGGTTGGGTGATGCACGAGTACACCATCACGACGCACCCATCCCTGAAGCTGTGCAGCATTGTCTACTCCGGCTACGGCCAGAAGCGCAAGCTCGTCCCCGACGGCTACGACGGCGAACCAGCGACTCAGCGCCCGCGCGTCGACGCAGATGACGGTGCTTTGGCCGCTTCTGGTTCCGGAACGACGACGTTCTATCAAGGCTTCAGCACGGCGCACGATTCTGAACATCAACAACCGATCATGCAAGGCTCTTCGGGTGGGGAGATCGCGGCGGGGATGGTTGCCGAGATGACGACATATGCACAGCCCCCAACCTTGGAGTTCCAAGCAGAGCAAGTGCAGCAGACGATGAACGCTTCTGCGTCTCAAGAATTCCAACCTTCTCCTTCATCTTGGACGTTCAACCAAGAGTCGGCTCGCTTGGCGCAGGACGGTGCAGGCCAAGAACCTTGGGAGCTTATGTCTCAGGACGACATCACGGAGGTTCTTGACATGATCTCCCAAGTTCCGGCAACGACGATGAAGGAGCAAGTGCCGTTGATGGATCAGAGCTCCTGCGGCGCGCCCAACATCGGCGACACGGACGTCGTGCATTGGGAAGGCATCGACTTCAGCTTCTCCTACGACGACAACTCCTTATCATGAACAGGAGATATACCGTAATAGATACGACTTGTATACAAGTTCACCATACATCTTATTTAAACAGAGCACTGTCAGTATACCTGATAGGAGAGCTGTGCGTCCATTTAAAGAAATTACAGCAGCGTGTACAAAAGTATGAGAAACAGTCCCAATGCATCAAAAGTAGTACGTACAGTAGATATACCAACAGCTATTTGTTACAAAAAGTCATGGATTCAAGGAACAACACACGATATATTGCACGCCAGTGCTCGTGGCACCAGTGACGATCTCTGATGGCAGTTCAGTTCCAACATCTCTGTCCTGCAAGCAACTGTCGGATGCCTCATACTTCATTGACGATAGATTTTGTTGTCAAAGCGATTACGTTACGTGCAACCTCTTCAGGGCGCCGTAATCTTCCTTCTTTGGATTAAACCGATAGTGTAGTGATTCAACATTTTCTGAATATTCATGATTAATACCGACATGTTTCCTTTCCGGCAACATGGTTTGGATTTATGCCAATACTATAAATACCATACCGTGTTCGTTTTCAGTAGTACCGTTATATTGATTGGACTTCTGAAAAAAATCCGGAGTTACTGAAAGTGTTTTTAAAGTGGTTGAGGCGATTGCTTTTGCGGTTTTTTTTTTTTTTTTGCGAAGCTTTTGAATCGTTTTCATCCTTTTTTTTTTTTGAGACCTAATCGTTTTCATCCGTGGCCACCACCAAAATATACCAGCGCAAAATTAGCTTTAAAAACAGAAAAGAAAAGAAGACGGATCAGGTCTTTCCTGGCCTGGGCCGATTCATGAGCGGGCCTGGACTTGGGGGGTGGTAAGTGACCAAAGTTAGGTGGTTGTCGGTCTGGTACATGATGTGTCCGTTTCCAACCGTGCAAGTCCGTGGGCCCCCGTTGATTTACCCCAACTTCCGGTTGCGGGTGGTCTCTCTCCCTCTCCCACTTTTTCCGCGCCGAGCAGAGCACGCTTCCAATTCCGGATCCAGCCAGCCATCCCTCCTCCCACCGCGACCCCGCGCGGCAGCCTCCCCCATCCTCCCCCCTCGGCGGTTGCATTCCGGGGCTCTAGTTGGTTTCTTCGTTTCCTTGGTAAGGATGCCAAGCTTGCTTGATTGGATTTCCCCCATTTTTCCTGCCGCGGTAGCGTTTATTTTTGCCGTGAGGCTTCAAATCAGATCAAAATGTATCTTCCCGGGACGGAGGATGCTCCTGTGCAACCAGTTTACTATTTCGTTCATTTGTTTGCTGATGTGTGTTGTAATAGAAAGCTATTGTATCTAATTCCGGTTTTAATTTCTCGAATTTAAACCGCCTCCCCTGCTAATTGACTATTTCCAAACCTTCATTTTCCGGTCCTAGTCCTATCGGTTGTTGCGAGTTCAACATTTTAGCACTATTCAATTATTGATGTCTTCAATACATTGATATTTTATCTGCTTCATTGCAGTGTGATGTTCTTCTTCGCTACAGCAGTTACTCAACTGAAGAACAGATTTTTGTAGCCCCATGGCTGTGGAGAGAGATGTCTTTGCCATCTCAGGGCCGACGTATCTCAAGACCGTTAATTGGTATGTTCTTAATAGGTGCTCTTACCGTCAAGAGCTTTTTAGTGGGCTGCTGAATGTTAGATTTATAAAGATGCTTAATTTGAATGAAATATGTTTATCATGCTCTGTAACAATACAATGCAATCTCATGATGCACCCCAGAATCTTGTGCCGGGGATCTTTTTTTCTTTTACTTTTATTACATCCAGTCCTTCCGGTGGTTCTGAACTGACGATGAACCACGGATAGTTAAAAATGTGGTGGAAAGAGAAGACCAGATGAACTGGCTTTTTCTTTGACCTATTATACATGGAATTCATCTTTTTAGTTCTTAGGACATGGTACGTTAATAAGAACACCAAATCACTAACTGGTTTGTAGCATGGCAGCACTGCCATATTGTTGGTAGGGAAACAACTGGTTCATAGCATGACAGCACTGCCATGTGGCTCTGTGCCCCTATTAGCCCTTGCTGATTCCTGTCCAAGATCATACAAAACCGAATTATGACATTTCCTTTTGCTGATCGCTCCCACCTACTTCGCCTCCCTGAATTATGATCCAACTGTAAGTGGTTCAATGCATTATTAGTCTTGACTTTGAAATAGACATCTCATCCTCTATCAGACCATGTCTCTCTTACGACATTACTTTTCATTTGATCTTGATCTCAAATGTTCCCATTCGTAATGCGGAGTACATCAGCAGTGATTAACATGCATAACCTCTGGACTGTCCTTTTTCTTATCCTGATCTCCTATATTGGTTGGTCTAACCAATAACCATGTAAGCACTTATTTCTATTAGTGAAACTAGCCCCCCCCCCCCCCCCCCCCCCCCCCCAACAAAAAAAAAACATTGGTATGCTACAACTTGTGCTTTAGCAGTGTTCAAAATTAATTCTAGATGGATTAGATCAATATGCTGCAGTAGTACTTGCAATTAATTCTGTGAATTCAAGTACTGTAGATCAGACCATAATACAATGAGCTAGCATGGGAATAATTTTTGAAACACAGTTTCACATTTTGCACTATTGCAGTCATTTCTGAATCTGTCTCTGTGAACAACAGGGGTGCTTTAACTTCCATATGCACTTATGCAGTGTTGTTTTTGTTATGGATCAAGTTGCATTATAGTTATCATGCCTTCCAAGAACATCATTGGCATGTAGGGCAAGAAAATAGTGGCCAAAGAAAAAAGTACTAAGCATTTATGAATTCATCTGTATATGCATATGAATTGTGATGTAGTGCGCTAGTGCTCAAACCTCATTGCACAGGAGAATTTTTAAATATTCTATGCATTCTCGGGGTCATATGGGTACCATCTTTTGCCTTTCGAAGGGATATTCTGCGTTGGTGATTTTAATAGCTTAAGATTATACTCTGGTAAAAAGTTGCTGAGATTTACTTATGATAAGATTCCTCAGGCTTGGCTATGTTGCTGCATTCTCAGCATGAATTTTGAGCACCATTGGTAAAATTGTCTGACTGTCATATGAGCCTTGTTACATTTGGTTGGTATAGGATGTTAGCATATGATTCTTTTGCTAGAAGTGTTGATGCTCAGTTTTCATTTTTCACGAAGCTTTGACATGTGGAAATAACTCTTTTATTATGAACTCTTAATAGGAACTGTGACCATAACCGGAGATCTGTTGCTGCATGCTTAGTTCAGGCTGTATATGTTTTGGAGAGAGATCGACAACTAAATCGTCAATCTATTGAAGCCCTTGCACCTCCATGGTGGGAATTCTTCCATTTTGAGCTGATTCGCAAGCTTGTAGATGATGCTGACATGTCTATATTTGGTGCGATATTTGAATTCAATCCTCCTTCAAGTAAAGAAGCATCTGCTGAGAACGCACCAAGATTTGTTATTGCTTTCAGAGGCACCATAACAGAGAAAGATACCATCTCCAGGGATCTTTCCCTTGACCTCCACCTTGTTCAAAATGGTCTTCATAGGACCTCAAGATTTACCATTGCAATGCAAGCTGTTCAAAACGTAGCCTCAGTTTTTCCCGGATCCACGATTTGGCTAGCAGGGCATTCACTGGGTGCAGGTATGGCTATCCTTACTGGAAGAAACATGGTTAAGAAGGGTGCACTTTTGGAAAGCTTTCTCTTCAATCCACCCTTTGTTGCTGCTCCAATTGAAAGGATAAGAGATGAAAGGGTAAAGCACGGTTTCCGCATTGCAAGAAGCGTAATTACCGCAGGATTAACGATTGCAATGAAATCTAAAACTGAGGCGAACAGTCAGAGATCCATTGCTGAAGATTCTTTTAACATTCTATCATCATGGACTCCATATCTGTTTGTTAATCCAGGAGACAATATCTGTTCAGAATACATTGGGTACTTCCAGCATCGGAAGAACATGGAGGATCTCGGTGCTGGATTCATTGAGAAGCTTGCAACCCAGAATTCCATCGGAGATCTGTTCTTCAAGGCATTAGGTTGGGAGTCAGAACCACTGCACCTTCTTCCATCTGCTGACTTGATTGTCAACGTGAGCCCTTCTCCAGATTTCAAATATGCCCATGGCATCAGCCAGTGGTGGCAGCATGAGCTGAACCTGCAGTGCACTAAACATCGGTACTCGTAGTTATTCACTACTGCAAAGGAAGATATTTAGAAAAGCTATCCTCTTTATTCGTTCAGTTGATTCATGCAATTCATTTTATTTATGTGGTTAGCTCTGGTAGATTGGTTCAGACATACTGATTGCACTCACGGCTCTGCAAACTCTGATATTGTGGACAAATGTTCAGACATCCTTCATGCATTTACCTTGTACAATGTCTATTAAATGATTACTGACCAGTTGATCCAAATTTGTATACTTGATGACCTTGTGGAATTTCCATTGCCCTCACGTTTCTATTCGAATGAAAAGTATCCAGAGATAGTGAGATCTAGGCCCAATTCTGTTTTTGACAGTTAGATGCGGTGTATCGTCCCAAGTATCCACTAAGAACAAAAGCATGGCACAAATTAGCAAATGTCTTTGAACAGCAATGTTTCCATGACGATGAGGTTGATCCAGTGATTCCTTTTCAAAAAAAAAAAGGTTGATCCAGTGATCTGTACTGGACGGGTAATGTGTGAGAATTGGCCGACCATATGTGCAGGAATTCAGGCTTTGAGCTCTTTGCTCCTGATTCATTAAGTTGAATATGTGCAATTTACTAGATCACGACAATTATATATACATTTAGCTTTCACTAGAAAGTTGGTGTTGTGTGAAGTTTGGCAATTACTCACTCGACGTGGTAACATGTCCTGTCGTCAGGTGAACATGGTTTAGTAGCAATTGGCCCCACCGAATTGTCCGGTCCGTCCAAAACTAAAAAGACAAAAGTCATATACATTCACAAAATAGCAAAGCAGTTTCTTTTTCATTCAGTTGGTGGAATACATTAGACAAAGTGAGTAGAATGTGTCGCTATTTCGAGGGGAAAAGAAAAAGAAAAAAATGTGTGTCTCCAACACACGCCGCTGTAAAGTGTGATCTGAGATCAAACTCTCCCTTCCCAAACACGCAGCTCAGCTGTAATCGCAAGCAAAACCCTCCCCCAAATGGGATCAAAACTCTCCCTTCCTTGCTGCGCTGCTCCTCCCCAAAATTCTTCCAATCCGTGTTCCTCTTCTCCGATCCGTGCTCGCGTGGCTGCGGCGGGAGCGGATGACAGGGGAATGAAGCCGTCGGCGTCCGTGGCCGCGATGGAAGCGAAGAGGGAGACGGAAGGGTCCACACCGCCGGCGGCGGCATCCGCGGCCGCGATATCCATGGTGCTCGGCAACGACGACCTCCTCCATGAGATCCTGCTCCGCCTCGGCTTCCCCACCAGCCTCGTCCGCGCCGCCCTCGTCTGCAAGCGCTGGTTCCGCGTCGCCTCAAACCCCACCTTCCTCCGCCGCTTCCGCGACCTCCACCCGCCGCGCCTCCTCGGCTTCTACGTCTGCCACACCTGGGGACTCGGTTGGATGCCGATCGAGCGGGTCCCCCAGTTCGTCCCGATGCTGCCTCAGCCCCCGGAGCTCGCCACCGTCCTCCGCCGTTCCAGCTTCTCCTTGGACGCCTACGAGAGCTTGGGCACGGGCATCATGAATTGCCGGAATGGCAGAGTTCTCATCAGCTTGCTTCGGCCTGACGGCAGGTTCACAAATGGAGAGTACCTCCCACTGCAACCTACGAGAGCCATGACCATCGTCCCCCAACTGCCGATACCGGATGGAGAAGATGACACCGTGTACAAATTTGGTCGGGTCATTTCCAAAGCAGATGACAACGGGCTGTCATACTTCTGGTTAGTGATGGAGTTTAACAAGGAGAGGAAGGCCACAGCATTCCTTTACATGTTGGAAGATGATGTCTGGCGCATGCATACCTCAGCTACAACGCAGCTTCCTGGATTGCCACCGGATACGTCGAACACCCAGCTTGTTGATGACAGAATCTACATGGCAGGCACCGCAAGCAGCATTCTTGTGTTGAATTTGGCATCCTCAAGTTTCTGCACAATCAAGCTCCCAGATGGAGTGTCCTTCAATGGTGGAGGCATCCTACTCTCTCGGGCCAATGATTCCGGGATTTACCTCGTCCATCTGAAGGATCTCAAGCTAAGTATCTGGCTTCACAGGGGAATCAACGGCAGTGTGGAAGGCTGGTTGCTGTTTGATACCATTTGTTTGCGTGATATGTGTGCCAATTTGAGGATGCCAAACAGGAAGATTACTACTGTTAACATAATTGAGGTGGGAGACAATGCTGAGTTTGTTTTCTTGGAGATGGGTAGATCTATACTCTACCTGGATGTTAAGAGCAAGGTACTGCATAAGGTACACCAGAGGACAGAAAAGGTGATACACAGGACTCGGATCCATCCTATGAACATGATATGGCCTCCCGTCTTCCCTGCGCTGTAGGAATCCTGAGAGGTTTGTCTTTTGATAATTGCATTTTACTGTCTTCAATGTTACAGAGGTTTTGTTATGTGCGTGCTAAACTATTATCTAATATATAATTGCTTTGTCGCCATTTTGTTTTAGTTGTTCTTATAAAGATATTCTATTTCAAGGTTGCAAAGCTTTGCCTTACGCTTAAACATAGGCACCTAGCTGAAACTGTACTTTTGACTGACACACCATCATTGACATCATAATACTTATGTTTCTGATTTATACATCACCAATCATAATGTCTCATTCATTTCTTGTATAATTAGGTTCGAGATAATTGAGTTTTTAGTCCATGTTTACTGTATACTAGTTAAGCAACAAAACTTTCATGTTTTACATTACTAATGTCCATTGTTGTAATGGAAACTGTTTACTTCAGTTGGCCTTTCCTGAGAAACCTGAGATCCATACCAAATTTTGTAAGTTAGTAGTCAACAAAATGTTACACCGTATATGCCACTGTTGTCTCGGTGACACATGGGGCCCAATCACTGATAGTGGCATATCTGGGAGTATGCAAAACTGCAATGACGGGTAAGAAACTATTCCTATGAATTAATATCTTTAAAATTAAGTAAGCACACAAATATAACACATGCACGAAACCAATGAAAACCTGAGTGCAATTCCTAATATGGATGCTAGGAATGGAATCTTGGCAACCTGAAAAAGGTGGATGATAAAGACATGCAAAATTTTATACAAAAATCTTACAACAAGAACAACAAAGCCTTTTTATCCCAAGAAAGTTGGGGTAGGCTAAACTGTGTCCCGTTAATCGGTGACCACCAATCTCTAGACATGAGGACTCTTCTTGGCTAATTGCTGGGTAGTTTCTTTGTTGATCTTTACACGTAAGCAAAATGTTTGCTCTAAGCTGCTATTAATGCATCTTGTGTCCCTCTTCAACAACTTCAGTTGCCTGACGTATATTGCAAATCACCCAATTGAGTTACCTACTAGACCCATATGTGACAAGCAACCTGGAGTGTAATATACTATTTTTGCTTTTTCATCAAAATAGCATCACCACCCTTAGTGTGGGAAGAGTTCAAATGGTTGCACCGATTATTGCTCCATTACGTGGTTAATCATTCATCAATGTGTGGTATACCTAGGACAAATTTTAGGTACATGACTTATTCCTTGTGCTATTTTGTTGTGTATTAGGTAAGCAGCATCTCTGTCTTTCATAAGTTGAATTCCATGTTGGAGAAACAGAAACTTGGTGTTGATATTGAACTTATCACTCATCATGATATGAAGTAGTTACTTTGATGAAGCGAACTGACTACACACAAGAAATCAAATGGAAATCATTATTCATTCAGTTTGTCAGAATTCAGATCATTGTGTGCCCAATGTAGGTCGCTGGAAAGTAACTGGCAGAATTGTAGATACGACAAAATCTAAGAGATCAAGGACGTCAGCAATGCCAATGGCTTCACCATGGACATTGCTTTCTCCTATTAAATCCATTCTTTGTTGCATCTATGAAAGCTATGGTGTTTTTTTTCTATCATGTTCACTTAAGCAGTTAATGAGTTTTGATTACAAACACGATGTGGATTATGAAAAATTGTAATCTTGAGGTGTTTTACTTCTATCCAACCTTTCCATGCACATGTTGTCATCACTTGGGGGATTATGGTACTGGAATGAGGTTGTATACTCTTCCCACATGATGTGCACTGCGAGAATGTCATTCAGTTATAGCCTATATTTATGTAAGTGTGTAATGCATTTGCCTGATGGTCTGTCTTGAAAATTCTGTATTCTCTGAAATTTATGTCTACTAAATTTTAGTTTATAATGGTAGGTATACAACAGTTCATACGGAGGGCTACACCAACATGATGCATCTTCAGCAAGACAAGCTAAGGATGACCAGTAATGCACATTTGTGATTTCCAGTAGTACTCATTTCTAAACTCGAGAATGCTCATTTGGCTGTAACGTGGCTTTTGTGCCAACTGCTAAGATTTTGACTTGTCCAGCTATGTTAATGTGTTATATGGATCTTGATTCACAATCTTAATGCTTGCAGTCAAGCTAGCATCTTGGTTTACATTCTTTCTGCTGTTTCAGTTCGAGTATATATGTCCACATTATCGATTGCAGATCAGGTTCGCTTATTCAAGGTTATTGCTGCGGAGGTGACATGCGAATTCAGTGTTTTGTACCAGTTATATGTGTGAAAATTTACTGACTACATGTGGCAATAATTTTGTCCCAGGCTTTCCCATGCTTGAATAGGTTGCACTCTACCCAGATTACAACATTTGGTTACGATTTGTTGAGGCAACTGAAACGTTTGCTTTGTGTTTGATCTGCTTCACCTACCTTTTCAGAAGTTTGGCTGTTACTTGATGCAGTCTGTTCATCTAGTACTGGACCTGATATTCCCTGTAATGGTAATTCCATCCTGCTACTTGAGAGTTGCGAGGCAGCTCAGGTGATCTGAATATGTTTTATCCACTGGTACAAGCAGTTCTCGTCTACACTTGGCTGCAAATAGTCATGCCATTTTCACAGATAAACTACGTGTTTCTCACACAGACGATGTGAAGTATGTTAATTCCATAAGCCCTAATGTTTATGTTTTTCACAATTAATGCAAAATTACTAACCATACTTACTATATTTACAAGTATTTTAAAGATCACAATTTTTCATATGTCCACAATACTGATTGCAAATATGCCTCATGCCTATACACTATGTATTACAGTATTAGACAAAATGTGATTTTTTTCAGTGAAATGTAGATTAAAACTTGCAGGGAAATGAGTGTGGTATGCGGTACAAAAGACTGAGAACCTAGAAAATTAAGCAAAAGCCCTACAAAAATAGAAAAATTAAGCAAAAGAATAAAAAAAAGACCATTCTAATAGTAATACTTACCCAAACAATGTAATAATTCTAAAGAAATAGACCCTGGTGCGGCGGAGCCTCACAAAGGCAGTTGAGTGATTGGTGCTTCTAAGCACAAGAAGCAGTAGCAAAAAGAAAAAAAGAAAGGAAGTAAAAAACGCTTCCTGCTTTACCAAACTGACGACCAACTCCATTTCCCCTTCCTTCCCCCAAACTGATCCCCCTCGCGTCCCAAATTCCACGAAACCAATGCTCCTCCTCTCCGGTCCGTGCTTGCATCGCAGCAATGAAAGCTGAGATGGAGAGGACGCGCTTCCCGTTTCTTCCCCCATCTGCTCAAAATCCACCGTCCTCCACCTAAAGCCCTGAACCCTAGCTCCTCACTGTGCTGCTCCTGTCCGAAATCCGCACTAATCTGTGCTGCGCGGCCGCAATGGAAGCTGGGATGAAGAGGGCGCAGCTAACGCCGACGGAGGAGGCGACCCGTGCTGCCGCAGTCTCCTGTGTGCTCGGCAACGAGGACCTCCTCCGCGAGATCCTCCTCCGCCTCGGGTTCCCCACCACCCTCATCTGCGCTGCCCTCGTTTGCAGGCGCTGGTACCGCATCGCCTCCCACCCCGACTTCCTCCGCCGCTTCCGCGAGCTCCACCCACCCCGCCTGCTCGGATTCTACGTCACCACCAGTTATTACGGCGGGAAGAGGTTGCTGGACTTCGTTCCGATGCTGCCTCAGCCCCCAGAGCTCGCCACCGTTCTCCGTCGCGGGAGCTTCAGCTTCGACCCATCCATGTGCATCAATAACTGCCAGAATGGCAGAGTTGTCGTCGGCTCATATGTCCCTGAAGCGCACAAGATCAAGTACGTGGTTCACACCCCGTTGTACCCTATGAGGAACCCGGTCACTCTCCCACACCATGGTCATAGGGACAAGCGCGGAATGTGCCATTGGGAGCTCCTCACCAGAGAATCTGGGGATGAGCTATCATACTTCTGGTTCATAATGGATTTTTATAATAACAGGGGAGCTGATGTGTACGTATATATGCTGCAAGACGGTGTCTGGCGCGTCCGTTTCTCGGCTTCAACACAGTTTACTTACTGCATGGGACGGAATTCTCTGGTTGTTGAGGGCAGGATCTATGTCACAGCTGACTGGCGGAGCATTCTTGTGTTGGATTTGACTTCATCGAGTTTCTCTACAATCATGCTCCCAGATGGGGTGGTCAACAATCGGGACATGTTGCTGTCACGGGCCAATGGCTCTGGGGTTTATCTTGTTCAAGTGAAGGAGCTTCAACTTTCCATCTGGCTCCTCAGGGGGACTCATGGCAGCACTGGAGACTGGTTGATGGTCGATACGTTTTGCTTGCGTGATTTGTGTGCTAATCTGAGGGTCCCAAACTGCATAACTGGGGATAGTGGTGCTCATGATGTTTATTTGAATGCAGTGGGGGACAATGCCGAGTTTGCGTTCTTGCTTATGGATCAATATGTACTCTTCTTGGATGTTAGGAGCAGGGCAATGCGTAAGGTTTATGAGAACACTAAAACTGAATCACGCAGTGCTCAGATCCATCCCTATATGATGATTTGGCCTCCCATGTTTCCTGCGCTGAAGGAATGATCATGTAAGTTACATATTTGGCTGATCTATTTAGTACTCGCATTTTGCTTAAAACTTGCAGTAAACATTTTCTGCTAGTATCGTATCTGGTTAGTAAAGTTCTTAATTTGACTTAAACTAACTCCTGGTGAAATCTGTAGTTTTAATTGGTGCGCTATAACTGATGGAATGCGTTGCCCCTGTTACTTATATTTGTGGCTTATCATCCATTACAAGGTTTGGTACAGTTCTGTTATAGCTTAGGCATAAGTTTTGTTCTAAAAATAAAGCTTAGGCATAAGTTATATTCCTTGTGCCATTTTATTGAGCAGTAGCTTTGGTTTGTCGTGATCCAAATTATGGAAAAGTCAAAACGTGAATAAGTACATCCGTCATAGTTGTAGCATATGCATTTTTCTCTATTAAGGAAAATCGGGTTCTAGGTCGTGAAGCAAAGTTGGAGGGATTTCATGGATCATGCAACAGGATAAATGATTTGTCCAAGTTCTTATAGCACAGGGTGCAGAAGTACTGATTTTGCCACTCCCGTTGCTGCAGACAATCAGCTGTCCATACCCTGTTCTGCAGTAAAAGCCATAGGAGCTTTATCCCAATAGTCCTGTGGTTTAACACGCCTATAAGCCCATAGTAGGCCGGCCATCCTACCTAAACCATAGAAATCTTTTCCGTGCAATAGCAGATGAAGCTTTCTGATCACAAGGGAAAGATAATTACTCGTATGCGTGATTAATACTGTTTTAGCATTTGAATACTTAGAGTTCAGATTGTAGGTTTCTTTTCTTTAGCCGTCATCCTGCACCATTAGATAGGAATGTGACTTTCCAGCCATCTTTATCTCATATTTCCATCATTTCAGGAGAGTAAGTTTTCATATTCTCAGCCTTCATATGGTGTGCCATTCAATGATAGCAGTAGAAGATATGTTTATTTAAGTGTACTGCGAATACCTGGTGGTATATGGCCGTGTGGTGCAGTCCAATAAATAGTTTTATGAGTGAAAGATGACATTATTGGATAACAAGCTAGTAATTGAAAGATCTGCGAAGTATCAACACAGTCT
The DNA here is from genome assembly GCA_012490785.1 of Eragrostis nindensis. NCBI lineage: Eukaryota > Viridiplantae > Streptophyta > Magnoliopsida > Poales > Poaceae > Eragrostis > Eragrostis nindensis. The sequence continues at coordinate 445,462 of JAAXCT010000120.1, read as the reverse complement.
ATCATTGTGCTACCCGGCCGTTATTTTTTTTCTTAAAGCTGGATTTTGTTCTGTTTAATCTAATTTTTTTAGCACACTTGCCAGGTAAAAGGCACTTCAAATGGAGGGTGACACTAGGACAGCATTTGTGCTCTTCAGCAAGATAAGCACTGGATGACCGAATCTCAGTTTGTTGCTTCCAGTAGTATGGATTACTAAAGATTAGCAGTATCCTATTTTTCTGTAGTTGGACTTCAGTACTAAGAGGTTGACTTAAATTCACTGTTACGACTTTTGCTAGACTTCTGCAGCTTTTAGAGCAAGCAATGTACTAATTAACGCATTCCGCTTAGTGGGTTGTTCTTACGTCATTTCTGTTCTAGTTTAGTAGTCTCCACGGTATGTGTACATTGCAACGTGAACACTACGTGCTGGTTATATATCTGGCTTTGCATGCTGGTCACACGTGACAAATTTCAGCCCAAGCTTTTCTCTGCGTTTACATGTTAAATCTATATCTTCATTTTGACGGGAGCACAACAATTACAATGTGTCAATGCTCTTTTTTTTAATCATTTTAGGTTTTTTTTAGAGGGTTTTTAATCATTTTAGGTAACACTGGGAAGTTTTTGATCTTTATGAATTCTGCCCTATAACCTGCGGCAAGATGGGCCAGAAAATTATTCCAGCCCACGGGTTGCCCAAGTTGGATAAAAATTATGTACTCCGCGAACTGTACGTGCCGATGATGGGTCACGTTGGGCAAGACCGGTCAGTCAAACCGGTGTTTTGTATGGGGAAAGTCCCCGAACTGGACGTGATCGATCGTCTTCTCCAATCGATCTGAAACCCTTCTTCCCTCGATCTCCCGATTCCGCCGATGGAACCCAAGACGGAGCGGCCGCGATCCGCCCCGGCGTTGGCGGCATCCGCGGCCGCGGCCGCGATCTCCATGGTGCTCGGCGACTACGACCTCCAGACCGACATCCTCCTCCGCCTGGCGCCCACCGGCTGCCTCGGCCTCGTCCGCGCCGCCGCCGTCTGCCGGCTCTGGCTCCGCGCCGCCTCCGACCCGGCCTTCCTCCGACGCTTCCGCGACCTCCTCCCGCGCCGCCTCATCGGCTTCTACATCACCGCGTTCTCGGAAAACCGGAACTGCTGGTTCGTCGAGTTCGTCGCGATGCAGCCTCACATCCCCCGCTGCGCGCGCTTCGGCTTGGACGGCAACGGCAGCCGGTCCACGCGCGTCGTGGACTGCCGCGACGACAGGGTCGTCGCGAGCCTCTTCCGCGGCGACGACTTCACGCACGGGGTGTACAGCCCGCTCGACCCTGCAGCCTGCAGCAGAGGCCTGGATGTCTTCCCGCCGCTCCCGACGGAGGACGCCAGCTTGGACCGCCGTTGCTGGATCTTCAAGGAGTTCCTCTCCAAAGGAACCGGCGAGTCGGCGACGGGCTGTCCTACATCTGGTTCACACTGGATTACTCTCATGGGAACACAGCCACCGCCTGTGTGTACACGCTTCAAGATGGCGCCTGGCGCAGGCACTCCTCGGCCTCGACACAAATCCACATGTTGCATATGTCAGCGATGAAGACGATGAGCGTTTTCCTCTCCGACGACAAGATCTATATGGGGATCACCAAGGACAACGTTCTCGTGCTGGATCTGACATCATCCACTTTCTTCACAATCGAGTTCCACAGCGAGATGGCGCTCGGCGGAGAGGTCAGGCTGGCACGGGGCGATGGTTCTGGGGTTTACCTTGTCCACGTGGACAAGCGCGAACTTTGCGTCTGGCTTCACAGACCGGGCAACGTCGGCGTGGGGGGTTGGTCGCTGCTCCACACCATTTATTTGAGTGATATGTGTTCTAATCTGAAGATGGCGAATGGCATGACGGAGCATTGGCGTATTCCTGCTGTTTACATACATGAGGTGGGGGACAATGCAGAGTTTGTGTTCTTAGAGATGTGTGGATGTGTAATCTACTTGGATGTGAAGACCAGGGAGCTACGAAAGGTGTACGAGTTGACAGAAACCGATAAAGTACGTGTGGGCTGGATCCATCCCTTTGTCACGAACTTGGCTCCCACCTTCCCTGCCCTGAAGGGTGACCCTGCCAGGTTTGTCTTTCAATGATCTGTGCAGTGCTAATTATGCTATAGTTTTCCCATTTTATTGTGTATTGCTTTAGCAATAGTTTTAAATTGTTGTCAAAATTGAATTAATAATGAAGTTCTGTTCTTGTGATCATAATGCAAACTGTTTACTTTTGTACAACTATGGGAGAGATTTTAGTGTTAGTACCTTCTTCGTTTGGAAGATGTAAACTTCTAGGAAATAAATTACATGCCTGAAACCAAAGAAAAGATGGAATATGATTGATCAGTCGAATTTGAGCCTTAGAGCAGTATAAAGTAGTCAGATGATGAGTAGTATATTAGTACAAGAAAAAATACCAGAAGCTAGAGATTGAAGCATATCGGCAGTACCAGTTTAGAGCAACATCCATAATGCATGCTTTCTCCCAATATTAACACAGCAAGTAAATTATACCATAGCAGAAACAATAGAGTTAAGGTTGTAAGGTGAAAGATGACAAGTGTAACAGAAAACATTAAAGGAAGCACACTTGTGCCCTCACCCGCAGCCCACCACTGGGCCGGCCTGCCGCTACAAGCTATGGTCTGGAGGGAGGAGGAGGATACTCGGAGGTACGAACCCTGTGCGCTAACGGATTCTTCAGATTTCTACCACCGCCCGTCTCCACCACCGCGGCCGAAGACGCCACGCCACCTCACCACGCCACTCGCATGCCCGCCGCCTCCGGCCTAGTTGCGCTAGCTTCGTTAAGTTGGCTACCGGTTGTAGGATAGAGTTTTCTTAAAATAACGAATCGTGAATTGAATGTGCCCATGATGGGCCACGTTGGGCATACCACTCAGTGAAACGGGTATTTTTGTATCCCCAATTTTTTTTTTGGAAGGAAAGGATTAATTGTATTCCTATTTCGTGATCTAAAATCGTCATCTCCAATGGATCTAAAACCCTTCCCTAGAACCTCGGTCTCCCGATGCTGCCGATAGAACCCAAGAGTCTTCAATTGGCCCTTCGACGAAAACAGTGAGACACGACAATTCCCATATGCAGCTCCAGGGTTCCTTGGGCAGAGTTCTCGAAGGCGGAGCCTTTGATCCACCCTTTGACGCCTCGTGCATGACCTTGATTGGTCTATTGGGGATGTGATCCGGCCCACGCATGTGGTGGCCAATTCCTCGAGCCTCGGTACTCCCTCCATTCCGAGAGCGGCTCTTGTCCTCCGCGGAGGCACGCCGCCGGATATCTGTGCGGCGCACGAGGCGCTGAGATTTGGACGGGAGGTGGGCCCTCTGTACTGGAGCCATTGTATAAGGACCGGGAAATGCTCTTTTTTTTTAATCTATGGCCCTCTACATGCTGGCTGCAGTTAATGCAAACAAACAAAGTGCAGGAACAGATGTGACTGGAGGCATCTGTACTCCTTTTTCTTTTGAAAAAAAAAGTTATTGGTGATCAATTTGGCAGGGTTGCTCTTTAAAAGGTGCATCTGTACTGCTAAAATGCAACTTTATTAGCAGGACAATTACTTGTGCAAGACGCAAATGTGCAACAAGAAGTTAACATATGAATAGTAGCATGTTGTAGATCTATCATGGCAATTGCACATACAACTATTCGTTTGCTAATTTTTTTTTCTTGCATCGCGTATTAGTTCTTATGGGACCTCAAAATTTGCATGTTAGTAGATGTGACATGATATATTATTCAATTTTTTTCTACAACTTGGCGTGCACTTTTAAGCGTACATTTTTGAGGTCATAGTACGACACAACATGCACTAAGGATCATTGATTTTTATAATATGTACTTATGAAGAAAATTATGAGTACTTTTTCTGCACTTTGCAACCTTGTCCAACCCTCTTGCAAAAATTTGAGTGAATGCACTTTTTTTTTTGCATCGTACAAGATACATATTTCAGTAGAAAATAACTCAATAGTTCCATCTACGATATGCATAAATTTTGAAATAAAAAAATATCAAATGGGTGCCCTTAAATTTGTGCATCATGTGCCATCACATACAAGAAGCATGAGCTATTCAAGTGAACACAGACATCAGCAAATAAGAAAAAAAAATTAAGAAACAACTTAACAATCTATATGAGGTCACTTGGACCCAAAAAAAAAGATGATGACATGATATATCATTAAAAAAATTTCTACAATTTTTCATGCACTTAATTACGTAAGGTACATTTGTGAGTTCGTAGTACAACACAACATGCAGCTGACAATGATTAGCATTTATAATTGGTACTTGTGAATAAAATTATGTGCACTTCAGCACTTTGCAACCTTGTCCAACTCTCTTGCAAATTTGAAGTGGGTGCACTTAAATTTTTGCATCATTTCCTAACATGCACAAAAATCACATACACTTCTATTATAAATGGTACATATCTTTATAAACAAAAATATGAATTGATAGATCATGCAACTCTATATCATTATGCAAAAATTGATATGCAATTGATGCTTGAGCAAGGAGAAACAAAAAAAGTGAAATCAGTGTGTGAATAGTAATGGGTTGCGGGTTTGTGATGAACAGTTACAATCCGTACTATTCACAAGCTGATTTCTCTTTTTTTTTTTCTGTTCACACAAATTTTATTTGCACATCATTATTTGCATGATGGTAGATAGTTGCATGTTCTATCTGTCCATATTTTTGTTGCAATTTTATATGGACTAGAGAAGACGTTATTATGATTGGTAACACGGTAACACCTAAAGGACTTGTAACAACTAGAATGTTGGATGCCACAATGCTAGCGATGGTACTTTTCACTGCCAAACCTCGCATGTGTATGTGCTGAATGTGCATTGACGACATAAATATAATTTATGTGTCAAATAAATATATATAGGTTAATGTGATACATGCGCATGCACATACACATTGGACAAAAGTTAGAAATTTACACAAATTTACACATTGCACGTCATGATTATTTCAATCGAAAAAAGTGCATTAAGAATCACATAGAAATTGTCAAGTAGAGTTTAGGAACCATACAGTATTTTATTTTGCAAGAATTCTTGCAAACCATCTTTATTTTCCTCGTCATACTCTGTTGTGCTGCACTATGCATGAACACCATGGCCACAGCTGGGCTAGGCTGAGTGAGATATTCATGCGAACCGGCTCCTGTTCTCTCTCTCCTTTGCCAGTGAAGGGATGAGAAAAAAGGAAGAGAACAGTTATCTCCGGAACCTTCTAGCAAAAAAAATCTCCACCACGTTTCAAAAAAAAAACTCCACCATCCTACCTGTACCTCGTTTCTCTTCCAGCGAACAGCAAGAATCGAGTGCCTTCATGCCACCTGTTCCATGTGGGCCGGTATGCTTTTTAGATATTGATGCACCGTATATGAGGAAAAAAATCGCCCCGGCAGGCTCTGGCCCGAATACCTATGCACAGCAGGCGTTCAAGTGCGCTCCAGATTTCCGGCGGCATAGCCGCGCGGAGGCATAGCAAATTACCGCTCTCCTCTATCTAAGGATTTCTAGCGTTTGATTTATCCCACAATCTAAGCATTCCTGACCGTTGACGGGGCCCACCACGATGTCGTTTAGTTCCCACTCAGCCACTCCTGCCGCGGGCCCACCTTATCGTTCCCAACCTGCTTCCTCATCTCCTCCGGATTCGGCGAAGGACGAGACGCGGGCAGGACGGCGAGGGAGACGGTCGGGCAGGACGGCACTGGGGGCGGCCGGGCTCGACGGCGCGGGAGCAGGAGGCGACGGGGCTCGTCGGCATGGGAGCAGGAGGCGGTGGGGCTCGCGGGCGTGGGAGCAGGAGGCGGCCGAGATCAAGGCGCCGCCTGCTTCCTCCGATGCTCGTCGGCGCAGGAGCTGGAGGTGGCGGGGCGCGTCGGCGCGGGAGCTGGAGGCGACGGGGCCTGTCGGCGCGGGAGCAGGAGGCGGCGGAGATCAAGGCGCCGCCTGCTTCCTCCGATGCTTGCGGCAAGGTACGTGAGGATGAGCAGATCCGGGACGACGACGTGCTGCATGCTCGATCCGCGCGACGGCGGGGTGCTCCTCTCCTTCCCCCCTTCCGCCTCCCTTCTCGGCGAGCCGCGGCGACATCACCAGCGACAGCTTTCCAACGAGCGCGGCCTTTGCTCGGGCGATGCGGCTGGGTGCCGACCTCGCCCATGAAGTTGGAGTATAGTAGCATAGCATCAGGCATCGGGAGACAACACGAAAGGGTGGGGCCACTGAAATTTATGATGGGCAAATCGTCTTTTCGTTAGGCTGACTTCAACAACGTCAGGCAAAGTCATATATGGCTCCCCGCGCGGTACTGTACACGATGCAAGAGTCTCCAACAGAGTAGCCATAGGGAGAGACAACTTTGCGTTTGAAGAGAGAGAACATCCAAATATAGCTTCCCTCTCTCCAGAGAATGCATCCGGCTGGTGGGGACGGGCGCGGGCGCCGGCGTGCGGGGATGAGCGGGGCCGCGGCCGAGCGCCGAGCCGCGGGGCGCAGCGGCGCGAGGGGAGGAGGATACCGGAGACGGAGGCCACGGCGCCCACGTCCATCAGCATGGCACGGCCCTCTGTGCAGGCCGCGACGTCGAAGGTGACCAGCTACCATTGCCGCCCGGCCAAGCTTTTACCGCCGTTCCACTGTGCCGCGATCTAAATTGACGGCTCAAATGGAACCAAAGCATAGAGCATCCGATTCCCCCACTTCCCAGCCTCCCTCATTCCCTTCCCCATGCCGGATTTGAGCTTCCCCATGCCGGGCGCGCGGCGGCGGCAGGCGCGGGCTCGCGGCGCGGCGCGGGCGCGAGGCGGGGGCGCGCTGCGGGGGCGGGCTCGCGGCGGGCGGCGGGGGCGGGCGCGCGGCGCGCTTGCGGGCTCGTGGCGTGCGGCGGGGGCGGCTCGGCGCGCGGCGAGCGCGGGCTCTGCGGGGGGGGCGCCGAGCGTGGTGATGGGGCTAGCGCGCTGGCGGGGGGAGGCGAGCGCTGAGGGGCTTCTGAGGCGCTGGGGGGCGGGGCTTGCGGCGGTGTGATCGGCTTCTCGTGGGTCGAGCGCGGGGATGGGCTTCGCGGCGCGAGACGGTGATTGGGCTTGCTTCTTCGCGAGGCTCGAGTGATTGGAGGGGCGAGCGGGGGGGGTCTCTTGGGGCGGGAGGGTGTTTGCGACGGGAGCGGGTCTCTTCTAGGGCGCGGTGGCGGGGATCGAGGCGGGAGGGCTCTCGCGTTCGGCTTCGAGGGGCGGGGGGCTAGAGGCGGGGAGGCGCTGGCGCGACTCTTTCGCGAGCGGAGCTCGAGGCGGTCGGCTGCGCGGCGGGCGCTGCTTCTCGAGGGCGACCTCGCTGCGGGCGTGGGCTCGCGGGGGAGGGCGCGGAGCGCGCGGCGATGGGGCTAGCGCGCGTCGGTGCGCGGGCGGCGGCGGGGCGCGCGGGCGACCTACGCGTGGCGATTTGCCTCTGCCTCTGCCTCTGCTGTTGGAGATACGAAGAAAAACTGCACTGTACACATCAGGCAAACGGACCTTTGCCTCTTCAAAGTGCCTGTTCATTGTTGGAGTCAGTCTTACTCCGCTATTTTTGCATCGGGAACTCAGGAATCCTTAAATATAGGAGTACTCCCTCCGTTTCAAATTACTTGACGTTTTTGACTTTTGTAAATCACGTTTGACCGCTCGTCTTATTCAAAAAATTTGTACAACTATCATTTATCTTGTTATGGTTTGGTTTATCATTAAAGATACTTTAAGCATGATTTATTTGTTTTTATGTTTACATAAAATTTTTGAATAAGATAAACGGTCAAACGTAATCTTAAAAAGTCAAAAACGTCAAATAATTTGAAATAGAGGTAGTAGTATCTAGAGGCCCGCCTTGACTCATGAGCCTGCTGAAGCACCCTTCGTCATCAGAGGTCCCCTCGTTGCTGTAGGGGTCTCTTCCCCCGATAACTGCTAATCTTCTGATGATCTGTGTAGTATTGCAGTAGAGGTTACAAGATGTTTGCAGTATTAACACGTTGTACTTTGGACACAATATTATTCATTGTTCCACTTTATTGGATTAAGTTAAAAACCTGCAAATGACACATATCGCAAAAAAGTACTACAACCTATCAATGGTAGCTGTTTTTTTTTTTTGCAACTATTGTCAACACAGTAGTTAGGCTTTTGAATTATATTTTTGTGATCATAATACAAACTCTTTACTTGAGTTAGGAAGATCTGAACTTCTAGCAAATAAACTTTTTTCGATAAAATAACATGCTTCCTCCGGTGTCAAAATTTTTATCGTTTTGGACATTGACACGACCTCCCAGACATAACTTTGATTAATAATTTTTGCTAAAAATATTTATGAAATATAGTTGAATGTGCTTTTATGAAATCATATTTCAACATGAATCTACTCATGTTATTTTCATATTTATAAATTTAATAGCTAAAAATATATTTGCAGTCAAAATTTAAATATTTTGATTTATAACAACTTCAAAACGAAAAAATTTTAATACACGAAGGAGTACTTCGCGAACAGCAACGTGCCGATGATGGGCCAGATCAGTCAGTGAAACCGGTATTTTTTTTATCCCCCCATTTTTATTTATTTATTTGTTGTCTCTCAAAACAAAATTTATTTTTTTGCTGCTGAAGGAATCCCCAATGCGGGATCTCTCGTCAGTCTTCAGTCTTCACTCTCCAATCGATCTTAAACCCTTCCCCCGAATCTCGTTCTCCCGATTCCGCCGATGGAACCCAAGACGGAGCGGCCGCAATCCGCCCCGGCGTTGGCGGCGTCCGCGGCAGCGATCTCTGTGGTTCTCGGCGACATCGACCTCCTCAGCGAGATCCTCCTCCGCCTCGCGTTCCCAGGCTGCCTCGTCTCCGCCGCCGCCGTCTGCAGGCGCTGGCTCCGCGTCGCCTCCGACCCGGCCTTCCTCCGCCGCTTCCGCGACCTCCACCCGCCCCGCCTCCTCGGCTTCTACGTCACCGCCTACTCGCCGCGTCGGAACTGGGTCGTCGAGTTCGTCCCGATGCAGCCGCCTCAGCCCCCGGAGCTCGCCGCCGTCCTCCGCCGCGCCTGCTTCGGCTTGGACGGCTACGTCAGCCGGTCCACGCGTGTGATGGACTGCCGCGACGGACGGGTCGTCGCCAAACTGTTCCGCGGCGGCGACTTCACGCACGGGGTGCACAGCCCTCTCCATCCTGCCAGAGGGTTGGATCTGTTCCCGCGGCTCCCCGGGATGGACGCTGTGGACGGCAGGCTCTGGATCTTCCAAGAGATCCTCTCCAAAGAAAGCGGCGGCGACGACGGGCTGTCCTACATCTGGTTCACGATGGATTATTGTAGGGAGGAGAAGACAGCCACCGCCTGGGTATACATGCTTCAAGATGATGCCTGGCACATGCACTCCTCGGTCTCAACACAAATTCATGATTTGTCTAGAGTGCTGAAGACAGCCAGCATTTTCCTCGCTGATGACAGGATCTATATGGGAATCACCAAGGACAACGTCCTTGTGCTGGATCTGGCATCATCAACTTTCTTCACGATTGATTTCCACGGCGAGATGGCGCTTGATGGAGAAGTCAGGCTGGCACGGGACAATGGTTCTGGGGTGTATCTTGTCCATGTGAAGAACCTCAAACTTTCAATCTGGCTTCACAGAGTGGGCAATGGCGGCATGGGAAACTGGGTGCTGCTCCATACCATTTATTTGCGTGATATGTTTTCTAATCAGAATATGGCGATTGGCATGATGGAGCATGGGCGTCCTCCGGTTGTTTACATACATGAGGTGGGGAACAATGCAGAGTTTGTGTTCTTAGAGATGCGTGGATGTGTACTCTACTTGGATGTGAAGACCAGGGAACTACGAAAGGTATACGAGTTGTCAGAAACCGATAAACGCGTGGGTTGGATCCATCCCTTTGTGACGAACTTGGCTCCCACCTTCCCTGCCCTGAAGGAGTGACCCTGCCAGGTTTGTCTTTCGGTGATCTGTGCAGTACTGTATTGTATGCTATAATCTTTTGCAGTGCGAGTTATGCTATAGTTTTCCCATTTTATTGTGTATTACTTTAGTAATAATTTTTTAATTGTTGTTAAAAATGAATTAATAATGAAGTTCTATTGTTGTTATCATAATGCAAAGTTGCAAACTGTTTACTTGAGTTTACAACTATGGGATAGATTTTAGTGTTAGTACCTTCTTTGTTAGGAAGATGTGAACTTCTAGGAAATGAATTACATGCCTGAAACCAATGAAATGATGGAATATGATTGATCAGTCGAATTTGCGCCTTAGAGCAGTATAAAGTAATTGGCAGATGAGTAGCAAATTAGTACAAGAAAAGATACCAGAAGCTAGAGATTGACGGATATCAGCAGTACCAGTTACGCCAACATCCATAATGCTTTCTCCCAATATTAACATGATCTGGTAGGAAAAGTGCTGGTTTTTGCTGTGAAAGTTGCTTCCTTAGAGCAGTATAAATAGTTGGTAGATGAGTAGCAAATTAGTACTAGAAAAGATACCAGAAGCTAGAGATTGAAGGATATCAGCAGTACCAGTTACACCAACATCCATACTGCTTTCTCCTAATATTAAGACAGGAAGTAAATTATACTTTTTGCCATAGCAGAAATAATAAAGAATTCAGGTTGTAAGGTGAAAGATGACAAGTGTAACAGAAAAACATTAGAGAAAGCACACTTGTGACATGCAGTATATGTAGATTGTTAAATATACTGCATGTCACAAGTGTGAGTTGAGGTATCACTCATATAGCTGATCAGATTGGAATCATCAGTTGACAAAAAGGCTGTGATGATCCGCTGAGAGTCTACATCAGTGTTGTATTTTGTTGCATATTGCAGTACTTTTTTTTTTTTTTTTGACGGAACATATTGCAGTACTTGCTTTGCTTTAGGCGCTATCTTGTCCTTCCTCCATTCGGGAAATATTGATGTTTCTGACAGGCATTTAGAACTAAAAAACAACTACAGATGGTTGTCGGAACGACTTCACTTTCAATACGGAGGGGTATATAAAAAATTTGACTTCTAGCAAGTCTTTCTGTGCCCATTTTACCGGGATTTAAGTATTCAGGGACCAAATTCACTAGCTCGCTATCTTGCTTTCTGCTAGATACTAGTTACCGTCGTCTTAAAATCAGGCACTCAAGTTTTCATAAGATTGTGGAAGTAATAATTATGTGTGCAGTGCATTTACCCGATGAAGATCTATCGTTTGAATAGATTATTGTATTATTCAGGGAACACCATATTTGATAATTAGGATAGAAATTTAATGTAATTTAGTATTGACGGTGCTATTCTAAAATAATCATTTCTTCTTGAAGCTGTATAATCGGTTGGCGAGCTTATAATTTTCTACTTGTTTTGTGTACCCTGCCAGGTAAAGGGTACTTCAACATTCAAATGGAGGATGACACCATTATTCTTCAGCAAGATATGAAAAGGATGGAATGTTGATCGGTGGCACTATATTCAGTAGTGCCAAGTAAATATAGCAGTTTCATCTACTCATTTAACTGCAAATGCATTTAGTAGGACGAGTTTGACTTGTTCGGCTATGTTTTATTGGTTTCTTAGTATTGTATATAAGTAGTCATGCAACATTATACCAACATAATGCTGATGATTTGGCAACCGACCTGTTCTTCAGTCTCACTAGTTTGTAAAGGTTGGGCTTCATGATGTCTCCATCTAGCCAGTGGTCGCTCCAAAAGCTCGCCATTTTTTCATCTCCTATTTGAATGATCCTCGACATCTTGGTTTAACATTCGATTTTCTTTTGACGGATTCTAGCTTCATTCTTGCCATGGCGCGAAGATGAAAGGAAGAACAAACCCAAACTGGGCCTGCTGTTGCGTCTGCTTGGTTGCTGCGTTGTTGCCATGGCTGAAAGGAGGCCAGCTCGCTTGATGAGCCGCTGCTGGGCTGGGTGCCCGAGCGGCTAGCCAGCACTCGGAAGCTGTATAGGCAGATGGCACTTAAATGTGGGACAACACTGTCCTCGCGTGGTTGAAGGAGATGCTGTCGTCTTCGCGTCAAAACCCGTCGCCTCAGCTCTCCCCGGCTCCTCGCTCTCCTCAACCCCTGTCTCAGCAGATGGAACTTGAAATGTGGGGCAACACGCGTTTTTTTCCTTCTTCTTTTGGATAGATTAGAAGAAGCATTCTGGCCAAACAAAACTAGAATTTCATTAACAGGGACTGAAGAAGCTGACGATCTATAAATGTAAATTTTCGCAGGCTGAAGAAATACTTACTACCAGTCATCATCCGTTTTCTGAATGCCCACTGATCAGATAGGTTTAGCAGTTACTCCTCTCGTGCTTTTAATCAAAGTGTGCATGCTTGTTTTGGTCTCAACTTGGAAGTCGAGGGATTCAGCTTGCTTTGAACACAAGTTTCCATGTTCTTAATTTGATTCATGATTTGTCTATCCATACTGCAGAAAAAGGAAACCAGAGGGTGCTCTTGGAGGGGGCAAAAGGAATCAAGCAATGTATTAACTCATGGATGGCGACCCGGCCGGTAATTACGGCTATACAACTTTGGAGCAAGATGCAAATGCGCAAGATTCTGCTTTAGGCTTCTGACTTCTGTCAGTCTCGTCCATGTTCAGATACGCTTCGTGTTATTGCTCTACCTCTACTACACATGGAATTCTTGTTGGGAAGCTGATGTTGACCACAGCTCGCTGGGAGGAAGGGTAGTGCGAGTTTCTGGTTACTTTCGTGCGAGGCAAGCGCTAGCAAACTTGATTTCCTTTTCTGTTCCGAATGACATCGTTTTGTAATCCAAAGCTTTATTGGTTTTATAAAGTCGATAAGCCGGGATGGGGCGCTCCATTCCCATCGAGGACAAGATGAGCATTCTTCAGCAATGCTAGATGACAGTAACAGGTGCTCTTTTCGGGTCTCCAGTAGCATGTCACACCCATGGAGTAGTAGCAGCAAAAGAAAAGGCAGGAGTGCTGTCATTCAAAGCAGCTGGGTTTTATTCTTAAGGCAACCAAAAATGACCTAAACACAGTAAGTGCTACACTAAACATACCCAAACTAACAGAAAAGAACAACAATCAAGAAAGAAAGAAAAATCACAATGATGCACTAAGAACCCATCTGAAGTTGAAGGCTGAAGATAGCTTTGCCTCTTTGGCAGTATAATGGCCGCAGGCCACTTATTGAGCCGTACTTGGTTCGTCGTCCATTGACCATGATCGCGTGCCTGGAGACCCTGCACCCATTTCTTTTGATGCTTTCCTCTTCCGGCAGGCAGCGCCCCTGGAAGCAGAGATGCGCGGCCGTGGCCACGTTAAGCTAGCTGTGACACTGATAATGCATCTTCCATAGGGCCATATATAGCCCAGCCCTGCCAACACGCCGTGTCACCCCCTGGTCTGCAGGTACAAGGACCGCATCGCTAGCTATCCGGTCGGTGCCATGGGAAAAGGAAGAACAACTTACGCAAGAACGAAATGCTTAGCCAGCTGGTATATATAAACCGCTACGGTTTTGGTTGATGATTCACCCACCGGCCGTTTTAGATGACGATGCCGTGTGCCAGCATTAGCTACCTGTTCGCACTCTCGAGGAGAGGAGATGGAAAACACCTGGAAATTCAAAGACAAATAAGCAACTTGGCGTTGACGAAATTTCAAGAGGGTTGGCTGCAAATGACGTCCCGGGAGGCATCAGAAAGAACGAGGGTTGGCTGCAAAAAGGTGGAGCGCGCAGCTGCTGCTACTACTCGACCTGCTGCATTCGAAACTACCCTGATCGAACAAGTTTCGTCCAGTCAGCCAGCAGGTGAGGCGTGAGCAGCCAACAAGACCGAAGAAGTACTTATTGCGGTGGCAGTGAGTTGGACAAGCGCATAGCAGAAAGCCAGGAACGATTGAACCAACATATGGTGAACAAAGTGCCAGTTTTAGGATGGCATGCATGTGCTCCTCTTGCTGGAATTAACAGTGCGTCGACGCAGCGACGACGTGGGTGATCGAGTGTGGTGGTGGCTGTAAGTCTGGTCGGGGAATCGGTCGTCCTGCTCGATCGAGTAACTTGCAACGCCCCGGCATCGTCACGTCTCAACGGGGCGAAAGCTCGAACGCGGTACAAGACTGCAAAGACAGCGAGCCATGAGCTAGAACAAGGAGACGGTGCTAGCGGGACGACCAGAGCAGAGTATCCATGCAGGCGTCACCCAACGAGCCAAGCTCCAACACCGCCGGCCGATGGACCGAGAGTACATCGCCTGCGCCGCGACAACACATCGGCGACGCGCTTTCCCTCGGGAGGCAGAGCCTCCAGCTCAAGGCAGTTCAAGCTCACTCATTTACGACCGCCACCCCCACCAACCTTTTCGGCGTCGTCGTCGCCTGCCTCCCTCGCTAAGCTACCTCGCTCGCTCCCTCATAGGATCCCCTCCTCTATCTATATAAACGGACACGCCTAGCTCGCGGCACTCACGTCCACCACTGCCTGCTCAGGAGTCAGGCCGGATCACGTAGCTCTCACTGCCACAGCAGCGCGCGAGCCATGGACCGCAGCATCGCGCTCGCCCTCCTCACGCTCCTCTCGTGTCACGCGCTCCGCGCAGGCTGCGACGCACCGCGGGCGTCGTCGTCGCCGCCGCCGAGCCAGGGCGACCGGCTGCGCGTCGCGCTCGACGCCGCCGCCCGGAGCGTGGGCCGCGCGCTCGGGGCGCTGAACGCCTCGCGGTCGACGGTGGGTCCGTCCTCCTCCTCCGGCATCTCCCCCTCGCCGGCGCTCGCGGCGGCGGCGCGCGAGGACTGCGCGGAGCTGCTGGAGGAGTCGCTCCACCTCTTGGCCGGGGCGAGCGCCCCCGGCGCCGCGCGCGACGACGCGATGGCGTGGCTCTCCGCCGCGCTCACGCACATCGACACGTGCGCCGACGGCCTCGCGGAGTCCGGCGTCGTCGTCTCCGGTAGCGACGCCACCGCCGACGCCCTGGGCGCCGCTTTTCCAGGATTCGCCGCCGCCCGCGCCGCGGTCCGTGACAGCCTCGCCATGTACGCCGCCGCCTCCACCACGCCCGCGCCCGGAACCAAGGACAACGGCGCATGCGGCTGCACGAAGAAGAACCAGACCAAACCCGACGCGTGCGGCCTCCCGCGGTGGCTGCCGTCGACGGACCGGCGCCTTCTGCTGTCCCCCGCGGCGTCGCTCAAGGCCGCCGCCGACATCGTGGTGGCGCAGGACGGCACGGGCACGCACGCCACCATCGCCGCCGCGGTGCGCGACGCGCCCGACTGCAGCGCGCGCCGGACGGTGATCTACGTCAAGGCCGGGCGGTACGACGAGGTCGTCAGGGTCGGGAGCAAGAAGACCAACCTGGTGTTCGTCGGCGACGGCGCCAACTGCACCGTCGTCACCGGCCGACGCAGCGTCGCCGACAACTTCACCACCTTCCAAACCCCCACCTTTGGTACGTACGTGCACCTCCTCCGTATATACCGTCGCCGTATTTGATATTTCTCCGGCCATCAAAATTGCTACGTGCTAGTATCTCACTATCATGTTCCGCTTTCATGTACAGAGAGGGCTTTAAAAGCTTATGAGAAAAAGAAAGTAATAGAGAGCTTTAATGTGTAACATCCAAGTAAAATCGATCAAGTTTTATTGTGTATGTTTTTCTTTTTTTCTCTGAACAAGCATGACAAGCCAATGTGCACCTGGCCAGAGTAATGCCTAGTAGCGGGGATGCTAGTTTTCAATTCTTGGGTCTCGGCACAAAACCCTCTCATCAGATGAATTAAAATCCACCTCCATGCCATCAACTTAGTAGAGCAAATGACACAATTGTTTGACACGCAAATACACATTGGGTAGGTACCCACTTGCATCCCAGTACAATTACAATTTGTGCAGCCTGGTAAGTTCAATGAATTTGCCAATTAGAGTTTGGTGAGTTCCCTGAAACGGGTCGATCGGTATATAGAATAGAGGAGACAAAGGAGGCAGTAACGTCCATGCTTAGTTTGTGCATAAGGACATTGTAAAGTTGGTGGGGGGTCTTTACTGTTGCGCGTTACACACAGACGATCGATCCAGGTCAGATGATAGTGCTCATGCACGACGTCACGTCGCGCTCGCACAGTCGCACTGCTACCTCTGCATCGCGTTTTGTTTTAATAATTGTGTCATGCTGCATGCCTAAAGCCTAATTAACATATGTCAACCTCGGCGCTTTTTGGCTCGTGGGCCCGTTATGTCTCGCTCGTCACGGCACAAGAAACTACTGAGTTACAAACCATGGAACGTGAACATCTTTGCAACATTAATTTGTGCAGCCGCGTCCGGGTCGGGGTTCATGATGCGCGACATGGCGGTGGAGAACACGGCGGGCCCGCTGCGGCGGCAGGCGGTGGCGCTGCGCGTGAGCGGCGACCGCGCCGTCGTCCACGGCTGCGCCGTCCGCGGGCACCAGGACACGCTGTACGCGCACGCCGGCCGCCACTTCTACCGCGACTGCGACGTGCACGGCACCGTCGACTTCGTCTTCGGCAACGCCGCCGCCGTGCTCCAGCACTGCACGCTCTGGTCCCGCGCGCCGCTCCCCGGGAAGGACAACACCGTCACGGCGCAGGGCCGGTGCGAGCCCTGCCAGGACACGGGCTTCGTCCTCCACCGCTGCCGCCTCCTCCCCGCCGTCGTCGTGGACGCGCCGCTGCCAACCTCGTCGCCGTCGCCTGCGCCGGCTCCCGCCCCGGCGGTCCTCCCGCCGGCGAAGACGTACCTGGGCCGGCCGTGGCGGCCCTACTCGAGGGTGGTGGTGATGCTGTCGTACATCGGCCCGCACGTGCCGCCGCGGGGGTGGATGCCGTGGAACGACAGCGCGTGGTACGCGCTCGACACGCTCTACTACGCCGAGTACAGCAACGATGGGCCCGGCGCGGGGGTGGACGGGCGCGTGGCGTGGCGCGGCCACCGCGTCATCACCGACGCCGCGGAGGCGGAGAGGTTCACGGTGGCGCGGTTCATCGCCGGAGCGTCGTGGCTGCCGGCCACCGGGGTCGAGTTCGGCGCCGGGCTCGCGCTCTAGCAAGCAAACGACCACAGACCACAGTAACGTACTGCTGCGTCGCGTGGCTCGATCGTGACATGTTGTTTGATTAGGCTGGCTCCAGTCCAGGCAGGGTAGCTAACAAAGTAGATTTGGATGTAGAGTTGATTGCTGTACTTGGCCCTTGCATGCCCAGTAGTAAGAAAAGTCGTTTTACCTTGAGATACATTTCTGCTCCCCACAATTAATTATGCATCTTTAGGCTTGCCTGTGAGTAACGGTAACAGCCAATATTCTTTCTGCAGATTCTACAGCTGAAACATACCCAGTCATTTGAGTACCAGAGAAGCTAATGTATAGGAGGACTTGAGTAAAGCGTGTAGTTGTGCCCTGCGCAAGTCACATGGAAAAGCAAAGGCACACAAGCAAGTCCACGTTACTGAATTTGCACACAACCTCAGCAACATTTCACCTGAAATAGCAAGTTATGAATTTTACTGGAAAATATACATGCGAGTATAAACCACGATGAGAATTCTCAAAAGGTAATTTGCTAGTAGTTGCGTGATGCGAAGGTAGCATCTGAAATCTTCAGGCGTCTTTCAAAAGCTTCATCAATTAGTGAAATGCAGTATGAAAAACAGCTGAATATGACACCTTTTCGTAGATAACAAAAATAATGCATTAACAGATAAATGAGATTGTACTAATATTTAGTAATGACTAATGAGTATGACTGGCAGCCACAGTAATCTGCACTTTGGTCTCCCTCAGCGCAGGGAACGTGGGAGGCCAGATCATCAAGCAACATGTTTTTTTTTTTTTTTTTGTAGGGAACACCAACACTTTGATCGCTGAATGCTCGTAAACAAGAGGCTAAGATTCATGGTTCTAGCTCAAAATATAGTCTCATTTTTTTTTTGGTTCATGTAATGCAATAGATGATCATGTTGTGTGTTCTGAGTCCTCTGACAGTGATACGGCTATAGCATATTACGGAATTTGTTTTTGCTCTATATTTAACTAAAGCCAACAGCACTATAATGTAAGCTTAAAAAATGATTTTCTTCGACCTCATGCATTCCATTCATAGTGGTAATACTATGCTTTAGAGGCTCTATGACAATGACATCATGAGGTGTTGATACAACTCCCGAGCTGGGGTATTTTGGCTCCTCCTGTTCTTGTATGTAAATTCAAACTTCAAATAAAGAAAAGAAAAATGGGGAAAAAACGAGCTGGCCACAATCCTTGGTTGGACTGGAGTACTGGACCGAACCCAGTCGGCGGCACCGAACTGGGCCGTCTTTGATTTCAGGGCAATAATAGAAGGGTAGAAGTAGAACCCTTCCCCTTCCTGACGACCAAACCCAACCCCTCCCCTCCATTCTCCGCCCCCAATACCTGAACCCTAGCGCCGATGGCCCGCAAGCGCCGCGCCCCCTCGCCGGCCCCGGCGCCGCCACCTCCTCCTCCGCCGCAGGAGTCCTCTTCCGACGAGGTGTCTGGATCCGAAACCGAGGAGGAGGAGGAGGAGCCGCCTCGCGCCGTCGCGACCCAAAAGCCCCCGCAGAACCCTCAGCCCCATCACCCCGCCCCCGCCGATGACGATGCCGACTCGTCGGAAGAGGAGGAATCTGACTCGGAGGCGGAAGCCCATTCTTTCCAGGTGCGCCCAGTGTCCCGCTCCCCCACCAAGCCGGCAGCCCCGGCCCATCAGCCGGAATCCGACGCCGATGAGGAGGAGGAGGAAGAAGAAGATGGAGAGTCCTCGGAGTCAGAGCCTGAGGTCCCGGAGCCAACGCAGAAGAAGGCGACGGCGGCGGCGGCCATGAAGTCCAAGACCGCGGAGCAGGAGGATAAGAAGAGGCCCGCGCCAGAGCCTGCTGTGTCCGGCAAGTCGAAGAAGGCCAAGGCTGAGACCGAGAAGGCGGCACCTGAGGTGACTCCGACTGGCAAGGCGAAGAAGGCGAAGGCTGAGCCGGAGAAGGCGGCCCCTGAGCCCACCTCATCTGGCAAGGTAAAGAAGCCTGGGAGCAAGCTGGAGAAGGCGGTGTCTGGTCCCTCCCCATCCAGCAAGACTGAGAAGCCTGGGCGGTTTCCACGCACATGGTCGAAAGAGGATTTGATAAAGATATTGGAGGCTCTTGTGGCACATGTCAAGAGTGAGGGAGCGGTGCCAAAGACTGAGGCTCTTATTGCTGCTGTTCGTGACCGCCTTGACAGGAAGGACTGCAAGTATCATGACATGTATGAGATTGTTCGAAGTCTCAAGATGCGGTATGAGAAAGCAGCGAAAACGGGCGTCGTGCCAAGAGCAGAAGATGAGCTCCAGAGGTATAATCTCTCAGAAGCGATATGGGGCGAGAAGGCGAAGGAGGCTATCAATGCTGCTGCATCTCAAAATGATGCCAATCTGACAAAGAGTAAGAAGGGGCAGGCTAAAAAGGAGAAAATTGATGGGAATTCAAAGGGTGGCACACTGAAGGAGGTCCCCATTGAAAATGGCGATACTCAGAAAGGGAATAAGAAGGGGCAGGCTATTGAGAAGAAAACAGAAAGGGATGTGAAGGACAAAACGTCAAAGGCTACTCCTACCCCGAGCAAGAGTAAGAAGCAGGAAAAACACAAAGAGGAATCGGGGAAAGATGCTAAGATTAGCACATTGAAGGAGACCACCACTATTGCCACTCAAAATGGTGATGCTTTGACCAAGCACAAGAGGGGGAGGACTGACAAAGAAAAGATGGAAATTGATACCGAGACTCTCATGCCTAAGGAAGCCTCAACTGCAGTTCATAATAGTATGGAGGAGGAAACTCACGAAGAGGAAACAGAAAGAGAGCGTAGGGTGCGCAGAAGATTTGATGAGCTGCAGAACCTGTACCCTAACCTTGCTGGGTGTGTGGAGATGATTGAGGCCGAGCATGCATGCGGGGAGACTCTGAAGAGAGCATTTGAGTTCATGGGTGATCAGAAAGCAAGTACCCTGGAATCCAAGATCAGGAAACAAAGAATACTAGAGGTGAAGGCACAGATGCGTCGAGGAGACCTAAGGAGGGAGGTTCTCAATCTTGTGATTGGCATGTCGGACTAAGCCTTTTAGGGGGACTGATATATTCAAACCTTTTGTCTGGTATAATTCTACCTGAGTTGTTATGTTACTGCTTATCTAGTATTAAAGAATTGTTATAACTCAATGCGTGAGAGTTTAAATGTACCAAGAATTTGAATTTTACTTCGGCGCCAGTTGTTGAAATTTCCTATATAATGTAATGAACAATTTTGACATACATGAATACGTGACAAATGCAATTAATTTTTATCCAGTTTCATATCTTAGCTGTAAAAAAGTATAGCCACAGGTATGGGAGTTTGATTGAACTTATATCTAACTGCACTTGGGTAGTACTGTACCTAATTTGTTCCAGATGATACATGGCATAAATATTCTTTATTTAAATGTCTAACTTCTCTGTCTGCTGTGGTCAGAATTAACCCATGAATAATCAGTTCCTGTTGTGTAAAAATAATCAATCTTGGATCCAATGTATTTGCAATAAGTTTTAATGCTTTTCCTAAAATGCTGCACCAATTGAAGAAAATATAGCTGGCATATTTAGAAAATTCCATGCTGTAGCATTCACGATTCTGGTAAATTTAGTTGTTACTGAGATAGACTTGGTGTGGACATCCCAACATTTGTTTCACCTCGAGAACAACTTATCGGTAGTTGGGGATCAGTTCAGTGAGTTTATTATCTGTTTGAGATCAAATTTGGATTATTGTTCCATTAAGTTTGCTTAGAAAGCTAACATACCTTTTTTAAAAGAAGATGATAGGTTCTGACAAGGTTATTGTTAAAATTAGCCTGTCTTATCTTGTAAAGGGGACCTGATTTCTCCAAAATAATTACACTACGGTATGAGCAGAGAATGATAAGCTAAGCTCATGCGAAGTTGTAGATCAGTTTGTGTCCTTGATACAAGAAATTTATTTGTGAGGTTCAGCTAAGAGACGTGTTCTGCCCTCTTATAACAAATGAACTTGAGGATGCTAACAGCTTAATTCCACATCATTTTTTTATCATTTACTTTATATTTTAATAATATTGCTTAGTGTTATCAACCCTTCTCTCCTAGTAGTACTCCCGGATAGAGTTATTATCTAGGCATGTTGATAGATCAGGCTGTGGAAACATTGGTTGTATTTGAGCATGATCTCGTATATATTTGACCTGGATAAGTGCTTATACCCTTTCTGTAATTGTATTGCAATTTTATATA
This sequence comes from Eragrostis nindensis, assembly GCA_012490785.1. Lineage (NCBI taxonomy): Eukaryota > Viridiplantae > Streptophyta > Magnoliopsida > Poales > Poaceae > Eragrostis > Eragrostis nindensis. The sequence continues at coordinate 424,051 of JAAXCT010000120.1, read as the reverse complement.
AAACTTATGTTCCTTCTGGGCTATGGCATTTCATCTTACATAATTTATGATGTCCAACTGTTGAATCACTTACAAAAGTCCTATTTGTTGTTTTAATCAGATGGCTGGATAGAAGATTCAAGCTGCAAAGGATTTTTGATATGAATTGAAGGGATGAGATATGAGTAGTTTAACTGGCGGATGACAGTTATATTTCTGTAGTTGTCAGCTATTATTATGTTAGTGATTGTTGATGTGTTACTGTTCACTTGACCATTTGTTGCTTAAGCTGTTGATTCCGGTAATACTTTTATAACATCTGTACTTGCAGTTGGCTTTTAGCCAGTATCCTTAGTGGTGTGCTAAATTTCTTAAAAGTGCCTTATAACTACCTTCACTTAAAATTCATTTTGTCATCCCCTGTAGTCTGCTCAACTAGTTTTACTGTGTCATGGTTTACATGGCATTTTACTTTCTAGTTGTCCATTGGGATAAGGTTGAGGTATCATCATTTCTGTAACCGTGCTATCACAAGTTACAAACCGGGGTTGCTTGACTAGATATATGCGATCTCGCCATTCGTTGTTGGTATGTGTTGTAAGGTATTGCCATGTTAATAAGGTTGACATTCTGTAAACAATGGTGCAAGTATGAAGAGTAACTCATAGGGTCAAGGGCACTATTGCCTATTTTTGGTTCTGCCTTACTATGGTTGCTCTTCTTGTGTCTGTGCAGTTCACTTTATGAACATCCTTTCTTCAATGCATGTTGCAAGCTCGCAACGTTATCAGGTGCAGCTGAAACATGATCCTTGTCCTACAAATATGTGCATGAAGAACTGAGTCATTACAATGCAATCAATAAGTAGCTTACATCTTGAACATGTTGTGGTATAGGTGAAAGGAAGTGGATACCCCTATCTGATACTCCGAGCTGAACACGGTAGGACTTGCGTCCTAAGAAACGGAGGAAGCTTTCTGTAACTTCCATTTGTTGATCAACAGTATTTTGTGTTCTCACATCTCAGTAGATTTGGATCACATATTTTCTTTAGAGAGATTTGGATCACAAATAAGGACTCTAATTTAACTAACCTAATCCTATCCTATAGGGGTACGGCTGGTTATGGGTCCCCAATGAACTGCTGCCGTACATTATATAGGCAGCCAGCATTCCTCACTAATAATCTGCACTGCAGCAGAACAAATTAGGCGGAAGCTTTGCAGGATGTAGCATACGTAGGCTGAGGTGTAGCTAATGCCTCAGGATGAAATTGTTGGCATATTTTGCTTTCGGACGGTGACCGCTGAATGCTTAGGGTACTGGCTTATCCTGTGGCGACGACTTCTCATCGCAGTGTTGCATCCCAAAGATGCACTAGCAGAGGAAGAAGCACGGTAAATTGTTAATAAAAATTCTGTTCTGAATTGATTCCATGTTATTGAAACTTCTATACGGTTTTAAATTGTCCAGGTAACTACATAGAACATATCACTTGCATTCATGACTCAAAACACATGACAACGAGCAACACTGCATAAATAATGATCGGAGGAGTGATTCTGTGAGTATTTGTTAACTATCCACGCATCATAATAAAGAACCAGCATTGACAGTTCGACACCAGTATTCTTGCGTCAATCAGTTCTTGGGAGTTATTCCGAAACAAAACTGCGTCACATTAGTCTGCTGGACAGTCTCATGCATCCATGTCTTCAGGAAGAGCAGAACTGAAAACTCTGTCCTTCGCCATCAATGCCTGAAGAGTGAAGATCCAACAACGACATTCAGAATAATTCAGAAACAACTGAACCGGGGATTAATCCTATACTGACCTCTTTGTCCCAGTTGGTGCATAAAGTGATGGACAGCAGCAACAGCACCTGCGCCAACAGGCCGGCCAAGATCCCAAACCAGAGCCCCTGTTTAGAGTACAGACCGGAATGTACATTTAGAAGCACTCCAATTAAAATAGAGGAAAATGAATGGAAATGAACTTGATCTCTAAGAAATTGTTGAAGGAAGCATAGTACCATCCCTCCGAGATGACAGACGAAGGCGAAGATTAACGCTGTAGGGTTCCCAACGAGGTAATAGGCCGCAAGGTTGATGTAAGCGCCCATCTTTTGCCGGCCACAACCCCTAACAACACCTTCAGATCAAGCATGGCCATGGATCAGTCATCAGGCTGCCTTTTTTTACTGGCACAACATATCCCCAGACAATTGAACATCACAAATTGCGTGAACAACAACTTGCTGTACTCACACTTATCTAACACTTTCTATGATTTGTAAGTGGGTCCCCATATTTCAGTGCAGATCTGCAGGGTCGGTTTTGGTTGTTTACCTGAAAGGACACCCTGCTGGCAGTCCAACAAGATGGACACTGCAAGGACTGGCATCATCTTGGCGATGTACCTGGCTACTTCCTCCTCGTTGCTGTACGCATAGCCCCAGAAGTCGCGCACCAGCACCATCAGAAGCCCTTCCGAAGCGCCAACAATGAGCGCCAGGAGCAAGACCACCCGCGTCGCAAGGCGGGCCGCCTCCGGCCGCCCTGCACCAAGCTCGTTGGAGACTCGCGTGCTGCACCCCAAAAAAATGGCCGAGAGAGGGGGAAAAAAATCATCACAATGAACGTCGTAGTCCCCAAAATTTAGGTGATGAATGAAGTGTTGGGATTTTGGTCCTAAAAAGAAGTGTTGGGATTTTAGACCTGATGGCAGCAGTAAGTCCAAGCGGGACCATGAACGCCATGGAGCTCGTGTTCAAGCTACAAGAATCACAACAGTGAGCAGAATCAGTGAGCAAAACGGCTGTTGAGAAACAGGGGGGAATTAGTTGTCACCAGATGCACAGAACGGCCGTCTCGAGCTTGGGGTTAGGGAGAAGGCCGGAGAAGAGCACCAGGAGCTCGAAGGACCACCACTTCATGCTGCATAGCCAGAGCAGGAGCGGTTTCAGCAACACGTCTTTGAGCAATTAATCATCGCGATCGATCTCACCGTTGTGAAACGGAGATGACGAAGCTAGAATGAATCTCACCAGACCATCACAGCGGAGGGCACGGCGAGCCTGAGGAACTCGGCGACGCCGCGGAACGCCTCGCGGGAGAACCCCGTCCATGAGCGCTCGCACGACGGCGAGAGCCTGACGTAGACCGCCAGGATGGAGAGGTTGACGAGGTAGGAGACGGTGTTGGCGAGCGCGGCGCCGTTGGCGCCCAGGCCGAGCCGGCGCACCAGCAGCCAGCAGACGGCCGGGTGCGCCAGCGCCGTGGCGCCGGAGCTGAGCATGGTCGGGAACACGAGGTTCTGCGTCTGCAGGAACCGGCCGTGGCACTGCAGCGGCCCGTACACGAACAGCGCCGGGATCAGCCACCGGATGTAGCTGCCGGCGCCGGCGGCGATCTCCGGGTCCTGGCCGCACCAAGCCAGGATCTCGCCGGTGTAGGCCCACACCGCCGCCACCGGCACGCTCACCAGGGTGAGCACCAGCATGGCGCGCTGCTTGTACACGCCGAGCATGTGGTGCTGTCCGGCGCCGTAGGCCTGCCCGCACAGCGTGTCCAGGCTGCACGACATGCCGGCCTGATGACAAACGAAGAACGTTAACTATTAAGATGGCAGGAACGAAAGAGAGACCATCTTAATTACCAGTAGGCTGAAGCCGGTGACGCCGGCGAAGGAGGTGGCCACGGAAGCGCCGGAGAGCGCGAGCTCGCCGAGGTGGCCGACGAACATGACGGACACCATCTGGACGACGTTCTGGAGGAGGAACCCGGCGATGAGCGGCCCGGCGAGGTACAGCTGCTTCGTCACCTCGGGCACCACCAAGCTCTCCTGCTCCTCGCCACCGCCGTCCTTCTTCCAGGTGCCTGCGGCGACGAGAAGCGCCTCCTCCATGCTTTTTGCCTCTTGCTTCATCGCGCGAGAAGCCAAAAGAATGGCGGCAACGGTGCGGTGTGTCGAGACCTCGAGGCGGCGGACCTCACGATTTGATCTCTTCAGATACGTGCAGCTTAGTCTTTTGTACTGAACATGAGGGCGAGCCGTAAGCGGGGTCAGAAGATACAATGTTGCTGGATTGGCGCCACAGCAAAAGACAAAGGTATATGGCATCATGGATCAAATATTTAAGTATATGGGTGACATGGAAACAACGATCCCATCTTCGTCAGAGCACCACGTAAACAAGAATATCATACTCTAAATCTTTGATGTTTGATTTGATCTTACGGTGAACTGCTGGATTTTGTTCTTGGCACAACAGATTTCAGGTTATAATCTTTTTTTTTCTCTGTTTTTGGAAGGGGACGGTAATAGCCAGCCTAAATCTTTGATGGGTGTCTAGGTGTCTTAGAGCATCTCCAATGAAGCCCTTATCAGGCCTCTCATCTTGCTTTTAAAGGTGCGGAGGGCAAAAAACGTCTCCAACAAAGCCCTTATGCTTCTCCTAAGGATGAGAGGCCTCTCATCCAACGCCCTCGCCCTCTCATCCGTAGGAGCTCCCCCGAGCCCCCTTATCCGAGCTGGTGGGGCCACCAACCGCTTCCCGCGCCGCTGTGAAGCTTCCCGCGGCCGGGCAGAGCAAGCACGGACGTGTGGCCGAGCCTAGCTTGAGTTGCGGCGCGCCGGTTGCAGGGCGGAGAAGATGAGGGCAAATCGCAAAAGGCGAGAGAAACTCACCGGTCGAGCTGCCAGGGCCGCTTCTTCTTCGCGCCGGGATCACCCTCGCCTTGCCCCGCCACAGCCCTTCCTCGCGCCGCCGCACGTCCATCACCGCGGCCCCAGATCTGGCGGAGGAGCCACCGCCGCCGGGGAGAGCTCCACCTCGCGCGCTCTGCTGCCTGGGATTGCGCTTGAGCCGAGGATGACACCCGGCCGACCATGGAGGTGGAGGAGCATCCACAGCCCTCGCCGTGCGTGGAGCAGGTGCCCGCCGCCGCCGCGCGTGGAACAGCCGCGCGTGGAACAGCCGCCCGCTGCCGCCGCCCGCCGCCGGCGCGCGTGGAGCCGCCGCCCGCCGCCGCCGCGCGTGGAGAAGACGCCCGCCGCCGCCGCGCGTGGGAGGGAAGGGGTTGGGAGCAAGGGCGCGTGGTGCAGGCGGAGGGGAGCGGGACGCGAAGCTTCCGAGCGAGCGAGAGAAAGAAACAGATGAGGCAGTGAGCGGTTGGGAGAGGAGGGGAAATAATATTTAATAATGCTGACATGTGGGTCCAACAGATATAAGGGTTTAGATTTGAGAGAATTGTTGGAGATGACACTCAAGTAGGAGGCCAAATCAGGATAAGAGGGCTCTTATATGGAGGAATAAGGGGGCAAAAATAAGGGATTCGTTGGAGATGCTCTTAGGCAGTTTGTCTACTCCCATGGGCTGATGGGCCTCCCTAAAGTGATGGCCCGATTCCTGGCTAGGCCTAGATCCACGTTCCGAGAAGGAATTATCTTTTTTGCGAAGACGAGAAGGAATTATTCCCCGTAATCATTGACCTAAAGTGATGAGGCTATGACAGTATGACTCTTTCACATTATTCTCTAGTATTTATATTGGTTGTGACTTGTGGTAGTGGCTCTTCCTCAATTATTCAGATCCTCCCTTGTCGTGGACATGGGTTTATAACCCTATTAAGTGTTAACTTATCCGTAATTCTACTTCGTCCGTTCTTTTTTTTTTGGTTAACGTTGCTTAGGTCAAATTTAAGCTAAGAAATGTAAAAATACTGAAGAAAGTAATAATTCCGGTCTCCTGACATTTGGGAGAACGGTTGGACTCTGAATCCCGTGCATATAATTATAAACCGAAGATGACGACAACGAAAAGACAATAATCCTATGAAAACAGGTCTAATGCAAATGTATCAGTTAAACTTGTTGCGACCCGGGGGTGGTCATGCTCTTGGGTGAGCAAAAACAAGCCCAAAACCGAAAAGACCAGGACCGAGAGAGCTTGAAATACCGAAATTCGGGGGACCTCCTACACATAAGGCGTCTTACAGGATTCAACTTGTAGGTCAGTCCAATATTTCATTAAATTCGGCCCACTTAAGCCTACTTAGCCTATTAATTAAGTGTCAACATTTTCAAACACCAGTTTCAACATTTTCGTAAGCCTATGTCAACATTTTCAAACAACTGAGTCAATATTTTCGCTAAAAATGTTGACATAGCACATCTAAAAAGTTGACGCAGTGAAAAAAATGTTGATACAGTACATTCAAAATGTTCACAAAAATTTAAAAATTTAAAAAATGCAAAAAATATTCAAATTGGATCTCATTTGGTAGAATTAATTGTAACAAACACGCAGGTTCAAACAGACTTATGGTTTAAGAAAAAAATGCGTTTAAAGTTTGTAAATCGTTTCTTTTTCTCCTACCTCCCACCCGCTCCAAACAGAATGCGCCAGTGTCGCCCATCTGTGCTCTCCCTCTCAACCAGCAGCGTGCGTGGGCCGTTCGATGTCTGTTCACACGAATCTTAAAGCGTTCTATCAAAAGAATTTTGTAGGGCGGGCTACGTATAGGATTGGCGGAAATTCGGGGCTTCGGATTTGGGACTCCCTATAGGTAAAACGTCCTACGCTTAACGTTCGATAAAACGGCCCATAAAGCCCAAGAGCTCATCAAATTTGGCCCACTTAAAGCAACTTAGTTTACCGACTAACCGTCAACATTTTTGAATAACAGTTTCAACATTTTCGTAAGCCTATGTCAATATTTTCAAACAACAGAGTCAACATGTTTGCCAAAAATGTTGACATAGCACATAAAAAATGTTGACACAGTGAAAAAAAATGTTGACATGGTACATTCAAAATGTTGACGAAAAATTCGAATTTCAAAAAATTTCAAAAAATATTCATATTGGATCTCATTTTGTAGCATTAATTCTAAACAACATTATGCTTCAAACGGATTCGAAAACGGACTTACAGTTTGGGAGAAAAATGCGTTTGAGATTTGAAAACCGGTTCTTTTTCTCCTCCCTCCCACCGGCCCCAATAGGAAGACGACACGTGTCAGTTTCTGATTCCTCCCCTCTTTACCAGATTGAATCTCACGCGTTCATCTAGTCTCGCACGGATCTCAAACACTGACCTATCAAAGGTTAAACATAGCTCGCCCTACATATAAGGATTCACTTTCGGATTTACACCCAAGTATTGAAGAGCCCACACAACTCAGACGTCTGCTACAGGCCCACGAACATACAGCCCACCAAACTCCTCCCAGCCCACGACGCAGCCACCGCCCCCTGCCGCTTTAGTTTTGCGCCCGCGGCACGCCGCCGCCTCTGCCGCTTCAGCTGCGCTAGCGCATCGAGTCATCAACGCCGGCCCGACGCCGCTTCGCCAGTCGCCACCGCCTCCTGCGGCCTGCGTCCAACGCCTAGGTGTGGCGCCCCACCCCACGGCGTCTATCGCCGATTAGCCTGAGCCCGGAGTCGACCAGCGAGGAAGAGAACCGCACCAATTAACGCTGCCCGGAGTCGACTTGCCGGAGCTGCACCAACGCCACCGGCACCTCAGCTAGCCGGAGCTCGTCGTCATTCATCATGGCGTCAACACGGTCTCTGCAATCTAACAATGTACGCCCTCTCAATCCTCTTAGTCTCATCTCTGTCTGCAATTCATTACTCCTACTTTAGCTGAATAATAAACTGAAACTGGATAACCAGGTTGTGCAATTCAATAGTGTACTCTCTCCGTTTCAAATTATATGCAGTTGTTGACTTTCAAACATCGTGTTTGATCACTTATCTTATTCAAAAAATTTATAAAAATATTATTTATTTTGTTACGATTTGTTTTATCACTAGATATAATTATTTGTTTTATATTTTTATAAAAAAATTTGAATAAGACAAATAGTCAAAAACTGCTTATATTTTGAAATAGAGGGAGTAACTAAATTATGTAGTGATTTGATCAATATAGGCTGAAACTGAATAAAGTTATGCTGCTGTACGCACGTCTTCTTCTGAGTTGCTGTGCATATTTAGATAGTTAGGGTATACCCAAAGATCGAACAGAATTTTAGATACCTGAAGTTGCCGGGTACCTAATGTTTGAGCGCACTTGTTTGGGTATCAATTCTTAGAGACTGAATTTTTGAAAAAACGTAAAGACCGGATTGAAATTCTGGTCATAACCGAACGCCCACCCCTAGTAGTATGTGTCAGGCCTATATTAATTTGGTCTTTTTTTTGGATTCTTCAAATGAAGATCAAATTACAGTAATAACATACGGACTTACGAGGTGGGTGCAAAATAATCGTAGAACTTGACAGCTGATCAATACATCATAAAACTTGTTTTAAGATGCATTATGGGCATGTTTGTTTCCAGGGCTAAGAGCAACTCCAACAGACTCTTCAAATGAGAAAGGATCGGTAAAAAAAGAAAAACAACGCTGAAATTGCTTTCCAACGGACTAGCTATCTTCATCAGCTCGCTTTCTGGGGCATCCTCCCGGCCGCGCTAGCCATATATGCCGAGGCTTCACGCTCGCCATCCCCATCCTCCCGCGCGAACCCGCGCGCTTCCGCGCCCTCGTCCTCCTCTTTCCCTCGCCCTCCCCCTCCTCTGCTTCATCGCGGCCGTGCCGCTCTTCTACTCCCTCCCGCCGCTGGCCGGACTGGGCCGCCGCCGGGCGAGGCGAGGCCGCGACGAGTGGGGCGTCGCTGCCTGCCGAGGTGCGAAGCAGGGCGGAGGGCCGCCGTGTCTCCGACGACGCCCTAGCGGGGCCGCCGCTTGGTCATCTCCTCCAACTCGAGTGATGCGGAGCCGACGGGTGGGTGCAAAGCGCCAACGTACAGAGCTCCGGCCTCACGAATGGTTGCTGCTACGTACGTAGAGAAGATACCCTGAAGACCATCGCTTTCGTCTTCACATCGGCCACCACCGGCAAACTCCAATTTCACGAACTCGAAGCCAGCGAACCTGAATTTGCTTCACGGCTGCTGCTCAAATCAACACATCCAATGAATCGTAATCCTCTTAAGACAAGATTAAGTAGTATCAAGGTCGTAGCCAACAAAATTAGACATCTTCAGCACCGGAATTGAGTTCCCTACTTCAGAGATTTGAGGTTGATTCTGCCCAAATTTGTGGTCGTTGAAGTTGAGCTCTTCGCAACCCCAAATCACGCCGTCGAGCAGAACTTCATGGAGACACACATGGAGACACAACGAGGAAACAGGGAAGCTACGTCCGTCGGGAGGAGGGAGGTGGGCGGCGGAGGGAGCTGCCGAATGGATAAAAGGAGGGTAAAGCAAAAAAAAAGAAATTGAGTAATATTTTAAAAGTATATGAAGAGTCTTATTTAGCTAGTCTGTTGGAGTGTACGGAAATATAGAGAGAGAATCTTAGCTAAACGGATAGCTAAATGAGAATATAGAGAGTGAAATTTGACTAGACTCTTGGAGTTGCTCTAAAATGGCAAAAGCTAAAGTTTAGGCTAATTTTAGCCCATGGGTCACCGAACAGGGGGGGCTAAAATTTAGGCCTAAAGGTGCAAACAGGCTAAAAGAGGGGGCAAAACTTTAGCCAGAAAAGAGGCCCTAAAACGGGCTAAAACGAAGCGCGGATGCCTCCTACCCCTCCCCTTCGACGTCCTGCGCCCGTGACACCGCCCCTTCTCGTCCCGAGCCGAGCCGCCGCTCGCGCGATTCGCCGTCCCCGCCGCCTGCTTCCGCCATCGCCGCGTAGCACCCGAGCTGCCGCAGCCTCCCCTCTCGATCCGGCGCCGCTTCCCCTCTCGATCCACCGGCGCCGCTTCCCCTCTCGATCCGCCGGCGCCGCGTCCCTTCCCCGATTCGCCGGCTCCCCGGTCTCCTCTCGCCGGATCCGCAGTCCATGGACGACTTCGGTGGAGACGGACTCCTTCCTTTGTTCTCCCAGCCGGACCCTTACTCCCCGGTTCACTCCCCGTCGCAAGCCGCCAGCCTTCCTCCTCCGCCACTGCAACCCACCAAGGCGTTGACCTCAACTCCGACTGGTCGCATCTTGCAGACTACCAGGACATCTTGATGTCAGGCGGGGCCGGAGGAAGTGGAGGTGGAGGAAGTGGGGATGGAGGAAGCGGGCGCGGAGGAAGCAGCAGCCTTCCTCCGCTTCCTCGTCATGGTGGTGGAGGCAGCCACCGCACGCTCGGGCTCTGCGCGCCTCGAAGTGGAGGGACAGTGTCCATGCCCAGTGGATTTGGGGCGACCGAGACTCCTAGCGGCGGTCCTCCGCCTCGTCATGGCGGCCGTGGCACCTCAAAGCAGTCTTCTGCAAGGGCCCGAGGTGTTCCTCGTCGTGCAGATGACAATGCTATGGACGGCGACGACGTTGAAGAGGTTCCTCCACTCAACAGGTACGAACAAGTTCTTCCCATGTGCTCGGTTTATATGCATGGTTGTGAATTGATGAAGTAGAACGTGGGTTGATTGCGTTGCTACAATGATTGTTGCTGTAGAGTAAAACTGACAAGACAAATTGGACTGAACGAAATAATACTGTGCTGCGTGTATTGCTTATGGAGCAAATGGATAAGGGTAACTACGACATTGGCAAGCTGAACGCTACAGGTTACAAGTTACTTGCACAGAGGTTTCGTGCTGCCACAAACTTGAGACACGCTGCCACAAACTTGAGACACGATAGGAAGCAGTTGTTGTTGACGGTCATTACGGCATGAAATGACCATCAACATATCGGTAAATAAATAGCTTTTCACCAAGATTCCATGCATATTAGTTTAGATTAACATAGTTCCACAAGTTTTGGTGATTTTTGGATGCAGGAGTAGATAATAGAGGAAAGTGGGCCAAAACCGGGGAAAACCCTGGCCGGCCGGCCCCATCATAGGCCGGCCGGCCTACCCCGGTGGCCACCGGCTACGATCTTCCTCCAGTGGGCTGTAAACAAGCCCAAACTTCATAATTCGAAGCCCACTCACGTGGATTTGCGCCGACTTACCGGTAGTGGGCCATTTGGGCCCTAACTTGGCCCTCACTGCAATTATGCCGCCCCCACGGAGTAACCGACCTTCGGACCGACTCCAGGAGGCGATCAGGAGCGTCCACAGGCGAGGCGGTGGCCAACCGCCATTGTGGATGGCCGGCCGGCCTAGTAGGGTGGCCGGCCGGCCTACCTTCGCGCCACCGACGTCCCAGCTTCGAGCATAAGTACCCCCCTGCTGGGGAGGCTATAAATAGAGGTGGCCGGCTGTTGGCGGTCGTTAAAACATGATTTGACCGCCACCCTACCGGTAAATAAATACATAACACCAAGATTTTGTGCATAGTAGTTAGGAATAATGCTACTCCACAGGTTTTGGTGAATATTTGGATGCAGGAGTGAATAATGGAGAAAAGTGGGCCCAGCCAGGGAATTTCCCTGGCTGGCCGGCCCCACCCTAGGCCGGCCGGCCCCACTTGGTGGCCGCAGGCCCCAGACTTCCTCCAGTGGGCTGGAAATTAATCCACAACGCATAATTAGAGGCCAGCCCAGCAGAATTCCACCGCCATTCTAGAAGGTGGGCTATTTGGGCCTTTACTTGGCCCTCACTTCAATTTTGCCGACCCCAGCAAGGAGCCGACCTTCGGACCGCCATCAGGAGACGATCTGAAGCGTCGAGACAGAAGACGGTGGCCAACCGACAGAAGGGACGGCCGGCCGGCCACCCCCCTAGGCCGGTCGGCCGACTTTGGCGCCACCGCCTCTCCAGCTTCGGCCAGGGTGCTCCCACCGCCTTCACAAGCTATAAATTGGACCCCTCAGCCTCCGAAGCAACTGGCACCATCAAACTTCATCCAAGTGTTCATTAGTTTAGTTTAGTAGTAGCTTTGGGAGTTAGAGTAGAGTAGAGTAGAGTGAGAGCTCTCTCGGGCTTCCGGAGTCTTCTCGGAGTTCGGTATAGTTCTTTGTATCCTTACTCTTTTGAGATATTATTTTATCTAATATATAATTAGTTGTCTTTATTTATTTCTTTTAGTAATTCTTTTCTATTTAGTTTATTTATTCTGTTAAGTAAGTGCTCGTAGAAGTCTTGTTGTGGGATTCGTGATTGTTGGAATAGCAAGTACGAGAGAGTGCCTTCGTCGGAGATGACGTCGTGTGAAATCTGTGCTTGTTCATTCTTAGATAGGACTGCTCCGTTGATCAAGAGTAGTTCCTCTAGGCGGGTTGTAAGCATGGCGCTTAGAGCTTGGCCTATGCACGTTTGGCACCCAACCCCACGGAGGATGGTAGCCGCGAGTGTATGTGACAGCTGCACCGGTCTCTGTAATCCACCACGTCCGGGTTGGACTCAGCAGGGTCTTAATTATAGCATACGGTTCTCTAGGTTTGAACTAGCATCATCGGTTAACCTAGCACGTGTGTGCCCCGAAACGACATGACTTGTATGTGTATGAGCTTAACTAGAGTAGATAACCTTTGTAGATTAGATTGCTAGAAAGAGTAAATAATAGATAAACATACAGGTAGCCTTAACTCTATCTCGTTGCTCTCCCAAATGTATACTATGATTTATTTCTTTTATTTATCTTGGATTTGAGGATGTGTGTGCCACCCATATATATCATGCCTATCTTACCCCCGTCTCAAGTATAGTTGATATATTATTTCTTTCTCCAAATTATCCAATGCATTGCTATTATTCAGCTCCCTTTTGCTCTACTTCCCTGCGGAAATATAAATACGATAACCCTGGAATACTCCAAGGTGAAATGCTACAATGGTGATCCGTGCGCTTGCGGAATTAATGAATTTAATTTTATCGCATAAGAACCGCCAACAAGCATTTCTGGCGCCGTTGCCGGGGAAGTAGCAGCTAGGAACTGAATAAATGCATTGAAGTTTGTGAGAAGAGTAATTATCACTTACTTTTGCGGGCTTACCCTTGTCCTGTCTTTCTTTGTTGTGGAAATTTGAAACAGGACTGTGCATGACTGGTTTCGACCTACCAGAAAACTTCCATTCAGATCCAGAGCAGTTCTTGAGGAATGTTCGAGCGAAACTCACCAAACAGATCCGCAAGAACGCTCTGGCTCTTGAATCGTCTCCTCCACCGGTTGTCAGGGCCTCCCCATCGAACAACATGGCCGACCCCGTTGTTGAGAAGACGATCAACGATTTCTCCGCGCCGACTACGGAGAACATCCGCGTGGGTCCTAACCCGCGCATCACCAACAAGGACTACAAACTCAAGCCAGCCTTGATCAACATGATCTTGGCTAGTCCTTTCGGTGGGAAGCCGTCGGAGGATGCGAACGCTCACCTCCAAAGGTTTTTGATGACGCGCAACACTTTCGCCATGAAGGATGCACCTCAGGACGCCATCCGACTGCAGCTTTTCCCATTCTCTCTGTTGGGGAAGGCTCTCCAGTGGTTCTACGCGAACCAAGAGTCCCTCGACACGTGGACGGCATGCTCTAATGCCTTCCTCGCCAAGTTCTTCCCGCCGGGCAAGACGACTGCCCTGCGGAACAAGATATCGGGCTTCCAACAGCTCGCAGATGAGTCGACCGCGGAAGCCTGGGACAGGATGCAGGAGTACGTTCTCTCGTGCCCACACCATGGCATGGAAGAATGGCTCCTTATACAGAGTTTCTACCACGGTTTGAGGCCGTCCGCTCGAGAGCACCTCGACGCCGCAGCAGGCGGCTCCTTCTTCTCCCTTAGCGTGAAGAACGCTAAGAAGTTGATTGAGAAGGTGGCGGCCAACCAGACTCATAGTGAACGCCAAGCGGCGAGCACCAAGACCCGTGAAGTGCACCAAGTGGAGACGATGGACATGCTCGCCATCAAGCTCGATCAGCTACTCCACAAGGTGGAGTCTCCATAGGACCTGCAAGTTGCGGATTCCCGCATGACATGTGAGGAATGCGGCAATGTTGGGCATATGGGCATCAATTGCCCGAATGCGAGAGAGGAATGTAATTTCCTCAACAATGGTAATGGGTACCGCTCCCAGAACAACTACGGCTGGAATTCCAGGCCCGACCTCTCCTTCAACAAGAATCAGGGAGGTAACAATGGTAGGCTTTCCCGCTATGAGCCCTCTATTAAGGATCTAGTTCTCGGCCGGGTCAAGATCAATGACAGCATTAGTAAGAAGTTTCTTACTGCGGACAAGGCTTTAGAGAGCATAGATGCCAAGCTAGAGTCGTTCAGCACTGCTCTGCAAAATCAGCTAAGCCATAATAAAATGCTAGAAACGCAAATCGCGCAAATAGCTTCAGCTGTGCAGGCTCCTCGTACGAAGGAGAATGTTAGTGCTATCACCACCAGGGGCGGAAGAGGTATTGTGGACCCACCATACCCAAGGGTGCAGAGAGGAAGACACCAAACGCAGCCCCCAAAGAGAAGGCCGGCAAAAAGATTCCAGAAAAGAAGGTCCCTGAAAAGGAAGATGCCGAGAAGGAGAGCTCCGAGGAGGAACCAACGACAGATCCTCCCGTTGAGCAAGCTCCACCTAAGGCAGCCCCTCATGAGTATTTTGACACTACAGGCTTGCCCTATCCCGATCGCAGGAAGAAGCTCCCCGTGGATGAGCGCTTTGATAAATTTGTTGAGGCCATCCGGCATATATATGTGCATATTCCGCTGCTTGATGCCATGCAGGTACCTACTTACACTAGGTATTTCCGGGACAACCTCAACAACAAGCGCCCCATTCCAGCAATGGAGGTGGTGAAGCTTACAGAAGAGTGCAGCGCGGCCATTTTGAACATTCTTCCGGAAAAGAACAAGGATCCGGGGTGTCCAACCATCCCATGTTCGATCGGCAGCCAGCACTTCTCACAGGCGCTCTGCGATTTAGGTGCAAGTGTGAGCGTCATGCCCAAGACAGTGTACGACAGGCTAAACCGCCCGTTATCACCAACGGCCATGTGCTTGCAACTTGCGGACCAATCGGTTTGCCATCCTGCGGGTACTGTCGAAGACGTGCCCGTGCAGATCAGAAATCTCTTCGTTCCCGTCGATTTTGCTGTGCTTGATATGGAAGTGGATGTCAAGACTCCTCTCATCCTTGGGAGGCCATTCTTGAGCACCACCAATGCCAACATCGACGTGGGGGCAGGAGAGATCCACTTGGACTTCAACGGCAGGGAAGAGACGTTCAGCTTCAAGCCTAAGGTCGAACAATGCAAGCAAGTGAGGGTCATATATGGAAAGGACCCAAGGGAAGTGGAGAAGATCGAGATTACTCCACCCATGCCACAGCCAGAGAAACTCATTGCATATATGAGAAACTATCTGGCAAGAGAGAATGCAAGAAGGCCAGCTAATTATTGGAGGACTCAAAGGAGAATGCCTCAGCCGCCTAACACACCTCAAGCCCCTCTTGCTCCTCCACCACAAGAAGGAGTAGGCGAGTCACAATCGCCTAAGAAGAGGAGAGCAAGGCGCTCAAGAAAGAAGAAGGCAGCTACGGTATCGACCGATGAGAGCGCAACAAAGGCGCCTATTGAAGAAAAGGTCGACGCCACCAACACAAAGAAGACAATCAAAGTGTGGCGGAAGAAAGAAGGAACCTCTACCTCGCCAGATTCTCCAGCGAGCGAGGTCCAAACAAGTGGAAGACATGGAGAACGTCTAGCTCAAAGATGTAAAAATGAGAGCCCTCCGATTGGGGAGGCCAACCCAATCGTTATCCTAGCTAGGCCTAGCACTTGTTTTTCCTTTCATAAACTATAAAAATAAAATAAAAATATGAAAAATTAAAAACAACAAAAATAATAGGATTCCCGGCGATGCTCATTAGGGGCTAGCCAGTTGTATCATCCTCACCCTTTTTTGCAGGTCAAGAAGGAAGAGGAAGAGCCTCAATCAAGCTTAAGTCTTACAAAGACTCAAGCTTGGGGAGGGCCCCCAGGTAAGAAGGAGTTCAATACAAGCTCGAGTCTTGCAAAGACTCAAGCTTGGGGAGGACCCCCAGGTAAGTATTCCTAACTTTCTTAATAAATAAATAAACTCCCTGTTTCGAATAAATGCTAGAATCTTGGTGTTTTGCTACACTTAAGGGAAATGATGATCGAGTTACAAATTAGCTTCCCATGTGTCGCATAGATGCAACCTCTACTCCCGACATATGTGTTATTTTTATTTGAGCATGATCACATCATGAGTCTTGCTTATTTCCGTGGGTTGCATTTGTTACGCCAAGTCTAAGCATTGTGGATTGTGATATGGCATGATTAGGACTTGTTCCAATTTCTTAGTATGGTTTCATCCAGAGATGTTTTTCTTGAATTGCTGCAAGTACCTAAAACCCTTCTGTTTTGGCACACTTCTCTTAGTGTGAGGATTTATTTACCTACCAGAGCCATATCATAATATTCGAAACAGCCCCACTCATAGCCATTTGTTTATGTATTGAGTTTTGTTAAGGTTTGATGTACTCTTGAAACTAAGCACTCCTAATTTTGGTCATAATTCCTTCGCGTGTGTTTTCGAAAATTTCTTTCCACCAGATAAAAAGGGGAATGTTTGGATAAATCAACCAAACATTTTTCAGAGTTTGCAAAACTTTTGGTCCATCTAAAAAAAAAAGCTCAAGAATATTTCAAAATGTCTCCTTGAACCATGCAAAAAGTTATAGCCCCTTTGCACCATAGAGTAGTAAAAAAAAAAACCCCCATGGTTGCATGACAAAAGTCAAAGGCTATATGGTTCTTATCATAAACATCTTGAGCAAAATAAAGGACCAATGTTTTTCAAAACCCCCTTCCACAAGTGTGAGTTCATTTTCTCCCCCTCCATCGCATCATCTCTTATGACCAAAATACATGGAGTTGCTATGTTGATTGAGACTCATTCTTTAGCTTTACAATATATGCATGACATTTGTGCATTCCTTACCAAGCTCCACATACAAAGCCTCATTTGGTAGAAGGTAGGATGAGTGAAGCTTGTAGGAATAAGACTCATATCGGAGTGGTAAGAGAAGTGCCACCCAAAACGAAGGAGAATTTTTACGCCTTACCTTGCAGCACATAAAAACTCTGGATGCATACCTGCTAGAATTGCTTACTTGTCCAAAAGTGTCGTTCTAGTCTTCAATGCTGCATGACAAGGTGTGACATATAAGCCCCATGATTTTTGCAACACTCATGAATATTTTGTGCTCTCGTAAACTTACCACTGTTTAGGGAGTATGTTGTTGCATCTTTATTACCCATGGGACGCTTCTTTGTAACTCCTGATCCGCCGGTACCCTGAGTTGACTTTGCTCGGGACGAGCAAAGTTTAAGCTTGGGGAGGTTGTTGGCGGTCGTTAAACCATGATTTGACCGCCACCCTACCGGTAAATAAATACATAACACCAAGATTTTGTGCATAGTAGTTAGGAATAATGCTACTACACAGGTTTTGGTGAATATTTGGATGCAGGAGTGAATAATGGAGAAAAGTGGGCCCAGCCAGGGAATTTCCCTGGCCGGCCGGCCCCACCCTAGGCCGGCCGGCCCCACTTGGTGGCCGCAGGCCCCAGACTTCCTCCAGAGGGCTGGAAAATAATCCACAACGCATAATTAGAGGCTAGCCCAGCAGAATTCCACCGCCATTCTAGAAGGTGGGCTATTTGGGCCTTTACTTGGCCCTCACTTCAATTCTGCCGACCCCAGCAAGGAGCCGACCTTCGGACCGCCATCAGGAGACGATCTGAAGCGTCGAGACAGAAGACGGTGGCCAACCGACAGAAGGGACGGCCGGCCGGCCACCCCCCTAGGCCGACCGGCCGACTTTGGCGCCACCGCCTCTCCAGCTTCGGCCAGGGTGCTTCCACCGCCTTCACAAGCTATAAATTGGACCCCTCGGCCTCCGAAGCAACTGGCACCATCAAACTTCATCCAAGTGTTCATTAGTTTAGTTTAGTAGTAGCTTTGGAAGTTATAGTAGAGTAGAGTAGAGTGAGAGCTCTCTCGGGCTTCCGGAGTCTTCTCGGAGTTCGGTATAGTTCTTTGTATCCTTACTCTTTTGAGATATTATTTTATCTAATATATAATTAGTCTTGTCTTTATTTATTTCTTTTAGTAATTCTTTTCTATTTAGTTTATTTATTCTGTTAAGTAAGTGCTCGTAGAAGTCTTGTTGTGGGATTCGTGATTGTTGGAATAGCAAGTACGAGAGAGTGCCTTCGTCGGAGATGACGTCGTGTGAAATCTGTGCTTGTTCATTCTTAGATAGGACTGCTCCGTTGATCAAGAGTAGTTCCTCTAGGCGGGTTGTAAGCATGGCGCTTAGAGCTTGGCCTATGCACGTTTGGCACCCAACCCCATGGAGGATGGTAGCCACGAGTGTATGTGACAGCTGCACCGGTCTCTGTAATCCACCACGTCCGGGTTAGACTCAGCAGGGTCTTAATTATAGCATACGGTTCCTTAGGTTTGAACTAGCATTATCGGTTAACCTAGCACATGTGTGCCCCGAAACGACATGACTTGTATGTGTATGAGCTTAACTAGAGTAGATAACCTTTGTAGATTAGATTGCTAGAAAGAGTAAATAATAGATAAACATACAGGTAGCCTTAACTCTATCTCGTTGCTCTCCCAAATGTATACTACGATTTATTTCTTTTATTTATCTTGGATTTGAGGATGTGTGTGCCACTCATATATATCATGCCTATCTTACCCCCGTCTCAAGTATAGTTGATACATTATTTCTTTCTCCAAATTATCCAATGCATTGCTATTATTCAGCTCCCTTTTGCTCTACTTCCCTGCGGAAATATAAATACGATAACCCTGGAATACTCCAAGGTGAAATGCTACAATGGTGATCCGTGCGCTTGCGGAATTAATGAATTTAATTTTATCGCATAAGAACCGCCAACGCCGGCTCCATTTCAACTCGCACCATCACACTTGAGAAGAGAAGATCCAATGTAGGGTCACGCTCTTTCTCATGGAAGATCATTCCACTTGTGTAGTTTAGAGTAGGCTAGTTGGTCATGGGAGTTAGAGTAGAAGTGAGAGCTTCCTCGGAGTTCCGGAGTTTTCTTCGGATATTGGGTAAAGCTCTCTTGTATCTTTTCTTTTTGATATTAGTTAATATAATTATTTTTCCTATTTATTTATTTTCTCATTTATTTATTTTAGTTTTTCTTTTAGTTTATATTTATTTATTTAAGTGATAATTATAGAGAAATTCTTGTGTTGGTTCCACGTCTGTGTATGATAGGTCTATCTGCATGGGTTGTTTGCACCGCAAATGCTTACACAATCTACATAGATTTGTTATGCATGGTTGGCTTGCTCTTTTACGTTGGAGTAAGTTATCTAGGATAGTTGATGGTTCAAGGAATTATTCCTATGCGTGAGTGTGCACCCAACCCCACGGAGGATGGTAGCCGCAAGTGTATGTGACAGCTACACCGGTCTCTGTAATCCACCACGTCCGGGTTGGACAGGTAGGGCCTAGACGCGGTCCGTTGCCTGGATACGTTGAACTTAGTTTCCGAGTTGCGTGTTTTGGCGGCGGCCGTGCCCCGATGCACTTGAATGTATCTGTAATGAAAGCTTAAGTAAATAGTTGTAACCCCTAGGCGGATACCCTTCTTCTCGTTGTCCTCCCAGTTGACTAGTACTATCTCTTTATCTTCATATGGAATCCTTATGTGTGTTTGCCACCCTATCATCACTCATCTTTACCCCTGCTTTGGTTTAGTTTGCAAGTTATAAATAATAGATGTTTCTTTGTCAATTCACGATATTCTTATCCCTGCTTCCCTGTGGAAAATATAAATACGATAACCTTGGAATACTCCCGGGTGAAATGCTACAATGGTGTTCCGTGCGCTTGCGGAAATTAAATTTAATCTTTTTGCGTAAGAAACGCCAACAAGCATTTCTGGCGCCGTTGCCGGGGAAGCAATGGTTTAAGATATCTTTGATTGACATCGATTATCTTTTATGATTAATTTGCTGCTAGGCTAAGCATCCACCTGCATTTGTTTGAGCATATCACCATCGCATCTGCATTGTTTTCTTTCCAATCCATCTGCATATTTAATTCCCCTCCATCCCACCCGCTGCATTTAAAAAAAAAAACCCGAGTGCCCAATCATAGGCCTTGGGCTTTCAAAAAAAAGTAAAATAATAATAAAAAAATATAGAAAAAAAATCTCTCCATGGTTGCATCTCAAAATAAAAGGCTATATGGTTCTTATCATAAACATCTTGAGCAGAATAAAAGGACCAAAGTTTTCAAAAACCCCTACCATAAGTGTGAGTTCATCTTCTCCCCCTCCATCACAATTTTCTCTATGACTGGAATACAAGGAGTTGCTATGTCTCTTAAGATTTATTCTTTAACCTTACAACATATGCATGACATTTGTGCATTCCTTACCAAGCTCCATATAAAAGCCTTATCTAGTAGAAGGTAGGAATGAGTGAAGCTTTGTAGGAATAGCCTCATAAGAGGGAGAGGGGAAGTGTGAACCAAACAAAGGAGAATTTTCTTTACCTTGTCTTGCAGCACATAAAAACTCTGGACGTACACCTGCTAAAAATTGTTTGACTCGTCCAAAAGTGCTGTTCTAATCTTCAATGCTATATGACAAGGTGAAGCATACACGCCCCACTCATGTGCAACACTCGTGAATATTCCGTGCTCTTGTATACTACCACCATTTAGGGAGTACGTTGTTGCATCTTTATTACCCATGGGGCGCTTTCTTTGTAACTCCTGATCCGCCGGTACCCTGAGTTTAGTTTGCTCGAGGACGAGCAAAGTTTAAGCTTGGGGAGATTTGTTGACGGTCATTACGGCATGAAATGACCATCAACAGATCGGTAAATAAATAGCTTTTCCCCAAGATTCCATGCATATTAGTTTAGATTAACATAGTTCCACAAGTTTTGGTGATTTTTGGATGCAGGAGTAGATAATGAAGGAAAGTGGGCCCAAGCCGGGGAAAACCCTGTGGCCGGCCGGCCCCATCATAGGCCGGCCGGCCTACCCCGGTGGCCACCGGCTACGATCTTCCTCCAGTGGGCTGTAAACAAGCCCAAACTTCATAATTTGAAGCCCACTCACGTGGATTTGCGCCGACTTACCGGTAGTGGGCCATTTGGGCCCTAACTTGGCCCTCACTGCAATTATGCCGTCCCCACAGAGTAACCGACCTTCGGACCGACTCCAGGAGGCGATCAGGAGCGTCCACAGGCGAGGCGGTGGCCAACCGCCATTGTGGATGGCCGGCCGGCCTAGTAGGGTGGCCGGCCAGCCTACCTTCGCGCCATCGACGTCCCAGCTTCGAGCATAAGTACCCCCCCCCCCTGCTGGGGAGGCTATAAATAGAGGTGGCCGGCTCCATTTCAACTCGCACCATCACACTTGAGAAGAGAAGATCCAATGTAGGGTCACGCTCTTTCTCATGGAAGATCATTCCACTTGTGTAGTTTAGAGTAGGCTAGTTGGTCATAGGAGTTAGAGTAGAAGTGAGAGCTTCCCTCGGAGTTCCGGAGTTTTCTTCGGATATTGGGTAAAGCTCTCTTGTATCTTTTCTTTTTGATATTAGTTAATATAATTATTTTTCCTATTTATTTATTTTCTCATTTATTTATTTTAGTTTTTCTTTTAGTTTACATTTATTTATTTAAGTGATAATTATAGAGAAATTCTTGTGTTGGTTCCACGTCTGTGTATGATAGGTCTATCTGCATGGGTTGTTTGCACCGCAAATGCTTACACAATCCACATAGATTTGTTATGCATGGTTGGCTTGCTCTTTTACGTTGGAGTAAGTTATTTAGGATAGTTGCTTGTATGGTTCAAGGAATTATTCCTAGGCGTGAGTGTGCACCCAACCCCACGGAGGATGGTAGCCGCGAGTGTATGTGACAGCTACACCGGTCTCTGTAATCCACCACGTCCGGGTTGGAGAGGTAGGGCCTAGACGCGGTCCGTTGCCTGGATACGTTGAACTTAGTTTCCGAGTTGCGTGTCTTGGCGGCGGCCGTGCCCCGATGCACTTGAATGTATCTGTAATGAAAGCTTAAGTAAATAGTTGTAACCCCCAGACGGATACCCTTCTTCTCGTTGTCCTCCCAGTTGACTAGTACTATCTCTTTATCTTCATATGGAATCCTTATGTGTGTTTGCCACCCTATCATCACTCATCTTTACCCCTGCTTTGGTTTAGTTTGCAAGTTATAAATAATAGATGTTTCTTTGTCAATTCACGATATTCTTATCCCTGCTTCCCTGTGGAAAATATAAATACGATAACCTTGGAATACTCCCGGGTGAAATGCTACAATGGTGTTCCGTGCGCTTGCGGAAATTGAATTTAATCTTTTTGCGTAAGAAACGCCAACAGTTGTCCAACCGGATTAGGCAACTCAAATCAATGTACAACTTCATTAAAGGACTTAGCACTAAGACAGGCCTCGGTCATGATGAGACTGGCTGGCCTATTGCACTTACATCTTGGTGGGAAGCTGAATCAAAGGTATTCAAAGTGTGGATACTATAGTTGTTTCTTTTTGGTAATGTATAACTTGTTCAACTTGTAGCTGAAATGCGCATTGTACAATGTTTCTAGGGACATGCATAGTATAAGAAGCTATAACATGGGCCTCCATCGTTCCTGTCCCTAATGGAGCCTCTTTTCGATGGTGTCGCCGTGGATGGTTCGACCTCTTATGTTCCTGGACAGTCTACAGATGTAGATGAAGATCTAGAGGATGCTGATGAGCCCTATGAGCCGTGGCAGCCAGAGGATAGCCCAATTAGAGCCAATAGTACAAGTACCACAGCTACCAGTCCAGTGAAAAAAAGCAAGAGCCCGGTGATTACGATGATGAACAAGTGGTTTACAACTAATTCAAAGTAAGCAGAACAACAGATTAATTTGTTTCAATAGATGGCATCTTTTAAAGTGGCAAGCAAGCAGAGTGCAATGGAGGCACAACTAGAGAGGGAGACACAAAGAGAGAGGGAGATGGCAGATTTTGAGAGGGAGAAAGCAGAAAGGAAACTAGTTCAGGACTTGGCCTTGGAAGCTGGACTTGATGAAACAAGTGTGAAGTACTATGGCCCTGTTTGGTTGTGCTTTCAAGAGGTGCTTTTGCTTTTTAAAAAGTCCATAGACAACCAAAGGCACCTGCTTTCTTCTAAGTTCTTTCATCAAAGCAGCTTTTTCCCAATGCAAACTTCACAGCACGTCAAGAGGTGCTTTCACCGGCTGTGGGAACCAACTTTTCACGAAAATTACCCACTGCCACTCGTTATGTTCGTAAGGCTTCGTTCTTTTTGTCACGTCCCGTGTTTTTGCCACCATTTGAAATATACTAAAAATTTGAATTTTTTGAATTTTAAAACAAATTAAAAATAAGTGCGTGTTTAAGTTAGCCAAACCACCCCAATTTTAAAACTTTTCTTTTTGAAAACTTGCACAAAAATCTCATCATGAGCATCTCTGAGTTTTTCTTGTTTTATTTTGAGTGTTTGTTTGATTTAAAACCTCGTTCGAATTTGAATCTCCTTCAAATTCAAATCCTTTCAATTCTAGAAAAAGATCAAAACTTTTCTTTTTACCGGGCCGCTCCCTCTCTTTTTCTTCTCTGCCGGCCCAGCTCCCTCTCCTTTTCTCTTCTTTCCTCCGCGGGCCGCTTTCCTTCCCCGGCCCAGCGCCGCGCCAGCCGTCTCGGCCTGCCAGCCCGCTCCGGCCCACAGTCGCGCCAGCCCAGCCCGCCTCCCTTCTCTCTCTTCCTCCTCCGACCGCGCCGGCGGAAATCCCGCCGCCGCCCATACCGCCTTGCCGGACCTCCGCCGTCGCGTCCCGTCCAAGCTCCAGGAGCCATCGCGTGAACCACGTGCGCGCACCGCCTCTCCCCTCTCCCGTCTCGTCGAGGGGCCCGCGCCGCGCACCTTCCTTGGCGCGCCCGTTAAGTCCGGCGAGCGCCGCCTCACTGTCGCCGCCGCCTTCGCGGTTACTTGGCGCGCCCGCCTCTCGCCGCCTTTAAAATGGAACCGAGCCCCCCTCCTTTCTCCACTCGGCCGAGTTTCTCCCCTCCTTCTCTCTCCACCTCTCACCGAGCTAGGGTTCCGGCCATCTCCCTCGACGCCGGCCGCCTCCCTTCTTCCTCCGGCCTCGTCGCGTTCACGGTGAGCATCCCCGCGTCCCTCTCCTTCTCCTGCGCCCCTCCTACTCCTCCCTTGTCCCGCGCGTGAGCTCCTCAACGAGCCGCCACCGCCGCGCATGGCCTCCCTCGCCGCCGGCTACGATTCCGGCCGCGCCCCGCCGAGTGGAACCACGTCTCGCCCTCGCCGCGCACGCGCGCATCTTTTCGCACCCGCGCAAGCCGTCGCGAACCTCCCTCTCGCCTTTCCCCATCGCGCGTCGCCGCCGCTGCCATCTCCGGCGAGCATTCACCGCCTCTCCACTCGTCGCCGTCGACGACATCTCCCACCACCACCATCACCTCCTCGTGAACATCCCCGACGTCTACTTCTCGTCGTGCCTTCGCCACCACAGTCGCCGCCGGCGAGCTTTCCGGCGAACGGCCGCCGCCGCGCCTCCTTTCCCCGGCCGCCTTGACACAGGTCGCGCCGGCCGCCGACGTGGCAACGCCACGTCAGCCCGTGGACCCGGCCAGTCAGCCTCACCCTTCTCTCCTCCTCTCTTTGTGAGCCCGGCTCATGTAGACCCATGGGTCATAGCCCTCTCCGGCTCACCATGAACTCAGTCCACCACATTTTTCCTATACAAAAACAATTCCAAAAATATCCAGAAAATCCCCAGGCCCTGTATTTTTGCAGATAAACCCCTGACGTTTCCAGTAATTCTGTCTTAGTCCTATCTTTTTGCTGAAAAGTCCCTATACTATTCTGTAATTACAATTTGCCCCCTATCTTTTTACACCAAGACCCCTGAACTTTTCCAAAATTACAGATAGGTCCCTGTCGACTTTCTGTTTTTACCAATAAGCCCTCATAATAATTCTATTCTTGCAAATAAGCCCTCAGATCCCCTGGACCCATCTGTCAGTCTCTCTTTCTCTCAGGAAAATGCTAAGTGCACCCGGCTAGTGTACACACATCTATATTCCGAGCAATTTCCAATATCAGAAAAATCTCAGAAAATTCCCAAAAATCCTATATTCCTTTCTAATCATTTTCCAACCCTTGATCACTCCAGATTAATTAGGATTATGGCAATGCCTTATTAAGTTGGCTTAATCCCGATTAATTTCCTTTCCCAAAAATTGAATAATCGATATCTCCTCCGTTTCAACTCCGATTTTGGCGATTCTTTCACCAAAATTCATCTAAAATCATCCTCTATTCATTGCCACCAGATACAATCTAACCTTGGTCTCTATTTGGTTTTATTTGATTTATTGCTTGTTCATTGCTTGAGCGGTAGATTTATTTTCTTTTATCGCTAGATAATCAAGTCTTTGAAGAAGAGCCCGAGGATTTGGAATACGAGGACTTAGAAGAAGAAGACTTTTGTGAAGGCAAGTCTAACTCCCTTTGATCATGTTGATCCTATGTTTGCAAAATATCCTATTTTAGAGCTGTTTACAAATAAATGTGCATGGTATTTAAATGGATTTAAATGCTAGAAGGTCCTATGCAATAATTGTTTGCCATGCCTTGACTTGAATATATCCTGATCCCTTGTTAACCCTAGGAACCAACGTCATTAAATTCCTTAATGATACGTTGGATTGCTTTGCCGCTTAGGACTTTCACCATATGTGTTTAATTAATCTTGCTCACATGATTTTTGTGTAAAATGCGTGTGTCTTGGTGGTGTGTGTACATGTGGAAATTGGGTGGTTTAATGATAAGTGCAACCCATAGTGGGGGGATGTTTTGGCGGGAGCAGGCGAGGTAGTCCTCAGTGGGGAGGATATCTCTGGGACGCTATGCCTCGGGGAGGATAGCTTTTGGAGTGCCTGCTTCGGTCGTATAAGGACCGGTTCTGGTGCCGCCTTTGCCTAGCACTATACGCGCAGCCACAAGCCCAGTATGGGATGGGGACTGGAACCACACCCTACAGTTGATCTCGGTACCCACCCGGTTTGCGGAGTATACGGGGACCAGGAGAAGACTCGGGCCAGTGCGGTTTCGAGGTCCGGTCGGAGACTCCTTTTTGAGATACTGGCAGGTATGGGACCTTTAGTAGCAAAGTTCAAGCCGGGAAACCGGCGGAGGACTGATCTACCTTGTGGGGAAATTTGTGCACCCTCGGCCGAGGTTATGAATCTTTTCGGAAAGCCGTGTTCCACGGTATTGGACAACGCGAAAGCAAAGACCACACTCGATTAGACTTTACAGTGTGAGTTATCCTTGGCGTGTTTTCGGAATACACCGGTTTGAAGCCGTGTGCTGGTTGTCGGCCAGTGATAAAACTTGAGGCACTGGCGGGATGGACAGTAACTCCCCCAGGGCCGCCCAACCCCACTAATCTCTACAGATACTTGATTAGATTGCGAACCGCTTTGTTTTCAAAACAACCTTGCATAAACTTGGCTTTCTTGCCTCGTTGATATAAACCACAAGCCTATCCCTTGATGAACTCCCTTGCATAAATTACCCCTCGTGTTAGGCTTGCTGAGTACCTTAAGTACTCACTCTTGCTTCAATCATTCAGAAGGTGAGCCAGAGTTTGAAGCTGTTGAAGATGAAGATTAGGGTTCAGCCTGCACGCAAGTCTGCCTGTTGGAGTGGTGCCGTTCCGTCTTCCGCTAGAGTAGTAGTCTAGTGCTGCTGCTGTAGCAGCTAGTCGGTGTGTGGTCTGTTCTTGTGGTCAGGTCGCTGGTCTTTGTTGTAAGACCTTTTGTATAATAAAAGGGCTTGTATGAGACTTGGTAATATTATATAAGGGTATGAGACTGTGATGTCATTCTGTGTAAGCGTCGTATCAGCGTCTGATCCAGGGACTGATACGGTAAGCGCTAGTGCCCTAGAAATGGGGTACGACACTTTTCCTCTCCTTTCCCCACTTGTTCGGCAGAAGAGAGAGGCGACGCGCACGCAAGCTCCGCGACGCTAGGGTTGTGTGGCCGCCGCCGCCCCTGCCCGACGGCGCCCCTGCCTGACACCGCCCCTGCCGTTGCACCTGCTCGCCGCCGACCACACCTGCTCGACGCTAGCATCGTTCTCCGCCGCCGCGCTCGGCAGATCTGTCGCGGTCGACGGCCAGCCAACGGCGCAGGTCCCTGTCCGACGGCCCTGCTTGTTTCCCTGCTGCCGCTCCATCTTGAATCGAAGGAGGCCATCTCCAGTCGCGCTCGAGGAAGGAAGAAGCTCCCTCCAATCTGTGCGCCCTCTCCATTTGCAGTAAGTCCAGTGTGCCGTCTCCATTTGCTCCCTCCAATCTGTGCGCCCTCCAATTCCAGGCGCCCCCTCCAATCTGTGTGACGTCCCCCCCCCCCCCCCCCCCCCCCCCCCCGCCCATTTGCAGTGCTACCAGGAAGAGCCTCGGCTTGCAGGTACGAACAAGTCTCAAATCGTCGAATTGATGCATCCTGTCCTACAAATTGTTGTTGGCTGACGATTCTGGAAAGTGTGTGGTCTTGTTATCAATTAATTTGGTCTTTTCATCAACTGATTTGGTGATGCATAACTGTATCCATTAGCAAAGTCAGCAAGTCATTTGTTGATGCTCATGAAGCAGGATTTTATCGACAAATTGATCTGTGGTAGAAGAAACATATCACAGTAGCTCTTTTTCTGATTATTGCATTGTATTAAATTGCTCTTTTGGTTGATTGAAAGGATGTCTGATAAGGCAGACTGGTGTGATGCCAATTTGAGGCATTCCA
Source organism: Eragrostis nindensis (assembly GCA_012490785.1). Lineage (NCBI taxonomy): Eukaryota > Viridiplantae > Streptophyta > Magnoliopsida > Poales > Poaceae > Eragrostis > Eragrostis nindensis. The sequence continues at coordinate 396,282 of JAAXCT010000120.1, read as the reverse complement.
TTGATATCTGTAAAGGGGAGATAGAAGTAGAGAATAGGCCAAATGGACAGTTCACTAGGAATGGTTGGAAAAAATCTGAGAACCAAGTATGAAGAAAGAACTACGCTAAAGCAAACTAAGAAACAATTGAAGAACAAATTGGACAATATGAAAAAAGAATATACATGATTCATGGAGCTCAAGAATTCTGCCACTGGACTTGGATGGAATGATGCCAAACAAACTGTTGACTGCCCAGATGAATGGTGGGATGTGCACCTTGCTGTAAGAACTAACCTTGCATTGTTAATTTGTTTTTTTTTTTGCATGCTTTTGACATATATGCTAACTTGTTTCATTTTTTTACATTTACTTTCAGAGATGCAACAATTCTGAGAAAGGTATCAAATGCAACCACGTGAGGTTCAGAAAGCAAGGACCGAAGTATCTTGACGACCTGCATATGTTGTTTGAGAAGGTGCATGTCACAGGGGCTAGTGCATCATGTCCTGGAGATATTTCCTCTGCTGAGTCAAGTGATGAGGATGTGTCGGAGGTACAGAAATCTCCGGATAGTGATGACGTGAAGCTGGCTGCTCTGAAGAAAGCAAAGCCAAGCAAAAGAAGCGGAAAGACATATCTAGTGGTACTGAAGAGAAGGAGGAGAAGAGCCCCTTCCTTCGACTATACAAGAGCACTTGTTTGAAGATAGAAAGTGCAGCTACGAAGATTTCCGCAAGTGCTGAAGCATCATCTGCTTCTCCATCTAACCTAGTTCCTACCATCAAAGAGGCTATGCAGATGGTGAAAGATTGTGGAGTTGAAGAGAAAACTACTTTAATGCATATAACCACTATGTTGATCATGAAGCCTGAATTTAGAGAGGTTAGGGCGAGAGGGGGATAAGTATGTTGTTAGAGGATATTTGTATCAATTAGACTCTTTTCTATAATGCTATCCTTGTTTTTATGTGGATAAAATGTTAAAGGTGGATGCAACACTTTAAAATATTTAAGATTCCCGTTCTATAATGGTCATTTACATGTTTAAATCGAAATAGGGCATAGTTTTACGATCAATTTCCATATAAACTGTTCCTCAGATATTCAGGGGCATTATAGTCATTTCACAGCTTTTCCACAGCCAAGTCATTTCAACCAAACGGCTTTCAGCTTTTTCCACAGCTCACAGCCCACAACAGCTTTTTCCACAGCTCACAGCTCACGGCAGCTTTTTCCACAGCCACAGCACAACCAAACACACCCTATGTTGTGTCCTTCATTTGCCAAAAACAGGAACTTAGAGATTTCTTCATTAACATGAAGACAGCACAAGGAAGAGTTGCTTACTTGAGGAGATTTTAGCAGGGAGCACAATTTGAGTTAGGAAGTACTGTTTAGCTAGCTTGTGATGTGAAACTCCATGTAGTTTGAATAATTTATGTGTCAAGTGTTGATGAATTTCATGTCGTCGGCCTATTGACCTTTTCAATTGTTGATGTGTATGTTTAACTGATGCTGATTTGCTTGTCGGTCTATGACTGTTTCAATTGTTGATGTGTATCTTTTTGTTACCAATATGCATTGTTAAGTGCCGATGAATATCTTCCTCTATGTTTATTGATGCTAATGTGGTTGCAATAATTCTTTGCAGGATGGTGGTGATCTGGGTATTCAGGATGATGAGGATTCTGAGGATGATGAAGATGATGAGCTAATGGCCATGATGCTTGCCATGCAACAACAGCAAAGGAACATCCAGCAAGGGTTGGTCTTCTTTGGTATGTATCATGACCAATGCCACTACAATAAAACTAAGAGGATTAGGGGGCCTGAGACTGGTGAGGAATGGGTACTTAGAACCCTATCTAATCCACTTGAATGCTATCACATGTTTAGGGTGACTAAGGATATGTTTTATCGCCTGCATGATGAATTGGTTGATTCATATGGTCTTAAGTCAACCACAAAGAGTAGTAGCATAGAGGCATTAGGAATATTCCTTTGGATTCTTGGTGCCCCCAGAGTAATCGTTGTATTGCTACGTACTTGTAATAATACTTAAAATTGCATGGATTTTATGGTTTGTGTTGCTACGGACTTGTGTTAAGACTTTAAATTTCATGGCTTGTAATTGCACTTTAAATTGTCGCTGACAAAGTTGTATTTGCATGGATTTGCATGTATTTGCATGGAGTTGCATGGATGTGTGGGTATTTGAGTCATTTTTCAGAGGGAAAATGAACTTTAGCCCATGAAAACGAACACCCCATAGGCTAAAGTTTAGAGGCTAAATTTTAGCTCAAAATTCTAGGGACTAAAGTTTAGGGGCTAAATGAAACGATATTAACAGTGCAAAAATTAAGCCATGCGAGCTAATACGGGACATGTGGACAACCCCTTCTTGCATCAATGATGTATATATGCCCGACACAATCTCAAGTTTCCATGTCTACAGGGAGAGTGGACTTGAAGAGTCTATCCGTGGCCTTCAATGCCTGGAGACCCAATAACAACATTCAAATCATATGAACGATCAAAACTGAGACACACATCGGATTCGTTTGTTGCACATTGCCCGTTTAGAATCATACTTTGTGACGACTACATGTTTTTGCATGTAAATCTTTGCAATGTTTATTCTATCGTCACGGGTTATGATGAGCCAGAAAACGTTACAAAATACAATCTGCCCCATCAAAAACCCATGAACATTGAGCAAAGCGATACCATTTACGGAAATTTTGCCAACCCAGCGAAACGGATTACTCGCAAATGATCAGGGCTTGTCCCGCAAACTGTTCACTGTCCGGCACAGCCATCAGAATGCAATCGAGCCCTTTGGCTCTTGCCAGGGCGTTGTTGAAGATGTAATCTTATTGGAGGCTCCTTTTGAGGCGTCCACGTTAACCGGAAGAAAATGCTAGAAATTCCCATAAAAAAGCAAAACATCCGGCCGTACAAATTAATGTAAGATAAACAATAGCTTTTAGATCTAACATGATCTAAATTACCCACCTATGCCATTACAAAAAACTTAGTCAAAAGACCCTTAATATCTATTTACAAATTACCCACCATGCCATTATGAGGAAATATATATATAAATTCGGAACTATAAAAAATAGCTAAAAAATTTCCCTAATTCCTGTTTCTAAATTACCCACCGTGCCATTATGAGTTAAAAAATAAATAAATTCGAAAATAGAAACAATAGCTAAAAATACCCCTAAATCCTATTTCTAAATTACCCACAATGCCATTGTGAGTAAAAAAGTTAAATTCAGAAATATAAATGATTCCTATTTCTAAATTACCCACCATGCCATTGTGAATCAAAAAATAGTTAAATTTAGAATTATAGAAAAAAATACCCACCATGCCATGGATTATTACTACATTACCCATCATGCCGTTATTAATAAAAATTTAAATTTGAATTAAAATTAATAAACCATGTGAATTTTGATATAAAACCCATATGAAAATAAAGTATAATTTCTTTCAATTGTTAGGGAAACACACCTTAAAAAAAGATCTCATAAATAATAAGAAATTAAAAAATATATAAAACAAATAAAAAGGTTAGGCATCTGGATATAAAATAGAATACTTTAGTTGGGAATATGATTGTTAGAGTGAGATGGAACATGAAGTGAATAAAATGGTATTTATATTGTTAGGTTGAAAGGCAAGTCAATTCTAATTCTATGCTTACAAAGCAACCCAACGGTGAGAATGACATCGAGTTGAAACCCTTGCGATGCTGTTGCATCTGCACTCGATGTGCCATCTTCCTTCATCATGGCCAAAACGCTCCTCGCGGCCTCATAGGAGGAACCCGCTGAAGACCAAGCCTCTATAACACCGAGAACAAATGGGCTGACAGAAATAAAATTTATAGGTGGGTGCATATGAGAATCCATTTTAAGCAAAAGGATATATTACTGCCATTTCCAGCCATGGGAGGAGCCGAGGTGAGCGAGGTCAAGAAGCAGCTGCGCCTCGCCGGGCCACTCGCCATGGAATTCCTGCTGCAGAGAATCATCTTGACTATCTCCATTATATCAGTCGGACATCTTGGTGAACTCGCTCTCTTGCGCTACCTCATTCGCCAGTACAAGCACTATACCAAAGTCGTTCTAGTTTGAATATATGCAGCCATGCATTGATCAATAATATAATTATATAATCCCATCATGATCAGTTCACTAGCTCAACAATGAGAGAGAGAGAGAAGGCGGCGCAAAATGGTTTCGGTGTGGAGCGGGGGATAGGTTTGAGTTTGACCGCGTGGACAAAGGTGAGAGGTGTCCGTTTCCAGTTGCTGGTAACGGCATTGTCTCGGTTGTTCTTTTCTTACCAAGAATCATTTCTTTCTCCACGAAAAAAAATTTAAATGTACCATTTCTCTTCCCCGTTCAACTGCACAAGCTGGTAGAAACTTGCTGTGCCTGTCGCATCGCAACTCATCTCACTGCAGTGTTCAATCTGTGTGTGTGCGGGGGGGGGGGGGGGGGGGGGGGGGGGGGGGGAGGGGATAGTGTCCAATCTGTTGAGTTCTGTTGAACGTGAAAGTTTTAGTTTGTGAAAAACCTAACTCAAAAGTTTCAATTCGTGAAAAATAAATAGGTACACAACGCATGGTGGCAGTAAAGACGGGCAGTGCTGGACTATTGCACCTGCCAGGCGTCAACGGCACGTTTTCAACATGTCCTCCTGGCGCTCTACGTCAGGCAGCCCGCGCCGTCCTGCAAGGACACCCGGGCGTGGTCCTCTCGGGAATTGTTCTTGAAGCTCACCGTGCCGTCTGGTACGTGGTTGACGAGAACGTTACAACTCCTCGAACGCACCGTTGAGGCAGGATGTGGTAGTATCTATTTTTAAAAAAGATGTGTGTGTAGTACCTATGGTGTGTACTCTCTCCGTTTTTTAATATATGACGTCATTGACTTTTTTCGTTACGTTTGACCGTTTGTCTTATTCAAAATATTTATGTAAATAGATAAGTGTATGAGTAACCTTAAAGTACTTTTGATGATGAATCAAATAATATTCATTTCACATTCGAAAAGTAATTATTTAAATATATAATGTTGGTCAAAGTTCAACAAAAAAGTCAACAACGTCATATAATTAAAAACGGAGGGAGTACGTATTTTTGGACGATGGACAAAAAAATCATCCACTCGATTAGTATACTTTGTATGCATTACATAGACCTACCTATGTATGCACGGAATATTTCTTCGCAATAGACCCTTATCAGTAATGAATTTCTCCTTCCACAATGGTGTGTTTACGTGAGGGTTTCCTTTTCAAGGAGTGTTCATCCCTATCATCACCGTTTATGTGGAGATGAACTTTACACCTTTCAGTTCATATCATTCCTCCCTTTGGGCTCCTAGAGTACGGCTTAACGGAAAAGTTCCTTGATGTGAAAGAATCAACATTTCTTTTCTGAATCAAATAAGTTGGGATCAAGGATCAATATTTCTAATCCAACTAAACCTAGTCCTTAGCTCTTCCAAACAGACGGAGTAATTGTTAGCCACTCATGGACTCATGGTTTTCATGTTAGTCAACCAAACCCATCTAATATGAACTAACAGATTCAACAGATCGTGGAATAACAATATGGATTAGTAGTTGTTTTTCCTGTTAGTCAGCAACCCTTATCTGTTGCTGATTGGTACTGCCTCCACTTTTTAAGGAAATATTACATTTGCTAATATGTTCCTGGTGTATAATAGAAGTACATGCATGAGTACGGATTTTTGAGTTGAGTTTCTTGGCTATACAAAGTGTAAGTACAATTTAAATGATCGAATTATGGATATATGTAGTGTATTTCTGTGTGCTTGTAACGTGATGATGTACTCAGCTATGTTTTAATATACTTCTTCTTTTCGGCTCAAAAAAAGTACGGATGCCTTTTCTGATTCATATTTATTTGCTCGTGACGTATAGCAAAAAGTTTAGCAGTAAGTTTGATTCCCTAATAATCAGTAAGTTTAGCAGGCTCCTAGTAGTTTATTAACTCGCTAATTATGGTGTGCGGCCGGATGGTGGACACTGGACAGACTAACGTGTCCATGTGTATGCACCAGCCGAGTCCACACCGTTTACCAGCAGCAGTCTGCAGCGGCAGGGGATGAGACAACGATGAGATCACCGTTTTTGTTCCTCCCCAATATGAAATATCTAATGCATTGAAATTGCTGACATATAGGAAGATTAAAAAAATATTAGCGAAGACTCGTTAGTGACCACTCCCTTTGTCGTTTGGCTGTGCCGCTTGGCCTCCAAAGTCCAAAGGAGAAACGAAGGGCACCTTTTCATCAAGACAACGGTGACCCCGATCAAAAGCAGTTTATTAATCGGTGGGGTCGTCCTTGACCGCCGTTGCTGCCTGCCTCCTCACCTTTCTTCTAGTACCACTTGCGTTGCGGCCATGGAAGGAGGAACAGCACCTGAGGAGGAGAGGTCGGTCCTGGGCGAGGTGAAGAAGCAGCTGCGCCTCGCCGGGCCGCTCGTCGTGGGATGCTTGCTGCAGAAAATCATCCTGACCATCTCCATCATGTTCGTCGGACACCTCGGCGAGCTCGCTCTCGCCAGCGCCTCCTTGGCCACCTCGTTCGCCAGCGCAAGCGGCTTCTACTTGATGGTAACTATATATCCCTTTCACCTCGCAACGATCACTCGTCTTCTCTTTCGTTTTTGTAACATTCAAAATTCAAAAAGGACCTGATGCAACATGAAAAAAAAAAGTCGACAGAGAGATACTACTAAAATTTCCAGCCGGCTGAAATTAAATTAGTTTATTTAATTTGGCACCTTCGTTTGGACTGAAATAACTGACGTGGCGTCGAGAGTTGTTGACAACAGACGGGCATGGCGTGGAGCCTGGACACGCTGTGCGGGCAGGCCTTCGGCGCCGAGCAGCACCGCCTGGTGGGCGTCTACAAGCAGCGGGCAATGCTGGTGCTCGCGCTGGCGAGCGTCCCTGTGGCCGTGGTCTGGGCCTTCGCCGGCGAGATCCTCTTGTGGTTCCGACAGGACCCGGAGATCGCCGCCGGGGCCGGGAGCTACCTCCGGCGGCTGATCCCGGCCGTTTTCCTGTTCGGGCAGCTGCAGTGCCACGTCCTGTTCCTGCAGGCGCAGAACATCGTGATGCCGGTCATGCTCAGCTCCGGCGTCACCGTCGCCGTACACGTGGCCGTCTGCTGGCTGCTGGTGCACCGGCTTGGGCTGGGCGTCAACGGCGCCGCCCTGGGCGTCGTCGTCTCCTACTTTTTCAACATGTCCTGCCTGGCGCTCTACGTCAGGCTCGGGCCGCCCTGCAAGAAGACATGGGCCGGGTTCTCCCGGGAGGCGTTCCGCGGCGTCCCAGCGTTCTTGAAGCTCGCCGTGCCGTCCGCGCTCATGCTCTGGTGAGGAAATGATGCATATACACTTCCATCATGTCTTCGTATACAAGCATGGGATCCATCGATCGATCGATCGAGCCATGAAGTCTTCGCTCCCTGATTGTTGCCACCTGCTCTATCTGGCTGCAGCTTGGAGTGCTGGGCCTTCGAGCTCCTGACGCTGCTCTCTGGTCTCCTCCCCAACCCGAAACTCGAAACCGCAGTGCTGTCCATCTGGTGATTACTCATCTTCTAATAACTGCAATTCTACCTATTATTTCCTCTCCACTACAGCTAGAACTCATCACTGTACGTTCTGATTCTTGCAGCTTCAACACTTACGTCTTGGTATACATGGTCCCAATGGGCCTTGGTTTTGCAGTAAGGTAAGTAGCACCAAAAACACGTCCCCACTTTTTTTTTTTTTTGAAATGTGAACATTTTCTCACTTGGTAGTCACTGCTTCGGTAACATCAATCTTCCTCTTTTTTTTCCTTTCTTGCCCCTCTTGTGTGTTCCTGCGCAGCATACGTGTTTCGAACGAGCTTGGCGCGGGACGGCCCCAGGCAGCCCGCCGAGCGACTCGGGTAGTCATGCTCTTGGCCTTCTTGATGAGCTTGTTTGTAACTTTGGTGTTGGTACTGTCGCGCAAACGATTGGGATATGTGTACACCAATGTGGAGGAAGTGGCCTTGTATTCCTCTAAAATTATGCCTATTCTAGCGTCGTGTTTTTTCTTTGACTCCGTACAGTGTGTTCTTTCAGGTATGTAAGATGTCAACTCCCATGGCTCAATTCACCAATGTATAAAATGCTAAAATTTTTGGCTATTTTGTTCTCTAAGTTTTGGCAGCTGCCTTAAAGTTATATACTATACAGTTTCAGTTGCCTGGATATGATAATACATGGCCATAAATCTGTACTTGGTCTGCAGGTGTCGTTAGGGGTTGTGGCCGGCAAAACATTGGTGCTTTCATCAACCTTGCTGCCTACTACCTGGTCGGCATACCCGCAGCATCCATTTTTGCTTTTGTTTGCCATCTCAGGGGAAAGGTGCAGTAGTATATGCATTTAGTTTCCATTAAATTTCTTCGGAAGAAGTCAATTTCGATTCATCTTTTCTTTCTTCCTGATCAGTTTAAGATGTGGTTCTAAGAGAAGGTTATAACTTGAACTTTGAACTGAACAGGGGCTCTGGTTTGGCATCTTTTGCGGAGTGGCGGTTCAGGCGCTTTTACTTCTCTCCATTACACTATGCACGAACTGGAACAAACAAGTAAGCATACCTTTGAAGTGTTCAAAAAAGCGGTAGACAAAAGCGGGCGGCGAGGCACTGCCTAGCGCCTAGGTCGCCTAGGCGCCGCCTAGGCGTTTCTAGGCGTTTGCCAAAAAGCGGTGACATATCCAGGCAAAACAAAGGGATTAAGGAAGCAAAATAAAAAAAAACAGAGGAAGAAAGGTTCCAGCCTTCATCGTTTAGGCTTCATCGTGAAGGCCCAGTAGCCCAAGCAGCCCAAGTAGCCCAAGTAGCTGACCTTAACCTAGCTTCTTGCCTGCTCCCAGCCTCCCACGCACGCAGTCGCCGCCATCTCTCACGCGCACACGCACGTAGCAGCTGCCGCTCCATCCCACAATTAAAATCCAGGGGTGCCCAAGGTGAAGAACTGAAGAGGAGCTCAAGATCCAAAGGAATCCGATGGCTGTGGACCGATTTGCCGACGGAAGGGGATGAATTGCACGTGGGAGGGAAGAGTCATCGGTGGGAGGGGACAAATCACCGGCGGGAGGGGAGAATCGCCAGATAAGGGATGAATTGCTGGCAGTAGTGAATTGGCGGCGGTCGATTTGGGGCACTGAGAGAGGGCAATGGCGGGCCAATTGCCACCAAACGCTTTCCTCGGCGCCCAGTTGAGCGGGAAAAAGCGGAAGAAAGCGCCGCTTTCTGCTGCTTTTCAACGCCTAGGCGTTTCAGCGCTTAATAAGGGAGATTTCGTGAAAGCGAAGCGCTCCACCACTGCCTAGCGCTTAAGCGCCGCTTAATCGCGCCTAGGCGCCGCTTTTTTAAACACTGCCTTTGAGGCTTCAACGCATTTTTTTTTTCTTGATCTCATGTCATGTTTTTTTTTTTTTGGTTGCGAATTGATCTCATGTCATGTTGGATCTCTCCAGGCATCGAAGGCAAAGGACAGGGTCTTCTGCTCTACTTCTCCCGATGACACGAAAATCGCCGGTACCCAGCAGGGAAATGGATGGAGTTCTGTCAGAAACGAGGCACAAGAAACAATTGAGGAAACAAATTGTTCTGTTGACCCTAGCGAAGGGTGACAGAAATGCTGATAATATAAGAAGTTAAGAGTGAAGTACATGACCGGTCCTTAAACTTGTTCATTTGTGTCATTTAGGTCCCTATACTCTCAAATTGCAGTTTTGTCTCCCTAAACTTAGGTTCGGGTGTCATTTAAGTCCACATACTTCCATATTGCAGTTTCAACTCCCTAAACTTAGGATCGGAGTGTCATTTAGGTCCGTCGCGTCGGCCGGTAACGCTTCTTCACCCAGGTCTGAATGATTCTGTCGTCGATTGGTGGTTACGCACAAGGAAGACGATTATCAAAGAGAAGCGAAAATTGTTTGACACCACTTTCATGCTACGGATCTGGGAGTTGTGGTGTGAATGAAACTACAGTGTGTTCAGAGCAACAACGCGCTCGGTTCAGCAGCTTCTACTTAAAATTGCTGACGAGTTGTTGCTCTGGGGTCGTGCGGGTTTTCTGTCGGGGTCGCACGTCCACTGTCTTACGGGTTAGTAGGGTGTTTGCCAGTGTCCCTCGTCCCGGGCTGACTTCCAGGGACGATGCGTCGCGTTTGTAACTTGGTCACTGCATCTCTCTCTCTATCTCCTATCTTAATGCGAAACGTGCGACACGCGATTCTCAAAAAAAATACTCTTAAACTAATTTATTAAGGTAATTTAGTATTTGAGAAGACACCCGAGGCTAAGTTTATAGACTAAGAACAACAATTTGAGAGCATATGGACCTAAATGACACCCGAACCTAAGTTTAGGGAGCTAGAACTACAACTTGAGAGTTTATGGACCTAAATGATACCCGTACCTAAGTTTAAGGAGCTAGAACTACAATTTGGAAGTATAGGGACCTAAACGACACAACCGAACAAGTTTAAGGACCGGCCATGCACTTCACTCAGAAGTTAAAAGTTAGTGGTAGACAGGACGTATCATATATGCCATTTTTTCACTCCTTTGCCTTTTGCTGAATGAAGGAAAGAACACATGCTAACGGAGTTAGTAGTAAAGACCATGAGTATGCATATGCTCTATAGGATCGGCAATTTGTCCTCATCAATAATTTCAAATGTATCTGTCTTTTTGTATGCGCCTATAAAAAAAACATGTTGGCCTGCATATTTGCATGGATATAGTGTTAATAATTAAAGATAACTAATTGTATTGTATTACAATATACGAAAGTTTTTATTAATTTATTCTTGCATCATTGTTTTTTCTATCATTACTATTAATTTGTGGGTTATAATGGTAACAATGTGTAATTTGTAAATTATATATGGATGCTTTGGTTTATGTTTGTAATTGCAAAGGTGGATAATTAAAAAAATGCATAACAGTATTTTGGGCTATTTTATTGTAATGACAGTAATGGGTGATTTTTCTTTCTTATTTCTTATATTAATGTGGTACTTTCTAGCCTGAGAGAACGAAAAATGATAGCTCCTTTTTCCCCCAAATATTAATATAACAAATGGCAATCATTTGCTAATCGCTTGGATAATATCTCACACACTACAGGTTGGATCTTTTGATGGATGAGTTGATTAATAAATGGCACCATGAAAGCTGTGTGTAACAGACATATCGAAGCCACAGCGCACCTCTTATGTATTTGTACATTCAACTGCGGGTTATCAGCGAGGGTAACACATATTTATGATGTGAGGCGTTGCGTGAAATTATTTAGCTAGTGTTCTCATGGACGGTTGTCATGTCCCCCCTCCCTCCTCACAACCCATATTGAGAAAAAGAAAACAAACATTTCTGACTAATCAGCCCGGCCTGCATATGTCTTTGACGTCCTTGCCTCCTTAAGCACCAGCTAATGACGTCAACTTCAGGCTGGTGGGTAAGTCCATTTTGATCAGCCACTGCCATTGGGTTAACACCTTCATTAGCACAACTCCTCGTTGTCTCAGATTAACAATGGGACACAATACCCCGACGATAGATGTGTTATGTGAAATAAGTGTCACTTGGGGGGTTTATCTCTCCAATAGTTTACCAATTAAAAGAGCCTAATCGAATAAAATATGGTTTTCAATCCTAACGTTTAGTTGCGCAATAACCCAAGTAGTGTTGAGATCGAATCAAACTTTGTTGATTCTAATAATTTAATTGTACGAAAAAAATCCACCCGTACCACCATTTTTTATGCACCTTTCGTCTACACCATTTTTGTACTATTGTCCATCCAAGATTAATTACTGTAACATTTTTCCTCAATCATTGGAGCCTTGCTGATGAAGTCCTTGTCCTTGACCAGATTTGATTAGTTTGGAAACATTGTTTGCGTTTTATGTATCCTTTTTCATTAAAGGTAACTATCGGGATGGTGCAGTAGAACTGACACAACAAACTATATATAATCTATAGTGGGTAGTTTATAAGCATAGGGATTTTCAATTTATTTTTCATATGATGTATCAATCAAAGTGTATAGGAGTACATTGGAATAATTTCTTATAATGATAGTGGTAAGTATTTATTCCAAACAAAGGGAAAACATTTCTTCTTGACCTCGACATGTGGCCACATAATATTATACCATGCCGGCAAAGCCCGCTGGCTGTCCCATTGTAATAGCAGGAGCAGTTTATGGGGAATCTTTTTTCTTCACCTCGCATGTTACAAAACATCATAGTGAGCTCCATCAGAAGCAGAAGTAATCAGTGACGTCTGGCTCCACCGTAGTTGCCCCTCTTTTTTGCTTCACGGCTTCACCCTGCACTAAGCAACCTTTGCTCGCAAGCATGGAGGCGCCGCTCCTCGCTGCGAAGGGCAGCGGGAAGCAGCGGGGAGGCGATGAAGAGAGCTCGGCTCGGAGCGAGGTCACGAAGCAACTGTACCTCGCCGGGCCGCTCGTCGCCGGGTACCTCCTGATGAACGTCCTCCATGTGATCTCCCTCATGTTCTTCGGCCGCCTCGGGAAGCTCGAGTTCGCCGGCGCGTCCGTCGCCACCGCTTTCGCTAACGTCACCGGCTTCAGCGTGTTGGTAAGCACGTACTAGTATTAAACCAAGCATCCCTTGCCGATCGAACGATTCCCACACAGATACTATGTACTATGTTGCTACTGACATGACATCGATCGCGCGCGCGGCGTCGTGCTTGTTAGGCAGGCATGGTGGCCGGCCTGGAGACGCTGTGCGGGCAGGCGTTCGGCGCGGGGCAGCACCACCAGGTCGGCGTCCACAAGCAGCGCGCCATGCTGGTGCTCGCCCTGGCCTGCGTCCCGGTGGCGGCGCTCTGGACCTGCACCGGCGAGATCCTGGCGTGGTGCGGCCAGGACCCGGAGATCGCCGCGGAAGCCGGCCGCTACATCCGGTGGCTGACGCCGGCGCTGTTCGTGTACGCGCAGCTGCAGTGCCACATCCGGTTCTTGCAGACGCAGAACCTCGTCGTGCCGGTCATGCTCAGCTCCGCCGCCGGCGCCGCCTCGCACCCGGTCGTGTGCTGGACACTGGTGTTCGGGCTCGGGCTCGGGAGCAGAGGCGTGGCGCTGGGCAACGCCGTCGCTTACCTGGTTAACCTCTCCGCCTTGGCGCTCTACGTCAGGCTCTCGCCGTCCTGCAAGGCCACCTGGTCAGGATTCTCCGGTGAGGCGTTCCGTGGCGTCCCCAGCTTCTTGAAGCTCGCCGTGCCTTCCGCCCTCATGCTCTGGTGAGAGACACACAACTTAATTCATACTGTGAGATGAGATGGGTCATCATTGAGACTGATTGGTCCTTTGAGCTCCTAGCTAGTCTTATTCTTCCTTAACGCACAGCTCAAAACTGATTGCAGCCTGGAGTGGTGGTCCTTCGAGTTCCTGGTGCTGCTCTCCGGTCTTCTACCTAACCCCAAGCTCGAGACGGCGGTGCTGTCCATCTGGTGAAAACCTGTGCTTCCTGTCGATCGGCTAAATTCTTCACCTCCTCTTTTGCTCTCTCATCTAATCGACTGTTTTGGTTGTTGCAGCCTACATACTGTCTCCTTGGCAGTCATGGTTCCGCTCGGACTTGGTGCTGCCATAAGGTCAGCAGCTCCAAAATCCAGAACACGGATCACACGTTTCAGTATGTCATCGCTGATCGTACCACATACCCTCATTGTAATTCTGATTACGCCTCGTGTTTTCTTCGCAGCACGCGTGTTTCGAACGAGCTCGGCGCTGGGCGTCCACATGCCGCCCGTCTGGCCACTCGTGTGGTCATGTTCTTAGCATTCTCCGTGTGTTTAACGGAAGGGATCGCGCTGGTGCTGGCCAGGAATCTACTGGGCTATGCGTACAGCAACGACGAGGAAGTGGCTAGGTACGCTGCTAGAGTCATGCCGGTCCTGGCAGTGGCCATCTTGATCGACGGCCTGCAGAGTATTCTTTCAGGTAAATTAACGAAGGCAGACACACTCTTAGTTTAAGGCAATTCAGTAAATAAAGAAAATAGAAATTTGGCGCCCGTACAATGGATCGATCCAATATGAACCATGGGTGATACCGTCCTCGAATGGATCGATAAAGACAACGTCGGCACCTAATATTATTGGACTTAAGCTAATGTCCTTTTTCTTCTTTTTTTGCAATGGAGCTAATGTACTTTTTCGTGAGCTCAGACTCATGGTAGAGACGCTCGGACTCAGTACTCTGGACAATAAAATAAAGAAGATGGTCTGCTTGATTTGTAGGTGTTGTTAGGGGCTGTGGCCGGCAAAGGCTAGGTGCCATCATCAACCTTGTTTCCTATTACATTGTTGGTATCCCTGCAGCATTCTTTTTCTCTTTTGTATGCCATCTCGGAGGAATGGTATGGCATTTCTCTTTTCTTTATTCGTATTATTTGGTATAAACTTGATCTGAGAGGTTTTAAAAGAAATCCTACTGTTTGAATTTTGCTCAACAGGGTCTATGGCTTGGACTCATATGCGGACTAGCGATGCAGATATCCTTGCTTTTTTTCATTTCATTATGCACAGACTGGAACCGAGAAGTAAGAATTTTTGGATTTAATGTAATTGGTTTCGTTGTTCTCATGTACTTGTTCTCTAAGTTGCATTGTTAATTGGGTTTCCAGGCATCGAAGGCAAATGATAGAGTTTTCAATTCTACTCCTCCTATAAGTCTATGACAAAAAGAGATGACATCTAGCAGGCAAATCAGTGCTCAGTAAAACATTACTCCAAAGGATATTCTGTTGATTCTGCCATGCTTTTGATTATAGCAATGCGGATTATCCAATCTGCCAAAAGTTGACCCCACTGTGATGGGAGGGGCAAAATGAAGATTCTCGGAAATATAAGATATTGTGTGCTAGTCTGATATGGCGTCCAGTCAATGTAATAGGAACCGTTTAGCACCCCCTCCACCGTAAGATTTTGCAACCAATTATACCAGTACAAATAAACAACATATTACTGAGCAAAGGTGTCGTCATTTATTTGGTTACCATAAAAATAGTTGTTTAAAATCAAATGCATTATTAGAATTGAAGCTTATTAGCTAACAATTTTGTGCCTAGGGTTGATGAGGATGTTACAAATCTTCAGACACACTCCTCGCAAAAAAAAAAATCTTCAGACACACCATTGAGGCCCACGATGAATATCAAATTGATATCATTGCCAAAATAAGCAAGATCAGTCCTCATCATACTGGAGCTTTTTCAAGACAATCTCTGGTCAGATTTATCCGATGGGTTATTGCATCTCATCCTATTTTAGGGATTGTTTGGTTATTTCATTGAATTTTGTATCACCAACGAAGACAATAAATAGATAGGTGCCAAAGAAAGGTAGCTCACTACTTACTTTGTGCACAAATAAAAAGACATTCTGCTTATTGACGATCCACAAATATGCAGCCTAATTATATGTTTTGAATTTGTGCGACAAATTCTTGGGTATGTAAGTCCATGTGTACATCAAGATCATTTCCAATATGCCACTTTGAACAATAATATTTACAAAAGTTACTTCAAATAGAAAGTATTATATATGAAAGTATCTATCATGATGAATTTCGTAACATCAACATTATGTCATCAACATTTTAGCTATTGACGTTGAAGTTAAAAATAGTTGTAGAACAGGTATAGAGGGTGTAGTTTGCATGAGAGGGATTGCAATTTGGGCAGTAAGGGTCGGAGAAGGGCAATCACTCGTTCTTAAAACCAGCATTCTTAAGTTAAGATCACAGAGTCGGGTGGAAAAAGGGGAGAGCTCCCCGTTCCAGGTTCTCCTATAGTTGGATTCCCCGGAACCACAAAAATCCTTAGAATGCGATTCCAACTCAGCACCTTTTGTTTTGAGATTTTGAGAAGAGTTGCTCTTTGGAGAGCACAGTACGATGAAAGTTGTAAGCTGTGTTCGGGGGGGAGTTATTGCCTATCATTGGCCTCTATGGTAGAACCCGTCGGGGAGGCATGAGAGGCGGTGGTTTACCCTGTGGCGGATGTCAGCGGTTCGAGTCCGCTTATCTCCAGCCCGTGAACTTAGCGGATACCATGATAGCACCAAATTTTGCCAATTCGGCAGTTCGATCTATGATTTTGCATTCATGGACGTTGATAAGATCCTTCATATCTATTCTCGTGTCGCCACTACAACACCAAAGAATTCCCTCCATCTCACTTGTTCATAAAATCATTTATTATTAATGAAGTTGGAGGGGTTGGAACTCACACAAGAAGAAATAGTTGCCACATAACACTCCCTTACACGACAAGTGTATTTGTTTTAGCAATGTTTCACTATAGGCAGTTGCCTCGGTGAGGTTTGCAACATTAATTAGATGATTTTCTAATATGTCCTTGTTGTTGTATCACCCATCTTGCAAAAATACACTACCTCCTAAAAAATATACTCCCTCCAGTATCAAAATAGTTGTCATTTTGGACATTGACACGGTCTCCAAAACACAACTTTGACTAATATTTTTCCTATAAAATATTTATAAAACATAGTTGAAGTGTACTTTTACAAAATCATATTTCAATACGAATCTACTCATACCATTTTCACATTTATAAACTTAATACATTAAGAAATATGTGTAATCAAAGTTTAAAAAATTTGACTTAGAACAATCTCAAAACGACAACTGTTTAGAAACTGGAGAGAGTATGTATTTTTTTTTGTTAGTCAAAGTAATTATTTCAACTTGAACTATCAAAAGGGAAAACTTAATACAGATTGACAACGTAAAAATGATGTATCAAGAACCACCGTAAACACACAACCATAATTTGACTCATTTTTCACAGAGATTTTGGTCAAAGTTAAAAAAACTTTGACAATAGTCGCGCTGATCACAGTTGTCAGAGTCAATTATTCCTGGGTTTCCATGTATGACAGAAATTAGAGAAGTCCCAACACGTCCTATGTGTCAATCGCGACTGAGAAGGCGCAAGCCAAGGAAGGCATTTGTGATCTGTGCGATTGGTTGTCATGGGCCTTCTGCTGTTTTGCAGTCCAACTGCGAGTAAAAGTCCCCTACCCAGGTTCCCAACATGAGGTCTCTAACAATGAATTGTTGGCGATGCTTAAATAGTTGTTCCCAAGGTTACTGGGTTATTAATGATCTGAAGAGTTCTTGTAGAAAGCAAATTTAAGAGTGTGAGGCAAATAAAACTTGCGGCAGGGAAGCTGGCTTCCAGTATGGCTTGGAATTTCAGCTCATCTTATCCTGTACTCCTACAACACCTGATCTGATTTTGGGCCCCTAGAGTTTAGGGGTCCTGTGCCATGTCACACCCTAAAATTTCAGGTTTGGGATGTGATCTGTTTTTCAACTTTAAAGACCAATTTTATCATTTTTTTGAAAGATTTTTCCTTATTTCTGAATATTTTATATTAAAAATAAATTTACTTTTGTTTTCATAAAGCACAAATGGATTTTAATCCGTTGTCTTAGGTTGATTTGATTTTAGATTGCAAACTTTGATTTCAAGAAATAATTTTGAAGTTTAAAGTAAATATCAAAAGGATTCGATTTGGATTGCAAACTTTGAAACTAAAGAAAAATAGCCTTTTGAATTTAAATTTGAAAATGATTTAAGGTATAATTTAAAAGGCTTTTAAACTTTCATTTGAATTTATTTCATTTTACCTAATTTCTCAAAGAAGTTTTGAATACAAAATTACAATAGAGAAACCCCTCATCTAAATGGACCTCGAGCCGGCATAAGTCTTGTCGAAATATCCGACACGACATTTCTCCTTCTCTCTTTGTTTCTGTCTTTCATTTTTCCCTAAGCCATTCATCTACCACCGGCTGCATCCAAGCTTGTAAGCTACCTTCACCGAGCCAACTGCATCAAGTCGATAACCACTTTCTCTTTCCCTGTCGTTTCCTTTCCTAGCTACAGTACACTGCCTATCCACATCCACGAGAAGGCACACGATCCAGCTTGAGTTAGTGCCCAGGCTCTTCATTTTCTTTTCTCAGCACTAGCAGCATGCAGAAACGCCCAATGCCGTGACAGTCTCACGCGCAAAGGCACAATCTCCAGTAATGAACGGCCACCGTACCACGCCTCCCTCCTGCCCAGACACCTCGCCTCCCATTTTCCTCTCTACTCCCAACGCCCAGTTGCCCAGGAAACGCGTAGAGATGCCGTCTTCTCTCAGTACGGCCAAGGTTCGCCCGGCAGCGCCACCGCAAGCTTCGTCGCCCTCAACTCCGGCAAGATCGCCGCCGTGCTCGAGCTCGACCACGTCGACGTCGGAAGCACTCCCACGACCTCGCTATCGTGCCCCATCAATCGGAGCACTGCCGCAAGTCTGCAACGAGATGCATCAGCCTGGCCGGAAACATGTCTCCTTCGAGCTTTGACCCTGCTTCCTCGACATCGACACCACTGCGCCTCGCTCGAACCATCAAGTTCTTCGGCACAGCACGCGCAGAAGGATTCCTGATCCTTTGCTTTGTCTCCACGTGCAGTGCGACCATGTCGACGTCCACACCGTAGCGCCATCGTTTTCCTCGCCGGAAAACGCGTCGTCGACCCGCTGTACAAGATCGTCCTGACGAAACACCTCCACGGTTTCTAGCAGAGCAGAGATGCCGTCAGCTACACACAATGACCGAGCTGTGCTCATCTCTCCAAACAGCTGCATCCCTGTCTTGGTAAGGATCATACAAAAAAACCTGTCATTCCTGTTAATTTCCTACCTAATTTTGTTGTCTTGCGACTCCTGTTTAACTGAACTGTTTTAGACCATTCAAATCCAAGATCATTTCAGACCGTACCTTCAGTCAATATCCACAAACAAAATTCATTTGGTTCACATATATCTGTCCTGTTATCTGTCCTGTTATCGGCCATTTAAAGTACACCTCGAATAACTTTGTTCATTCAGTTTCTTGCATTTTGTACCCTCGGAAATACATACATTCATGCTACCTTATATTGCACAACTAGGCACCGATTAATATATTATTTTAATTCTCAAATTTGTGTGGGACAATGGCAGGTGCACATGTCATTTTCGCACAACATAAGTTTGTGATATTAAAATAATATATCATCCGTGCACCTCAATGCTAACTTCTATTGACATATTGATCTCCTATGAACTCACCACCCAATCAAGGTTTCTCTTATAATTCTTGCCTTGGTCCAGAGCTTTGATTGGTCCAACAGTAGCCCGTGTTGAACCTTTTCTTATTTTAAATTCCGGCATTGTGTATTTATTGTATGCTTGTTTTTCATGTTTGCGGCGAATAGGAATACACGTTCGGGGAAGACCCAGAAAGATCACTGAGCATGAGCAATAACATCTTAAAAGGCAAGTGTCCTTGACGCATTTTGTATCCAAGTTTATAATGTTTTGTTTGCAAAGTTGCATGCTTGAGTCAAATGAATGCGAGCCTATGAGTAGGGTTTTACTAGATTGTTTCCATATCATTCCTTGTCGCCTTAGTTTCATTTATTTTGTTTATGGGTAGAATTGCTTAGCCTTGCTCTGTGTCGGGATGGGAAGGTTATAAATTGTTTAATTGAACTTCTTTCACATGAGGGTAAAAGGGTAACTTCTTTAGCAACATGAATGGAGCTTAGGGATTTGGGTGACTGGTATGGGAGCTGTGCTGGGTTACCGGCAGCTCCGGAATTGTTTGGGGTTACCGGCAGTCCCTTAGTTTGTTGATCACCTAAATCTAAGGACCGGTTCGTGGCGCGACCGCCCATGAAAATCGTACAGCCACGAGACCTATAGGCGCGGCCTGGCCTACTAAAGAGTGGAGACCAATTCTGTGCGTGCTAAACGGCGGTGTGAGGAAGGCGACGTACGCTGGAATCGTCGGGAGAGAGATGTGTGGGGACAGGAGAGTTACTCCTCGGAACCATCTGTCACAAGAGGGGGCCTCTAGGGAGTAACCCTATCAGTGGAACCTCAGTGGGCACGTACAAGCTGGAGGAAGCTATGGAAAAGTCTTGTTGTGATCTCCTAGCCGCATACCTAAGGAAGTGTGCATGTGCTTGGCCAGCACGACATAACAAAGACTTTAGTCCACCTAGCAATAGGGGACGAAATCACAAACTCGTGGGGAAATGTGTACATCCTCTGCAGAGTGTAAAACTGTCATGACAACCTGCTCACGATCAAGAGCGGCATGACCCTCACACGATTAGTTGGGAAAGATGGTTGGATGGGCAATCACAGTGGGGTAACCCGTAGATGTACAGGTGGAGTAACCTGTTGATACGTTGGGGTGCTTCGAACCCTTGATCTTGGCAAGGTGGAGTAACCTTAGTCGTTTGGAGATATATATCACCTAGTAAAGGAGCTGCTTTTATAAAATATTTTACCTAATCGCATTTATGCAAATAAACCCATCTTAGACTTTCTTGTTATTAGCCAACATGTCATACTTTTCCCCACTTGCTGAGTACTCTATGTACTCACGTGAAACATATACCTTTTCTGTTTGCTGTTCAGTGAATGAAGCTGCCAAGAAATGCCTCAAAGATGAGAAGTGGAGATGTAGGCCTGCGAGTCTTCCGGTCGACTTCCTGTGGAGTTGAAGGAAGCCGACGCTTAAATTTGCCCAGCTGCGATGTAATCTTTTCTTTTAGACCAATTGGTCATTCTTGTAATAAAGTTATCGATTTAAAAAAGATATTATTCTTTTATCACATAAATTGTCCTGTATGCGTGAAAATTTGATCCTAAACACGCATACAGATGCATTCAGTTTTGGTTTTGAAAACCGGATGTGACATGCCATCGTACAGCTTGCACACCCCAAGGGATGAGCTTGATACACAAGTAGGTTGCAAAAGATAACTCCATGAAGAAGGGATGAGCAAAAATGTTATGTGGACGATGCATTGCTTGTTATACGATGAACTAGGCAGTCTGTTTGGATTGGCACATAAGCTTTTCCTGGTCATGGGCCGCGCTGAATCAGCTAGTTTACCAGGCTTCTAGTTTTTATTACTAACTTGTCTAGTTAGGGAGTGCGGATGGTGGTCAGACTAACGTAACCATGTGTGTGCATTAGACTGACTCCAACAAGAATAGGTAAATTTGAGAGGCAAATAGATCATTGCCTACCGTCTATAGTAGTTTGCATTGTCTTCCAATCCCCTCTTCTCCAATAGAGATCGCATCCTCACATCGCATCCCATTGCATCGCACCGCTTCGCCTCACCCCAACCCGGTGCCGCCCCGCTTTGCGCCGCCCCGGCCACCGGAGCTCGAGCCGAGCTCCCGCGGCACGTCGTGAGGAGAGTGGACGGCGAGCCTGCGGTTGCGGAGCGGCGGCCTTCCCACGCGCGTCGACGCTCGCCTCCCCGCGTTCCTCGCCGCGGCGCTCCACTCCGCCCCGGATTCGCGGAGTTAGTCCTGCGGATTCGTCGAGTTAATCTCGCAAAAGCAAAGCTCTGACGTCGAATTCGTGCTTGGTGCCCTCGATTGCCCAGCCCCGGTGCGGCGTCGTCTGTCAGTCGAGCTGATTTGCTATGTTGCTTGGTTTGGTTCTTGCCCCTGGAAGCTTGAATTCGTCGGATTTGGGATGGATACTCGAGTTCTGCTTTGTCGGCGGAGACTGATTTTGCTGAACACCGAATGGAATTGCTGGTTGGGGCAGCTTGATTTGGTGGCGGGGAGGCGGCTTGGCTTCAGGCCACCATGTCCGTGCCGGCGATTGCCGTGTACACCAGCGCGCCTGGCACCGTGTACACGCCACCGGAGCTCGAGCCGAGCTCCCACGGCACGTCGTGAGGAGAGTGGACGGCGAGCCCACGGTTGCGGAGCGGCGCGGCGGCGGCCTTCCCGCGCGCGTCGACGCTCGCCTCCCCGCCGCTCCTTGCCGCGTCCCCTCGCGCCGCCGCATCCCATCGCGTCCCGCGCCCTCGCGGCAGCACGCCGCGCCATTGCCGTCGCGCCGGGCGTGCCATCGTCGTCCCATGAGCTGGACGCCACTGTGGATCTCGAGCACGTGCGGCCGCTGCCCTCCCCCGCTGAACTTCTCCGCGCCGCGCTCGCCCGCCGTCGCAGGCGCCGCGTCGTGACCCGCGCCGCCCTCCCCCGCCGACCTCCTCGATGCCGTGCTCGCCATGTCCGCCGCGCGCACCTTCACATCGGCCTCCCGGTGGAGGTGCTCCTCCACGACGCACACCTTCTCGTCGGCAACTCCTCCAGCTCCGCCGCCCCCGCCTCCCCCATGCCTAGCACCACGCCGGCCTCCTCTACGCCCGCCGTGGTCCGTCACTGCATTGACTTGCCGGCTGATGCGCTTCGAGGAGAGAGGAGATGTATTTTTACATCTCCTCTCTCCTCCAACGCAAAATGTGTCATGCTTTTCCCTCTTCTGTTGGAGCCGTTTTCAATGTGTACAGTGTGCATGGGAGAGGCATTTTCCCTTATGCATACCCTTTTGCAGCAGCTGTTGGAGTCAGTCTTAGGCCAGTCTCAATGGATCACTTTATTTCATGGTTTCCTAAGTGCCACATCAGCATTCTGGTTTTGTACTGTAGAATGAAATTGCATCTCTCAATGCCGAGCACGCGTGCTTGCGGAGCATCGGTGCTCGGGAGGGTGACGACCGCACGGTCCAAGACGGCGCGCCACACAGTGCGCGGTAGCGTCCAGCGCGCGCTCGAAGATGGAGGCGGTAGTTCGAGAGCTCCTCCGCGTCCGGGACGCTGCCGCATGGCGGCCGGAGTTCATCGGGCTCCCGTACCTCACGGGCCTCACGGAGTAGCTACTCCATGGTGATTTGCTCTGAGAAAGAGGCGCACGGGTAAGAGGCGGGAGCGGGAGCAGCGCGCGGTAGAGGCTGGACCGCAGGAGAAGTGTGGGAGGCACACCAGATCGGGATTTTCGTGGGGGGTGAAATGGAAGAACCTCAATGTGTTTCTATTCTACTTTCATCGTCTAGGAAAGAGGCCCGACACCCTTTCACTGGGATGAAAGAACTCTCCTTTCTCTTTTTAAATTTCTTACCATGTCAGCAATTTTAGTGATGTGACAGCTAATTGCCAATGAAAGACCTAGGAGTATTAAGACTAGCCTTAGACGTGCCCACACCGTTTACCAGCTGTCTGCACTGGCAGCGATGAGATCACCGTCGTCCTCATATGAAATGTTGGAATCGGATCCTCTGCAGTCACTGCAGAGGGCAGTCGGGTGGCTGCATATGGGGGCAGCGGCGTGTGCCCCCCACATGGCAGCCACAGCGGCGACTGCAGAGGATCTCATTCCTGAAATGTCTAGTGATTCAAAATTGCTTACGTGTGGGCAGTCTACAAAATACTTTGCGTTGACTGGTGCACCGAACTAGCGAATACTAGTGATCACTCCCTTTGTCGTTTGGCTCTGCCGCTTGGCCTGCAAAGGAGGATGCACTGGTCAGCGTCAGCCAGAAAAGAAGCAATTTATCTAATCTAAACTAATAAAGCACAAGTTAGGGAACCAATGATCCCTCACCTAAATATTGTGCACCCAACCATCTAATCCACCATCCATCTAATTGGGCCTGTAACCTCTTAAACGATATACACCGTTGATCGCCGAAACCCGCCTGCGTGATGCTCCCTGCGTGACATCCAAGCGTGATGCGTGACTCTCCTTGTGCTGAGATTGTTTACGGGCCCACCGATTTGGATGGTTTTTTGTCACCGGCGTTCGTCGCTACCCACCCATCCCGACCCACCAACTTTTTTCCCGTCGTTTGTTTGGTAATACGATTATGATTTCCAAACATAGCGATTAGATTTTCCAAACGAAGCTCGAGCGCGGCGATGGCGATCGTCATCGCTTCGCTTCGCTTCGCTACCAGACTCGCCAGCATCGCCGCGACGATCCTTCCTGCACGGCGATTGATCGATTCGCTACCAACGAGACTCGCCAGCATCGCCAACGGGGAGAGAAGACGAGGACCAGTCTCCCCGACGAACCTTCCTGCGCGGCGATTGAACCCGGGGATCGTCGGCCTGGTGATCGGCGATTGAACCTTCCTGCGCGGCGATGGTGTCGGCCCCGACCTAGCTGTAAGTCTCCATCTTCATCAGGTTTCATCAAGCGGTTGGTTCAAGTGAATTCCCAACTCTATCATGCCCGATCTCGTTAATTTTTCATTGCATTCGTATTGCTTGGTTCTTCATATGATACAAAATTCTAGATCGATGTTGAAAATTAGAACGTATCAATTTGCAAGCAAACTGCTGCTCCGTTGTTGATTTGCTACTGGTAGTATATGCAGTGTTGCAGATTGGATAGGGAGCAAAGTTTTGGGAGCTGGTACCTCCATGTCCTGAGCTTCATTGCCTGGGGCACCTCTGTGTGCTGGGCGAGCCCATCGATGCCAGGATGAGCAGGGGCCTCCTCCACATCTCTGCAGCAGGCAGATTCTAACGACCGTGAGGAGGAAGGAATTCGAGGTCATCGTCATCCGGTAATCAATCTCTTTGTTCCTTCAGCGGCCCTGCAGTTCGTTCTTTTGATGCCGTGATCTCTGCTTGATTCAATCCCATGGAAGCAAAATGAGGTATTCAAGTTATGGATTTTCTTCGTTTGGTAAGTCATATGGGATACTTTGCATTGAGCAGACATACTCAAGCTGAGATGAGGTCCTCTCATGTATAAAATGGAAATACAAGTGCTCCAGTGGTTGTATAGTAATGTTTTTGGGAATTGGGGGACGATGGCAACAGTTCGGTACTGTTAAATGATTTAAAGTCACTGATCAGAGTTTAGTTTTTATTTGTTGATATGTTTATGTTTTTAGTGGACCAGTACAAATTATTGGAAATACAATGGATCAAACATTGCCAATCTGACCGGTGGCCACAGCAGCCTCGCCGAGAGGATGCCTGCACGATCTGTATTCAGAGTCCCGAAGCTCAGCATGCCATTCAGCAAAACAGCATGGGCTAATAATGCATTGTCAGGAGCTCGATCGCGCTACCTGAGGATCTCTCCTGGTCTGAGCCCGGCAATGCTGTTAAGGTCAACAGTTTTTCTGTACAATGCCACGGTATGTGTTGTTCTCGAGGTTAGGAATTCAGTGGGAGGGTTTCGAGAATTGTTATTGCAGTGAACATTCAGTGAAGCAAGGATGACTTCTTATATTATGTTACCACTGTGGATGATAATATAACCATTTCTTTATTTGCTCCAAGTCATTCTTTAATACTTGCACTTGCATTGCTTTATGTTTTTTGGGGGGTTATTAACTGTAGAATTGGTTTAATTCTAACCAGATTATAGGGGTCTCCAGTGTCCTGTATTTGTCACATGTGCTCAGCCTGTTTGTGAGCTTTTGTTCTTGCATCCTGGCTTAATTTATATGATGCATGTATACTACGACCATTCATTCTCTCCGATGGTGTAAATATGTCTTGTTACTGCAGGAGCCAGGAGCATACCAGGGCTCGCAAGGAAATTATTCAGAGAATTATCGCAAGTCCCCAACAATACAATCGTGAGTACAACCTTCTAGAGTACATTCTAACATTATCTGTAGCTTATCTAATTTCTGTCATTGACTTCTGGAATATATTCCAGTTTCTATATGAATGATGGTTGTAAATACAAATTTGGGCTATGTTTTTTTTGTTTTGTATACAATCTGAAGCTGGATTCAGTTGTGTTGGTCGAGAATCTGTTTTCGGTTATATTTTGACAATCCAAATCCTTTTTATAATTTTTTCTCTACACGCTTACTGCTTTATGATCTTGCTTCATTGTAAAAGTGAATATGACTATTCATTGTAAAAGTGAATACAAGTCTTTGGCTAGGACGACAGTTGTGAGCTTCGTTCCCCCAACACATGTTTTGGTGAATGCTATTTTATTGGAAAGTCAACGCATCGTCTGGTGACATGAGAATAGCTCTTGGTGTTTGCAGGTAACACTCCTCTTGATGACGAGCTAATCATATCATGTGTAACCAATAACATCCACAATCAGAGCTAATGTAATGCGCAATGTTTTCTGAAACCAAATGAGTCCTGAATCTTTTTGATGCATGTGCAAATATGGTCAGCAATGGTGATTGTTTAAGGTTTGCTTTTGGTTGTTTTTGCCAGTGAGCCATCGGTGCTTGTGTTTAACATCCATAATATGCAAATTTCAGGAGTGCTGTGGATGTTCTTGAAGCAAGGCTAAAGGATTTTGTACATAAATTGCCTAATATCATTGTACACTTGGAGCTCTAGAGATTCTATTGAGTGCCCTCTAAATATTTTGATTAGGGGACATGGGAATATTCCATAACTGCTACATTGACTTTTAATCTGGGCATTAGCCTCTCCATACTAATGCTCAGTCGACCAGGAATCCTTTCTGTTGGAAGCACAGAAACCATGAACTGTGCAGTAGTATTTACCACTATACTGAATTTTTCAGTGCACAACTTAACAGTAAGGACATCAATAGGTGAATATATAGATAGTTATAAATCTAATCCCTCTTCTGCAGCCTATGTGGGCTCCTGGGCAGCATCGATCTACACTTTTCTTATTGCAATGCATCTAAATATATTGTAGCACCCTTTTATTGTCTTAGATTAGATTTACTTTGTGAATAATTTCTCACTTAGATAAGTTGCAATTTTGTCTAAGAAAAAAATTCGTCATTTTTTGGATTAACTAGAACTGACTGCTAAACCCAAGCAGGAGGACACACAGTTTGATCCATGTCTTACAAATTCTGGTGCTCCCCATAAGGTTTCAGAAATTTAAATTCAGAACAAATTAACATAGTCTTTTGCCTGATAATATTTTTTTTACTGAAAATGTCCCATCATGCATATTACATTTGCCGAACTTAGGATGATAAGAAAGAACAGTTTTATGTCTTGAAATACTACATGGTAAAATTGTTGCTGATATCACAAAAGTTGCCGATTTTTAGTTGGGCAGACTTTTCAGTAAAGACAATTTTCGAGAAATGGAGGTGGTTGTCATAACTTTATGAAGTTATACTGTACATATGCCACCATTCTATTGAACTTTTAGGGTTTTAGCTAGCTCAGTATTGAATCGTTTTCTCACAATAGTAAATTTGGGCACATTGACTCTGGACACATGCAAAAAAATAGAAAGAAAGAAATCTACATAACTTGCTGCATATAAGTTCTCTTAGAGGAGAAATCTGGTGATCCCCAAATGTGTCCGTACATCATAGTCGAGAGCACCGCATCATTCAAGAAGTGTCGTATATCATTGAGATGTGCAGATGCTCCCATAGCGAGGTGCAACCGGCCAGGACAGAGTTTCAATGTCGGAGGCAGGGAAACTTCTCACACAAAGGTCTTTGTGGAGGGCAAAGGAATGCAACTGAGGGAAGGTCCATTTGATAACTCTCAGGTTCCAAGTGTCATTCCAAAAACTAACATTTGAGCCATGTTGCACTGAACAGGAAACCACAATGAAGTATTGATTTGTACTTGATGATTGATCTCCACCTGTGAGAACCCTTACGCCAACAAGCATGAGGAGGCTTCTGCTCATTTGAATAGAGGTGTTACCATGTGAGTTAGAACCCAAGGAAGGTTGATCTTGTTATTAAATTTATGAAGATATTTCAGTAGAAAGCAGTGTTATGTGCCCCAAGGCCAACTATTCCCAATCCTCCTTGGTTCTTTGGTCGAGTTTCTTTTTTCCATGTTACTAAAAAAAAATCTTTCTTGTTGATGTCCCAACCATCCGAAAAGCAATGTTTTTTTGTAAATGTCTATTTAGTCGATGATGACAGCTGGCAGTTTGTGAGTGCACATGTAGAAGGTGGGATAAGTATAACTGGATATGATTATTTGAAATATATAATTCAGTTTTAGTTATTGTTGTTTTTCTTTTAACCTTAATGTCACATGACCACTTAAAACTATGCGGCATTGAAAATTGTTTTTTTCATTTTCTTTATTTTATTTGCATGTGTGATAACATTATGTTATAATAGTTATTTGCTTACTGTTTCCTGCGAGTGTTGTTATATGTACTACAATGAGTCACGTATTCTGATGGCATGGTTTTATTAAATATGTAAGGCTTGAGGGGAACAAATAATGCGAAGGACCAATAATTTTTTTTATCATACAATCTTATTGATAGTAAAAAATACACTAACCAAAGTGTCATAAAAACATTTATCATGTCATATATTTGAACGTGAATATTAAAAAATATACAATTATACATTTTATGTATTGTTTTTCTTTTGATATATTTATGTCACATAACAACCTGAAATGTTGAAAAAAAATTCGTGCATGCATGTCGCACGGGCACATTAACTATTCAACACAAAAGAATCTGTAACCAATGTTTAAAAAAGCCTTAGGGAAAAGCGAGTGGAGGAGAAAAAAAG
The DNA here is from genome assembly GCA_012490785.1 of Eragrostis nindensis. Lineage (NCBI taxonomy): Eukaryota > Viridiplantae > Streptophyta > Magnoliopsida > Poales > Poaceae > Eragrostis > Eragrostis nindensis. Next base: position 367,789 of record JAAXCT010000120.1, on the reverse strand, counting down.
GTAGGGCAATGGAACCGGTTTAGGCACACTTATACCCTGGCAGAATCGGTTCCTAGCCCACGCTAAAAAGCGGGAATAAGCGCCAAAAAGCATGTTTTTGAACGCTTAAGCGTTTGGCTGCTTAATGACCATAGCTTTTGCGAAAGCGAGGTGGTGGAGCACCGCTCAGTGCTTAAGCGGTTGAAGCGTCCGCTTTTTTAAACGGCTCCTACAGTGATGTAACACTCGCGGCGCGCTAGGAGGATTTGGGGAGATTGGCTATCAACGGTTTAGAGGTTATGGGCCTAATGTGATCAAAGGTGAATTTAGGGGGTGGTGATGAGTTTTAGGTGCATAGATTGGTCGTAGGAACTCGTGCTTTCTTATTTAGATGTAGATTTCTCAAGGCCACTTCTATCACATCCATGGCGCATCCACAAGCTCTGGGAGAACTACAAGCAGCAGGTCTGGTGAGACAGTCACCGATCATATGCTTCTGGATAGGTTCACCTGTGCTCTCCCCCTGATGATGAATTCCAATCAGATCTCTGTAACTGGGGCTAACTGAAATTCCATAGCCTCATTCATGACAACAAGCAAAATGGGAACAACATTGACATGGCATGATCAAGTGGCATAATAAAGTCAACTACATATATTCAACAAGGAGAAGACGTGCAATCAGATCAAAGCAATAAAGGAAATCAAAATCATGTGTTCTCTAGATGAGCCATTATTTTATCATTTAACTCATCAGGCTCTTTGGTAAACCACAATTGTATTCTGTTTCCATACAACCGTTGTATCTGAAGCACTGTTGTTGTACAAAGATGTTTGGTGGCCACTTTTGTAACATGGATGGGAGACTTCAAAATGTTGTTTCCATATTCTGTACAGCTAATATTTAGAGTTAAAATAAAAATCTTGTCAAATTGGTTTTTTTGCCTTGATTCACCATTACCTCAAATAATTTGCTTATTCTGGACTCAGCAGTTTTTTTTAAAAAAAAACATGTTTGTCTTCTTATTCTTTAAGATGTTTCCCAATATAGATTGGAAGACTTACATTTTGTTAGTTAATCAAAACAAAATTTCTCTCCTATAATATATTGGTGAACAAATGATATACTTTTCCAGTGCCTTATCTTATATGTTAATGATGGACAAAGTTTCCTTCTAAATGCCAATTCATGTTCATCTGAAATTTGTAAAGTTTTGTTGCATCTAGGGATGCCCTGTAATTTGTGATTGTATTGTGTCTTTTAGACACATAACATTTAACTCCCCATCAGGTGATGCTTCCTGTCGAAAGATATGAATCGAATGAGTAATATTTTTCTTGTATCTCATTGTTTTGACAAATATGTTATTGTCATAGCAATTTTTTGTTTAATTAAGATGTTTTTGTTATTTAATTAGAATATGTTATCAGCGCTATTGTAAATATTGTTTTGAACCTTTTAGACACGTACGTGGCGTACGTGCATTGGTACTACTTAGTATAATAAATCAGTGAGGTCCTGCTTCACGCACCGCCGTCGCTGCCCTCTCATCCTTTCTCTGCCACTTCCTGCCATGGCAGGAGGAGCCGAGGAGAGCTCGGTCCTGCGCGAGGTGAAGAAGCAGCTGCGCCTCGCCGTGCCGCTCGCGGTCGGATGCTTGCTTCAGAAAATCATCTTGACCATCTCCCTCATGTTCGTCGGACATCTCGGCGAACTCGCTCTCGCCGGCGCCTCCTTGGCCACCTCGTTCGCCGGCGCAGCCGGCTTCTACTTGATGGTAACTAAACTAACCGAAATATCCCTTCGATCGGAACGATCGAACTCGTCTTCCCTGTTGCTTTTTAATTCCCCCCTCTTCTTCCACTGCAATTGAATTGAGGAGAGTTCTTGTCAAGCAGATGGGCATGTCGAGCTGCCTGGACACGCTGTGCGGGCAGGCCTTCGGCGCGGAGCAGCACCGCCTGGTCGGCATCTACAAGCAACGGGCAATGCTGGTGCTTGCTCTGGTGAGCGTCCCGGTGGCCGTGGTCTGGGCCTACACCGGCGAGATCCTTGTGCTGTTCCGGCAGGACCCGGAGATCGCGGCGAACGCCGGCAGCTACGTCCGGTGGATGATCCCGGCGCTTTTCCTGTTCGGGCAGCTGCAGTGCTACGTCCGGTTCCTTCAGGCGCAGAACATTGTCGTGCCGGTGATGCTGAGCTCCGGCGTCACCGCAGCGTTGCACGTGGCCGTCTGCTGGCTGCTGGTGCTCAGGCTTGGCCTGGGCGCCAATGGCGCCTCCCTGGCCATCGTCGTCTCCAACTTCTTCAACCTCTCCGCCCTGGCGCTCTACGTCAGGCTCTCGCCGTCCTGCAAGAAAACCTGGCCGGGCTTCTCCCGGGAGGCGTTCCGCGGCATCCTTGACTTCATCAAGCTCGCCGCACCGTCCGCTCTCATGATGTGGTGAGCACAAGATATGTACTGCCTCCAGTTTTTTTTTCATGTCGTTAGAACAAGGAGTTTAGTTTAAATTTCACCAGGCTTCACTAGTAAACCCGACCAGCCAGAAACTTTCGGAACTATGATATACTAGCTATTAACAGTTGTTGCTCATTGCCATCTGCTCTGGCTGCAGCTTGGAGTGCTGGGCCTTTGAGCTCCTTGTGCTGCTCTCCGGTCTTCTCCCTAACCCGAAGCTCGAGACGGCCGTGCTATCTATCTGGTGACGATCGCTGAGCTTTTAGTGTGATTTCCACTTGTTGTTTGCTCTCACGATACAGAGCTCTCTGTTCTGATTCTTGTAGCTTCAACGCTTATGTCTTGGCATTCATGGTCCCAACGGGGCTTGGTTTTGCAGTAAGGTGAGTGGTCAGAACAACATTTCCCACAGATGTACTAGTAATCAGTATGGTACAGGCCTTTTTCCGGCAATACTACTGCTTTGGTAACATTAAATATCTTTGTTTCCTCTGCTTTTGTCTGCACAGCATACGTGTTTCGAATGAGCTTGGTGCAGGACGGCCGCAGGCAGCCCGCCTAGCGACCCGGGTGGTCATGCTCTTGTCCTTCTCGCTGGCCTTATTTCTGGCTCTGGTGATGGTGCTGTCGCGTAAACGATTGGGGTACGTGTACAGCAATGTGGATGAGGTGGCCTTGTATTCCTCCAAAATGATGCCAGTTCTCGCGGTGTGTTTTTTATTTGACTCCATGGAGTCTGTTCTTTCAGGTATGTAAGTCAACCCCATATATGATTGGATTTACCGAGTATGTTCAGTTCCCGGGATATGATAGTACATGACCATAAGCCTGTACTTGGTCTGCAGGTGTAGTTAGGGGCTGTGGCCGGCAGAACATTGGTGCTTTCATCAACCTTGCTGCCTACTACCTTGTTGGCATACCCGCAGCGTCCATTTTTGCCTTTATTTGTCACTTCAGAGGAAGGGTACAGTACTACGCATTTCCATTCATTTTCTTTGGAACAAGTCAATTTCGATTCCTTTTTTCTTTCGTCAATTGGTGAGGTGCTTTTAAGTGAAGGTTCTAACTTGAACTTTGCATTGAACAGGGGCTCTGGTTTGGGCAATTGTGCGGGATAGCAGTTCAAATGCTTTTACTTCTCTCCATTACACTAAGCACCAATTGGAACAAAGAAGTAAGCATACGTTTGAAGGTTCAACACGTTTGGTTTTATTCTTCTCAGTGAGACCTGTTTGATCTCTCCAGGCATCAAAGGCAAAGGATAGGGTCTTCTGTTCTACTTTCCCCGGTGACGCAAAGACATCAAGTACCCAGCTGGCAAATGAATGCAATTCTGTTGGAAACGAGGTTCAAGGAACAACTGAGGTAAAAAAAGAGTTCTGTTGATGCGAGCGAAGGTTGATAGAAATGCTGGTAATATAATAGTTTAAAAGTTAGTGGTCCGCAGGGCGTATAATGCGCCATTTGTTCACTTCTTTGCCGGAAGGAACACTTGCTCCATGCATATGCTCTGTAAGATTGAGAATTTGTCTTCATCGGTAATTTCAGATATGTCTTTATGGCAAGGAGTGTTCTTGTATGTATATGCACTTGTAATAAGAAAAATCTTTCTAAGCATTTGCTTTGGATCTTTGATTGATGAGTTGATTAATAGATGGCACCATGAATGCTGTGTGTAACAAACAGATAGAAGCCACAACGCACCTCTCATGTCTTTGTACATGCAGCAGCGGTGTTATCCTTATCAGTAGTAAGGGTATCGCACGTTTATGACGGGAAGCGCTGCGTTAAAAATTATAGGGAAAATTGCATAAACCCCAAAGAAGTCACCCAGAGTTTGATATTCTCCCCTATCACTGATTTTGTTGCAAACACCCATCAGCTAATTACCACAAAATGGGCCAGAAACGCTGTCAGTATTGATGGGCTAAGTTGCTGATGGCCGCAGCAGTGTGGCCCAGCTTTGTCAATGTGACCCAATTTCGAGCCCAACTCGCGGACAGACGAAGCCCAACTCAGCGAACAGACCATTTTTTTCGGATTTTCTATATGTAGACCAATCATTGTTTGAGATTCGTGCTATTTGAATGGAATGGCCCGACTCGTATCCCTGCTCCTGCTCCCCGCCGGAGCCCGCCGTGCCGCCGCCGCTCCCCGCCCCTGCTCTCGCCGCGCTGTCGCTTCACAGGCCCCTGCTCCCGCCACGTCGCCGCCCACGCCGATGCTCGGCGCCGCTCTGCTCTCGCCGTGCCGCGCCGCCGCCGGCGCGGGCTTTTTCGCGAGGAAGAAGATGGATGAAGAAATCGTGGGCCGATCTACACATTGCTAAACTTAGATCGCTCTGCATATCGGAGGTACCGGTTCTCGCGGGGGGGTGGGCGGCCGGTGTTGGGGGGCGGCCTGTTCAGCTGCTAGTGGCACACGAAACACACGAAAATAAATGTTTTGCCGTGAAACAGCGGAGCCTCGCTGACAAGGCCGTTGTCCTTGCCCGGATTAAATAGTTTGAATTCCCTTTTCCACTACGTTAACCAGCAGGATGGCCCCCACATTTTATAGGCTAGTATCAACAATTAAACTATAATGAATGTAGTAGTTAAGTTGGTAACTTATAAAATTTAAAGAGGTATTTCGGCTTAAATTTTTTCGCAATGATACTGTTAGTTTATTTATAAATATATATAAGGGTCCCTTATGTGAATTTATCATAAGAGTTGTGGTGTATAACTTAAACACATGTCTATGATATATCTTGGACTAATTTTATTGCAATGATTGTGGTGGAATTTATTAACATCTATATCCGGTATAATAAGGTATTTTTTATAATGATAGTCATGGGTAATTTATAAATGCATACAGAAGTATCATGGATTAATATTTTTTTTGCGATTACACAGTACAACTCAGACACTCACAATGCACGCACACTCACTCCTATGCACATACGCAAACCCTACCCCTATAAGCATCTTCGAAGACTGAGCCGGCAAATCTTTGAGATTGACGAAGTCACCACTGGCACCTCGCTGTCGACGGCCACGTCGCCTCTCGCTGAAAGCACAACGCCGTTAAATTTTACAAAATTCACACCCACGAGGAGTCGAACCCAGAACCTCAGGTGCTACTGAGGCACTTGTAACCACTAGGCTACAGGCCCTTTCGCTTGGTTAATATTTTTGTGATGGCATTGGTAGGTAATATTTTCTTCTTTTACTCTCTGACTAACATAGTAATTTCTAGTATTTGACAACACATTTGGTAGATCCTATTCTTAGACAAATATTAGATTGTCAAATATTAGATCATAGATATATGGATGGTGCATTCTCAGGCTGGCATTGAGATTCCTGCAGAAGTGAGCAACATGACACTAGGCTCTTCATTGTATAGATTTTTGTTTTAGTGCCCTAATCCTGCTAAAGTTGGAGATTAAGGCTTGAGCTAAAGCAATTCGACTGCCGAAACAATGATGCATGGTCGAATCATTCTAGAATCATATTGTGCTTTGTGGTCAATGGTCTCAAGAAAGGTACATAGACCGATTGGAGATTGGGTTGAAGTGGAGGAGTTGATAGTTTTACAACGAGTAAAAAGGATGATCTTTGTTACCATCCTTGGAGTGGCACCAAGTGGTACCATTGAGTATAACTTAAGTTGCAAAAAAATGGTACCACAAACACAATATTTGATCCTTAAAATTATATACAAATAATTTATATATTTGTTACGGTCTCTTTTTATGTATTTTAACCTCATTTTCAGGCCTAGTTTGATATGAACACATGATATGTTATTATTTTTAATATGAATTCACTTATTATTGTATTTTGTTGGTCAAAGATTTTAATTAATGGGGTAATTCAATAGCAGGTATCGGTTGTACTTTAGACTAGTCTTATCATAATTGTATGGGTAAGAGCAACTCCAACAGCCTCTGTATATCTCTTGAAATGGCATTAGACTATCCGCAGCAGGCACCTGCAAACCGGCCTCTCCCCTAAATTTGGAGGCCCAATATTGCAATCCGGGCTGCAACAGTACCCTGGAAAGAGCCCTGTATCTTTCCGGCTCCTCCGCGCGTCCGCTATCCATCCCGGCTCCTCCACCCGACCGCTATTCTCGTGCCTCCCCTCCCGCGCCGCCGCCCCGCCTTCGTCGTCCCCGTGCGTGTCCCGGCGGGGCGCGCGCTGGAGGAGGACCGGCGCTCCTGCCTTCGCCGAGATCGACAAGGGATCCGTTCGCGTCGTCATCAAGATCCCGGCGCTCCCGGCGCTGCCGTCCCGCCTCCGCCTCCGCGTCCAAGCTCCGTCCGCGTCGTCAAGATCCCAGCGCTCCAGGCGCACCTCCGTCTCCGCGTCCAAGCTCCGTCCGCGGTGGCTCGGCTCCGGATCCGCGGAGGGGAGCGCCAAGAGCAGGAGGCGGGCGTCGCGGCGGGCGTCGCGCCAGGAGAGGACGGCGGGGAGGGGAGGGGATGGAGGAGAGAATAGAGGACACTGTTGCAGTCCAATCCAATTTGGAGGGTGGAATCTTTTAGAGGGGGTGTGAAATATTCTTTTAGAGGGTGGAATTTGGAGGACACTGCTGCGGTTAGTCTGTAAAAATGAAAAAAATTCCTGTAAAAACTGGATCCAACAGACTCTCTTTCCGGCTAGCTTTTCTATCTCGCTCGGCAACCCGGCTCCTGCGATCGGCATTTTTGCCGAGGGAGTCCGCTCGCCATTCGGCTCCTCGCGCGCGCGCGTCTCTGTCCTGCCCTCCCGCGGCCGCCCATCCTCGCGCCGGATGGAGCACTAGCAGGGTGCGCGCAGCGACGGTCGAGCTGCGGACGGCGGCCGGGGCGGTGCACAGCGGGCGCGCGGGGCTGGGCGCGGCGCGGACGGCGGCCGAGGAGGCACACGGCCGGCGTACGGCAGGCGCGCGGGGCTGGGGTGCGGCGCGGACGGCGGGCGCGCGGCGGCCGGGGCGTCGCGCGGCTACAATCTCAGCCAGGATCAATGCTTAATTGCTGCAGAAGACCACATCGATCAAGCAATTATAAAAAGCAGAAAAGAGACTACGACTGACAACTTCAGAATCGAAAGGATTGATTCTGTCGGAGGGCGCGGCGGCGTGCTGAGAATGGCGGCGGCGGCAGAGAGTCGGGAAGAACAGCGACTGAAGGAGGAGCGCGACCGGCGTCCAGGAACGAAGACGCCGAACGGAGTGGGCCAGGAAAATGATCCACGTGGATGTCATTTGAATATGGATGTTCAAAATTTGGAGAGTCTGTTGGTTAACCCATCGTTTAGAAAGCTTTTTGTTTTTTTACAAACCTTGTAAAACTCTAAATTTAGCTAAGATTATACCTAGTCTCTTGGAGTTGCTCTAAGGTAATTTATTTCATGTCCGGTCCATACATTGTAAGATTTGATTTATAGAAATCTTAGTTTATTGTAAGATTTTTTTTGGAATTTTCCACGATTGATGTGGAGGTTCCAAAAGGTGACTCCAATTATAATTTTGAAATGTAACATGTATAGGGGTTGTGCTAATTGTTTGTAATATTTGTGAAGTCTCATTTATAAAACAGATATGCAGGGTATCTTGAGCTATTTTTTTATGATAGTAGTGGTTGCTGATGTGTCAAAGTGTATAGGAGTACATTGTAATAGTATCTTATAATGATAGTGGTGAGTTATTTTTTTCCAAACAAAGGGAAGGCTTTTTTCCTCTTGACCTTGACATGTGGTCCAAATAATATTTATACCATGCCGGCAAAGCCCACTGGCGGTCAATTTTAATAGCAGGAGCTGTTTATGGGGATTTTTTTTTTTCTCTCCACCTCACATGTTACAAAATATAGTGCGCTCACAGTCACATAAGCAAAAGGAAATCAGTGAGGTCTGGCTCCACCGTTGTTGCACCTTTTGGCTTCACGGCTTCGATCACCCCGCACTAAGCAACCTTAGCTTGCAAGCCGCTCCTCGCTGCGCGCGAGATCAGGTCACGAAGCAACAGTACCTCGCTGGGTACCTCCTGCTGAACGTCCTCCAGGTGATCTCCCTCATGTTCTTCGGCCACCTCGGGAAGCTCGAGTTCGCCGCCGCGTCAGTCGCTACCGCTTTCGCTAACGTCACCGGCTTCAGCGTGTTGGTAAGTAATATAAATAAAGCATCCCTTGTCGATCGAACGATTTCAAACACAATATTTGATCCTCGCAAAAATATTGTTTGGTGATGGTATATATGGCACAACCCCTTGTTTGATGCTACTACTGGCAGCCTCAAGTCTGCATCTGTCTACAGCATTGCCTTGACTAGTAGCTACTGATCACTGTGACTTCTCCAAGTTTGTTTGGAAATCGCTGGTACCCCAAGAGTACAGTTCTTCATGTGGTTTTTGGTTCAGGAGAGATTAAAGTACAAATCCAACATTATTAAGAAGAACATCATTGACAATGCCAGATGTGAACTCTGTCAGACTGCCAACGACGCACACTCACCGCTATGAACGTACATACGTGAACCCTACCTCTATGAGCATCTTCGAAGACCGAGCCGAAAAATAATCAAGATTGACGAAGTCACTACTGGCATCTCGCTGTCGACGGCCACGTTGCCTACCGCTAAAAGCACAACGCTAATAAATCCTAAAAATTTGCTCCACAGGAAGTCGAACTTAGAATTTGAGGTGCTTCTAAGGCTCTTGTAACCACTAGGCTGCAGGCCTTTTCGCTGATCATCTCATCTTCGACTGCTGGTTTGCTAAGCAGGACTGGTCTTCAGTGGGTACGCCCAACACGCATCCATGCTGCTCGTTAAGACTGTTGCATTGTCGTGTGTGCTGCTGCCAACTTTGGAAACATAGACATGAAGTTGTCTTTCGCTCTTCCCGCAACTTTTCTTGCAACTCTTGTAACCACATTATGGTCCGCGGCTACAAATAAGACGTCATTTGTAGCCACTGATCGTAATTATGTCCGCGACTACAACAACTAGCTAGGCTACAGGCTCTTTCTCGGCCGCCATACTTGTTTCTTGTTGTATGATGAACTAGGGAGTCAGTTTGGATGCGCACATAAGCTTTTCATGTCATGAGCCGCCTTTGATTCCCAGATCAGCCGGTTTAAAGGGGTCCTAGTTTATTAACTTCCTAATTAGGGTGTCCGTAAGCGACATCACCCTCCTCATGTGAGATATTTTGTGACTCGTGCACCCAACTTGTGACCACCTGGCCTCTTTGTCGTTTGGCTTTGCCGCTTGGCCTCCAAAGGAGCAAGCTCTTATTTTCATCCAGATCTAGACAACGGTACTGAGCTACGTACAGAAGCAGTTTGTTAATCAGTGAGGGAGGGTCCTGCTTGACCGCCGTTGCTGACTTCGCATCTTTCCTCTGCCATTTGCGTTGCGGCCATGGAAGGTGGAGCTGATGAGGACAGGTCCGTCCTGAGCGAGGTGAAGAAGCAGCTGAGCCTCGCCGCGCCGCTCGCCGTGGGATGCTTGCTGCAGAAAATCATCTTGACCATCTCAATCATGTTCGTCGGACATCTCGGCGAACTTGCTCTCGGCAGTGCCTCTTTGGCCACCTCGTTCGCCAGCGCAAGCGGCTTCTACTTGATGGTAAGTATCCTTCCATCTCGGAACGATCACTGGTTTTCTCTTTTGTTTTGTATGTTTGCCCCGACTTCTGTCTGCTGAAATGATTGATCTGACATTGATCGCGAGTTGTTGTCAGACAGGCATGTCGTGGAGCTTGGACACGCTGTGCGGTCAAGCCTTCGGCGCCGAGCAGCACCGGCTGGTCGGCGTCTACAAGCAGCGGGCAATGCTGGTGCTTGCCCTGGCGAGCATCCCGGTGGCCGTGGTCTGGGCCTTCGCCGGCGAAATCCTTTTGCTGTTTCGGCAGGACCCGGAGATCGCCGCCGGGGCCGGGAGCTATCTCCGGTGGATGGTCCCGGCGCTTTTCCTGTTCGGGCAGCTGCAGTGTTATGTCATATTCCTGCAGGCGCAGAACATAGTTGTGCCGGTGATGCTGAGCACCGGCATCACCGTCGGCGTACACGTGGCCGTCTGCTGGCTGCTGGTGCATCGGTTTGGCCTGGGCGTCAACGGCGCCGCCCTGGCCATCGTCGTCTCCTACTTTTTCAACGTGTCATATCTGGCTCTCTACGTCAGGCTCGGGCCGTCCTGCAAGAAGACCTGGGCCGGGTTCTCCCGAGAAGCGTACCGCGGCATCCCGGCGTTCTTGAAGCTCGCCGTGCCGTCCGCTCTGATGCTCTGGTGAGGAAGATCGATGCACACTTCCTTCATATATCCGTATTTCAACATGGGATCGATCGATCCATGGTTGCTGTACGTTGTCGCTCATGCCATCTGCTCTGGCTGCAGCTTGGAGTCCTGGGCCTTCGAGCTCCTGATGCTGCTCTCTGGTCTTCTCCCCAACCCGAAACTCGAGACCGCAGTGCTGTCTGTCTGGTGACTACTGCTGAGCTTAGTTTTAGTGCAATTCAAATTATTATATTTGCTCTCCAATCAATAAATGAGTTACGTCTTTTTCTTTTGGGGAATCTGTTCTGATTCTCTTGTAGCTTCAACACTTACGTCTTGGCATTCACGCTCATAATGGGCCTTGGTTTTGCAGTAAGGTCAGTAATTAGACCCAACAGTATTTTCCCACAGTACATTACGCGGTACTACAATCCTTTTTCTTCTGCGTGTTTCTGCGCAGCATACGTGTTTCGAACGAGCTTGGTGCGGGACGGCCCCAGGCAGCCCGCCTAGCGACCCGGGTGGCCATGCTCTTGTCCTTCTCGATGAGCTTCTTTGTAGCTTTGGTGTTGATGCTGTCGCGCAATCGACTGGGATATCTGTACACCAATGTGCAAGAAGTGGCCTTGTATTCCTCTAAAATTATGCCTATTATCGCGTCGTGTGTTTTCTTTGACTCCATGCAGTTTGTTCTTTCAGGTATGTAAGTCACTCCCATGGCTGGATAGCACCATGAAAGCTATGGTAATAAACAGATAGAAGCCAATGCCCACCTCTTATGTATTTGTACATACAGCAGTCGTGAGGTTTTGCCTGAAATGATTTAGTTAGTATTTTCGTGGACGTCGGTCGTCACGATGTTTCGCCTACCTATCTCAAGGCTCAAACGACCCGTGTTCAAAAAGAATTAAGCAGTTGTGTCTCTTCAGTCCTTGCACATTGTGCCTGTGACGTGCTCGATGTAAAAGGTGGAATTGAAAGTGCATCTCTGGGAGCAGTGGCGGACCCAAGATTTATTCGCTGGGTGTGCCTCTGATTAGATCAAGATGTATAAAATTTACCAAAAATAATACGAATTTAGTCATTTGGTACAATGTTTCAAATTTAATAAAAGGTGCATTGTACATCATTACAGTATTAATCTAGCTTCTTCACTTTGTGCTTCCTCATGCCATGAAAGACAGCATGTATACATATAGTCTCTATTCTGCCTAGTGCCAAAGCCTATAGTATTATATTTCATATTCACTTGATCAGGGGAAACCGATACCTAATTTCTAAAGGTATTAGAAGCAATTAATTTCTAAAGGTATTAGAACATGATGATTCTAAACAAAGAACAACAATGATTGAGAGATCAGAGTGATTACTTGATTGAGGATTCTAAGTCCGGGCCTTTTTTTTTTCAGGTGGGCCGCCGCTCTGGCTTGTTGGTCAGGCGTCGATCGCTTTGGCCAGCCATTGTCAACAGAGAGTGAGCAGGGAGCTGGAGATGCCATTCGCAATCAAAGGAGGCCGCGACCTGCTAGGGCAAACGAGCAGAGGAGAGCCGCACCGCCGGAGGAAACGACGAAGCGGAGGGACGAATAGGTTTGGGATCGATCGATTGCAGAAACGATTCGTCCTGAGCACCTCCATGGATGGGTTTTTGGATCAATTTCAGACTAACAAAAGGTTTTGGGTCATAGTTTGGAAACTGCTTAAAACTTGGATTACAAGTTACATCATTCGCATTGTCCTTAAAAAAAAAGGTACATCATTTGCATACAATGGCAAGTCTAGAATTGATCCGTAGGATGGGCCAAAATCTAATTGGGCCTTAGGATGGGCCGAAATCTAATTGGGCTCAAAGGGTGGACCGAGAAAGGGAAAAAAAGAAAATTTCCCTTCTATGCTATTGCTTAAACCTCTAATCCCGCATCCGCGAGTGGCGCAAATGAGTTTGATACAAGTGCTCCGATACATCTCAAAATCATAAAGATATAAAGAATACAGATGGAGTTGAGAGCTTCTAAAATGCATGTTCGATGAATTACAAGGCAAGATGAGTGAGGGAGTTGCGCATGTGTGTGCACCAAGCGTCCAGACTGCTGTGGTCGCCATGAGATTTATACCTATGGCACCACAAGCTGAGGTCGGCGATGGTGTGTCGAATGATCGTCGCTGCATCGTCGTCGAGGGAGTTGAAGACTTTGTTGTTGCGGCCCGTCCAGATGCGCCACAACAGAGCCAGGAGGACGTCGGGCCAAACACCCATGGGCAGGAAGGATGGGGCTGCGCCTGCCATGGGTTGCTGATGAACGTCGGGGGGATGGAGATGCCAAGCGCGGACCATATCGCTGCTGCAGGTGAACAAGAGCAGAAGAGGTGGTGGTTGTCTTCCGGTGTGCCCGTGCATCTAGGACAGTCACTCTCCTCCGGCTTGACGATGTTCCTATGAAGAAGATTCACCCTTGTGCTAAGCTTATCACTACAAAACACCCAGGCAAAGAATTTTAGTGGGGAGCTTGGTCGACCAGATGGAAACCCGGAGTCTTCAGTCCCTGTCTCGGTGAGGCACCTGTACGCTGCACGAGAAGAAAACAGAGGTGATCCCCAAATAAAAATACAACATATCCGGCCCGTTATCAAGTGTAACCATTGCAATTTTGTCCCGCAAGGTTTCTAGCTCGGCTTCGGCTGTTCGTGACAGGCGTGGGCGGAGGGGCAGGTGGAACTCAGGGAGAAGGGTGGCTGCAACTGATTTGTTTGTTCGAGTGACATGGGAGAAAAGAGCAGGAAAAGCGTCCCGGAGTGGGCCAACGTCTAGCCAATCGTCGAACCAGAAGGAGGTGGACATTCCATCGTGCACCTCAACGCGAGTGAGAGAACGATAGCGGGAGAGCTCGCATTCAACAATGCCTTCAGTTTTCTCAAAATAATTGTCATTCTCACTTTCTAATACACCATTCTCTCTTCCCAATACATCTCTATCTCTATCTCTCTCCTCCTCGTTACTGTGCACCTACCTCTACCAATTTTTCTTAATCTCCGTGTAAGAGCTAAAAGTCAATTAAATTGGGACGGAAGAAGTAAATAATATTTTTATCAATTATTTGAATAAGACGAGTGGTCAAACGCGATGTCTGAAAATCAACAACTGCTTATATTTTGAAACGGAGGGAGCAGTAAAACCTCTCTTCCGCTGGCTACCTTCCCATCCCGTTCTCTCACAGGGACGATGTAAGGACCGTGTGACCGAGAGGAGGGGTGAATCGGGCACACCATGAACTAAAACTTTTTGCACTTATAGCTACTTTTTCTATTTGCACAAATAAAGGATACATAACTAGAGAGTACATGTGCACTATGTGATAGTGATCAAGCAAGGATAACCATGTGCTAGGACTTGTACATGCTAAGAGTAAGGTATACGCATATAAGAACAACCAAGCATATAACAACAAGCTCAACAAGTCCTACACATGCTAGTGTATAAGGTAAAGGCACTCAAGTAATCTAGCAAGCATGTGGGTAACACAAAGGTAGCTCAAGCAAGCCCTATGCATGCTAGTGTATAAGATAAGATAGAACACAAACTAGCATGCAACAAGTAACACATGGAGAAGGTCAAGCAAGTGATGATCATGACAATAAGATAGATACAACATAAAGCAGAACAAGATCACTAGATGATATCAAGGAAGTGTATGAGCTATGAGCAAGTAGGTACACATAAGGAAAGCGCATATCACTAGAGATAACAAAGAGCTAACACACGGAAACAATCATCAAGCAATCATATCATAAGCATAATATCTACTACAAGCATATATGGTAAACAAGATAATAAATGCAAGTAGTAGAGAGTAAGTAAGAGATTGCTCATTGATTTTTCCCGTTGTATCGGAAGGATGGCACCTTCCCCTAGTCACGTTGGGTCACTCCCGCCGGAGTCTCGACCCCGTCCCTCCGCTCCATAGCAATCCCCTCTAGAGCACACTTCACTCTTCAAGCTCATGATGTCCCCCAAGAGCACGCTTCACTCCTCAAGTGAAGTCACGGGCTTCACCCCGCCGCACACCGGCAATGCTCTCCTCCTTGGGACCATCCACCACTCCTTGAATGAAGTCGCGGGCACGTTCCCGCCGGGCTTCTCCCGGGTACTCCTCCGAAGGTAACGCTCCGCACTTGATGCGTGCCAAAGGGCGCTCCACTAGTGATGCTTCTTTCACACGGGAAACTCCAAGACCGTGTACAAACTTATGTCAGCTTCCACACTCTTTTTGGCAAGCTCAACACCAACGCCTAACTAGTCTAGGCCTTGCCATAGACCAAGGGTAACAAACCAAGACCTCCTCCCCGTGACCACACTAGTCCTAGAGGTGGATGGATGCTCTCAACCCTCTCAAGCACGAAGGTTCCTCCTCCAAATCTTCTCATGTGCTTCCCCTCTCTCAAGCACCAAGATTTCTCTCCAAATCTTCTCCATGTGTTTCTCTTACATCCTCTTGGCTCCCTCTATGTTTCCCCACTAGTAACAATGGCCAAAGGCACCCTCAAGGGGCGAGCAACCAACTATTTATAGGCTTCCAACTAAAAACTAGCCGTTGTTCCAAAGTGGTCTGCCAACTGAGTCACCGTATGATACAGTCTCATATCACCGTATCATCTTGTGACCTATGACTTACTAGCCGTTGCATAGAACTGAGGTCACCGTATGATGCACCGTATGATCTGGTGACTTGCTCACCGTATGATGTGATGACCTCCCCACCGTATGTTACTACAGTTTCAGAAACATATCTCACTTTGCCTCCATACTCACCATATGATACCATGACCTTCACCATATAATACAGTGACTCTACAAGTCCTTTCTGCTGGATCCCATCTCTTGAGTCACCGTATCTTATCCTAGCTGTCACCGTATCGCACTGACTCCACTAAAGCTGAAACTCCTTCATATCTTCTTGAACTTGCTTCCAACTTTGTCCACTTGTCTCCTCAACTTCTCCATTGCCACTCTAGTACCCGAGAGACTCTTTGAGCATCCACTCACCTCTACCACTAGTGTGACCTAAGAGAAACGACTCGATCCCCCTTGATTACATATCTTATGCACATTATAGTCTGATTTTTCCTATGGACTCAAGCCTACATCTACACCAAGCTAACACTTGATTGGATCTAGCATGTCCTTAGCCTTGATCTATCTTCTCAAACCACGACCTCCATCAAGTTCTTGATCCTTGTCGTCATCCGTCGTTGAGGCAACCAATTCTTCCGATTATGTGACCATATGAAAACCTTTCCTTCATCCAAAGATGTTAGTCACAATGATCTAGTTGTCATAAAGGACAACCCGATCGAATCATCATATAATGTGCATAAGATATGTAATTAAGAACTAGCACAATAACACCATCACATAAGAAACAAGATCATCATGGTATAGGATATAAGGCAAGACTAACATGATGATCAAGAGTATGTCAAGGTATAAGATACATAGAAGAACACATGAAATACTCACCTTGTCTCTTACCTCATGTGCATAGTAGTCACCTCGTAGAGTAGTCCTCATGTTCACTTCTCCTCTTTACCATCTTCCTTGCAGCCTTTGAGGTGTTGGCGCTCTCATAGTGTATCACTACATTCATGAGACTAAACATCTTACAAACTAGCAAATCTTGTAAGTCCTATTGACCATGTTGACATCAATCACCAAAACCTATATGAACCATGCTTTAGGTTCATTGATCTTACAGACGAAACCGAAGACGGCAGCGGCAGAGCACGCCACGCCAGAGCCAAGCGAGCAGCATAGAAACCTACGCGACTGGCGTCACCCAAATCCTTCCTTACCCCACGGGAACATGACTGGAGCTTTTTTCAAGACAATCTCTGGTCAGATTTGTTCAATGGGTTATTGCATCTCATCCTACTTCTTAGATTGTTTGGTTATTTCATTGAATTTCGTATTACGATGTCCAACGAAGACAATAAATAAATAGATAGGTGTCTGTTTCTTTTGTGTATTAGTAGTCTGTTTATTGAAGAAGCTTATTAGTAGTCTGTTTCTTTTGTTTTGTTCAGAACTCTTTTGTTTTCGTTTTGTTTTTTGCTTGAACTCTGGTTTCAATCAGTGTGTAAGACTCATATGTGCGCTTTCAATAAAAGCGGGGTGAGGCCTTTTGTCTAAAAAATAAATAGATAGGTGTCAAAGAAAGGTAGCTCACTAATTCCTTTGTGCACAAATATAAGGTCAATCTTATGGGTATGTCCACATAAAATTAAGGTATTTTTAAATTGGTCTCTCAGTGGAGAAAAAACATGATTGACAAAAAATGTATCTAACAAAAAAATCCGGTGGCTGACGCCGGCGCTGTCCGTGTACGGGCAGCTGCAGTGCCACGTTCCGTTCCTGCAGGCGCAGAACTTCGTCGTGCCGGTCATGCTCGGGTCGGCCGCCGGCGCCGTTGCGCACCCGGTCGTGTGCTGGACACTGGTGTTCGGGCTCGGGCTCGGGAGCAGAGGCGTGGCGCTGGGGAACGCCGTCGCTTACCTGGTTAACCTCTTCGTCTTGGCCGCTCTACGTCAAGCTCTCGCCGTCCTGCAAAGCCACCTGGTCAGGATTCTCCGGTGAGGCGTTCCGTGGCGTACCCAGCTTCTTGAAGCTCGCCGTGCCTTCTGCACTCATGCTCTGGTGAGAGAGACACACATTAATACTGTGAGATCAGATGGGTCATCATTGAGATTGATGGTACTTTGAGCTAATCCTAGCTAGTCTTCTTCCTTAACGAAGAGCTCAAAACTGATTGCAGCTTGGAATGGTGGTCCTTCGAGTTCCTGGTGCTGCTCTCCGGTCTTCTACCTAACCCGAAGCTCGAGACGGCGGTGCTGTCCATCTGGTGAAATCCGTGCTTCCATTCGGCTAAATTCTTCACCTTCTCTTTGCTCTCTGATCTAATCGACTCTACCTGTTTTGGTTGTTGTAGCTTACACACTGAAGTGTTGGCGGTCATGGTCCCGCTTGGACTTGGTGCTGCCATAAGGTCAGGTCCAAGCGTGTGCTGTGCATAAAACACGAGACGTAATCAACATTATAATCAGGATATGATACGAATCTACGATCGGCGATGACATATCACGTTTCATTATGTCTAATTTATAAGGTGAGCTCACTATATTTGTGAATAAAAACTGATATCCAGGTATCTTGAGCTATTTTTTTTACGATAGCAGTGGTTGCTGATGTGTCAAAGTGTATAGGAGTACATTGGAATAGTATCTTATAATGTTTTTTTTGAGGTTAGTATCTTAATAATTTGTCAAAGGCATTTCCTCTTGGCCTTGACATGTGGTCCAAATAATATTTATACCATGCCGACAAAGCCCACTGGAGGTCCAATTTTAATAGCAAAAGCAGTTTATGGGGAATTTTTTTTCTCTCCACCTCGGTGCGCTCACAGTCACATAAGACTATGTCTAACAGTAGACCCAAATTGGGTGTTATAGTGAAAGTGGGTATCTAAAAATCAAAAACACCTCTCCAACGGAATACCCAAATAGAAGACCCATTCTTGGAGCCGGCAGTCCTGCCACCCACAAATGGGTTACCTCGTTGCGCGATCCAATCCACGAATCATTTTTCTTTCGTCTTCCTCTCTGCTTGTGGCGAGATCTCCACCGCGGGTACGGGGCAGACGGCGCGGGCACGGGGCCTGCAGCGCGGCGGGCCGACGCGGGGGGGGCGGAGCGGCACGACTCGAGGAGGAAGAAGGTGGCTGTTTTGGGTCCTTCGTTGGAGATGAGTGTTTTTGGGTCAGTTATTTTGAACGAAATCAACTCCAATTTTGGGTTTGGGTCACCTCTACCATTGGAGATAGGCTAAGCAAAAGGAAATCAGTTAGGTCTGGCTCCACCGTCGTTCCACCTTTTTTGCTCCACGGTGTCAGACCCCATTTCTGGAATCTGCTGTGCATACAGTATCAGTCCCTGGATCAGTAGCTGACACGCACAAGAACACAGATATGATAATCAAAAGCATACTTCGAATAAGTATGATACCTGATATAGGACCCTTAGTGGCGGTACGACAAGGATTTAACCATCCAAGTCCATCCAACCAACTAACGGCGAAGCAGACAGCGGAAACCTTAGCCCAAACCACAAGCAGACTTGAGAAGCAGAACCGAAAACCAAATCGTCGTCGTCTCCTACGAGGTCTTCTCCCACTAAACCAACAAATGCAAACGCTTGAATACATAAGGTACTCAGCAAGCCCTACACTACACAAGGGTATATATACATGCATATTTGGTTCTAGCAAGGAGGAGGCTGAATGGCTCATTTGCTGAAGGCAAACTTTATGCAGGGTTCACTAAAGCAAGTCAAGGAGTCATAGATAAAACAGAGAGATTTTTGTCAATATTTTAGTTGGTTGGCCCTGGGGGAGTATGAAGCATTCCCGCCAGTTCCTCAGTTTTAGTTGGGCCTTCTGACCTCAATGGTCATACCGACCCGGCATCCATGCCAACACTTCCAAAACACGGGTTGACTACAACCCATTCACACGCCAAGGAGATAGAAGAGGTGGCTAATCTCAAGGGCGCAAAACCATAACGGGTCATATGCCGTGACCACGTCCATCCGGATGAATTTTTATCCTCTGCAGAGGTTGTACAGCTTTCCCCACGAGTCACGCACCCTTTGCAAGGGGATACGTAACGCTTAATCCATCTTCTCCGAGTAGTCTCACAAATCCACCACGGAATCACACTCAGGGGCCTGTGACTTGAAAAGTCACACTACGGCACAACGCACCTGTTACAGGTACATCGCGCTCCTGCAATGAGTTGCAGGATCCTGTAACAGATACCAGGACAGGCGGTATTCCCGTAACTGATACCGGGATTTCCGTAACTGATAGCGGATTCCGCAACCGGACCACGGGTACGTTTCCCGGGTCTTTTCCTGAGCTTCCGTTGCCTCTATTGGCCTCCGATGGAAAGTGTAAGAGTACCAAGAAGGTAGGGTAAGTCCCTTTCGGGTTCCGTGGTTGTACGGAAATCGTTATGCTTACGAGCGAGAGAACCGGTCCTTATATGGTCGGGCAAGCACCAAATCCCACACTGGGGGTCTATCACACCATCATCACCACACTAGTGGCCTTGCCAGCAGTCCAACCCATCCCATCATCTTCATCATCACCTAACACAGTTGTGCTACTCCCAACCCCAAGTATCACACACACCACCAAACTCATTTAACACATTTGAAAAGCAAGTATATGAGTAAGGTGTGGCAATGTAGAAACATTGCGGGGGTCCTAAGCATTCTAGTAGCAAGGTAACTGTGCCATCATAGAAATGATGGAACCATCCTAGGTTTTATCAAGGTAATGGGTAATCAAGGGTAAACAAGGATCCGTATATTAATGCCTAAAGGCATCAATACCGGTAAGCAAGTAGGACCATAGCTACACAAGCAGTAAAATAACAAGCAATGCATAATACGAGAGTAAGCTCTATAGGTGCATTTGCGAAATAAGTAGGTTCAATCATGATCAAGGAGAAGTAGAGCTTGCCTACAAAACAATATCCTTAATCTTCAAGTTCTTGCTCTTCAGATTCTTCGGTTGAGGTTGATATCTTCAAGTCCTTTCCTCAAAGCTCAGTTCCTATGACTTGTATTTAAGCTTGGATTCTTCAGCTTGTTCTCGAAACTTGCGAAAACTAGCGCATAAAAACACACCACGTAAACAAACACCGCAAAAGAAAATAAGGACCAAAAGAGCCAAAAAGATCCAATTAACTCCAAAAAGAACCAATAGAACACCAATGAAGAATCGGAGACACAAATCATGTATGGTGCGGTAAGTTTTATTTTAAGAAAGGTTTTATCATCTTAAAAGGCTATTAGGTATGCATTGAGCACTAGGGCTTTTAATGTGAATGAGGGATGCTAAGCCATGAGAAAATCATGTTTGCATGTGAGGGTGAATATGACGTGTGTACGTGTCCTTTGTACACTTGCGGCACTAAGGCTTTATATAGGTTGTCACCTATATAAAGGTTAATGCAATAAGCGTGCGAAGTGTAAAGTGTGTCATTTATTTACCTATAGGTTAAGATATTACCTAATGGTGATTAACTAGTATTTTACCTACTGCATTAGTTACTAAGACTAAGCTACTAGTTATTTGTCATGAGCTAAGCACATGACGGTGGTACGTGTACGTGAGCATGCGTGACATGAATGCATGGCTCAAACGGAAAACCACGACCAAATAAATAGGAACTAACAGGAAATTCCAATAAATTCCAAATGAAAGACAAGTGATAGAATAAGTCGGATTGGTAGAGATTGGTGACAAGATTAGGGAAGGTTTTATGCTACGAGATGAAGAGGGCATTGGTGATATGCGATATCGATGTCGTATGGTTGGTCGATATGGAGATTTATTGGATGAGATAGGAACTTTGGATATGGGTGGTTTGTAGATCAGGTAGTATTGAATAGAGGATGATTTTAGGTGAATTATGGCGGAAGAATTGCCAAAATCGGAGTTCGAAGGGAAAAGATATGAATTTTGGAAGTTTGCCAAGAAAAGGATTTATTAGGATTAAGCTTAATAAATTAAGCATTGATATAATCCTAATTATTTTGAGATGGACAATGGTTGGAAGAGGTTTAGAATGGCTCAATATATTTTTTAGGAATTTTGTGGGATTTTTCTGACATCAGAAATGTGCTCGCAAAGAAATACGTGTACACTAGCTCGTGTACTTAGCATTTTCCTGAGAGAAAGAGAGGCTGACAGATGGGTCCAGGGGATCTGAGGGTTTATTTGCAAGAGTAGAAAGGTTCTGGGGACTTTTTGGTAAATACAGAAAGATGTCGGGGTCCCATCTGTAATTTTAGAAAAGTATAGGGACCTCGGTGTAAAAGATAGGGGCTGAAAGATAAATTCAGAAAAAGCTGAGGGGTTTTATGTAAAAAGACAGGGCCTAAACAGAATTATTGAAAAGATTGAGGGCTTATCTGCAAATTGTCAGAGCCCGGGTGATTTTCCTTTTCTGGAATTTCCGGAATTGTTTTCTTATTGGAAAAGGCCAAGAGAGACTGACATGTGGGCCGGGGGGCTGGTTTACTGTATCGTGGACTCGGTCCACTGTGTGGTGGACCGGAGGAGGTGTGTCTGCGGTCCACGGTGCGCCGGGTGCACCGGGCCGGGGACTAGGCCGGGAAAGGGCGTCGCGCGGCGGCGGCTCACCGGCGCGCTCGCCGGCGACGACTAGGAGGGCGGAGGCGTGACGAGATCATGTCTGCGGGGTCGAGCGCGCGACGGCGGAGCGGCCAATGGATGGTGTCGTCGACGCGGGTGGCCGGAGGAGCTGTGCGAGCTCGCCGGAGTTGGTGACCGCGGCGGCGTGCGATGGGGAAAGGGCGAGGGAGTGGGAATCCAAACGTGTGCGCGTGCTGGGAGGTGCGCGGGAGCGCGGGGGAGCGGGCACACGGGTCTGCGCGGCCGGAGAGGCTGTCGGCGACGAGGTCGCGCGGCGGCGGACATCGGCGCACGGCGCGGATGGTCGCGCGCATGTGCGGAGAGAGGGGAAAGAGGCGCGGGAGGAAGAGGGGAGCCCGGGGATCCTTACCCGGTGCTCGAGGGCGGCGGAGGATGGCGGGGAGTGGCCTGAGCCGAAGGGGGAAGGCGGCGGCGAGGTGGAGCTCGCCGTCGATCTACCCCGCGGGGCACGGCTGCGAGGTCCAAGGACTCGACGGGATGGAGCACTGCTCAGGAGAGCTCGGAGAAGAAGAAGGGGGAGAGGGGCGCGTGACTGCGACAGTGGCGGAGCTCGCCCGGAAGCTCGACGGAGGTGGGGGAAAGAAAGAGGAAGAGGAGGAGAGGAAAATGCTCCGGGTGTGAGAAATGGGAGGGGGCGGCGCCATTTTATCGACGGTGATGTCGTGGCGGCCAAGAAGGCAGTGGAGTAGCGGGCGCGCCAAGCAATGGGGAAGAGGCGGTGGCGCACAGTAGGTCGGCGCGGCGGTTAAGGCGGTGGCCGGAGATATTTTCGCCATTGACGCGACGTGACGGCGAGATGAAAGATGGCGCCCATGCTGGTGACGCGAGCAGGGAGCGACTACAGAGGAGGGGACGCGACGGGGCGAGGAAAGGGGAGGCCGGGCTGTATGGGCGCCGGCGGCTTTTGCGCCGGTCCGCCAGAGGAGGAAGACGACGGGCGGGTGGCGGGGAGTTTTGGGCCGGGAGCGGGGAAGAGAGGAGTTGGGCCGGTAAAAGGCTGGCGCGGCCCGGGAAAGGAAGAAAAGAGAAAGGAGAAAAAGAAAGAGATGCTGGGCCGGCTGGAAAGAAAGGAGGAAGGGACGGCCCAGTTAGAAGGAAAAGGTTTGAACTTTTCTGGGATTCGAATTTGAGGGAACTTCAAATTCGAGCAAAAACAAAAGACAAACAAAACACTCAAACAAATCCAAATAAATTCAAAAATGCACATGATGTGACTTTGATGCAAGTTTAAATTCAAACTTTTGAAATTTAAATTGGGAACTGGATCTACTTTAATTTAGTTTGTTGTAAATTTGAAAAGGGTCAAATTTTAGTGGAATTTTAAATGAAGCAAACACTTGAGCACTTATTTTATATTTCAAAATTTCAAATTCAAATTAAGTTTGAATTATTTAGTGAATTTTATTTCAAAAAAATCATGGCAAGGTAAGAGGTTGCACAAAATTTAAATTTGGAGTGGATTTTATTCCTTTTGATTGTTTTAAAATTTGGGATGTTACACACGGCTTCCATCACCCCGCACTAAGCAACCTTAGCTTGCTAAGCAGTATTGGTCTTCAGTGGGTACGCCTAACATGCATCCATGCTGCTCGTTAAGACTGTTGCATTGCCGTGTTTGCTGCTGGTACTTTTGGAAACACAGACATGAAGTTGTCTTCTCCTCTTCCCGCAACTTCTCGTGCAACTCTTGTAACCATGTTATGATCCGCGGCTACAAATAAAACGTCATTTGTAGCCGCGGATCGTAATTATGTCCCGACTACAAAGACTAGATGACAGGCTCTTTCGCGGTCGCCATACTAGTTTCTTGTTGTATGATGAACTAGGGAGTCAGTTTGGATGCGCACATAAGCTTTTCATGTCATGAGCCGCCTTTGATTCCCTGATCAGCCGGTTTAAAGGGTCCTAGTTTATTAACTTCCTAATTAGGGTGTCCATAAGCGACATCACCCTCCTCATGTGAGATATTTTGTGACTCGTGCACCCAGCTTGTGACCACCTGACCTCTTTGTCATTTGGCTTTACCGCTTGGCCTCCAAAGGAGCAAGCTCCATTTTCATCCAGATCTAGACAACGGTACTGAGCTACGTACAGAAGCAGTTTGTCAATCAGTGAGGGAGGGTCCTGCTTGACCGGCGTTGCTGAGTTCGCATCTTTCCTCTGCCATTTGCGTTGCGGCCATGGAAGGTGGAGCTGATGAGGAGGACAGGTCCGTCCTGAGCGAGGTGAAGAAGCAGCTGAGCCTCGCCGTGCCGCTCGCCGTGGGATGCCGACTTCTGCCGGCTGAAATAATTGATCTGACATTGATCGCGAGTTGTTGTCAGACCGCCACCTCCTCCTCCGCCGCAGGAGTCCTCTTCCGACGAGGTGTCTGGATCCGAAACCGAGGAGGATGAGGAGCCGCCTCGCGCCATCGGGGCCCAAAAGCCCCCGCAGAACCCTCAGCCCCATCACCCCGCCGCCGCCGACGACGATGCCGACTCGTCGGAAGAGGAGGAATCCGACTCGGAGGCGGAAGCGCATTCTTTCCAGGTGCCCCCAGTGTCCCGCTCCCCCACCAAGCCGGCGGCCCCGGCCCCTCAGCCGGAAGCCGACGCCGATGAGGAGGAGGAGGAGGAAGAAGAAGACGGAGAGTCCTCGGAATCAGAGCCTGAGGTCCCGGAGCCAACGCAGAAGAAGGAGACGGCGGCGGCGGCCATGAAGTCCAAGACCGCGGAGCAGGAGGGTAAGAAGAGGCCCGCGCCGGAGCCTGCTGTGTCCGGCAAGTCGAAGAAGGCCAAGGCTGAGGCCGAGAAGGCGGCACCTGAGGTGACTCCGACTGGCAAGGCGAAGAAGGCCAAGGCTGAGCCGGAGAAGGCGGCCCCTGAGCCCACCTCATCTGGCAAGGTCAAGAAGCCTGGGAGCAAGCTGGAGACGGCGGTGTCTGGTCCCTCCCCATCCAGCAAGACTGAGAAGCCTGGGCGGTTTCCACGCACATGGTCGAAAGAGGATTTGATAAAGATATTGGAGGCTCTTGTGGCACATGTCAAGAGTGAGGGAGCGGTGCCAAAGACTGAGGCTCTTATTGCTGCTGTTCGTGACCGCCTTGACAGGAAGGACTGCAAGTATAATGACATGTATGAGATTGTTCGAAGTCTCAAGATGCGGTATGAGAAAGCAGTGAAAACGGGCGTCGTGCCAAGTGCAGAAGATGAGTTCCAGAGGTATAATCTCTCAGAAGCGATATGGGGTGACAAGGCGAAGGAGGCTATCAATGCTGCTGCATCTCAAAATGATGCCAATGTGACAAAGAGTAAGAAGGGGCAGGCTAAAAAGGAGAAAATTGATGGGAATTCAAAGGGTGGCACGCTGAAGGAGGGTCCCCATTGAAAATGGTGATACTCAGAAAGGGAATAAGAAGGGGCAGGCTATTGAGAAGAAAACAGAAAGGGATGTGAAGGACAAGGCGTCAAAGGCTACTCCTACCCCGAGTAAGAGTAAGAAGCAGGAAAAACACAAAGAGGAATCGGGGAAAGATGCTAAGATTAGCACATTGAAGGAAACCACCACTACTGCCACTCAAAATGGTGATGCTTTGACCAAGCACAAGAGGGGGAGGACTGACAAAGAAAAGATGGAAATTGATACCGAGACTCTCATGCCTAAGGAAGCCTCAACTGCAGTTCATAATAGTATGGAGGAGGAAACTCACGGAGAGGAAACAGAAAGAGAGCGTAGGGTGCGCAGAAGATTTGATGAGCTGCAGAACCTGTACCCTAACCTTGCTGGGTGTGTGGAGATGATTGAGGCCGAGCATGCATGCGGGGAGACTCTGAAGAGAGCATTTGAGTTCATGGGTGATGAGAAAGCAAGTACCCTGGAATCCAAGATCAGGAAACAAAGAATACTAGAGGTGAAGGCACAGATGCGTCGAGGAGACCTAAAGGAGGGAGGTTCTCAATCTTGTGATTGGCATGTCGGACTAAGCCTTTTAGGGGGACTGATATATTCAAACCCTTTTATCTGGTATAATTCTACCTGAGTTGTTATGTTACTGCTTATCCAGTATTAAAGAATTGTTATAACTCAATGCATGAGAGTTTAAATGTACCAAGAATTTGAATTTTACTTCGGCGCCAGTTGTTGAAATTTCCTATATAATGTAATGAACAATTTTGACATACATGAATACGTGACATGCAATTAATTTTTATCCAGTTTCATATCTTAGCTGTAAAAAAGTATAGCCACAGGTATGGGAGTTTGAGAACTTATATCTAACTGCACTTGGGTAGTACTGTACCTAATTTGTTCCAGATGATACGTGGCATAATTATTCTTTATTTAAATGTCTACCTTCTCTGTCTGCTGTGGTCAGAATTAACCCATGAATAATCAGTTTCTGTTGTGTCAAAATAATCAGTCTTGGATCCAATGTATTTGTAATAAGTTTTAATGCTTTTCCTTAAATGCCACACCAGTTGAAGAAAATTGTAACTGGCATATTTAGAAAATTCCATGCTGTAGCATTCACGATTCTGGTAACTTTGGTTGCTACTGAGATAGACTTGGTGTAAACATCCCAACATTTGTTCCACCTCGATAACAACTGATCGGTAGTTGGGGATCAGTTCAGTGAGTTTATTATCTGTTAGAGATCGAATTTGGATTATTGTTCCATTAAGTTTGCTTAGAAAGCTAACATACCTTTTTTAAAAGAAGATGATAGATTCTGACAAGGTTATTGTTAAAATTAGCCTGTCTTATCTTGTACTTATCTTGTAAAGGGGACCTGATTTCTCCAAAATAATTACACTACGGTGTGAGCAGAGAATGATAAGCTAAGCTCATGCGAAGTTGTAGATCAGTTTGTGTCCTTGATACAAGAAATTTATTTGTGAGGTTCAGCTAAGAGACGTGTTCTTCCCTCTTATAACAAATGAACTGATAATATAGCTCATGATTTTTTTATCATTTACTTTATATTTTAATAATATAGCTTAGTGTTAGCAACCCTTCTCTTCTAGTAGTACTCCCGGATAGAGTTATTATCTAGGCATGTTGATAGATCCGGCTGTGGAAACGTTGGTTGTATTTGCGCATGATCTCGTATATATTTGACCTGGATAAGTGCTTATATCCTTTCTGTAATTGTATTGCAATTTTATATAAAACTTATGTTCCTTCTGGGCTATGACATTTCATCTTTTACATTAATTTATGATGTCCAACTGTTGAATCACTTACAAAAGTCCTATTTGTTGTTTTAATCAGATGGCTGGATAGAAGATTCAAGCTGCAAAGGATTTTTGATATGAATTGAAGGGATGAGATATGAGTAGTTTAACTGGCGGATGACAGTTATATTTCTGTAGTTGTCAGCTATTATTATGTTAGTGATTGTTGATGTGTTACTGTTCACTTGACCATTTGTTGCTTAAGCTGTTGATTCCGGTAATACTTTTATAACATCTGTACTTGCAGTTGGCTTTTAGCCAGTATCCTTAGTGGTGTGCTAAATTTCTTAAAAATGCCTTATAACTACCTTCACTTAAAATTCATTTTTGTCATCCCCTGTAGTCTGCTCAACTAGTTTTACTGTGTCATGGTTTACATGGCATTTTACTTTCTAGTTGTCCATTGGGAATAAGGTTGAGGTATCATCATTTCTGTAACCGTGCTATCACAAGTTGCAATCCGGGGTTGCTTGAATAGATATATGTGATCTCGCCATTCGTTATTGATATGTGTTGTAAGGTATTGCCATGTTAATAAGGTTGACATTCTGTAAACAATGGTGCTCTGAAGTATGAAGAGTAACTCAGAGGGTCAAGGGCACTATGACCTATTTTTGGTTCTGCCTTACTATGGTTGCTCTTCTTGTGTCTGTACAGTTCACTTTATGAACATCCTTTCTTCAATGCATGTTGCAAGCTCGCAACGTTATCAGGTGCAGCTGAAACATGATCCTTGTCCTACAAATATGTGCATGAAGAACTGAGTCATTACAACGCAATCAATAAGTAGCTTACATCTTGAACATGTTGTGGTATGGGTGAAAGGAAGTGGATAACCCTATCTGATACTCCGAGCTGAACACGGTAGGACTTGCGTCCTAAGAAATGGAGGAAGCTTTCTGTAACTTCCATTTGTTGATCAACAATATTTTGTGTTCTCACATCTGAGTAGATTTGGATCACAGATTTTCTTTAGAGAGATTTGGATCACAAATAAGGACTCTAATTTAACTAACCTAATCCTATCCTATAGGGGTATGGCTGGTTATGGGTCCCCAATGAACTGCTGCCGTACATTATATAGGCAGCCAGCATTCCTCACTAATAATCTGCACTGCAGCAGAACAAATTAGACGGAAAAGCTTCGTAGGATGTAGCATACATAGGCTGAGGTGTAGCTAATGCCTCAGGATGAAATTGTTGGCATATTTTGCTTTCGGACGGTGACCGCTGAATGCTTAGGGTACTGGCTTATCCTGTGACGACGACCTTCTCATCGCAGTATTGCATCCCAAAGATGCACTAGCAGAGGAAGAAGCACGGTAAATTGGTAATAAAAATTCTGCGTTAAAAAGTCTCTGAATTCGTTCCATGTTATTGAAACTTCTATACGGTTTTAAATTGTCCAGGTAACTACATAGAACATATCACTTGCATTCATGGCTCAATGATATGTTGAACACATGACAACGAGCAACACTGCTTAAATAATGATCGGAGGAGTGATTCTGTGAGTATTTGTTAAGTACCCACGCATCATAATATAGAACCAGCATTGACAGTTTGACACCAGTATTCTTGCGTCAATCAATTCTTGGGAGTTATCCGAAACAAAACTGCGTCACATTAGTCTGCTGGACAGTCTCATGTCTCCATGTCTTCTGGAAGAGCAGAACTGAAAACTCTGTCCTTCGCCATCAATGCCTGAAGACCCAACAACGACATTCAGAATAGTTCAAAAACAACTTAGACCCCTGGAAACGAACACACCCTAAACCGGGGATTAATCCTATACTGACCTCTTTGTCCCAGTTGGTGCATAAAGTGATGGACAGCAGCAACAGCACCTGCGCCAACAGGCCGGCCAAGATCCCAAACCAGAGCCCCTGTTCAGAGTACAGACCGGAATATACATTTAGAAGCACTCCAATTAAAAAAGAGGAAAATGAGTGGAAATGAACTTGATAAGTTGTTGAAGGAAGCATAGTACCATCCCTCCGAGATGACAGACGAAGGCGAAGATTAATGCTGTAGGGTTCCCAACGAGGTAATAGGCCGCAAGGTTGATGTAAGCGCCCATCTTTTGCCGGCCACAACCCCTAACAACACCTTCAGATCAAGCATGGCCATGGATCAGTCATCAGGCTGCCTTTTTTTACTGGCACAACATATCCCCAGACAATTGAACATCACAAATTGCGTAAACAACAACTTGCTGTACTCACACTTATCTAACACTTTCTATGATTTGTATGTGGGTCCCCATATTTCAGTGCAGATCTGCAGGGTCGGTTTGGTTGTTTACCTGAAAGGACACCCTGCTGGCAGTCCAACAAGATGGACACTGCAAGGACTGGCATCATCTTGGCGATGTACCTGGCTACTTCCTCCTCGTTGCTGTACGCGTAGCCCCAGAAGTTGCGCACCAGCACCATCAGAAGCCCTTCTGATGCGCCAACAACGAGCGCCTGCAGGAACCGGCCGTGGCACTGCAGTGGCCCGTACACGAACAGCGCCGGGATCAGCCACCGGATGTAGCTGCCGGCGCCGGCGGCGATCTCCGGGTCCTGGCCGCACCACGCCAGGATCTCGCCGGTGTACGCCCACACCGCCGCCACGGGGACGCTCACCAGGGCGAGCACCAGCATGGCGCGCTGCTTGTACACGCCCAGCATGTGGTGCTGCCCGGCGCCGTAGGCCTGACCGCATAGCGTGTCCAGGCTGCACGCCATGCCGGCCTGATGATGGCAAACGAAGAACGTTAATTGTTATAGCACGGTGTTAAAGATGGCAGGAAGGAACGAAAGAGGAATAGGGCGCGCTTCATAATTACCAGCAAGCTGAAGCCGGTGACGCCGGCGAAGGAGGTGGCGACGGAGGCGCCGGAGAGGGCGAGCTCGCCGAGGTGGCCGACGAACATGACGGAGACCATCTGGGTGACGTTCTGGAGGAGGAACCCGGCGATGAGCAGCCCGGCGAGGTACAGCTGCTTCTTCACCTCGGGCACCACCAAGCTCTCTGCTCCTCCTTCTTCCCGGCGCGCGTGTCGTCGGCGACGAGGAGCGCCTCCTCCATGCTTTTTGCCTCTTGCTTCATCGCGCGACTGTAGCGAGGAGCCAAGAAGAATGGCAGCAACGGTGCGGTGCCCTGTGTCGAGGCCTCGAGTCGAGGCGGCGGACCTCACGATTTGATCTCTTCAGATACGTGCGGCTTCGTCTTTTGTACTGCACGTGAGTGAGCGTAAGCCGTGACCGGGGTCAGAAGAAACAATGTTGCTTGATTGGCGCCAGAGCAAAAGACAAACGTGTATGTCATCATGGATCAAATATTTAAAATATGAGTGGACATGGAAACAACGATCCCATCTTCGCCAGAGGCGCCCGACCTAAACAAGCATATCTTATTGTAAATCTTTGGTGTTTGATTTGATCTTACGGTGAACTGCTGCATTCTGTTCTTGGTACAACAGACTTTACGTGAATCTCTCTTCTCTGTTTTGGGAAGGGGACGGTAATGGCCTAAACCTCTCTCGCTAATAGCAGGCCCATGGGAGTCTGGGAAGGGGACGGTAATGGCCCATGGGAAACACTTTACGCAACTTTTATCTCTATGAGCAACTCCTACTCCTATAAACGCCTCACAAATAAAGAACCAATGCATTCCCCAACTTTTTACTAAATGTATGACTTATAATATATATTAACCGTCATATGTGGTAATATCAATAAGTCGTATGTGAAACATCTTTTCTTAAATAATCCACCAAAGTGAAGACACACTTTTTTTTATCTAGATGAAAAACATGTGTGACTTGAGATTTCAAATGTACATTATTGTGTGCACGACAACTCAGATATCAATATTATTTCATTATTTCCTTGATAATGTTTTCATTGTTTTGACAAAACAAAAACACTTTCTATTTGAAACGAATTTTAGCAGTGTAATTTAGTAGTTTTTTAATGATTCATAAATACAAACACAATAAGTCAAATACTTTTTTTATTTTTAACCCTTATCAACAATGTATTTGAATATCATGTGCTAAAATTATTGGCCTCTTATTTATTTGGCCATAATCTGATGCCATAGCTATTACCTCTCAAGTGGTGTTAGAATATACCAGTCCATGGTTCAGCTGGGTATAGATGGCCTAATTAATTTTGTGTACCTTCAGACAAATCCTTTATTGAAGAAATGAGGGCGATAATTTGCTTAAGTAACTACTCCCTAACATCGCATCACCGTTCCCAAGACTAACAATTCCTTCTTGCATCAATGATGTATGTGCCGGACATAATCTCAATCTGCCATGTCTGGTGGAAGAGTAGAACTGAAGACTCTATCCTTGGCCTTCAACGCCTGGAGACCCAAGAACAACATTCATATTTCAAAACTACATGAATGATTAACAATGAGGTACATACATGACATCTTAAACTTATCCTTACTTCTTTGTCCCAGTTAGTGCAGAGGATGACGGAGAGCAGCGAGAGTATCTGCACCGCCAGTCCGCACATGATCCCGAACCAGAGCCCCTGTTCGGAATTTGAATTAACCAGGACATCTTGTTCGAAACTATCCAATAACAATGGAGCAAAGGAATACAAATGAAATTATTATATAAGAGATTGTTAAAATTAAGAAGATATAATACCATTCCTCATTCCTCTGAGATGGTAGACGAAGGCAAAAACAAATGCCATGGGGATATCGACGAGGTAAAAGGCGGCTAGGTTGATGAACGCTCCAGTCTTTTGCCGGCCACAACCCCTAACAATACCTTCAAAACAAGTGTGCCGATGCATTAACCATACCCCCGCAGCTGAGAATGTGGCTGTGTTATATGTATCCGGCACTTCTGGTTACCTGAAAGGACACACTGCTGGCTGTCAAGCAAAATGGACACTGCAAGGATGGGCATCATCCTTGCAATGCAACTGGTTACTTCTTCCTCGTCACTGTATGCGTGCCCCCACAGATTGCGCACCAGCACAATGACAAGGCCTTCTGACACACCCGCGGTGAGCGCCAAGAGCATGGCCACTCGTGTCACAAGGCGGGCTGCTTGTGGCCTCCCTGCGCCGAGCTCGTTTGAGACACGCGTGCTGCACATTTAGATTGTCAAGAGAATTGTAAAGAGCATGTTTTGTTGCATAATAATTTTTGCGGTTTTTTTTAATCGATGACAGCTACATGAGATGGTCAATGCAGAGATTGGAATATTTTCTTTAAACGTTATCCTAACTCATTATTAAAAACATAAGAGAGTATAAGATAGTCAGGGCGATCTGTTTGTTAGGACAATGTACCTTATGGCACCACCAAGTCCAAGCGGAGTCATGAACGCGAAGGAGCTAGTGTTCAAGCTACAATTAGGAATGACAACAGTGACAGGGCACGTTGCTTGGAGAGTAATTAAACAGCACTGTGCAAGTATGCAATGCACCAAACTAGGTGAAACCTAGTGTCAATTAGTTATTTGACCAGATGGATAGCACGGCCGTCTCGAGCTTGGGGTTAGGGAGAAGACCGGAGAGCAGCACCAAGAGCTCGAAGGACCACCACTCCATGCTGCATCAACCGCAGACTCGTTTCAGGACAAGGAGGACATTGATGGCCGGCCCATCGACATGTATCATGGAAATTCTGAATACTATAAGGATTGATTTCAATTCTCAGCCTCACCAGACCATGAGAGCAGACGGCACAGCGAGCTTCAGGAAATCAGGGACACCGCGGAACGCCTCGCCGGAGAAGCCCGTCCAGGAACGCTTGCAGGACGGCGAGAGCCTGATGTAGAGCGCCAGGATGGAGAGGTTGGCGAGGTACGAGACGGCGTTGGCCAGCGCGGCGCCGTTGGCGCCCAGGCCAAGCCGGCGAACAAGCAACCAGCAGACGGCCGGGTGGCACAGTGCGGTGGCGCCGGAGCTGAGCATCACCGGCACGACGAGGTTCTGCGTCTGCAGGAAGCGGACGTGGCACTGCAGCGCGCCGTACACGAACAGCGCCGAGATCAGCCACCGGATGTAGCTGCCGGCGCCGGCGGCGATCTCCGGGTCCTGGCCGCACCACACGAGGATCTCGCCGGTGCAGGTCCAGACCGCCGCCACGGCGACGCTCACCAAAGCCAGCACCAGCATGGCGCGCTGCTTGTACACTCCCAGCATGTGGTGCTGCCCGGCGCCGTAGGCCTGCCCGCACAGCGTGTCCAGGCTGCTAGACATTCCGGCCTGGCAAATGAAAGGAGCGTACTAGTATGTGATTCGGTGGAACATTTGGGTCGCCCAAACGAGGAAGAGCCGAAGAGAGCTGCGTACGTAGCAGAGCAGGAATTACCATCAAGCTGAAGCCGGTTACGCCGGCGAAGGAGGTGGCCATGGAGGCGCTGGAGAGCGCGAGCTCGCTGAGGTGGCCGACGAACATGAGCGAGATCATCTGGACGGCGCTCCGAAGGACGCACCCCACGACGAGCGGCCCGGCGAGGCGCAGCTGCTTCTTCACCTCGCGCACCACCAAGCTCTCCTCCTCACAGCCACCGTGCTTCTCGGTGGTGGCCGTGGCGGCTAGGAGCGCCTCCTCCATGCTTGTCTTCTTCTACGCGTACCACTAGACAGGAGGAGCAGATCGTTTGCCTCGTATATAAGAACTCAAACTCTGCGTTTACTTCAACGGCATGCGGCGCACTTCTCATCACGGTTCCGAATTCTTTACCATTCCAAGAAGTCAAACGCGTGCATTCGGCCTGCAGCTTCACGTGACACACCGTCGTCCTCTTTTTCTGGCAAAACGCTTTGGTTTATTTCGATGGAAACCATGTGTGCACTACGGAAACCGGCTATTTGCCGAGTGACCGGCAGTGCCCGAAGAGCCGGGCAGTCGGCAAATAGCCTCTTTGTCGAGTGCCTCTGGTAAGGCTCGCGGCAAATAACGACCACTATTGATGGCGAGTATATTAAATGTGTGCACGGCAAGTCATATATTATATCTATATTATTTCGATATTTCCATGATAATGTTTTCATTGTTGCGACAAATCAAAAAATGTACTTTCTATTGGTGGCCAGTATTGTTGTTTATGGCTCCCATTGGAGTGCTAGACTTTAAATGACTCATAAATGCAGACACAATAAGTCAAATACTTTTCAGTTTTTACCCTTATTAACCATGAATTTGAATACCACTCAAGAGGAGTTATAAATATCATTGAATGGTTCAGCTGGGTATCGATGGCCTAGCCTAATGAATTTTGTGTACCTTCAAACAAATCTTATATTTTTCACAAAAAAATCCTTTATTGAAGACTCCAGGACAAATAACTTCTCCATCCCAGTGGACAATTTCATTGTACTGTTTTCAAAATGTCACATCATCTAAAGTGATTTGACATAGAAGAAACAACACCTTCCAATGGCAAGCTTTATTTTTATTTTTGTTGCTCCAATGGTGGTGTCAATGGGTTTGCAAAGTGTTGGAAACAGTGCAACACTAGTTTCATCAAGATAAAACTACTTCCTCATCTCTCTCCTTATATATCTCATGTTATGTCATATTTGCTTATGTGACATCTCATTTATGAAAAATGAAACTCCCATTGGGAGTAGCCTAACATTGCATCACCATTCCCAAGATTAACAACCCCTTCTTGCATCAATGATGTATATGCCGGACACAATCTCAATCTGTCATGTCTGGTGGAAGAGTAGAACTGAACACTCTATCCTTGGCCTTCAACGCCTGGAGACCCAATAACAACATTCAAATTTCAAAACAATAGGGACGCCTAAAAATAAGACACACACATGCCAGTTTAAACTTATCCTTACTTCTTTGTTCCAGTTGGTGCAGAAGATGACGGAGAGCAGCAAGAGCATCTGCACCACCAGTCCGCACATGATCCCAAACCAGAGCCCCTGTTCGGAGTTTGAATTAACCAGGACGTCTTTTTCGAAACTATCCAATAAAAATGGAGCGAAAGAATACAAATGAACTTATTATGTAAGAGATTGTTAAAATTAAGAAGATATAATACCATTCCTCCGAGATGACAGACAAAGGCGAAAACAAATGCCATGGGGTTACCGACGAGGTAATAGGCGGCTAGGTTGATGAAAGCTCCAGTCTTTTGCCGGCCACAGCCCCTAACAGTACCTTCAAAACAAAATGTGACGATGCTAACCATACCCCCCGTAGTTGAGAATGTGGCTGCGTTATATGTATCCAGCAGTACCACTGGTTAATTACCTGAAAGGACACACTGCTGGCTGTCAATGAAAATGGACACCGCAAGGACTGGCATCATCCTTGCAATGTAACTGGTTACTTCTTCCTCATCGCTGTATGCGTGCCCCCACAGATTGCGCACTAGCACAATCACAAGGCCTTCCGAGACACCCACGGTGAGCGCCAAGAGCATGACCACTCTGGTCGCAAGGCGCGCCGCGTGCGGCCTCCCTGCGCCGAGCTCGTTTGAGACACGTGTGCTGCACATTTACATTGTCAAGAGCGTGTTCTGTTGCATAGTACTTGCTTGCGGGTTTTTTATCGATGATATTAGGACAATGTTTATTTCTGACTACAAATGTTGTCCTAACTCATCACTAAAAAAACAAAATAGAGTACAAGATAGTCAGGGCGATCTGTTTGGTAGGACAATGTACCTTATGGCACCACCAAGTCCAAGCGGAGTCATGAACGCCAAGGAGCTAGTGTTCAAGCTACAATTAGGAATCACAACAGTGAGCGGCACGTTGCTTGGAGAATATTAAACGGTACTATGCATCGCTCCAAATTAGCCAAAAACTTGTGTTAATTATTTTACCAGATGGATAGCACGGCCGTCTCGAGCTTCGGGTTAGGGAGAAGACCGGAGAGCAGCACGAGGAGCTCGAAGGACCACCACTCCATGCTGCACCCAGCGCAGTCAACGGCATTGATCAATCGACAGATATCATGGTAAATCTGAACAGAATAATGGATTTCATCAATTAAATCTCACAGTCTCACCAGACCATGAGAGCAGACGGCACGGCGAGTTTCAGGAAATCAGGGACGCCGCGGAACGCCTCGCCGGAGAAGCCCGTCCAGGAACGCTTGCAGGACGGCGAGAGCCTGACATAGACCGCGAGGATTGACACGTTGCAGAGGTAGGAGACGGTGTTGGCGAGCGCGGCGGCGTTGGCGCCCAGGCCGAGCTGGCGCACCAGCAGCCAGCACACGGCCGGGTGGCAAAGGGCGGTGGCGCCGGAGCTCATCATCACCGGAACGACAAGGTTCTGTGTCTGCAGGAACCGGACGTGGCACTGCAACGCGCCGTACACGAACAGCGCCGGGATGAGCCGCCGGATGTAGCTGCCGGCGCCGGCGGCGATCTCCGGGTCCTGGCCACACCACGCCAGGATCTCGCCGGTGTATGCCCAGACCGCCGCCACCAGGACGCTCACCAGAGCGAGCACTAGCATGGCGCGTTGCTTATAGACGCCGAGCTGGTGGTGCTGCCCGGCGCCGAACGCCTGCCCGCACAGCGTGTCCAGGCTGCACGCCATTCCTGCCTGACGTATGAAAGGAGATTGGTGGAACGCCGGGTAGCGCCCAAATGATCAGCATAGCAGAACTGAAGAATTACCAGCAAGCTGAATCCTGTGACGCCGGCGAAAGAGGTGGCCATGGAGGCGCTAGAGAGCGAGAGCTCGCCGAGGTGACCGACGAACATGAGGGAGATCATCTGGACGGCATTCTGGAGGAGGCACCCCACGACGAGCGGCCCGGCGAGGTACAGCTGCTTCTTGATCTCCCGCACCACCAATCCTTCCTCCTCGCCGCCACCGTGCTTCTCGGTGGTGGTCGTGGCGGCGAGGAGCGCCTCCTCCTCCATTCTTGTCCTCTACGCCTAGCTAGCGGGAGAGACGACTCGTTGTGGAAGAGCCGTGTACCTCACTGATTCATTCACCTCGGATATAGCTTTGTTTCAATGTTTTTGTACTAGAATATACGCTTGGGTTGATGAAGATATCATAAGAAACAAAATCACGTTGCTGAATCAGCGCCAGGGCTAAAGACAGAGGTGATTGTCGGCATCGTTTGGTTTATAAATGTTTATTAACATGGGTGGGCATGACAACAAGGATCCCATTTTTGTCACACTCGGTCAGTAATGAATAATATATGAGGTTAATTTCCAGGAACCCAAGTAAGAATCAATCCATCTATAATTTATAAAGTCAGCCAAATCGAACATTTGCACTGCACTATCATGCATGAGGATAGACCCAACTCCATGGTTTAACAAAACCAGTTCACAAAAATTTATATGCTCAATAGTTAATTAAGTAATTTACATCATAAAAGACAAATGTATGGATGCATAAATAATTCAAACAAGACAAATGTATTGCATCTTCTTTTAAGTATTCATGTACGTTTTCCTAACCTGGAACCCAAGGCTGATACCAAATTGAAATATTACCGTCAAATAATTGCCATTGGACAGCCTTAACTAAGAATACCTCTTACCTCTAGAATAGAGTCCCATGTCCAAGATTTTGAGCCAAAGGTTTTAGCTGACCAAAAGGAGTGGTTTGGGGAATACTAACCTTTAAATTTTTTTGCCTATAATCAAAGTCATGTTTAAAGATGATACATCTCTAAAGCCCAAGCCTCCAGCACGTTTTGGGATGCAGGATATTTCCGAAGGTGAGAGGTACAAAGGCCTTTTATTGATTTCTAAATTGTTCCACTTCCACCAAAATTGTCTTATAAAAGCAGCAAGTTCTTTTTGTAAAGGATTTGGGGAAAAGAACATGAGACATATAGTAATATAGGAATGGAAGAGAAGACAGATTTTATATAAGTTTTTTTTTGAGTGACGACATATTTTATATAAGTGGAACACCCTGCTAGCCTTTCAGTCATTAAACTTAGATTCGAATTTGTTTTTAAGAGAGCATAAACCTTAGATTTAGGAATTTGAGCATGAGAACAAAATTGCCGATGAACCATAGCCTGCTATGGATCATGAGAAAGCGCTCCAATTTAGAAACTGAAAAAGATATTCAAGTTGACCTGGCCCAAAGAAAGCTACCAAGCCTCTATGGACATTCGTTTAGACAAAAGCCTACCAACGCCTCAAACTGGCCCAACACGGCTAATTCTGAACCAGCCAGCCCATCTCTTCTTGTCTACAGAAAATAGCGAAAGGCCGGTAACCCTTCCTCCTTGCTTCGGCCTTCTGTGGGCCCATCCAGCCCAAGGCTACAGAGTCGTCTTCCTCGTGAGACCAGAACGGCCACGCGAGGCCGGCCACCCGCACCTCCCGTTCCAGCTCCGGCCCTCTCTACGCCGCCCCGCTCCATCGTCTACGTTTATCGTATTTCCCAAAGAGACGGAGAACTCCTAACCTTATACGACTTGACTGTATCAATCAAGCATTATTCGGATCGAGCACGCATGCACGGAATGAACTAGCGAGCCGATCGAACCCGGGTAGAATCCGCATCCAGGGAGACGGCTAAACCCTAGCGGCCTAGCCCAACAAAACCAAGACCGGAGGCTTTATTCCCACACGAATCGCCGCCAAGACAAGACGGAGACGAACACTCCGACCTTCAAGAAAACGGCGAGGCTCCGTGCTGGGGGCGAGACCTGGAGAGGACGTCGAAGGGCGGCGACGCGGGCGATGGAAGAGGGCCGGGAGAGCGCGGGGCCCAGCACGCGCGACGGACAAGCGCCGTACCCTGCCAGCCCCTCCGCGCCCCGCGCGCCGCGCGGCGCGGCCGTGGATTCCGTTGCAGGATCGTTTGATTAATCCCACCTCGGGAATTAACTTACGTAACCGCCAGCAAATTAGTAGCGCTGTCCGTGATTGCTTCGCCCAGCTGAGGCACCCTGTAGGACAGGAGCCGTGACACACGGCTCTCGCCAGTGGCCCATGGCTAAGTCACGGTGTCTGCTACCCGGCGCCTCTCCTAGAGAGGTGACACGCGGTATGCGTGCGCGTGCATTTGGTCGTCGGAGACCTACAGAAATTTAAAGTACACTCCATGTGTACATTAGCTTTTTTTATTTTATCTTATTTTATGTTGAGTTATAGGTTAAATACCATGTCTTCATTTTCTCGTCATGTCTATATTAGCATTTTTTATTTAATTTATTTTGTATTGGATTAGAAGCGGAGTCAAATCTTTCTTAGCTTGAGATTTTTTAATGAAAAATGA
This sequence comes from Eragrostis nindensis, assembly GCA_012490785.1. Lineage (NCBI taxonomy): Eukaryota > Viridiplantae > Streptophyta > Magnoliopsida > Poales > Poaceae > Eragrostis > Eragrostis nindensis. The sequence goes on along the minus strand of JAAXCT010000120.1, from coordinate 328,381 downwards.
AGATGAATACAGTTTTGAATCCATTTTTCTCAGCATTGTACTGCTTTATGTACTCTTATTTTTGCTTCACATGCTTAGACCACTCGAATGGTTCTTGGTTGAAGAAGGATGCGAAGACGAGGATGGACTGGATTGCCGAGAAAGAACATTATGAGAACGAGTCAAACTAAACCAAATTTATGAAACGTGCTAAAACTAATGCATACTTCTTTATTCCAGGTTATGTATAAGGTGGTGGATAGCAACAAGAGCATTTGCACTACTAACCCACATAAGATATAGAATGCTATCTCTCTACTGAAATGTCCGAGCCACAACTGCGAAGTCACGACATCTACTGTTGTGTACGCCGTTGTCGAGGAGCCCTTCACGGACACTATCCTTGCTACTGCTGCGACCAGCGACTCCACCAGCTCGTGCATTGGCGTGCCCTTCACCGCATCCACCTCCAACACCTTCGCCATGGGTTCGAGTTTCAAGATTCTGGAGGAGATGCGGCAGATGGAGCTACGCATGGCCCGGAAGGTGGATGTGCAGTACCAGACCCTCAGTCCTGCGGCGACATCGGCCATTGACACCATCAACGACGTCAACCACGGCAAGGAACCTGTCTTCGATGAGGGCCCTATCTTCGACGAGGAGCCGACCATCTTCCACGAGGGTCCTGTACCCGACGAAGAGCCCGCCACGGTCGCCGCCCAGGTTGTAGTGACTTGTGTTGAGCTCGATGCACCGCTGCCTGACAATTGTTCGACGGTTTGCCTTGACCACATGTTCGACATCGTCATCCAAGTCCAGGTGTCCATGTGCGTTCTTGGTTTTGCAACTATTGTCGACCCAGAGTGTGTTCCACGTGATGGTGTGGTTCTATAGGTATTACCTCTGGAGTGTGTTGGGTGGCAACCATGGCCACCACCGATGCCATTGGAGCGGACACACGAAGGTGTTGCTCTGCGGCCAATCCTGTGGCCATCTTTCGTCTCGACCGTTTGATTGTTCTACGCGTTGGGATATCAATTTTGTTTGGAAACCACTATGGCTACTTCAATAGAGATAAAATATCATGTGTACCGGCTGCTATACTCGTAAGCTTCTGGAATGCATTTTGGTGAAACCAGTGCATGTTGGGATTGTTGTACTGCTGCATATGGCTGTTGGATTAAACTCTGGTGCTGATCAAATGAAGATTCAGAGCAGCAGAAGTGTAGTGGTGTTTGTTAGCTTGCTTGGCTTCAGTGGATGTCTGTGGTGCTTGAGTACTTTGCTGTCATCACAATTGGCGAACAAGCTACAATTTTCAGTCGGGCCGGTGCAAGTATCAAGTTCAAGCAGCTTGGAACTGGGATTTCTGATAACGGCGACTATGCCAACGCCTGTTTCTTTCAGAGTAAGGATTCAACAAATTTTGTTTCAGCAGAGGTCTTTGCAAGTAGAAACTTGTGAGATTCAGGTGGAATTTGTTTGGTGATGTTTGCAGTATTATTGCATAAGTGGAATTCATAAGTGGATATGACATAAGCGAGTTCTTTGCAAAGTGGCAGCCATGAGATATACAATGCCATCTCTTTATTGAACTTCAACATTTCACTCGAATGTACTTACAACATAGTATTTTCTGAGTTATTGCTATGCGCCAAGAATCAGGTGGTGCCTTGGGATCCTGGTGGACAACAGCGGCTTGGGGCAAGCTGCATTTCAAGGAGAGGGGAATGTCATATACCCTGACGATTACCATGTGGTGCATGGGCTATGTTGGGCCGCGTGGTGCGTGAGCTATGGGCCAAGGCATTCGAGGCTTGCATCAGCGCTACATATAAACGACATCACCATCCGAAGAAGGCATCAAATCAATTGGGAAAGTCTACGGCGCAGCCGTACGCGCCCGCGCGATAGCGCGCGTCCCTCCGGGCGCGGCCTGGCCTGCCCTCGGCTGAGTTCCCACATGGGCCTGGCCTATGGAGTATTGTCTGAAAATACTCCCGTGTCCGAATCCGATCCTTGCTTGCTTCGTGACCTCGCCGCTGTCCCTGCCTCGCTGCCATGCTCCACCGCCCCTGCCTCGCGCCGCTGCCCCTGCCGCTTGCACCCCGCCCCTGCATCGCGACCTCGCGCCACTGCCCCATCGCCGTCAAGCATCAGCACCAAGCTCGGGGTGGACAGGATTGATGCCGACGAGCTTGGGATGGCACGGATTCACGTCGGCGAGCTTAGGATGGCAGGGATGGACACCGGCGAGGTAGGAGATGGCGGGGATTGACAGTTGGGATCCCCATCCTTACCCGCGCCGTCAGTGTGACGCGAGCCCGCCACGCTCGCTCCGCCGCAGGCCCAGGCCGTCATGCCTGCTCTGCCTGCAAGGACTCCGGCGTCCTCACCTTCGAGCGCCGCCCCGCGTGCACACCGTGCAGTCCCCTCCGTCAACGCACGCAGCGGGTAACATCTCGTCAAAGCGATTTGGTCCTACAGCACCGCCTGGTGATTCTCCCCGAGATCCAGCAGGTGGTCATCTAGCATCCTGGTGGTGGTCCTGGTGGCTGCTGATTGTGCATCTCGCCCCCTGACCGCGGAGGCTGCAGGTATGATTCTACATCCATTAGCGGTTTGTTGGTTGCTGGCTTGCTGCAGCTTTGGAGTTGATTGCACGTTAGAGTTTAGGCCATGGAGTTTGGTTATGGAGTCCGAGGACATGAATTGATCATGACAGGTTCTGTCAAAACAAAAAACTGATTATATCAGTGCACCGATGAGGAATTGATTTAGGCCATGTTGATGAGGATGCGAATTAGTCCTGTTCTAGAGGTAATTGTTTCATAGGGAGATCGAGCAAGGCGTACTCCGTGTTGTTCACAAGTTACATTCCTGTGCATGTTTTTTCTTCATGTTAAGAGAAGAGATAAAAGATATTTAAGGAAAAACTTAGAAACAATTGATTTTGAGATGTCCTCATTGTGGCTCTTGTAGTTTGGGAAACATGTTGCTGTAACATTTTAGTCTTTTTTTTAGTACGAGTAGACCAGTAGCAACTTCATTTCTAATAGTAATAGTAAATTCAGTCCTAGTAGTAGTAGCATCTAAATATGTCAACCTTAACATAGCAATAACATGTATCTGTAGCATTTTCGGTACAGGTTGCAACTTTGGTCCTAGTATTAGTAGCAATAACTACTGATCACTGCAGTTATTATTTTATGGAACTGATCTTTACAATTGTTGATAGAGGAAGTTTTAGGAGGGAAAAGCACAAAACTCAAAAGTTCTCTCAGTAGCAACTTTTATTGGTCTAGCACAAGCAACTTTGTTTCTAAACTACTAGTAGCTTGTTTCTTTTAACAGGGTGTGTTATTGGTAGTTTTAACAGGATTTGTTTAAAAGAAAGTAGCTACTGCTACTAAAAAAAATTACTACCTGTAGTTTAGAAAAAAGTAATAGTAGTAACTTCTTCTATAGTAGCAGTAGTAACTTTATTTTTTGAACAACCTCTTTTATAATCGTCTATGGCAAATGTTATTAGAACTTTTAGTTGGAAAGAAGGAACATTTCCTATACAGATTATACGAAACTTCTCAACAGAGTTTGTCACCGGCTTTATTAGGCCACACCATAGAAACTAAGATCACATCCCACATTTTTTTTCAGTTTCTTCATTTCTATTTTTTCCCATAGTGTGTGATTTGCCTTTCGATAGAAAAAACAAAAGTTCTTCTTCGACTAGCAGTAGCAACTTTTTCAGGACTAGCAGTAGCAATTTTTAATATAATTAGCAATAGTAACTTCTTCTGTAGTAAGAGTAGCAACTTTTTTTTATAGAACAACTTCTTTACTAATCAACAGTAGCAAAGCCTATTAAAGTTTTTAGTTGTGGAACGAGCTTGTGTATTACAATGATCTGGGTTGAGTGTTGGACAGCACCATGGCATAGTAGAGCTTTGTTATAAAATTCCTTTTGAGGTCTTGTATTAATGCTACTAATTGAACATTTTGTAACTCCGTGAAGGCATCTAGTTAATTAGATTTGCTAGTTTTACTTGTTCCTGTAGCTATTCTTTAGTTATCTGATTGCCTCAAAGCTACAAGACCCGCCCTTGCGAATCAAGTTGCTTGCTGATATAGTTCTTGCATAATCTAGTTGTGTGAACTTTTATAAAAATAAATAGTGCATGTTTTTGCGACAGCTTGATCTTTTTTTTTCTGCTTACTCATTGCTTTGAGAAAATGTCTAACACATTCCTGTTCAAGTAGCACATGTTAACCTGGTAGAGTAGCCATTTTTAGTCTTGTTGATGTAGCAATTTGCCAGTTTAGTCAAGTATCAATTTACTTCCCTACTCCAATAACATGGAAAAGCACAAAACTCAAAAGTTCTCTATAGACTAACAGTAGCAACTTTTCTTGATCTAGTAGTAGCAACTTTTTTCTAAACTATCAGTAGCTTGTTTGTTTTAATAGGATTTACTATTCTCTCTTTTTTTTTGTGTGGAAATAGGATTTGCTACTGTTTATTACAAAAGAAATTGTTCTATGAAAAAAGTTGCTACACCTACTACAGAAAGTTACTACAGGTAGTTAGAAAAAATTAACAGTAGTAACTCCTTCTATAGTAGCAGCAGTAACTTTATTTTTTAATAGAACAACTTATTTTCTAATCGTCTGTAGCAAAATTTATTAGAACTTTCGCAAAGATGGAACCTTTCATACACCTATTATACGAAATTTCTCCACAGAGTTTGTCACTGGCTTTAGGCCACAACATGGAAACTAATATCGAATCCCACTTCTTTTCCAGCTTCTTCGCTATTTCTATTTTTTTTTTATTTTCATAGAACAAATTTTGGTAGTAGTTTTTTGTCTATAGTGTACGATATGTGTTTTGATAAAATAAAGTTCTTTCTGGACTCGCGACAACTTTTTATCAGTTAGGAGTAGCAACTTTTTTTACTAGCAGTAGCAATTTTTTAGACTAGTAGTAACAACTTTGTGCATGCTTTTCTGTTAGTGTGGTAGTAGCAGTTTCTGACCGAAACATTGTAGCAACTTTTGATATAAAACTATAGAATTTTTTCATTACCGACTTCACACTGCAGATCTTGTATCTCAGACTCTCTCATTACTAGGCATTAACGAACATAACAAAGAGGATGGTTCAGTAAGGGGATTAAGTTATCAACATATGGATATGTATAAAAGGACTGTGAACTTTGGCAAAGTGAAGGTTATACCTTTATTTTACCAATTTTGCTATATTCTAACAAATAATAGCTATTTTTTTTCTCAAAGCTGAAAGATAATGTCTAAAATACAAATCAAACCTTGGTGATTGGGCCATAGAGGGTTTTTATATTTGGCTTTTCATAGAAGATTTGTACTTGAATATCAAATGCAATGGTATTTTTTTATCTATAGTGTATAAATTTTTGCTTCCATAGAAAATAAAGTTGTCATTGGCCTAGCAGCAGCAATTTATTCTGGACTAGTAGTAGCAACATTTTTTCATAGAATAACTCTATTTCGACCAACGTGAGCCTTGCCTGGTAGTTGTTTTTATCAAAAACTACTGATCTCTGCGGTTATTGATAGAGGGAGTGATCATTATGGAGGGAAAAGCTCTCTCGCTAGTAGCAACTTTTTGTCGACTTGTAGTAGTAACTTCATCTGTAGTAGCAGTAACAACTTTGGTTTATAGACATATCCTTTGAAACTACTGATCTCTTCAGTTATTCGTTGAAAGAATTGATCTATGCAGTTACTGATAGAGGAATTTTCGGGAGGGAAAAGCACAAAACTCAAAAGTTCTCTCTGGACTAGCAGTAGCAACTTTTCTTCATCTAGGAGTAGCAACTGTTTTCTAAACTATCAGTACCTTGTTTGTTTTAACGTGATTTACTATTCTCTTCTTTTTTTTTTGTGCGTGGAAGTAGGATTTGCTACTGTTTATTACAAAAGAAGTTGTTCTATGAAAAAAGTTGCTACTGCTACTACAGAAAAGTTACTATTGGTAGTTTAGAAAAAAATAGCAGTAGTAACTCCTTCTATAGTAGCAGTAGTAACTTTATTTTTTGATAGAACAACTTATTTTCTAATTGTAAAACTTATTAGAATTTTTGCAAAGATGGAACCTTTCATACACCTATTATACAAAATTTCTCCACATAGTTTCTCACTGGCTTTAGGCCACAACATGGAAACTAATATCAAATCCCACAGAGGGAAAAGCTCTCTCGCTAGTAGCAACTTTTTATAAACTAGTAGTAGTAACTTCATCTGTAGTAGCAGTAACAACTTTGGTTTTCATTGAACAACTTTTCTAATCAACAATAGCTAATCATGTTAAAACATTTTAGTAGCAACTTGCAATAGGTGAAACTTCGCATTGATATACCTGCATGTTTTCACTGTTGTATGTATGTTTCTCCTTAAGAAGTTAATTATCCATGAATAATTACATACATTTTTTTGTTAAGTTGCAGCTCTTATTATGGAGTGTACATGTTGAAAACTATGGATTGTTGAAGACTATGGTAAGCTATCGAAGATATGGGAGGTTGATGTCCCAAGTGAGGAAAACAATGTTGCATAAATCGCTCCAACAACAAGATTTACTGGAAAGCTTATACCTTACTTAGGACATTAGATTATGTAATTTAGTTTAGGACATTGGAATGCTTTTCTTGGATAGTACCATGTCCTAGAGGAAGTAGTAGTACTTCTGTCAAGTTGCTACTCTGTTGTATAACATAAGTTGCTACTACATATTATTCAATAAATATATCTACTAGTCTCTTCTGGTTGGGAGGCTTGTACCAATTTTTATGTTTTGGAAGTTGCTACACATCCGTTAAGTCGTTAACAAAAATTGCTACTCCAAAGAGTTACAGCAAAGTTATGTGCATGTTATATAATTCATTCCTTGAGATCAAGTCTTTCTCGCTTGACGGATCATACAACTTTCTTGCCAACCTGATTTCACCACACTTCTCATATGCATTCTTTGGGGTGGACTCGACAAACGTATCAACTAAAATGATTGCTGACTGTTGTATTTTTTCAAATCATTTACAGATCAAGCAAGATAGTAGATGAAGGAACGTCAAGGCAGCTATCATTGACCAGTACGCAAAATACATGCAGATGCTGGAACGCTTCTGTGTGCAGATGCCAAGAGCACTGACTTAGGCAGGACGTACTTGTAGCTTTGGACTTTTGGGCTCTTCGCTGAACACCTGGAGTGCATCCATATTGGCATGCACCCAACACAAGGCTCTTGATGGTCTGAAGCTCAGTGAGAGCACAACAGATGGCGCACTGATAGGAGATGTAGCCGTTGCAATCACTATAATACCTTCAGATGATGTAGCAACGTCGACGAAGCTCATACATTTCGTCGAGCAGTTGGCGAGCGTGCTGGCGTTGATGTAGCTGAGGGTGGTGTCCACGGGCGGGGACGCATGAGTAGCAAGGGGGGACCAACGGCAAGACGGCAGAGGAGGACCCACAACAGAGGCGTGGGGTCGGGTGGGAGAGCGCGGCGAGGAGCGCGTGCACGGCGGCGGCGAGGCCCGAGGCCGTTGTTGTATTTTGTTGCGGGTGACTAGCACAGTGTAACGCGCTGCCTCCGGCATCTTCATGGTGCCTCGCCGGGCCGCGGACGGGGCGGAGGAGGCCACACCGCGCGGCGCTGGGTATGGGGCGGAGGGGGTCACCGCGCTGCGCCGAGGAGGCCGCCGCCGCGGCGCACAGGGGACGGCGCGGGTGAGGCCGCCGTCGCGCTGTGCCAGGGACGACGTGTCGCCGCCGCGCCGCGTCTGGGTCTTGGCGGCGCTGCCTTGCTGCGTCGCGGAGGGCAGAGGTGGAGCAGATGAGGAGCGATGCTGCCGAAAGAGGAAGCCTCCGTGTTGACGAAAAGGGAAAGAGGAAGGGGACGCGCAATCCCCTAACGCGCGTACGGACGCGCTCTGTAAGGTCAGTTTCAATGGGCCTTTCATTGACAATAAATTAGCTGCCACATCATCTAAATTGCTGACATGGCAAAGAATTGAAGAAGAGAAGATGATTACCCTTTCATCCTGGAGCAAATTCCTTGTGTGCCATTGAAAAATTAGCTTGCTCCTTATCTGCCACTAAAAATTTTGAAGTTCCTTGCTTGCCATCCATCTCATTTTTCATGCCTTCACTGCCACTGCCGTCAGGTCTGTTACATGTGGCTGTTGTTTTTTTTCCATGGACATGTCAGTTTTTTATTTAGTGACTAAAATGCCCTTGTCTTTAGTCGGGTGCCAAGAGGAACTGAGGAACAGAACGCCAACCATCGTTGAGCCCCTCTGCTCGCCTGCGAGCACAGAGCAAAGCACCACAAGGTCCCCTTCTGCCTGTTTCCTTGACCAGAATTTTTGTTCCCCACGCGCACCGAGCTATGCCTACATCCGATGGAATCTGACCCGATCCCACTCAACCAAAGCTCGTTCACGTCCTTGAGGACAAGCTTGACTGCTATGTGATTTGGATCCTCAATCGAGCGCCCCGGACTTTGTATCCTCGCCGCGACGGCCATGCGAGTGGGAAGACGCGAACGCCGATGGAGGCAAGCACGGGACAACGCGAGCAGACGGCCAAGGGTGAGTTCTGCAGTCAGAGGTTCCGCAGCAGGAGAGCGAGCGGCGCGTGGCTCGGAGGGGCGGGCGGCATGCCGGAAGGAAGAGACGGACCGGGTGCTGTTCGGGGAAGGGGGTGCTGTTCGGAGAAGGGATTGTTGCTGCTTGACAGGGATGATCAGTGGGAGACTCGGCAGGGGCTTTTTCGTCTATCCACATGTCATTTAACGGTGTTAATGGGAGGAAGAGACGGCAGTGGCAGTGAAGGCACGAAAAATAAGATTGATGGCATGTAAGGAACTTCGAAATTTTCAGGGGCAGACAAGGAACAATGTAGTTTTTCAATGGCATAGAAGGAATTTGCTCTTCATCCTGGTGAAAAGCCCGCGGCTCTGTTTCCTAGCTGATGAAAGAGAGATGAAAGAGCATTGAGAGCTCTTCATCCCCCACCGAACTCCGATCCGGTGCGCCGCGCCTCTTGCTCCCGCACGCCGCTCCCTCCTCTCGCTCCCGCACCGCCCATCCTCTCCCGCGCGAGCACTGCCGCGCCGTCAAACAAATTTCCCCGCGCTGCCTTCCGACGAGGGCCGCCGCGTCAGGTGCGAGCTTCGCGCCGCGGTCCGGCGAGGGCCGCCGCATCAGGCGCGAGCTCCGCGCCGTCGGGCTGTGCGCAAGGGCCGCCCGACCGCCCGAACTCTGTGCCGAGGTGTGATAACCCCAGTTTTAGCAGCTCATAGAGTGTAATGCTAGTCCGTTGATTGTTTTACTGAGTGCAACTTGAAGTCGTTGACGGTAGAAGCACACACTCTGCACTTGAATTGAAATTTAAAATCAGCATTCGAACTGAACAAATTGTAATGCAAGGAAACACAGAGCATTTGTCTATAAACTACAATAGCAGGTCGAACTCGAAAGCTATACTATATCAGTGGAGTGGACACTGGACAGCCAAAGGGTTCTAACATTTAACAGTTATAGCTTTGAGTTTAAAATAATTTACATGTGCATCCAAACCTTTACATTTACAACCCTCAGGTATATTCTTAGGTATATGCTTCACCATGGAAAATCTAGGCATAAGTGTTCATCTCAGGACACTAGGAAGCTGCACACACTAACTAATTCTTAAGCACTGTCCTAAACTATAGTTAGCAAATACAACAAGAAATAGAGTCGGCAGCTCATTTCTTCTAGAATCACAGAGTGTTGTTCTCACATATATATACCTACACCAGACGTTCATCTTTATCTCCTACTCCATAACACCCTCTTCTTCACACATCACTTTCCCCAAACCTAGTGGTCGATCACTGCTAGAGCCATCAGGAACACAAGCATGTCTCTTTCCCTGTAGGTCTCAGCACCAGCAAACGCAAGGTAGGCACCTCCATCTGTTTAAGTTCCTGAAGTCTTTGAATCTGCTAGTGATGGGAATCCACACACCTTGTCAGTTTTATCACCACAAAAGAACCCACATGAGTTTACAACTAGCTGCCGTGATATGAAATAAACAGTAGGTAGTAAACTAGTCCGTGCATAAGGTAGAGCCTCTTCATTAGTGAATTTTCAGTCTACTACAGCTCTGAGTATTCAGACAACAACTACATGTAAAAGAATAATATATTCCTGATTTTTGGAGCCGCAATCTATAGAAAAATCACTCATAAACCATCAGCTTAAATCATCAAGTATATAAGTCAACTTGCAATTCGCATAACACAGTCCAATATATCTCTTGGTAGGAGCTAAGTAACACACAGGCAGACTGAACAATGATAATTGATATACCAAAAATACCAAATGACAGAGTAGCTGTACCAGATTCTATATCAAGTAAGGAAGTCTTAAATTCAGTAAATCACAGTTAGTTGTGACATTAGAACAGATCAGCTATACTTAATTTTACTAGCAAGAACTATCACCATGGACTGAACTGCTAGAACAGAGCATCAGTTCTAGTCATTAAAATGCAAGGGAATTGAAGGGCGTTTGAGATTGATACACTCACCAGTCCATGCCTGAACCAAGAAGGCTGCAGCTCATCCTGCGTGGATTCAAGATGACGGCGAGCAGGGAACCAGCAACTCCCATGGCCAAACCCTAGGTCGACCTGGTACATGAGTCGGGGAAAAACCTGAGAGAGGAAGAGAGAAAGGGATAGAGATAGGGAAAGAGAGGCGACAGGAGGAAGAGCTGACCTGAACCTGTGAGATAGCCTGCAATGGAGGAATTGTGAGTAGCAGCAGCAAGGCCCTTCGGGTGTGAGCAGAGAAGAAAGAAGCTGCAGGGGAGAGAGGAGTTGTGCGTGATGTAAGAAAAATAAAGAGGGGACCAATAAAAATAAATAATAAAAGGCAGCTGTACACTGACTCAACACAACCCAGGTTAATACTAATAATGCAATATGCAAAGAATCAAGTACAGAAATTTATGTCATTGCTCACCTAAAAATATAAATTAATATGTAAATCAGTCTGAAATAATGTAAATCACACACTAAGGCACATTTAGGTGACGGTAGCTATGTATTTCTGGTTACAAAATCGTTGTGTGTTTGTATAGTACTTAGCATCGGTAATGCACAGGAACGGAAATAGTGGGAAATCAAGAGCAGGTCATGGTGTGTCCAGGGGCTTCTCTTGAAGCAATCACACGCTCAGGCAAGTCGAGTTCTTTGATGCATATCAATTATAGGATTTTTGGTTTGTTTTTGCTTTTAAATCTGCATAATATTGACTGCATGAACTTTATATTTTGGATTGAATATGATAGTTGGTTCGAAATCACGGTTGATTGGAGCAACCGTTGATTGAGATTATAGGTTGGTGGGTAGAGATAGCCCTGGAAAGATAGTCGAGAATGTTTGGGCTTTCTCTACGTCGGGAATGATTATCATATAAGGTTAATCACAACTCTCACTTATTGACCCAGCGCCATATAATCCGTATCAACCACAGGCCTGGAATGGGACAGGTTGAGCTAAGTATCTAATCTTGTAGCATGCCTCCACAGATGGGAACGTTATTTTCTTGTATGGGGCGCCACGGGTCGCATGGTAACCTAAGAGTGCAAGGATCGCTACGAACTATCCTGAGGGTACAAGGGTAGCCCGTTCATACCCTGCGGTTGGTTAGGAGTGGAGGTATGTTATAAAGGTTTGTGAAAGGCTTTATTAGCTTAACCAAGCCGCACATCAAAGGAATTGTGCGGAGCGTGCTAGCTACATGCGAACAACTTGGTTAAGTTGGTCTGTGGGTACAGTGATACACCTCTGCAGAGTTAAAAACGTGAATATTCACTCCTTGCTTCCAGGATGGAAGTTATGTCCGCGGTGGGAAAGGGCCTATAGTAGGCAGTCACGCCATGGTACTATGTGGATAGTAGATTTAAAATTAAGAATGCTTTCTAATCAGAATAACTATTTCATAGCAGGAATTTAATATGCTGGTTTATAGCATAGTGGTTGATATTATAGCTTGTTGGGAAGGGCATACTTTATATTGTAATTTCGACTGGCTGAGTACCTTTGTACTCACCCCGATTAGTACCATTCATTGTATAGATGTCGAGTTCATGGAGCCGATAGACGACGTCTATGTCTTGTGTGATCCGAACGACTTTGACCTAGATGATTATGATTTTGGAAACCAAGAGGGTGGACCATCTACCGGCCGGCCGCGCCGTGCTCTGGTGGGGCGACGGCCACTGCCACGACGGCTGGGATGCGCAGCAAGACGACGGCATGGCGCGGAAGCGCGTGCTGATGCGGCTGCATGAGTTCTACAGCGGCGGGGACGACGAGGACGGCGCCGGGGACGAGCACGAGCATGCCGGGCCGCGCACTGGCGTCCCGCCGCCACGCCTGGGCCACCGTGGACCCGCACCAGCACGGCGGCGCGCCCGGGTGGTTCGTGCGCACATCCCTCGCGCAGTCTCTGGCCTCCGAGCCGTCGTCTTCCTCCCGTGCAAGGGCGGCATCCTCGAGCTCGGCTATGTCGTGCCCGCCTGCGAGACTCCCGAAGCCCTGCGTGCCAGTCTTCGCCGCGCTCGAGATCCTCGCCGCCGTCCCGCGCCCACCACGCCGCCATCTGCCGCGCGTGTGCGCTGCAACGCCCCGCTGTACGTGCTGGTGCACGGCCAAAGGGATACAGGACAGCAAAGCTTGCTTTGCTGCGTTAATCCCATCCAATTCATTTACGCAATGTGATGCAGGGTTGCTGGATGAGCTCGATCGTTGGCCGGACGTCGTCAACGCATAAGGGGTACTTGCTTGGCCGTCGTCGACGCACAAAGACCTGCCCATCGCGACGGAGGAAGCGGCCAAGGGCCGCGTCCTGCCGGCCGCGGCCACGGTGCACATGGGCATGTCCGGCTCCGTCCTCCTCGTCGCCGTGCTCTTCATGGTCGTCACCTCAGCCGGCTCGGCGGAGCTGGTGGCCGTCGTCTCCCTCGGGTGGATGTACCTCGCCATGGGCGTCATCATCGGCTCTGCCGTTATCCCCATCGCGATGCTGCTGCTGTGGAGCAAGGCGAACGCCTTCGGTTCACCACGCCGGCGGCGTCGGGATGGTGGTAGCCAACGGGGCGTTCGACGGCGAGGGCCTCGTTCTGAAATGAAGTGGCTACAAATTTTATATGGCACATTTGATCTCAAGCAAATGCAGCAATTTTATGCTATCCATGTCTATGAAAACATATGAAATGAAGCATTGAGAGTTGCAATTTTATTCTACAATACAAAGACATAAAGCTGATGTGGCACTTTTGGAAAATGTGAAATGAAAGTCTCCATTGAGACTGGCCTAACCGCTCCCAAATCAATTACTCCCTCTGTCCCAGAATACTTGGCGCCTTTCCTTTTTTGGCATCACGTTTGACCACTCGTCTTATTCAAAAAATTTATGTAAATATTATTTAATTTTTTATAATTTGTTTTAACATTCAAGATACATTAATCATGTCAAGTTTGTTTTAGCATTTGCAAAAAAAATTTGAATAAGACAAGCAGTCAAAGATGATGTCAGAAAGTCAAAGGCGCCAAGGAGTATCAAACAAGCTACGACTGCTCCTGTTCATCTTCTTCCCCAAGCCTCCTCTATGTCTAGCATCCCTCTCAATCCTAACTCTGATTCTCTGTAATCCCATCTCAATTGCTTGCTGAATCCAGACCTCTCCCTCGTCGTGTATTCCCCATTTGTACCCAAACCTACTCGATTCATATCGTATTGTGATTGTGCTATTGAGCCATGGAGGTGGTTGCTAACAAGGCGTTGGGGGGGAGGGAGCTCGCCGAGGAGGTCGTGAGGGAGATTGTCAGGATGGTTTCCTGCTCGGTCATGAGCGAGGTCAAGAAGCAGCTGCGCCTTGCCGGGCTGCTCGCCGTGGATTCTTGCTGCAGAAAACCATTTTGACCATCTCCATCATATCCCTCGAATATTTTGGTGTACTCGCTCTCTCTAGCGCCAACTCGTTCGCCAGTACAAGCACTTAGTTTAATATTTCTTACACAATTCCAAAGTCGTTCTAGTTTGAATATGAAGCCATGCATTGATCAACAATCCATCAGCTCGCTATTGCACAACAATTAACAGAAAAAAAGGAGGTGGCAGGAACCTTGTGAAGCAAAGAAAAACACAGGACGGCACCGTAATGCAGGAAGCAGAGAAGGTGCAGACATCTGAACCTGAGCAAAAACATGGAAAGTTAAGCCACAGAACAGAGCTACTATCATGCGGCATTAAAAGGGACAACTCATGCGGCTGATCCTAATCAGGACAAAAGATCAAGTCAAGGAAAGAAATTTTGTAATGATTACTTGGTCATTCGACATGCATCAACCCTAAACAAAACATGAATTTTCTCTCTGCATGAGCCGAGAACCAGACCTTATCGCCATTTATTTGAACATGCATCACAAAGCATCCAAATCAATTCGGGAGGAAGAACCGGTAATAAGCACAAAACCATCCATTCTGGTTCTGAAGGCCAATGTTCCGTCAAACGGCACCGGCGCCGCCCGTGCCCGTGGCCTTCTGCTGGCTGCCGGGCGTCAACGGCACGTTTTCAACTTGTCCTTCCAGGCGCTCTATGTCAGGCCCGTGCCGTCCTGCAAGGACACCCAGGCGTGGTCCTCCCGAGAACTGTTTTTGAACCTCACCGTGCCATCTGGTACGTGGTTGACGAGAACGTTACAACTCCTCAAACGCACTGTTGAGGCAGGATTTGCGTAGTAGAGTACCTATTATTGGAAAGATTTGTGCGTAGTACCTGTAGGGTACTATATACGTGGATGATGGTGTGTACCGTAATATGCATTAAATAGAAATATCCTTTTTTTGCGGTGGAAATAGAAAATATCCTAACTATGTATGCACGGAATATTTATTTGTAATAGACCTGTATCAGTAATGAATTTAGCCATCCACAGTGGTGTGCTTACGTGACAATTTTCTTTTTGAGAAAAGTTATTTTACTCTCCTAAACAATTCACTTTGTCAATTTTACCTCCTAAACAAAATCATGACTCAATTTACTCCCTCAAACAATTCAAACTGACGCAATATACCTTCTATTGGAATTTGTCCTTTTTTTTCTCGAAGTACAAGTTGAATTTGAAGCTCAAATTTTGCATGATTATAATTAGAGTGAATTGCACAAAACTACAACTATTTGTGTCAAAGTTTCAGAAAACTACAACTTTTAGAACCTATTTCAGAGAACTACAACTATTTTGAACATGAGTTTCAGAAAACTACAACTTTGTGTCCGGCTCCACATGTCAGCCTCACAAGTGGTAGTGTTCTCAAACCGAGATTGACATGTGGTGCCAGAAGCAAAAGTTGTAGTTTTCTGAAACCAATGGTCAAAATAGTTGTAGTTCTCTGAAATAGGTTCTAAAAGTTGTAGTTTTCTGAAACTTTGACACAAATAGTTGTAGTTTTGTGCAATTCACTCTTATAATTAAAACAACAACCTATGTTAAAATAATTATAATATAGTTTTATGATATTATTTACATTGTCTAATAGCAATTAACAACAAATACATACATATGGTATTAAAAAAATATGCTATGCTATTTAAAATAGAATACGCTATTTAAAAACAGAAGTACATGGTACTAACCTCCATCATCGTTTATGGAAATATTGCATTTGTCAATATGTTCCTGGTGTACAATAGAAGTACATGCATGAACATGGGGCATGAGTAGGGATGTCTATTCTGATTCATATTTATTTGCTTGAAACATATAGCAAAAAGTTTCTTTTTAGAGCTCACTGACTGCTTAATTCGTACGGAGGATTTCTCCGCAAATTGAGCCACCATTGCTTCATGTGTTCATGCATGTTGCAGAGAGGTCGGTCCTGAGCGAGGTGAAGAAGCAGCTGCGCCTCGCCGTGCCGCTCGTCGTGGGATGCTTGTTGCAGAGAATCATCTTGACCATCTCCCTCATGTCCGTCGGACACCTCGGCGAGCTCGCTCTCGCCAGCGCCTCCTTGGCCACCTCGTTCGCCTGCGCATCCGGTTTCTACTTGATGATAAATCCCCACTTATCCGGAACGATCACTCGTCTTCTCTTTCGTTTTTGTAAAAGGATCTGATACAACATGAAAAAAAAAAAATCCGACAGAGAGATACTAAAATTCCAGGAGGAAATTCCTTATTTGGCCCTAGAAAAGTTCCTGGTTCCTTTCTTGGCCCAATCTGAAAAAAAGTTATCTATATGACCCAAGTTGTAACTTTCATTCCTTTCTTGGCCCTTCCGTCAGTTTTGAGTGCTAACGGTGTTAAATGTGTGCTGAAATGACCATTCTGCCCCTGACTTTAATAAAAATGTAAAATTTATTTTTGAAATTATTTAATCGTCCGAAATTCCAGAATAACATAATTGTTCAAGATTTCATATTACACAAAATTTCGGCATTATTTCTGGAATTTCGGAAAATTAAATAATTTCGGCAATATAAAATCTTGAACAATTATGTTATTCTGGAATTATGTTACTTTGAAAATAAATTTTACATTTTTATTAAAGTCAGGGGCAGAATGGTCATTTCAGCACACATTTAACACCCTTAGCACTCAAAACTGACGGAAGGGCCAAGAAAGGAATGAAAGTTGCAACTTGAGTCATATAGGTAACTTTTTTTCAGATTGGGCCAAGAAAGGAACCAGGAACTTTTCTAGGGCCATATAAGGAATTTCCTCAAATTCCAGTCAGACTTATAATTAGTTTACTATTTTACTTTTGCCTCCTTCGTTCCACTGAAATAATTGAGGTGACGTCGATCGCGAGTTGTTGTCAGACGGGCATGGCGTGGAGCCTGGACACGCTGTGCGGGCAGGCCTTCGGCGCCGAGCAGCACGGCCTGGTCGGCGTCTACAAGCAACGGGCAATGCTGGTGCTTGCTCTGGCTAGCATCCCGGTGGCCATGGTCTGGGCCTTCGCCGGCGAGATCCTTGTGTGGTTCAGGCAGGACCCGGAGATCGCCGCCGGGGCCGAGAGCTATCTCCGGCGGTTGATCCCGGCCGTTTTTCTGTTCCGGCAGCTGCAGTGCCACGTCCTGTTCCTGCAGGCACAGAACATCGTGGTGCCAGTGATGCTGAGCTCCGGCGTCACGGTCGGCGTACACGTGACCGTCTGCTGGCTGCTGGTGCATCGGTTTGGCCTGGGCGTCAATGGCGCCGCCCTGGGCATCGTCGTCTCCTATCTTTTTAACATGTCCTGCCTGGCTCTCTACGTCAGGCTCGGGCCGTCCTGCAAGAAGACCTGGACCGGGTTCTCCCGGGAGGCGTTCCGTGGCATCCCGGCGTTCTTGAAGCTCGCCGTGCCATCCGCTCTCATGCTCTGGTGAGAAAGATGCACGCTCTTCCATTCCATCTCTCCCCATGGTTGCCGTCGCTCATTGCCATCCGCTGACTGCTGTGGTTGCAGCTTGGAGAGCTGGGCCTTCGAGCTCCTGACGCTGCTCTCTGGTCTTCTCCCCAACCCGAAACTCGAGACCGCAGTGCTGTCCATCTGGTGATTACTGAGCTTTTAGTAACTGCGATTCTAGTACCTCTTGTTTTCTGTCCACTATCAGACTCATTGTTCTGATTCTTGTAGCTTCAACACTTACATCTTGGTATTCATGCTCCCACTGGACTGGGCCTTGGTTTTGCAGTAAGATAAGTAGCCGCAAAAACATTTCCACACATGTAGTACATTTTTTACGCTACTGCTATATGTAACATCAATTTTCCTTTTTTTTTTCCTACTCTTGCGTATTTCTGCACAGCATACGTGTTCGAACGAGCTTGGTGCGGGACGGCCCCAGGCAGCCCCGCCTGGCGACCCGGGTGGTCATGCTCTTGGCCTTCTCGATGAGCTTCTTTGTAGCTTTGGTGTTGGTGCTTTCGTGCAATCGATTGGGATATGTGTACACCAATGTGGAGGAAGTGGCCTTGTATTCCTCTAAAATTATGCCTATTTTCACGGCATGTTTTTTCTTTGACTCCGTACAGTGTGTTCTTTCAGGTATGTAAGTCAATCCCATGGCTGGATTTACCAATGTAACAATGTCAGAAAAGTTGGCTATTTTGTTTTCTAAGTTTTGGCAGCTGCCTTAAAATTATATTTTAGTTGCCAGGATATGATAATAATGGCCACAATTCTGTACTTGGTCTGCAGGTGTGGTTAGAGGCTGTGGCCGGCAAAACATTGGTGCTTTCATCAACCCAAAACATTGGTGCTTTCATCAACCTTGCTGCCTACTACCTTGTTGGCATACCCGCAGCATCTATTTTTGCCTTTATTTGCCATGTCAGGGGGAAGGTGCAGTAGTATATGCATTTAATTTCTGTTAAATCGTTGGAATAATTAAGTCAATTTTTACCTATGTTACCCCGATACTTTCGAATGCTCACGTATCGGATACCGATACTCCTCCGAATATTATGATATTTAAATAATTTAAGTAATTTTGATACTTTGTCGACACTTTGCCGATTCTTTTCCGGATACCTCCAACCCTGACCCATCCCTCATTTGACTCATAACAGCACCTTCTTCACGAATAAAACAACCCTAGATCACATTCTCTCTATTATCCTCACGTAACGGTACCATCGTCTGTTACTGGAACCCAAAAACCCTAGATGATATCTATCGTCCTCCTCCCTCTTGCTATGTAATTGCACATGGATGCATTATACTCAACCTTTTAGGTAATTGCATTTAGCTTTAAGCAAAAAAAATAATATTATATATATACATAGAAAAAAAATGTATACAGGCGTACCGCCGTATCGGTGTTTTTGAGAAAATGCGGTATCGCGGTATCGTACCGGTATCGGTATCGCCGTATCGGGGTAACATAGATTTTTACTCGGTATTTTCTTCCTCAGTTTCGGAAGTGGTTCAAAGAGAAGGCTCTAACTTGAACTTTGAACTGAACAGGGGCTATGGTTTGGGATCTTTTGCGGAGTGGCGGTTCAGATGCTTTACTTCTCTCCATTACACTATGCACCAACTGGAACAAAGAAGTAAGCATATATACGTTTGAGGCTTCAACTATCCCTTCGATTTTATCTTGTTCTCAATGGGACTTCTTGTTTCTCTCCAGGCATCGAAGGCAAAAGATAGGGTATTCTGCTCTACTTCTCCTGCTGAGGCAAATGGATGCAATTCTGTTGGAAAAGAGGCTCAAGGAACAATTGAGGAAACAAATAGTCCTGTTGATCCTAGGGAAGGGTGACAGAAATGCTGGTAATATAATATAAGAAGGTTAAAGTTAGTGGTACACTGGACATAGCGCGCGTATGCCATTTTTCACTTCATTGCCTTCTGTCGAATGAAGGAGAGAACACATGCTAACTGTGCTATTAGGAAAAAGACCATGCATATGCTCTGTAAGATTGGTAAAAAGTCCCCATCAATAAATTTCATATGTACCTGTAATTAAAAAAAATTATAGCTGACTAGCATGTGCATTTATGTGGCTATAGTGTTAAGAAAAACTAATCGGATATATCTCTTCTCTGGCTTCTGGGATTACTTCAGAGTTGCAAATCTTCAAACGCACCATTGAGGCAAGATATAGCTTATTATGACCAATATAATAATATAGGGTTATGGGTTTGTCCAAACTCATTGTATTTTGAGCTTTGCCTCTCACTATAGCGATGAAACCATAAAGATTGACAATGATATGATTATATTTATCGTGAAATCAAATATCATAAGATGTAAATCATTTTATTTAAAATATTATATAGATATTTTCCAAGTTTTTATTGTTTAGCTTTGACAAAATCTTGAAAGTATAATATTTATGGACGGAATGAGTATAGTAAACTCGTTCAATTGGTCACCCGCTCTACTAAGTAGGGATGCTCCTTCATGGTTTAGGTTATTACATGGAAAGATATATTGCTTATTCACAATCTACAAATATGGTGTCGTGGCCTGGGCCATATCATACCTTCCTAAGAACAGATTCGATAAGGATTGTTTAGAGATATTAGTTTCCTTAAGCGTATGGAAGAGTCAAGTCACCTCATATGGTGATTGTATTATCAGTAACCAATCATCAAAAGAATGTCGTTGTATCCACATACACCTTCGGCCCTTGTGGTGTGGCTATTACCTTTTACCGAGGCCGCGCCGTTTGGGTTCAGGGCCATCTTTATTTGGAGGGCAATTGGCTTGCATTGGTTCATGACATCTGGTATCGGTTTGCATTGGTTCGATTCCATGGGTCAACACCTTTATTTGGAGGGCATAGCAAAGGAACTTAAAGCTACAGCTGCGAAGCTTGCTGCTCTAGCCACTCGAGTGTATGAAGACCCTTGTGCCAAATGGAGAAGACCCATCTCACTGTGACAATGCTAGACACAGTCTTTATATTGTTCGCTGTTCTTGTACCCAAATCTAAATGGACTTATGTTTGGGATAAAAGGGAGTATAAATTTTGTCCTTGGGAACACTTCATCAGAACTAACAATGCAAATCACCAAGCAAGGTCAGACTAGTGTGCCAAACAGTAACCTGAATTGATGTGACATTCAACAATAAAATGGTATGATTAATTTACCCCATGATTTATTACTGAGTGGACGAGATATTCTTGTGTTGATATATGTATAATATTGTGTCTGCTTTGTGGATTCTGTATTCATAAGCGGTGTGTAACACCTAGCAGCAATTAAAGTTTTTTCGGAAAAACCTATGACTTTTGGCGTACCATAAATTGGTATTCCCTTTATTTTCATTAAAAGATAAGGAGAGGAGCCCAAGGGGCAGGCGTGGCTGCTGATGGACGCCAGGAAATAGAAGGGGAAAAGCCAAGGAGAAAAGGAGGAAAGGGAAAGAAGAGAGAGGAGGAAGAAAAGAAGGGGTTGATCCTAGGAGGGAGATCGAATCCATGTCGACCCTCTAGCCATGATTGGAGATCAAGGTAGGAAGATGATGTTCTCCTCTCTGGTTTTGGGTAGATTATATCCTTCTATTAGTGGCAATCTCGTTGGTTTTAATTAGATTCTTAGATCTACCTCTTTGCTGTTTCCTACGTGTAGCAGATTCGATCAATATTTTTGTTCTCTGTTTTAGACCCTATTCTCGACCTTATAAAAATATGAACCCTTTATAGGACTTGTAGAGGATTTGATGATCTTTCCAACCGTGTATGGTAGAGTTTCACAGGATCTAAGATGCGGGAGCTGTGCCTTCCCAAAGTTGACTGATTTTTAGTCTCGTAAATCTGAGTGTTATCTGTTCAAGTGTGAATCTAGCCTTCATAACGTCAGATCTGGAACTTTCGAAGAATATCAAAGTTGTTGTATGTTTCATAAGCTTTCCATATTGGTAAAATTTGTCTCCATAAGATGTCTGTAATTCCGGTTACGATGTTTTTAGTGCATCTGTTCTGCAGATGCTGTTAGGTTGTCAGTCTGATATGAAACCTTGTTTTAGTCCATCATAATTATGTTTTTTGAGGATCAAGTGAACTAAAATGATATAGATACTGAAGTTTTGTGTACTCGGTAGAATGATGAGAATTATTGGACAAAGTGAAGTGGAGATATTAGTGTTTGATTGCAACTCTGTCAGTTTTGTCAGACTGCAGTTACAGTTTTGACGGTGAGTTTTGCGTGGCAAATCTAATGATCCTAGAGGCCGATTTTGTCCGTCATACAACAGAGGTTATGGTAGAACTTGATGTGATCTGTCCATAGACTGCTTAAACTCTGTCTTTTGTTGAGTAGAACTGGAGTTATGAATTTTGGAAGTTCAGCTGCTCGCTGCTTATAGAGTAAACTGAATGCCTGTCTTGTGACCCAGTTTAACCTGAGTTTCAGTTCGAATTAATTTTTTTAGTTGAATACCAAAGTTGTAGATAATTTTCTGTAGATGCTCTTAGTGTTATCATTTACCCTTTTCTATGTTGTATAAAAATAGTTACGAAAAGGTTAAAGCTGGCTGTCCTGTATAGACAGATTGGACGTTACGGGACTGTTTGGGGGGGTTATCTTTACGAGCGACCGTAGGAGCGCTTTATTCGTTGTTTGCCTTATTTGATTGCTTTGGTGCTGAGAATTGTTTATATCCAGGTGGTGCATCTTTGGAGCAAGCTTAGCTCATTCTTTTGAGTTGGTGAAGGCAAGTAAACGTAGCGCCGTGGTCTACATGCTTTGACTTGTTATTTGAGTTGCCTACAGTTAATTTTAGTATGACACAAGCCAGATAAAACGATAACTGAAATTGTCGCTCTCACTTGACGTATGCTTTATCGCATTGACATGAAGGACACTTTATCATGTATTGTGGCTTTTCTTTTACATATGAAATCTGAAGCATTGAAGTTCATACATTGCAATCATGCATTGCACTCTTTCCATTGGTATGCATATGAAGACACCGTAGCCTGATGTTGGTGCGGTAAGTACCGGTACAGCAACGCACGTTGAATTGAGCAATGTGGTTGCAGCCCTCACTTCCTTCGTTGGGAATGTGAGGGTAGAAGTGAAGACATGCAGTGCATTGCATTACATTGCATTGCATCATTTGCATATGGATTATTGAAGATTATTATTTATGATACAACTGCAGATTAATTGTTTTACATAGAGGATATATATCTTGTGAACCTTTATGAAAGCTTTATGGAAGTATTTCTTATTTAAATTATTGATTAATCAAGCTGCAATTTAAATAGCTTGTTAAAGCAGTTTACTTGCTGAGGTTTTCCATAAACCTCATACGCTTTCTTTCCCCCTCAGGTGTTTGAGCTTGGATGGTGTCAACGCGGGATGGGAGTAGCAACACATGTGCACTATTCATGATAATTTTACTTTTCGAACACTTGAGTTGTCATAATCATGTTTGTCCATTTGAGTCTTTACCTTTCGTTGGACAATCACTTGAAGTGTTGTCATGGACAGAGTTTTTTTATCTTATCATCGTCATACTTTGTTACTATATTTATTGTTTGAATGCTTCCGCGTACTCTGTTGTTATCAAAGGTTATTGCTCTCTTTTGGCTATCTTTATATGTCAACGTTGTAGCGTGGTGTAGTAATGCTCCAGAATTTCTGGGGTGTTACATGGTGGAATTTTTTACATAAGAAAGAAGTTCAAATATTATGGAAAATATTTTTTTTTTGCGGTGACAAATAATGGAGAATATGATGCTTTGTGAAACATGATTTGACTTAAAGAAATAATCCCCTGCCAAGCATGAGTGTATCCACACTAGGCTATTAGTTTCTGTGGGCTTAATTATTTCGCTCTCTCTCCGATCAAGTAGAATTGTCACTTTATTCTCCAAGAAGAGCCGAGAAAGTGCTTGGTAACCAAAAACAAATGTAGAGTTATTTTGTAGGGCCACATGGGCTAGAAGTTGAATCATCTTTAATGATTTAACGAATTCACAAACTTCTGAGTTATCGAGTCATTTCTTCATCTTGGAACATGTACTATACTGTTCTTTTTCTCCTTTTCCTTAACTAAATGCTTTAGATGGGCCCTGAGCATTTCCACTTATTGTCTGACATTCCATCTAAGAGTAAGCCTAATGGTTGAGACAAGTACTTATCTGATAGCCAAGCAAATAGACAAACATGCAACTAGCTTGTCTCAACTACTCACTGTTGGGCCTACCTTTCATCACACGAACAGACTATGCGATCGGCGCAAACTGCAGCAACAAGCTGCCTTCTCTCTCCTACTTTCTCTTCTCCCCATGAGCCAAAAGTCTGACATACTTGGCTATACACCCACCATTGGGCTTGTTCTAAGCAAAAAAGCTCCTCAGTTCATACAAGCCAGAAAGGCCCAAAACATGAAGGAAGAGAAATCAAGAAGAAACAAAATGGAAGACCTTGTAACTATCCCATAACCGAATCCATTCCTTCCATTGGTTGTACATGTCTTGGTTTAGCTTGATGGATAACTAACTTGATCTCTAAAGAACTTATGAATGCAAATTATGCAATTGTCCACTATTGCATCTACTTAACCATGCGTCTGCCTCACTTGTCGATGAAACGATGACTCAAGAGGGCATGAGCAAAAATATTATGTAGACGATGCATTTCTTGTTGTATGATGAACTAGGCAGTCGGTTTGTATGCGCACATAAGCTTTTCCTAGTTATGGCCCGCGCTTGATTCCCTAATCAGCTAGTTTACCAGAAGAAATATGCTCCAAGGTTGTTAACTTGTCTAGTTAGGTAGGTGGATGGTGGTCAGACTAACGTAACCATGCGTGTGCATTAGCCCTGTCCACACCGTTTACGTACTCGCAGGGATGAGGTCACCGTCGTCCTCATATTAAATGTCTATAATTGCTTACGTGTGGGAAGTATACAAAAATACTTTGCGTTGATTCGTGCACCTGTAGCGAATAGTGATCACTCCCTTTGTCGTTTGGCTTTGCCCCTTGGCCTCCGAAGGAGGATGCACTGGTCACTGGTCAGCCAGAAAAGAAAAGCAGTTTATAAATCACTGAGGTCCTGCTTCACCGACATCGCTGCCCTCTCATCTTTCCTCTGCCACACGTACTTCCGGCCATGGCAGGAGGAGCACCTGAGGAGAGCTCGGTCCTTAGCGAGCTCAAGAAGCAGCTGCGCCTCGCCGTGCCGCTCGCGGTCGCATGCTTGCTTCAGAAAATCATCTTGACCATCTCCGTCATGTTCGTCGGACATCTCGGCGAACTCGCTCTCGCCAGCGGCTCCTTGGCCACCTCGTTAGCCGGCGCAACCGGCTTCTACTTGATGGTAACTAATTAAATATCCCTTTTCGATCAGAACGAACTCGTCTTCCCCTGTTGCTTCTTTTTATTCCCTTCTTCTTCCACTGCAAGCAATTGAAGATAGTTCTTGTCGATCAGATGGGCATGTCTAGCTGCCTCGACACGCTGTGCGGGCAGGCTTCGGCGCGGAGCAGCACCGCCTGGTCGGCGTCTACAAGCAGCGTGCAATGCTGGTGCTTGGTCTGGTGAGCATCCCGGTGGCCGTGGTCTGGGCCTACACCGGCGAGATCCTTGTGCTGTTCCGGCAGGACCCGGAGATCGCGGCGGGCGCCGGCAGCTACGTCCGGTGGATGATCCCGGCGCTTTTCCTGTTCGGGCAGCTGCAGTGCTATGTCCGGTTCCTCCAGGCGCAGAACATTGTCGTGCCGGTGATGCTGAGTTCTGGCGTCACCGCGGCGTTGCACGTGGCCGCCTGCTGGCTGCTGGTGCGCAGGCTTGGCCTGGGCGCCAATGGCGCCTCCCTGGCCATCGTCATCTCCAACTTCTTCAACCTGTCCGTCCTGGCTCTCTACGTCAGGCTCTCGCCGTCCTGCAAGAAAACCTGGCCGGGGTTCTCCCGGGAGGCGTTCCGCGGCATCCTTGACTTCATCAAGCTCGCCGCACCGTCCGCTCTCATGATGTGGTGAGTGGAAGATGTGTACTGCCTCCAGTTCGTTTCTTGTCGTCTAGTTTAAATTTTACCAGGCTCCACTAGTAAACCCGACAAGCCAGAAATTTCAGAACTATTATGATACTAGCTGTTAACAGTTGTCGCTCATTGCCATCTGCTCTGGCTGCAGCTTGGAGTGCTGGGCCTTTGAGCTCCTTGTGCTGCTCTCCGGTCTTCTTCCTAACCCGAAGCTCGAGACGGCTGTGCTATCTATCTGGTGATGATCACTGAGCTTTTAGTGTGATTTCCACTTGTTGTTTGCTCTCACGATACCGAGCTCTCTGTTCTGATTCTTGTAGCTTCAACGCTTACGTCTTGGCATTCATGGTCCCAACGGGGCTTGGTTTTGCAGTAAGGTGAGTGGTCCAAACAACATTACCCACGGCTGTAGTTGTAATCACTATGGTACAGGCCTTTTTCCGGCAATGCTGCTTTGGTAACAATATAAAATCTCTCGGTTTCCTCTGCGTTTTTCTGCACAGCATACGTGTTTCGAATGAGCTTGGTGCAGGACGGCCGCAGGCAGCCCGCCTAGCGACCCGGGTGGTCATGCTCTTGTCCTTCTCGCTGGCCTTATTTCTGGCTCTGGTGATGGTGCTGTCGCGTAAACGATTGGGTTACGTGTACAGCAATGTGGATGAGGTGGCCTTGTATTCCTCCAAAATGATGCCAGTTCTCGCGGTGTGATTTTTATTTGACTCCATGGAGTCTGTTCTTTCAGGTATGTATAAGTCAACCCCGTATGATTGGATTTACCGAGTATGTTCAGTTCCCGGGATATGATACATGACCATAAGCCTGTACTTGGTCTGCAGGTGTGGTTAGGGCTGTGGCCGGCAGAACATTGGTGCTTTCATCAACCTTGCTGCCTACTATCTTGTTGGCATACCCGCAGCGTCCATTTTTGCCTTTATTTGTCACTTCAGAGGAAGGGTACAGTACTATGCATTTCCATTTATTTTCTTTGGAACAAGTCAGTTTCGATTCCTTTTTTCCTTCCTCAATTGCAGAGGTGCTTTTAAGTGAAGGTTCTAACTTGAACTTTGCACTGAAAAGGGGCTCTGGTTTGGGCTATTGTGCGGGATAGCAGTTCAAATGCTTTACTTCTCTCCATTACACTAAGCACCAATTTTTTTTTAGATAATGGGAAGATTGTATTAATCCCGGCCTTGGCTTTCCAAGAAAGTTATAGCCAAATACAACCATCGACAAAAGTCGACCATCATCAGAAGTGCTAAACGCTACACTGATGAAACAAACAAACTAAAAGAAAAAGAGAACGTCTCCTCTCTACAGCTTTGATTATCTTCCAATACGGTATGTTGGGTAAGGTCGACTCTATGTGTCCATTCTTCAACCTTGTGTGGGATAGAACAACACTCGAGTTTGTGCCAATCCGATGATGAATTGCATCTCTTGATTGAAGCAAGGACCACCCAAACTGCATCCATCGGAAAAAGAAATTCCCATGCACCACCAGGCTTCTGGAGGACCGGAAACATTCATGACGACAACAATTGCCGATAGCTGTAGGAGACCATGACCAATGAAGAACGAACAAGGGCAAATGACCATCGACGAATTTGCAAGGAGAGTCTCCAAGAAGCCGCCTCCAACGAGGATGCAACGCCAAAGACGCCGCCGACGCCCATCCGAAGATACGGATTTGGGTTTTCACCCGGAGACTCTCAAAAGTAAAGATGAGATCCATGACAACGCCTCCAAGGAGGGTTATGGCGCCCGAAGACGTCATCGTTGTCGGCACCGACATCAGCGGGCTAGCTTTCGCCCATAATCTCATCCCCGCCATGCTGCACGATGGACAGGATCAGCCCAGACCGGCAGATCAAAGCAAGGAACAACGGCACAGGTGACCTTGGGAGGAAGTGATCCACCACCAGCGAACATGGCAAACAGCCCCGCTGATCCGCCATGTGACGACTGCCTCATCACGCGCCGAGCGCCGCGGAACCGCCGACATGCAGATCGAGATCATGCGACGCGGAACCGTCGGCTCGGCGGACCACTACCCGCCGCGTGTGCGACGAGCGGATCTCGCCGTCACCATCCAACGTGCCACACCCGCCGCCTGCGGATAGATGGCACGTAAACCTTGACGCCGCCGACGAACGAACGCCGCTCCGACGCAGCACGCGCGGATCACGGCGTCGCCGATGCGCGTCACAGCCATCTGTGTTCAATCGCATCCACTCGCCGGCGTTCTTCTTCAATGGAAAGGGAATGGGAGGGGAGGGGAGGGAAAACGGGAAGGAAGACTCGAGAAGAACCCCGCCGCCGCCGTCCTCGCCGCTGCGCGGTTTGCCGGCAGGATGGCTCTGGCGGCGGCCGGGTGGATCGAGGAAGGGGTAGGGTCTTGCGGCGGCGGCGGAGATCGCCGCCCGAGTCGCCCGGTTAGGGCAACACGGGGGCCGGGTACATTGGACTCGAAGTAGCAATTGGAACAAAGAAGTAAGCATACGTTTGAAGGTTCAACACGTTTGGTTTTATTCTTCTCAGTGAGACCTGTTTGATCTCTCCAGGCATCAAAGGCAAAGGATAGGGTCTTCTGTTCTACTTTCCCCGGTGACGCAAAGACATCAAGTACCCAGCGGGCAAATGAATGCAATTCTGTTGGAAACGAGGTTCAAGGAACAACTGAGGTAAAAAAAGAGTTCTGTTGATGCGAGCGAAGGTTGATAGAAATGCTGGTAATATAAGAGTTTAAAAGTTAGTGGTCCGCAGGCCGTATAATGCGCCATTTGTTCACTTCTTTGCCTTTTGTCGAACGAAGGAAGGAACACTTGCTCCATGCATATGCTCTGTAAGATTGAGAATTTGTCTTCATCGGTAATTTCAGATATGTCTTTATGGCAAGGAGTGTTCTTGTATGTATATGCACTTGTAATAAGAAAAATCTTTCTAAGCATTTGCTAATTAGATAATACCCCTAACTAACTATAGGTTGGATCTTTTGATTGATGAGTTGATTAATAGATGGCACCATGAATGCTGCGTGTAACAAACAGATAGAAGCCACAACGCACCTCTCATGTCTTTGTACATGCAGCAGCGGGGTTATCCTTATCAGTAAGGGTATCGCACGTTTATGACGGGAAGCGCTGCGTTAAAAATTATAGGGAAAATTACATAAACCCCAAAGAAGTCACCCAGAGTTTGATATTCTCCCCTATAACTGATTTTGTTGCAAACACCCATCAGGTAATTACCACCAATGGGCCAGAAACGCTGTCAGTATTGATGGGCTAAGTTGCTATGGCCACAGCAATGTGGCCCAGCTTGTCAATGTGACCCAATTTCGAGCTCAACTCGCGGACAGACGAAGCCCAACTCAGCAAACAGACCATTTTCGGATTTTCTATGTGTAGACCGATCATTGTTTGAGATTCGTGCTATTTGAATGGAATGGCCCGACTCGTATCCCTGCTCCTGCTCCCCGCCGGACCCCGCCGTGCCGCCGCCGCTCCCCGTCCCTGCTCTCACCGCGCTGTCGCTCCACAGGCCCCTGCTCGCGTCGCCGCCCACGCCGATGCTCGCCGCCGCTCCCCACCGCGCTGCACCGTCGCCGCTCCTGCTCGCGCCGTGCCGCACCGCCGCCGGCGCGGGCTTTTTCGCGATGAAGAAGATGGATGAAGAGATCGTGGGCCGATCTACACATTGCTAAACTTAGATCGATCTGCATATCGGAGGTACCGGTTCTCTCGCGCAGGGGGGGGGGGGTGGTGGTGGGTGTTGGGGGGCGGCCTGTTCAGCTGCTAGTGGCACACGAAACACACCAAAATAAATGTTTTGCCGTGAAACAGCGGAGCCTCGCTGACAAGGCCCTTGTCCTTGCCCGGATTAAATAGTTTGAAATCCCTTTTCCACTACGTTAACCAGCAGGATGGCCCCCACATTTTATAGGCTAGTATCAACAATTAAACTATAATGAATGTAGTAGTTAAGTTGGTAACTTATAAAATTTAAAGAGGTATTTTGGCTTCAATTTTTTCGCAACGATACTGTTAGTTTATTTATAAAAATATATAAGGGTGCCTTATGTGAATTTATCATAAGAGCTGTGGTGTATAACTTAAACACATGTCTATGATACATCTTGGACTAATTTTATTGCAATGATTGTGGTGGAATTTATTAACATCTATATCCGGTATAATAAGGTAATTTTATAATGATAGTCATGGGTAATTTATAAATGCATACAGAAGTATCATGGATTAATAATATTTTTTACGATTACACAGTACAACTCAGACACTCACTGTCAGACCCTATTCTGGAATCTACTGTGCATCCCGTATCAGTCCCTGGATCAGTAGCTGATACGCACAAGAACGCAGATATGATAATCAAAAGCATACTTCGAATAGGTAAATAAGTAAGATACCTGACAGACATAAGACCCTTAGCGGCGGTACGACAAAGATTCAAAACCATCCAAGTCCACTCGACCGACTAACGGTGAAGCAGACAGCGGAAACCATGGCCCAACGCCACAAGCAAACTTGAGAAGCAGAACCGAAAACCCAATCGTCGTCGTTCTCTACGAAGTCTTCTCCTACTAAACCAACAATTGCAAACACGTGAGTACATATGGTACTCAGCAAGCCCTACACTACACAAGGGTATATATACATGCATATTTGGTTTTAGCAAGGAATAGGCTGTATGGTTTATTTGCAACAAGCAGATTTTATGCAAGGTTCACTAAAGCAAGTGAAGGAACTCTTAGATAAAACAGAGAAGTAACTGTCAATATTTTAGTTGGTTGGCCCTGGGGGAGTATGAAGCATTCCCGCCAGTTCTCAAGTTTTAGTTGGGCCTTCTGACCTCAATGGTCATACTGACCCGGCACATTGGCCATCACTTCCAAAACACGAGCAGACTACTGCTCACTCACACTTTAAGGAATCAGAGGTGGCTAATCATATCGAACTCAACAAAGATGCGTCATATGCCGTGACAACGTCCATCCGGATGAATTTTACACTCTGCAGAGGTTGTACATCTTTTCCCACGGGCTATGCACTCTTGATCGGAGAGTAACATAACGCTTAATCCATCTTCTCCGAGTACCACACACAATGCCACCTACGAACCATTACTGACCCAGGGACTTAATAAGCGACTATATGTAGTCAATGGCCAAGTCAGACAACGACCAATTAAGATATCGTGTCGGCTCCTGGTTGCTCATTTGCGCTACTGCCCTCCAGGTGGATCAAAGTGGTAGGCACCAAGAAGGTAGGGTAAGTCCTTCCCATACAGGTTCCGTGGTAGTACGAGAATCATCTTGTTAAAGGTTGAATGAACCGGTCCTTATGTGGCCGGGCAAGCACCATGTCTCCCACACTAAGGGACTATCACACTTTCCATCAATCAATCACTTACTAATAGCCTTGCCCGCAATCCAACCATCACAAACCTGTCTTCATCATTATCACCTAACACGGTTGTTCTACTCCCAATCCCAAATATCACGCACACCACCAAACTCATTTCACACATTTGTAAAAGTACATATATGAGTAAGGTGTGGCAATGTAGAAACATTGCGAGGGGTCCTAAGCAATCTAGTAGCAAGGTGAACGTGCCATCATAGAAATAATGGAACTATCCTAAGGTTATCAAGGTGACAGGTGAACAAGGGTAAACAAGGATTCTGATATTAATGCCTAAGTAACAGACATCAATATCAATAAGCAAGTAGGACCATAGCTACACAAGTAGTAAAATAACAAGTAATGCATAGTACGAGAATAGGCAATATAGGTGCATTGCGAAAACAGTAGGTTCAATCATGATCAAGGAGAAGTAGAGCTTGCCTGAAAACGCTATCCTAATCTTCTGATTCTTGGTCCTCAGATCTTCTGTCGAAGCTGATGTCTTCGAGTCCTCCTCTTAAGCTTGTACCTTCTGACTCGTCTTCGGGCTTGGATTCTTCAACTCATCCTCGAAGCTTGGATCTTTTAGGTCTTCCTTGAATTCTTCTGCCTCTTCCTCGAATCTCGCGTAGGCTAACGCATAGAAACATTACGTATAAATAACTATCGCAAAAGAAATAAAGATCGAAAAGAGCCAATAAGATCTGATTAACTCCGATAAGAACCGATAGAACATCAATAAAAGACAAGAGCCCCAATCATGTATGATGCATTAAGTTTTACTTTAAGAAAGATTTTATTATTTTATGGCTATTAGGAGTGGTGCATCGAGTACTAGAGCTTTTGTTATGAATGAAAGATGCTAAACACGACGGGAAAACATGCTTGCATGAGGGTGAGAGCGGGCGTGTGTACGTGTTATTCGTATACTTGCAACACTAAAGCTTTATATAGGCCGTAACCTGTATAAAGGTACATGTAACAAGTATATGAAATGTGAGGTGTGTCACTTTAAGAACTTCCATATCTTTTAGTATTACCTAATGATGATTTGCTATTATACTATCCATTGAGTTCGTCGTCACGTGTCAAGCATACGACGGTGGTACATGATCATGTATGATATGAATGCACAACTGAAATCAAATACCAACAAACAATAACTCCGATAAGATCCAATGAAATATAATATAAACGAGAATAGACAGGTTGATAAAGCTGGGTAAAGACTGGTGGCAACATTAGATTAGGTTTGGTCGGGTGATAGCTGAGCTCGGTTAAGATTGGAGCTTAGTTGTGGTTAAAAAGAGTTACTATGCTTTGACGGGGAACAACACAACGAGATTGGTTAGGTTTTGATCCTAGAAGGTGAAGGAATGGCAGTGTAAAGCAAGATCAACGATGGAAGATTCGTCGAGATGGGATTTCATCGAAAGTGAGAAGAACTTGGGCATTGATGGTTTGCAGAGGTATTCCAGAGCTTCATGATTAGTACCATAGGGTACTACGTGCTTCTATGAACGTGTGAGCGCAAGAATCGCTCAAAACGGAGCTCAGGTGGAAAAGATATGGGCGTTTAAAGACTTTAGGGGCTTGTTTGTAATTACAGAAAAGATTCTAAGGACCCATATGTAAGAACAGAAAAGTCCTAGGGACCTATTTGTAATTATAGAAAAGATAGGGACCTTGGCGTAAAAAGGTAGGGACTAAAAGGTAATTACTGAAAAGTATGAGGGTGTTTCTGCAAAACAGTAGGACCAACAGAAATAATATAAGCTAGAGGGGCCTATCTGTAAAATTACCAGGTCAGGGAATTTCTTGGATTTTCTGGATTTATTCTTCTGTTGGAAAATCTGTGGACCGAGTTCATGGGGGTGTGGACCGAGTCTACGGCCGGCGCACGGTGAGCCGGGGCGGTGCGCCGCGGCGGCGCTTGGCCGGAAACCTCGCCGGCGGCGACTACGGTGGCCTAGGGCTGACGAGGACTGGACGACGGGCTTCTACATGCGATGGCGGAGCGTTTCAAGGAAGATGTCGTCGATGAGGACGACGAGCGAGACGACTAGGGCTTGCCGGAGCTGGGCAAGGCGGCGGCGCGCGAAGGGGATGCGTGCGCGCGCATGCTTGAGCGAGTGCGAGCGGTCGGTGGGATGCGCGCGGCTGCGAGGAAGGTGTTGCGCGCCTCAGGCGAGCCGGACGCGGTCGGGAAGGTGACCGGCGTCGAGGTGGCGCGACGGCGATGGGCGGCGCACGGTGGAAGCTCGGCTCGGACGAGGAGAGAAGGAACGGGCAGCCGGGGAAAGGAGAGGGAAGGCCCAGGGTGCTTACCAGTAGCTCATCGAGCTCGGAGCGGCCTCGGCGATGAGGATCGACGCGGCGGCCGGCGTTGAAGAGGAAGAGGGTTTGGGGAAGAAAGGGGAGAGGGCCGCGGCGGAGAGCGATAGGAGGCCTTTTATAGGCGGAAGGGGGTGACGCCTTCGCCGCGAAGCTTATCCGGTCAAGGATTGCGGCGCGGTCGCTTCTTCCACGGCGAGGTCGTCGATTTCGGCGGCGACCCGTCAACAAATGCAGCGCCCGCAACACTGTGACTTGGTGACGTCAAGGAGGAGTGGCTACAGCGCCGGAGAAAGGGACGGGGCGAGGTCCGAGGTGGCAGCTGAGCTGGAGGGCGACGGCACGTCGGCGGCGGCGGCGGACGTGTTCGGCCGAGCTGGAGGAGGAAGAAGGCCAGCGGCTGGGCCGGGCCAGGCCGGAGTGGGCCGAAGCAGGCCGGGAGAAGGAGAGGAAAAGAGGCCCACGCAGGAAAAAGGGAAAGGGAGGTGGGCTGGGCCAGAGAAAGGGAAAAGAAGGTTTGGGCCTGAAGAGAATGGAAAAAGAGAGAGGCGGCTGGGCCAGGAAAGAGGATTCGGCCCAGAGGAAAAAGAGAAAGAGGAATTGGTTTATCTTTTATGGGATTGTGATGGACTCCAAATTTGAATGAAATTCAAATTTGAAAAGGGGAATCAACTTCAACAAACACTCCAAATAAAACCAGTAAACCAAAAATGCATATGGTGATATTTGTGCAAATTTTAAATTCAAGATGAAATGTCTAACATACATTTATTTTAATTTGTTGTAAATTCCAAAGTTCAAACTTTTAGTAAATATTAAATGTAAACATACACTTGAGCATAGATTTTATATTTTGAAAATTTCAGATTCCACTAGGTTTGAATTACTTTTGTTAGTTTTATTTCTAAAATTTGGTGAGGAGGAAAGAAATAAACAAAATTCAAAATCAGAGTGATTTTTATTCCATTTTATTTTGATTTGAAAAAATTGGGATGTTACACTCACAATGCACGCACACTCACTCCTATGCACATACGCAAACCCTACCCCTATAAGCATCTTCGAAGACTGAGCCGGCAAATCTTCGAGATTGACGAAGTCACCACTGGCACCTCGCTGTCGACGGCCACGTCGCCTCTCGCTGAAAGCACAACGCCGTTAAATTCTAGAAAATTCGCACCCACGGGGAGTCGAACCCAGAACCTCAGGTGCTACTGAGGCACTTGTAACCACTAGGCTACAGGCCCTTTCGCTTGGATTAATATTTTTGTGATGGCATTGGTAGGTAATATTTTCTTCTTTTACTCTCTGACTAACATAGTAATTTCTAGTATTTGACAACACATTTGGTAGATCCTATTCTTAGTCAAATATTAGATTGTCAAATATTAGATCATAGATATATGGATGGTGCATTCTCAGGCTGGCATTGAGATTCCTGCAAAAGTGAGCAACATGACACTAGGCTCTTCATTGTATAGATTTTTGTTTTAGTGCCCTAATCCTGCTAAAGTTGGAGATTAAGGCTTGAGTTAAAGCAATTCGACTGCCGAAACAATGATGCATGGTCGAATCATTCTAGAATCATATTGTGCTTTGTGGTCAATGGTCTCAAGAAAGGTACATAGACCGATTGGAGATTGGGTTGAAGTGGAGGAGTTGATAGTTTTACAACGAGTAAAAAGGATGATCTTTGTTACCATCCTTGGAGTGGCACCAAGTGGTACCATTGAGTATAACTTAAGTTGCAAAAAAATGGTACCACAAACATAATATTTGATCCTTAAAATTATATACAAATAATTTATATATTTGTTACGGTCTCTTTTTATGTATTTTAACCTCATTTTCAGGCCTAGTTTGATATGAACACATGATATGTTATTATTTTTAATATGAATTCACTTATTATTGTATTTTGTTGGTCATAGATTTTAATTAATGGGGTAATTCAATAGCAGGTATCGGTTGTACTTTAGACTAGTCTTATCATAATTGTAGGGGTAAGGTAATTTATTTCATGTCCGGTCTATACATTGTAAGATTTGATTTATAGAAATCTTAGTTTATTGTAAGATTTTTTTTTTTGGAATTTTCCACGATTGATGTGGAGGTTCCAAAAGGTGACTCCAATTATAATTTTGAAATGTAACATGTATAGGGGTTGTGCTAATTGTTTGTAATATTTGTGAAGTCTCATTTATAAAACAGATATGCAGGGTATCTTGAGCTATTTTTTTATGATAGTAGTGGTTGCTGATGTGTCAAAGTGTATAGGAGTACATTGTAATAGTATCTTATAATGATAGTGGTGAGTTATTTTTTCCAAACAAAGGGAAGGCTTTTTTTTTTTTGGAATTTTCCTGCTGAACGTCCTCCAGGTGATCTCCCTCAAGTTCTTCGGCCACCTCGGGAAGCTCGAGTTCGCCGCCGCGTCAGTCGCTACCGCTTTCGCTAACGTCACCGGCTTCAGCGTGTTGGTAAGTAATATAAATAAAGCATCCCTTGTCGATCGAACGATTTCAAACACAATATTTGATCCTCGCAAAAATATTGTCTGCATCTATCTACAGCATTGCCTTGACTAGTAGCTACTGATCACTGTGACTTCTCCAAGTTTGTTTGGAAATCGCTGGTACCCAAGAGTACAGTTCTTCGTGTGGCTTTTGGTTCAGGAGAGAATACAGTGCAAATCCAACATCATTAAGAAGAACATGATTGACAATGCCACATGTCAACTCTGTCAGACTGCCAACGACGCACACACTCACCCCTATGAATGCACATAGATAAACTCTATCTTTATGAGCATCTTCGAAGACTGAGCTGGAAAATAATCAAGATTGACGAAGTCACTACTGGCATCTCGCTGTTGACGGCCACGTTGCCTACCGCTAAAAGCATAACGCCGATAAATCCTAAAAATTCGCTCCACAGGAAGTCGAACTCAGGATTTGATGTGCTTCTAAGGCTCTTGTAACCACTAGGCTACATGTCTTTTCGCTGATCATCTCATCTTCGACTGCTGATTTGCTAAGCAGTACTGGTCTTCAGTGAGTACACCAACACGCATCCATGCTGCTCGTTAAGACTGTTGCATTGTCGTGTGTGCTGCTGGCAACTTTAGAAACATAGACATGAAGTTGTCTTTTGCTCTTCCCGCAACTTTTCGTGCAACTCTTGTAATCACATTATGGTTCGCGGCTACAAATAAGATGTCATTTATAGCCACGGACCGTAATTATGTCCGTGACTACAAAAACTAGGCTACAGGCTCTTTCGCGGCCGCCATGCTTGTCTCTTGTTGTATGATGAACTAGGGAGTCAGTTTGGATGCGCACATAAGCTTTTCATGTCATGAGCCGCCTTTTTTTTTTTTTTTTTTTTTTTTGCGAAAGAGAAGCTATATTACTTAAGGCACAGCTGAGTTACAGACAAAGTTGTTTTGACTCAACGCATCGCTCCCATGCGCACTAGGAGAGATGGTACAAGACAAGGACTCCAACTCAACTAAGGTTCTTACACAGGAAGGAAAATCAAACCTCCGAACTACAAACTCTTTATTTTTAAACGCTAACTGTGCCAACACATGAGCAATTTTATTTGCTTCTCTCTTGACCTTGTTAAAAACCACCTCCGGGAGCAGTCTGCATGTTGCTTGTATCTTCTTTGCAGTGCTGCACCAACCCGATTTGATATCCACTTGAGCCTTCAGTGCATCAATCAAACTCCAGCAGTCGGATTCAAGGATCACCGGCTGACGTATCCATTCGGCTGCCAGTCTGATCCCATCAAGAGAAGCTTCAGCTTCTGCCTCGATCACTGACGCACAGTGCCGGACGAGGCGCCAAGCCGTTAGAAGTACCCGTCCTGCAGCATCTCTGATAATAACTCCAGAGCTTGCCTGTCCTAAACTATCAATAAAACCTGCATCAACATTTATTTTTACCCAATTAGATGGTGGAGGCTCCCATTTGTGGACAGTAACAGTCGCCCCCACGTCTCCATTAGCCTTGTGCTTCTTCATTTGTTCTGGAGCACCAATTTTCCTTTTTCCTTTCGTGTCTGTGATTTGGGCATCAGGTTGTTGGGCAATGAACAGAGAATCAGCATAGCTCACTAGAAAGCGAACTGATCCGAGAATAGAGCAGTTGCCCTTCCCATGTATCATGTCATTCCTGAGGTGCCATGCTCTCCATAGCAGTAGCAAAATAGACGCCCCTTCCTCTTTTGATACAGTTCCCAGAAGCACCAGCAGCCAATCCGGCCCTGTCATGGCAAAGTCCATGTCAGCAGGCAAAGTCCAAAACTTCCTTAGTTCCTGGCGCAAAGCAACTGACTTGGTACATCTGATAACTGCATGATGGGAACTTTCATCTTCCATACCACAAATCTGACATGTTGCAAATTGTGTGAGCTTTCTCTTCTTCCTGTTTAGTTGTGTAGCAAGGCCATCACGAGCTAAGCGCCATGCAAAAATTCTCACTTTTTGAGGGACTGGACATGACCAAATCCTCTTCCACATAGTACGGCTACCATCACGTGTTGTACTGCTACCTTCGTCACTTTTATCAGGTAGATCATATTGGAGGGCGAGCTTGTAAGCACTTCTCACTGTAAATAGGCCAGATGTCTCAAACTGCCAGGCAACAAAATCTTCCTCCAAGCTATCAGACAACCGAATCTTTAGAACTTCTTCGATATCATGTGGATACATGCAGGTCTTTAAGAGATTTACATCCCACTCTCGCCGACCATTCACCATTAACTGCGAAACCCAACGCAATCTGCTTCTGCCCTTCTTTAAACTTATTTTCAGGGATGGGGGCCGTGGGATCCATTGATCTCTCCAGATTTGCACCTTCGAACCCGACCCAATACGCCAAATTAATCCTTTCTTGAGCAGTTCCAGACCATGCTCTATTGCCTGCCATGTTGGTGAAGCATCTGTTGTGAATACCGTGTCAACAAAGTCCCCATTAGGAAAATATTTAGCCTTCAACAGACGTGCACATAAACTTTGTGGGAACTGGATAAGCCGCCATGCCTGTCTAGCTAGGAGAGCTTGATTGAACAGGCGCATGTCTCGGAAACCCATACCTCCCATGTTCTTTGATGATAATAACTTCTCCCATGCAATCCAGTGGACCTTCCTTTGTCCATCTTCTTCCCCCCACCAAAAGTATCGGATCATTTGAGTCAACTCCTCACATAGGGTGACAGGTAACTTGAAAATTCCCATTATATAGGTGGGTATTGCCTGAGCCACAGATTTAATAAGAATCTCTTTACCCCCTGAAGACATATATTTTTCCGACCAATCTGTGAGTCGTTTCACTAATCTCTCCTTTGTGGACTGAAATTTATCCTTTTTCATTCGTCCTTCCGGGGTTGGGAGACCCAGGTACTTTTCGTGCAGTGTGACATGTTGTACATTCAGAATTGAGAGCACTTGCTGTTTTGCATCATCTTGGCAAGATTCCCCAAACATGATCGAACATTTTGTTGGATTTATCAACTGGCCCGTGCAGCCTTCATACATCCGTATAGCATTATTGACTACTTGGGCCTGTTCCTCATCCACTTTAAAAAATAACAAAGTGTCATCAGCAAACAAGAGATGGGATATCCCGGGTGCCCTTCGACATACTTTTAGTTCTTTCAAAGCCCCACTATCAACTTGATTCTGTAATATACGAGACAGACCATCAGCAATAAACAGGAACAGGTATGGAGAAAGTGGATCACCTTGTCTAAGACCGCGAGATGGCTTGAAAGGCTTTAGCATAGCACCATTAAAGCGGACCGAGTACCGTACAGTGGAAATACACTCCATCACCCACTGTATCCAAGTTCGATGAAAGCCCAGCCGCGCTAGCGAACCTTCCAAAAACTGCCAATCTACCCGATCATAGGCTTTAGTGAGATCCAACTTATATGCACAGAAATTCTTACAATTTTCATTTCCACGTCTGATGGCATGAATGCACTCAAATGCGATAAGTGCGTTGTCTGTGATCATACGCCCTGGGATAAAAGCACTCTGAGTTGGAGCAATGATCTCCTGTAGAAGCGGCCTAAGCCGGTTCACCATACATTTAGATACGACCTTGTAGATAACATTGCAGAGGCTAATGGGACGAAAGTCTTTAAGCACTTCTGGCTTATTGTTCTTGGGGATCAAAACAATCGCTGTGTCATTAACACCCTTCGGCATTTTGCTTGTCTGAAAAAAGCACCGCACTGCTTTGAGTACATCAGATTTTAGAACTTCCCAATTCCGTTGGAAAAATCTTGCAGGAAACCCGTCAGGTCCGGGAGCCTTTAGCGGACCAATCTGAAATAATGCATCAGAGATCTCGTCATCAGTAAACTCCTTGCATAGTGCCTTGTTCATATCTCCACTAATCATTGGTTGGATGAGGTTCAACACAGCATCAGGCACTACAGTTTCGTCCTTAGTATACAGTTGTTGAAAGAAAGCAGTCGTCATTGCTTCCATTTCCTTTTTATTCTCCGTGAACTGACCATTTTCCTTCTTGAGCTTCTTTACTTTGTTTTTCTTCGCACGCCAAGCTGCCTTCCTATGAAAGAATTTTGTGTTCCGATCACCCTCATGCAGCCAACAAATTCGCGATCGCTGAAGCCACATCATCTCCTCACGATATAGAAGCTCATCCATGCGCAGCATCAAGTTTTTCACCTCAGCACTGTTATTGAAAGGGTCGGTTTCATTTAGCACTTCAATTTTCTTTCGAATCTCCTGGAGTTCCTTGTTTACCGAACCAAACTTATCAATACTCCATTTTCTGAGAGAGAACATCACTGTTTTTAGCTTTGTAGCAACATCTCCCAAGCACTGAACTGGATCCCCGCATTCCCATGCCCTTCTGATTTCTTGCGGTAGTGACTCCTCCCTCTCCCACATGATTTCATATCTCATGATTTTCTGCCGTGGTCTTTCTTCAAAATTAGATTCTATATTGAGCAACAGGGGGCAATGATCCGATCGAGATGAAACAAGATGTGTAACCTTGGCATCAGGAAACCAGTCCGACCAAGCTGGAGAAGCAACAGGACGGTCAAGACGTACCTTTACATTTCGTGCACCATCTTGCTTATTGTCATATGTCCATGGAAGACCAGAGAAACCAATATCATGTAGTTCACAATGTGATAAAACCTCCCTGAAATCAATCATCTGACGAGCAGGCCGCCTCCTAGCAGAGAAATGTTCAAAAGACCACATCACTTCATTAAAATCTCCAATCATCATCCACGGAGCTGCTGAGCGGGGTTTGATGCGTCGGATAAGATCCCACATTATATGCCTATCTTGAGTCTTTGGTTCTCCATAGACAAAGGTGCCTCGCCAGCTCGCATGTTTTCCATTCTCCCAAACTAGAGTATCAATATGATGCAGACCATAAGACAAGATCTGAAGCTTTACACTCTCATCCCAATATAGCGCCAAGCCACCGCCTCTATTGTCACTCTCCACCACAAAGCAATTTTTCAGTCCCAGCCGCCATCTCAGGTTCTTTACTCTCTCCTTTTGTTGCCTTGTCTCCGAGATGAAGACAATCTTGGGGTCGTGAATCCGCACTAGACGGACCAAATCTTGAACTGTCCTGGAGCGCCCCAACCCCCGGCAGTTCCAACTTATAGTACTCATTGCTCCTGACGGGCCTCCTCCCGAGGACCCGTCAGGTTTTCAGCTGTTGCTTGGGAAGCCATGGGGCCTCGGCCACCAATGTTTCCACTCGCAACAAGCAAATTCACCGAATTATTGCTTACAGTTTCTTGTGTCTTCTCTCCTCGCAAAACCATGAAGCCACCCCCACTAGCTTTCTCTGTATTGCCATAGATAAAATTGCATAGGTCTGCATCCAGTACTGTAGCAAGACGAGAATGGAGAAGGTTATCCGTACTCACTTTTTGCTCTGCTGCTCCTGGTGCTTCTACTTGTGCCCCTGAGATATGTTGATCCGGAGTCAAAGGTTGTACGAGACCTGGATCTGGAGGTGGGGGCGGCCATGGCGCAACTGGCTCCATGGATGGTAGAGCGGCTGACTGATCTGGATTGGTGAGCGGACAGTGGTGAGGTGCACAAAATCCCAGAGATTTTGGTTGGGATTCTTTCCTCTGATAGTGGAGTGCTTGTTCATAAGCGGAATCTGGAGTGGAGTAAAGGATCTGGCAGATTTTTGGATCAAGAACTGGATGAACAGGGGAGAGGAGGAAGGGGAGCGGCATTTCGCCTGCTATTTCGCCGATGACGTCACTCATAGTTTTTTTCTCGTATCTATGTCTGTCATGAGCCGCCTTTGATTCCCAGATCAGCCGGTCTAAAGGGGTCCTAGTTTATTAACTTCCTAATTAGGGTGCCCATAAGCGACATCAGCCTCCTCATGTCAGATATTTTGTGACTCGTGCACCCAACCTGGCCTCTTTGTCGTTTGGCTTTGCCGCTTGGCCTCCAAAGGAGCAAAGCTCTTATTTTAATCCAGATCTAGACAACGGTGAGCTACAGAAGCAGTTTGTTGATCAGTGAGGGTCCTGCTTGACCGCCGTTGCTGCCTTCGCATCTTTCCTCTCCCATTTGCGTTGCGGCCATGGAAGGTGGAGCTGTTGAGGGCATCCATCCTGAGCGAGGTGAAGAAGCAGCTGAGCCTCGCCGCGCCGCTCGCCGTGGGATGCTTGCTGCAGAAAATCATCTTGACCATCTCAATCATGTTCGTCGGACATCTCGGCGAACTTGCTCTCGGCAGTGCCTCTTTGGCCACCTCGTTCGCCAGCGCAAGCGGCTTCTACCTGATGGTAAGTATCCTTCCATCTCGGAACGATCACTGGTTTCTCTTTTGTTTTGTATGTTTGCCCCGACTTCTGTCTGCTGAAATGATTGATCTGACATTGATCGCGAGTTGTTGTCAGACAGGCATGTCGTGGAGCTTGGACACGCTGTGCGGGCAGGCCTTCGGCGCCGAGCAGCACCGGCTGGTCGGCGTCTACAAGCAGCGGGCAATGCTGGTGCTTGCCCTGGCGAGCATCCCGGTGGCCGTGGTCTGGGCCTTCGCCGGCGAAATCCTTTTGCTGTTTCGGCAGGACCCGGAGATCGCCGCCGGGGCCGGGAGCTATCTCCGGTGGATGGTCCCGGCGCTTTTCCTGTTCGGGCAGCTGCAGTGTTATGTCATATTCCTGCAGGGGCAGAACATAGTTGTGCCGGTGATGCTGAGCACCGGCATCACCGTCGGCGTACACGTGGCCTTCTGCTGGCTGCTGGTGCATCGGTTCGGTCTGGGCGTCAATGGCGCCGCCCTGGCCATTGTCGTCTCCTACTTTTTTAACGTGTCATATCTGGCTCTCTACGTCAGGCTCGGGCCGTCCTGCAAGAAGACCTGGGCCGGGTTCTCCCGAGAAGCGTTCCGCGGCATCCCGGCGTTCTTGAAGCTCGCCGTGCCGTCCGCTCTGATGCTCTGGTGAGGAAGATCGATGCACACTTCCTTCATATATCCGTATTTCAACATGGGATCGATCGATCCATGGTTGCTGTACGTTGTCGCTCATGCCATCTGCTCTGGCTGCAGCTTGGAGTCCTGGGCCTTCGAGCTCCTGATGCTGCTCTCTGGTCTTCTCCCCAACCCGAAACTCGAGACCGCAGTGCTGTCTGTCTGGTGACTACTGCTGAGCTTAGTTTTAGTGCAATTCAAATTATTATATTTGCTCTCCAATCAATAAATGAGTTACTGTTCTGATTCTCTTTTTCTTTTGGGGAATCTGTTCTGATTCTCTTGTAGCTTCAACACTTACGTCTTGGCATTCACGCTCATAATGGGCCTTGGTTTTGCAGTAAGGTCAGTAATTAGTGACCCAACAGTATTATTTTCCCACTGTAATACTCAGTACATTACGCGGTACAATCTTTTTTCTTCTGCGTGTTTCTGCGCAGCATACGTGTTTCGAACGAGCTTGGTGCGGGACGGCCCCAGGCAGCCCGCCTAGCGACCCGGGTGGCCATGCTCTTGTCCTTCTCGATGAGCTTCTTTGTAGCTTTGGTGTTGATGCTGTCGCGCAATCGACTGGGATATCTGTACACCAATGTGCAAGAAGTGGCCTTGTATTCCTCTAAAATTATGCCTATTATCGCGTCGTGTGTTTTCTTTGACTCCATGCAGTTTGTTCTTTCAGGTATGTAAGTCACTCCCATGGCTGGATTTATAAACGTAACAACATATGCTCAGAAAAAATTGGCTATTTTTTTCTCTATGTTTTGGCCGCTGCCTTAAAAGTATCTTTTATATGTGTATATACAGTTTTATATAGGTCCACGTTTTCAGTTGCCAGGATATGATAACACATGGCCAGTTTGGCCGCAACTCTGTACTACTTGGTCTGCAGGCGTGGTTAGGGGTTGTGGCCGGCAAAACATTGGTGCTTTCATCAACCTTGCTGCCTACTACCTTGTTGGTATACCTGCAGCATCTGTTTTTGCCTTTGTGTGCCATCTCAGGGGGAAGGTGCGGTAGTATATGCATTTAATTTCCGTTAAATTTCTTTGGAATAAGTCGATTTTGATTTGTTCTTTCCTTCCTCAGTTTGAGAAGTGAGAAGGTTCTAACTTGAACTTTGAACTGAACAGGGGCTCTGGTTTGGGATTTTTTGCGGAGTGGCTGTTCAGATGCTGCTACTTCTCTCCATGACACTATGCACCAAGTGGAACAAAGAAGTAAGCATACGTATCAGGCTTCACTCCTTCAATTTTATCTTGTTCTCAATGAGACTTTTTTTCCTCTCCAGGCATCGAAGGCAAAAGATAGGGTCTTCTGCTCTACTTCTCCCGCTGACACGAAAATGTCTGGTACCCACCAGGCAAATGGATGCAGTTCTGTTGGAAACGAGGC
Organism: Eragrostis nindensis; assembly: GCA_012490785.1. Lineage (NCBI taxonomy): Eukaryota > Viridiplantae > Streptophyta > Magnoliopsida > Poales > Poaceae > Eragrostis > Eragrostis nindensis. Next base: position 284,216 of record JAAXCT010000120.1, on the reverse strand, counting down.
TCAAGGAACAATTGAAGAAACAAATAGTTCTGTTGATCCTAGCGAAGGGTGACAAAGATGCTGGTAATATAATAAGTTAAAAGTTAGTGGTAGACATGTGTATCATGTCCATTTGTTCACTTCTTTGCATTTTCTCGAAAGAATGAAGGAGCATGTGCTAACGCACCTTCGTCCATGCAATTGCTCCGTAATATTGGGGATTTGTTTTCATCGGTAATTTCAAATCTGTCACTATGGACAGGAGTGTTCTTGTATGTATATGCACCAATAATAAGAAAAAAATTCTAACCATTATGTTGCTCTTTTCTTTTTCTGTTTCCATGGTTGTTCTCATTTGATGTAATATACAACCTCGAGTGCGGCCTATAACGCTACGGCCTACTGCGCTTGTACCCGACCCACATACGGTCCTAATTTCTTCTATAAAATTGGTGCGCAAAGCTTTTGCTTGTTCGCAAAAAAAATAAAAAAATAATGGATAGCACCATGAAAGCTATGGTAATAAACAGATAGAAGCCAATGCCCACCTCTTATGTATTTGTATATACAGCAGTCGTGAGGTTTTGCCTGAAATGATTTAGTTAGTATTTTCGTGGACGTCGGTCGTCACGATGTTTCGCCTACCTATCTCAAGGCTCAAACGACCCATGTTCAAAAAGAATTAAGCAGTTGTGTCTCTTCAGTCCTTGCACATTGTGCCTGTGACGTGCTCGATCTAAAAGGTGGAATTGAAAGTGCATCTCTGGGAGCAGTGGCGGACCCAAGATTTACTCGCTGGGTGTGCCTCTGATTAGATCAAGATGTATAAAATTTACCAAAAATGATACGAATTTAGTCATTTGGTACAATGTTTCAAATTTAATAAAAGGTGCATTGTACATCATTACAGTATTAATCTAGCTTCTTCACTTTGTGCTTCCTCATGCCATGAAAGACAGCATGTATACATATAGTCTCTATTCTGCCTAGTGCCAAAGCCTATAGTATTATATTTCATATTCACTTGATCAGGGGAAACCGATACCTAATTTCTAAAGGTATTAGAAGCAATTAATTTCTAAAGGTATTAGAACATGATGATTCTAAACAAAGAACAACAATGATTGAGAGATCAGAGTGATTACCTGATTGAGGATTCTAAGTCCGGCCCTTTTTTTTTTCAGGTGGGCCGCCGCTCTGGCTTGTTGGTCAGGCGTCGATCGCTTTGGCCAGCCATTGTCAACAGAGAGTGAGCAGGGAGCTGGAGATGCCATTCGCAATCAAAGGAGGCCGCGACCTGCTAGGGCAAACGAGCAGAGGCGAGCCGCACCGCCGGAGGAAACGACGAAGCGGAGGGACGAATAGGTTTGGGATCGATCGATTGCAGAAACGATTCGTCCTGAGCACCTCCATGGATGGGCTTTTGGATCAATTTCAGACTAACAAAAAGGTTTTGGGCCGTAGTTTGGAAACTGCTTAAAACTTGGATTACAAGTTACATCATTCGCATTGTCCTTAAAAAAAAGGTACATCATTTGCATACAATGGCAAGTCTAGAATTGATCCGTAGGATGGGCCAAAATCTAATTGGGCCTTAGGATGGGCCGAAATCTAATTGGGCTCAAAGGGTGGACCAAGAAAGGGAAAAAATGAAAATTTCCCTTATATGCTATTGCTTAAACCTCTAATCCCGCATCCGCGAGTGGCGCAAATGAGTTTGATACAAGTGCTCTGATACATCTCAAATCATAAAGATATAAAAATACAGATGGAGTTGAGAGCTTTTAAAATGCATGTTCGATGAATTACAAGGCAAGATGAGTGAGGGAGTTGCGCATGTGTGTGCACCAAGCGTCCAGACTGCTGTGGTCGCCATGAGATTTATACCTATGGCACCACAAGCTGAGGTCGGCGATGGTGTGTCGAATGATCGTCGCTGCATCCTCGTCGAGGGAGTTGAAGACTTTGTTGTTGCGGCCTGTCCAGATGCGCCACAACAGAGCCAGGAGGACGTCTGGCCAAACACCCATGGGCAGGAAGGATGGGGCTGCGCCTGCCATGGGTTGCTGATGAACGTCGGGGGGATGGAGATGCCAAGCGCGGACCATATCGCTGCTGCAGGTGAACAAGAGCAGAAGAGGTGGTGGTTGTCTTCCGGTGTGCCCGTGCATCTAGGACAGTCACTCTCCTCCAGCTTTTGATCATGGGTTAAAAGTATCTTTTATATGTGTATATACAGTTTTATATAGGTCCACGTTTTCAGTTGCCAGGATATGATAACACATGGCCAGTTTGGCCGCAACTCTGTACTACTTGGTCTGCAGGCGTGGTTAGGGGTTGTGGCCGGCAAAACATTGGTGCTTTCATCAACCTTGCTGCCTACTACCTTGTTGGTATACCTGCAGCATCTGTTTTTGCCTTTGTGTGCCATCTCAGGGGGAAGGTGCGGTAGTATATGCATTTAATTTCCGTTAAATTTCATTGGAATAAGTCGATTTTGATTTGTTCTTTCCTTCCTCAGTTTGAGAAGTCAGAAGGTTCTAACTTGAACTTTGAACTGAACAGGGGCTCTGGTTTGGGATTTTTTGCGGAGTGGCTGTTCAGATGCTGCTACTTCTCTCCATGACACTATGCACCAAGTGGAATAAAGAAGTAAGCATACGTTTCAGGCTTCACTCCTTCAATTTTATCTTGTGCTCAATGAGACTTTTTGTTCCTCTCCAGGCATCGAAGGCAAAAGATAGGGTCTTCTGCTCTACTTCTCCCGCTGACACGAAAACATCTGGTACCCACCAGGCAAATGGATGCAGTTCTGTTGGAAACGAGGCTCAAGGAACAATTGAAGAAACAAATAGTTCTGTTGATCCTAGCGAAGGGTGACAAAGATGCTGGTAATAAAATAAGTTAAAAGTTAGTGGTAGACATGTGTATCATGTCCATTTGTTCACTTCTTTGCATTTTCTCGAAAGAATGGAGCATGTGCTAACGCACCTTCGTAGGAAAGACCACGCTCCATGCAATTGCTCCGTAATATTGGGGATTTGTCTTCATCGGTAATTTCAAATCTGTCACTATGGACAGGAGTGTTCTTGTATGTATATGCACCTATAATAAGAAAAAAAATTCTAACCATTTGCTAATTACATGAAACCCCAAACTACCGGTTGGATCTTTTGATTGGTAAGTTGATTAACGGATAGCACCATGAAAGCTATGGTGTAATAAACAGATAGAAGCCAATGCCCACCTCTTATGTATTTGTACATGCAACAGTCGTGAGGCTTTGCTTGAAATGATTTAGTTAGTATTTTCGTGGACATCGGTCGTCACGATGCTTCGCCTACCTATCTCAAGGCTCAAACGACCCATGTTCAATAAGAATTAAGCAGTTGTGTCTCATCAGTACCTGCATTGTGCCTGTGACGTGCTCGATGTAAAAGGTGGAGTTGAACGTGCATCTCTTGGAGCGGAGCAGTGGCGGACCCAAGATTTATTCGTTGGGTGTGCCTCTGTAAATTTGTGATCGCAAATTAGATCAAGATGTATAAAATTTACCAAAAAATAATACGAATCTAGTCATTTGGTACAATGATTCAAATTTAATAAAAGGTGTATTGTACATCATTACAGTATTAATCTAGCTTCTTCACTTTGTGCTTCCGATCCTCATGCCATGAAAGACAGCATGTACACATATAATCTCTATTCTGCCTAGTGCCAAAGCCTATATAGTATTATATTTCATATTCACTTGATCAGGGGAAACCGATACCTAATTTCTAAAGGTATTAGGTTATGGCGGCAATTGGCTAGAACATGATGATTCTAAACAAAGAACAGTAATGATTGAGAGATCAGAGTGATTACTTGATCGGGGATTCTAAGTCGTGCCCTTTTTTTCAGGTGGGCCGCCGCTCTGGCTTGTTGGTCATGCGCCGATACGCTTTGGCCAGCCATTGTCAACAGAGAGTGAGCAGGAAGCTGGAGATGCCATTCGCAATCAGAGGAGGCCGCGACCTGCTAGGGCAAACGAGCAGAGGCGAGCCGCGCCGCCGGAACCGAGGAAACAACGAAGCGGAGGGACGAATAGGTTTGGGATCGATCGATTGGCAAGGGATGGCAATGGGTAGATCACCCACGGGTTTTGCTATCCCATACCCACACCCGACACAGGAATTTTTTACCCGACCCCATACCCACATCCGCTGTCGGGTGAAAAACCACTCCCAAACCCACACCCGCACGGGTAATGGATACCTACGGGTAACCCATACCCGTTAAACTTGAACAAATAGACAGCTAATACCTTATCAGTTTAACATCACAAACATATATAAATAAAGTCTCATTTCAGTTGATACCAAATCAACTTAGGTCGAAGGTTCAAGGCACATAAATGATCACATGACATCGATCATAGATAACAAGTACTAGACGAGTTTACAATACTAGTTCATAAATTAACTTGATACATCACACATATATCCGGGTTCGCGGGTGGAACGGATACGGTTTATGGTGTCCCATATCCACACCCGTCATACCCGATGGGTACAACTCTTTACCCATTTTTGTACCCATGGTTCAAATTTTGTCTCATGTCCGCTCCTAAATAGGATAATTACTCATCGGGTATCGGATAACGGGTACCCATTGCCATCCCTAGATTGCAGAAACGATTCGTCCTGGGCACCTCCATGGATGGGCTTTTGGATCAATTTCAGACTAACAAAAAGGTTTTGGGCCGTAGTTTGGCAACTGCTTAAAACTCGCATACAATGGCCATACAATGGCGAGTCTAGAATTGATCCGTAAGATGGGCCGAAATCTAATTGAGCTGTAGGATGAGCCGAAATCTAATTGGACTCAAAGGGTGGACCGAGAAAGGAAAAAAAGAATCTCCTCAAAAAAAAGGGAAAAAAGAAAAATCTCTTTATATGCCATTGCTTAAACTTCTAATCCCACATTTGTCATTGGTAAAACCTATATCCTGAATATGCCGTTGCTTTTAAACTTTTCTCTCTTTCATGCTATGCCCGTAACTATATCCTGAATATGCCATCCGTAAAGGTAGAGTAATTATTGACTCTCCATCTCATTTAAGAGTTAACACTGTCTTTAAATTAGTGACTGACTCTGCATGCCAGCAACTCAGTAAATACTAGAGCCTGTCTATTAAAATACACGTCTACTATGTATATGTTTTTGAAAGAAACGCATGTATTGGATTTGTATAATTCAATTGAATTGTCAAATTATTTTAACCCAATCACTATACTAGACGATTCCTGGAACCATTGTATCATTTAGCAGTTCCAAGGGTCAAATCATTTTCTTACCAACTCAAAAAGTATCATGTACTTATGTCGGAAGACTTTTGGGTATAATAATACATACTCTCTCATGATGAACTTAATATGCACGAGGATTCAATCTCTAGAGCTCATCTATTGAGAGAGGCAAATTCTGTTGTTGAAGACTGAGCTTTGCTGCCATTTGTCATTTCTCATTAAATTTTGTTACATTTGCTGACTGGCGCTGAAAAACTATTAACTTGGGACTACCGTAGCAACAGCTAAAATATATGTGAAGAGGTGCATTCGTTTGTTACGCGCACCTTCCCTGAAATTCAACAAGGAGACCCTAAAACTATGCTAGTTTAGTTATTCGAGGGTACGGCATTAGCATAAACATGAAGGGTTACTGTTGCCAGTCACACTGTCGAGATGTGACAGATGCGAAATCGTTGTTGTGATCCCCACACATGTTGAACGTTTGACCCTGGCCCTGCTGGCTGCTGCCAATCATATTTGTCCTTTCCCATGGCGCCTAATGGAGCAGCTTACTTTTTGCTTAACCCCTTTTACTCTCACGTCGTGTCGTGTGGTACAAAAATCTGTGAGCGAAGGTCCAGCGCTCGGCGGCGCGCCGTTCTTCTCGTCTGACGCGGCGAAGCAAGAAACTCAAAAGCATGGACGAGGCGGCGCTCCTCGCCCCCACGGGCACCGAGAAGCACGGCGGCGGCGAGGAAGAGGAGAGCTTGGTGGTGGTGCCCGAGGTGAAGAAGCAGCTGTACCTCGCCGGGCCGCTCGTCGCCTGGTGCCTTCTGCAGAACGTCGTCCAGATGATCTCCGTCATGTTCGTCGGCCACCTCGGCGAGCTCGCGCTGTCCAGCGCCTCCGTGGCCACCTCCTTCGCCGGCGTCACCGGCTTCAGCTTGATGGTAATTAGATGATATCAACGCGCGCGCCCAACAATGTGCTGCCCTGTTTTCTGTCTCATTTCTTCCTCGCCCATTGTCCATTTGCCAGGCCGGCATGTCTAGCAGCCTGGACACGCTGTGCGGGCAGGCGTTCGGCGCGGGGCAGCACCACCTGCTCGGCGTCTACAAGCAGCGCGCCATGCTGGTGCTCGCCCTGGTGTGCGTCCCGGTGGCGGCGCTCTGGGCCTGCACCGGCGAGCTCCTCGAGTGGTGCGGCCTGGACACGGACATCACCGCGGGGGCCGGCAGCTACATCCGGTGGCTGGTCCCTGCGCTGGTTGTGTACGGCGCGCTGCAGTGCCACGTCCGGTTCCTGCAGACGCAGAACCTCGTCGTGCCGGTCATGCTCGGCTCCGGCGCCACGGCCATGGCGCACCCGGCCGTCTGCTGGCTGATGGTGCGCCGGCTCGGCCTGGGCGCCAACGGCGCGGCGCTCGCCAACGCCGTCACCTACCTCGCCAACCTCTCCATCCTCGCGATCTACGTCAGGCTCTCGCCGTCGTGCAAGCGCACCTGGACGGGCTTTTCCGGCGAGGCGTTCCGCGGCGTCGCCGGCTTCCTGAAGCTCGCCGTGCCGTCCGCTGTCATGGTCTGGTGAGATTGAGAGCACACCGAGATCAATCGTTCGGTTGTTTCATCCATATTAGTGTCGTGGTTGCTCGAATCAACGTGCCTGACTCATGATGGTCTTTGGCGAGGCTGCAGCATGAAGTGGTGGTCCTTCGAGCTCCTGGTGCTGCTCTCCAGCCGTCTTCCTAACCCCAAGCTCGAGACGGCAGTGCTGTCCATCTGGTGAAAACCGATCCGTCTTCCTTGATTGCCTTGCTGTTTGTTGTCCGATCCAGTGCTCACTTGCTCTGATCTTGTAGCCTGAACACTAGCTCCTTCGCAGCAACAGTGCCGGTTGGGCTTGGTGCTGCCATAAGGTCAGTACCCCGTGTCCAAATAAACAAACAGAGCACACATTCTCCATTATCGCAAGGATCTACACCTTTCAGACATCTCCAGACCATCACAACGGAAAACTTTCTTCCAACTATTATATATGTTCAGCACACGCGTCTCGAACGAGCTTGGCGCAGGGCGACCGCAGGCAGCCCGGCACGCCACCCGGGTCGTCGTGCTCCTGGCGTTGGCGGTGGGCGTGTCCGAAGGGCTTGGCATGGTGCTGGTGCGCAATCTTTGGGGGCATATGTACAGCACCGAGGAGGAAGTGACAGGGTACATCGCCAGGATGATGCCCATCCTCGCCGTGGCCATCTTTTTCGACGGACTGCAGTTTGTATTTTCAGGTAAGCAATAGCACGGCCGGCCCCATGGCTGTTTTGGGATGGTTCTTTGAAACTACATGATCACTACTCGCAAAAAAAAAAAGAAAGAAATTACATGATCACAAACACATTAATCACATTCTCAACTGGCAGGTATTGTTAGGGGTTGTGGCCGGCAAAACGCCGGTGCTTTCATCAACCTAACCGCCTATTACCTCACTGGTATTCCTGCGGCATTCATTTTCGCCTTCGTTTGCCGTCTCGGAGGAATGGTATTCCGCTAGCTTAATCTCAACATTATTTTTGATCGACTTAAAACCGTTTTACCTGGTTTTCAATTGGAAACGAGCTAAAAGAAAGTGCTTTCAACTCCGAACAGGGGCTCTGGTTTGGGATCTTGTGCGGCCTCGTGGTGCAAATGCTCTTACTGTTCACCATGATCTCGTGCACAAACTGGAACATGGAAGTAAGCTTAAACAACCTTTCGTGCATCTGATTTAGCTGGGTTTCATCGTGTTATCGATGTTCTTTGTATGTGTTTCCAGGCAATAAAAGCGAAGGATAGAGTCCTCAATTCTGCTGTTCCTGTTGACACGACGACATGAGATTGTGTCGAGCAAATAAATTACGGGCCGCGGCTCCTTATATTGGGAATAACACCGACTCAAAGAAGCATTCAGAAAAGGACTTGTGACGATCCTAGTTATCTTGATGGATGCAACTCGTTACAAGCAGTTAAAGTTGGGAGTTCAATGTGGCATGTACTCACTGCTTTGCTTTCAGTTTTTTGCTTGGCTTCCTCTCGCATACTTTAGTATGCACGCCAAATCCATGTCTCTACAAAAAATTAGTTAAAAGCCATTGGACAATGGAGATCAGCTTTGAATAGAAATTTTCTAGATCCACTGGAGCTCAGGTAAAGAAAACAAACACAAAAGTGCATTATAATTGGAAAATCCACTCCAATTTAAAATTATCTGCAACCAACAATATCAATCTGTGCCATCTACAATCATTTATTATTGTCAGAGCTGTTATATCAATTAACCTACATATCGATTAACTCAAAGCCTCCCAGGAAGAGGGTGGGCCTGGCCGCCTGAGGCACTGTCAAAAACTCAAAACCCTCTCTACTGCCCTCAGCAGCCGTCAAATAAAAAACTTGGACACATCGCTGAAATCCGGATCCAACCAAGATACAAAATAAGATCAAGGAACATACTAGAAACGCAGAGGCAATATTTATCATATAAAGTAACAAGAAGCTGCATGTGTCCATTTGTTGTCACAGCAGTTTCGAGTTACATAGCTGGAGCCTGCATGTTTCCAAACTATAGCTGTTTCAGCTTCGTTCAACATCCCCAACAGCCATCACGCAAATCACAAGGAACATACTTCAATTGTTCAAAGCGGTTCACAGATACAAGTACATAGCATAAAAGACTGCAAAATACAAGTGCAGGCACCAGATGAAGCTATTTTTTCTTCCCATGAAACAACTTATCAGTTACTGTTGAATCGCGAAATGAGCCAGTGAACTTCTCTTTAGAAGAATGTCCCTTCTGGAGGTTGCACTAGCTTGCGATTGTGCGAGGCAGCCATCTCTTTCTTGAGCTGAGTAAGGATATTTTCCATAGTGTAGTCCCGCTGCCAGTTTGCTAGCAAACCAAACTTCTTTGGATCAACCTACATAGTTCCAACCAACAAGGCAACAAACATACCCATCAAAATATTAGTTTCTCAAGTTGTCCGTGAGCTTCTAGGTGCTGGAGTGCAAGAGAGATTACCACTCCTGTTTCGTGATTAACACATGTCATGTTGATTCTTGAATGGAATCTGACAGACGGTGGCTTCTCAGGATAGTCCTTGTCGCAGAACAACTTCAGCTGGTAGATGCGACCCTCATGGACAGTCTGGAAAGACAGAAACAGAGGAAATGGAGGGGACTGAGACAAAGTCAGGAGTAACTAAACAGGTGAAAGTATCACAGATTTTTTTTAAAAAAATATATTTTCAAGAAGCCCATGTATAACAAATCAATTCCCCGCGTGTCCAAAAGCATCTCTTCCCATTTTTGTGTAAACATAGGAACTGGGCCGACAAATTTCTTTCACAAGAATCACAAAATCTAACTATGCATCTGCAGTCATTATTGTTACTACCTTTTTCCAACGCTAATTGAGGTTGAAAAACGGCACAGTGCAAAAACCACCAGTGGTAACGTGATATAGATTACAATGAAGGTTGGTCATGAACGATAACTGGGAGATACTTGGGAGAACAAAAATTCTCACATTGTGTGGGCCAATGATGGTGCCGGTCCATGACCTCATGTAAATGTCATCTGCATCATCCATTCCATAGCTCACTGTCCCATCACCAATGCCCTTCTCTCCACGTTCAAGCTCTTCCAAAAGCCTGAAGTTCCGCGGAACTGCCATTTTTCATTATTATTAATCAGTTACATAAACAAGACATACAATAAATTCTCCAAGTTATACATTAAGTCAATCATATACCAACAAATATAAGTGTATTCATAGCAGTGAACCTCAAATGAGTTAGCTTCATTAGGTATGCTGCAACAAGCATTCTCTTTAAGTATAATAGGGGCATGGGGCAATGGTAAGAAAAAGAGATTTGATGCACACCTCTATGCACACGCAAATGACAAAGTATCAGGAATGTAGAGACAACAGAGAAAGGGGACAACTACAGTCTCAAAACAAGCGCCAAGGCCAAATGTCTTGCTCACAATACCAGAAACTTTGGGTGCAATCAATTTTCTTCGTTTGCACCATCAATAGTTCATGCATTCGGTTTTGCATGTAGTTCTTGAATATTTGTTTGCTGCCCTAAGAAAAAGCAGAAAATTCATCTCATTTCAATCAATGTTGCGGCAAACAGAATGTCAATGCTTGCAGTTCATATGGCAACCGTATCGTAAGATAGTACTGCAAAATCTTGGTACACATAAATACCACCGGATGATTTTTCACAGTTCATTATCACAACACTCTTAATGGTGCCTTTTCCTCGAGACGAAATGGAACAGTAAGGGCTACCGATAATGGCTAGGTGGTAAGAAACCAACTGCAATACTTTTGCTTGAGATAAAATCATCTTCTGGAATCAAATCGACAACAAATCAGTTCACCATCGCAGTTCTCATGGTCGTGAGAAATCCTAAGGCCGCTGGTTTCCGTGAGATCAAATAGTCTGAGCCCACAGAACACTGAACCCATCGCTCATCTATTGGAGCCATGAGGCAACAACTCCACCTAATGGGAAAACAATCAGCATTCGAGAGCAACTGAATGACCCACATACGCCCAAGCATTTTACTTTCTCTTTAGGGTTAGTACAGTACATGCGATTTAACACTTTCCAGAAACGAATCAATCCGACGCGAGGAAACCCACCGCCACTTGCACATCAGCATAGAACACACGCGGGACAACTGATCTGGAACGCACCTGGCGCGCATCGCCTCACGAGCAAACGCAACCCGAATCGGGGTCATCCGCGTCAGGAAACATAATCAAACAATCAGCCCGACCCAAGCCCGATAACATCATCCCGTATTAATTCCTATACAGAGCTACTCGAATCCGATCACGCGCGGACAGATCAGGCGACGGCACGCCGCGCGGGACAGAGAACTACCCGATCGGATCGGGACGACGAGAGGAGATCCTGGACTGGAATTCTCTGGGGGAAAACAGGAGGAGGCCGAGTAGGTTGCTCACCGACGACGCTCGATCCGGCGCCGGAGCTGCCCAGCGTCATCGCCGACGGATCGATCCGGGGGAGGACGGGAGGCGGGGTTTGGGGGTTTCGCCTTCGCGGAGGAGGAAAAGTTGCGGCTGCGCACACGCCAAGGTCGGAAGAGCGACAGGGGAGATGAGATTCTTCTTCTCCTCCCTCTGCTTTAGGTAAGGCTGGTGGAAGGACTTGTTCCACCGTTCGATTGCAGATCAACGGAGCAGCCTCCATAGGATTAGGATAGGACCCCCTCGTGTTTCTCGACTATCAGTGTATGCATGATCAGTTTCCAAACAAAAAATAATAATGCATGCATGATTATATATGTTGATTTTTTAGGCTCCGTATTGATTCTTTTGTTATTATACCCTAAACAATCCACCCCATAGAAAAGGAAGGGACCTCTTATATTTAGAAAAGAATGGAACAAACAATTTCTGAAGATAAATTTAGACAACTGACATCGATACATGTACAATGAACATTATTAAAAGCAATTACTGCTGTGTCAGGTTACGCTTACTGTTGTCATCACGGGGCATTATTAACTTTTATTTATCTTCAATGGAATATTTCCACATTTGACATGAATGATTGGCCCAGAAATTAAGTGCTAGACCCCTCCACACGACTACGGATCTGTACTTTCTTAAAATGAATGTTCCCTGTTGCCAATGTGTTGTATGTATCATGTTTCTCAAATTCTGAAGTAACAATTTATTGAGATAAAAAAAGTAACAATTTATTAATGTTTTACTAGGAAAAAAGAGCAGTGTTCCTATGGTTTTCCATGATTACAATTTTCAAGATTAGGGAACTTTGCTTAGGCCGTTTCCAGTGGGAAAACTGAAAATTACGTTGTGACAAGAAAAAGGTATTTCACAACTACTGAGACTCATGGAAACCACCACTCTCAAATATGTCATCAGTCCTTAATTTTGGCAAGTCATGGAAGATAACCATAAAAGAATACAACATGTTTAGTCTTTACAGATTGATGTTCAAATGAAACAGCAAAAAAATTAGCAGATTTACAATTGCCGAAGGGGGGAGGAAAAAAAAATGTAAATCATGAGCTTTGCCAAGTTCTGTTTATCCTTTCACGCGCGAGTAGCATTGCTATTCATTGGTCGTCGCCTGTCAGGACAAGCGAAGTATACGAACACAAAAATATTCTGAAAATAAAATGATTAGTATTGTCAACTTTCCGAAATACAACAGTGAATTTCCCTTCAATTAAGATGGCTGCAGGATACATGTACAAATTATAATTACAACATCATGATGACAGCCATGATGGCTGCGTAGATTTACATCTCCTACTTCCGCTGCACAGACCTGAATCAAGTAAAAATAGGCAGGGCATAAAAATCATTTTATGAGGCAGTTACAAGTCACAATTTTGATGGATAATATCTACACCAAGAAAAAACCAATACAGCATGGTCCAGGTATAATTTGTTAACAGTTCTGAAAACATGCACTGGATGCAGAAGTCAGCATAATGGTTGGGAAAACAGAAGAAAGAAACAGCGGCCACTCCATATGATCAACACAATGTATCCTTTTTGTGAGAACTATCAACACAAGACATTATGATGTAACAGGTCCTAGTCCATTCCACAGTTATCTATCTAGTTTATCCTCTTTGATCTTTCTTAAAAGCCAAATTTGTACATCTGTTCGTTCAGAGCATGTGTCACATTAACACAGGCTTAGTCATAAAACACTCTAAAAGGAAAGTTCAATGGCTTTAGCTACTCCACAACAAATTACAAGATGCGGCCCTAAAAAAACAATTGCAAGATGCAGTACAGAATAAAAGCTCCAATAGAATCCATCCAAAGATAGAGAAATTCCTTATCTACCATCGAAAGATAGTATGGTTCCTTATTTACCATCGAAAATTTGGACTTTGCCTTATCTGCCATCTAATCCAAAATTGATGCCTTTTTACCATTGCCGTTAACTCCATTGCCTACGGTGGCCAAATTTAGTGTTAATGGCCGAAATGCCCCTGCCGTTTCACATTTCAGCCTTGGCTCTTCTCCAACAAATCGCGCTTCCATCTCCTTCCTCCCGAACCACCCTTCTTCTATCCCCTCGGCGCGGACAAGGTCCGAGGTGATAGCAGGCAGCAACAGAGGTGGGGAAGAGAGGAAAAGACCCTCGCTTGCGTGCGGCCAGGACGGGGCCAACAGGGTTGGTGGCGGCGCGCCCTATTGCTCGCGCGCAACCTGGACGGGGGTCAACAGGGTTGGGGGTGGCGCACCCTATCACTCACACGTGGCCTGGGCAGGGTCAACAGGGTTGGGGGCGACGCAGCCTACCGCTCACGCGCTGCCATGGCATTGCTCCCTCGCGGCCTGAGCAATTTTATTGTATAATTTATTTGTGATGAAACAATCCATCAATGCCTATATCTCCTATGTCTCATATGCTTGAGTAACTGAAATTGTATTCTTTTTATGACCACTCCATCTGTTTGTACAACTGTTGGTTTGTGTAATGGTATAAAGGGAACAAACAAAAATATCTTACTCCAGGGGCAAATGCACCTTTTCTAGTTCAATTTAATGGCATCCATCAGTCAAACTAACGGCAGTGGTAAACAAGGCATTTTGGATTGGATGGCAGATAATGCAAAGTTAAAATTTCAATGGTGAATAAGGAACAATGCTCTTTTTGGATGGTGAATAAGGAAATTTATCCAGAAGATAAGGGTGCTCAAAGGCACTCAAGCAAGTTGATGAAATGAGCCGTGCTACGACAAGTGAAAAAGATTGACAGTAACCACAAAAGAAGATTGAGCGAAAGTGGTTAACAGATCATCACAAAAGCTAACGACCAGTTTCCATACCGAATCCACCCTCATAAGGACAACTTAAACAACAAATTTATGGCAGAATCCAACATTTCTTGTCCACCATTGTAGTCCGAGTGGGCATCAGTATCATGTGTGAGATACTAACTGGCATGACAATTACAGGTTTCAAATCATTAAATTGGTTGTAATGTATACACACATAGGCTTAGAAACTCAGATGAGCAGCAATGAAATGGATGTATAACATATCCATGATAGGCATATTAGTAACTTTTAAAGTTCAAACAGTTGCATACCAATCACCAAGGCACTTGAACAAATCCATCGAGTATTTATCCATCACAATGCAGATGGAGATGGATCTGGTATTCTATGGACGGGTTGACGGAGATGAAATCTGCAGAAAACTTTATGAATGAGAACCAATCATGCTTTCAGCCACCAGCCAACCCAGTTACTTTGCGTCCCACGAGAAGTTTGGGCCATAGAGATCATGAAACTTCATTGCAAAGTAAAATACAAACTACTAAATACAAATCCAACCACAAAAAAGGATAATCTGAGACCAATATGCAATCAACAACAACAATAACTAAGCCTTTTTATCCCAAGCAAGTTGGGGTAGGCTAGAGATGAAACCTGTAGGAACCCACAAGAGAGGCAAACAAAAAAGAAGAGAGGGCAAGAAAATAGAGTAGAAAGAGAAAGAAAAGAGGAAGAATGGGGTAATCAACATACGCAAAAAAAAAAAAAGGATATAAAGGGATGTTAGTAATTACCATGGAAGGAAGCATAAGAGCACGTGATGTGGTCAATCATTCAGCCCTCCAAAGCATATCTCTGAATCTGAAAATAATGAACACGACAAATATATTACAAAATAATGTCCTATCATGCCTATAAATATGATAGGTAATGGAAACAGATACAGATAACATAAAAGAATCTAGCAGAAACAGAAGTCAAAGAAAAAAAACAAAGCCTTTGTTCCCAAGGAAGTGGGAGTAGGCTAGAGAGGAAACCAAACATGAGCTACACAATTCAAATAAACGGAGAAAGTAAAATACAATAAAAAAATAGCAATGTAGTGCTAACAAGTAACAGTAGGAAAGAAACTTTGTTTCCTAGGTCATGACTCGATAACTGTGGCATGTGGATCACTAATTTTCGCAGGCGCCTATCAAATAACAGTTTCTTTGGATAGAATCGGTGCCTTCAAGTCTTTACTGCTTCCTACCACGTCAAATTTTGCCAACCCCAGCTTCTCATACTTTTGACGCGCCTTAGGTCACCCAACATTGTTTAGCATTTTCACTTCCCATGGGCCTTCATCGATTAAATGATCGACCCTAGTAGCTTGAGACACTACTAAACAGATATTGAATCTCATAAATCGAAATGAATTGGTGCTGGATCACCCTTAAAGATGAAGATGAAGCTGATATGGCCAGGAATAAATAAGCAGACCAATAGCTCAAAAAAAAAAAAGAACAAGCAGAACAGTTACCCCTTAAGAAAAAGAAAAGGCAGATCAAGTAACTAAAAACGAAACAGAAGGAAAATAACTCACTACCTCAAGCATATTTTCCTCAATAAAGCAATTCAGCCCCATGCTTGTCATGTCTGCACCACTGTGCTGAAGAATCCTGAGTTTCCCTTCCTGTAGTTCACCATAATGAAAGCATAAGCAATTAGCAATATATTTCTTTATTGAACTAATTTTCTACTCACCTTAGTCCCGTAAACAATGCCACCTCCTGGGGAAGGATGAAAACAAGCAACATTAACTTCATCTTCAGCACTAGGAAGCACTCTTACGAGCTCCATATCTGAAACTCTATATACCTAATGGAAAAGACAACATAACCAAATTGTTACCTTGCATATGAGAAACACTTAATTGAGAGTTACAATAAGATTTCAAATTCCTAGTATCAGGAAATAAGTATCATCCAATGCAAAATCAGCAGTGTCACCATCTTCGCAAAAGAGTTTATATGGGTTACCAATCAAACTATAATACTGGATATCATAATCACATATACCTCCAAGATAGTATATACAGGAATCCCATTACTATCTTCATCCATAACAAAGCTCCTGAGCAAAGAGCCATGCCGACGACCATATGCCAAGAGTATGTGTTCTGACGTAGGTGAGAACTGCAGCAAATTCGGGATAGAATATGAGCAAATTATTGATGAGAATCCAAAAACAGTAGCATATTCCTCAGAACTAAGTGCAACCCACAAGTTTCATAGCAAATAAAGTTCTGCACCTAGAGGATATGGAATCAGAACTTGGATTTCTAGTTGCACACATTAAAAACAAATTAGTAAAAAGAAAATCACCTGAATGGAAGTTAAGCAATGTGCTGCCCGTATTGCTCTGGAAGCAAGAATATTCCCAAATCTGCAAAGCATGACGAATTTTACTATATTAAAAAAAAAGGACCTGCGGGGGGCAAGCAACTCCCAGGCTTTCTATTAATAAGGAGACCTCACGCAGGCCTAGAAAACTCCCAAAACCCCCTTCCCATCCTTACGCAGGGGCCATGTGTCACCGTTGTGAGATCGGTTCGGGCCTTTACGTATGCTTTGAGTGGGAAGAGGCGAGGGGATTTTTTTTGGGACAAAGCCCCGGTGAGACACACGGGTGCGACTCCAGGGAATCGAACCCGGGTGGG
This sequence comes from Eragrostis nindensis, assembly GCA_012490785.1. Lineage (NCBI taxonomy): Eukaryota > Viridiplantae > Streptophyta > Magnoliopsida > Poales > Poaceae > Eragrostis > Eragrostis nindensis. Next base: position 267,426 of record JAAXCT010000120.1, on the reverse strand, counting down.
CTACGTGGACGACACCACCGCTAGCAACCCGAACTACGCTCGGTTCTCAATTTTACTATATTCAACCATAAAACAAACAGTAACCTGGTATAAGACAAGTTGTGAAAAGGAATCGAGGAAACTTACGTTGCATCCTCGAGAGAATAAACCCGAAGCTCATATATAACTCTGTGAGAGGGAAGTGGGTGTCGAGTCGGTGATGATCCGGCCCCTGTAGAATCATACTGCACGGGCATTTGGCTACCACGGTCACTTTCTGGTTGAGGCAGCAAGCACGCAACACAGGCTACCAGGAATCGTCCACAGGGGGAAAAATGGGCACCCATCTCACTGTAAAATCAATAGCTTCCAAGTAAGTAATGACATCTTCTCTCTTCATTGAAGCTCAAGTCGGAACAAACACAAAAGGTACAATCCACCAATAAAGATCATTGTTATAATTGTTTTAGAATAAACAAAAATGGAGCTGTTGCTGGCTGATGTAAGTAATATACCAGTCCAGATATGACACGGGGTTAACCAATCCACCCCTCTTGCGTATACAACAAGAGGGCATATATACCAAAAGTAAAATAACAGCTTGTGTTATACAAAAACAGGTAGGACAAAGTGGGAACAAAAGCACATTTACGCACCTGCAAAGAACAGCATGAGAAATCGTCAAGCGACAAGCCTCGGGTCCTAAATAGACACATGGATCCTTGATATCATGCCGCCATATTCTGAGCTTTACTGTGCAGGGCAATTCAGTACTGCCAACAGCAAACAGTGAGGTAGCAAGTTCTGACCCAACACCCAGTGAGGCAGTATTATGAAGCTCAGTTTCATCAATTTGAGGACGTAGGAGTGAACTCCCAACACCAGGTAAAGAGCGCAAGGCATAACGCCGATATGATCCTCTAGAACTGCCAGTGGTAATGGGAATCGACGATGAAGTACCTGGGTGTCCAGCATTATGCATGTGCTGTGATTCCCTAGTCATGTTATTAATTTCTCCAGTACCACCAAGTGATAGGTCTTCAAGGACATTATTGTTCACAAGTGAAGGATGCAGATCTGTATAGTTTTGGGCCATTAACCAACCTTGAAGAAAAGGCATCTCCCAGCTGCGCGTATCGCCGAAGGGATAATGACTATGTTGTCCACTCTCTAGAGGTCTTAAGAACATCTGAACATCAGCTATTGAAGACCCAGCTGCAGTTGGAATGGATGCACGGTTGCTCAGGGAAGACATTTGCACATCATCTCTATTATTAAGCCTCTCAAGATTATTAACAGAGCTGCTGCCCAGTATTCTTGAGTTACGCTGGCCCCTAGCAGCACGCACTTCGACACCATTTGATACAGGACCAGGAACTGAATCCATAATATCATTAGACGCAGATGGTTCTCTGGGACATACATCCATAGGGGTAGCAAACTGGCTAGGCTGCTGGTTATCAGCATCTGATGTTGCGTTTTGAGCTAATGACGATGAACTTTGCCGTACACTGGTTGAACTACTACTTAAGTCATTGCCAAGAGGGTTTACATTCCCCACATCCCTGACATATGCAGGATACAATAAGCAAGGTGCCCTCACATCAGACTCTGGATGCGGACAGCTTCTAGAGTTAACGTTTGCAAACAACAGGAGCGAAGGATAATTTGAATAACCAGAGGATGTTGCAAGAGTCAGCGGTGAGTCCGCAGAATCAAGATTATTAACCTGAAATTGAATCTCTGTATGAGTTCGTAAAGAAACCATGAAACATGGAGGAAAGCATAAGGGCGGACCTCAGGGTATTCATATTTCTACCTCTGCTGTTAGAAGATACGGAGCACCAAGTGGGTGAAAATGCACAGCTCTCAACGAACGTCGGGTTCTCAGTATAATGGATGGCGCAGAAGATTCACGACGCTTATTGTAGTTCCATATGTACAACTGACACAAATAAGAAAATATTTGAGCATTAGTATAGAACCACTAGTTATAAACCACTGCAGAAAAGTTTCTTTTTTCTCTGTTGTTCAAGTTCAGCACTATGGATCTCACTTTGTGACCTGATGCAACTGCCAGAATCTCTCCCCATGCATGAAATGCAATGGACGCTATTGGACGATCTGCCAAAGGAACATGGAAAGGTTACATTTGTTTCTAAATTGCCGGCAAATAGAATTTAAGGAGTCTTCTGAGAGATATTACTGAAGTCCTGTGATCCAATACAGTCTGACGTATTAGCATCCCATAAACGAACTTCATGATCCAAACTTCCGCTAGCCAGAATATCAGAATGTAAAGGATGGTACCTGACCTGCAATATAGCAGCAGCTTATTAACTTATCAAGTAATATTTGGTGGTGACAAACAAAGCTGCAAAAAGGTAACTGCATATCTTTTTGAAGGAAACCTAGAAACCAAAACAGGTGTCAGCTAGCACGGGTTATCTCCCAAGTTACAACCACACGATACGGAACGTAGGACTGATAATATGGTGTTCTCGATAAATGATAATTGAATAAACAATAATCATGTTATTACTGAGTCCTTTCGTTGATCCTGAAGCACATGATTCTAATATAAATATACAATAGGAAAATGATGAAATTTTGATAGACATACCACCCAAGGAGTACGACGATGTCCACTCAAAACTTTCAGACATTTTCCAGTATGGCAGTCAATAACTTTCACAGTATGGTCACCACTGAGAGAACAGATGGAGTTAGTACACGTCTTTCACTTTAGTCCATATATTCAGCAAGTTGATGCACTTACTGTGTGGATGCGAGTGTTTTTCCATCTGGGCTGAAAGCAGCTGCAATAGTTGACCTAGGAGGTGGCACAAGAGGGCAATACTTGGCGGACCAATGATGCAGGGACTGTGACTCTGCCCTGTACGCAGTAAGGTTTGGAAAGCTCAGCCAGGAAAAAGGCAGGCATATACAAACTCAATATGTAAAGCAGATAATATGTGATAACAGAATTTTTTTTCTTCGAGAAGATGAAATGCTGTTCTTAAATATCATAGTGATGAAAAGAAATCTACCATACCAAGAAAAAATATCTTGTTTAGCGTCTGTATCAGCAAATCTTAACTCAACTGAACCAGCATCACATTTAGGAGGATTGCTCCATATCCTTTTAGCTTGATGTTTTGTCCGAGGGGAGACCTCTCGTTGAGTTAATAGATGAAAGATGTTCCTGATGACAATGGAAACAACAGAGGTTAATTTTAAGAAATGTAACATATTAGCAACAATACAGATTTAGTAATAAGTTGGTAATTAACTCAAGATAAGGCCCCTACTCTGCAAGGAAGTTTATTCTAAGTTTAACATAACGGACTTTGCTAAGCCATCATGCACCAGTCACAGATATTCTGTAAGGGCCTCTATATACAACATGACACTGACGCCACCAAGAATATTATCATAGGAGATAATGATATAATTTAGCGAGCTTCCAAAAGAATATATGTCTGGAACAACCGTGTCTCATGACAAAAATGCATCATGCATAAGGAGCCGTTAAGAAGACGCTACTGCCACGATTGCATCAGTTCCATGATTACAAATACCTCTCCCATGTTTTAGAGAAAAGAAAAGAACTATGGGGACCAATTCCAGAGGCACTGACAGACTCCAAACCACACCTAAATACAGTACATACACATTATATATCGTGACCTATGTCTAAAATATTTGTTTGAATATAAAAAATGTTTACGATATAAATGGTCATTCTGGTGACGAGAGGTGTAAATTGGACACTTTGCAGTGAAAATCAAACTCAATTTTAAAATTCTTACCACTGCCGTTTATTAACTCAAAATGGGAATACCCATATCATCCCGAATTTCTATTTTTGATTAAAAATTTAATAAGAACACATGCAAAACTATATTTTCAAGATCTGGACCCTTAAGTCACGTCAAACATTTAGTGTGGTCATGTTGTCATGCTAGCTGCTGTGGACTCCTTTGCAGATCGCACATATAGGCATAGGCGTCGTGAGCCCAAGGCGCAGATGGCACAGGAAAGTGGCTAAGCACGAGCAACAGCGCGGAGGAAAATAATCAGGGAGATTATCAATTTCAGTTTCTTAGCTTGTTAGGCATTCTTTTTCAGTGAAATTAGTGGATTTGGTTAGTGTGGCGCCCGAGTATAAAGGCAGCCGTGACACGGTCACTGTGGCTTTGGTTAGTTGTAATAATCGAGGAAGTTAATCTCCCTTGGGGTTTGAGTGACTCGGTCACCGTGGCTGGGAATGTAACCCAGGCCGGCAACGAGTTCAGTTCACCGCCTCACTGTGTCAGATATCCCCCTCGTTCCAATTCTCAATCCCATCTACTACTCCACTCACCCCTGCCCACTCCAACTAAACCACGCTACATCACTAGCCTACCGAAGTTCACTTTACACATTAGACAAGGGACCATGTTGTCAGAGGAGCTGGTGTGACCAGGTGGTACTTCTGCTGTGGGCGCTGCCCCCATACCCTCAAATCCTGCGAGTAGCAGGCCCGGCCGAGCTGGTCTTGAACCATACACATCAAGTAGAGGGAAGCCTTTAGGGCAGATGTGGATCAGAAAGCCCTGGATCTTGCCAGCGGCGGCAGCAAGTTCCGACGGCTCCCATCTCATCGCTTCCACGTCTGCATCGACTCCTTCCCCCTAGTGTAGCGCAGCCATCGCGGATATCCACACCTGCCAGGGCACCCAGCCATTTACAAGCTTCGGTCTGGCCGCGAGGCTTGCCGATCCAGTCTCCGCTCAGACCGAGCGACAGCATCATAGGCTGTTTCATAGGGCGTGCACATGGAAATTGAGGTCCAAGCACCACGCAGCTAGATCCAGGGCGTCGGCTGTATCATGCGGCATGTACACACCATCAAGCACAAAGCGTATCACTACCTTCAGGAGTATATTTGTTGTGTTCTGTTGGTGCAAATCTAACATGTGGTCTGATGTTGCTTCGGGTCTGATGAATCTGTGCAATACTGAATGCAAATCAGTGATCCTCCGCAAGTGATTCTGTCTGAGCATTCCCCCCCCCCCCCCCCCCCCCCCCCCCCCCCTTTTTTAACTTGTGAAGTTCTATGGTGCAATATTTTGGTTTGGTGGCATTCTGTTCCTCGACATCCTGCGAAGCATTTGGTTCACATGGTCCATGCAGCCTGAATCACCAGGTGCTAGAATTCATCAAGAACAACCGTGACATGAATTCGTGATGTTTTGTACTGCATTTTTCTGCTGCATCAGCACTACTGCATTTTCTGCAGAAAAGTTGGAGCAATTTACAGCAGCCAGTTTTGCTGACAACTCACTGTGCTCCTTAGCCTCGTTGTTGCAGCTGTCACGCCATGCGGCTTGGCGGAACATGCAGCCATGCCAATTGCACTGGTGTGACCCAGCTAAGAGCCCACAACCCCACGTCAGTGACACGTGGAAAGCGGTAGGTTTGGTCAAGCCTATGCATGTGGCGTGAGCCACGTGACTATGTTCAAGACTGTTTAGCATGAACAAATGGTCTACATTCCGGAAATTTAGTTTAGCATGTGTTGTTTTCAAAATATTTAATTAAAAAGGTATGTTTTTCATTTTAAAAATGAGCTCTACTAACTTAGCACTGTTTAAACTAGCAGGGTAGCTGCATAACTACCCAAGGGCCAGGATGAAGGCCACAATACTGTATGCAAATTCTCCACTATTATGCTAGATCCAAAGTAGTGTAATAGCAATCTGCCAATTTGCTAATTGCCATTGTATTAAAAAGATTGATTTCTGACGCTGCAAGGCATCAACATACTAGACAGCAACCACCCGCCTCCGCTTAACCTGTGTTTTCAGAACATCTCGGATACCGGAACGGCGATGTTTGCCACATAATTTGACTTGTAAACATATTTGCAGCTACCCTAAGGTTTCAAGTTAACTAACATAGTTTTGCAAGCACAAATAATGAAACAAATGGCAAATTTTAATCAGTTACCTATAAGTTTGAGCTTTAATTAAAGATTCATCTAGCCATAATAAGCTTACTTAAAAGCTCCATATTATGAACCAAATATTCGAGAAATTGCAAGGAATTATTAAATAAGGAACAATTTGTTCTGGTTCAAGAAACTACATATTGCTTTCTTCCACAAAATAAAATCTTATTCTTATAAATGTTAGAAGGTTTGACAGTCCAAATCCAATTCAATTTCAGCTACAGGTTTGACTTCAGCAAATGTAAATGAATTGTCTTCAATATGGTTCAAGATGAAAATTATAATCATATAGCACTAGTTCAGTCGACCTAATGTATTTTTTTTAGATCAAACCACGATATATTACAGTCTCTATGTAAGTTTCTGCTAGTCAAAAAGCGTTTCATTTGCCACATTACTTCGACACCACGACGAACTCGATTTAGAAAGCTAATTAGTGTCACTTAAGTTCTTGTAAGGTGTCTACTCAAAATGCAAAAATAAAATGATGATCTGAGTATTCATATAGTTATTTACCTTTGCCTTGATTTTCTTGGCGACGGGGCTTGGCGTTTAGGAACCAAAGCAGAAGATGGCGCTGCTGTAGACGTATGTTTCGAGCGTTCTAACCAGTTTTCAGCCATTTAAGGCCTGAAATATAACCACCTAGAAAAAATTTGACCAAACAAAAATAAATGGATCTGGTGCAGCAAATTATTCAGTGAGATAACTGATGATTAGAGTCAGAGGAATACTAGAAAGCTACATATAACAGCAATCTATTAGACGGATTTGTGAGTCTGCGGTGGAGCTATGTAGTTCCATAAACCTATACTTATGCACCAATCAGGTTTCTGTGGTAATCTATTGATTGAGTATATATAAGAACTAAAGTCGCACTGCATGTTAGAGCATCATATGACTTCAAGGACATAAGTTAATGTCTCATATGTGTTCATCATTTTAGTAATTACCCTGATTGCAGTGCAAAGCATCCAACTGCACGCAAATGATCATATTTTCTTCTTTAGAAATTAGAATATGGTCCAGATGGGTCAGGACAACCAAATTGATCATTTTGACCTGGTTTAACATACTAACAGTCTTGCTAGTAATAACAGTTATCCAACTATACCATGGCATATGTAGTTTTCAAGTTTATTTCGCAACAGATATTTGAGCTGCAATGGATTTGCGAGACTGCCAGCAGATTGCGCAAAAAAAATTAATATCCAGCCGAACATTGAGTGATAAAAAAGGCATGGAACTATGAGCATGCTTGGTTCCCAGCCACCAAAAGCCACGCCAAACATACGGCGCTGCCATGGAACAGTATTGCATGCTTGGTTGCCGCCAAACATTCGGCCCCCGCTGCTTTTTCCTTCAGTGTTTGCTTGTGGCGTTGCGGCGAGTGTGGTGCTGATTTTTGGCACCACACTCTGCGGTGCTGCCACAACTTTGCTGTGGCAAAGCGTGGCCCAATCCAAACACCCCCTATGTCTATTGGGGCATGTCAAATTAATCCAATCATATACATATGCACCACAAGCACGTCACCGATAAAAAGAATAGAAACTAAGCAACATGCCAAATCCTACTACAGGGAAACTGCCAATATAGCAAAGCACCGAGCTCACGCTCCGCCAGTTCCATGGATCAAATAGCTCAAAACCTACTTGACGCATCAAAATAAATGCCAGAGCCCTCAGGCACCCATCCAGGCAAGCTCCCACGCAACCAGTCATCGGTGAACCCGACCTCAACGTGCCATAATCCCAGCGGCGGACGCACCGATGGCCCTATCGCTACGCATCCGCGCAGAGCTCTACTGCCGGCAGGGGTGCGAGCTTAACGCGGTGCGGCTGGACCGCCAAAAGGATTGGAAATTTCACCGATTATAGCATTCCGCTACGCCAATAGCAAAGGCCTTTGCTTACCAGCAACAGAGGAAACCAGCACGGGTCCGGCTGGTGGCTCTCCGCTCCGCTCCGGTGCGGGGGAGGCGACGACGAGCGCGCCCACGGCAGATGCGCAGCTGCGGCGGGTGGACGCGGGGCGGCTGGATCTGGATCGGGGCGCGCTCGGCGCGGTCGCGGAGGCGGGGGCGGAGGCTGCGAGCGGGGGTTGGGGAACGAACGGATACGCTGCTGCTGGTGGTCTCTGGACTCGGGCCTCAGGGCGGCTCTCTCGGGCAGTTTGGCGATACCACCCAAACAGGGGCCACGTATCCATCGAGGCCCGTTTGGAACGAAGAATTCAAAAGCGTGATGTACAAAGCTCCTGTAAACTCTGGCATATGCTCAAAAAAAAAACTCTGGGAAAATTGCCCTAGAGAAAAAAAAGCTGGCAAAATTCATTCGTAAATGTAAACACCTTATTTGTTTTACCTATATACATGAAATATTTGAATGTGTCAGTTCATTTAGTGACTGTTGCGATAAGTTTGAGAGGATTCGTGACGAAACTTGTACTTTGATCACAGATATATTTGAAACAAATAAAAAATATTTGTATTTAAAAAATTAAGTTTAAGCAAATCAAAGCTATATTGGAGAGGTGCATATTAACATGAATTAAAGGTTTTAGCAGCATCAGATATGACAAGATGCAACGGTAGCAATGACTATCAACATTCCACTAATGTTTGTTAACATACAGCAGTTTGTTATTTAAATGCATCTCCATAAGAATATCTTATATGGTTCTAACATATACTGCTTATCAGTTACAGTGTTCGTAGTTAATCCGTGTTCGCAGTTATTTCGTACGATACATAAAACGGTGAACATGATACATACATTTTAACAGATAAATATTGTTATGTTGAACAATTTATATTTATATAGGTTTTCCATCAGAATATTTAAACATATGTCCCTAACTTTTCCATTTTACTATCATCAACAAACCCAAATACTATAAAACAAGGCTTGTTACAATGAGAAGATGGATTTAGTTGCGAGTCGTGGCTTTGAATTATCGAGTCTACGATGATGTTGCATGAAATTAAATAAAATAACTTTTATTGTTTAAAAAATGTTCAAGTAAAGTCAGCATAAACGACATAAAAGAAAACAAATGAATTGAGGTGTGGCGCCGACGTATGAAATTTGGTGAGAAATAACCTCCATTCCGGACCCCGAGTTCATTCCTAGGCCCTTTTCTCACGAATCACCAGACCGGGATTTCCTTACCCCACCCCATTCCGTTTTTCCACCTCCAAAAACCCACCGGGCATACACAAACCCTGGTCTCCCCGCCGCACAAACCCCCCGCAGCCCGAGCAAAGCAAGGCGACAGCGATGGGGCGGCCGTACGGAGTGAAGGGCCGCAAGAAGAAGCGCAAGCTCGACGAGGCCGCGGCCTCCGACGCGGCCCCGGCGACCGACGAAGCAGAGGAGCTGCAGCAGCCCCCGGAGGAGGCCGTCGAGGAGAAGGGGAATGGGAACATGGCGGCGGCGGCGGCGGCAGGGGAGGAGGAGGAGGAGCACGCGGCCGTGGAGGGTCTACCGGTCGTGCCACGAACGGTGGACGGGAAGCGGCAACCTGGCGCCATCTTCGTGCTCGAGAGGGCCTGCCTTGAGGTCGGCAAAGTCGGCAAGGTGAGGCTGGTTAGGATGCGGCAAGAAATTGCTCTGTTTCATGCGATTTTAATGCGATGAATATGTTCTGGCTCCTTTTTTGTACTTAGGTCTTGATTATTTCGGATGTTCATCTACGCTAGGACCTTTAGAGTGGGGGATTTTGTTCGCTATGTGGTAAAGGGGGCAAACTTGAGAATAATAGTAATAAATCATTTTCCCATGAAACTGAAAATAGTTTTGTTGGATGGCAGTTTGCAGCTCGGAAAAGAACTCATTTGACAATTTTTGCTACTATGGAACTAAATGACAGCATATTGGAGCATTGTTGGATCATATCCATGCTTTTTATAAGGATTTGTTAGTAGTAATGATTACGAAGCGGTAGAAGATTTTGTTAGCCGGATAAAAGTGAATCCATTAAGTTGTAGTAGCTCAAAGTTAAAGCTGTAAGAGATCAGTATTTTTCATTGGTTAGAAGGGCTCTTAGCTACGGCTTATTCACATCTGACATCTTTTTCCCAACGAAAGGATTGCTGCTTACCGCCAGAATGCCAATATTGACTTTGTTTGGCCACTTTATGGTAGATTCGCTATTCTTTTCTATCATGTAAAATTCATGTTCAAACTTAATTGATTTGTAACCTTGAACATGGCTGCCAACCTTTATTATTTTAAAGCTTCAGTTTTGTTGGGGAAAGGAAAGTCAAGCAAAAAATACAGATGCACTCTTTTCTTAACAAATGGTTTTCGTGCATGGATATCAGTTTTGACTATTATTTCAATGTTTTGCGCAGACTATGCAAATCTTGAACTCAGATGATCATGCCAATTATTTGAGGAAGCAAGGTCGGAATCCTGCTGATTATAGGCCTGATATCATTCATCAGGTAATCTGATTTCTTATTGCATTAACGTTCCTGAAATTACTTGCAGTGTTGATAAAAAGCTCTCCTTGTTATATTCTTTCAGCAAGTCCTTGCTTGAAGTAACTGAAAATCAGATTTAAATTTGTGTTTATGACCTTCTACTTTTTATATCTATATTTTCCAATCGGTCATAGATCCTTGGTCAATCGTTTGTTCTGTTGGAGGCCATGCCACAATATGTGCCTATGGGATGTGGTGGCTTCATGAGCATAGTGCTACCACAGGAGCTGCTGTTTATGTGATGATGAAAACATTTGAGTGATTTGAAATTAAACAGTTTATTGTGTTGAATCATTCTCCCCATTCCTTTCAGACATCTTTTCTAGCAAGTCTCACATAACTAGAACTTGTTCTTACATAACTGGAACTTGCTTGCAAAACCTTGTGTAGGCTCTGCTGGCAATATTTGATAGCCCTTTGACTAAGGCTGGAAGGCTACAAGCTGTTTATGTGAGGACTGAAAAGGGAGTATTATTTGAAATCAAACCTCATGTTCGCATGCCACGAACATTTAAACGGTTCTGTGGTTTGATGTGTAAGTTACTAGAACCCGCATATTGTGTAACTTTTGTGTTTTATGGTTTTAGTACTTGTGCTGATGCAAGGAAATATATGATATTGCAGCACAATTATTGCAAAAGTTGAGCATTACTGCAGTTGGAAAGCGTGAGAAGCTTCTCAATGTTATTAAAAATCCTGTTACGCGCTATCTACCTGTTGGTGCACGGAAGATTGGTGAGAATTTATTTTGTTCAGTATAACATCCATTTTGAGAAAAAAAATGTTTCCATATCAGGTAGATATGCGAATTGATGTGTTTTGTATACTTAGGCCTTTCATATAGTGCGGAGAAGTCAGTCAACTTGTTTGACTATGTTGCCAAATCCAATGATGATGAAACCCTTGTGTTTGTGGTAAGTAAAAGTAGTTGTATCCAAACGGCTTTTGATCATGTGTTATATAATGTCTTATAATCCCATGCTATCTGCTCATTGTTCCAGGTTGGTGCCATGGCCCATGGAAAGATCGACAAGGAATACTCAGATGATTACATACAAAGTAAGCATCCCTCTACTTGAAACAATTACAATGAGTACTGCCTGATCAGGCCGCTACTCCTTTATTTGCACCCAAATAATTTTGAGTGAAATGCATCCAAGGTACATAAACTATTTATAGATGGTCCTCTAGGTACATAAACTCCTAAAGTGACCATCTTGGTCCACAAACTATTTTAGAATGATCAGCTAAATACATAAACTCCTAAAGTGACCATCTAAGTCCACAACTATTTAGGAATGATCATCTAGGTACATAACTCTTAAGTGACCATTTAGGTCCAAAACATTTTCCTCACCTATCGTCGGCTCGGCTCCTGAAGTGCTTTGGATGCACGGAGGGCTTTGGAGATGGGTATGCCTGGCCACACGGGGAGTTAAAAGGGCTGGGCCGGTCCGAGCACGACACGTCTCACAGCCCTGCTAGGGCCATGCTTGGGCCTAGGCGCAAGCCTGTCGAGCCGGCACAGCACAGCCCATTTAGCGGCTGGCCCGTTGGGCCCATCATGTGGCCCGTGAAGCACGGCCCGGCTCGTGACAGGCTCATGACGTGCCGGCCCGTTGGCCAGCTATATACCTGGGTAGCTACAACACAATTAGTTTGTGGACCTAAATGGTCACTTAGGAGTTTATGTACTTAAATGATCATTCCTAAATAGTTTGTGGACCTAGATGGTCACTTTAGGAGTTTATGTACCTAGATGACCATCCCTAATAAATAGTTTATGTACCTCGGGTGCATTTCACTCAATAATTTTTATATTCAGTGCTCTGACTGCGCATTATGTTGTACAATTGCCACATGCACATGTGCTGAAGTACGTCATAGGCTTCCTTACAGAATTATAAGTTACACCCTCCGTTCTCAAATGTATGATGTTTAGGACAACAAATCTGGCTCAATTTGAACTAGATAGATTAGCTGTTCCAAACATCATATAGTTAAGGACGGAGGTAGTACTATGTTAACAAAGAGGTGCAGAAAACTGTATGATTCCAGCATTTTTCTTGGAACTAATCTAATGGCTATTACACAGGTTTGTTATCCTGCTTTTGAGCATGAGTCTTTCTCTTTTTTTTTTTGCTGGCAAGTGGCAACACCTCCGTTTAGAGCTGGATGATCATTTTTTTATGCAAACTGGCAACACCTCTTTTTAGAGCTGGAAGCTGGCATCTAATTGTTCAATGTTCACCCTATTGATCTATATGCTTTGACGCTTGGGTTGCTTGGGCCAAATGATATTTCTGCAAATTGTCTCGATATATATTATTATGTTTCTTTTTCTTCTCATTGCAGTAGAAACTCTAAATAAACTGAAATTTATGTAATTTAAATTTAACATCTGTTTTTTTTCTTTGAACTATATTGACCACTTACCTTATTCATGCAGTTTGCAATTACCCTTTAAGTGCTGCCTGCTGTTTGAATCGGATATGCAGTGCCCTGGAGCAGAAGTGGAAAATCCAATGAGAAAATTTTGAAACAAACATTAGAACCTTTTCATGTACGCATTAGCTAGTAACAGACATACAAAATTTATGTAATACTTTCTTGCTATCCATGCCTCAACCTTCGACAGTTAACATATCGCGATCATATGTTTTGGTGTGACATTTCGCTCTAGACATTAACTCTGCTGCTTACGATTCTTGCTCTTACTTTGGGTGTTTGAATCGTTTTAGTGGAGCAACTGATATTCCGATATAAAAACTGTTAACTACTGGAAGAGTTGTTGAATGCTGCAGGATTCCTGGTAAATTGGTGATGTTTTCTTGTCTGCCACAGTTGCCAAAAGCAAATGTTAAGCAGGTCTGTTTTTTCCTAGTTAGAGCCGCACATGTGGCCATGGATATTACTACTATGTTTATTATGTCTGAGTTGTACAAATTATGATCCACGCCCTGATTTGTTGACTATCTATTCGGTGGCAAACCTGGCTTCCTAGGGTCCTTTCGTGTTCCCTTTTCTGAAACTGTCAACCGTCGTCAACCTTAATAAACATTGAGAACCTTCACAATGCAATTTGCAATCAAACCAAACAAACCGAAAAGAATCAGATTATAATAATCAGGCGCATAATCACATAAGAAATGATACTGCTATTCCAATCCAACAAGAGAAAAACGAGAGAATGTGCACTGGGGTCCTGTTATAATCACAAAATATTCATGTGAAACGTGAACAGTTTTGAACAAACCTATCTAATTACAAAAAAAGTGACGGCTAACAGTATTTACAACTGGACATGACCTTAAAACTAAATCTGTTATTAGAACTATCTAACTAGACAGCATGCTATCTATCTAGGTGGCAGGCAGTTTTGAACAAACCTATCTAATTACTAAAAAAGTGACTGCTAAAAGTATTTACAACTGGACATGACCTTAAAACTAAATCTGTTATTAGAACTATCTAACTAGACAGCATGCTATCTAGGTGGCGGTCCATGATCTCAGATATGGTCTCCAAGAACGTCTTCTCGCTACTTCCTGGAAGAACAGCATCCTCTGCTTCCTCAATCATGACCTCAATTTCGGATTCTTTCTTCACCGTTTCCCTACACATGATGCTGCCAATATCGTAAGCGGTGAGGCCACGCTCGGCGCCCTTCTTCAGAAGCATAGTACTAACACGCAGAACACGAGCCGACTGATGAGACAGCTCCCACCCATGGAACTTGAGGAGAGCGATGTCTTTTTCAGCGTCTAGCGATCTGATGTATGCTAAAGTTTCAGCACTGAAGGGTTCCCGGGCTTGGGGCCAGTAGAGCCACTCAAATGTACAATCTTCAAACTGCATGAAAAAATGCAAAGAAACTTTCATTAATCTGATAGAGTACTTTTACGTAAAACGAAGTTGACATAAAAATAGCTCAGTAGGACGGCAATAATGACCCATGTTAACAGTTTCTGGAAAATTTGCATAGGATTGAAGGCAGAACATACAGTATTCATGTCTAACTAATAAATATCACTACAGGCAGGTTACATACATGGCTAGTAAATGGTGACTAAACTGATGTTTAAATTTGAGCCAAAGCAGCAAAAAAAAAACATTAATATCAACAATCACTTACCTTCTCTGGGAGGCAGTATCCATGATCAATAGGAACCAGCTTCAAGTGATCTCCGTCTTGGCACACAAGCATGTTCCCTGCATGACGGTCAGCATTTGCTAGCCTAATGTCCAGCACAGCAATTTTCTGAACCTCCTGGACAGGAAAAGCTTGAGGGCCCATATCCTCACAACTTCCAAAGTTACTCACAAACATCTGCAGTGATCCTATTTTAAATTTCTTCCCCATATGAAAGCAACGAACCAATGCAGTGGGAGGCACGCCAGAAAACCCAGTTGTACCGTCTGATTTGCAACCATCAATTGGGTGATCAAGAACATAAGCAGCAACCTCCCTCAATGCGCCTTCCCCAACTCGTGTTCCCCTTTTCAATCCCTCACCATCAACTGATAAAGGAAGGCCTCTGGGGTTATTCTCCGCCATTGGTTCCTCATCTATGGGCTTGAACACTGCAACATTGCTTTGACCTGAATGATCCTTCATAAAATAGACTCCCCCTGAACCTTCTGTCGACATGTCAGGAAGGAACCCATTTTCTAGACCAGCAATTGTTATGCCAATCATGTCCATTACAGCCGGGGATATCGTCACCTTCCTGTTGACAATAATTGGCTCAACCAGAGCGCTTCCACCACTGGCATCAATTTGGAGGTTTTCCTTTTGTTTGGGAGTTGTTGCTGTAACCACAGTTTCCCTCTCAAGCTGCTGTGTCGCTACTTTTGCAGGATGGCGGATGAACAGGTGAATCACCGCATCACCCTTGTTGTCAATGTCAGTGACCAGCTGGTCATCCTCGAGCTCCTCTTCATCAAGCACCAGCTTCTGATCCTTGAGGGTCGTGAGCTGCTCCCCAGTCTGCACAGCAAGCTTGTTCTTGAGGTACCCGACCTTGCAGCCACTCTCCACTTGGAAGCGAAACCTCTTGCCATCGGTGGTCTCGATTGATATTGCGCGGATGTCCGCCAACCGGACGACCAGGTGCAGTACGTTGCCGTCGTCAAGCCCGTAGTCCCGGACGCAGGACCTGCCGTGCGACAGCTCGTGGCCGCCAAACACCAGGCGCTGCTTTGTGGTGACGAAGCCCTTGAACTTGAGCCGCTGGATGCGGAGCTTGATAGAGGCGATGGACTCCGAGCCTTGCAGGCGCATCGGCACCGGCGGCATGCCGGGCATGGCGAGGAAGATGAGGATCGAGTCCGGCGGCCCTGACCGGAGCAGGCATTGCGGCACCAGGGCAAGCTGGTCCAGCAGCGGACTGAGCGTGTCGACGCCAGCCGACGACATCTTCACTGGTTCCAACCGCCGGCGCCGGCGCCAAGCAGGGAGGCGGCGGCGAGCTCAACAGCACGTAAGCTGCCAGTCAACCACTGGCAATTTTTTTCCCCACTAAAAAAAGGTTGCTAATTATACACTATGAAAAAAAGCTGCGAATTACACTACGAAATCGTTGATCCCATTAGAGGAGATAAACCCTAGGGTTTCCTTCGATCAGCAAGGAAACCCTAGGGCGTGGCGCTAGGGAACACCGCCCCCTATAATTTCATCGCGCCCCCGAATCAATTTGATCCTGCACAGAACCGTCAAACACTGGGTTAGCAACTGGGCTGACAAAATCAGCAAGCAGCTCGGCGAAATCGCGTAAAAAAGCTGGACGAGTTCGTACCGGCGCCGCCGGAATTGTATGGAGGCGACGGGAATCCTGCTTGCTCCTGGTAGTCTCCCGCTGCCACCGCCGCCGCCGCCGCCGCTACAACCTCGCGATACAGCATCTGTAAGTTTATCTCAATCAGTCCCGCGGCTGGAATTGGGACGAACACACATGAATCGAACAAAACCAATGACTGCGCATCGGGGGAATTCCTCACCAGGATAGATATACCGGGGGAGATCCGAACCGCGGAACCGTCGGGTTCCCGCCTCCGATCCCCACCGCCGCGCGGGTTGGTCTTCCGAACGGAATCTGCGAGCGCCAACCAAGCACCACCGTATAAGAGTTTTAATCAGATCGAGGGAAGGAGGAAGCGCAATGCGCGAGCTCGCAGAGGAGGGAGAGACTGATCTCACCGGAGGAGATCGGCGGTTCCTGACGGAATGCACCGCCTCGGAACGAAGAAAAAGAGAGCGTTTTCTGAAGGGGAGGCGTGGTATTTGCGATTAAAATAATGACGTGACTGGAGCTGACGGTTGACGGTGGGGTTGACTTGACCGAGACGGAAAGGGAGGCTAGCTTCGTGGGGGTCAAGTACAGTAATCAAGTTCGGAGAGGGGTCCGCAAAGCGCCAGGCTGGTTAATTACTCCCTTGATTGATGGATTTACCCCTCTAACAGCATCTTAACTGGCGGAATTTAGGGCCTGTTTGTTTGGGCTATGGCTGTGCCAGCTCCGGCTGTGGCTGTGGCTTTTCTGAAAAACAGTTATGCCGGCTGTGCCTGTGCTGTGTCTGAAACGTTTGGTACAACGGCTTTTTTAGCGGCTTCTTTTGATTTGTAAGAATGGATTGAATGGTTAATTGTCCATAGTGCCCCCTCATATGGAATTGTCCATATTTGACATGATATGATAAGGAAAAATAGTAAAAGAGAAATTAAAGTTTAATTAGTTGGTTCAATTTACCGTATGGCTTACTTTTTTAGCATTTTTTTTGTCCAGCAAAAATAACTCCCACCGGCCAACTCTTATCCACCCACACCAGCACTCTCGTTCTCGCCAGCACTCTCGTTCTCAGCCACAAGTACTCACTCATCTCTCTCTCGCGTCAAAGAAAAAAAAAAGAAACTTGGCTGAGCGGTGCGTTCTAGCGAGCGGCGGCCGCCGGCCGGTTCGAGCAGCATCGTGGCCGCCAAGCACCGCACAACTGCACAAGCTCCCCCGCCTCCAGTCCGTCCCCTGTTGCTGCTGGTCGCGCCACTCCACCATGAGCGCCGCCGCACTGGGCTTCCTGCCTCCGCCGCCGCACCGAGCCTCCTGCCTGCGCCGCCCCGACTGTACCTCGGCCTTCCGCTCCGCCCAGCGGGCTCGCAGAGGGGCAATATTGGATGATGCTGATGTGGACGAGGAGGGAGCCGGCGAAGCTGCCCTTTTGCAGCTCCCCACTTCGCGTTGATTTCGGGTGCGGCTCCCTCCGGTTTTTCCGGAGAAGCAGGCCAGGGAGCCGCGCGTTTGGTGGTCATGGAGGCGAAGCCGCTTCAGGAGCCGTCGGGGGAGCCGAAACAAACAGGGCCTAATATGAAGGACAATCGCTTCTAGTACACCACTACAAGGGGTTGCTAAGCTTCAAAACACCATTAATAAACAGAGAAGCTCCAAGATGCCACAACTGAGTTCCTCTCTCATTTCACAATACGAACACAACACCTGTTGCACATTGTCTAACCAGTTACCGTTTTGCCTCTGTCTTACAATGGGCTCACCTACACTAGCACAATGGCAACAATTGCAGGCAATGTGTGTTGGGTCTCCCCGAATGAGGAGAAGGATAAGCTAAGATGGAAGCTCACTGCAAATAAACAGTTTTCTGTGCACTCCTTTGATGTGGCACATAAGTTTCAGCAAGTTAAGTTCCCCTACCGTTTTATTTGGAAGGTGAAAATACCTCTAAAAATCAAAGTTTTTTTATGACTTTTAATAAAAGATAGGGTTCTGACTAGAGATAATCTCGGAAAAAGAGGATGAAAAGGGGACAAATGTTGTGGCTTCTGTGGGGCAACATAGACAGTCACACATTTGTTCTTTAAATGTCCCATTGTCAAGTTTTTATGGAGTATTATAGTTTGGTCTTTCAATTTACAACATGCCCCGACAGACATTGAAGATGCCATGCTGGGATGGTTACAAAGGAACAGCAAGGGCAGTAACAAGAAACTTATGATTGTGGGGGTGGCAACAGTTTGTTGGAGCATTTGGAAGACTAAAAATAACCTGTGTTTTAGAAATACTACACCAGCTGATCCAATTGCTATAGTTTTTTCACGATGTGCTTGGCTTGATTATTGGTCTTTATTGCAGAAAAGCGAGGAGCAGGAACTACTACGACGAGGAGCTGATAGGTTAAGGGAGGTGACAAAGGACTTTTACGGGCGGGCAAGGAGCTGGGCGCCAATGAGGAGTACCTTGGAAGCAAGTTAAGGTCGTGAGGGGTGTGATCAATAGTAGCAGTTAAAAATAGTGGGAGATAAGGCTTTTGCTGAACTTTTAGTTTGATGTGTTCCTTTAGGAAATTACTCTGTCGCTCTTATATGTAGCCAAGAGCACATGTGGTGTTGGCTGTGACTAGGTTATGGCTGAGCAAGTGAAGATAGGCTCAGCATAACCTGTCATTTATGTATCACGCATTTTGTAGACTGAACGGTTTTTCTAATAAAAAACGAGGGGCAGCCCTCTTTTCGAGAAAAAAAAATACAATTTGCTCACCTTGAATCGTCGTCGAGCTTCCCTAGGCTCCCGCGACGGTGGATGCTCTCGCCACAGTGTCGCGGCGACCCTCCTCTTTTTTTTTTTTTTGAGTCTTCGACCCTCCTCATTGACATGGCTATTGCGCTCCCTAGGCCACTTGAGCGGCTGGGTGGCTGGCAGCGGTGAGGGTGGAGGCGGGCTTGAGCAGGGCGGCCGCTGGGATGCAGGTGTGCTAGAAAGAGCGTAGGGGCGGCTCGCGAGGCGTCGAGCTGCACAACCCCACCTTTCCAAAATAATTAACGTTCTCACTTTTCGATACATCTTTCTCTCTTCGATACACCTGTATATCTATCTCACGTCCTTTGAACATATTGTGATTGTCCGGTGTATACATGGGTTAAGAGTAGTTGCTATAATCCACATAACTTAGAGGTGAAAAATAGCTCACACAATGTGTTATCTAAATTTTTTTGGGAGGATGGTGTTAAGAGTATAGTTGCTATAATCCACGTCACTTGGATGTTTGTAGTTTTTCAAACCAAAAAAATCCAGACACCAAAGTTTTAAAACAAATGCCAAGCAAAACCATAGTTTAGAAAAAGAAAGGTTAGAACTGCAAAACTTTATACATCCAAACCCCTCCGTACCTTAAAAAACCAAAATATTTTGCTAAACCATAGTATTTTTATAAAACTCCACAAAGTACTTTATATCCAAACAAAACATGTCTTCTCATTCTCTTCACTGTACTTGCCCCCAATAAGACCTTTGTAGTTCAAAGCGCAATAATCCAAGGCGAGAGTTTATTCCACTCAAACAGGCAATACCCACAAGTGGGAGAGCAAATGGAGGGTTCGATGAAACACGGAATTGAATAAGCATAATAACTGTTCTTTTAGATTGAAACAATAAGAAAAATGGAAAGAAATCACGATGTCAAAATGGATAAGATAGGAGATCCCAAGCTAGCAAACCAAATAAAACCACCATTTCTGTGAGGCTCCAAGTCATAGGAAGCTTTGCATTATTTTGGAGCCTTCAACTGCTGCCACCCATTCTTGTCACGGATAAATGAATCAACAAATTGCACCGGGGGATAAATACAGGTGAAAAAGAAATAGTATGAATGACGCCAAAACATCCCAATCATATCCAGCCCAAAGCGGGCATCAAATTTATACAATGCAATTTCACAGGCTGCTCTTTACAAAATCCCAGATCCTCTCCTCCATGTAAATCCGGTCGCTGAGCCGGCGTGGCATATGCCTTTCATCAGGGAAGAGGAGGATCTCGTAAGGCTTGCCCTCCGCCATCAAGGCGTTGATAAGCCTTGCAGTGTGCCTAAAATGCACGTTCTCATCGATCATCCCATGGATGAGGAGCAACTTCCCTTTCAGGCTTCTCGCATGGTGCATGATTGACCCGTATTCATAAGCATCGGAATGCTCCGAAGGCAGGCCCATGTACTTCTCGGTATAGAAGGTATCATACCCATCCCAAGCTGTCACAGGAGCACCAGATACTGCACAACAGAACATTTCAGGAAACCTTGCAAGACACATTGCTGAAAGAAAGCCACCATAGCTCCAGCCGTACAGGCCAATATGTCCAGGCTTTGCAAGACCCTGGTTTATCAGCCACTCGGCGCCAGCTAATTGATCTTCAGCATCCACACGACCAATGTTGTACTTCAGCTGTCCTTCAAAATGGAGTCCTCGCCTTGCAGATCCTCTATTATCCATCTGCCAGTAATCAGTGTCAGCCATGGAGAACTAAAATCAATTTAAACCACCACAAATAGAATCATAAATCCAGATAAATAACAGAAGTCATGTTATACAGCACAAAGTACCGATGTCTAAGATTTTCAGAATTTTAGATATATTACAAACTATGACTGATGTGGAATTAATTAATATGCGATGGAAAACAATAACTAGTTATCTAGCGAGGTATTAATTAAGGTTTTGACAACATCTTCACAGTTCACTCTACAAATAGAGCTAAGCAGGCTATGTCTACAAACCACATCTCCCTTGATAGAGTATTTGTTTATTCCATCCATCCATACATGTTCACTTCCATAGTTATTGGCAATAGAATTCTCACTTCAGCAGAGATCAATTAACTGACTGAACGATGTATCGAGTCCTATATACTGAGCCGGAAATTTTCTTTGGAATGTCACTTGGCCCTAGCACAACATTTTCCTCCTGTTACTATGGTTCAATGTTCCCACTAAGTACTGTGTTAGAATGAGTTTCACTAAGGTTAAATTATATTAAACACATACTATCAAGAAGAATGCTCAACCAAAAGAACGGGTAAAATATTTACCTTCCAAACTAATATACCCTTACTTCGTAGGTATTGAGCTCTCATGTCAACTGTGCTCATCCATGAATCACTGACGAGCTGGACACTAGGGCCACCATAAACGTTAATAAGCGTCTTATATGGAGGTGGGCCATATATTCGCTCATCAGGAAGATAGAGAGTTCCATATAAAATAGTCCCATCCTTCGCTGCAAATTGGACTATCTCTGGAGAGAGTTGTTGAAACTTTTGAAGTGGTGGAACTGTTAGCGGTTGCTCATATAGAGGCATAATTACACTTCCATCAAGCAAAGAACACAGCAAAATCACTGGTGGAGACTTCATTGAGTCATACACGTCAATAAACCTTAGCAATTGATGATCAAGAATTACTGAATGTCGTCCAGTTCCACGAGTCAACCTCTTAGGGGACTGCAATGGAATGCTCCAATCTGGAAAGAGGTTGGTTTGGTACAAATTTGTTTCCAACGGTCCATCCATGGTGCCCGTAAAGTATATAAGTCCAGAACTCTCATTGACTCCAGCAATTTGCTCGACCATCCAATCACCTTGCGTGATGGGCCCCAAGCATACCCCATCCTTGTCATGAATATACAAGTGCCTAAATCCTGTCTTCTCACTGGCCCAAATAAATCCACCTGGATGTTTACTATTCACTCCTTTGTCCAGAGGGGTGAAAGAATCATGCAATGTTATCCATATATCATGATATTCTTCTAAGAGCACTTCCCTTTTACCAGTATGAATATCAAATTTAAGTAATTTAAGTTTTGTATGGGTCCTGTTGAGAACTTGAACAGCAAGAGTATTATTATTCATCCAGTTGACTCTACCGAGATATTCTTCATCACCATGGATACCAGTTGGTTCACCACAAAGGAGATCCATCCAACTAACCTCTCCTCCGTTGGAAGGAACAACTCCAAGTCGCACTTTAACATTAGCTGCTCCCGCAAAGGGGTACGCATGGTCTTCTTGAGCGTCTGGGCCAACAGAATTTTTGCCCTGATGCATAATTCTATACAGTGGAATCTCCGATGAATCCACTTCAGTAAAAGCAAGGTGTTTGCTATCAGGAGACCACCAGAACCCCATCTTCCTCTCCATCTCTTCCTAAAATAAGAAAATGCAAATATTAGCTAGCACTAATCAGGATCGTGTTCCTACCAATGTTGATGGGTCATCATGAGCACCTGTGCAATATACTCGGCAAGCCCATGGACCTGGAAATATGAAGTATACATAAAGTTAGATGTAGGAATTTTGAGAACATATAATGTGACCAAAAAAATTCAATCACTAACTAATTTGATTTAACTGTTACATAAATACATTGACGATATATGTGCTACATAGCATAGGTAACTACAGCGAAGGAAACAAAATTAGCGAGGATGTATAAAATTTAATAGCTTGTCACATGCACTAACTTGTGGGGCTCAGAGCATAGGTTACAAGGCGCTACACTAGAAACCTAGAATAACCTTGAAAGTTGCTGCATACCCTATGTAAGGTACGTTAAATCTTGCGATCAAGCAGAGTCAGTCAAAAAAATAAACAGTCCTCGTGATAGTTTAATCCAAAACACTTTTACGGATCGATACAAATCATTTGAATTACAATGCACCATATATGAAGGATATTCAAGCCATTAAGTAAAAGAAAAGCATTCAGAAATTCAAGAAAGTCGACAAGATATGATCATTTTCATCAGTGGACAATATGAATAACAATAGAAAAGAACATTCTACTATTAATAATTTAATATACTGTTATGCCCACAAAAATAAACAAATACCTTCCCGCTTTCTCTGGCGCCATAGGTCAATTGCCGAGTTTCTCCATTAAAGAAACCCAAAGTATGCAGCTCATCGTCCCTAACAAATGCAATCATGCTCCCATTTGGCGACAGATGAGGGTCAATGATCGGGGACGTGGGAGAACTTTGCAGCTTGAGTACCGGTTCAGAGCCAGACAAATCCTGGAAGTAAACCTATTGAAAAAGGAGAGAAAAAAATGTCAAATATCTCATCAATTCTAGCGTATTTGAGGATTTACAGATAACTCAGAAGAAGCAAATATGGTTGCAAGTATTAACATGAAAATATCATTAAGATAAACACGATACTACCTAACTAGCCATAGATGTTATAGCAACCACAAAGCCTTCTTATCTAGAGATAGAAAGTTTGATTTCTCTCAAATAGTTCGCAATATTTTGAGCATCTCCAATAGTACCCAATATTTTGACTCCCAAAATAACATGATTGGGAGCGTCCCAAAAAATATTGGATATGAAAGAGAACCCTTCCAACAGATGCCTACTTTTGCTTCCCAAAAACTTCTAAAATGCGACACGTAGTACACGAGGGAACCCCCTCTTCCCCATCCCTTCCTTGTCAGCAGTCCAGTACTTGCTGCTCTCTACCATGGCGGCTGCTGTGAAATGATGGGGACGCCTCTGTGCAAATCCAACAACCACAGCTCTATATTGCTCAGCCGCTCAGGCACAATTCAGGCAAGAAAATGAAAAAAAAAATGACCGTGGCAGCTAGCTGAGTTCAATTGCTCAGCTGCTCAGGCACAGATCGAGCAAGGAAATGAAGCAAAAGGAAGATGAAAAAATATGCTCAGCAGTCAGCACACACCACGCCGCTCGGCTGCCGTGCGGGCACAGCACATTCAGCTCAACTCGCATAGCATGGCCATGCTCCGGATCTGAGATCAGAGAAGCACAGCAAGGCCTCTCTGTCGACCCCCCTGGCAAGCCCATCGTTTCACCTTTCTTCTTCGAATCCGGCCTTCAAACTGAGTGGACCTCACTGTCAAAGTGTCAATGGGAGAGAAGGCGACAGAGAGGAACCCAGTGAGGCCAAAGTGGAAGTATGCGGTGGAGAAGGCAGGGTGGGCCCACGGGTCGATTAGGAGCTCTGCCTGACGGCATATATTTGGCAATGGATGCCAGGTGGATTGGGAGGAGCACAGAAAAAATTGGGAACCGGATTGGTTGCTGTTGGAGCTGTGAGTTTTGCTCTGGTTCCGAAAAAGCTGGTTTTGGGAACATATATTGGGAATTGTTGGCGATGCTCTTAGTATGCACAAAATATTTTGCCAAGTTAATATTCCGCATTAAAATTAGGACCTTTTACACCCTTATAAGTTATATTACTTGATTCACCTCTACAATATGAAGTAATAATGTACTGCAACATAAATGCAATAACAGAAGAACATCTCTTCAGATATCAGTACACTTTGCTTCAAGTTGCAGACACTAGAGAGCAAATGCTGCAAGGTCATTCCCCACCACATCGCCCAATTGCTGGTCCTAGACAACATAGGATCACCTCCAAGAGTTCCCAAAAACCTGATTTTGGGAGCTTCCAAAAAACTATTAGGAGTAAAAAAGAACCTCTCCTCCAAAAAGGGCAGTCCAGTGCATAGCTCCCGCTTGCGCAGGATCCGGGGAAGGGTCCGACCACTTTGGGTCTTTTGTACGCAGCCTTTCCCTGCATTGCTGCAAGAGGCTGTTTCCAGGACTTAACCTCTCCTCCAACAGTTTCCAAAATTAAGTTCCAAAAAAATCAGATATCTGCCACATCATCAGCTTTGTGGGCCTCACACGGTAGGTTTTTGGAAACCACCACCAATGGAACCCGTATGCAGTATGGACCATCGCTGCCTCCAGCGATCAGCAATGAGTGGAGGAAACGGAACATCAGCTGTGCCTTGGACTCAATGATGCCGCGCCCTGGACGCGATGGGTGGTGGCGGTGATGCCCTCTGGAGGCGCTGCCCTGGACGGGACGGGTGGCAATGGCGCCTTGGATTCCATTGGAGCTGGCGGTGACGAAATTTTCACCGAGCTCACTGCAACAAATGAGGGAGGGTGCGAACAAATCCAGGCGACATAGGACAACTGAAATTGGTGTGAATTGCCATTTTTCACGCTCAAATTTGACAGATTTGGAGTGCAGGTGCGCAGCGCAAATTTGGCAACCAAGGCGGGTGCGATTGGGAGCGGCAGGAAAACTGGGAGCGGAGTTGGGAGTTGTTAGAGAGGCTACTTTCGGCTTCGTTCCCAAACCGAGATTTTTGGAAACAGGTATTGGGAACAGTTGGAGAAGCTCTAAACCCACCTAAAACTGCTCAAGGAATCCAACAGCAAGCACTCACGGAACAATACATGACAAATAGCTACAAACCCAAGTCCAGTAAACCGATCATAGTTTGAATAGCAATGGCACCTCAAACTATAGACCTTGGAACTGGAAGCCCCATAAAAGCAACCTTCCACAACCTACTGCCTTTTCTCTAACTTGTCAATTTGATTTTAAACCAAATTTCCTTATTAGATATAGAACAGCATGGGATATTCCTAGTGTTGTTTGTAAAGGAAGTCAATCTGACGCAGGTCAAACAGACCATTTTAAGCAAAAGATCAAATGCTATTCAAGAAACATAGTACAAAACTACCGAATTCAAACAAGCTTGTGTCCTGCACAGACAATTCAAGTGAATCTCAAGGACACTCCACACAAAGGAGAACAAGAATTAAGAGCTTCATAAGAATATATACGAACCCCAGATGGTAGTGGTACAACAATGCCGGCGCGATTGGTCGGGCCACCAGAAGTAGGAGCACGCCACTCATACCGCGTGACACCAAGGCCGCGCTCCCTGGAGCGCTCACGCCGCAGCCGCTCCTCAGCGGAGAGGTTGCCCTCCTCGAGCCCGCCGCCATCGGGGGGGCCGAAGAGCAGCTCCCGGCGGCGCTGGGCGGGGTCGAAGGTGAACACCTTCCGATGGAGCGTGCCGTCGGGGCTGTACAAGAAGGCCACCCGCCGGTCGTCGGGGCTGAAGCTGAGCGCCCCCGGCGCCTCGTAGCCCGGCAGCGGATGCTGCACGATCTCCTCCACGGCCATGCTGCCGCACTCGACGCTCGCCGCGGCCTCCGCACCGCCGGCCACCACAGCGTCCGCGAGGGGCATTCCGGTCCCCAGACGAGGCTTCTTGCGGTTGTGCTGATCCGACCTCTCCGCCCCCGCCGAGTCGACCGATCGCATCGACCGCGAGGGAGCCGCCGGGGCCTCTCGTGGGGACCTGCCCTCGCCGGAAACCCGACGGGCGATCTTTCCGGCGGAGAGACCAGGAAAGAAGGGATCTTTCCGCCGGAAGGCTGACAGAGGAGGGCCCCCCGGGGGCGTTCGGAGCGACCCGGTGCGGCGGCGGAGGCGGGGGAGGAGATCAGAGACCGCCGCTTGGGGATGGGGATGGGGATGGGTGGGTTTGCCTTGGGGTTTGGCAAATTGGTTGGTCCGAGAAGGAATTTGCAAGTTTGTTATTGTTAGTACGATTATTTATTTTCTTGGGCTTTTCCCGTGGATTGGTTTCCTTGTTCCTTGGGGTGTGGTTGACTCACTGGGTCTGTTGCCCAATCCTATCCTCCACCTGGATAATGGTGGTAATAGACTAATGGTATCGAAAAGAAATTCTTTTTTTTTGTATATTTGATGTTTGGATAAGAAATTATTGACAGATAAGGACTCCATGATCCTCTCATAACAAGCTTGGTTGATAAATAATTGATGTGGTTTTAACGCGTATGATTGGTTTTTAGTTGACTCGTTTATAACTAGGCTAATAAGATAGGAGGCTTGTGGTAAAATTTGAGTAGTTTTGATGGCATAAATATAGGTAGTAGATTCGACTCTAGGAGGCATATGATAGGAGGCTTGTTGTATCGTACTGGCAACTTAGGTGAGACCACAACAATGCAGCAGAATAGGTCATGTCACTATTGATGATTGGTCCAACAACTTTATATTTCTTTCATTTTGTTTTACTTGACGTCCTAGCATTTGCTAATTTTTCTGTTTTCTTACATCTCGATGTACAAACATAGGTGTGCCAAGCTACTGCTTGTTGTTGTTGTTGCAGTAAAAGATGAGAGATGCTTAGTCTTTGCTAGAGTTAGCAATAATGCCATGAAGATGTGGTTGTCGTTAGTGAAGTGTGGTTGCGCATGTATTAAAAAGGGCATCTTAGCTTCTTAATACTTGTGCTCACACCCAAATCGTTAACTAAAATGGAATGAATTAAGTAGATATAGATGTCACTTCTTTTGTCTTAACATAATAACATATGCAAGGGAAGTTTGATTACACGCTTATTGTGGCAAACATCACCATATAATTCCTCTCAAAATAAATTGTCCTCATCGAACATTCTAATCAACTTTTTTCTCAAATTCTTAGGTGTTGTTTGGATCATCTGGACTAAAATTAATCCGATATATGAATACCAATTAGAAGGATTAAATATGAACTCATTGCAAAACTAATTGCATAAGCCATGTCTAGCTAATTTATGACATGAATATATTGATCCTGATTAGTCCATGATTATTTCATATTTATTGTAGCACCATATGAACTAATCATGGGTTAATGGGTTTTACACACAAATTAGCCATGAATTATACAATTAGTTTTGCAACTAGTCTATGTTTAGTCTTTCTCCTTCCAATTGGCATCCCAACCTTGGATTATTTTTTGCTCCAGATGTTCTAAACATCCCGGCCGGTCTCAGAATAGGGAATATTATTAGTACTTCCCTTTAGGGACCGTTTCAAGAATATCAAAGAAAGAAAAAAAGCCCCTTACAATTCATCAAACCACATGGTTCATAGTTCATATGTTGTAGATTGTAAGACATGCCATTTTTTTGCGATGTGTAAGACATGTCATTAGAGTCTACAAAATTTAAAATTGTGGGAACTGCGCTCTGCTTCACATGAGTTTCATTTTTTCTTTTGCCTCTCTATTGTTGTTGACACGAGGGGTACCGTAAACACGCCACATAATTGAACCAACATTCTGTTTTTCTGCCTCTGCCACTGAATCATCAGGATTGTATATGCAAAACGAAGGCCAAGTGAATTTTTTAGGATGTAACGGCTTTGTGCTTTCAGCGGTAGACGATGTGGCCGTTGACAACAAAGCGTCAGTGATGATTTCGTCAATCTCGATGATTTACCGGCTCATTTTCATAGAGGTGAGTGTGCGTGCGTTGGGAGTTACCTTTAGGAGCATCACCACAGCAACAATAACCAGCCAAGAAAGACCGTAAACTGAAGCCACAAATTCTATTTTTAGTGGACAGCCACAATAATTGTGTTAGGTAGTGTTTCTAAACAACTAAAATAATTATGTGAACAGTGTTCAAGTGGTTTTCCACCAAGGCTTGTGTTCTATGAACTCTTTGAAGAAGGAAACCAAAAAGAAATAAATAACTTACAAACTTTTGTTGCCAGCAGAGATATTTAGATGATACATGATACCGTATTGAAATATGAAGAATCCGAGAGATAGTACTCTGATCTCCCGTAAACGTACCGTCTAATTAAAAAAGAAACACGAGGGCCGAGGCGAATGAACCGCTCAACGGCGCGCGCTGCTACCATCAGGGCCGCAGGTGGACCCAATCTACCCGCTAACTAGATCCGACCAAGAATCTCTCTGCCCAACAACTTCAGATTCAGGCTCAGACCGATCTGGTTCACCAATCGAGGTCCAGTACGCAGCCGGCCCAAGCCCGGTCCGCCACCATCTCTTCGAGTGCGCCGCCGTCCGGTCCGAGCCGCGCCGCGCGCGCGCGCCGGAAATGGCGGCCCTCCTACACCTCGCCGTCGCGGTCCTCCTCTTCTCCGCTCCGTTGCGCCCATGCTCCGCCGCCGCGCGGTCCTCGGCGTCACCGCCCCCCGCGCCGCGGCTCGCGCCGCTGGCCCCGGCGCTCTTCGTCATCGGCGATTCCACGTCCGACGTCGGCACCAACAACTACCTCGGCACGCTCGCCCGCGCCGACCGGGAGCCCTACGGCCGGGACTTCGACACGCACCGTCCCACGGGCCGCTTCTCCAATGGCCGCATCCCCGTCGACTACCTCGGTGCGCCTCCCACCCAGTTCGTTCTTGACCCTCTTTCTGCTTTCTGGACCCGCTAATCTCCTCTTGATATTGCTCGCGCTGGTTGTTTTGTGTTTTTAACTTGGATCTCATATTCTCATTACGCAGCGGAGAAGCTGGGGCTCCCCTTTGTGCCTCCGTACCTCGAACAGAACATGCGCACGGGCGCTGGCAGCTCTGGCCTCACCAACATTGCCGGGATGGTCCAAGGCGTCAACTACGCGTCCGCGGCGGCCGGCATTATCTCCAGCAGCGGTTCTGACCTGGTAACACAATCCTTCCCATGGCTTTTGCAGGATAGTACTTGATTTTTCTGAGAAATCAGTTTCGGAGAAAAAAAATGCATTCCGTGGTGGCATGGTGCAAAGTGCAGGCCACCCACAAAATTCTATGGACTCCCAAATTATATATGGTGGATTGTCCTTGAATCAGTGGTGCTGATTGCGGATTTTCTTGTGCCATAGGGTATGCATGTGTCGCTGACCCAGCAGGTGCAGCAGGTGGAGGACACATATGAGCAGTTGTCACTGGCTCTGGGGGAAACCGCAGCAGCTGACCTGTTCAGAAGGTCGGTGTTCTTTGTGTCGATCGGAAGCAACGATTTCATCCACTACTATCTGCGTAATGTGTCCGGTGTCCAGACGCGTTATCTCCCATGGGAGTTCAATCAGCTCCTTGTCAATACAATGAGACAGGAAATCAAGGTGTGCTTCTTCTCCAGGCTTCAGTTAGTTTAATCTGTTGATTGAAATAGTTATCCTGACTTCCTGAGTATGCTAGCCAAAATGTATTCGGGTTTAAGCTCTGCTGATGGAAGAGCTTGCGCATATATCCTTCTGTAGTCATGACATGACCATGCTACAAGATGGTTCTAAGTATCTGGTCATGTTTAATTTGATTATCCTTGTCTAATTTGTTCGTTCGATAAATCTTATTAATAAAAAATGTGATGTGTGTTGGTTGTAGATCTAACATCCATGAACAGGGATGTATATACTGAAGTGGCAGTAATTTGGTATAGAAGCTTCATAGAGTAATCTTTATAGAAGCTTCATAGAATAATGGAATTGATCTATTTTTTACATTGTATCTTGTTTATTATTACTGTATCCGGGGAAATTTTGGTTTGTACTTAGTAATTTAGTAGAGTCGTATGTCCCCTCCTCTGTTCTAACAAAGATGATTTGCAGAATTTGTACAACATCAATGTTCGCAAGGTCATACTGATGGGTCTACCTCCCGTTGGTTGTGCACCTCATTTCCTCGAGGAGTATGGCAGTCAAAATGGGGAATGCATCGATTATATCAATAACGTTGTGATTGAGTTCAATTATGCCCTGAGATACATGTCCAGCGAGTTCATCCGCCAGTACCCGGACTCTATGATCACCTATTGCGATACTTTCGAGGGTTCTGTGGACATTTTGAATAATCGTGAACGCTATGGTGAGCAAACACATCATTCGCACGTTTTGGTTACTTACTGTCCTTAGCGAAGCACTTACATCGTGATTTACTGCAAAGTCCAGGTTTTGTGACCACCACTGATGCTTGCTGCGGGCTGGGCAAGTATGGAGGCCTTATCATGTGCGTTCTTCCACAGATGGCATGTAGCGATGCATCAAGCCATGTCTGGTGGGACGAATTCCACCCAACAGATGCTGTCAACCGGATCCTGGCAGATAATGTGTGGTCCGGCCAGCACACCAAAATGTGCCATCCTTTGAATTTGCAGGATATGGTAAAATCAAAAAAGTAGGATGAACCTGTATCCCATTGCAGCTACGTCCTCAACATATGTGCTTATTGACAAAGAACCTATAAGAGTTGCACAGCAAAAAGATATCTCGAGAACAATAAACTTTAGACAGAATGATCTGTTAGTTTTGTATAGCTCAGCTTACATGCAAGTAAAATCTTAATGTGTTTGCATGTAAACTGCAGCATACGTATAGGTGCTGACGAATGATGAACATGCTAGGTGACAAAAAGGATAGTTAACTTTTGTACATGGTCGGTTTCATATCTGAATATATTTACAATGTTTTCTGTTGTAGTTTCTGCTATCCTGACTACTGATGAAGATGTTAGGTGACAAACTGTTTCACAGTGCCAACAAAAATGACCATGTCTGTTCAGTGACCACATAGTTTGACCAAAAGGCATCACTAGCATTTGTTAATAATCTTTCACATTACACACCCGTTTTACAATCCCAAAGACCAAACCAAAAACAAAAAGAGGAAGACCTAACTCATCATTCTATCACAACCATGCACTCAAGTGAACTACCTATTTACATTAGCCTTAGCAACTCCAAGAGAATAGCTAAAAATATACTCTAAACTTCTTGATTTAGCTATTCTCTAAAATAAATCATCCACAAAAAACTACTCTAATCCAACAGCCTCTGTAAATTTGCTAACAAGACTAGCTAGTGACACTGGCTCTCCAAAAGTAGCTAGCGAGAATTCTGGAATGAAGAGCCACCAAATTTAGAGAGTGTGTTAGACAATCTGTTGGAGATACATTTTACTAAATAATAGCTATATTTGACTTTACAATCCTTTTTGGCTATTCTCTTGGAGTTGCTCTTATGATCTGTTTTGGCACTAATTTGCACATGTCCTTAGATGCCGAGCCTCTGCATTTCCACAAACATGACACCTAATACCACCTCCAAATCCAGATCTGTGGCTGCTTTATCTTCAGGAGTTTGCTACTGTTGTATGCCCGAGACTTGAGCCCCTCAGATGCTTGTGATGGTCGCTCAACCTGTGCTAGCAGTGTCCTTCCTCAGTTTGGCCATGACCATTGTCAGCATAATAGGAAAGAGCATGGAGCCATGCGAGGGTGCTACAATTCGTCATCACTAGCTCCAGAGACTAGAACAAAGCTGGGAAATACCATGGTTATGTCCCTGTAAGGAACACAGCAGAATTTGTCACTTGAGATGAAGTCATGTGCAGGTAATTGGAGCGTCATCATTTTTTTTCAGGCAAGCATCAAGCGTTCCACCAGATGAAAACGTTCTAGATAGACTTACTTTAAGTATGGAAGCGTCATGTTCTTCAGCAAAGCCGGATTTTTACTCGCGAAATCCTTCCATTCATCGTGATCTATCTTCCCGTCATTGTTCATGTCCGCTTGCTTGAACGTCTGAGAAAATATGTGTTAGATATCATGAATCCATGTGTAGGTTGATAAAATTTGAACTCATCTTTTCCAAAGGAACTGAATTCAAATTGAAATCTTTGGTAAATTAATTTAACCAAGGAGTTCGGCTGAAAGCTACTAAGGAGTTTCGTGTGCCAGGCAAAGTCAGGTGGGAAGGATATTTAGTGCCAACAAATGTGTTTCATTGACTTTATTAGTTTAGTGGTAGACAGGTGGACCAAGCAAGCTGTAGAAGCTGAGCTGAAAATAACAATTCATCTTTATGCACTGTACCTGATCCACAATTTGTTCGACGGCCTCATCAGATATAAGTAAATCTGATTCATTCAGGAGGGCAAGCACCATTTCCTTCAACTGCATTAATGTCAAAGATAAGGCCTTTGGTCAGTAATATTCTTTCTTAGATTTTATATACATAAGTCAATGTGATTATCGGTCTGTAAGATAAATGCATAAAAAGAGTTCTAGGCACTAGAAGTAAATGGCGCAGTTAAGAAATTGCAGTATGTATGTGTTCTTTGGAAGAAAATATAAGAAAAATTATTAATCTATTCAATCTTTTATGTACCCACCTCTTCACGTTCTATGTAACCAGTTCCTCTCAGATCATATAGCCTGAATGCAACTGCAAGAAGGAATTTGTTGAGATTTCAAACAGAGAAGCCGCTCATGTACAGACTATAGAGGACACAGGGTCATGATGCTTTCATAAATCAAAAAAAAAATCACGTGATTTTTAAAAATCACAAAATACAAATTCAAGTAAAATCTTTGCTTTATGCCCTAGATGCCCTTTAGTGCTTTGAACCAGTATACTTGCTGAGAAGGGAGATGCGAATTAATTATAATTTCTTACAGGTGATCTTTTCTTCCGTTGGCGTGTCAGGGTGGAAAACGTTGAGGGACCTCACGAACTCCCCGAAGTCAATGACCCCATTGCGCTTCAAATCAAACAGATCAAATATCTGCACAGATCATAGAACAGTGTCAAACATCTGAACATATCCTAATGTTCAACTAATCCCTGAAACATTGTGCTTATTTGTGTTTTTTTTTCAAAAAGCTTTAAGGTCAAGATAATAAACTGATCAGAATATGTCCCTGCCAGTACCAATTGGCAGGGTTTATAGTAAAATTACGGAAAACAAGAGACCAAAAGGCTCCGGAATGATCCGAGAGGTTAGAAACCGACCCGATCGGCGAAAAGGTTCCTCTTGTTCATGTTCCTGAAGAGAGCAAGCTGGAACTCCTCCTGTGAAAGAAGGAAGGCAGTTGGAATCGGTACAACACAAAGCTTCAGAATCGCACGGTTCGGTGGTCAAACTGCAAGCAGACTGTACCTTGTGAATCAGCCCGTCTTTGATGATGGAATGGCTGATCTTCTTGTACAGCTCGTAGAGGGCCTCCACCTCGTTCACAGAGACTGCAGTAGGCAGCAAAGTAAGAGCAGGTGAGCAAAAACACAAGGATGATCATCCGTTCCTGAACTGCACAGACTAAAGGAAAATGGAGTTTTCATCATCAGCATGTCTTACAAGTGGTCTCTTTGGCCAAGATATTAGGATCTTCATATCCCGAAGTGCGCTTCAACTGCTTGGAGGATACGCAACCCATGCAAACAAAACTCTGAACACTAGCAACCAGAGGTTCCTTCCCTAAAAGCAGACAGCCGGCGTCAAAAGGCAACGAAAAGGCAGCAACTGAAACCAGAGGAGAATCGAAAGGCATTGGCATCAGGGAGCAAAAAGGCCAATGAAGCCAGATAAGGATGGTTTCAGAACAGAAATTAAGCCCTCACCAAATAAAGGAAGCGCTGTCGTCAGGCGCAGACGACACGATCCGGCTCACCGAAAAAATTAATTTAGCGTATGTTTCAGCTCGATCTATAATACTAAGAGGAAGATGCGAAGCGAAGCATATACCATCGAGGAGGAGGAAGAGGGAGATATTGAGATATGACCTGAAGTGTCTTCAAGGATATATATATATATATATATATATATATATATATATATATATATATATATATATATATATATATCATATAGTAAGAGGTAGTGCCAAGTTTATTGCAGGCACAACGAAAGAGCAAGTTAATTACTTAACATGAACTGAATATCATTGGATCTATCATCAAAAACATTTAATGTCAACTTATATATTTAACTATTTACATAAATATTTATAAATAAAACAAATAGTGAAAGTAACAAAAAAAATCAATGATGTCATATATTTAAAACCAAAGAAAGTATTATTATTTTTATTATATACACGCATGAGTAGGAACGTCACCGCAAGCGACATCATTAGGTTTGTAGAGAAGTGTAGTTAATTTGTACGACAGGCAGGGGGCGAATTGACTTGCACGAGCGAGCTCTGCATTTGACGTCATCGGCGCCATTTTGTTTTATTATTCAAAGTAAACGTCTCCTGTCATTACGCGATCGAGATGAAAACAACCCATAATAGAGGTACACATATGTTGCCTAGTTGTTGCGTGCCCAGCATTGGACGCGGCGGGTTTAGGTGTGCTAGAGAGAGACGGGCGAAAACGGTGTCTTGAGCTGCGTTGGACGATGCCAATTAAATTCGTCGGCGTCAGATCGACGCCAAATTCGTTTGAAAACTGTATGCATCTTTCCTATCGACGGATGGGGTCTATACTATTCATCTCCATGTCCCTCGGGATGCTTGCACGCACTCCGTTGGGTCGTTCCGGCGAGCGTGTGCAGTCAAGAGCCGTTTAGTAATTAACCTTCGGCCAGCGTATCGAGCTGCATGGAAATCATCGTCGACGGCGTTGACGACGACGGCGGCGGCGGCGTCGTGGAGTGCAGTGCTGGAAGGATGTGACGAGAAAAGAGGAATGACGTGTGAGATGACGAGAAAAGTTGGGGTTTCCTCGTGCTGGCCTTTCCGGTGGTTTTTATAATAACGACAGAAGGGAAAAGCTTAGCACTTGGTCCGTCGAATGTCGACCGAAACGGAATATTCAGTTTTCGTTCCTGAAATCGCCCTAACTATTGGCATGTTCGTTTCCTCGACTAAACTTTAAACCTGTCACGTCAAAAAGAATATTTCTATTTAGGAATATTAAATAAAATTTAATGATAAATTTTTTGACAGATAGGTGCTAATTTACGAGATGCATCTAATGAGTCTAATTAATCTATGTTTTGTTACAATAATGTTACAATAATCATATATTAATCATGACGTAATTACCCTCACTAGATTCGTCTCGCGAATTAACTCAGATTCTGCAATTAGTTTTGTAATTAGACTTTATTTAATGCTCTAAAAATTGGTTTCTAAATAAAAACTGAGGGAGGCTGTTTGGATCTTGGTTTCTGAAAAATTAAGCCCTCCTTTGGAACGTAGAAATTTCACACGAAACAGTTCAATTTCACCGAAAAAACACAGGAAAAGAAAAAATTTTCTCCAATCAAAACGAGCCCTAAACTATTTTTTTTATTTAATGACCTGCCTACGCATCTTGATTTCTTAGATTATGGGAGGGCGGTGGCTTCAGGTAGTGATCTTAGATTATGCGAGGGAACGAGTCTTTTACCAAGGCAAAAACTGCTAGTATTAGCTTGGCTCGCGCTCCTTGGCCGAAGGACGGCTTCCTCCACATTTTTCTTTTGGTTGGTGGCGATTAGGCTTCCTCCACAGTTGTACCAGTTGGCACCCTCTCCTCCGGATTGAGTAAAATAAGGTAGTATTAGAAGAGAATCCTTGTCTTTTTGGGCGGTGCAGTGTACTGCAGCTGCATTTGTGATAAGCAGGACCCTTTTTTTTTTTTGCGAAAAATAAGCAGGACCCGTTGAATATGTCTTTTTGTTCAATCTTCATTTTTCCTGCATCTTTATTGCAGATTGCGGCTGTCGCGCTGCTGGTACTGTACTCATCAAAGCAACAAGCAGCAACGGCCGCGTCCTACAGATCTCATCGGATCATAAAGTGGACCTCAAAGTTTAGGTTTGTACGAGCATTACAAGCTCGAGTACAATACTCGTCTCATGCTAATTGGCTCGCGGGCGCGGCACGTATGTTGGACTAGGCTCTCACCATAAACTAAACCAAAAAGGTTTGGCCTCACGTCCAAACACACAATATTGTAAAACATCTTTCAAACAACAGTCAACGAGTGAATGGTCACATGGATATTTAACACACGTTTCAACATAGTACATTGCATAACTTTTTCAATGTTATTTCAGTATATACTTAAGCTAATCCAAATTTAGCTTGAGAAACTAGTCAATCATACTCGGTATATGATAAATGAATGTGCTAGAACTTGGCCATTCATTTTAGATGTGGTGTATGTTATTCCGTGCGCGCTGACCAACGAATGATTTTTTTTCAAAAAAAACCAATGAATGAACAGCACAGCTCAGGTGCATGCCTGCATCCGTGTCCGTGTGTCTGCAAAAGAAAAGAAAAGGGCACGGCTCCGACGCGCACCACGCGCCACCCGTCTCGCTGTTCAGGTGCTGCTGTGGCGGAGAACGAATCCGATCCAGAGTTTGCCCTCCTGGAAACCTCTGGAGACGTAGTCGATCTCAACTTTTGTATGCTTGCACACGTATATACTGTGCTAAAAGGCGGGAAAAGATACAAGCTACTACTGTATCTATGAATTATGAAGGGAAAAGAATCGATACTAGTCAAACGAGTTCAACTTGAAACACAGTGCTAGCCACGTTCGAGACATGTGGGCTCTCCCCCAGTATGCCCCAGTACTCCTAAGTGAAAGCTACAGTTATGTATCGTAAGCCTAAGAAAATTCAAAGTTATCTTCACTGTTTTTTTTGGCCCTCTCTTGGATTTTTGGGGTGTTTTCTTCAGATTCCTTGCTTGCCTGAGGCGTTGAGTGTCTTCTCCTCTTCTGCTGTCAATATTTTCTCCTGAAGTTCAGGACCAGGAGTTTTTTTTCGAAAACGAGGCAGGAGAGCTGCCATTCATTAAGAAGAGTGAAAAAGATTACAGCCTAGTTGTACATAAGCTAATGTGCTAGATAAGCACTTCCGAAGCAAGAAACTGAAAAGCAGCAAAAGAAAACACCAAAGGCTGTCTGAAATATCCTGCGTTCATCAGCCGCTATACCTGCAACTCGATCGAAGGAAAGTTCTTGCTGCTGAAAAGTTCTTCGATTGCGCTCTTTCCAGATTTGCCACCAGAATAAGAATAGAACTCCTGCATGATGTCGCTTTTCTGATTTTGTTCCCATTTGCAGGATCTGCTGTAACCAAGGCAGGACCCCCATTGTGTTGACTGAAATCAAATGTGTTGGCAGGTGTAGCAACGAAGCCATACGATCCCAGACTGCTCTAGTGAAAGTGCACTGTGTTAACATATGTTCAGTCGTTTCTTGTTCACTCTTGCATAAAGGACATACAGGGTTGCAGGGCCAGTTTTTCTTTGCAAGATTTTCAGCTGTTGGCACCTTGCCATGCAATGCCAACCAAGCGAAGAATCTGCATTTGGGCTCTGTTTTTGCCTTCCACAGCACTTCAGGACCAGGAGTGGAAGACCATTCTTCTGGATCCTCATTGAGTACTAGATGCTTCAGTTATCGGAAACTATCAGTGTCCTCACAGTTTCTCAGTTTTGCCATGTCCACAGGACAGTTTGTTGGAGATCGGTATTTTACGATAATAATGACACCCCTTTGCCTTCTATTCTTTGACTGCAGGTGAGCTAGCTGCCGACTTTTTGAGTCCACGGCCGAGAATTGGCGACAGCCCAGGGAGCTGCAATATCGGGTTGCCGACATTGTTTGGGGAGAACACAGTCTCTCCAACCGCTGGCGACGAATTGGCGGCGACCATGAGTGGCGACCAATAATGGCGACAATCCCAAAAGGAGACGAAGCCCGGCATGACGACGTCCGTGAGTCAGGCCGGCGAATGACGTCACCGAGCTAGGGTTTCCGTCGTCGAACGGAAATGTCATTCATACCCTTATGACAATGTTGTACAAAATATTCCGCGAATATAGTGGGTGGCCAAGGGTAATTTGGTCATGTCGAAATAACCCTTGGCCTTCCCTATAAATACCCGCCCTCGGGCTCCGTGGAACGGGACGGAACAGAAGAGATTATACCCTTGTAATGAAATGCTGCTCCGTTGTTCCTAGTGTGTCATTTGATTGTCCGTGTCGGGATTCTTTGTTGCTACGATGAAGAATTCCCAACACAGTTATTAGAAAGAGTATGAAAGCCATAGGCGGTGCTACAACTCGTCATCAGTAGCACCAGAGGTCAGAACAAAGCTGGGAAATGCCATTGTTATATCCCTGTACAAGGAATGCAGCACGACACATCAGAGTTTACTACTACTTGACGAATAAAGTAATAATGCGGAGCATGAAGTTTTTCACGAAAACAACAAGCAAGTTCACAAGACGAAAGAAAATGTACTCGACCCACTTACTTTAGGTACGGAAGCGTCATGTTCTTCAGCAACCCTGGGTTTTTACTCGCGAAATCCTTCCACTCGTTGGGATCTATCTTATTGTCCCCGTTCATGTCTGCTTGCTTGAACGTCTGCCAAAACTTGTGTTTAGTATCAGGCTGGCGGCTTTGTGATGTGAAGCGCTCACAAGGAGTGAACTGGTGAAAATGAGATTTTGACGAATTTTGTGAAAGAACTGGGCTGAGAACTATGTAATAGGCACGTGGATGTTTGCGTGCCAACCAAATGTGTCACACTACACTAGTCGAGTCAAGCGGTGGACATATTTGGACTAAGCGAAGCTGTAGGGATGAGGTGAAAGTAACGGTTCATCAAGCTGCACTGTACCTGATCCACAATTTGCTCGATGGCCTCGTCAGAAAGGACTAAATCTGATTCATTCAGCAGGGCAAGCACCATTTCCTTCAACTGCATGACCGGTCGAAGATAAAGTCTTAGTGAAATAAAACTGTAGTCAGATTCAAAATAAGTACATCCTATTTTTTTCGAGCAATTTTAGGGGGAGAGTTTCCCCACCTAATATACTAATCGAAAGAAGCAATGAAAATAAGTACATTCTATTATTGGTGCACGAAACAAGTTTTAGGGACAAGGGAGTATTTCTTCAGACATATAGGCAATGGTTTTTTATGTTACTCAATAGTAGAAATATTAATGCGTTCTTGTTCGATGAGAGGAATTTTGAGAAGAATAATTCATTGATTTAAATCTACACACCTCTTCACGTTCGATGAAACCGGTACCCCTCAGATCATACAGCCTAAATGCAACTGCAACAAACAATCCATCCAGATGTCAAACAGAGCT
Source organism: Eragrostis nindensis (assembly GCA_012490785.1). NCBI lineage: Eukaryota > Viridiplantae > Streptophyta > Magnoliopsida > Poales > Poaceae > Eragrostis > Eragrostis nindensis. The sequence goes on along the minus strand of JAAXCT010000120.1, from coordinate 227,663 downwards.
CTAGAGAAGAAGCATGGAAACAAAAAGCAAAGGAGCGATATACTTTGGTACAGAGGATTTTGCCTAACTGTCAGAAAACTGTGTCGCAACTGTACGTTTTTGGTGGGCTAAAAAGGAAAATGTGAGGTACTATTAGTAGAATCAATCCAACATTTTCGTGACAAAGAACAGTTTTGAAACAGTACACCTGAAATTGCGAGCACTATGTAAGTCAGACAAGATGCATCAGGAGACGGGTGCTACAAAAGGAAATCGGGTTCTTACAGGCGATTTTTTCTGTTGTAGGTGTATCCGGGTGGAAAATGTTGGGCGTGTTCGGCCGGAGGAAAATCCTCCGGCTGCTGCTGCTCCTGCTGCTACAGTCAACGTATTTGCTACAGTGCGCGAATCCTCCGCTACAGTATTCTCTCTCACTATTGAAACTGCAACTGCAACTGCATCCTCCAACCGAACATCCCGGTTGAGGGACCGAACGAACTCCCCGAATTCAATTACCCCATTGCGCTTCAGATCAAATAGATCAAATATCTGTGCAAATTATAGAAGGGCAGAACAGATAGTCAGATATGTGAATAATTTTGCAATTTAACTGACACCAGATATTTCTAGAAAAAGCTTTCGAATGAAGATAACCAAACTACTAATAAAATGGCCACGTCAAACTGCAACATCTGGAATCAATGATACATGTCGCAGCTCAAGAATTAAACTGAAATGATCCAATAGAGAACTGCTATATGGAACTAGGAACTGACCCGGTCGGCGAAAAGGTTCTTCTTGTTGATGCTCCTGAAGAGAGCAAGTTGAAACTCCTCCTGTTGAAGAAAAATGCAATTTAAGAACTTGAGAATCAGAGTGGCTGCTTAGGCGCAATTTGACATTAGTAGAGGGTAGAATCGAGCAGTTCGAGGCCGGAGAACTCTACCTTGTGAATCAGCCCATCTTTGAATATGGAATAGCTTATCTTCTTGTACAACTCATAGAGGGCCTCCACTTCATTCACAGAAACTGCACAAAAACACAAGGATTCCTTCATTCTCAAGCTGCAAAAAGGATCCTGAATCTTTTCTCTAGGGGTACCCAGATTCTTACAGGTGGTCTCATTAGCCAAAATATTGGGATCCTCGTATCCCGGAGTTCTTTTGAATTGCTTCGATGATGCACAGCCCATGGCAACCAATTCTGAAAACTGGATTCCAACAATCTCAACCTTTTGTCGAGTTAACAATCGGCTTTACTCAGAAAGTTATCAAAGTACCTAAGACCAAAAGAAGAAACATATTGGCACCATCATGTAAAAATGGAGTCGTATGATTAAGGAAGTTCCCACTGTAACTGAAAATAATACATCTCAAACAAACACAGGAAGCTGTTAACCTTCAAAATTCAGACACACTAATCTTTCGAAAAAAAAAATCAGACACACTAGAGCGCACCTAGGAATCACTGAATCAACATAGGTTGATGCTCTTCACTGTTAAGAGTTCCACCAAGATTATGATACCAAGAGTGAGAGTGAAGCCTGGTGTCACCCAAAGCTCCAATTTTATGGCAGGTACAACGGAGGTTGAAGAAGAAGCAAGAGCCTGTATTTATGTGCACGCATTGAAGGGACACCTTGTGGAGATTCGTGGAGAAATATATATTGCCTGTGCTTTGGAGCCTGTACCGACAGGCAGGGCGGCAATTGACCATGTGCAGCTTCCTTGCAACAAGATCCACACATCTGATCCAGCATCGCGCGCTTGTCGCTGTCCAAATTTAAACAGTTTTTTTTCTTTTGAGGAAACTATGGTGGGGGAGCTCCCCACCTGAACTTTTTCTCACTGGAACAAACAAAGTTTGTTACTACAAATTTTGACAGTGCATAGCTCTGGACGAACTAGCAAGCAAAGAACCAAGGCAAATCAAATTCTAACAGTGTCGCGCGTTGATGTTAACGTGGCCTAGAAGTTTCATTTTAGCCGAGATGCAACTAAGCAAAGCCATAAGGACAATAACGAAGTTCAACTATATCTAGGTGTACTAAACATTGCCAGACTAAAAGCGACCTCTTGCACGCGTTTCATATCCAAATTGTCAGCGTCGAGCCTGTGCCTTTCGAGCACTTGTATTTTGCGATGGAAGCATCCATGGGTGGTGATGCATGCCGCTGAAGGATCTTTTGGACGCCACTGCCGACGACCGCAGGGAGTCACAGTCAGTGCCCTCCTCAGACGCATCGAGCTAAATCACCAACGCTGTTGAGCTGACGACGACGGCCGGCCGCTGGCTGCCTAGTCTCTTGTAGATTACTACTAGGCTACAAGTAACAAGAAATTACGGGCGGAGACTTTTGTTTTCGAGATAGAGATGTGTGGGATTTCATTCTGTGTATTGTTTTTTGTTTTTTGGGATGGCGCCGGAAGGATACAGCCATGGCCACCGAAAATTATTAAGACATGACTATGACTGGACTGGAGTGAGTCGTGCTAGCAACCCTCCCCTGTTATGCAAGCTTCACGTGATTGACACCTAAAGCTTTGAACTTTGAAGTGCCATGAAACATGTGAAAAAAAAAAAATCACTGGCCGTAGTATTACTGAATGGGAACATTTTTCTTTTCTTCAAGGTACTACCTCATCTGATCCTAAGTAACATTTTTTTTTCTTCTTTTTTGAGCAAATCCTAAGTACTAACATCTAAGGTATTACCATGGGTTACGGTTTTTTTTTCTCCCTATCGAAAGGTTCAAATGAGAAAATAACATAGAGGAGAAAGGATCAGTTTGCCCTCTTATTAAAGCTTCTCCCACTCACTCGCCCACCGCCATCGCTGCTATCGCCTGCCTTCTGCTCCACCGCCGGCCGCCAATGCACCATGAATTGGATGTGCCAGCCAACAACGGAACTCCCCCAAATGCACCACATAAAATGTATGGATTACTTTATAAAAAAGAGACATGAGTGAATGGTTTATACTCTTTTTTTTTGGCTGTGAGTGAATAGTTCATATCATGCTCTACCGTCATGCATAATTTGAGATGTAAGGAAAAGTTGTGTTATGCCAGATTCAACAAAAAAGGTGAATTCAACATTTGTTTGTGTTGACATATATTTTTTTTTAAAAAATAAATGATGACACGCTCTTTCCAATATCTTCGTTAGTCAATCCACACTGTTTTTTTTTTTTTTGAGGAAGACCAGGGTGGGTTAACCACCTAAATTCCCTCATCTCAATTTAATGAAATAATGATATTTACAAGGGTCATTGCCTTGAGACAATTAAACGACATAATACAAAGGAACATGAGAGGAAAACTAGAAAAATACATCAACAATCTAGATAAAGCAATAAGATTTAGAATTTTATATTGTCGATGTAGAAAACAAATCCATCACACTAAGTCCGCACAACCCAATCGAGAGAATATAGCCGATCTAGTTCGCACATCCACCAAAAAACTGTTTGCTGACTTCGCATAGAAGCAATTGAATCACCGCTCTCATCTTCACCTAGGGTGCGGCCACACCGCAGCCATCTGGTCCCCACTCAAATTGCGAATCGAAGCAGCGTTCTTCGACGCCCTAAAGGGGAAGAAACCCAAATTCCTCTCGTCCATGACCATGAGCCCAGCGACGCAGCAGAACTGCAGCAAAGCATGCCGGCATCCAGCAGGATGCATGCCGCCACGTGGACCATGACTATTGGGAATCCACACCGGTGAATCCTGCATTTCTACCGAATGCAAATTCTTGGTTTCTTGGAGCCGGGATCCAAGAAAGATGTGCCTTGGTGCTGATCCATGGTGTCTCAAGGCTCACCAAGCATCATCCTCGTCCTGCCTCATCGGATCGCCATCGCGCCGGCGGCTCGAATCTTCTCCGACGAAGATGGTGGTTGGCTTCTGTGCTATGCGTGTGCTTGAGAGCAGAGCACGGCACCAGGTCGTCGCGCCACCCGTCCCGTCGTGTTCACGACCTGTGTGTGACAAAGTGCTCTAGTAGTCTAGTGCAGTACAGAGCCACTCGAAGCTTCGGGTACAACTCGACCACGACACGACTGCGCAACGCAGAGGAGGAGAAGTTGGCGGCCCATCGCAGCACCTGTGTCTGCCGGCCGAGTGCTGACTGTGCCGCGGAGAGGTTACTGTGGCAAAATTGCACTTTTTGTTTCTTTTCAAAGGAGTCAAAATTGCACTTGTAACACTGTTCCCTCATGACATCTGCACTTTCTGGATAAGACGTCCCTTTTGACTTCGTAACAGGCACTGCTTGCTGCCGTGCCGTCGTTTTCTTTTGATATGCCAGAGTAAACGAGCGAGCAGGAGCACTGCATCCTCTTTGAAAGGGTCCTAGCTACTAGCTAGCGCATAGCTTGGGGACGTGCTTGGAACGCAGAAACTTGGCAGCGATGCATTTCAAACCACAAGATTTCAAACAGGCATGGAACCTATGCTAAGGGACACATTAGTGGCACAGAGCGCGGTAGCTCTTTCTTCGCTGGAGCTGACCCGCTACTCTCTCTTTAAGACCCCTTTGTCCTTTGAGGCTTTTCCACCGGCTTTTGAAGCCGTTTTTTTGGTTAAGCCCTATCAAAAAGGAAACTCTTGCGAGGACGAATGCTGTTTTTAACTAGAAAGGGAAAGCGCCCATGAGAAAATGAAAAGCGATTTCACATTTATGTCGCTGATCCACATCTGCCAGTTAATTCACTAGGACTTCAGCTGCAAGTTGATGTTTTCCACAGCCCAACAAAAAAAAGGTTGATGTTTTCCATTTAGCACGCATTAGGCTACGTGCAGTCACATTTGCATGAAAAGCACCTTTGATAATCTTGGCAAAAGTAAACACACCTTTTTTTTTTTTGATACAAAGTAAACACACCTTGAGCTTTGTCTCAGGGGTCAATCGCAATATCGCATTATGCACCAGACACTACAAAACATCGAAAACAAGATAAAGTCTTGTTAACCGGAGGATGAAGAATGACCAGACAACAGAAGATGCGAAATTAGGTTTCTGAAAGATCCCTTACTGATAGTCCAATCATAAAATATGCAACTATAGATTGAGGACAACACTATTTGGTGGGGCAACCAAGTGGCATTCAGTGTTTGAGGCTTCTACTCCATTGGAGACCAGAAACATGTTTGCTCTGCAGTTGCAACCACAGAAAACAGGGTCTCCATAAACAGCACACAACACAACACAGTATTATGAAGCAGAACATATCAAATGCGAAACAGTAGTAAGATAACACCCACTTTTCAATCTTTCTTGCCTATCCTAGAATAACAGTAGACATCAGCAACAACTACAGGTATAATTAAATGATCCAACTCAACCATTTCCAGAAACATTTGCCTTGCCGCAAAGAAACACATGTCCCACACGGTGTCCATCGGCACCGTCCACAAAATTATTGAGCTCATAAATTGGCTCATTACAAGGCATTTAGAGGCATACATATGATACATACGACAAGATCTATACTAGCCAAACAAGTTACAACAGTGTTAGCATATCTGAGACATGTAGACACTCCCCCAATATGTAACTAAGAACTGAAGATTGAAATGCTACACTACGCTGATCATATATCACATACCACAATAACTCCTTTGCGCTGTATTAAGTTACAACTATCCAGATTTTACCAATGAGGTAATTCCTTATCTCCATTCCAGCAGTGGGTGAAGATCTCAGTTCCAAAGATACTGGTAGTTTCGCAGAGAGCAGGACACACAAGGCTATTCCAAGCGTCCATGCGATATGTCTCATGCAATCAATGGAAATGTCAAACAACAATTTTCTGAGGACCTAAGTTACAGATATTTATCCTTGATTATCTTCACTATCTCTTCGACCCTCCTGATAATTTTAGGGTTCATCAAGTCCCTTGCTTGACCAAGGAGAGTGCCTTGTCTGCTGTTATAATATGCATCAACTATAGCGCTTGACCAAGTGTGTAATGCCTCTGGACTCCTGCAAAATGCCAGGCAACAAACGACATAAGAAACAACTAAAGGAGATTCACAAAAGCATGCCTGTAGTACTGATAATGCTTACGTGTATAACGTATCAACATTGTCACCCTGAAGTTCAGGACCAGGAGTAAAAGCATCATTCAGCGCACTTAATCGTTCTTCTGGATCCTCAATCATGATGAGATGCTTTAGTATTCTGATATCCTTTGGCATTTGTCTCTGGAGATTGGCTACAGCAGTCATGTATAGATGAAACATTATGTCCTTTGCCTGTGGAACATATGGTACATTAACAACCAAACATATAAATTTGGAGCATTAAACACGGATATGAATGAAACCCAGCCCTAGACCTCAGATTTCGTGATGTCAGTGCCCTTTGCAGCAGACCAAGCTTTTGAGAGCATCAACACTAAAGCAGAGTCCAGTTCCTTTTTCTCAGCCAAATCATCAATCTTTCTGCAAGCGGCGTCTACAGAAGGTGAATTAAGTATATCTTTTAATTTCAATTCAGCAGCATTCAGAGCTTCAAGACTCCCGGTTTTATCATCATGAGCTTGCAGAGCGTCTACACAATCATTTCCAAGCTTTGCCAACTCTACAAGCACAAAAACCAAACATGCAACAGATCATGAAACAGGAGAATATAATGGTTGAACACAAAAATAGAAAGAAATTATTTTGTCCAGACAAAATATATGAGGGTCGAGTCCTGGAAACAGCCTCTTGCGAAATGCAGGGAAAGGCAGCGTACAAAAGACCCAAAGTGGTCGGACCTTGCGCAAGCGGGAGCTACGTGCACCGGGCTATTTTGACCAGACAACACTTGTGCAATTGCCTATAGGTATCATTACTAACATATATCAGGTGGGACACAGAACACCGCAATAAATTTTTAATCAGATATATTTATAAGAAATTCACTTGCGTAGAGGAAAAGAGATGGGTACATTGCATCAATTTGGTGTAGCCTGAAATATATTCTAAAAATGGACAGAGTACTACTTAAGGTGTAACCAACTCATACAACTGTATTTAATTGCCAAGCGAGATATGCACTGTAGCCCCTTAACCAACTACCCACAAAGATGAACAGATTATTCAATTGTCCACATACTGCTTATACAATCAGGATTAACATAGCAAACTGCACCTGTGATACATGCATACAAGTAAGGAAGACGAAATAATCACAAAGCGAGCTTGATCCATACAATGTCTGTCTGTGTGTGTGTGTGTGGGGGGGGGGGGGGGGGGGGGGGGGGTGATATATGACACAAATGTAAGGACAATAGCTAAGTTTACATATGTATGTCTCACCATTTTGCTTTTCAGGGTCATCATGATAAGACTCTGCAACATAATAAAGGTGGTTGAAGAATTCCACTGTGAAATCTTTGCGTCGTTTAGCAACAATAGCACCAAGTTTATCAGATGGTGTGGATTTTACTACTTCAAGGAGTTCGTTATGCCTTTGCACATCCTCATCGATCTGAAAAGGGAGCGAAAACAAGATCGATTATAACAATCCTAAACTGAGTTTTCAGGCAAACCATGATACACAGTCTCCAGCAAAGAAGAAATGGAAACAGTGCTTTGATTACCTCTTTCAGCTTTCTACCAAGTCTGAGAAGATTGTGCTTCATCTCAGGGTTTGGTTCAGCATCGGCTCTTTCCTGACAGCGCTTAAAGAAATGTGGTCTAATATTGTCCCATTCCCTGCTAAAAGCTATTAATTTTCTCCAATCAGTTGGTGTAGGCTTATCAACCATAAATACACCAATTAACTTGTCGGATATTTTAACCATTTTGTTGCTGTCACTGGGTTTTTGGTTTATTTTATTTAACCTTTGTGATTGGTTATCCTCATAAGATGAAACACCAACAGAACTATTTGGATATCCACTGCTTGATGGCATGTTTTCTGTATAATCATCGGGCACCGCTGCCACATCACCAACTGCTGAGATAGAGGAGCATCGTGACAAATGAAGGCCAAGAAACATATGACCTGAGATCAAGAGAAAATAGTTATCATATAGAAATTAAACTTTTTAAATAATAGATAGAGAGCAGGACATGGAACTTCGTAAGCTTGAGAAAATTACATCAATCATTGAGATTAGCGGTTGCCTAACAGCCTCATACAGCAAGAGAGTGAAGAGACTGGCAAGAATGATTCAGCCCACGCATGGTAAATAAGGTGAAATGATCAGTATCTAGCAGATGGTGTAAAGGTCTACCTTTTAACTGGTACAGAAATTTGCTCCCAAAGGCATCCACTAAACAAACTATTTGTCGAGCCACTTGATTATCGACAAACACACAACATGCCTACAAGAAGCGAACCCCGAAATTTTCGCATGTATCATCTATGGATATAGAGCATTGCACACACACAAAAGAACCCAGTGTAGACAATGAAGGTGACAAGGTGTTAGATAACTGACAAACAGGGGAATAAATGCCACTACAGAACCAGACATGAATATGTGCCGAAAACAATGTCACCTTATTTAGCCGATTACAGGACCTGGACAATGGATAAATCATAGAATATAATTTACTATTGAAGGCAAAATACATCACAGCACACCAATTTGTTCCTGAGAAATGAGTCAACTAAACCTCTTCATTGGTTACCTAACACAAAAATTTCTTCTAATCCTAGGTTTCAGTTTATTTCCAAAAAAGAAAACCCAGAGAACAGGACACTGAACAATAGCAGAGAGATGATGGTATAACTTGAGTACACGAACTAAAGCTTGATTCACAAAGAGGGGGGAAAAACCTATTAGGCAAACCTAGGCAGCAATTAGTCGATACGGCCAGATTTCCAAGCACTCATATTTTGGCCATCAACTGAATTCTACGGAAATGTTTATGGATAAAGTGAACCATGTGTTTAGATGATCTTCTGATTTTAATCATTCAAAGCAGCCTCACCAGACACATCATACAAGTTTGTACGCACGGGATAAGGAATTAAACGCGTTCAGTAACATACGGAAGGAGAAGATTGCGACCTCACCTGTGCGCTCGGAAGAGGTGGCCGCGGCGCCTCGGAGGCGGAAGCCGCGGCGGCCGCAGGCGAGGGTGCTACTAGCGCGCGTGCGGGGGGAGGTGAGGAGCGGCAAGCCTGCGGGCGACGGCGCCTGGCAGGAGGATGGGGAGGTGGTTGGCATCGCCATGGCGAGGGGGATGGGGAGGTGGGCGGCTCGACGGACGGTAACGGTGGCGGCGGGCTGTGCTGCGTGGCGCGTGCTCAACGGCGTCCTCGGACACGACGCGTGAGTCCCGCCTGGCCGGGAGATAGGGTTTTGCCAAATAAGATGGGCCGGGCCGGATGTAAGACTGTAAATGGGCTCAATAACTGAGTCGTCCAGTGGAGTTGGTAATCTTGGTGAGGAGTCCATCCACGGAATCCTGGCCCAATTCGATGCCAAATAATTTTTCAAACAATATCGTACCGCCTGCTGACGTGCTTCCACGTCTTTTACATACGTCACGCAGAGAATTTCCTTCCTGTGCCGGTGTGTAGGATGTCATGTACTCCCTCCATACCACATTACTTGACGTTTTGAGCTGGACACATATTAAGGAAAATTGATGGCCCCATCAAATAGTACAGCAGTGCCTGTCGTTGTGGATCCCGTGCTCCCAGCCTCTCCCACTCTCCCCACCGCTCCCATTCTCCCAGCCACTCATGCGTCCAGCAACCGCTCCGGCTGAAATCCCAAATCCCAGAAATCTCCACCAAAATTTCCATAATCAAATGCAACAGAATAGTGAAGCGGTCCATGAATAATCAATCTTCCTATTTTTGGAGGAGATTTCATCCAAGGTGGAGAGAGATTGGACAAGAAGAGCAAATCAGACGGAAGAACAAATCAGGCGCAAAAAAAAGAGAGACAGATTGACTAAGCTTGCTCTTGCGTAAAAAGATTGGAGAGAGATTGACTCAACCCTGCTCTTGCGCTTCCAGCAAAGCGAGCCTCAATCCCTGAGAGAGATTTGGAAAGGGATTGGATAGAGATTTCTAGAACTTCACGAAACCTTGTTCCCTGAGCTGGTGCATCAGGGAGGCCGCCGGAGCACCATAACTCGTTGCTGGGGAGCACGCAAATCCTGGCGGCGGCAACGGCCTCCCTCGAGCCAGCGGCGATTGCGATGTCCTCTCCTGGGCTCATGGCGACAGATCCGCGCAGGGCCGGGCTCGGGTGATGGAGGTGCAGCGCCTTGACACACTCGAGCAGCGCGGCGAGCTTGGCGACCCATGGCCGGGGTTGGGCGCTGGAGGCTGAGGTGTCGGGGTTGGGAGATTTGGTAGGAGAGAAGCGGTGCGAACTCGGGTGGGGAAAGATTGGAAAGGGGAGGAGAGGAGGACGGGAGTCAAAACCGTAGAAGATCCCAGCGCCCGTGACTGACGACAGTACTTTTGCCTAGAAACTCGAGAACGTCAAGTAATTTGGGAAAAACTGATCGGGCTATAACGTCAAAAGTATTATGGTAAGGAGGGAGTAATGGCTAGAGTAATGACGTGGTACTTTTGTGTCATTGATTGGCTATGTTGCAAAAGCCATACAGTAAGTCAATGATCGAGAATATATAAAGCTTTTATCAGAATTTGTATGATACTTTCGTACGTCCTTGCGTGAAGTCATCAGAGCAAAATTGATTTGAGGTGTTGTCCTACTATATATGCCGGTATAACGAGCCATAGTATCCATGGTTATTTTGGTAACACGAAATGTTTCTATTTGTAATCTGCAGTAGTAGTATGAAAATACTGAAGCTTCGTTCACCCCATCATTTAAGCTGTGTTGAAAATTTCTGTTGGAAGTCTGTATAAGGTTCCACTTTGATGACTCGCCAAATCATCCATTTAATTAATCATCATCCATGTAATTGCTAACTATATTTTCACAACGTATGCTGTCAGACACTCTGAAATATCAACTGTGGTTGCTTCATGTAAAAGAATATACATGAATGTTACTTGTGCACAATGAATAAATTAAACAAATATAATGATCGATAAATAATTGTGGGTTTTACGTAAAGCCTAAGGAGTGTTCGAATTTCGGATGATGGGTATGTCTAGCTAGGAGTTTCAACATCTTCCGCAACTTTTAAGCAGTGCAAGGCTGTGGAAGAACTGTCCCATATGTCCTCCATTCTGCATTCTGGCACATGCTTTCGACAGCAACCTTACCGCCACCATTTTCAGGTCAATGTCTTGTAAGGTAATACCGTGGCATGGGACACTCTTACTACAGTTCAACTTGATGGCATCGTCGGCAATTGTTGTCCCTCTAATGTTCTTGAAAATAACATTACTGACCTCCACTGCTGATCTCGATGCTTTGCATGGCTTAGCCTTGTCGCAATAGTTTTGATCAATGATTATTGGGTTATTGACATTGTCCATGACCATGTTTTGGAATGTAATATCTTTTGCGTACCCACTTCCACCTTGATACGTCTTGATACGAGCTCCATTGGTTGTTCCATATAGTTGGACTGTGTCTATGTAATGTCTGAGACTTCAGCCCTTGAGTTGTCGTCGCCCAAGCTTCCAATGCTTATCCCGTGTCCTGGACCGCACACAACTTCCAAGACACGAAGATTATGAGTGCCATTCTCGATTGACATACAATCATCCCCTACAAAATAAGGCCGTAACAAAATGAAAATTAGTAAAGGTAGTGATACGAAAGAAATTAATATAGTTTTGAATCGTAAACATGATGGTGCAACTTACCAGTCATGATCTTGCAATTTGTGACCTGCACATCTTTGCTGCGGGTGATGTGGATGCCATCGGTGTTGGGACTAGTTCCGGGCGCCGTGATAGACAACCCCGCCAATTGTACATCGGTGCAATCCTCAACTGACATGTGGATCTTTTGGCCATTCACAATGTTGAGATCCTCTACCAGTAAATTTGTGCAGTAGTGAAACGACAAAGCCGTTGGAGCCTCGTTGCATGGCTGAAGAGCGAGGGTAAATTTGCCAATCGAGCTAGCTAGATCAGTACACTACTGTCTAGCCGTAATAAATTTGCACAAACTGAAATATATACCAAATTAGGCCGGCGCCGCACTTACGAGAGCCTTGTTGATCTTGCATGAGTGCGTCCACCACGTCTCGCCGTTGCCGTCGACGGCGCCGCCGCCATTGACAGTGAGCTTGTCGACGCCTCGGAACACGATCCAGTGCCTCCTGTCCTTGTCGCTCCAGTCCGACCGGTTCGGCGACGCCACCAGCGTGCCCCTCACCGTGACCACGACGCTGGACTTGCACGGGCCGGAGAGGATGATGAGCTTAAGCAGATAGCGGTTGCCGTCAGGGACGAGCACGACGGCCGGGCCTGTGGACGAGCACGCCGCCTTCCACGCATTGGCCAGGGCCTGCGTGTCGTCGTGCTCCCCGTCTCCGCGTGCGCCGTAGCGGTCGAGATCGAACACGCTCTGTGGCGGCGCCGGCGACCTGGCTCCATATGAAGAGCTCGTGGCGCCATTGCTCGCGCCTGTAGCCCCCGGAGCAGGGGACAAGAGAAGGAGCACTAGAAGAGGCGCTAAGAACAGAAGCTGCAGCTTACAGGTCGCCATTGTCAGAGCTACGCACGATCGACTTAGGTACAACGTGCGTAGCAGCTTAACTGGACTCTGAGCAAGATCACAGGAGACTTAAGCTTGCCAAGCGCAAGCTCTTGTTGTTTCCCTTGGTATTTGATTTGATGGTGACAGAAGAGCAAGCCCACGGGGCGTTTTTAATTATTCTGGGAAGGTTTGCGTGTAGCTTGTGAAGAAACGCTCACGTAGAATTAGATTGGTAGATAAGTACTTTGGAGTTTGGAGTGATGCATGGCTCAATCAGCCGTTGTTGCTATTTCAAGGAGAAGCGAATAATGACTCAGCGAGGTGTATCCTCTGCTGCCAAGGAAAAATAAATGAGGAGAAAAAAGAATAAGAATGGTTCCAAGTCGTGTCTATTAGCTTGCAATCAAGCACCGACTTAATTGGTTTATAATTAGTTGAACATATGTATACTTCAATTAGCTTAAAAGAACTGATCGATGGCACACCAGCTGTGCCATGAATCTTTGAGGTTATCAAGTTATGTGACCACTTCTTTGGAATGATAATAAAATATGCGTGCAGTTGCTTCAAATGTACCGAACGAAATTGCGGGTGGAAGCAGCATGTTGTGATTAAGATATATCCCACCCAAGAAATGGAAAAGGCAGATTGTTTTTTTAATCAAGGAAAATTCTCTGTAATACTATATACCTCCATTTTTAGATAATGACGTTAAAACAAGTAATTGAACTGCTTGTCTTGTTTGGTTTTATAAAGCACTTACTTGTTTGACAAGGGCATAGTTGTTGCTTCCGGTCTCAATCAATGCTCTTTCCATCGAAAAGTAGAGAAATAGTGAATGCTTGAAGAGGGCTATGATTAACGGTTTAGTGAAGGGAAAACGGAGAAGAGGGAAAATGAAATACTTAAGTATGATTCCACATGTTTCTCTGATTCGGTAGCTTGCGATTTAGCAGCCACCTGGTTTAGTGGAGTATTGCTTCCGTGGAGTACTTGTGTTGACAAAAGAATGATGGCACATGTCGTGCCAACAACCAGTAAAGCCTGTTTGGTTCATAGCAATCATGTGTTTCTCCTCTATTGACCACCGTCTGCACGTACGTCGGTACAAGAGTACGTTGGTTGAGGTTCATAAATTGTTGAAATGTTTTCCGAACATAAGGGTGGCCTCAGTCATCAGACTAAGAAGAAGCTATAGAAAAGTCATGGAATGAGAAATGCATATAATTGACTGAAACATGTGAGAAAAATCGCATGAGTCTATCACTTTAGGCCCTGTTTGGAACGCAGGAATTTCACAGGAATTTTACAGAAATTTCACAGGAAACAGTTCAATTTCCGCAGGAATGAGGAATGATTCCTCCATTCCAAACGGGGCCTTAATATGCATATGAATCCAAGAAGTTTTTTTTAGGAAAAGGGAATAGAATCCAAGAAGGTTGGTGTCTTGGAGAGCATATATAATCTTTGAAGCTCGCAGCAGTTACCTCAGAATGCATCACATAGAAGTACAGTTGGAGCAACAGCAACTAGTGAGCGTCACTTGATCAAGAGCAGTTTCAGTTCTAGTCAGCTTCTCGGCTGTTCTCAGGTGACTCAGGCCTTCCTCTTTTCAGATTTTTCATTTGGATCCTCTATTCTGGCCAGTGTATTGGCCGTTTTTATTTCAGAAACTCCTCTGGCAACCCGAGGCCACAACCACATTTAGCTACTGCTAACATGGCTAGGATGTGAGACTCCTTATTCTTAATGAAAAGTCAGTACACCTGCTTAGTTCTCGTCAAAAAGGAAATCTAAAGAAGCCTTGATTGCTTTGCGTTTGCCCGTAAGCAACATAGGGTGGTGATGCAATCTGGTACAAGCAAGATTCAGCGCAGCAGTCATCAACACTGAAGCAGTCTGTTTTCTAAGTAACCACAACTTGATGCTGTTTATATCTCTCGCCCTGAATGATGAAGTTAGAACCTGATATGTTCATAAGGCATGAATGGGCAACAATATCAAAGCGCTTACCCCATCTCTATGCCTCCTTGATAGCGGCACTGAATTAAGGATTATTGACCTTGCTTTCAGAGATGACTTCTGTGTGAAAATATTTAACCCAAGCCTTACCAGTTGCCATCCTTGCATGAATACCCTTTTGGATCCATGGTCCTGTGTAATCCTTTGTTGACATGTCGCCTGAGATGAACCGTCTCCACTTCCCGTCTGGGAGGTTGTCCACTTAAGCCCATCAAACCCACCACATTTTTTGCTGCCCCCTCCCTGAGATGAACCACCACCGTGCTCATATTTTCTACCTTGGTCACGCACCCTCCTCGGATATTCCTCATCCTGTCGAGAAGCATGCCAGGCAGGTTGCAACTCCTCATCATCCTCATCCTCACTTGCATTTCCTTCTCTAGCAATTTCCTCCCATCTCAGTTCCTCCTTTAATCGGTGCTTCGCCCTCTCATTAGTTTTATCTAGCTCACGACGAAAATACTCACAAACATCTCTTGGAACATGGTTGTGATGTACCATACTATTGCCACGTCCTGCCAAGTGTTCCTAGAACCTTGTGGCACCACACCTCTTCCTCATTTGTACCATATTTATTCTCACCAAGTTCCCAAACAGGATCACTGTCATTGCGATCCCTCATTTCTCCTGCATGAAAATCACATACAAAATTAATATGTTCAGTCAATAGCATAGGGCAATGTACTGTCAATTCGTAAATGGTATCTACAAGTTCTAAATAGAAGCAATGTGCAGCCAACTCGTAATGTCATCCACAATTCCTATTTTCTAATTTCTCAATGACCATTTTGATTCACTGCCAACAAGAAAAAATGGAAAAACAAAGGATGAAGGCACCACACCTGAGCAAGCTGCAGGCGCAGCAAGCCGCCCTGCTTCACCGGCTAGCTGCCGTGCACGCGGCGGCTAGCCGGGGGGATTGGACCGGACGGCGACGAACGGCGGCTCCGGAGGGCGGACGACAATGAAGGGAGGAAGATCGGGGTGGTGCAGCGGTGGGGGGCCGAGGGGAGTCGACGATGTGGGCGCGAGTCCAATGCTTGAGTCGGGATGGAGGGGATAAGGTGGTTTTTTTTATTTTGCCCCTCTCTATAATCTTCAACAATTTTTTGGGCGACCAAACAAACTTGGGCGACCAAACAAACTTATTTTCGAGTTCTTGTTCCACTATTCTCCTTCAATTTGCGTCTAATTTTTGTTACATATTTTTTTCCCGAATTTACATATTTTAAAAAATTCAAACTCGAAATCTAGTTCATCGAGGAAACCGGACCGGTTTTTCAGGTAACCACGAAAACGGATTCAGTTTCCAATGGTTTTGTTAACCTCTCTCGCATACTCCTATACGCCTGAAAAATTAAGTTGCCTAGTGCTCGTGTCCAGGGCATTCAGGCACATGCAGACTTCATTCAGGCACATGCATGGGCCCGCCAGATTGCATTGAGCAGGAGAAAGAATAAGTTTTTCCTTTATCCAAAAAAACAAAATATGATTCGCAATTCGAACTTTGATTTCACAATGATAACTCAGCAATATTCCTTTTGTACAAACTAAATCAATTCTTATCCTAACTACTGAGATCATGATATATATGTAGGCAAAAGTTGAATGTAGACAACATTTTGAAGTGTGATTTGAATTATAATCCAAACATTGAAATTTTGAGAGAGTAACAAGCCAATATTTGAATTTGAAATATTTTTGAACATGTATTTTATTACCTCAAATAATCTTGCAGGTTGGCCCGCATATTTATGTAGCTGGTACTAACAATCTAACTATGGCCGCGCATTTTTATGTCATCAATGTTGTCTTTTCCCATCTTTACTAGGTGATTATTTTGTAACGTCAGTCGATCCAATCTCTCGTAGGCAATGGTAAGGATAGGGCATACCTGTGTGCGTTTATAGGGGTGATTGGACATACGTACGTGTATGTGGGCGTATGTGTTAGTACTATGTTTCACAAAAGGGAGTATATATTATTATCTTTTGTTTGCAGCTCTTTTTTCTTTGGTATTGTTTGTTTAAAAGGTCCACAATTGATTTGGAGTTTTTCTTGGTTGGCAATGTTCTGATAATTCTGTTTTTAGCTTTCTCTGTCCTCTATGGTTAAAATATTTCTCCCGAGATGAGAAACTTACCCTCCGGTCCAGTTTACTTTATATGCCAAATACTTTATTTATATGCATGATACCAATCTATTTTTTTTCTAAACTAACTTATATGCTAAATTAAACCATAGGAAAAATGTCTATTTTACTCCCCTAAACAATTCACTTTGTCCGTTTCACACTCTAAACAAAATGATGGCCCATTTTACTTCTAAAACAATTCTATTTGGTGCAATACATACCCTATTGAGGTTTTTTTTTTGTTTCTTAGCCTACAAATGGAATTTAAAGCTCAAATTTTGCATGATGCATGACAACTCTCATGACAACCTATGTTCAAAAAAACCTTTGAGTTTAAAAAATGTATCACTTGCAGGACCATGAAAATTATGCGCAACTTGATTACTCGTTTTGCTTCAATTTAATAGATTAATGTTCATTGACCTAACAATGGCATGGCCAATTATTATTATCATGCATATCACGCTCATATGTCAGATCAACATAAAACAATCAGATAAGACAGGGATACGTACAGTTTAAAGCTTATGTAATTTGGGACTAAGCATTGACGAGCTCAAAAGCTCATAACCAGTTTGAAACCATGATAGATAAGATTCATCACTCTTCTACTAATATCGTTGCACAATACTCTAACAGAAACAAAATGTTACTGTCAGTCACAAACTACTATACTCCTTCCGTTCTAAAATGTTGTCGCTGATGGCTTTTTGAGTTATGTTTCACCGTACGTATTACTCAAAATATTAGCTCAAATGCAAAATTGTAACTTATTTTTCAATTTCTTTCGTGATTAAACAAATCTTAAACAAAATATATGATAATCTTAAAATACTTTTGAATAATACGAGTGATCAAATGTAGCTCAAGGAGTCAACTGTGAGAACAATTTGAGAACTGATGGAGCATATTATTTGAGCTACATAATGCATACGGAGTCATGATGTAACATCCCAATTTTCAAATCAAAATAAAATGGAATAAAATCACTCCGATTTTGAATTTTGTTTAATTCTTTCCTCCTCACCAAATTTTAGAAATAAAACTAACAAAAGTAATTCAAACCTAGTGGAATCTGAAATTTTCAAAATATAAAATCTATGCTCAAGTGTATGTTTACATTTGATATTTACTAAAAGTTTGAACTTTGGAATTTACAACAAATTAAAATAACTGTATGTTAAACCCTAGTAAATTCACCTCGAATTAAAAATCTTGAATTTTAAATTTGCGAAACTATCACCATATGCATTTTTGGATTTAATGGTTTTATTTGGAGTATTTATTGAAGTTGATCCCCTTCTCAAATTTGAATTTCATTCAAATTTGAAGTTCCCCAAACCCTAGAAATGTTTAAACTCCTTTTCTCTTTGGGCCGAACCTTTCTCCTTTTCTCTTACCAGCCCAGCCCAATTCTTCTTTTCCTTTTTCCTTTTCTCCCGCCGCGGGCCGCTCCATCTCCTTCTCCTCCCGGCCCAGCTCGGTCTGCTCCGGCCCAACTCCCTTCGGCCCAGCCTGGCCCGCTCCTCCTTCTCCCTCCTCCAGCTCAGCGCCGAACGCTCCCGACGCGCGCCATCGCCGCCGTCCTTCTCCTTCCCCGTCGCTTTCCTTGGCTCTGTAGCCACACCGCTCCGACGTCACTCCTCCCTGCCAGCACGCTTGACCCGCGTCAAAGCTCGCAGTGCGGCGCCGCAACTTTTCCCCGCGTTTTCCGCTCTCACGCTACACCGCCGAAGCTCGTCGTCGCCGTCCAGGTGTCGAAGACCGTGAATCGCCGCCGCTCGACTCGCGGTGCCGACCTGACGCGCTCCATGTGCCCCGCAACCTTGACCCCTAAGTCAAGCAGTGACTTCAATGCCGCCGCCGCCAGTCCCGGATAAGGCCGCCGCCATCTTGACCGGCGAAATCTTATCCTCGAAGTCTCCCGTCCCTCCTCCGCCTATAAAAAGGACTCGCGCAAAGCTCCTCTCCCTCTCTGAACTCGCCGTAGCCTTCCCCGAGCACCGCGCAACCCTAACCCTAGCTTGAGCCGCCGCCTGCCATTGAAGCCGTCGAAAGCTCGACGCCGCGCCGATTGGAGCCGCCTTTGCCTTCACCGAGCCCACCGTAAGCTTCCTCGTGCACTCCTCTCTCTCTTGCGCCACTCTTACTCCTCCCTTCCCTCGCGAACAAGTTCCCGCGTCGAGCTCCCTCGTCGCCGCCGGCCGCCATGGCACACCTCCGGCCAAGCCGAGCTCGGCAAAACCCTCAACACACCCACGTGCACCCGCACGGCATCACACACTCGAGAAATTTTACTCCCGCGACGCATTTCGCCGCGCGCACGCCGTCCGCCGCCAAACTCCGGCGAGCTCTCGCCGCCGCTCCGATGCGCGCTGTCGACGAGGTCTTCCACTCACAGCTCCGCCGTCGCGCGCTCCACCGCCGCGACGAGGTCACGTCGACGCTCCGCCTTCCTAGCCGCCGCCGGCGAGGTATCCGGCGCCGCGCCGCCACGCGCTCCTTCTCTCCGGCCGCATTTGACCGCGTCCCGCCGCCGCCGACGTGGCACGCCACGTCGTCCTGTGGGACCCGTCGAGACCCAGTCGCCGCCCAGTCAGCAGCCCCCTCCATCCTCAGCTCCATGCACCCGGTTCACGTGAACCGTGGACTCATAGCCCTTCGGTTCACGATGAACCAGTTTCACATCCTTTTTCCTATAACGAAAATAATCCTAGAAAATCCAGAAAATCCCCAGCCCTGTACATTTTACAGATAAGCCCCTAACCTTTATGATAATCCTGTTTAGGTCCTGCCTTTTTACACCAACACCCCTATACTTTTCCATAATTACCTTTTAGTCCCTATCTTTTTACACTAAGGTCCTTAAACTTTCCATAATTACATATAGGTCCCTAGGACTCCTCTGTTTTTATAGATAAGTCCATAGAAACTTTTCCATACTCGCAAACAAGCCCCTAGAATCTTTAAATGCCTATATCTTTTCCATCCGAGCTCCGTTTTGAGCGATTCTTGCGCTCACGCGTTCGTAGCGACACGTAGTACCTTTTGGTACTGCTTTTAGAGCTCCACACCGGGTCTACAAGTCCTAAGTTTTCGCTCACCCGATAAATCTTATCTTGATAAACCATTCGTCGCTAATCTCGCATAACACAAATATTCTTTCAGTTGATAGTGTTGAACCTAACCCCTCTCGTTGAACCATTCCACCTCTTCTCGTCGTACCGTCCCACCTCAAGTATAGTAACCTCTTTTCATCACGACCTAGCTTTAACCCTAGCCTAGCTCAGTTAACGCTTAATCAAACCTAATCCAATGTTGTCCTCGCCTTTGTCTAGTCTATTGATTTATCCACCTCCTTATTTGGTGTCAGTTATTTGAGAATTTTATTGGTATTTCATTCGCTGTTATTTGAGGCTATTCCTTTGTTATTTATTGCCTTCTTAGTGCATGTCATGACTAGACCATGTATTTAATCTTGCACCCTCATGCATTAGATCATATGCAAATCTTTTAAGTAAACAACCCTTTTGTTTCAGTAAGCTCATCAGCATCATAAAACAAAGTTTATTTGATAAATAATTCCTACCTGCTGCATGTTGCATGTAGCATTGCATTCATAAGCATATAAGCTGCACAAGTACTTTAATATATGTATATAACCATAATAGATTTAAATGAATAACTTTAGTATGTTAATAAATTCATCAATGCTTGTAAGATAAAGTATAATCTTTAAACCATAGGTTGTGTAACCCATACTACATGCATGCATGTCTTAATTTATATACATATCTGCATCCGCATATCCTCTCTTCAAAACTACTCATGTTCTTTAATAGAAATAACTTAGAGTTTTATATAATAGATATGCACGCAATCACCATCACTGAAGCATGTGCATCTCATCATCCTCACCCTAATGTTTCAGCAAATAAAGTTTCATGCAAAACCCTGCACGTTGCTTCTTTTAAGAGAATTTAGCTAATTAATAGTTTGTCTAGGTGGATATGGCCCTTATAAAGCCATGAATATAACTTGTAATAAATAATCTTTCATAAATAAATGTGCACTGCATAACCCTAGTCATCTTCTTAGAGTTTTATTGATTCTTCTTATCGGTTCTTTTTATTGGAGTTAATTGGATCTTATTGGTTCTTTTCGATTCTTATTTCTTTTGCGGTAGTTGTTTATACGTAATGTTTCTATGCGCTAGCTTACGCAAGATTCGAGGAAGGGCCAGAAGAAGTCAAGGAAGATCCAAGCTTCGAGGATGAGTTAAAGAATCCAAGCCCGAGGACGAGTCAGAAGATACAAGCTTAAGAGGAGGACTCGAAGATATCAACTTCGACAGAAGATCTGAGGACCAAGAGCCGGAAGATTAGGATAGCGTCTTCAGGCAAGCTCTACTTCTCCTTGATCATGATTGAACCTACTGTTTTCGCAATGCACCTATATGGCCTGTTCTCGTACTATGCATTACTTGTTATTTTACTGATTGTGTAGTTATGGTCCTACTTGCTATTTGATATTGATGTCAGTTACTTAGGCATTGATATCCAAACCCTTGTTTACCATTGTTTACCTGTCACCTTGATAACCCTAGGATAGTTCCCATCATTTCTATGACCCCTCGCAATGTTTCTACATTGCCACACCTTACTCATATATATACTTTTACAAATGTGTGAAATGAGTTTGGTGGTGTGCGTAATATTGGGGTTGGGAGTAGCACAACTGTGTTAGGTGATGATGTTGGTGACGGTGATGGGTTGGGTTGGACTGCGGGCAAGGCCATTAGGGAATTGTGATGTTGTGATAGGCCCCTAGTGTGGGACATGGTGCTTGCCCGGCTACATAAGGACCGGTTCATTCAACCTTTAACAAGATGATTCTCGTACTACCACGGAACCTGTATGGGAAGGACTTACCCTACCTTCTTGGTGCCTACCACTTTGATCCACCTGGAGGGCAGTAGCGCAAACGAGCAACCAGGAGCCGACACGATATCTTAATTGGTCGTTGTCTGACTTGGCCATTGGGCCATTGACTACATATAGTCGCATATTAAGTCCCTGGGTCAGTAATGGTTCGTAGGTGGCATTGTGTGTGGTACTCGGAGAAGATGGATTGAGCGGTATGTTACTCTCCGATCAAGAGTGCATAGCCCGTGGGAAAAGATGTACAACCTCTGCAGAGTGTAAAATTCATCCGGATGGACGTTGTCACGGCATATGACGCATCTTTGTTGAGTTCGATATGATTAGCCACCTCTCATTCCTTGAAGTGTGAGTGAGCAGTAGCCTGCTCGTGTTTTGGAAGTGATGGCAAGAGTGCCGGGTCGATATGATCATTGAGGTCAGAAGGCCCAATTAAAACTTGGGAACTGGCGGGAATGCTTCATACTCCCCCAGAGGCAACCAACTAAAATCTTGACAGTTACTTCTCTGTTTTATCTAAGAATTCCTTTATATGCTTTAGTGAACCTTGCATAAAATTTGCCTGCTGCAAATGAACCATACAGCCTATTCCTTGCTAAGACCAAATATGCATATATATATATACCCTTGTGTAGTGTAGGGCTTGCTGAGTACCTTATGTACTCACGTGTTTGCAAATGTTGGTTTAGTAGGAGAAGACTTCGTAGAAGACGACGACGATTGGGTTTTCGGTTCTGCTTCTCAAATTTGCTTGTGGTTTTGGGCCAAGGTTTCCGCTGTCTGCTTCACCGTTAGTTGGTCGGATGGACTTGGATGGTTTTGAATCCTTGTCGTACCGCCGCTAAGGGTCTTATATCAGGTATCTTACTTATTTATCAATTCGAAGTATGCTTTTGATTATCATATCTGTGTTCTTGTGCGTATCAGCTACTGATCCAGGGACTGATACAGGATGCACAGTAGATTCCAGAAATGGGGTCTGACACATGAGCTCGATAGTGTGACAGTAGAGAGCCGTCTTCACGAAGTTGTACGTGTGTGAGACCTCTTGTATCTCAATCCTAGCCACCACGCACAGAATAACAAAAAGGGCCTGTAGGGGCAGCCGAAAAACACCTGTAGAGGCGGTTTGAGCAGGCCACCACTGCTCAAGCGTCGCTACAGAAAAATGTTTGTAGCGATGGCTCCCCATAACCGCCCCTACAGAGCCCCCTGTAAAGGCGACTGACATTTTGATCCGTCGCGACAGAGGGACTCTGTAGGTGTGAGCCGCCCTTACAATTTCCGATAGAAAAATAATATTTGCATTTCCTGTAATTCCAGGTGAGCTGTAGCGGCGGTTCACATCTTGAACCGCCGCTGCAGATGCCCAGTAGCGACACTCTGTTTCCTGTTGCCCCCTACATTCTCTTAATAACTACTGCTGCCTCTGCTTCCACACATTCTCTGATTGTAATATCAATAATAGGCTTAAATAAACAAAAAGAAAATAAAGTGCAGAACAGAAACTATGCATGATTTGTTCTAACAGCAACTTTCTTTGTACATTGGACTTCGTCTCTCCACCTGCCTCCCTGCATCTGCATCTTTACTCTGCCATTCCACCCTGATCCTTCTCCCTATGGATCTCTGCCTCACAAATTATATAAGAAAGATCTGAAGGAAAACAACCCACATCTTGTTGGAATTGAAGCACACTTCAATGCATGTGACAATTTATGCTTCACACATAACTAAATTACTACATTCCTGCAAGTTTTGTAGTAATATATTAGTAGTTAGCAATTAGCATTTCCTGGACAAAGCTAGGATCTTGTGGTGGTAATTCCTGCAAGATTTGACAGGTATCTGATGTTAACGGCCGAAGATTAGTGGTACTCCAGTGTTCACCGCAACGGCACATGAAAATCTCAGGCTATTTTTACACACGCTTGCATGTTTAATGAACTCCAGTGTTCATCGCGACGGTGGATCTGCCATGGCTGGAGGTAAGGAATGTACCACTTGTAGGCTAAGAAACAAAAAGAAAAAACCTTCAATAAGTTGTATATTGCACCGATTGAAATAGTTTGGGGGAGTAAAGTGAACTATGATTTTGTTTAGGGTGTGAAACGGCCAAACTGAATTGTTCAGGGGAGTAAAATGGACTTTTTCTTAAATCATGCATGATTTCAGTTTACTGGAGCTAATATAGTATCGGGTTCTGAAAATTTTAGCAAGGACCAACTCTAATTTTACCTGACTCTGTTACGTATTAATAAGACTCATATAAACCCATTTTGTCAATGACCAATAATTCATCCAAAAAATTCCATTTAGTTGAACCATTTTTCTTTTCTTTTTTTTTAGGGAACAGGAGGGGTTGCCCCCTACTGAATATATATTGAATAATCAAAACTGAGAATAATTTCTTCAGCCAGAGTAAAAACCCCGGACTCAATAAGTCAACTATTGATTGCTTCTTTCAGGTGGAACCACTCTGAGTGGAAATAGGGTAAGATAAACACGTGATCAATGCATTAACTTCTCTACTACTCGTAAATACTGTGATGGAGATACTAGCTGACTAATGACTGGCCGCCAGCTTTTAGGACTTGCAGTTTAGGCTACCGAGTTCCAAATTCTAAGCAAAGAGCATGTGAGAAAGCGTGAATTTCAGTTTTTTTGACTTCCGATCGGTGGACTTAATATGGGTAGTTGAAACTTTCTATTACTCCTGCTTATAAGTAGCTGCTCGGCGCACCATTACTGATCATCAGCTCAACTGCTAACTATCCATATTCAGTAGCATTACATGCATGGAACCGACGATAGTCTGATAAAGATTTGGGGCTGTCGATGTATAGGATGGGGCATGTAGTCATGAAACGTGCTGGTACAACTCTCATGGCTCTTTGCATTTTAGTGATATCCATTCAAGTGCATGGTGCACTTGCCAGCGGCAAAGCACAGCAGCAAGCCCCACCCGCAATCTTCGTGTTTGGTGACAACAATGTGGATGTCGGTAACAACAACTACTTAGAAGCCACGGACGCATCGGAACCCGTCCAGGCCAACCACCCATACTACGGCATCGACTTCCCAAAGTCCAAGGCCACCGGGAGGTTCAGCAATGGATACAACCTCGCTGATTTTATTGGTAACTGACTTTACAATTTTTCATTAGTCAAGTTAACTAACTATATGCATACATATATATAGGCATTTACTATTTATGACCTTTTTCCTTTCGAGGACACGTATTTAAACCTAGGTGCAACCTTTTTTCGTGAATCAAGGAAACAATGTCCAATAGTTAGAATATACATAGCTCTTCATCATTTGGTACCAGTAATTAGGCATGGATACACAATAGAACGGGTTCCACGGCTACTGATAACATGGCACCGCCATTGCAAATTAGCACAATTTTTATATTATATATGTGACCAAAAAATTAAAGAAATCATTATGTTCACTCTCAAGGGTTAGATTGGAAAAAAAAAAATAAAGAACATTACTGACCATATTATGAAAAAAATAGTCCAAAACATCATTCACACGTTTTAAAATTACATACTATTGTCATTACAAAAAATTACCAAAAATACCTCGACATAACTTCACAAATTATGCACAGTTGCCATTACAAAAGTGGCCAGCCAGAAACAATAGTGATAGAACAAATAATGATGATAAGGCATAATTAATAAAGCATTTAGTATAATACACCGATAATTGTTTTTGATATTAGCTGAGTAAATGTGCGGGCCACCCTTGCTAGTTCTCTATAATTGCATCTTGTAGGACCAACACTCTCTTTTGAGGTGGTTTGAAGATCTTGAATCCCTCTACAAAGAAATGAGCCTATGTGAAAATGCAAGCTGATCTTCTTGTTTGCCTTTTTTGGATGAGAATATTATAGATCATGCATGAATTTATCTTTTCAATATAAAAACTTGCTTTAAAAATCATGAATATCCCTTGAAAATGTAGCAAATTTATTTGGATAGGTGGCAGTAATACTTTATCCTTAAATGTGAATCTCATCTGCGTGTCAATGGTTTGCATGTGCAGCAAAGTCTATCGGCCTAAAGATGAGCCCACCAGCTTACCTATCAATGGCCGGCCGGATCAATAGCATGAACGGTTTCACCGGATTTAACTATGCCTCAGCAGGCGCTGGAATCTTGAATATCACTGTAAGTTAAATGGAGGTTCAATAATGAGTCACAGCCTAATGGTGGATTTCCTTCGGTGTCATTGTTTTCCTAGTAGTTTTGGGTAACACAAAGTCATGTTTGGCGCTTCCCATGTGGGGAAAGTGGCACATGGAGTGCAGATATTACACATGATACTACAATGATTCTCTTTAAACAAAAACTTACACCGTAGGTTAGCCGTATATTGTGCCCCATTTGTTGCTCTCTCTCCCTCTCTCTCTCTCTCTCTCTCTCTCTCTCTCAACTAGTTCCCTCGTAAGCCCCTGGTCTGTATTCGCCTCGAGAGGCCTGTCCGCCTGTAGGTCGTTTGGGGCCAATTCAGACACCTTATGCTCATCTTCCTGTGCTACTTTCGTCTGCTAATTATTACGTACGATTGAGACAAACATAATTGATGCTGGCGCTGCCTCATAGTTACCATATTAAAGCTTATTCAAAACATATTAACGACATCAGGTTAAGTTTCATGCTATCAGAACAGTGCAACTATGATTTAATTGGTAGATGTCTTGTAATTTTTTTGGTCTCGAAAGCGCTGCAAAAAAAAAAAAAAATCAACAAAGAAGCATATGGTAAAGTGTATTGCGTCGCTCTCAAGTGTAATGCGCTATTGGAATGGTATACACAATACTTTTTTTTTGTCGAATGGTCTGCCCAAGCCTTTTCTTCTTTTGTCAAATGGTCTCCACAAGCCTTTTTCTAGAATGGTCTACATAAGCTATTAAGTTGAAATCGGATGGCTCTCCTGAGTTTTATGCAACAATTAACTTCTCGATTTGCAGAACTTTGATGGAGTGACACTTCACTTATTGATGCAAGTGGACTACTTCGCGGCTACGAAAGCACAAATGAAGACCAAACTTGGTAACAGTGAGCTGAGAAAGGTTCTATCCAAATCCATATTCCTCCTAGGCATCGGTACAATCGATCACTTCTACATCTGGGACCGACAATTTTATGTTTCCAATGATAATGAAACCAATGTTCCTAACCTTATCGCCTCCTACGAAGTTGGCATCAGAACATTGTATAACATGGGTGCAAGGAAGTTTATGATCATTAATGCTCCACCTATGGGCTCTGCTCCGGTTATGGCCCAATTTAGTGGTGAAACTTGGAACATACTTGCCGTGGAGTTCAATAATGGTCTTAAATCCCTCCTGGCCAGCCTCAGTTCCAAGCTCTATGGTCTTCGCTACTCTATCGCTGATTTCTACGGTTTCTCAAATGCTACGTTCATGAACCCATCTGCTGCTGGTACGACGTAACTAAAGTGCTATATACATTTTGCTTCAGAAGTTTTGGGATCTCATGAAGTGAAAAGATTTGTGTATGTCAATATCTGAGCAATCTAATGTTCTATAGTGATCTGGTGATTCATTTGCAGGATTTGTGGACACTGTCAATGCATGCTGCAAGGGACCCTGCAAGCCTCGAGCTGAACCGCCTTGCCAAAATCGTAAACAGTACTGGTTTTGGGATGATTTATCCATAACAGAGCAAGCTGCGAAGTTAGCCGCTGCTGCATTTTATGACGGTCGTGCTCATTTTACTGTACCAATCAACTTCAAGAAGTTAGTTCAAGAAAAATGATATATTTCAACTGTTTGTTTTAGCTCGCAATGCCCGGTGATGATGCATTGAGTTATTTGTGGGTCTAAGGGCCATGTTGCTTTCTCTTCCAAGTCAAATAATGGAAATTTCAGTGACCAAAATAAGTAGTGTGTTATGAATGTAGGTCGACAAAAAAGTCTAAGAATAAGGAGATCCTGTAACATTGACTAGTATGGCGAAGTCGTGTTTACATTGAATGAACTCTGAAATGATATTGAAAGCAGATTCCGTCATCAACAAAACACCGATATTGTTATGTGTTCGCTTTCTTGTACTATGTTCTTTTTTTCAGTTTATGAGACTGAGGGTGACAGTTTTTTTAAGACGAGTAACAATTATTCATGTTATTACCACACTCTAGCCAACAAATTAACCAGAGTCAGACGCTACAATTACATCGCCCCTAGGGCTGGACGTCAAGCGAGCCGAGCTCGGCTTGGCTTGGCTTGGTCTAGCTTGTTTGTCTAGCGAGCTAGCTTGGCTTGGCTTGTTATCGAAGCGAGCTAAAAACTTAGCTTGGCTTGGCTCATTAAGCTTGCGAGCCAGCTTGTTTGGCTCAACGAGCTGGGCATTGTAGATGATCAGTGTAAAATTATAGATGTTATATTTAAATTCTTGTTGGTTAAGATGCAAATAATCATAGTTATGCTACAAATAGAAATTACGTCGCACTTTAGTATTTGGAACATTCACACAATAGTCTTGAGAACTAAGATTATTGAAAATAGGACTTAGAACTAGATCTTTCTCATATCATTTGGCTCACGAGCAGCTCACGAGCTGGCTCGAGCTAGCTTGTTAACCAGACGAGCTAGATCTTTAGCTTGGCTTGTTAACATTTGCTTTCGAGCCGAGCCGAGCTAGGAGCGAGCTGAGCCAGCTTGCAAGCTGCGAGCTTTTCGTCCAGCCCTAATCGCCCCCCATGACTCATCCTTTCATAGCAATCAATCGTTTGATGTTAACCGGTGTGGTGAATGCTTTGCCATTGTAAAATGCCGCGGCAGCTAGCTTAGATGCCTTCTCCGTTGTGTACCAGCTATCCCAGAACCAGTACTCCAACCGGTTGTCACACGGATACCTGCCTGAATCCGGATGACAGGGATCTTCGCAGCACGCGTATTTGGTGTTCAAGAACCCTGTACAAAGAAATAACAAACAACAACAAACCATCAGGTAGACCATATATATTTGGATCTTGATTTTGTTCAAAAGTATGCGGTGATTTTTGTTTACCGGAGCCTGAAGGGTTTGCAAAGGTGGCGTTGGAGAACCCGTAGAAGTCGGCGAGCGAGTAGCGGAAGCGATGGAGCGTGGTGGTAAGGTTGGACAGGAGTAACCCGAGCTCAGCGTTGAACTCGGCGGCGCGCCTGTCCAGGCTAGGGTCACCATTGTACCGGGACATCTGCACGGACGGTAAGCTCCTGAGGAGCCCAACGTTGATGACACCAAACTTCCTCGCGCCCATACTATGCAGTGTCGTGAGGGTGCTCTCATATAACTCGATGAGGTGCTGCACTTCAGTCTTGTTGTCCTTGAGCGGGAAGCTCAGGTAGAAGTTGCAGCACGGAAGGAGGTCCATGGTGCCCACACCGATCAGGAACAAGGATTTGGACAAGAAATTGTTTAGCGGCTTGCGGCCGCCCAAAACAGCCTTTAGCTGTGATCTCGTGGCATTGAAGTTCTTCACTTGGTCCGCCAATGAAATGGTCATTTGTGCATTCTAAGAAAAGTGTTGAGAATCAGTATTATATTCTTCCATTACTGCATGTGTATGTGTTGAGTTTACTTACTGTGGATTCCCGGAGCCCAGCATTAGCAGAGGCATAGTTGACTCCAGTGAAACCCTGCATTGTGGTCGGGCTGGGCTTAGGAAGCGACCCATAAGCCGGCTGGGCTGGGCTTGGGCTCATCGCAAATCCCAGGGCCTTTGCTGTGTGCCACACGGAATTAACATACGCTTGGATCAATCATGGATATTTCTATGATCTAAAGCATATAGTATATGGTTGCAGATATATGTACCAATGAAGTCGACGATGTTATATCCATTGCTGAACCGCCCAGTGGGTTGGGAGTTGGGGGAGTCTATGCCATAGAAAGGGTGGTTGGCTCGAGGGGCGTCCCCCATCTCCTGCCCTTCTGGCAAATTATTGTTGTTGCCGACATCTAGCGCCCCGTCTCCGAAGACAAAGATCGCCGGCAGCGAGGGAGGGGGCAAAGGAGCCTGTGCTACTGGTGGTGGTGCTGGCTGTGGTGCAGGCGCCGAAGATGTTTGCAGCTGTCCTAAGGCAACTGTTATGCCTCCGACAAACACTTGGAAGGATATCGTTATCATCAGAAGGGTGGCGCCATTGCGACCCTTCATGGCTGGATACCCTGGCTAAAATGGGTGATTGTGACTTTAATTTCTGAGTCTGCCCGCCCTGGCAGCTACTTATAAACAGAAGGTTTCAATTATTCAATTCCACGTCCGGAAGTTGCTGGTCTTATCCTTATTTAAGTCAGTAATCCAGCTCAGCTCGGGATACACGTTCCAGTTCCTATAGCTTCAAAAAGATAACTTTATTGTTTGCATTGCTTCAAAGCATCATTTAAAGTTTAAACGGCAGCTTGAAGATATTGAAGTTTTCAGCTTTGAGAGAATCTTATTTATCTGTAGTTCTAAGATTAGTCCCATAGTCAATGACTTTGTTGATGCTATAAGCAACTATGTCAAAAATCTGCAATCTGTTC
This sequence comes from Eragrostis nindensis, assembly GCA_012490785.1. Lineage (NCBI taxonomy): Eukaryota > Viridiplantae > Streptophyta > Magnoliopsida > Poales > Poaceae > Eragrostis > Eragrostis nindensis. Next base: position 197,445 of record JAAXCT010000120.1, on the reverse strand, counting down.
TCAGCTTCTCGTCCACTGGCTGTGCCGACATTGGACGTACGGATCACGCATTGTGTCTACTCAGGGCACGACCTACACTGCATATGTCAAATGCAATACCATCGTGTGTCTAGGATGCACGCGAATCCCAGTTGACTACTTGACTTGGTAAAAGAATTGCAGTATACTCTTGTTACATGTTTGACGAGGTCTGGGGGTGGCCTTCACTTGAGGTGAGTTCAGTTGCTTCTTTTAGGTTTGTGGAAGCCAAGAATGCGTATAACAAACCGACAATTCATCAGGCTCGGGACTTGAATTTGAGGTTATTCGCCCTTAACTTTCAAGCATACACTCAATAAAGATACGAAAAGCAATGAGCCGGCCTACAAACTTTCCAAGTACTACTGAAGCACATCAGGATAAGACGAGCAGCCTTGATGTAATGGTTGAAAGTTTGTGCTTATAAGTAGCCAGCCATTTAAACATCAGATAAAGTTACAGAAATAGCACATTCAAGTCCTCGCCAGTGACGAACTGACGATGCAGCACTTCGCCATGAAGGGTAGCACTGCTGCTATCCTCACGACAATAATGATGTCCTTTCAAGCCCTCGCCATTGCAGGCGCCATGGAACTGTCAGTGCCGCAAGTGATCTTCATGTTCGGCGACGGGGCACTGGACGTTGGAAACAACCTCTATGTGCCAGAAGGCGCGGAGGTTGGGGAACCCACGCGAGCCGACCACCCTTACTATGGCATGGATTTCCCCGGAGGCACTCCCACAGGGCGGTTCAGCAATGGATGCAACCTCGCCGATTTCATTGGTACATATATATCTATGTGCTATGCTATATATAGCTATCTATACCTCAATTATTGAATCGTGTGTGTTGGGTTGGGTGCGCAGCTAAGGCCTTCGGATTCGAGATGAGCCCCCCGGCATCTGAGTCACTTCCCAAGCCCAGCCTTACCAAAATGGAAGGTTTCACTGGTGTCAACTATGCCACCGGAGATGCGGGTATCCGAAATTCCACTGTAAGTCAAGTCAGTGCTTGTAAGCATGTTGAGTGTGGTGACTTTCAAGCATGGAGGGTTGGCTAGTCCAACCGTTCTCCCATTCCATATCATGTTATCAGCAATCAATTAGTCGCAGAGGCGGAAACTATTTTCATTTGCTAAAAAAAAAGCAAGCAATTAGTGACCTAGTAACAATTTAAAGGTCAATTTTTAACGAGTTCAATGTTTACATCCCTATTGTGGGGAAAGCGTTGAATGCGATACCGATGATCACTGATCCCATGATTTAACGGAATTGCAAACTTGCAGAATGGGGACATTACTAATCCATTACTGTACCAAATTGGGTTCTTTGCGTCCACGAGAACCCAGCTGAAGACTCTGCTTGGTGGCCACAAACAGCTGAACTATTTCCTGTCCAAATCCCTGTTCGTGGTGGGGATCGGCACCATGGACCTCTTCCCAGACTACAACCCCTATTGGGATAACCCCGAAAACAACAACCAGACCGAGGTGCAGCGCCTTATCAGCTTGTACGGTGAGGCCCTTACCACGCTGCACGCCATGGGCGCGAGGAAGTTCGGGATCATCAACATCAGCCCCATCGGCTGCGGCCCCATCGTAATGGCGGTCACCCACGGCGACGATGCGTGCACATGAACATTGTCGCTCAAGAGTTCAACCGTGCTCTCACCCATCTCCTGTCCGACCTCCGCAGCAAGCTCCGTGGGTTCCGCTACTCCCTCGCCGACTTTTACGGCTTCGCAAATGCCACCTTTGCGAACCCATCGGCTTCTGGTAATAGTTCAAACTTCGTTACTGAATTTGGTAGCTGGGATAGAGAAATTATATATTTGGCATGTACAATGTGGTGTAGTGTCTACTAATGATATGTTATTCTTTGGTTTTTAACTTCAGGGTTCACAAACACCAGGGGAACGTGTTGGCCGGGCTATTCCACTCCGTGTTCCAATCGCACGGAATTCTGGTACTGGGATATTTATGGATACATGACGGAGCATGCAGCGAATCTGACTGCCACTGCATTTTACGGTGGCAGGAAGTTCACGACGCCGTTTAACTCCACGCAGTTGGTCGCAACAAATATTTATTTTAATCGCAAAAAAAATATTTATTTTTTTCATTAACACCCTCATATGCAATGTCAAGCAATAATTAAGTTGAGGAGTACCGTATGTGATGCACATACGGCTCCAAGCCTATATATGCTAAGGTTTTAATAATGGAAGATTACATGCATCATTAGATGTAAACGGCGAGATATGTTTCATCTATTATATATATAATTGACACGAAATGGAGCTACCACGTTCGCTCTCAAGACCAAAAAATTTCCACGTTAATCGGAGAAAATAAGAAATTCCCACGTCAATCGCGAAAATAAGAAGAGAAAATTACCCATCACTACCATTATGAAAAATTAGTCAAAAAACCCCCTACAAATATTTATAAAATATCTAAATTTGGAATAATAAAAATAGCAAAAAAATACCCTTCGCATCTATTTTTAAATTACCCACCATGCCATTATGAGTAAAAAAATAGCTAAATTCGGAATAATAAAAAATAGCCAAAAATACCCCTCACCTGTTTGTAAATTACCCATCATGCCATCATGACTAAAAAAATAGCTAAATTCAGAATAATAAAAAATAACGCAAAATACTTTCGCACCTATTTCTAAATCACCCACCGTGCCATTATAAGTCCAAAATATAACTTAACTCGGATTATAAAAAATAACTTAAAATATCCTTAATTCGTATTTCTACGCCATACCATTATAGTTTTAAAATAGCTAAATTCTGAAATAATAAAATATCCAAAATACATCGTTATAGAAAACTAACATATGTCTAGCTAGCATGGCACATTCTCTTATTTTTAGTATGACACGTTTTTTTTTTCAAAAGATTTATTTGTAGCACGACTCGTTTTTTTCTATCAGACATATGTTATTTTTTTTAGTATGACATGTTTGAACCGACCTCACTCCTAAAAGAAAATTAGGTCTCTTTGGGAGCGTAGTCGCGATGCGCGCCATCGACCCGCCCAGCGTGTTCACAACGGGGAACTTCTCCACGTTGGCCGCGGTCAACACCGCCCCGTTGGGGTTGTTGCTGTTGCCGGGGTTCTTGAGCCCCCGGAAGAAGAAGAAGTCGTCGGCCGTCACGGTTGCCTTGCACGGGAAGCCGTACGTTCAGCTTGATCTCTGCCACGCACGCACGCACGCATGGATACACAGCAATGTCAGTACATACAGCTAATGAGCTAATTAATGATCGGCCAGCGCTGCGGTGCCCTGATCAGAACAACATGAGAAGCGACAGCACAGAATGCTCAAGTGTCGATGACGCACGGGATGCAAGGTCGCCGACGCAAATGTCTTGCAGCATGTCGGGGTCACCGGCCATGGAAGGTACAGCGAGTGCAAGCACGACGGCGACGTACAGGAGAACCCTCGCCATGACTGAATGGTCGGTGGATCATACTAGCTATTAGTGTTAGTGGTAGGTTTCCTTAACCCAACACGTAGTTGATGAGTGCTCCTTGGATGTGGCAATGGGAAGTAGTACTTATAGGTAGGGCTGGAAAAAAAGCTCGAGGCTCGCGAGCCAGCTCGGCTCGATCTTAATTTTGGCTCGGCTCGGCTCGGCTCGGTCTTCTTAATGAACCAAGCCGAGCCTCCATTATAGCTCGTTGTTAACGAGCCAGCTCGTGAGCTGCTCGCGAACAGTTCGATTAGCTCGATAGGCTCGATTATGTAGAAATGTCAACTTTAATTTCTCTAATAAGATGGTAGTTTTATGTTAGGTGAAGCTCAATTTATCATCCAAAAAATAAACCAAGTTCAGTATAGATAAAAATCATGTTAAATGTTGGGTCATCTTTTTATTTTCATTTATTTTTCATCTTTGTTGACTTAGATTGATATTTTTTTTTGTAATATTGTGTTATATTATGATTTTGTGTTGTTGGCACATGCTAATATTTAAAAACCGTTTAAAATCACCTAAATTCTTGTCATAAAAGTTTTAACATACTTGGCTCGTGAGCCTAACGAGTCAGCTCGATCTTTCTAAATGAACCGTGCCGAGCTTTCATTTTAGCTCATTATCATAATGAGCCGAGTCGAGCCAGCTCGTTATCAGAACGAGCTTTAACAGCTGAGCCTTAATGAGCCGAGCCGGCTCGTTATCCAGCCCTACTTATAGGCAGCGCCGTGAAAACCGGTAGGTAAGACTGAGGACGCGAGAGATCTACTTGTATACTTGTCAACTGAAGAAGAAGGTTCATTGGATGTGCCGTTCTGGCTACCGGAAACTGGATATTTTCATTGGATATTTTTGTCGATTATCAAGTAATCAACAAATTAAATGATCATGTAAACCGCCTTCGCAAAAAAAAAAAAGACCATGTAAACCTAGTCAAAACTTTTCCGCATAACTCTTGGCTGCAATTAATTTCATAACTAGCACATGATTTTGCTATGGAAGATGAAAATCAACATAAATGGAATAAACTCATAAGTTTTTTATAGGTAATGAAAAATGCTAGGAATACGAGCTACCAGCCACACAACTGAGCATGCAAAATGATCATGTAAATCAATCCACATTATGAAGTAATCAACAAAACGATCATGTAAACCTAGTCAAAACTTATCCACATAAATCATGGCTGCAATTAACTTTATAATTAGCACATGAATTTTTCTATGGACGATGCAAATCAAACATAAATGGAATAAACTCATATGTTTTAATAGGTATTGAATAATGGTAGGAATGCAAAGCTACCAGCCGTAATTGAGCATGCAATTCAACCAAAAATATAGCGTGATTCCCTTTGAGAAACGGTAGTACAATACAAATTGTAAGAAAAAAACAGTGAAACAATAAAACACTACGAAACTAAAACACTAAAAGGAGGAGATAGTTCAAGCGCTGAACTGGTGACAGTTCAATGCTTGGGTGTTGTTTTGTTGATCACCCATCTTTTAATCACAATACGCAAATGCCATCCAGAAAAAAATGGTCATCAATTGATAGGCATGTTGTTGGATTTCTTGACATTTTGGCCTGATCATTTATCGATTCTTTCTGTGATTCCGTTCAGAAAAAAAAAACTGATTATTACCACGGAAATGGACCAATTTTCTGTAAATCTGTAGTGCTGCCATTGTTAATCTTATGCTTGTCATGTAATTAAGGTGGTCAAAGAGAATTGACTTGGATGAAAAAAATAGAAATATTTAATTCGTGCTGTTGAAATAGAAATCTTTATTTAGATTGCGCTGCTGGATGTGAGATTCATGTCTAGTGAGGGATTATTTGGCATCCTCAAGTACATCCTGTCTAGTGAGTGTCCTGAGCCATTTTGTCGAGTGCTGGAACCGAGGCACTCGGCAAAGGTTTGCCGAGTGTAAGGGTCTCAGCTCTCGGCAAAGGGTTGTTTGCCGAGTGCTTAGATTTTGCCGAGTGCGGCACTCGGCAAACGAGCTGTTTGCCGAGTGCCCGAGAAAAATCTCTCGGCAAAATCAGGACACTCAGCACAGCTGGTTTCCGTTTCACTGATTCAATTAGAAGTTAAAAATTGGCTACAGCTGCAGCTGAGAAAGTTGACTCGTGTTCAGGAATCCTGATCAACTCTGCAGCTGGTGGTAGGGATGAAGTCAGAATTGGGCAATCATGTACCATGTACACGTACCCATTACCTGGTTATTAACTAATCATAATATCCATGTTCAAATATATCCTATGCATCACTGGTTTCAGATATCTCTTGCATTGATTGGCTGACTAATTCACAATATCCATCTTCAATCATATCGTATCATTGGTTTTTGCTATCTCTTGGCATTATAAAACTTTGGAGTTGCTAAGAGATGACTCACTAATTGCGATGAATAGGAGCACAGAGCCAAGGATATATTAACTAATCATAATATATATCCATATACACGTACCCATTACCTGGTTATTGTTTTTTTTAGATAATGGGTATCCTGGTTATTAAGTAATCATAATATCCATCTTCAAATATATCCTATGCATCACAGGTTTCGGATACCTTTTGCATTAATTGCCTGACTAATCTTCAATATCCGTCTTCAATCATATCGTATCACTGGTTTTTGCTATGTATTGGCATTATAAAACTTACGAGTTGCTAAGAGAGATGACTCTTTAATTGCTATAGTAGGGAGCACATTACCTGGGTATTAACTAATCATAATATCCATCTTCATATATATCCTATGCGTCATAGGTTTGAGATACCTCTTGCATTAATTGGCTGACTAATCCACAATATCTGTCTTCAATCATATTGTATCACTGATTTTTGCTATCTCTTGGCATTATAAAACTTAGAAGTTGCTAAGAGATATGACCGCAAATTGCTATAAATAGGAGCACATAGCCAAAGACCACTCATCGTGTGCAAAAGTGAGTTGCATGCATTTGTTCTTTCACAGTCGTAGCAACAAGCAAGATGACTCTTAACAACAAAGCAGCATGTCTTCTCTTCCTGGTTTTCGCAATAACCGCGTGTTGTTCCGACAGAGCAGCGGCCTTTAAGTCAATACACTGCATTATGAAAGACCATATCCTGGAGCACTGCCATGATTTCCTCCGCAACCCGGTATACGGCAACATCCCTGTCCTGCCAACTAAAGATTCCGAGTGCTGCAAGAAGGCGCGCGTGGTGCCAATCTGGGATCAACTCATCGAGTGTCTGACAGAGGAACAAAAGAAGAACACTATTTTGACAGGGAGGATTAGGAGGCTCGGCGAAATTTGCAAGCTACCGACCGGCCTAGGCACCCCACCCCCCCATCCCATAAATATATAGTCGATAAAATCGATGCTTAATGTATATCGGATATTGTATTTATTAAAGATAAATAAGAACTGATCTTTTTTTTTTGAGATTAAAATAAGAACTGATCTTATTGAATTGTGTCTATTCAATGATGACAGATCCCTATTTGGTTTAGAGAAAAATCAACATCTCAATTGATTTTGCGTAAACCAAAACTTTGGTGCTCGTTTGGGTTTTAGTTTGTTCATTTTTAAATTGTTTGTTCTACACTAACAATGTGAAAATGGAGTGAGTATATGATGGAAGGAAGGTTGGAACTTGGTTCCTTTATCTAAAAACTTACGCTCTCTATAAGTAACCAAAATTCAGAGCAACACTCTCGATGGCGCGAAAGGGCCTCTAGCCTAGCGGTTAGAGCACTTGAGTAGCATCTAGCAGACCTGGGTTCAACTCTCCGTGAGCCTGAATAACCAGACTGAAATAAAAAAAATAAGAAAAATAAGTTGGGGTTTCCCTACTGATTTGCGAGACGGCGGAACCTGAAGATCGACAACTGCGGCTGCATCTCTCGATTTAACCTGCGCGTACGTCCTCTCGTCTGACCATCGTCACAGTTCCAATCATAACAAAGTTCGGATAAGGAGACCCATTAACAACAAAGTTTATTAGTAAATCTCCATCCATGGTGCACAAAGACCTCCATTGCCAACACTTCCAATCATCGGCAAGCACCTCTCATCATCTCCTTAATTATCTTCATCATTCTTTTGCAACCGGGACTAAAACCGAAGCCAATGTGTCCTCCGAAAGAGTAACTGCATAGAAGTTTTCATAGGATAAGGAGACCCATTAACAACAAAGTTTATTAGTAAATCTCCATCCATGGTGCACAAAGACCTCCATTGCCAACACTTCCAATCATCGGCAAGCACCTCTCATCATCTCCTTAATTATCTTCATCATTCTTTTGCAACCGGGACTAAAACCGAAGCCAATGTGTCCTCCGAAAGTGCATAGAAGTTTTCATAGGTGTCGTATCAAAAACCATCCCATAATCACATGCCAATGCTTTTTTTTTCTCGAAAACACAGGAGAGCTGCGCTTCATTATATTAAGAAGAAAAATTAGGGCAAAAACCCAGTACAACACACACCACACACACGCTGTCACATTCGCTAATCACATGCCAATGCTAAAAAGACTTTTACTCAAACCTGTCCCCTACCTCTATCCCTGAGTGCCATGGTGGCGGCCACACGTCCTCCGTTGACCCCGCCACCAGAATGGCCTCACCGGCTTCCTGGCCTCTTCCTGTTGAACATATCTATCCGTCAGCCGGGCACCAGTAGGTGGGCACTTCAAACTTGACGGGGACGCGCACGGAACGCTGGCGACCAAGCCAGGCTGCCTGACGGAGGAATTGCAGCTAGCGGATTGTTGATGATTTTCTTCGTTAAATTTGCAGAAAGAATCCTGATTTGTTATTAAAAAAACTTGATTTGTATTGCTTTTAGAAAATATCTAATTATAATTACTGTGTGATATTATATTTCTGCAAAAGCTCTTGGGGGGGGGGGGGGGGGGGGGGGGGGGGGGGGGGTGGCATATGCATCACTCCGTAGTAGCGTTACCAGGCTACCCACTTAAAACACCAGATAAATTTTCGGCAATAGCATATTCAGGTCCTCGCCAGTGACAATGCAGCACTTAGCCATGAAGGGTATCACATTGTATATTAACATCTCACTCAAGGTGAAGAATTGCATGATTGTATTGCTCACGTGGTATCTGGTGTCAAACCTTTAGGATTTTGGATCTTCGTGTGCACGTCCTCCGTTTAGAAATAGAGAGTGTGTTTTGACTACCAAAAAAAGCAAGCTTTAACTGCAATTTCCTTCGATATATATACGAACTACAGTTACAAAATCATAGTGATGAGGTTACCTTTAATTATGTAGATCAAATGGTATAATTTTTCACTAGAAAATCCTGATATTGTTAGATAAATTGTCCGTCAAAGCTCAAAATTGAGCTGCTTCTGCGCCTACTATTTCTGAACAGAGAAAACAAGTGACATATCCCTAACGTGTCCTGGCAATTTAATTATTCGGCAGTCGGCACTTCAAGACTGGTGGAGTAATAACACTTTGTAAGAGGCTACGAGGATCATCAGAGTTTCAAATAACAGCGCAAGCTAACCCAAGGTAACAAAAAGATCTGTTTTATTCTTCTCCGTGGCACTTATTACTCTATATATCATTTCCAGTATATGCCAAACAGCTAGTACATTTCAAGCAACTTTGGCATTCCAACTGGTGACTAGGCACATTGACACTTGAACTGGCTGACGTACAAACCATCCAACTTTATGGCGCGCGGCGCGGCATATGCAATTCATCCTTTCATGGTGATCAACCGCTTGAAGTTAACTGGCGTGGTGAACGCTTTGCCACCGTAAAATTCCGCGGCGGTTACGTTAGCGGCCTGCTCCGTCATGTACCCGTCGTCCCAGAACCAGTAGTCCTTGCGGTTGGAGCAGGGAGCCCTGAAGTAGGAGCTGGGCATGCAGGGCCCTTCGCAGCATGCGCTGTTAACGTTGGCGAACCCTGTAAAATAGCAGAGAGCATGCATGCGCATCCAGCCATTGTATCAGAAGCCATGTACTACTTCCAGATACATTGCTCAACCAAGCATGCATCTTGATGTTCTTGGTTCACAAATTGTGCGTGCGTTAATGATATGATATTGATTTACCTGCAGCCGACGGGTTCGCGAAGGTGGCGTTGGAGAATCCATAGAAGTCGGCGAGCGAGTACCGGAAGCGGCGGAGCTTGGCGGCGAGGCCGGACAGGAGGGGCCCCAGGGCGGCATTGAACTCGGCGGCCAGCCTGTTCATGCCCTCGTCGCAGCCGCCGCCGTGGCCGGAGCTCCCCTGCACCGACGGCACGCACCCGATGAGGCCGACGTTGATGACCCCGAACTTCCTCGCGCCCATGCCGTGCAGCGCCGTGAGCGTCGCCGCGTACATGTCCATGAGGCGCTGGACTCTGGTCTTGTCGTCCGTGGGCGGATCGAACGGGTTGCTCTCCGGGAGGAGGTCCATGGTGCCTACTCCGATGAGGAAAAAGGATTTCGATAAGAACTGGTTCAGTCGCTTGCGGCCGCCGAGGAGACCCTTCAGCTGGGCTACCGTGCAGTTGAAGTTTGCCACTTGCGCCGACAACGGAACGGTCATATCTGCGTTCTGCAAATATTTGTGTTGCGTGTCGATCTCTTCATTGCGTTCCACTTGCAAAAATTTTAACAGTATGATGATTGAGTTGACTTACCGTAGACATCCGGATCCCAGCGTCAGCGGAGGCGTAGTTTACGCCGGTGAAGCCCTCCATTTTGGTCGGGCCGGGATTCGGAAATGACGCGTTAGCCGGCGGGCTCATCTCGAATCCCATGGCCATCGCTGCGCGCCACGCACAAGACGCACAAAGTCAGACATGCCGCCGATCACGAACTCACGATCGACAACATGTATATATACATGGATATATAGATATGACATATATATGTAGGTATGCAGGTTAATACGTTACCGATGAAGTCGGCGAGGTTGTATCCATTGCTGAACCGGCCGGTAGGGTTGTTTCCTGGAGGGAAGTCGATGCCGTAGTAAAGGTGGTTTGCATGGGGAGCGTCCCCCATCTCCCCTCCAGTCAAGACGTTGTTGTTGCCCACATCCAGGGCCCCATCGCCGAACACAAAGATCGCCGGCGCCGATGGTGGTGCAGGCGCTGGTGATGATGCCGGCTGTGCTACAGCAGCTGTGGCTCCGGCTAGCAATTGGAAGGATACGGTTAAAGCCCAAAGGGTGGCAACGATTCTTGTCGTCATGGCTCAGCTGTGGCACATATGCTGTACTAGATATATGTGGAAGATTTGATGGACAAGGGCCTGTCTCCGTAAGGTACTTATAGGCAAAGTTCGAGATCTCTTTAGCTTCCTACATTTCGAAGTGTTTTTTTTTTCTGCGACGATTCTACATTTCTAAGTTGGTACCTCCAAATACTTCGTCGAATGCGTGCATGCTTCAGTGTACTGAAGTCAGCAACATCAGAGTCAAGTCACGTCAGCTTGAATCAATCACAGAGAAATCGATCCTGTGATCTAATTTTGTACTCCATGCACCAGGCGATTGACGTACGGGGCATGCATGCCGGTGCAAGATAGCGGCGTGCCAAAGGCAGATCAGCGTCGGCACCTGGATTATCGAATCGTTCCTTGGCATGCACGGGCCCGGAACGGTGTTGACATTCACAAAGAGCACGCGTGTGTGTGTGTCTAGTTGGAGCATGGAATTGGGGAAGCACGTGTGAATCGGCAAGAGCCAAAAAGAACATGTCGCACCTATTTTGGTAGTGTCCAAATATGGAGCCTGTCCCATATGCACCGGCTATATATCCTACTTCGTATTACATCGGGAGACACTGCCGCACTGCTTCCACATCCGTGTCCACTGTACGACCCTGTCATCCAGCACGCAGGGCACTTGTCAATCAAGCAACAGCGCAGCAGCTGATGATAATGTAGTATAGTTTTATCTTGTCACACACTCTCTAAACCCTTGCGTCTTTATCCATCAAGTGACCGAGTCAACAAAGAAATATTCTTTGATGCAAATCTCCGCTACAAGTGGAATCTTTTAGCTTAATTAATGTAGCAAATTTTCATATCACTCCATGGATCCTACACGTACGTTAGCTTTTTTACTGCACGCCATGATTTATCACAAGAGAAAGAAATAACTTGGATGGTCAAAACTCCAAGGATGGTGAAAAAGCTAAGTCACTTTTCTTTCGCGCCTCGTGGCTTTAATTAGAGGGAGGAGTACGGTTGGGCCGGTGAGATAGAAATGAGACCAAGTGAAATGAGACCAAGTGAAATGAGACCAAGTGAAATCACTAGTCAGACCAAGTGATCGATGCATGCTAGGGTTCCATTCGAGATCTCCATCCCACGCCAGGGCCAGTTTTAATTCGTAGCTCATTTCCGTTCGTGTCCGCCAACGCTACTTCCTCCTCTCTTTTTTTTTTTAGCATGCAGAGTGATATTCTTGTGCAATATTTTTCCTGTGCAGCTGGACAATTGATGTGTAATAATTATATACTTCATGTGAAAAACAGGACACGGTTGAGACGCGGATCGACGATGCCGACGCTCACGCTCCATCAGTGCACAAAGCTCTTCATCCGCGTCATGCAGTCAATCCTCGCCGCCGGCGCGCTCGCCCTCATGGTCACCGACGACGCCGACGACCTCACCCCCTGCTCTCCCGCATTCGAGTAGGTTTCTTTCTTTCTTTCTTTCTTTCTTTTCATCCCGACTCATGCATCCAGGATGAATTAATGGTTGAATGTTTTTCGTTCCCTTCTTCAGTTACTTTTTCCTTTGATTTCTGATAACAATTAATCGAGTTGGCTGTTGCATTGTCCGTCCGTCCGGCTGCCTGCAGACCCCTTTATTCGGCGGCCGCTCTACAACTTGTGTGGAGCCAACTGGGCATCTTTGATGTGCTCCTGGAGCTGCATCCAAGCCAGTTTGGAAGGCCCCCCGCTGCCTTGTTTAATACTGTTGGAGATGCGGTGAGTTGTCGATCGATACAACCTATTTAAATTAAATCAACTGCTTAAGCAAAGAATGGCTTTCCTTTAACCACTTATTAGTTACATTCGGTCTTGTCTGCAGAGCTTAATGAAACTGATTTGGACCGCGACAACGTTGTCGCAGGACATGGCCCCCATGATGTTGTCCTACGATGATTTGACGAGGTTCGCGGCCGTGATGGGGATTGCGCGCGCGAGCCTTTCTGGCCAGCTCACACTCTTGATCCAAAGTCTCGTGAACAACTGAGGTAGTCAGAGTTAGGGCTATTAGTCATATATTTCTGAGAATAGTGGTACGACGAAGAGAGCTTATCACTTATATTATTGCTGCTAGTTTAACTGTTGTTGATGGCTAACGAGTAGTGAGTGATGTGCACTTTCAGATAGAGATACAATATGTTGTATTGATGTGTGGATTAAAATATGTAGTCAATTGCTTTCTCTCTGGCATTTTTTTTTAAGAAAGGGAATATGCATTAATATTCTAACCACTGTATGAATTGATACATGTAGTTGTTCTCTCTGACAAATTCGTATAATGATATAAAATTATGAATTTGGCTTCGCTGTGACATAGCGTGCGAGAATATAAACAAAAAGTTGGGTATGTAAAAAGAACAATCCAAGTTGGTTCATGCATCAAGATGAGCAAGTTTGATCGAGAAAACCAAGATGAGCAAACTGAGCAGTTAGCACCTGGATCGGATCCAAACGCCAGTAAAAGCGGTTGCTACTTGTGTTCACTGTTCATGCATGACCAGAGGGTGGCATGGCGACACGTGGATCGGGTTGGTTCCTTTCCTTGAGCGACCTGAAGCTAGCGCGCTGCTCGCTCTGCTCCCGAACGGTACAATTTTGCTGTTACCGAAGGAACGGGAAGGATATATTCGTTGCGGAGGAATGCAAAGCAAAGCTCTGACGATGCGTTGCGTTTGCCGTTATCCTGAACGACATTCTTTTCCCCTAGCTAGCACGCATCGCATGCAATTAGTAACTTTACCTCTTCGGTGTCAAAAAAAAAAAAGAACTTTACCTCCTTTCCCCTTCCCTTGCTAGCAGTAGCACTGTTGGAACGAATTTGTCTCCTCCCCCTTAGCCTACACAGCTGTTTTTTTGTTTTAACTTTCACTCGCGCTATTTCATTTTTTGGTGAAAGGTGTAAACGAGATCTTACACAGCTGACCGGCAGTGTGTTTTGATTTTTCCCTTTTTTTAGCATAGGCAGTGTGTTTTGATGCATCAATGCATCAAGCAGGAGGTTAGCCACGTGCGAATTTTTACACTCGGGCAATGGCCTGGAACAAGGCCTGATGGTGGCCTTTTCTTGTCGGCCAGGACCGTCGCCGTGCCTGCACGCAGCTACAAAAGAATTTGTTGTGCATGCATGGATTGGAAATTTGGAATGGAAAGAACTGCATAGTTTACGTATGCTGGTGTCGCAAGTAGAGACTCTACTGCTCAAGTGAAATGCTCTGTTCAAAACAGAGTATGTGCTTCTGTTTACGGTGTAGTAGTACATGCGTTTCGAAATAAGAATACTCTGTGATTCGGCATGTTTCCTTGCTCAGGCAGCCTTTCAAACGTTCCCATCCCATGGGAGCCCATGCATCCCATTTTCCGTAGTTTGCTTATGATCAAACACAAGCATCCGGTCCTTAAAAAGAAAATATATTCAATTCTTGACCTGTCACAGGAATTTTTCATGAGTACAGGTGCGGAAGTAGGATTATACTGAAGACTGCAAGTATCCAACTTGTGCTAACCATGATCCAGTCATTGTTGTCCACGATGCAGTCATGGTTTGATCCAGTCATTGTGTTTCTGTAGCAGGGAAACACAAGCATTGCACAATTGTCCGCAGCCAAGCCGCCTGCATCGTGGGGAAAAAAAAAACTCCTAGAGCTACAAAATCTAGTCCCGCTCCTTGCTGAAGCATTGATCAGATCTCTCCTGACAACTGCCGCGGTTGAGATTTGAGAACAGAGGAGGATGGTATCTCCAACCCGGCCAGCCATGCTTTCAAAGCGCCGAAGATTTGAGCGGTTGAATCCGAAAATTGACACAAAACAGCTGCATCGGTAGATGGATTGCCTGCCTTCAGATATAAGACCTGTGTTTCTTCAATGGGGCATGCTCTGTTTCCATATCCTTACCATGGAGATGCTTTAACAGACCAGATTAATTGCATGGCAGTTTAACTTACAGTAAATATTTCATTGACATGCTCTGGAATAAGAAACTGACCATACAAAATCGGCCCCTGTTCTGTTTCGAACATGGTGTGATTCTTTCATCCAACCGACAGATGAGAAAGATAATGACTAGAGTGGCAAGACATCTAACTATGATCAATTTCGTATAAGGAGACATCAACTATCCCAGGAAAGAACTGTGTAGTTTATATCCCCAAGGTCGAGGCTCTGTTTCTAACGCAAAACACACTCGACGCGATCTCAGGACAAGTAGTTGTCGTCGTAGGAGAAGCTGAAGTCGATGCCTTCCCAATGAACGACTTCCGTGTCGCCTATGTCGGGCACACCGTAGGAGCTCTGATCCATCAACGGCACTTGCTTGGCGAACTCATCTTGGGCCGCGGCGCTGGGTTCTTGATCGACCCGCGGCTCCATCATCGGCGCATGCACCAAGAAAAGATCGGCATTACCAGTCATCTCATCAACCATATCCGCGATGTCTTCAGCAGTATCAGCGACAGGTTGGAAGCCGTGCGCGGCGCCGGACTCTTGATCGAGCGATGTCGTCGCCGTAGTAGTAGAAGTCGAAGACCAACTGTTGTCCTCGGCGACGCGTGTGCGCTGAGTTGCTGGTTCGCCGTCGTAGCCGTCAGGGACGCGCTTGCGCTTCTGGCCGTGGCCGGAGAAGGCAATGCTGCACAGCTTGAGGGACGGTTGCGCCGTGATGGTGTACTCGTGCATCACCCAACCCCTGCTGCCGTCGGCGCTCAGGTGGAAGTTGAGGTTGTGCCTGCTCCACTTGACCGTCTCGCCGTCGACGACCCTCTCGTGGCCGAGGTCCTCGCGCTGGCGCTTCTGGCTCTTCCATGTCCCGCCGCCCTCGCAGCGCCGATCCGGGCGCACGCCACCTTTGGGGTCGTGGACGAAGAAGAAGGCCTGGGCGCCGTCGTGGTCGGGAAGGCCGTGGCGGTCGAAGAGCTCCCAGGGCTGGGTGTTGGCCGCCGTGTCGTCCTCGACGATGAGGCCGGGGATGAGGTCCGGCTGGCCGCGGACGCGCGGCAGCAGGTAGAGCTGGACGATCTGGTCGTCCTTGGGCTCGAAGTGGATGCCGAGCGTGAGGTCGCCGAGGATCTCCGCTATCGGCGACGACATGGTGTTCTCGCCGGGTGGTCTCTCGAGAGTCGAGAAGAGGGGGGAGGCGAAACCCTAGAAAGGGGACGGAAGAGGTTGTGGCTGGAGCAAGAGTTGGAGGACGGAGAGGGGATAGGCTCCAATTTATTTGGCGCGGACTGCCTGCCTGCGGGTTCGCGCGCAATCCGAAGCCGTCTCTGTCCAATTTTTTGGAAGGTTTAGCGGATGTGCTGGCGCAATCCGAGCTTCTCTCCTCTGAAAACGGAAGGTTTCTCTGAATCCCGGAATCGAGACGGACATTTTGCTTGCGTCTTACGCTGCTATAGGCAAAAGGTTTCAAGGTCGGTAGTGCGCCCGCAAGGTGTTCGACGAAATGAATTGCGAACTGAATACATGCACACCTCTTAACTACGATGTGATTAATGGCGGAAGACTAATTAACTGATCCCTTGACCTAGACGGATACATCGTCAGGCAGCGGCTTCAAGTGGGAGGGGCAGAGGCTCGAAACAGAGGATTCGTGCGTCGCCGGCGAGAAGATCAGCTGGAGGGAGAAAATTTTCAGCATGCGCGGCAATCGCCTCGTCCGTCGAGATATGCGGCATCTCCACCACCGTACCGCTTCTCTTGTGGCCTGTCGCGGCGGCAGTCGACCATGGACACTTGGCTACCTGCGACCAAGAATCTGTCGCGGCGGCGCTTCTCAGTCCGGACGACATCAGCTGGGATTCGTTGCCAAGCCACCACTTCTCAGTCCAGAGGGCAACATCTCGGATCGTCTGGACAGCATCGGCCGGCCAATGCAGTGCCCTGTTTCTAGGAACTCTGTGCAAGCGCCAGTTGTTCGGTGATCACGAATTGCTGTTCTTCTCTCCTAACGAATTGCTGATCTTTCTGTGACGACGGAGCAAAAGTTTGTAGCTAAGGATTTCGTTTGGATGTGAAACGAAGTGCTAGCTGTGCTATCTAATACGAATGTTCCTACGATATAGGACTTAATTTATTTGAGCATACGCCTGTCCAAGATAGAAACCCAAAAGTTGTAAAAGAAAAGGTAACACTGTTGTAGCATTTCGCTCTCGTCAGTATCAAGCAGGACCTGCCAGGGATGATACAGCTGCCGGACGAGCCAGTTATCAAAGTATCAAACTGTTTTTTTTTTCATTGTTTTGAGATTACAGATTACCGGATTCAGACACCGGATTACACTCATTTTTGCAATGATCGAATCACTGAACTAATCTCCTGATTCCTTATCGGAGAGGCAATTTCAGATTACGCAATACACGGTTTCTACAGCTATTTCAGTTACTTTCTCTGCAGACCTGGTAGATGTTGTTGCTATTTCAGCTCGTAGTATAGTTCCTACGTGAAGACACACTGGAGAGGAGAGAACGTTGCAGTATAATTTGAACTCAGACTGCTAAGGTACGACGCATATTAGTGCAGTAATTAGTTGATTACTCACCCAAAAACTTGTGCTGCCGACCAAGGCTCTCCTGCAGTTCCTCACTACCAAATCACCAAAAACTGACGGTCATGAATGTTCTGGGAATGGGATCATGTTCAGAAAGCACTCTTTAGTCCAGGACAGGCCACACAAGCAGAAGCGAGATACAGGGATGGTCGCGGAATGGCACATTCAGGCTTTCAGAGCGTCCTCTGCTCTGCTTTCCAAAGCGCTGCAGATTTGTACTACTGTTGAATCTGAAAATTACCACCGATGCATCCGTCAAGCACTTGCGTTGCACTTGGCGTCGTGCAATCCGAGCCGCACGTACGGGTGACCTGCCGCGGCGCGCGAGGCGAGATACGGATGCAGGCGTCCGGATAACCGCATACGTATCAGCCACGCAGAAACACCAGAAACGCTGTGGCGCGTATGTGGAATCCGATTCGCGCCTCGCCCGCCGCCTATAAAGCTAACACCCAGGGCACACAAACTCCATCTATCGCCATCCAACTCCGACGCCGCGATCCTCTCTCTTCTATTTTGCCCTAGCGAGGTTTCGACTCGAGAGACCAACGAAGAACACCATGTCGTCGCCGGCGGCTGACATCCTCGGCGACCTCCCTCCCGGCATCCACTTCGCACCCAAGGACGACCCGATCGTCCAGCTCTACCTCCTGCCGCGCGTCCGCGGCCGCCCGGACCTGATCCCCGGCCTCATCGCCGACGACGACACGGCGGCCAACACCCAGCCCTGGGAGCTCTTCCGGCGCCACGGCCTTCCCGACGACGACGACGCCCAGGCCTTCTTCTTCGTCCACGACCCCAAGGCCAAGGGTGGCGCGCGCCGGAATTTTTTTTAAAATAATATTTTTTTTGCTGGGAATTACAGAAATAATACCGAAAATTGAAAAATTACAAAAATAATACCCTGTCGTGCGTCCAACGCACGAAAATAGGGTAGTCGTGTGTTGAACGCACGAACATAGAGTAGTCGTGCGTTGAACGCACGACTACTAATAAAAAATTTTTACTAGTAGTCTCACGTTCAACGCACGACTACTAATAAAAAAAATAATTTTTACTAGTAGTCTCACATTGAACGCACGACTACTAATAAAAAAATAATTTTTACTAGTAGTCTCACGTTCAACGCACGACTACTAATAAAAAAATAATTTTTACTAGTAGTCTTACATTCAACGCACGACTACTAGTAAAAATTTGATTTTCCCGCATGCAATTTTTGTTTCTCAATTTTTTTGGATGGATTGCCATTTATATGAGGTTTTGTTACGTTTTCTTACGTAAGAAATGCAAAAAAAAAAATTTGAAGTTGAATTTACTCACCAATAAAACACAATGCAAGTACGATACAATTGCAATACAAATCCCTACGGTTTCATCTTTGTTATGTTTTCTTTGAAATTCCCTAAAGCCTCGCGCCCTTCTGCTTTGCGCCCAAATCGATGATCCTCGCGCCTAGGCAGCCCGCGCCGCGCCTAGGCAGTCGCAGGCCGTGTTGCGCTCGCTCCTAGCCGCCTGCGCTCGCCGCGCCCAGGCCCTCCCCCGCTCGCCGCGCCCAGGCGACGCCCGCGCGCGCCGCGCCGCACCCTGGCTATGCCGCGCGCGCCTTCACTCGCCCAGCCGCGCGCCGCCAGATCGGATAGGGTTTTAGGGTTAGGGAGAGCAGATAGTCGAGAGACAGAGAAAGGAGGGAGGTAGACAAACAGAACGCTCTCGGGTGAAGGAGAACAGAGCTGGGGCAGACCGGTCTTTTCCTGTTTTCCAAAGGATTTCTTTTTTTTAATTCAAAAAATAGCCTTTAGTAAATGACATCTCAAAAGAGGACCTGCCGGCAGCTTCAAGTTCAAAAAACAGGACCGTTTTTTGCAGAGTCTAGAAAAAGAGACCGATTTTAGAATTGGCATTCAAAACAGGACCGTTTTTGCAAATGCCCTATTTTTGCATTTCTTACGTAAGAAAACATAACAAAACCTAAAATGGCAATCCATCCAAAAAAATTGAGAAACAAAAATTGCATGCGGGAAAATCAAATTTTTACTAGTAGTCGTGCGTTGAATGTAAGACTACTAGTAAAAATTATTTTTTATTAGTAGTCGTGCGTTGAACGTGAGACTACTAGTAAAAATTATTTTTTTATTAGTAGTCCTGCGTTGAACGTGAGACTACTAGTAAAAATTATTTTTTTATTAGTAGTCGTGCGTTGAATGTGAGACTACTAGTAAAAATTATTTTTTTATTAGTAGTCGTGCGTTGAACGCACGACTACTCTATTTTCGTGCGTTCAACGCACGACTACCATGTTTTCGTGCGTTCAACACACGACTACCTTATTTTCGTGCGTTGGACGCACGACAGGGTATTATTTTTGTAATTTTTCAATTTTCGGTATTATTTCTGTAATTCCCAGCAAAAAAATATTATTTAAAAAAAAAACGTCCGGATCGGCGCTGCCACGGCGGCGGGACGTGGAAGAGCCAGAAGCGCGAGAAAGGAAAGCCCTGCCACGAGTTAATGGTCGACGGCGAAAGAGTCAAGTGGAGCCGGCACAACCTCAACCTCCACATGGAGGAGGATGATGAAAGCGAGGGCAGCGTTGGGTGGGTGATGCACGAGTACTCCATCACCACGCACCCGTCCCTCAAGCTCTGCAGCATTGCCTTCACCGGGAACGGCAAGAAGCGCAAGCGCGTCCCCGACGGCTGCCATGTTGCCGGCGAACGTGCGACTCAGCGCCCCCGCGTGGCCGCACACGACACTTCTGGTTCCGGAACGACAACGACAACGTTCGATCAAGGCTTCGGCACGGCGCCGCACGCTTCTGAACACCAACAACCAATCCAGCTGCAAGGCTCTTCGGATGAGGAGATCGCGGCAGGGATGACAACATTTGCACAGGAGCCCATCTGGGAGTTCCAAGCAGAGCAACTGCAGCAGACGATGATGTTCAATCAAGAGTCAGGCGGCTTGCCGCACACTTCTGAAGGCTTCCAACATGTTGCTGATGGTGAAGGCATCGCGGCCATGATTGCGGTGATGACATATGCCGACCCTTACTTGGAGCATGGGCCGGTGATGGATCAGAGCTCCTGCGGCGTGCCCAACATCGACGACACGGACATCGTCCAGTGGGAAGGCTTCGACTTCTGCTAGAGACAGTTGATCGCTCTAGTCTTTAGAGTCGAGGCTTGATCTGTCAGTTCTCGTCAGACATGTAAACTGCATGATTCTTTCCAGGAATTCAGTGGATTTGAGATCAGAGTTATGCTTTCCCAAACATTATGAACTTTCAGTCGTGTAATTCTGAGCAGTACCTGTTCTAGTGTGGTTTGATCCCTTTTAATCGCTGACCTGGAACTTTTGGTCTACTAAGTGTTGTAACCTGAGTCTCAAACAAAAGAGAAAATGTTGTAGCCTGTTCATAAGCTTTCCATATCGGTAAAAGTATTGTTGTTTCACGCATTAAGAAACTACTTGTATCTGCACGAATCTTGGGGAATCCCACCTTGCTTGCCACACTGTACTGTCCTGTACATTTGTACAAGAAACTGAAAGAAACAACCTCTGCATACGGAACTTACTGTTTTGTTTCCTCCATGTAGCCTCAACGGATTATTAATTAAGCTGTGATTTTAGGTTGCAACCTTAAACGAAGCAATGATGATCATGCTGAAGAAAATACAGTGCACATTTCACTGGTAGGAGAAAAAACAGAGCAGTGGCAGTTCAAATAGTGGCACTACTGTCCATTCAAAACTGAATATGCTTCTTCTTACATTGTGAACGTGTTACAAAATAAGAAATTTTTGTAAACTTAAGTAATGATCTCTAAACACGTTTTCAATAGTAACCAAAACTGGCGCTTCAAGTAGTGGCACTACTGTCCAGTTCAAAACTGAATATGCTTCTTCTTACACAGTGTACGTGTTACAAAATAAGAAATTTGTGTAAACTTTAATGATTTCTTAGATGGATGAGCTCTTAAACACGTCCTCGTTTTGGGAACTAAATCTTGTTGTGCTCTACTGCTGCTTCGTAGCACGGCACTAGTGCCCTGACAAAGAGGCAGTTCATGTTCAGAAACTTCTCTCCAAACTAACAGAAGAAGCGGCCTCCTCCTCATGCAACGCCGCCTAGCGTTCCGGCGGCCATGTCGCCGGCGTTGTCCGGCACGCCACCGAATTCTTGGACCGTCAGCAATAGCATCATAGCTTCCTCCACCTGCTGCTCCATCATCGGCACTGGATCGGTCACTTCTTCAACCATCTGCGCGATGATTTCGTCGGAAGAATCCTGGTGTGCAGAAACGTGCACCGCGCCGGAGTAGACTTGATCGAACGTCGGCGTCCCCCCAAAGCACCGGCGGCGACACTCGCACCGTGGCAGTCTTCTACATCCAGTTGCTACATGGCGCCGGTGACTCCCTCTGTTTCTTCCTGCGGTTGCCCTTGCTCCATTCCATGGCGCCCAAGACGAGCGCAAAGGACTACGACAACAACGGCCTGGCGGTGCCGCGCAGGCAGGACTCAGGCATGGCAAATTCAATTCGTCGAACACGTTGCGGGCGCGCGAACTGAGCGTAAGCCTCAAGCAAACGATCGTTTCTGATACCGGATTCAGAGAAACCTTCCATATTCAGAGGAGAGAAGCTCGGATTGCGCCAGCACACCCGCTAAACCTTCCAAAAAAACAAAATTGGACAGAGACGGATTCGGTTTGCGCGCGAACCCGCAGGCAGTCCGCGCCAAATAAATTGGAACCCACCCCCTCTCCGATCCTCGATCTCTCGCTCGATTCCTCCTTCCCTTTTCCCCTCAATCTCTCTCTAGGGTTTCGCCGCCTCTCTCCCACCCGACCAGCCACGAACACCATGTCGTCGTCGGCGGAGATCCTCTACGACACCCCACCAGGCTTCCACTTCGAACCCAAGGACGACGAGCTCGTCCAGCTCTACCTCCTCCCGCGCGTCCGCGGCAAGCCGGACCTCTTCCCCGGCCTCATCGTCGAGGACGACACGGCGGCCAACACCCCGCCTTGGGAGCTCTTCGATCGCCACGGCCGCTCCCACGCCGTCCCGACCTTCTTTTTCGTCCGCACGAACGGAGCCGCACGCCCGGATCGGCGCTGCCATTGCGGCGGGACGTGGAAGAGCCAGAAGTGCGAGCGCGAGGACGCCAGCCACGAGATGGTCGTCGACGGCGAGAAGATCAAGTGGAAGAGGCACAATCTCAATCTCCACATGCCCATGGGCGCCGGCAAGAAGGGCAGCGGCAGCAGCGGGTGGGTGATGCACGAGTACTCCATCACCGACCAACCGGCCCTCAAGATCTGCCGGATCTCCTTCTCCGGCTTCGGCCAGAAGCGCAAGCGCGTCCCCGACGGCTACGACGGCGAACCAGCAACTCAGCGCCCGCGCGTCGACGCAGATAACAGTGCTTTGGCCGCTTCTGGTTCCGGAACGACGACGTTCGATCAAGGCTTCGGCACGGCGCCTCACGCTTCTCAACATCAACAACCGATCCTGCAAGGCACTTCGGATGAGGTGATCGCGGCGGAGATGACATATGCACAGGAGACCACCTGGGAGTTCCAAGCAGAGCAAGTGCAGCAGACGATGAACGCTTCTGCGCCTCAAGAATTCCAACCACCTTCTTGGACGACGACGTTCAGTCAAGGCTTCCAACATGTCGCGGCGATGGTTGATGAGATGACTGGTGGTGCCGATCTGTTCTTCAAGCAAGTGCCGTTGATGGATCAGAGCTCCTGCGGCGTGCCCAACATCGGCGACACGAACGTCGAGCATTGGGAAGGCATCGACTTCAGCTTCTCCTACGACGACGGCTCCATGTGTTGATCGCGTCTGAATGTGTATCGTTTTTTAGAAACAGAGCCTCGACCTTGGGGATGTAAAGTAAACTACACAGTTCTTTCATATCGGTAAAAGTTTTGTTGTTTCACGCATTAAGAAACTACATGGCGCATGTGCCGGTGATGGATCAGAGCTCCTGCGGCGTGCCCAACATCGGCGACATGGACGTCGTGCATTGGGAAGGCATCGACTTCAGCTTCTCCTACGACGACAGCTCCATGTGTTGATCGCGTCTGAATGTGTATCGTTAGAAACAGAGCCTCGACCTTGGGGATGTGGAGTAAACTACACAGTTCTTTCCATGGGTTCAGCTAAAGTTCTGTCCCTGGATTGTTGATGTTTCCTTGCCACTCTTGTTATTACGTTTCTTATCTGTCAGTTGGATGAAAGAATAGGGCCCCATTTTGTGTAGATGAAAATCTTTACTCAAAACTGTCGTACATGTGGTTCAGACTTCACTGGGCGAGTACGGTGAACTACTTGTGTCAAGTTGTCCTCCGATTATATAAAACCTGTCCAGGAGAGTGGAGGACTTCCTGATGTTTCTAAGCTTGTAAATTAGACCATCAGTGGATTTTAAATCAGAGTTATGCTTTCCCGAAAATGACGGACCTTCAGTCGTGTAATTATGAGCAGTACCTGTTCTAGCGTGGTTTGATCCCTCTTAATCGCTGACCTGAAACTTTTGGTCTACTAATGGTGTAGCCTGTTTCGTAAGCTTTCCATATCGGTAAAAATTTTGTTGTTTCACTCATTAAAGAAGCTACTTGTATCTGCGCGAATCTTGGGGAATCCCACCTTGCTTGCAACACTGTACTGTCTTTTTTTTGAACTTACTGTTGTTGTTTCCTCCATGTAGGCTCAAATGGATTATTAATTAAGCTGTAATTTTAGGTTGCAACCTTAAACGAAGCAACGATGCATCATGCTGAAGAAAATACAGTGCAAATTTCAGTGGTAGGGAAAAAAACAGAGCAGCGGGTAAAACTGCTCTGTTCAAACGAGATTCTATGCTTCTTTTAACAGAGCGTTTGTGTTACAAAACAAGTAGCTCTGTAAATTTGAGTAATGATTTCTTAGGTACCTGTCATCGTTTTACTCGGATGATCTCTTAAACACGTTTTCAGTAGTAACTAAAACTGGCGCTTCAAGTAGTGGCACTACTGTCCAGTTCAAAACTGAATATGCTTCTTCTTATCTAGTGTACGTGTTACAAACTAAGAAATTTGTGTAAACTGAAGTAACGATTCCTTAGATGATGGATAAGCTCTTAAACACGTCCTCATTAGGAACTAAATCTTGTTGTGCTCTACTGCATGCACAACTTTTAACTTTTATTTTTTTCCCACTGAATATGATGTCGATCAGAAGCTTCAATAGGCCTGAAAACGGAGCGGGTCGACCCGCCGATCCGCACGAACCGAACCTCAAATTTGCAATCGAATAGGTTCGGCTCGACCCGGCATTTGAAGTGGATTTGATAGGAGCGTGAACCGCTGACCCTAGGGGCGAATCGATCCCACCGGCAGAGAAGCAACCGGCTCCCTCGGCCTCGCCGCCCTCTCCAATTCTCGCTCGACGCTGGTGTCGCCGGATCGATGGTTCGCGGTAAATATTAGGGACGGATCGATCCTGATCCTTCTGTTATAGGCGGAGGGGCGGAGGGTCAGCAACAGGTTCGCCCCGAACCGCTCTCCTTTCAGGCCTAAGCTTCAATTAGTTTGACAACAAAAATTTTAATTAAATTTCTGTTTATCGACCAATAATGTTTCAGAACGGCATGGCATTGTAATCGAGGGAGGCAAAATCGAGGCTGGATTTGAGAAATCAGGGGAGTGCCCGCAAGGCGTTCGTCCAATACTGTTTTAGAACGGCATGGCATTGTAATTGAACCAAACAATGATGCAGTGAGCCTTTGGTTGTGAACAGCTTGGTTTGCATCAGCGCATTTTTCTTCTTTCTGAGAAGCAAAATCCATAATTGGTTGAAACCTGTGGATTTGACTTCCCAAAATATGCGTTTCAGTTTATTTGAGATGTAGACTACGTAAATGTTCAATCGTCACACAAGGATCTGAATCAGAAAAACATTTTTACGTCAGGTTTATATGGTCCTCAGAATAAAACAAACATCCCAACATGTAAGACTGACTTCAGCAGTCTATGCAAAAGGAGATGCAAATCCAAAATAGCTCTTGGATGGACACTGTGCACAATGCAAATGGTCTCCAACAGAAGAGGCAACAAGAAAGGTATTTTCGTCACGGCCATCCACGTTGGATTCGGCTCCGCCTCCGGCTGCAGTGGCGCCGCCGACAGTGCACACGACGCCGACCCCCACGCCGCGCCGCACAAGGCTGCAGTCGAGCAGGCGCCCCTGTTCATGCTTGCCATGAACAAGCTCGAGAAGCTCAAATCCGCCATGGGGAAGGGAGAGATGGCGGCCAAGGAGGTGGGGAATCGGATGCTCATGTCCCTCTGATTCCATTTGAGGCACCAATTCGGGGAGGTAATGTGGGGAGCGGCTGCTGCGACGGGTAGCCGAGGTGGCGGGCATGGCTTCGTGGAGAGCTCGATTGGGCGAGGGGGAAGGTGATTGAGCGGGCTCGGGAGATGGAGGTGATGCCGGGGGCGCAACATCGGAGAGGCTCGGACTTGACAGGGACCAAGCGACGGCGGCGCGGCTGTGGTTCTTGAGCAAGATGGCAAAGGCGGTGGTGTTGTGCGAAAGGAGAAAAAAGGAACCGCAGGGCGAGCACTGCGACGGGGGCGGGGCGCGCAGAGCACGGCGGAGGCGAGCGTGGCGCGCGTCGGCGCGGGGCGCGGTGGTGGCGAGCGCGGCCGGGGGCGGGACGGGCGCGCTGGTGCACGTGGCGTGGCGGGGGCGAGCGCGGCCGGCGCAGTGCGCGTGCGGTGGGGGCGAGCGCGGCGGCGCGGGTGCGCGTGGCGTGCCGGGGGCGAGCACGGCGGGGGCGCGCGCGGCCGGGAGCGCTCTGGTTGGCTCTGCGCCGCCGGGTCAAAATACAATGGCTGTTGGAGAAGGCAGGATAGGAAAGGAAGGCAAAGAACTGTATACGAGAGGCAATGGTCTATTTGCCTCTCAAAATTACATTGGCATGTTGGAGTCAGTCTAAGAGGTGTTTCAATGCCTTACATCAAAGTTCAGGAATTTTACATATACATATTCATCTGAAAGGAAGTAGAGATAAGGTAGACTGAATTGGAGCTTTAACAGAGTTTTTTTTTTTGAACCCGAATTTACAACAAGAAACAAACCTCACATAAGAAATTAGAATATCTCCAAAATAGCAAAGGTGTTTTCCTATACTATGGAATTCTTTTGAAGGAATCGCATCACTATAATTTAAACACCACAAATGAATTCTGTTTCAGTTTTTCTCAGAACTTTCTATGTTCAAAAAATGCCCTATGCGCAATATATCCAAATATTGCTCACCAGCTGAAACTTGAGCAGACACCAGAGTACATTCGATGAACATTACAAGCCAGCATTTCAAACAGGCAGAAGATACACATGGCAACAGAGAAAACTGCTTATGTGATTCATGATCTAGTCACAATCCACAAGCTGCACTCATATTCTCATGATCCTGCGAACAAATAAGCCCTAACTAATTTAGGGCAGGCCGCAATGGCGACTTGGCAGGATAATGAAAACAACAAAACACAAGTTACAGGGGGCACACACACACAAAGCACATCGGACGTATCAATATACAGCTGGATTGATCCTCTTGTTTGGTTATTCAGTTCAGCTGAACAGATTAGGAATGCAGGCTCCCGAGTCAGGATTCTGCTGCTCCTTCCAGATACGACCTGTGACTCGCAGTTTCAACTCTTTCCTGTCTCCACCAGAGAAGAAAAGGGCCATGTTGCGCTGAATTATTAGGCCATCATGGCTGTCTCTAACCTTCCGATGGCTGTCCCGGATGCTGCGGGGAGTTCCCTCCCATATCATCTTCCGACCATTTCCCCCAACCTCAAGGCTATAGCTGTAGTTCCTTGCCTCATTTTCATCACCCATAAAACGAAGGAAAGCCATGTATACTGGTGCCATTCCAAGCTGAAAGGCCTCAAAATGCAAGCAGAAGTACTGCCCAAAACAATGGAAAACCTGGAAGCAGAAGATATAATTAGACTATGTCAACCAAACAAATAATTTTTCTTCCATCATGCTAGTAGAATGTGAAGGGAAAAATCTTGCTTTTTAACTGCATGTATAGAGAGAGGTTTTTGAACTTCAATAATTTTCAACAAAACTGGTAACCATTTGCTGTCATGGAACTTTAATAAACCTGATAAAACAAGGCAATCAAGCTACCTATCAAGAAAACCTGGCATTTAGATTTTGTACTCAGAAGAAAGCCATGACCATAAATGGATAGTTGGATACTTACAGTAAGCATCCAGGTGGCATTTTCGACCTCTCTTGGATTGGATTTGACATAGCGGTGATTAAATGTGCTTCCAGAGTGCATGTCAACTTTGTGATCGTCTCTTAGATGTGCAACAAGATAAGGTATATCCCCAACAACTGAGCATTCAGAGCCCGCATACGGGCAATTGTAAGGCCTGAAATTGCACTGTGATTCATGCTTGAGCTTGCTGTAGTATGGGAAGACTTCTGGACAACCAAGAGAATAGTATTTGCAGGGCAGCTCAAGTGATTCAGCCACTTTTTCCAATGCCAGACACCTGATGTCACCAAGCTCCTGTCGACAGGTAGGGCAGCGGTTGTGTACCCGGGTTTTGCAGGTTGAACAAATAGTATGACCATTTTGGCACTGCAATAAAGTGAAAATATTTAGTTGATTATAAATCATCATAAGAATGTATGCTAAAACGAATAAAAAATGTTTAAGTTTGCAGTAAGTTATAATAACTAATAGAATGTACGGGTTCACTACACAATTTTAAACCGGGAATTGGAGGAGAATATATATAAGCAAGCATATATTCAATTATATAGTATCAAAAAGGATGAAAGATACAGTAGAGTACAATGAGTAAGGGAAATGTTGTCTCAAATCCTCATGTCAAGTGTATGGTTATGTAATCAATTAAAAGCTTTCTGTATGAAATTCATGCAGGATTCATTTCCAAAATCTGACTGTATCTCGTTTGCACAAAAAAAAAAAAAGGAAAAAAACTGTATCATAAAGTGAAAGTCTAACCGCACTGACAAACTTTTTAGGTAATAAGGTTTAGTATTTTCTAAACCATAAAGAACCAGTTTGGGGACAGATCAGTTTTACCCTGCCAGATTACACCCACCTGTAGATCCACCCATCTAAATCAAACCCTTTTTAAAAACCGTCCGATCCTGCCAGGCTGGATGGGGCCAATCGGGAAGGGGACAAGGGGACGGGACAATCGTCATGGCGCAGTAGAAAAAACGGGACACCATCATCCTCACGCATGGTTTTTTCACCGTACCTTTTTGCTACCCAAACATTACTCCCAGTACAGTCACGCCAAGGTTTTCCATCCTCCTCTCGATTTATTTCCATTCCTCTTCCTCCCAGATCCTACGCGCCTCCGACGTGATTGTCTCCCTGAATTACGGTTTCCTTCCCAACCATATCTGAGCCTTTCCAATCCGCATTGGCTTCCTTTCCTGTCGACATCAATCCCCAGGGACAGCGCCTCCATCGCCAAGAGAGGAAGAGAAGGAAGGGTGGCAAGCAGGCGAGCACTTTGAGGAGAAGGTCATCGGGGAGCCGGCCTCCTTCCCCGGCCCCATGCGCGAGATTTGCAGCAGGATCCAATGAGGTTGGAACTGGCCATGGATCTCTGTAGCGATGGGGGCCCTCCCATGGCATCGGCTGCGAGCATGCGCCCACGACAGAGATCGACATCAACCCAGAACCTTAGCTTGACACCAATATCCTCGTCGTCACAAGCTTGTTCATCTCCCACTAGAAGGACCGAGCGGGAACAAATTCTATGAGGTAATATTTCCTCATCAGTTCTCTTTGCCTTTCTCACAGTTCGTAATCATCTGCATTCCAGCAAATGATTTCCACTTTCCGATTTTCAGTTCTATTTTATATATTTTGATTGATGTTTTGGTGACCAACCACTACAAGCAGATGGCCAGTCTTCCGATAAGCCTCTCAGTGGCAGGGGCATCTTTATTATTCTGCTATATGAAGTATCTATGTTCATTCATTCTGAATATTAGCTGCTGACAAAAGTGAACAACAGAGTGTCCTACTGCATCCTTGCTGAGAAACGAAAATGGAAGATCTGTCTTTGAGGAGCTTGATGAAATGATTATGACACTGGTAAGATATGCCAAAATTACATATTGCAACTGAGATGAATTGTAATTTTTCTGTTCCGATTAAGACGCTTAATTAACATTTTATTGATCTTTTCAAGACAGATGTTTTATCTAATTAAATTGATTCGATTAAATTATTTGTATATGCCAGGAGCTTGCAAATTATACATATGGATTGAGAAGTTTGTATGCTCGATCTACAGGAGCATAAGGTGGTAATATGTCAAAAGTCAAAACTGAGATAATAGTCTGGCCATTTTTGCAATGTGACTGGTCTTGAGGTTGGTTACTAATGCCTGCAGTGAACTATTATCCCTGGACTTTATATCCGATGATTGTGGTGTCTGGATTTTCGAGTGCTTCCAAAAATGTAATTTTTGGTCCAGTGTGACCTGGAAGCAAACTGCACAGATTAGGAAAATTGTTCATGTGGGCCGTTAGTCCAATAGCAAGCCTACCATTTTGATGTACAAACACCATGCTAAGCGGCTAAAACAAACACAGCTACCAGAATCATGTCAAGTAGTTGGAGGCCTGGGGCACAGGGCCAATGTCTTATCTATAATTGGCATGCTTGTGCAAAGTGAAGAACTGCAGAACTTATGTTTGAGGGACAAATGATCAATCCATTAATTTCATTTTATCTCTGATATGCAATTGGTACGAGATTCATGAACTGATACACTACTCACTGCATTGTCAAACCTCAGGCTTGTTGATGGAACCTTTGTGATGTGCAAATCCTACAAGATATTGGTTAGTACTTTCCTTTTTTTAAAAAAAATATTGCGTTGCTCGCAAGTGCATTTGTAGGGAGGAAATGTCTTGATGTCGATCTAATTTCTGCGGGCAATGCTCGCATCCAATACAACCTAGGCCACTGCTTGCGGAATAAGAGAGGGCCGGGTAAATGGTATTTAGAAGGAAGCTTTAAAGTATCCAGGTATGTCAAAGACCTGCAGTTTGCAAAACATATCAAAATCTCTTACTAACAAGATTAAGAAATTTGAACTCTGTTATTATAAATTCCATGAACGAACCTGAATATAGTTAATTGGAAATATACAGTGCCATCAAATGAAATTGCTTGAAATTTTCATCTCTAACTAACATCATTATTTTTCTACAGATGATATTTATTGTAATTTAGTTTGTTTGTACAGAATTTCAGTGATCCAAGTGTTCCATGATCGATGTGTAACTTCTCTTGCTTATCTGTTTTTTTTTTCAGGTACCTCTTGCTTATCAATTGAGGGTAATAAAGATTCACACTGTTTTGTTGGAAGGCAGTAGATTGGTTGAATTGTATATTGCCGTTTGGCTTCTTAAATATTTGAAGCACATGTAGAAGCAAGAGACTACAGTGATGCTTTGCCGCCGTTTAGGATGATCTCTTCTATCCATGCGGCCATTATATAACGAAGTTGTCAAGGTGATGCATGCTCTCAAGGTAGCATATTTTTCTAACACATTTTATCGCTAGGTTCACGCTGAGGTATAAGCTATTATTTTTCAATGTTATGTAAAACCTTGGCCATATTTGACTCCAATGAAATTATATTTCCTCAAAGGTTTTACGATAATCTTCCTAAATAAATTGTAAATAATATTAGTAGCCTAATTTTGTACTATGATGAGACGTGTGTTTTGATTTGTGCGGTTGATCATACGGTGTTTGGAAAAATCAAGGTCAAGTCTGATTTGTTTGGTGAACAAAAATGATGTATGTCATAGTTCATGCATCAGCATCTTCCATGACATCCAGGTCTAAAATTGGAATTTCAAATTAACTCCATGTATGAAATTAGAGTTTCAATGTATGATATAAAGGCTTTTTTTTTTTATCACGTGCGTGGCGCACGTGCATTAGTACTAGTAACTAGTCTAATGCATAGCTTCTTCTGAAGCCTTCAAGCAAGGTAACTAGCATCTAGCAGCACAGAAAATCACTAGACCTCAACGCACTAATTGAATATGCAACTAAACAGCTCCTGTCTATGCCTATTGTCCATACCACTGACGTAAGAAACAAATTTGTAGCTGATCAGTTCTGGACCAGACATAGCAACAAGGAGCACCATAGTTGAATCAATGTTGTCGTATTTGCCTAGGAATGAGAATAACAGCAGCATGGTGTGATGTTTGCTAAATTATCCTACAACCACCATAAATAACTGATACAACAACCCTTGAAAATAACAGTCTTATTGTAATTTGCATAGATGCAGATTAGGTATTTGTGCAAATATTACTCGTTTAGAAAATATTTGTTCAAACATTAAGTTTTGGAAACCTGCAAAATTATTCCGTATCATATTTGTGAGAACCGTAAGTACTCCAGCACATATTTCGTACTTGTAGAAAATCCTAAACAAATAATGGTGCCACGCAGCAAAAGTTCTTGCAGCAAATAAAGAAAAAACTGGCTAGCTAAAACTAAAAAGGCTTTTTGCAGTTCCCAAACCACACTCTCCACTTGAGTCAAATTAGGAATGAGGCCCTTTGTTACTAGAAATAGATTATAGAAGGGCACAGATGAACATTTCTAAGGAACCCAGCATTTCACAAACATCTACACATCAAACAAGAAGCATTTGGGTCACCCAGCATGCTGTTAACAATTTTTCCAAATATTTAAAATCTGTTACGAAAGTCAACATAGAAAGAAGTTCCATACATTGTGGAGTGTACGTTCTATGAGTTTATGTGGGTTTAGCTGCTGCTGTAGCGTGTTTGTTTTTGTATTGTTTTATTTTAACTTCTATTGTTGAAACAATATGCAGCTCTCTGAGGGTTCAAGAAAACAAATAACAAAAATATATCCGTGCGATTGAATGAATGGGAGGATCCAATAAGAAACTGCGCAAGAGAAAGAAGCATAATAGCTCAGCAGTATGATACTTCTTATTGGCCAGATTACTTTAGTAAAATACATGATAAAATAAGGAATGGTTCATCAAAATACAAAATTTGCACTAAACCTACGGAGTGATCCATCATGAGGCAACCTATACCTATTAAACGAGATTGTGATCGATTGGTTATGGCCCCAATATAGCAACAATGGAACACAAATGGTCGAATCAATGTTGTCAAAATTATTCCATGGGAGAAAGAACAGCAAAATAGATTCCTATCCTATTTGATGCAGTATCATGACATGCATAAAACGGAAACCCTTTATTCATGAAATATGCAAGGGCACAGATGAACAGTTCTATAGACCTGAGCATTGGCGAGTATCTTCCCTAGTACTTGCTTCCAAATGTTTTGAATGATACAACTGATATGTAGTTCTACCTGACTGGTCTTCAAAATGGCTGTCAACTAGTAAACGAGTAGGCAAATACTCAAATGGTTGAGTTAGTCTGTCTGGCGCAACAACTATTTATCCTCTGAAATGCACAATTGCAGGATCCTCGGAACCTATGTTGCCCTACATCTAAGCTGCAGACCCACGCATCTCTACTACTAGTTGGAGAAGCAACAGCGTATTCCATGGATTCAAGTGTACGGATCACGCCGCGCCTCTTGTTTGACATAAAAAGGTTGAGCAGGATGAAGCGGCCAAGTCACCCCGGGACGAAGAACCCACGCACGGGCAACAAAGATCCCACCTTCCCGGCACCAGATCACGCCACGGGTTCCCCCGCAAGGGCTACTCTAAAGATCTCTAAAAACGGGAAGCAAGAAACGAATCGGCCGCGGACCTGGTGGATGGGCGGGTACATGGAGTTGGTGCAGACAGGGCACTCGAGCAGCTCGTGGACCCCGGTCGCCGGCGGCATCAGCGGCCCGGCCCCCGACCCCGCCCCGCCGCCGCCGCGGTCGGAGGCGACGACCATGTTGAGGGAGGCCGCGGCAGCCGCAGCGGGGCCGGCGGTGGAGGCGGACTTGAGGAACGGGCGCGGGAGCTGCGCCGGCGCGGCGGGCACGTCGTCGTCCTCGTCCATGCCGTCGGAGTAGGACACGCACTCGATGCTGTCCAGCTCCATGGCCCGCATCAGATCGCGCCGAATCTTGGCGCTTCCCCCTCCGGGGCGGTCAGAGGCGGAATCCCAACCCCACGGGCGGGCGCTCGGGTTCCCCCGGGAGGGAGGCCGGTCCTCCTCCTCCGAGGCGCGGCACGGGGAGCCGACGAGGTCGCCGGGGACGCCGCGGGGGTGGGGAGCGGCGGAGAGGAAGGGGGGACGGCGGCCAGGTCGCAAGGAGGAGAAGGAAAGGGGAACGGAATGAAAGAACTCGAGGTTGCGTTGCGGGTTGCGGCGAGCGCTCGGGTTGTGTGGGTGTGTGGGGCACTTGATTGCGCTATGAATGATGCCCGTGTGTGGGGTACGACCTGGCAGTCGCAGGCAAGTAGCAGCGCCTTTTTGCTGCGTTATTTCGGGGGGTTAATTGCGTGGCTCCACAGCGCAGCAGGGAGAGTGGTGCGGTGCACGTTCAAATTTAAACTTGTCACCCGGGTTGATGTATGGGCGGAGGAGAGGACAGCGACACAGCGCGGCGGCCGGCCAGCCGGCCGCCCGGCGGGGACGACAGCCGGGGCACATGTCAGGCGAGGGAATCGCGGTGCTGTAGGTCGGGGACGAGGAGGCAGAGCAATTATGCTGTGTGGCCATGTGTGTACTAGTCGTGTGTTGAAGCCAAATACTAGTATTGCGGTTATGTGAGCAACTCCTCATTCCATTCTTTAATGTTGGTTAGACGGTATGGCACATCAGATTGTGTTTCCACTTTTGTTCTGCCGTCACTCTCATTGCCATTTTTCTGGCGAACTGGCGAAGCAAGCGTGCTTTCGCCATTAACCCACAGTTATTCCTGCAACAAGTTTCACGTCTGAAAGTGGAAGATGGCACTGTAGGAGTACTGATGTTTTGAAACATTGTGCTCCTCAAGTCTTGACTCTTTCGTTCTCACTGCACATCCAGCGACACCACATGGTCCCCACGTAATAGGGCGCGAAGGCCCAGAATAATAAATCATTCACTCCGTATCAGTGTGTTGAAGTATAAGTGAATTACCCACCTTTCTCCGTCAGTTTAGGCCTAGTTGCCTTTGCAAAAAACAAGCTTAGGCCTAGTTGGTGGATGCAACTTAACACAGTGTTGTCACTCGGCATTCCACAGTATCGTGGCAGCAGTCAACCATTTAGTGTGGCAGGGCCTCTCACCTCTCCACCGACGCTACATAGAAACCAAGGCGAAAAGCAGAGTTCGCTGAATCTGCTCCGATCTGGCCCCTCCCCTTCCGTCTCCGGCTTGCTGGCGGCGTGGATCTGGGTGAGGGACCCTCCCTCTACAGTAGCTATTAGGTTTTTTTTCTCTTTTCTTGTCTAGTTTGAGCTCTCCTTTCTGGTTTTCGTCGGCAATCGCCGTCTCTTCGGTGGCGATTTGTTCTTCTCAACGCCGGTAAGGAGCTCTTCATCTATGGTTTCCCTAGTGGGTGTAGGTGCCATGCCTTTTGTCTTCCTCGTTGGTTTCCTCCCCGACGAGTGTATCCTCTTCCTTTTCTCTTCTCCTGCACTGAAGCTGGTTCATTGGAGAGGTGTTGGTGGTGGTGGTCAGTGCTTGTTGCTGATGCTGCGGATAGGACACTGGGGGTCCCTGATTTGGGTTGATCGCCTTCCTGTGCTGGTCCCCTTTTCTGGTTAGGGTGCCCTCTCATGTTCGTGCCCGGTGTTCTTCATCAAGATCTACGACATGGACTTCTCCTACCTCTGATATAGCCTCTGCGGCGGCCGCTGGGTGGACCGCCGGCGTGCCAAGCATGCTGTGCTGTGAGGCTTATACCCATTCATTCCACGGTGATTTGAAGGTCTCAAGCCTTTTCTCACCGTCTGGTCCCGGTATGGATGGAGGTGCCTCTGTCCGAAGCATGGCGTATGAGTCTTCTGCTGCCCCTCCTCTCCCGGTGACGGGGATGTCTACGACGGCGACTGTGCTATTGTCTGCTGATATCTTCGTTTGAGGACCTATTTATAATTTTTGTTCCTTTGTATGTCCTCTTTTGTCTGCTCATGGGCCTTGATGCAACCTCAAACTTATGTAAGGGCCTCTGTGCATTTGTATCGAACCTTCCAATGTAATGGAGAGCACCTAGCCCTAGTGGGCGTATTTCCCTCCAAAAAAAGAAGGTAGTAACATACTGCTACTGACGGCGTGCCGAATCACAATTTATTTGTTGACCTGGACGTCTGGAATAATACCAGGGGCCAAGAAAATGACATGGACGTCAGGGGAATAATCCAGCGCAAAGTAAAGCTAAATTTTCCCCTACACTTTTTGAAACGTAAAGTCTTAAGGATACAGCATCAGTCGCCAATTCACCACAACAAATTACAAACCCAGCACCAACCTTACACATGATGAATTATGGGCATGGCTTTACATTTGAATTGGCTAAAGTTACAAGGCTGATAACGGGTTATTTATATACATAATTACTGTTGTCAGCAACCCTACATGCTGGCCACTCTAGAGGGGGCTTCTGTGTCCACCTCAGATTCAACGTTTGACTTCTCGGGCTGCTGTAGCTGCAAATATAACAAGGGGTGTAAGAACAGTGAACGATACAAGCAGACATTCATTGTGTAATATACATAGTAAAATTAACGCTAATCATCCATACAATTCCTGGTCAACTCACTAATTGGTCGTGTAGCAATTGCTTTGTTGTTTACTTGTTTTGGGCATATTATTTTACTATACGGTTACACGGAAATGCTATTTCTAAATAGATGGAAGTGATTGTGCGGGAATGGCCTGCCTGTCTGATAGTGTCTAACATACCATATGCAATCCCAATCTAACCACCGTGAATGACAGACAAAGATACAAACCATGATTCCAGTTTCATTCAACTATAAGATGCAGGCAGTGCAGTGTGAAAACAAATGATAATAGCACGTACTGTTGATTCCTTATTATCATGCTTGGCCAGATAAAGATCCAATGCACCTTCTCCACAAAGAATCTTGGCTCCAAATCCATGTTGATTTGTAGATCCAACAGACTCCTCATCAACAACCACAGCATCTATTTTGTCTTTTCCAGATCGTGTTTCTGGAATCTGTTAGAAACTTAATGATCAGAACTGTGAAAAACAGGACTTTCTGGCATGATGCTGAAAGCATACATTTGATCAACACAATAGTTTAGATCAAGTACCAAAAATAAAATTAAATGTAACACTAAAGTCAATTGCCTTCGTAACAAGCAGACGGTTTCTAATTATATAGTTTAGCATTACTCCTATTTAGATGAAGGTAAAGTTGGATCCAAAATATTGTGGTTAGTTCATATTTTAACTTAGTTCATAAAATTTCCTAGATCAACTCCCCTTGTCCAACCAAATTCAACAAAGAAAAGAGAGGGAAAAAAATGAATTTCAGCTCAACGAAGAGGCACCCTTTTAGTTATCGCAATAATATTTACAGCTATGCAGATTAGTTTGAGCCTTTGAGATTCGTTGTGGATTAGTGCTATGCATGTATATATCCAAAATGATTTGGTTTCCATGTTGGCCCTAGTTTCCCCGTTTTCCTTTTCTTGCAGAGTGAATCACTGAGTATCAAAGAAGAATCCAGAAATGCTAAAACAAAATGACATCGTACCAGTTGTTTGTTGGTGCGAATTTGCTACAAGCAGTCGAAAGGTTATATCGAGCCAGTTGACAGATTTCAGTAAGTACCTCATACATTGCTTCGGTCAGTATGCTTTCCAATATCGACCTTAAACCTCGAGCACCAGTATTCTTCGCTATTGCTCTTTTGGCAATAAGCCGTAAAGCCTTCTCTGTGAAATGCAACTTGACCTACAGCAACAACGCAAGATAATGCAAATGTAAGAAAAAGTTGTGCCTCAAAAAATAATACAAGAGTTTCAAAAAAGAACCTCACATCATTCATTTCAAACAACTTTGTGTACTGCCTGCCAAGGGCATTTTTGGGCTTTGTAAGAACCTGCAGAGACGAGCGCAACAGTATTAAACGGTGTTGATGATTCACAAGGAATGCTTAACAGCTAATATGTATGTGAAGATAACAGTTGTGTTTGGAAAAAAAAAATCTATGCAGAATTAACCCTAACAATCTGAAACTGTATAAGCCCTAATCTAAACCATAGAACCTCCGTACAATTTTCATCAACCCAGATGAATAGTCTCTACATTTTTTATGGTCACAAGATAAGTGGGTATTGACTAACAAGTAATCACTCAATAGAAAACCGTATGTTTGTACCCTACTACCCTGTAACCAACTGGTACAGTTGTTATATTTGTTATAACAGCTACCAATGGACCGTAACCGTTGCAGGCCCAAGAATTGTAATTGTAAAATAATGAACACGTATGCTGGTTCCGGTTTGTGGCAGATGATGGGACGTCTGGCACAAATCTTAGGATAGAGTCAGCTGTGCAGCATCAACTTTGCAACAACTTCATTAAACAGATGCTCAGGGCTAAATGCCAAAAAAAAGGGTGCAGAAACAATAACAAGAGAGTGAGAGACAAAATATAAGGGCTGTCTAAAGAACCAAAGTAAACTGAAGCAAACAAGGGCCACCGAAAGAAAAACCAAGCTAGCCCATAAAGTTACCTCAACAAGTTGATCCTCGCTTAGCGAGGATAGACTAACAAGAATTGGAAATCTACCAACGAACTCTGGGATTAATCCATATGCTATAAGATCTCCACTTTCAACCTGCAGAAATTGCATACAAATTACTTCAGAAACAATTTAAAAAATAGTTCTCAGTGGTCACTGACCAGCATATGACACTAATGGAAGGAACTCCCTAGTTTCCACTCACCGATTCCAGCAGTGAAGATGTGATCTCAGCATTTATGACACCACCAGTATGCATATTTGAGCGAACCTGCGCTCGGAAACCAATTGAAGTATCGTGTCTCCTAGGAAAAGATTCAGGGGAAACCTTAAGGATTTAAAACTTGTGGTAGCACAAGCAAAACATAAACGACACCGCAGTGAGCAACCTTTCAGAAATGGTTTTCTCCAAGTCCACAAAAGCACCACCGCAAATGAAGAGAATGTTTTTCGTATCAATCTGTAATGCAAAAAAAAAAAAAGCCATCACAACGGGGAGACATAATTGCCAATGGAAACAAGTGCAACTTATATATGAGCTTTTGCCTCTGAGGCATGCAAGGATTTACGAAAGGACATGTTTAACATGATACAAATAAAGGGCCATTCAGAAACTCAGTTATCAAACCAGGCAAGGCATGTGACAGAGGGTTATAAAAACAACGAACACATATATCACTATATCAGACGCCCCAAATATTATCGCATAGCATGTTATAGTACACAATAATGACAAAACAACTGTTTTCAGCTAGAATGTACCCACCCTGCTACTAGAGGCAAAAATTAATATTACTCTGATTTATAAAAATTAGTGAACGGCAGCAAAAGATTAAAATTGTACTATAAGATACCTGTATATTGTCACCCCTTGGATGCCTCCTGGCTCCTTTCTCAGGAACACTAACAACCTATCTTGACAGCACAAAAATAAATAAATTGTAAGGATCAAGTATTTTTTGTTCATGCACCCTCAATATTTGCATTCTGGAACACAAAAGAAACAATCTAACAAACATCTAGCTACAAATAATGTGTAGAATGCTACAGAAGATGAATCTACTTACTGACACATATCGGCACAAACTGAACCCCAAAAAAAAGTAACTAAAAAAGGAGTAACAAATAGTTTGTAGGTCTTGTGCAATTGACTGCGCTACTAGAACATTGAATTGCATAGAGCTAACATCAGCTAAAAAGGATTAACACTAGGATTCAATTCCATCTACCCCTTCTGATAATTCATGTTGAAAAGTTGAAAGTTTGTATCTAACCTATTCAGCTCATTTTTAGATTAACAATCAGTTATTGATTTCAAACAAGATACATCGAATAAATACCACTCATATACTAGAGCAATTACATACATGCTTGAAAATGGAATGACAATAAGCTACTTATCAAATACATGCTAGCATATAGCTAAGAAAGCTATACAAAGGATAGAACAATTAGTTCTCAACAGCTAAAAGTGTCGCAGTTACAACGTAGGCTAAAGTGCTAAACCAGATCACAAATCACCAGACACAACAAAATGAAATTCAAATATGGTTATTTAGAAAAGAAGTTAAATATGGATTTGCAATCAATTTCGCATGCAAGACCACCTCAGCACAATTAATTACCAATGTATAACTTCGGGTGAAAAGTTCACAAACTCACCGTTCCTTCAAGCATTTTTAACAATGCTTGTTGTACACCTTCACCTGAAACATCTCTGCTAAGATTCATACTTTCAGCCTGCGCAAAAATCAGAAATTACAAAAAGAAAAATA
Organism: Eragrostis nindensis; assembly: GCA_012490785.1. Lineage (NCBI taxonomy): Eukaryota > Viridiplantae > Streptophyta > Magnoliopsida > Poales > Poaceae > Eragrostis > Eragrostis nindensis. Next base: position 157,597 of record JAAXCT010000120.1, on the reverse strand, counting down.
AATAAATTTAACGACTAACGGAGGCACAAGGGGACACATGATTCTGCCAGCAATACCTTCTTGGTTATTTTATCAACTTCGTCAATATAGACAATCCCTTGCTGGGCAGCAGCAATGTCAAAATCAGCAGCCTGATAAGGAGAAAAGTCACTTTCAAGGTAGATATTAAGGGATAGATTGTGCTTGTTTCTCAGCTATTTCACAAGAATAAGCAGAAGCTGTGCAAACACCAGGATCCAGCAGCAGATTATTAGTTATGTGGATTCTAAGAATAAACTAAAAAGCAGCAATAAGGTTTTGTAACAAGCAGAAGCTGCTTTTAACTGTACGTCTGTACCAAACAGGTCCTTAGAGGCACATTTGAAATTTTTACATAGGATAGTTCATTGTAAAAATATTCAAATGTTGCGTATACGATCAGCATTTAAAATAAAACTATGCTTGCTATAATTAATTTAAATAAATGTATCAACTCTTAAAAACATGTCTCAACTTTTATATATTGTTGAATCATGTAGAGCTCAATTATTCTTACACAAAACAGTTTCAAGGGCAAAGCAGGAAAAACAGAAGGTTCTCCAGGTTGCAATTCCAACTGAAAAAAAATAAATGAAAAGAAATATAAAAGAAGAGGAGAAGTACCGCTAGGAGCTTATACAGAATTGATTCAACATCCTCACCAACATATCCGGCCTGCAAAAAAAAAAGGAAACACAGTCCTCTGAGCACCAAAACAGAAGCACTACATTTATTAGTTCTTACAGAACACAGTCAAGAATTTTATGCAACAAAAAGGAGCAGAAATCTATATTAGTTTGGATCCATCCACCGTCAGCCTCACAGGTATATTTACAGTAAAAACACAGAATCTTCAACCAGTTTAGTAAGAGAATAGACAAAAAGCATGATGAAGCGACATAAAGAAGTAGCCCAGAGTCAAGAATTTTATGCAAGAAAAAGCAGCAGATCTATATTAGTTTGACCCATTGACTGTCACAGGTATAGTTACAGTAAAAAACACACAAACTACAACCACCAGTATAGTAAGAGAATAGACAGAGCATAATGAAACGATATAAAACACTTAAGCGACATAAAGAAGTAGCTGCACTACAAAATACAAATCATTAAAAAGAAATGGGTCAACCAGATGCAACCTTCACAGCAGCATACACAATGATTAAACTCACTGATGGTGAAGGACTCAAGATGGAACAACACAATTCAAGGTGGTAAAATTCTGGTCATGTTAGCTTTAAAATTTTTCATAGGAATAAAAGGCAGAGGTAGTGATCTTGAATAATAGCAAGATCGAATTGAAAATAAAGATAGTTCAGCATATACCTGAGTGAGGGTGGTTGCATCAGCTATAACAAAGGGCACGTTCACAAATCTTGCTAGTGTTTTTGCCAGCAGTGTTTTCCCTGACTTTGGGAAATATTGTAGAACAATATAAGTAAAAGATTCCATAACAAGGACCAAAACATTAACCATGGCATAAAATAACTAAAATGAAAGATAGAGCTTTGGTAAAAAAAAAAGATATTACTGCATGTCTTGTTTCAGTCCAGAAAAAGGTACGGATAACAAAAGAACGGAATTAGAAATTCAGTTCAAGTTTACATGGATCAACAATCAAATATTATTGTTCACAATATTTCAAATCAACTATTTTGTATGCTTGAAGGTTCTACCACATATAGCATCTCATCGTACATCAATTGAACGATTGTATGGATAATACCCAATGTTGTCTCCCTCCAGCCCCAATTAAGTGACACTTTAGGTTAAGTGCTGTCAAAGCCAAGCCTCTAAACTTGACATTTTATAGCTCTCGAACATAAATTTCGTATATTGTACTTTTTTCTATTCAGTATTCATAAACATAATACAGTAGAAATTAGTGGTCAAGGACGCATTTTGTAGACCATGTCTATGCCCAAAACATCACTGACTTCACTGACTTGTGACTGGAGGGAGTATGTTCGACCATGGCTACAACAAATTTCCAGTTTCAATAAAAACTTTCTGAAGCATTATTATCAGTAATATGTGAACAGATAAAAAGAAGATATAACATGGTTCACCACGAAAAATCAGAAACTTTAAATAGACAGCTAATTCTTGATAGTGTTCTGTGTGTTTAAGAATAGTATTAAACATTCACAACTTAAAACACTAGCAATAGCATATTAAAGGACATGTACCCGAGCCTGTCGGACCCATGACGAGAATGTTGCTTTTCTCAAGCTCCACCATGTCAGTGTCACTCGTGCTAGAATCGCTTTCGCTACAATCTCCAGCAGACCTGCAGTCAACATTTTCAGTCTCATTTAGCACCAGATGATACACTAGAACTCTCAGCAATGCACAACACCTACCTGCGGGAGAGTGACTCGGAATATATTCTTTTGTAGTGATTATAAACTGCTACGGATAGAACCTGCATGAAGAGAGCCACAAAAGGTTTAAAAACAGCAGTACAAAATACTCGAGGTTCAGTCCAATGAGACAAAGGAACCTGATCAACAACTACAAACAAAATGATGATGATCATTTGCATATGCAGACTATCCACTTATTGGATAAAGGTAGCTCCAATCCGATAAAATAAACAAGCACAAAACTTGCTAAATGTTCGTTGACAAAATTTCCACCTTTTTGGCTCGCTCCTGGCCGATGACAAACTTGTCGAGCCCACGGCAAATCTCCTTGGGCGTGGGTAACTTGCGTCCCAGGTTAGAGCCGCCCCACCCGCCACCGTCCCCCTCGTCCTTCCCATCAAACCCTTCCCGTTACCAGCAGCGACCCTAACGACATCGATCCTCCCGACGGTCCCCGCGCCCGCGCGCTCGGCGGGGGCCTCCCCTGGCTGCCGCCAGATCTCCGGAGGCTCCCCGCCGTCCGAGCCGCCGGCGGCGGCGTCACGGAGAGGGACCGCGACGGCGCGGGGGAGGTGCTCATGCTGCTGCTGCTGTTGGCGCCGCCGGAAGAGCGTCCAGGGGCGGCCGAGGCCGGGGCTCTCCCGGTGCTGCTGCTCCGCGGCGCGGCCCGCGTGGAAGCGGCGCGCGGCGGAGAGCGCCGCGGCGGCGGCGCGGGAGCGGATGGCGACGGACATGGGGGAGAGGATTCCGTGCGGGGAATGGAGTCGAATGGAAGAAGATTGGAAGCAGCCCGACGGGTGATGCGTCGCGAAAGGGTAAAGAAAAAAAAAATCTGCGTGGATATTTGGACGGAGTGTAGTGGGGAAGGAAGCAGTGTTTCTTGCTTGTGGGTCTCGGCTGCAGATGCCTATCCCTTTCGGTGGGCTGCTTCGGCAGTGCAACCGTGTGCACAAAAGGCGGGCAACCCAGCCTTGACCCACATGATGACCAACGTGATGATGACAATGGACAAGGTTAGGTTCGCGCTAATATACAATTAGCATGAAGAGATAGGAATTGTCGAATTGATGACGGGTTAATTGTTCAATGGATGATTACGTGCAGCTGTCATTTAAATAAAATACTAGAAAACCACAGCTTAAATTGCGTAGAACTTTTTGCCTAACCTAGATTTACATGGGTGAAAATCTATTGTAATACTTGTCCAAGGTGTCCTGTAACCGATTTTACTACAACATCATATAAATAAACAAATAGTTAATGAGGCTTTTATTTGCAATTTTTTTAAAGCTTCCAAGCATTGCACATAATTAAGATGAAGCATGCTGCTAGTAAATGATGATTATCTAGATAATCATCCGTGGGATCATTGCTCTATATTAAATAACTTACTTGTTTTTATCGGGAAAAAGAATACACTTGTCACCAAAAAGCTTATGTAAACATGACGCCTGAATCTATATCACGTAAGTGCATTTCTCTAGTGATTAGTTTGATATCTTCCACGCTTTAGATTTTAATCTTGACTCTGCTATATGAATAAAAATCATAATGTGATCAAAGATTTTCATTGCTCGAAAACCAAGTCATGTCAACTTTTATAACTCTAATGCATCTGATTATATTCAATCAAATTGTAAAGCTTTATAATTCCACTCAATGGTATCAACATTTGGTTGAAACTCAACACCCCGTTATCTCCCATCTCTCTCTCCCTCTCTCTCTCTTCAATAACCGTGTATTCATGTTTTCCAAATTAGTACTCACTCCGTTCAGAAATATAGTGTATATTTAGTTTTGTCCTAAGTCAAACTTTGATTGACAATTTCAAAAAAAAAAAACTATAAATACTGACAACACAAAAAATAATGTCACTAGACTCATCATGAAATGGACTATCATAATATATATCTCTTTTAGTTTGAAACAATTTATATAGTTGTTGGTCAAAGTTCAGAACAGAACTAGATGGACATTATATTTTTGGACGGAGAGAGTATATCTTTTTCTAATCTTTTCCAATATTTCTTTTATGCATCCACCCTAAAAATGTTATTTTTTTAAGCATTCACTTAACTACTAGTTCTAACTATATATACACCATCATCCTCCATTTTTTGCCAAAATCACAATAAGACCATCTAAGTCTAATCACATCCGCAACAACTCGTTGTCATTCCTGGTCACTATGCAACATTATCAAGCCTAGGACACTTCACTTTCCAAATTGTTCCACTCGTCTTGTCACGGTAGCCTTCGGTGGTCTTCCCACCTCAGTGATAGTCTTTTTCTTTCGGTAACCGAATATGCATTTTAGCTGTCACAATAATAGCTAAATTAAAAATAATTTTTTAGATATGATATAACAAGGTTCGTCAGCGAGGAGTAGTGTTTTTCAATAGAACAGACTTTCGATTAAATCATTAGCATCGCAGAATCGCAATCAACCAAAGACTGACAAAAAGGTAGCATGTCCAATATTGAATCATACTGACCAGAACACTGATGCTAAAATATAAGCCACATTATTACATTCTCGAGAATTATTATACTCGAGAATTATTTGGGTCTTCCATACGTTGGTGTAGCACTGTAGCATCAGCTTCGATGTCGATGGAGGTGCTGTTTGGCAAGTGGGAAATGAGAGGTGGGATAAGGATTGAGAAATGTTTCCTAAGGGAATGAATGTTTAAGATCTAATATAATAAATAAATGAATGGTGTAGATTTCTCATACTTTTTTTTTTGACCTCTCAATCTGCATTAAAGTGTAGAATCTGTTCGTGCACATACAAGCATTAAGACACAACGCCTAACGCCCACACACACACACGACCAAACCTACACCTAAACACAGTGAAGAACCGCGTCCTTTGAGAAATCATCGGAATCGGAAGGATCCGATGCGTGACGAGGGACGTCACCCTCCCTTTGTGTCTCCACGCGATGAGAGGTACCAGAAGATTGACCCGAAGCCGGCGAGTCCGCCGGCAAACTCCCCTTAAGATTGTCCACAAGCCCGCCGACACCGCCGGAGAGGAAGACGCCGTCTTCCACCCTTTCAAGAGAGGAGAAGCAAAACGGACCTCCACAAGTCTTCTCCGGTGAAGTCGCCGCCAACATCGACGCCTCTGACACCGAATCCGCCAAGGGAGATAGCAAGTCCGGCCAACATGAAGCACGATGCGGCCGAAACCCTAACCCTAACGGGACTAAACTAGCCTAAAGAAGAAACTAAACAGCTAGAAACTACGCCGGACGACGATTCCCCAGCCCTCCCAAACCTCCCGAGCCCGACGGGCCACCGGAGGAAAGGGAGGACCGGCGAATCGCCGCCGGAAAACGCTCGCCTCCCTTTTTCGCTCTGTACTATACTAAAGACGAACGGTTCGAGAGGAATCACTTGATTTCTCGTACCATTTCCCTATCCCTATCCCAGTCTTCATTTCCCCATTACCAAACGCCACCGGAGGAGGAGCTGTCCTCAAATGAACCGACTTGGTCTGGCTCAGGCCCTCGTGGCAGAGTCCGAATCCGGGTCCAACCATCCCATCTTCCTCCTCGCGGCCCACAAGTCGCCCCCGCCACCGCACGGCAGGTTTCCTCATCTCCCCGCGAATCGCCGCCATGCCGCGCCCGACGGCCTCTACCTCGTTCGCCGGCCGCCGCGCGCCGCCGCCTTCAGCCGAGGCAGAGCAGGGCTCAAATCCGTCATCTTCCTCGGCGGCGGCTGAGTCCTCCATGGCGTCCCTCATCGAGCGCGCCACCTCCACTACCGAGCCCTCCGTCGATCCGGTGCTCCTCCACGCAATCAAGTCCGCGGCCCGCGCCTCCGACGCCGCCATCCGCGACGCCTTCCGCCTCCTCCTCTCCCTCATGTCCAAGCCCCATGCCCACGTGCGTAAGCCCCTCTCAGTCCTCCGCCTTAATCCCCAATTCCACCGAACCCTAACCCGCAGATCCGCAGGTGCGGCTCCTTGCCTTCAGCATCACCGACGAGCTCTTCATGCGGTCCAAGCTCTTCCGCTCCCTCCTTGCCGACGCGCTCGATAGCTTCGTCCCGCTCGCCGTCGGGTTCCGCCGGACCAACCCGCTCCCGCCGCCGGCTGCCTCTGCTGCGCTGCTCCGCAAGGCCGCCGTCCAGGCTCTCGAGCGCTGGCATCACCTCTTTGGCGCGCACTACCGCCAGCTCCGCCTCGCCGTCGAGTACCTCAAGGAGTCCGCCCGCGTCCAGTTCCCTGGCCTCCGGGCCACGGTCGAGGCACGTGCTGCCCGCGAGGCTCGCACGCAGCATATCCTGGCCGCTAAGGTCGAGCAGCTACGAGAAAGCCTAGTGTCCATCAAGGCTGAAATTCGGTCCACGATGGACGAGATCCGCAACGGGTTGAACATCATCCGCGCTGAATATGAGAAATTTGAGGGTTACGGGAATGATGAGGATGCAGAACAGGAGATTGCATCTCTGTCGATGCGAAGTATTAGGATGGCGTCATTGATGGCTGGGCAGTGGGTGCCGGAGACTGAAGAGAATGAGGCAGTCTTTGATGCACTGAGGGAAGCGTACCGGCTGCTTGTGTCTAAGCATTTGGTGACTGTCAATGAGTGGATATCTGTGCTTGTGAGGGTCAATCTTCCAGATGTCGGGTTCAGAGATTCTGCATTGAAGGATTTCATTGATGTCAAGAATGAGATACGGGCAGTGAGAGATCAGTGCACCGACCTTGGTCTTGATTTTGATAATGTTCGTAGACGGAAGAGTGACCAAGAGGAGGATGACGATGACTTTTGGGTGGAGGGTGATATAGAGGTCCCTAGTCCTGTGAGTCTCCAGAGCAGTGTAGATGTTGCAAGCACCAGCAAGGACACCAGAAATGGAGTGAGTTCTGATATTGGCAAGACACCAGTTGCTAATAATGGATCTAGAAAACTTGATCCAGAGAAAATGAGGCTCTTAGCGGAAGCTCCTGTGGTACCATGGAGCTCTGTATTGGATCGTTGGGGCTCCAGTGGGGATGCACTTGTAAATCAGAGGGGGCTTGAGCTAGAGAGCCACTGGGGAAGGGTGGATAATGATGCTGTTATACCTGCAAAAAAGATTGCAGAGTTGAATGTTCATAGTTCAATTTATAAGGAAGCCCCTGTTCAGATCGTACCTTGTCGTGCACCTCTAAAGAAAGGAGGACTTTGCCAGAGAAGGGATCTTAAGGTCTGTCCTTTTCATGGAGCCATCGTCCCACGCGATGATGAAGGAAATCCGATTGAGCAGAACAGTGGCAGTTGTGACTCAGAACTACATCCTGTTGAGCATTGTGACACAGGAAGAAATACTGATGAGCGGCAAGGAAGTAGTGATGGTGATTATATGAAGGAATCATCTTCATCAAGACTGACAAACATAAAGAGTGACTATGAAGATAGTGATGGAATTAGTGATCTTGGTAAACTTACAGTAGAGCAATTGGCGAGGCATGCAATTAAAAATGTCCGGAAAAGGGATCTGGATCACAAAGAACGGGAAAGAGCCCAACGTGCGCGAATCCGTCAGCATAACGAAGATGTTTTGCGGGACGCAGCTATTGCTTCGACCTCCCACACCGCCACAGCTTATGAGCAGCCTCCAGAAGCACGGGGTCGACGTGGACGCCGAGGTAAGACAAAGGCACCAACGCTGGCATCGATGCTGAAGAAGAAAGTTACCACCAAAGACAGAATTTCAGAGAGGCTTCTGAATTCTCGAGCTACAGATGCAGCAATAAGAGAGGCTTCTCACAGCGAAGATATGAGGTACAGGGAAGCATTCCCAAATCAGTGGTAGCAGAAGCAGCTGAGTTGTTTTTGTATAGACTGGATAAACACGATAGGAATGAAATTTTTGTTTCTTGTACAATTTTCTGCTAAATAATGCGGAATTGTTATTCCGTTCATAAGTCTGTACAGTGGCAGAATAAGCTCAGTGTATGCTTTGTTCAGTTTTCGTTATGTATTCTCATGTCACCTCAGTTGTCGTTTTGTGAGCGAACTGAGCCCTGTCATTATGTATCAAGTAATCAAATTCATGATGGTTTGAACTGACTAAACTTTACCGAGGCTGACGGCTGCTATGTGTTGCTTATGTTGTCATGCTTGTTGCCTCTCTTTGTTATGTATATAGGGGGTGTGTGCTGTTCCTTGGTGCTCTCGTTTCCAGGTCCCTGTTTCTCGAGTATTTAATCTCTGCATCCATTCGGTGCATCCAAAATGCATTCCAGGCTGAAGTAGTGGCCTGCCTCCACGCTCTGCAAACAGCAGCTGATCTGGGCGTTGGGAAGTCTATCCTGGAGACTGACTCGATGTTGGTTCAACAGGCGGCAACCTCAAATGAGTATGTTTTGTCTGCTGTTGGGGGGGTTAGTACTGGAGATGAAGGCGATGGCAGCTGCAAATTTCTTGGACTTTTCAATTGTTTATCGCTCTAGAGAATGTAGAGAATGTAATATAGTAGCACATGCTTTGGCAGCGTTGGGGTGCCAATGTTCAGTCGTGGACACTCTCAATTTGTATGAGGTCGTCCTTGAATGCTGACGATCTGTTGGCTCATAATTAATGGAACATGATGTTTCCTGGTTGAAAAAAAAGGAAGAAATGCATCGGATGTATGTGCATCTTTGCCTTCTTTCTGAAAGACTCGGACATCTGTTCAGTTGGAAACAGAGCAAGAACCTTAACACCAGACGATACGTGTCTTTCGTTCAGACTGAATGGCCGTGCGCTATCGGAAACAGAGCAAGACACATTGGACAGCGTGGGGAAAACTGATTCGTACCAAAGGACAAGGTGGTGTCGGTTTCAGAGACCTGAGGCTATTCAATCAAGCTCTTCTTGCACGCCAGGCCTGGAGGTTGATAGAGTACCCTGATAGTCTCTGCGCTACCATTCTGAAGTGTAAATATTTCCCTAATGGCAACCTGATCGACACAGTCTTTCCAGAGAACTGCTCTCCGACGTGGCGAGGTATTGAATATGGGCTCAAATTACTGAAGCAAGGTCTGATTTGGCGAGTTGGTAATGGGCAGAAGGTGGATATTTGGCGGCATAATTGGATTCCGAGAGAGTCGGGCCTTGCAATCACGGGAAGGCGTCGGCCTTGTAGATTGAGGAGGGTTGCGCAACTGAAGAATGAGACGGGCAATGCTTGGGACCAGCGAACTGTGTACAGGTACTTCCTGCCTCATGATGCCGAGGCCATTCTAGCAATCAAGCCTCATTATGGCCATAGGGAAGACGTGCTTGCTTGGCATTATGAACGCACGGGCCAATTCACCGTCAGGAGCGCGTACAGGCTTGCTCTTCAGATCAGAGACAGGGAAACAGGTGGTGGAAGCATGAGTTCTCACCCAATGGGTGAACGTCCGGTGTGGAACCTCCTGTGGAAGGCGCCAATCCCCCCCAAGGTGCGAGTCTTCCTCTGGCGAGTCGCACAGCGAGGTTTGCCTACTATGCTAAATAAGTGGTCAAGGAAATTGGAGCTGGTTAATGTTTGTCAGCTGTGCGGACTGGAGGCAGAATCTGAATACCATGCAGTGATCACTTGTCCACACGCGCAACAGCTGCGACATGCAATGCGGGAGCACTGGTGTTTGCCGGACGAGGCGCAGTTCGATCGGACAGGCCCGGACTGGCTACTGCACCTGTTTTCATTACTGGACTCGGATACACAAGGCCTCGTGGCTCTGCTATTGTGGAGATGCTGGTTTGCCAGAAACGAAGTCATGCATCAGAAGAAATTGCCCCCCATCAGTGCTTCGGTTGGCTTCCTGTGCAACTATGCCGAAACACTATTCAGTGTCAGGCAACAAGGCCCGGGTGATGCTGTTAGTGCAAAGGGTAAAGCCCCACTGCTGTCAATTGTGGAGAAGAAGCGGTTGAAGCGGCAGGAAGAGATAGCATCGAGGCAAGCTCTGAAGTGGGTTCCACCGCCTGCAGGTTGGCTAAAAGCAAATGTTGATGGCGCTTATGACCCATCCTCAAGAAAAGCGGGAATTGGCGTTGTTATCAGAGATGAGCTTGGGAAAGTGGAGCTGTGCTCCTGGCGTGTACTCTTTGATGCTACATCTGCAGAAGATGTTGAAGCCCGCGCATGTAAAGAAGCTCTGGATTTGGCTGCTGAATGGTGCCCGCAGAAGCTGGTGGTCGAGTCGGACTGCGCAACTGTCATCGCGCAGCTGAAGAATAAAGATACTCCAAGGTCCTCGCTGATGTTTCTATTGCAGGAGGTATGGGAGCGTAGTCTATTAGTGCCGGATGTTGTTTTCCAGGCCATTAGGAGAGAGAGAAATGTGGTTGCCCACGAACTCGCGCAGCTTGCAAAGCGTACAACACACTCCGCGGTGTGGCGTATGCAGGTTCCTCGCTGTGTTGAGAACCATGTTGCCCAGGATTGTAATTCTTCCCCTGAGTAATTAACAAAGATCTCTCTTTCCCGCAAAAAAAAAAAAATTGAGGCAGGCAAACTGTAAAATTGCATCTCTTGTGTATCGGGCTCGCTGCAGCCTGCGCATAGGGGAGTGATGCGATGGCGGTCCAGCACCACACCTCGGCACCCGCATGGCGAGCACCGAGCAGGCCGGGCCTTGCACGCCTTGTTTCACGGCGTGGGACGATCAAGTCGTGGCGCGGAACGATCCCAATCGATTTGCGATTTTACCTCCGGCCGCCGCAATCTTCGCCGCGCGAATGTCGCTCTCGAGCGTCCTTCCGCACGTCATGGAGATCTCTGGCCACCCCAATCACCGCATTACCGGAGGAGCTCCGTGTTCGTCCACCGGAGTAGGAGTAGTCACTCCGCGCCGCCGCCCGCCGCCTGCACCTTCGACCACGCCGTTACTGGGATACGTCTTTTGCGCTGGCTTCCCGCCGGTGTCCAGCGCTACCTTGGCCGGCCGCGGGCAAGGACTGATTGCAAAACATTGGATTCATAATAGGGCTTACGTGCAAAAGTTTGGACCGCGAGTATTAATCGCGATTCAGGTTATCAGGTTAGGGGTGTATTTGTAAAATATTGGATCGCGACTATTAATTGCGATCCAGTTTAGGGGTTATTTGCAAAACAGCGCCATTGACCGTTCTGACCATCTCGCGTGGACCTGCGCGTGGCCGTTAACATCCCGGTGCGCGGCTCAGATCCATGCATCCGACGAATCGATCAACCGGTCAACGAGCTGACTCCAACCCGCAGGCGACGACGCCATGGCCGGAGACCTTCTCCCTTCGCCCGCGACGCCGCTCTTGCCCCGCATCGCCCCCCGTCGTGATCTTCCCAGCGCAAGCAATGAGGTAACTCGCCGTTCCCACGATCACGGTGGGTCCGCACGTCGCCATATGATCACACTCCCAGTCCCAGCAGGGCTGGAGCAGAGCACTTCCTCCCCGATTCTCGTCAGTCGTCACAGAGACTCACTAATCAGTCGAAGAAGAAGCTGTTGCTTGCTTGCCCGTTGGATCATACCCGATTGGTTATTATTTTCAGCTAAGCTTGTGATCGAAATTGAAGCTTTCCTACAAGATAGTGAAGATTATGCATGCCAAGTGTTCGTCGTAATGCTCTGCCCGCATAACACTTGACCTCTGCTTGCTCACGTTGTGGGCTCAGACAGGATTATGTCGGACTAGGCGAGCTCTTGCTGATCGTGAACGGGCTGGCATCCAAGTGATCTTCGTAGTCAATGTGTTGCTGTATGTACTAGCACAAGGTGAACAGAAACAGAACAATGAGCAGATGGTGACTTCACCGAGTGACGGCTCATGCATTCAACCCGCGTTATCTGTCCTTCAATTCATCTCAAAAAATGAATGGTGTTGTGCATTCTTTGGGTAAATTTTCAGTTCCCATCCGGCGGTGCAGGGACGACAAGTTACATATGTCAGTGGAAAGTTCCATACTCACGTCGCGGTGCTGGAGATGGTAGCAACTCGCAACAATGGAACTAGCTTTATGATGGACACACTGCTTCCTATATTTACTTTGGTTCTTGGCTACCATAACTCCAGTTATCTTCGCTTGTCTTTCTGCCCGGTTATCATCGAGAATTAGTGACACATGCATGTTGCACCGTATGTCCTGATGGATCATGGATGAAAAGGAGAATATACTAGGGAAGAGCATTCTGCTTCAGCTGGAATGGCAATGGTAATCTCAAAGTTCAAGTGTACAATTACCATGATTGACTATTGAAATATTTTTCTACTTTGTTTCACCAGGATGCTTACAGTGACTGTTGTATTTTCATTTTTATCATATCCTCACACCTCACTGCAGTTCTCCTGCAGTAGGCTGACGTTGAATAACTCTTTGCTCACTCCCTTATCAGCTTATATCATGGAAATCTTCAAGTTGCCAGTAGAACTTATTGAACAGATTGATAAATATCGACGACATTGTTTGTGGCGTGGCTCTGATCTGAATAAGAAAGGAATGTGTCTTGCACCGTGGAGCAAAGTTCGGAGGCCAAAATCCCAGGGAGGTCTAGGCATCATAAATATTGTTGCCCAGAACTAAGCCCTTCTGCTCACACATTTGCACAAGTTTTTAAACAGAGCAGATGTGCTGTTGGTCAATCTGACTTGGCAGGCATATTATTCAGCACCACAAGTCTCCCAAGCTCGAGGCCCACGATGATCCTTTTGGTGGAGAGCTCTATGTAGAATGTTCGATGATTATTACAAAGGTTATGCACATTCAGTTGTTGGGAAAGGAGACACGGCCATGTTCTGGCGTGACATTTGGAACTTTGGCTCACTGCAGAATCCATATTCAGAGCTTTTCTCATTTGCAAGAGCGCCAAACTGTTCAGTGGCACGGTTCTTAAACTTGCTGCCCGATTATAACAGGTTGTTCAGCTACCCTTATCTATTGGTGTATCACAGCAGTTGGGAGAAGTCATGTAAACATTGAATGAATGGAATCGAGAGGAAGATCAGAATAACACGTGGGTATACATATGGGGATCAGGCATGTATTCTACAAAACGTGCATATATCATTGCATTATTAGAGAAACGGATACACCAGCACTATTTCAGTGGATTTGGAAGACATGCTGTCAGGGTAAGCACGAGATCTCTTTCTGGCTTTTTGTTGAATGATAGCCTAAACACAAGAAATCTATTGAGGAGACGTGCAAGCACCTATTCTTCAGTTGCCCCTTCTCGCAATTATTTTTGGACGGCACTCCACATTATATGGGATCTATCTCTGCCTGTGATTGAGATGGTTGAGGATCAGAGGAGACATTTTACGCACAACTGCTACATGGAAGTAGTTACACGGCCACTTGGTCAATCTGGACGCATAGAAATAACATCATCTTCAATGGAGGTGCATTGTCTTTTCCCAGGTGGAAGCAAGAGTTTCTGAGAATTTTCAAACTCTTGATGTACAGGGGCTAACCCTAGTGTAGTTGAGGACATGGAGTCATGGCTACAATCTCTGTAAATAGCTTTAGGACTAACACCCGTACAAAAACTAACCCTGTACATAAACTTACCTTTTAATAAAAGTACAGTAGGGGAATCCTGTTTCCCTTTTTTTTTAAAAAAAAATTGATCCAGGCATGGAATGTGTACATTTGCACATCAGCACGTGATCATGTTATCTGGTTGATTTTCTGCTGTAGGTCATTTTTTAGCTAGTAGAGATTTCTATTTTCCTGACTGACTGATAAAAAAAAAAACTCGACCTGCCGGGGGTGAGACTGCCCCCGACGGCATTTGCTAAGGAGAAGAGCCTCTCACGCAGGCCGAGAAAACCCCCGAACCCCCTCCCCGATCCTACACAGGGACCCAGCTGGCTGTTGTGAGCTCCGGCGCGAGTCTTTACCATGTGCTTTGATCCGGGGAGGACGAGGGGATTTTTTTTGCACTACACTGAAAAGTACCATTTCTGGCACTGTTCACTGCAGTGCCTCCGGTGCCGCAGCGGGGATCGAACCCGGGCCGACAGGATCCGAAGCTCCCGGAGCCCTCTGGCTCTGGCCACTCGGGCGACCCCGCGTTGGCTGACTGACTGATACGCTTATGCCCAAGTGATTTTAAGGTGACTGAGAGGTCACTTACATTGCTCAAACGAAAACGATGGATGTTGCGGCAAGTTACGGGAAAACGATGGATTCATGCTTGTGTGTGCGCGCAGATTTTCCATTTGAGTCTGCTTCGTCATTCCTCTTCTCATCAATGGAAACTATTGATACTTCAATGGAAACAATCAAGTATGCTTTCAAACTGACAACTGAAAAAGAAGATTTACTGTGCATTTAGTAGACGATTAACATAAAAACAAAAAAAAGCAGCAGCACTATAGCAGATTGCTTGAGATCCTCTCTACCTTTGTAAATGGTGGTGACTTTGTGTATTGAATCCTACAGCAACGTTGTTGGAAGCACCAACGATCTGGAGCCTATTGAGGACATCCAGGGTGTGAAGTACTAGCATTTTATTTTGTCACATAAGTCGTAAGTATACTACTCTGCATTTACTCAAAAGTGTTGTCATTTATTGTCAACACTGAAAAATGGCACAATCAAGTAAACAAGAAGAAACTAAGAATGTACAAAAATAGGGGTATTACTACTTTTGATATATATATCGTCACATCAACTTAACATACACACACAGATACGTACATATTATGAGGGAAGTAATTCAGAAATTGGACCTTCCCGAATGAGCACTCTTAGAAACGAGAGGAACATACTACACAGGTACAAACATACCTAACAACGTACTACACACTTTGTGGAATGTTGTTAAAACCTAAAACCCTCATCAGTCGACGTTGCCAGCATGGTTCCGCTGGTGGCGCCCTCCCAGCTGGTGTGGTCGCCGTGCGCTTGCCCGGCCGCATTTCCCCGTAACGGCTCATCATGCTTCAGCTCCAGGTCGTCGAGCCACAGCCCTGGCAGTCCGGTAGCCCTGGCTCCGGTTGCCTCCTCCGTCGACGTTGGCACCAGCGCGCTGCCGGTGCCCTCCCTGCTGCCGGTGCATTTGGGCGGCGAAGATGCTGCTGACGCGCCGCCTGCGGCCAACAGGAGGAGGTTGTGGGCGCACTGAAGATCCTCCTCGGTGTTGTGCTGCTCCATCGCGGCGGCGAACCGGCGGAACTGCGGCGTGGGCGGCGACATCCCACGCCACGGGCGGTTCGGATGGGTGCGCATGTGGCCGTGCAGCGCCTTCGGGGTAGCGAACCGCCTGCCGCACTCGCTGCACGCCGCGTCGCCCGTGGTGGTTGGCGACGGATGCACCCGTGGCAGCCGTGGCTTCTTCGCCGGCGGAGGAGGAGGAGGGGGCGACGAGGAGGATATGCCATGTATTGTCAGGCAGAGAGTGCGAGCGTGGAGGAGGCAGCGGGCGAGATCTGCGGGAGGAGACTGCAGTTGCAGGAGTGTGTGGAGTGTCCGTCCGTGGTGGGGGGATGGATGCCGACGCCGTGCCGTTGTATATATAGCCGGCCGGGGTGCGCGCGGCGGTTGTCGATCGCGCCCGTTGGGGTTTGCGGCATTCGACCTGCAACGGCATAAAGCGCGCGCTCGATCGTGGCACCGTACGTCGCCCGGCTTGAGGAAGTTCGCTGCGCCGTGGAAACAACGATCGATGCACGGCTACAATTCGTGATCGATCAGTTACGACAAGCAGCGTAAAATGATCCGGTGCGCGCGCGCGCTATATGTGTCCAGATGGTTGTTGCATGCTTCGAACAGGCCAGTCTCACGCTTCTCTACCTGTCGATGATATGAGACCCGGGTATACTCAAGATACAACAAGGCCGAGTGATCCAGTAATGGGGAATCGGTTTGGCCCAAGAAGGACCGGGTGGCCCGACGGACCTAAAGTCAGTCGGCCCACTCGGCCAGGAGATAAACATCAATCAACTTGTACTACAAGGCTGTTTACCATGTAACCGACTAGGTTTAGATCCATGTAACCCTGCACCCCCGACTATATAAGGCGGGCAGGAGACCTACATAAAACTCTCTCGCAATACATCATACCAGCACAGGACGTAGGGTATTACGCCTTCGGCGGCCTGAACCTGTATAAACCCTCGTCTCCTGTGTTACCATCGTGTTCTTGATTCTCGTACACCCATAAAATAACTATCGAGGCCCTAAAACCTCGACACTACCGAACTGCAGGCCCGGGATCTTATGAGTTATGGTAAATAATAGGAGGGATCAGGCTTCATTTGCTCTGATCTATAATCTATATGTTATCCTACAGATTTAGTGATGGACTATGTTATAAGTAAAACAAGTTTTTTATAAATAAAATGTTTCTACTACCAATTTATAGTGATGAACTATGTTAAGAGAATCGAAAGTTAGGAGATTATCAATAAGAGCTATGCCCTTAAATATTTGTATGGTCTCAATTTTAAACTAACAAATGCTTTGGAGTTTGTACTACCAAGCAAAAGAAGAACACATTTAGCAAATAGTCCGCACTCAGGCTATAATGCTTGGCAGCAATCTGATTCTAACACAAAGGTATTTTCGCAAAAAATACATTGCACTGAGGCCTGGAGTATGCCTCCTCTTAGGATAATCTGACAAAGGACGACGTTTTTTTTTTTGAGAATCAACAAAGGACGACGTTAGAACTGTGACTACACAAACGAAGATGTCAAATCAATCATAATAATCTCTAGGGAAATTCCCTCCAGTTCTTAAAAAGAAAAAATCAAACATGTTCGAAATAAATGATAGCAGAAAGTAAAATATCTGTGAACCGGTCTCTGCCTCTGTTAGCATCCATATCCATTCTACACCTGTGGAGCCGCCGCATGATGAAGTGTAGGCAAATTACGGAACCACTGATTTAGTGAGAATAGGAGTTTAGACCTGATTAGTGAGAAATAAATCAAAGTGAACATGGATAGCAAAATTACCAACAAAAAAAAAAAATCAACCTGCGGATGAACCACGAGCTACAGGTGCAAGTAGCCACAGCCGTATCTAACAACATCACCTCACAAATAAAGATTATTGCTGACGATCTCTCTAGAAAAACTGGAAGTGGTGGCCGCTAGCTCTATCTTCAAGAACATAAAATGAATTAACATGTGAGCCTAGCTAGCCTATAGGCAAAACCCAACCAAGATTGGTAGCAAAACTACTTCTTGCTGGTGAAAATGCACTTAGCATACAGTCTTTTTTTCCATCTCAAGGCCATCGCAACAGCCGAACCAAGAGAGAGATAGGGATTTTCAAGCGTCGATGCTCCGTGCAAATATCTCATGCTGAACAACATAAAAAAAAGGAAGCTAAATATGGTATTATTTATGAACTCAGTCATCAGGGATAAGTACTGTCGTCGCTCGAATAATCGAGGGAACGGCAAATATTTGGTTCGGGGAACAACGATCAATCGAGGTATCGATCTAGGGCACACAGAGAGTTTTTATACTGGTTCGGGCCTCCCGGAGGATAATAACCCTACGTCCAGTGTAGGTCGTGTTGAATATGGTGATGTGTATGCTGTATGTTTTGATGTCCTCTCATCGGAGGGTTACATGTATATTTATAGTCCTAGTTACCGCCTCTAGGAGTCCTTGCCTTGTTCTACAAGACTTCCGATCTGTAGTAGCAGATTCGGAGTCTATCTGCAAGTTTCCTTTCGTGCGATACAAGTCTTCGGAAAATACCAAATTAAGTCTTCGGGAATATCTGAAAATATGGGTTACGACAAGTACAATGACAAATGAATCATGACTAGGTAAATGCTTGTGCGTTGCTACAGCCATAAATATCTAGAATAAAAACATGATGCCATTTATCATAGAGCGGAGTGATTGCCTAACCAGCCTTCACCCTCTCTTCCACATTATTCCATCCTGAAACATGAATAGTCATGATCGATGCGCATCTTGGCACTGCCATGTATATTTCAGCTAGAAGAATAACTTAGGATTAGGTGATCTTGTCATGTACAGGTCCAAGCAGAAAGTATAAAAGGAATATTCAAGGTCAATCACAGAGGCGAAAACAGTAATTTACAGGGATGCATGGTACAGACAAATATTAGGCCTCTGATAGTTTCTGGATGCTTAAAAGGATTTGACTCCTGTTTTGGGGAGAACAGGGGTTCAATCTTTCGTAAGTGCAATGTGTTCTTTTCCTGTGGAGGTAATGAGATGCGTCATACAAAAAAAAAAAAAACGATGTACTCCCTCCGTTTTTTAATGACGCCGTTGACCTTTTTCGTTACCTTTGACCGTTCGTCTCATTCAAAATATTTGTGTAAATAGCTAAGTGTATAAGTTAACCTTAAAATTCTTTTGACGATGAATACAATAATATTCATTTCACATTCAAAAAGTAAATATTTAAATCTATATTGTTGGTCAAAGTTTAACGAAAAAGTCAACGGCGTCATATAATTAAAAACGGAGGGAGTATTATTAGTTTCGTTTGGTAGATTGTATGGGGGCCGGTAACAGTGGAATCTTAATGAAAAAAAAAAATGCTAGAGAAAGGTATAATCCAAAGCGGCTGCACTGCGGAACACAAGTGAATTGAGAGGACACTATTTCTTCTGGCAAAGGAGCAAAGAAATGAGAGAACTGAAACCAAAATATTTTGGCACATAATTCATTTTTCGAAAGACCTTGGCACATAATTCATAATTTGTTAGCAATGACATCATCCAGAGAGAGCTCGCTTGATTTGCATAATTTTCATTAATTGGCTCAATCTAGCTAATATGATGTACCGAAAATAATCTAAATCAACAACAGTTGAACTGAAAACTAGTTTGCATACGAAAGAAGCAACCATTCACAGCAGTAAAGGCATCTGACAACATGAAAGCATAGCAAAAGCTGCGGCGGGCGTGATCCATACTTGTTGAAAAACCTACCCAACAAACTTCAGCTCGAGCTTCAGCACGCACGTCTGGGTGCTGCGCTTGGGCGACGTCGACGCAGACGCCGACGTCGGCGCGCCGCCGCTCGCCCGCGAAGACGCCGACGTCTATGCGCCGCCGCTCACTCGCGAAGACGCCGACGTCGGCGCTCTGCCGCTCGCCGGCGAAGAAGCCGACGTCGACGCGCCGCCGCTCGCCGGCGAAGACGCCGACGTCGACGCGCCGCCGCTCTCCGACGAAGACGCCGACGTCGACGCGCCGCCGCTCTCCGACGAAGACGCCGACTTCGACGCGCCGCCGCTCTCGCTCCATCTTGGCAAAGCATCGCCCTCGCCGGCGCCGGCCATCACGAGGATCTGCTTCTCCTTGCTCTTCTTGGCCTTGTTCTGATCCGCGGGGAGGCAGTCGGCGGCCTCGTTCTCCCTCGCGGTGTTATGATTCTGATCCGCGGGGAGGCCGTCGGCGGCGTCGTTCTCCTTCTCGATGGCGGCCGGCGCGAGGACGGGATGCGGCGGCGGCGTGATCCCGCAGCACATGTGGCCGTGCAGCACCGTCCAGTACCCGTAGCGCTTGTGGCACTTGCTGCACGGCGACCAAGGCCCGTCGCCCGTGGGCGACGATCGCACTCGCACCCGTGGGACTGGGAACGCCCTGCAGCCGCGGCCTCTTCCGCGGCCTCGGGGACATCGACGACTGCCGCAGCCGCACCCGTGGGGACGACGGGGGCGCGACCGCTTGCAGCCGCGGCACCGGGGACGACGACGGTGGCGCCCGGGCGACCGGCTGCGGCGACAGCGCCGGCGGAGGAGGAGGGGGCGCGCCGCGCGGCTGGATCAGAGCAGGGCGCGAAGGGGACGCCATTGGAGCGAGCGCGAGCGATTTGGAGGAGGAAGGAGGGTGAACAGGACAGAACGAGATCTGCGGGAGGAGATTGCAGTTGCAGGAGTGTGTGGAGTCCGTCCGTGGTGGGGGGATGGATGCCGACGTCGTGCCGTTGTATATATAGCCGGCCGGGGTGCGCGCGCGGCGGTTGTCGGCGCCGGGGGCCGGGATCGCGGGGTTTGCGGCATTCGAATATGCTGCCTGCAACGGCATAAAGCTCGATCGTGGTGCACCGTCGCCCGACTTGAGGAAGTTGATCGCTGCCGTGGCAAAGATAGGACGCACGGCTACAATTTGTGATCGATCAGTTACCAGCGGCAGAAAATGATCCGGTTCGCGCGCATGCTATGTCCAGATGGTTGTTGCATGCTTCGAACAGGCCAGTCGGTCTCACGCTTCTCTACCGAAGCAGTTGGCCATAAAAATACTTTAAACTCGTGTTAATTAGTTTCTCATTTTTTTTGAATGAAATTAGTTCCTCAATTTACCGGGAACCAATTAATCTTTGAACCGAACTCCTTTCTCACGAACAGCCCAAGTCCTTGATAGGAGTCTCGATCATGAACAACCACGTGCATTTCTTTTTACGCAAAAAAAAAAAATGTTGCATGTCCTGCTTGAATGCCCATACGAATTGCATGCTGGACGTGAACATCAGGTCACTATACTCCTGGACAGGGAAGGACCGTGGATTCAACCACGAAATCATAGCTAGCTACCTTCAAGTTTGAACCATGCATCATATTTTTGCAGCTAAATGCTATAATAGGAAAGTAAATAAACAGACAAGTAGATAGTACAGTAATACAGTAAGTAGTAAAGTAGTAAGATATACAGCGATAACAACCATGCACACTATGATGTGACGCACTGAACAAGAGGTTGCTCATATCCGAGAGCGACATCAGCGATATACATCCTCCAGGAGAGACCTGACCACACGACATTTGCGTGCACCCCAAACAAGCCGCATATGGCAACCTTTCACAATGCAAAGCCCCGCAAGGATGAATCGATCTGCTGCTCCCGGTGGAAGTCTTGGGCCCAACGCGACACCCTGCCCAGCCGTCGTCCGTGGGTGGCTCCTCTCATTCCCCCGTAGCAGCACACGCTGTTTCATCCCCGGCCACGATTCCGAAGCTTCGTCGGTTTACCGAGGACCATATTACCAGCATGTGAATCAATACATTCAAAATTTGCTCAATTGAACCTTCGACCACGTCGTTACTGGGATACGTCCTTTGCGCTGGTTCCCCGCCGGCGTCCTGCGCTGCGGTAGCTGGCCACACGGCGCGCCGGGCGCGGACAAGGACTGAATCGCAAATCTTTGGATCCATAATAGGGCTCACGTACAAATATTGGGATCACGATTAATAATCGCGATTCAGTTTAAGGGCTTATGTGAAATAGGATATGTAAAATAGTGGATCGCGATTATTAATCACGATCCAATTTAGGGGGTTATTTGTAAAACAGCGCCATTGACCGTTCTGACCGTCCCACGTGGACCTGCGAGTAGCCGTTAACATCTCGATGTGCGGCTCAGATCTGCGCATCTGATGAATCGATCAAACCGGTCAACGAGCTGACTCCAACCCGCAGCCGCCACGCAACCGACGCCATGGCCGGAGACCTCTTCTCCCTTAGCCCGCGACGCCGCTCTCGCCCCGCATTCGCTCCCGCTCGCAATCTGCCAGCTCAAGTAGCGAATTCACGCTCCTTTTCCACGATCACGGCGCCTCCGCTCGTCGCCATGATCACACTCCCCGTCCCGGTAGGGGTGGAGGCGTGGAGCATAACACTTCCTCCCCAACTCTCATCACAGAGCCTCCCTAATCAGTCGAACAAGAAGCTGCTGCTTGCTTGCCCGTTGGTTCATATCCGATTGGTTATTATTTTCAGCTAGTCTTGTGACCTAAATCGAAGCTTTCCTCCAAGATAGGGAAGATTATGCATGCCAAGTGTTCGTCGTAATGCCCTGCCCACAGAACACTTGATCTCTGCTTGCTCACGTTGTGGGCTCAGACAGGATGATGTCGGACTAGGTGAGCTCCTGCTGATCGTGAGCGGGCTGGCATCCAAGTGATCTTCGTAGTCAATATGCTGTTGTATGTACTAGCACAAGAAGGTGAAAAAGACAGAACTACGAGCAGATGGTGACTTGACCGGGCGAATCAACGGCTCATGCATTCAACCCCGCATTATCTGTCCTTCAATTCATCTCAACATGAACAGTGCTGTGCATTCTTTGGGTAAATTTTCAGTTTCCGTCCGGTGGTGCAGCTACGACAAGTTACATTTGTTGGTGGAAAAGTTCCATACTCATGGCGCCGTGCTGGAGATTTTAGCGACGATGGAACGAGCCTTGTCGCGACTTCACCGTCCTGTGAAGAATGATGGCCACAATGCTTCCAGTATTTACTTTGGTTCTTGGCTAACCATAACTGCAGTTATCTTCATCATGAATGAAAAGGAGCACATACTAAGGGAAGAGCATTCTCTGAATGCTTCAGTTGGAATGCAGTGGTCATATCAAAGTTCAAGTGTATAATTACTATATGATTGACTGTTGAAGTTTTTGTACCCTGTTTCACCAGGATGTTTAGAGTGATTGACTTTGTATTTCATATCTATCATATCCTCACTGCAGTTCTCCTACAGTAAATCCTTTCAATGATCCAGGCAATGGAATGAGTACACTCGCACATCAGCACGAGATTACGTTGTCTGGTTGATTTTCAGTTGTAGGTCATCTTTTTAGCTAGTATATATTTTTTTTTGCGGGTAATCTTTTTAGCTAGTATAGATTTCCTTATTTTCCTGAAAGACCGATACGCTTATGCAAGTGATTTAAGGTGACTGCGGGGTCGCTGATATTGCTCAAACGAAAACGATGGATGTTGCGGCAAGTTACGGGAAAAAGAAACTGGATTCACGTTTGTGTGTGTGTGTGTGTATGTGCAAGTTCGCAGATTTTCCTATCGAGTCTGCTTCATCATTCCTCTTCTCATCAATGGAAACTATTGATACTTCAATAGAGTCCACAGACGAACCTATGCTTTCCAACTGACAACTGAGAAAGAATGTTTACTGTGCATTTAGTAGATGATTATCATCAAAACAAAAACAACAACAAGACTAACAGCACTATAGCGGATTTATATCCCCTACCTCTGTAAATGGTGGTGACTTTGTGTACTGAAGCCTACAGCAATGTTGTTAGAATTGGCACCAACGATGTGGAGCCTATTGAGGACATCCATGGTGAAATACTAGCATTTTATTTTGTCACATTAGTCGTAAGTACTACTCTGCTTTTACTCAAATAGTGTTCTTGTTTATTGTCAACACTGAAAAGTGGCACAATTAAGTAAACAAGAAGAAACTAAGAATGTACAAAAATAGGGAACACACAATAATGTATATTATCGTCACATCAACTGAACATACACACAGATAGCACATCTTAATACACACAGACACGTCATATCCTTTGGGGAAGTAACCAATGCACAGAAAAGATTCGACCTTTCTGAATCAACACTCCTAGAAACGAGAGAGCTAGACACATATAACGTGAGGCACATATGCCTCGCACGCGCGTGGAATGTTAAATAAAACCTAATGCCAAAGCTTGAGCTCCAGCATGTCGTTCATGGCGCCGCATCGCTCGTCTCCTTGTGGTGCCTCCTCTGACGTTGGCAGCATGGTGCCCTCCCTGTGGCCGCCGGGTGCTTGCCCGGTCGGGATCCACTCGTCGCAGAAGGCGCACTTGTGGTAGGCGGTGCACTTGGGCGTCGACGTTGCCGCCGGAGAAGACGCGGACGCGCCGCCGATCTCTTTGCAACTTGGCGAAGAACCGAGGAGGCGCTTCTTGCCCTTGCCGGCACCGGCCATCATGAGGAGGGTGTCGGCGCACCGAAGATCCTCCACGGTGTTTTGCTGTTCCGCGGCGAGGGACGTGGCGAGGGACATCACGAGGAGGCCGTCGGCGGCGTCGTTCTCCGTCAAGGTGAACCGGTCCGCCGCGGGCGGCGCGAGGACGGGCGCGGCGGCGGCGCCGTGGCGGCGGGCGAACTGCTGCGGCGGCGTGATCCCGCGCCACGGGCGCTCCGGGTGGCAGCGCATGTGGCCGTGCAGCGCCTTGGGGAGGTCGGGAACCGCCTGCCGCACTCGGTGCACGCCGACGGCGGCGCGTCGCCCGCGGCCGTGGGTGGCGGACGCACCCGTGGGAACGGGGTGCCGTCCGCCCGCAGCTGCCGCGGCTTCTTCGGCGGGGGCGGCCTCGGGGTCGGGGACGACGTCGGCGGGGGCGCCCTGCAGGCGACCGGCTGCGGGATCAGCGCCAACGTCGTGTCGTCGTGGTGCGACGGCGCCGGCGCCGGAGGAGGAGGAGGAGGGTGCGAGCCGCGCGGCTGGAGCGGAGCAGGGCGCGAGGAGGAGGAGGCCATGGCAGCGAGCGAGCGAGCGAGAGCGTGCAGGAGGGAGGCTGGAGCGAGATCTGCGGGAGGTTGCAGGAGGGAGTTGGGAGTGGTGTGGATGCCGCCGTTCGGTTCTGTAGCCGGCCCGGGGTTCGCGGCGGTTGTCGGCGCCGGGGGATTGTGGGTTGGGTTCCCTCCCGGCATTCGAATCCAGCAACGGCATGAAGCGCGCTCGCTCGTGCTGATAGAGGAGCGCGCGCACGCGTGCGGTTCGATCGCCATCGCCCAAGTTGAGGAGTTTTCTTCCCTGGCAAAGATCGTACGGCTTCAATTTCATGTGTGATGGATCAGTTACCAGCAGTGCAGAACGATCTACTGCGCACGCTACGTCCAGATGGTTGTTTCTTCGAACAGGTCTCACTTTTTTTTCTTTTTTTTTCCCCGAGGAAAAATGGTCTCACACTTAAATTTACTACCGAGGCAGTTCGCGTTTTAATAAAATGCGTGTTAGTTTCTCAATTTATCGAGGACCAATCATGAACAGCCCAAGTCACTTGATAGGAGTACTTCCTTTTTATTTTACTGTCTATTACGATGTCAAGAGACACAGAAAAATCAGTTCTGCTCGCGAACAATATGGATCAAACCAACGTTGCATTCCATTTCACGTAACTTTTGTTATGTTGCATATCCTGCTTGAATGCTCATACGGATTGCATGCTGGACGTGAACGTGAGGCCCAAACTGGTGTCATTACATAGCTTGTGCTCAACTGAAAACGATTTGCAGGCCCAAACTAATGCAAATATTTATTTATTTTCTTTATGCTCAGAATTTGAAAACATGGTATGATCTGACTGAAACTAAATAAAGATACATGACATTCCTTGAGGCAGTTAATATGTACTGTACCATATAAGTGAAATGAGAGAGAGACATATTAAAAACAAGAAATAAATCGCATGATTTCAAACTAAAGCAGATGCACAGAGAATGTGAGAAGCCAACACATGCACATGACAGATTAACCTTGTAGAAATCACAGATTCATGGATAATGGTCACGACATGGAACCAATGTCAATCGGTCACTCTCTCATGGATGGGTAAATGAAGAACCAACGGAGTGCGTAAAAAAGATAAATTTGAATCCGATGCATTCACCCAAATCAGAAACAAAAGGCTGCTGGAGAAACCAAACCAATTAGAGCTCATTCAAAGATGCTCAGCTCATTCAGGTGGACCTAAGAACATAGCAAAAAATCGAATGAGTGATTGGAAAAGAAAAGAAGATGAAGGTAGACAACTCTTCCTGTAAACGTACGGGGAAACAAACATTAGACAAATAAAAGTAGACAATTTCATCCTCTACATGGGTGCTACACAGGAATATGCAGCCTGTTCGGCTGCCCATTTCGCAGCCAGCTTCTTTGCAGCAGCTACAGTGTTCCAGTTATTTCTTCGGCAGACGCTACAGTGTTCGCAGTTATTTCTTCGGCAGCCGCTACAGTGTTATTAGCCTGCCGAACAGGCCGATGATAATACACCATAAATTAGTCAATTAAAAGTGTAGCAGAAATATAATAATAAAATAAAATAAATGCAATTATTTATTTGAAAGATATTGAAAACTGATCTTTCATTAGTCTTTCAATTGGGCTTGAACGCCGCTGAAGAATCATATATAAGCACATAATTAACAGAGCCCAGTCACATTAACAAATGCATGATATATAACGGTTAAAATGTGTTTAGTATGAGCTAAAATCATCAATAGCTTGAGTCTCTTGAAGTGGATCCGTCGCCTCCTCCTTGTGCTGCCCTTGCTTGCTACCAGGAAGAAGAAACCCTGTCAATTATAGAGACCAAAACTGAGAGTCTGAGACAGAGCTAAGTCATAATATCTCATATAACTTTTTTAGTAAATCAATAATCGATAGGTAGAGCTGCAAGTAAGTTTGATAGAGAACATAAGTGAGTAAAGTCCTGACACGTTTAGTTAGTTTCATAAATGGGAAGATCATCCACTCTGCAATAATGTAAAGAAATTAAGAGATGGGAGCAAATTAAAGACTTGAGATTATCAGGCGAGCACTTCACGCAATGTAACATGTAAGTACTTGAGCTCATGACCTCCATACCTCATTAGTGTTTGGCCTCAACAATTAGTAACATTGCAGTTTTCAAGAGGTAACATAAAGGTAGATGCAGAACATTAATAATTTAAGATATATAGCCGATCCATACACAATGGAATCAACATATATAATAACAACATTTTAATGGGTCTTCTGTTCAAACCTTACCTTTTTCAATTAAATTCTCAGGTAGCTACCAATTAAAAATGACATGGAAATTACTAACACTACGGAATATGGGACCTGTCCAATAAATAAACTATAGCATTTTGCTGTCATCAACATGCAATCAATATAGGATAGGTATCCCACACATTGCCGCCGACACGGTTGGAAACAATAATTGATATGCATAAGATAGTTGGAAACAATAATTGATATGCATAAGATAGTTTTCTAGTTATGAATAATTCTTCGTCAAAAGTACTGAATGACTGATGAAATTGAGAACATGAAGCTCCAATACATCATAATACTGTAGAGCTTGCTTATATTCTTAAAATACAACAAATCTCAAGTGTCATAAAGTAGGATGAAGCAAAATGTAAGCAAGCTCCATTTTGAAGCATCCAAAGAATGTGTACCTTGTTTCAACACCACTACTTGAAATAGCTTTAGCATGGGCAGCACACGAAATAGCAAAAAGGCCTGGAATCATTTTCATGTTGTCAGACCCCATTTCTGGAATCTGCTGTGCATCCTGTATCAGTCCCTGGATCAGTAGCTGATACGCACAAGAACACAGATATGATAATCAAAAGCATACTTCGAGTGGATAAATAAATAAGATACCTGACATAAAACCCTTAGTGGCGGTACGACAAGGATTCAAACTATCCAAGTACATCCGACCCACTAGAGGTGAAGCAGACAGCGGAAACCATGGCCCAACGCCACAAGCAAACTTGAGAAGCAGAACCGAAAACCCAATCGTCGTCGTTCTCTACGAAGTCTTCTCCTACTAAACCAACAATTGCAAACACGTGAGTACATAAGGTACTCAACAAGCCCTACACTACACAAGGGTATATATATATATGCATATTTGGTCTTAGCAAGGAATAGGCTGTATGGTTCATTTGCGCAAGCAATTTTTATGCAAGGTTCACTAAAGCAAGTGAAGGAATTCTTAGATAAAACAGAGAAGTAACTGTTAATATTTTAGTTGGTTGGCCCTGGGGGAGTATGAAGCATTCCCGCCAGTTCCCAAGTTTTAGTTGGGCCTTTTGACCTCAATGGTCATACCGACCCGGCATCCATGCCACACTTCCAAAACACGAGCAGACTACTGCTCACTCACACTTCAAGGAATCATGAAAGTGGCTAATCATATCGAGCTCAACATAGATGTGTCATGCCGTGACAACGTCCATCCGGATGAATTTTACACTCTGCAGAGGTTGTACATCTTTTCCCACGGGCTATGCACTCTTGATCGGAGAGTAACATAACGCTCATTCCATCTTCTCCGAGTACCACACACAATGCCACCTACGAACCAACTCAGGGGCTTTTCATGAGACTACAAATAGTCTTCATGTGGAACCACAGCACATTTAATGTGGGGATCTCGGGCCGGAGCTCCTAAGCAATACAAACTCCGGAGTCTTCTCCTGGTTGCTCGTTTGCGCTACTGCTCTCCAGGTGGAACAAAGTGGTAGGCACCAAGAAGGTAGGGTGAGTCCTTCCCATACAGGTTCCGTGGTAGTACGAGAATCATCTTGTTAAAGGTGGAATGAACCAGTCCTTATGTGGCCGGGAAAGCGCCATGTCTCCCACACTAGGGGACTATTACACAATCCATCACGCCATCAATCACTTACTAATGGCCTTGCCCGCAATCCAACCATCCCATCACTGTCTCCATCATCATCACCTAACACGGTTGTGCTACTCCCAATCCCATATATTACGCACACCACCAAACTCATTTAGCACAGTTGTAAAGCATATATGTGAGTAAGGTGTGGCAATGTTGAAACATTGCGAGGGGTCCTAAGCAGTCTAGTAGCAAGGTGAATGTGCCATCATAAAAATGATGGAACTATCCTAGGGTTATCAAGGTGACAGGTAAACAATGGTATACAAGGATTCCTGTATTAATGCCTAAATAATGGCATTAATATCAGTAAGCAAATAGGACCATAACTACGCAATCAGTAAAATAACAAGTAATGCATAGTACGAGAACAGGCCATATAGGTGCATTGCGAAAAACAGTAGGTTCAATCATGATCAAGGAGAAGTAGAGCTTGCCTGAAAACGCTATCCTATTCTTCCGATTCTTGGTCCTCAGATCTTCTGTCGAAGTTGATGTCTTCGAGTCCTCCTCTTAAGCTTGTATCTTCTGACTCGTCCTCGGGCTTCGATTCTTCAATTCATCCTCGAAGTTTGGATCTTCTAGATCTTCCTTGTATTCTTCTGGCTCTTCCTCGAATCTCGCGTAAGCTAGCGCATAGAAATATAACGTATAAATAACTACCGCAAAAGAAATAAAGATAAAAAAGAACCAACAAGATCCAATTAACTCCAAAAAGAATCGATAAAACTCCAAGAAAAATGGCTATGTTTATGCAATGCACATTTATTTATGAAAGGTTATTTATTACAAGTTATCTCCATGGCCTTATAAGGGCCATATTCACCTAGACAAACTATTAATTAGCTAAGTTCTCTTAAAAGAGGCAACGTGCAGGGTTTTGCATGAAACTTTATTTACTAAAGCCTTAGGGTGAGGATGGTGAGATGCACATGCTGTATTGATGGTGATTGCGTGCATATCTATTATATAAACTTTTAAGTTATTTCTACTAAAGAACATGGGTGGTTTGCGGAAAGGATGTGCAGATGCAGATGCGTATATAATCTAGCATGCATGCATGATATGAATGCATGGTGGCAATTGAAATAGCAATGAGCAACAATTCCAAAAAGATCCAATGAAAGACCTCACAAACACAAGATCGATAAATCCATAAGGTAAGGTGGCGGTTAGTGTCAACATGGGATTAGGTTTGATTGAACGATGTGAAATGATACAGCGGGATTGACTAGATTCAACACCATAAAGCGAAAGAATATTTGTACTCGACGAGATCAGTGGCGATTGATTGGCCGGGATGAATGTACATTGAAAGAAGGAGGAATCTGGGCATTGATGGTTTGTAGGTACCTTCTATGGCTTCAAGAACAGTACCATGAGGTACTTCGCGTTTCTACGAACGCGTGGGCGCAAGAATCGCTCAAAACAGAGCTCGGATGGAAAAGATATAGACGTTTAAAGATCTAGGGGCTTGTTTGTAATTACAGAAAGGTTCTAGGGGCTCATCTGTAAGGACAGAAAAGTTCTAGGGACCTATATGTAATTATGGAAAAGTTGAAGGACCTTGATGTAAAAAGGTAGAGGCTAAAGGTAATTATAGAAAAGTATAGGGGCTTTTCTGTAAAAAGGTAGGACCTAAACAGAAATAGAATAACCTAGAGGGGCTTATCTGTAAAAGTGTATAGGATCTGCGATTTATTTGGATTTTTGGAATTATTTTTGTATGGGAAAAGGCTGGTGGACCGGGTCTACAGGGGTGTGGACTAGGTCTACAGGCGGTCCACGAACGTTCACGGTGGACTGGCTGATCTGGAGCGTTGGATCTAAGATGGACGGCCAGGATTTTATGAAATCGAAGGGGTACGCCCTTTCTAATCTGAGCCGTTCGCTGTGGAATAGACGGTTGAGGATGGAGGGGGAAGGAGCACGGCGGCCGGCGACGACCGGGCGGCGCGGGAGGCGGCGGCGACTTGCCGGAGTTGGCCGGAACGGCGCTCCGGTGAGCCAAACTCAATGCGAATGAGTGCGGGAGAGAGAGGAGAGGGAGGGAAGCTCACCGCGGGGCGCGTTGACGATGCGCGGCAGCGGGACGCGTGAGCAACGACGCGAGGCGGCGGCGAGGTGGCGGCGCTCGGCGAGGCGGGGCTCCGGTGCTCCTCGTCGAGTTGCTGCTAGCCAGGGAGATGCGCGGCGGCGAGGCGATGCTGGTGGCGCGCGCGAGCGAGCGGAACGAGGTCGGGATGATGGCCAGCGTCGAGCTCGCGCGCAACGGATGGCGACACACGGCGAGGTTAGGGTTAGGGTTTAGCAGCGGCTCCGGGGAATGGAAGAGGAGGCGCAAGGGCTCAGTTTTATAGTGTCGCGATGGCGTGCGAGACAAGGCGGCGAGAGAGGAGGCTTCGAGGCGAAGGTTTGGCCGGTCAAAATTGCGGCGGCTCTATCCGATGCGGCGGTGGCGTTCTTATCTCTATGGTACGGCGGAGTTAAGGGCGGCATGGGCGTGTGAACGCGGCGGAAGATTGCGGCGGTCCACGTGCACGGGCGCGACGCCGAGCTGGAGGGAGACGGCGGCACGTCGGCGGCGGCGTCGGACGAGCTCGGGTGAGCTGGAGGAGGAAGATGACGCGGCATGGGCCGAGATGGGCCGAAGGGAGTTGGGCCGTGGCCTGGGAAAAGAAGAAGGAGAAAAGAAAAGAGAGGAGGGCCGGCTGGGCTGGAAGAAAAATGGTATTCGGCCCAGAGGGACTTAGGGAAAGAATAGGTTTATTCTTTTGTGGGATTTTGAGGGACTTCAAATTTGAATGGAATTCAAATTTGGGATAGGAAACTAACTTCAACCAATATTCCAAATAAAACCAGTGAACCCAAAAATGCTCATGAAGATGGTTATGCAAATTTAAATTCAAGATTTTTAATCCGAGGTGAATTTGCTAGGGTTCAACATATAAATTTTAATTTGTTGTAAATTCCAAAGTTCAAACTTTTAGTAAGTATTAATGTAAACAAACACTTGAGCATAGATTTTATATTTTGAAAAATTTCAGATTCAACTAAGTTTGAATTACTTTTGTTAATTTTATTTCTAAAATTTGATGAGGAGGAAAGAAAAACAAAATTCAAAATCGGAGTGATTTTTTTTATTCCATTTTACTTTTGATTTGAAATCTGGGCTGTTACACATGTTGAATTGCCAAAGAAGCTCAGCTCATTGTGTCACAGCTGTGGCATCAAGGAGCCAAGCACAACATGTTAAGGACTAGTCATGGCAACGAATATGGAGATGTTCAATCAGCCCGTAAGTGTGTTGTCTGCTGTCCCAAAAGATGTTCAAACTGCATATTTTTCATGTCTTCAGTCCTGAATCAAGACATGTCTGCAAACATAAGCTCGTAAGACAGCCTGCGTATGACCCAGTTTTGTATCAACCAAACTGGACATGATAAGGGCGTAACAAAAGGAAATGTACCAGTCTCCCATACGTTGACCTGCAAATGCAAAAGAAGCATGTGGATTGCAGTCCTTGTTGTGTTATGAGATATCAGGCTGCTTGAAAGTTAGAACGTTGACCTCGATGGATTTTCTAGATCACTTGAGCAGCCGCCTGCACACAATATATAAATTTAATGAGCCAAGACACGAAGAATGTAAGATAACTACGTATTTTTGGTACTACTTTGATGTTTCATGGATAAGCCAAACTGGGAAAAGGCGATGTACCGCTGAATTTGTATCTGAGCTCACCATACAGATGTGGACCTCTCACTAAACGACTTCATAAAAGTAGGCCATCTGCAAATTAGCATATATACCAGGCTAGCTAAAATAATTAGAAGTACTGAAAATCGATGCATGGTAGCAGTACATTTTAACGATAATAAGATATTTTTTGTGAGTTAAACTGGAGATGAGATGAAGGCTTGCGCTCACCTACACTCCATTTTTCCTTGCATACCAAATTAAACCTGCTACATTAAAACGAATATTTCGATACTTTATATCATAACTGTAGTAACTTACTCCTCCATATGCAGAATGGAGACAGATTGATGCAAGAAATTATGAGGGCCATCTGTGTAAGGAGAAACACAATCCAGGATAGATAGATTTGGCATGAATATATATACCATTGGGAAAAGGAGATAATTAATGGAATGGGGATGGAATGCTGATCGAAAAGAATGTACTGCATAATGGATAAAATTTTCATAACTAGCTACCGTGGCCAACGCGGGGGCTCCCCGAGCGGTCAGAGCCAGAGGGCTCCGGGTGCTTCAGCACCTGTCGACCCGGGTTCGAGTCCTCGCCGCGGCACCAGCGCGTGGCACTGTAGCTTGCTACAGTGTCGCGCGCGGCACTGTAGTGAAATACCTACGGTGCAAAAAAAATCCCCTCGCCTTCCCCGGGTCAAAGCACATGGTAAAAACTCGCGCCGAAGCTCACAACGGCCAGCTGAGTCCCTGTGTAGGATCGGAGAGGGGGTTCGGGGGTTTTCTCGGCCTGCGTGAGAGGTTGTTCTCCTTAACAAAATGCCGTCGGGGGCGGTCTTCCCCCGGCAGGTCGAGTTTTTTATAACTAGCTACCGTGGACCACAAGTTTCGTAAAAATGCTTCTACTCTGTAGGCATAGCAAAAGTCAGAGATTAAACCAAACAAAATTCCCTAATTACATTAGATGGCATATGTAACAAAGTTTTACTGTAACTGGAAGCAGCAACGCTACCTTTCCTTCCAGGACGGGAATTGCTTGCCGGCAGCACTAGCTCGGTGTACGGCGTCGTGTTGATCGGCCGTGGACGAGAGGACCGCACCCGTGCGAACGCGGCGGCGCGCGGAGTAGTGGAACAAGTTGCCCATGTATCTATAGGTAGCCGGGCCGCGCGGGTTCGTGCATGCGTGGGGGTTCGCTGCATCCCGATATGCGGCGCGGGCGCACGTACGCTCGTCGTGGCACGTGCTCATCGAGGAGTTTGCTGCCGTACGTGGCCAAGATCGATCGATCGGCGGCTAGTAAAATTCGATTTGCTTGATCAGTTACCAGCGGCGCGAAATGATCCACGTACTGCACTACGCACGCACGCTCCTCAAGTCCAACGGTTGCTTCCAACAGGTCTCGATCGCCCGAAATTTCATTACCCATAAGCAACGTACGAAATTACATCAGGTTCATCCAGAAACGGTCTGGTTCGAGAAAACGAAACCAGGAAACGCTACTGCTTGACAGGAGTTCAAACACAAGTAAAAGTGCGAAAACTGAAAGGCTACTAGCTAGACACCGGCCTATTAATTGCATCTCGATCGAGAGCATTAGGCATCGATCATTTGTTGCATCTAAACTGGAAAAATAAAGTAGCTACTAGTACGTGGATGATCGACCTACACACAATAACATAAATAAGAATGCAACCGGTCCGCCTAGCTTGGTCGTCCGTACGTCCTGTCATGGCGACGGCGGCGGTTCCTTGTTGAGATCCAGCAGGCTGCGCTTGTTGGGCGACGCGGAAATGTGGCCGTGCAGCGCCTTGGAGTTGGAGCCGGACGCGAACAGCTGCTTGCGGCAGCCCGGCGACGGCGGCGCGTCGCCGGTGGGCGTCGACGACCGCAGCCGCAGCCTCTTCCGCGGCCTCGGGCTCGGGGACGGCGTGGGCGCGACCTCCTCCTCCTGCTTCCTCTTCCCCGGCCTCGGGGGCTCCAAGGCGACCGGCTGCGGCGGCACCTCGAGGTTCAAGTCGATCAGCATGCCTTGGTCAATCGGCTGGATCGGAGGAGCGGGGGAGGAGGCCATGGCAGCGATCGAGCGGAAGGGGATCGGCTGGAGGGAGGGAGGCAGGAGAAAGAGATCTGCCAGCGATCGAGAAGGCGTACGTGGAGTGGTGGGGACTGGGGGTATGGAGGATGCCGGCCAGTTATATATATAGGGGGTTGTCGGCGCCGCCTTCGAATATGCAACGGCTTCGATTCAGGCGCGCGCTTCATGCAGTTGCAGCATTTTCGAATGCCCCCCTCCCGCCGGGAGCGAACCGCCGCGACGCAGCCATGGAACCGCCGCAAAACCCCGCTTATACATATCGGCAACCACCGCTGCCCCCCACCCCGCCCGCTTTTCCACTCCCCCACGTCGGCCCCCTCCTCCGCGCACTCCTGCAACCTCTCCCAGATCGGCGATCGCGCTCCCATGGATTCATCCTCGCCCCCTGCTCCGCTCCAGCCGCGCGGCTCGCCCCCTCCTCCCCCTCCTCCTCCGCCACCGCCGCCTCCCTCGCCACCGGCGCCGCTCCACGACACGCTGCTGACGCTGTCGCTCGCGCTGTCGCCGCAGCCGGTCGCCGGGGCGCCCCCGTCGTCGTCCCCGAGGCTGCAAGCGCGGAAGAAGAAGCCGCGGCCGCTGCGGGCGGACGGCACCGCGTTCCCACGGGTGCGGTCGCCGCCAGCGGGCGACGCGCCGCCGTCGCCGTGCAGCGAGTGCGGCAGGACGTTCGGGTCCTGGAAGGCGCTGCACGGCCACATGCGCTGCCACCCGGAGCGCCCGTGGCGCGGGATCACGCCGCCGCCGCCGCAGGTCGTCGACGGAGCCGCCGCTGCCGCCGCGCCGCCCGTCGACCTCCCCCCGGCCGCGGATCTGTTTCCCGTGGAGGAGCGCGAGGTCGCCATGGAGGTCGCCGCCGGCCTCGTCATGCTGCAGGACGTCGAGCGGGCCGGCAAGGGCAACAAGAGCCTGCTCGGTTCGCCCAGCCGAGGCGCCGCAACAGACGGCGGTGCGGCTCCATGCGAGGGCTGACAACCAGCAAGAAGCCTCCGGAGAAGCAACCAGTTTCACGCAGAAGCTAGGCGCAAATGCACGTGCGAAATGAGTTGGTGCCCAAGCGACGAATCGATCTGCATTTTGTCCTGGGTGGCAACAAATTTGATGGATTTCTACCTTTTTTTTTGTCTGTAATAACTGTGGAGAGACGTGTCTAGCGTCCTGTTTACTTTGTGCACTTAATTTTATATCTAGTTAAAGGTAGCGTAAACTGTTTACCTGAACTCATGTAATTTCGTCCAAGTGCAGCACCCACAAGTGACCGCTCCACATCATTTTATGGTCTTTGATGCTTATTTCGTATTGCTTGCTTGGTCATTTCATGAAGAAGAACACTACTAATTAGAGCATTGGTCAAAGTTAACAAAATCATGTGATGTAACACCCTAATTTTCACATTTTCGAATAGTTTAAAATTTCCTTAATTTAATTAGGGTGTTATCACTTTTCCAAGGCAAAAGAACTATTTTCTAAATTAAATAAATTAATTTAGGTTATAAAAATAATTGTTTGTTGCATTCATGCTGGAGTAGTCTGCAGTAGGGATTTTATTGTGTGGGAAAACGTATTTAAAAATTCGTGTAGAAAATCGAATTCGTTTCATATAGAAATTAGAAAGGATTTAGAAATAGAAAAGAGAAAAGAATATTCGAATCCGGTCGCTGGGCCGAATTCCCTTGGCCCATGGCCTCTTTTCCTTTTTCTTTCTCTTTTTCCTTCACTCTTGGGCCGGCCTGCCTTCTTTTCTCTCTTGCCTCGCCAGCCCAGCTCGCCCCGCCGAACCCGCGGCCCAGCTCGCCTGCCAGCCCGCCCGGCCCCCCGCGAGCCCGCGCGCAGCCCGCAACCGCGCCGCCGCCCGTACATCGCCGCACCGCCTCCATCTCGGCGTCCGAGCCGGACTCGGCCCCTCCTCGTGTGCGCGCACCCCTATAAAACCGCCGCCACCCCTTCACGCGCCGCCTTTCGCCCGATTCACCGCCGCCCCCAAACCCTAGGTCAAACCACCGCCGCCATTGCCGCCGCCGACGAGAGCTCACGGAGCCGCGTGACGACGCCGCCCCGGCCGACGAAGACCTCACGCCGAGGGCCCCAGTGACGCATCGCCCCTCCCGCTCTTGATCTCGTCGACTCCCAACGCCCGAGGCTCTTCCCCGACGACGCCGACCTTCCGCCGCCGCTCACCTCCGTTGAACGCCGCCTCCCGGAGCTTCCCGACCCCGTGCGACCGTCAAGGTGGGTTCCGCGTCGCCGTGCCGTGCCTCTAGCACCCCCGCGGCGAGGTTTCGAGCCCCGCAAGGCCGTTCCGGCGGGTCGCCGGCGAAGCGCCGCCGCGCCCGTCGCCACCGACCGGGTCCGGTCCATGGTGGACCCATGGACCAAGGTCCCAGTGCGGTCCACGGCCGCTGTGGACCGAGTTCATGGCATTTTCAGATTTAAATTAAACCTTTTCGAATTAATGCGTCAGCCCGACGTCATGCTTGCGCAGTAACTCAAGTTTTCAGTAGAAAAAAAAATAATTTCAGAAATGCTAAACTTGCAGATTAGACCCTCTAACTTCAAACGCTTATAACTTTTTACTCGTAACTCCGTTTTTAGCGATTCTTGCGCTCACGCGATCGTAGGATCGAGCTCTAGCTTTTGGTATAGTTTTTGTAGCATTTTGATACTGTTTGGTGTACTGTTTCTTATTGTTTGTGTATGTGTGCTTTGCATGTTACCGTTATTAGAAGAGGAGCCGTTTGAGAACTTCCAGGACCAAGAGTTTGACCAAGCAGCAGCAGGGGGAACAGGCAAGTGTCCTTGACCATTTTGGACCTATTTCTTTCTCCCTCTAGTTTAATTTGCATGCATAGCGTTTAATATGAATCCTATATGTCATTTATCCTGTTCCATACTATTCTTTGTCGCCTGGTTGTGGTAGATGATAGTATGAGGATGGGTAGGTCTTGCTTAGCTTGCTGAACTGGGTTGGATGATAATTTGACTAATAATCTTGACTAATGGTTCACTTGAACATAATGATCACAGACCGGTTAATCTTTTTAGCAACATGGAACTTAGGTGATCCAAGCAGGAGGATGTTGATGATGGTGCGGGTATGCACATGTGCCTGTCATGGTACTGTTGGTTTGTGGTTAGTACCTGCTTGTGATCATAAGGACCGGTTCGTGGAGCGGCAACCCAGGACAACAGCGCAAAGCACAGGGTTGATTATGGTAGACTTGGTCAAGTATTATGCTGTCTTCCCAGTTTTGCTGGTGTTCAAGGAAAGAGGGAGGAAGGGTTACTTCTGAACTCAGGTGATGGAGGGGTACTCCTAGCCACGGCGCCAGAGGGGGCTACTGTTGCAGGGGTACTGGCAGTAGTGTAACCTTAGCGAGGATGTTGGCAGGCTGGGAAGCGCTTTGAAAGACCATGTGGTGTTCTCTTGGCCTCACACCTTGGTAGTGTGCTTATGGCAACATGGAGACTTTAGTCGCTGAATAGTGACGGAATCACCACCCTGTGGGTAAAGTTGTGCACCTCTGCAGAGAAGTAAAACTGTCATGACAGCCGTGCTCACGGTCAGGAGCGGCCTGGATCCTCACATGATTAGAGATGGATGGTTGGTTCTGGTGGGTAACCAGTTTGATGCTGCAAGGGGGTACCTTGTAGTATGGTTTTTGGGTGGGTAACCCGTCTTGCTACAAGTGGGTAACTTGTAGGTCCCCTTTGATGGTAATTTTTGGGTGGGTTCTTCATCATCTAGTAAATAGGTGCCTTAATTAAATGACTTAATTTATAGTTGCTTTCTGCTATGAACCATGTGTTAGCCTTTCTTTTGTTTAAGCTATGCATGTCATCTTTTCCTACACTTGCGGAGTACGATATGTACTCACACTTGCTATTCCCCACACTATGTTGAATTGCTGCTCAGAAGATGAAGGCGCAATGGAGTACTTCGATGAGGAATACTAGGCGTGCTGTCTCCCAGTCGACTGCCTGTGTGATGGGTGTCTTCCGCTGTCGTTTTGTTTAGTCATTTGAGACATTTTATTCAGATATTGTAATAATGCTACGATGAGACGATGTAATAATGACACTGGTTATACTGTTTATTTCACTATTGTCTCTATATGTGTGGAACTTGATCCTGGCACACATATAGTTATGCATTCAGTTTTGTCCTTAAAACTGGGTGTGACAAAGTGGTAATCAGAGCCGTGTTGACTGTAGGACGCAAGCCTAGTTAGATATGGTCGCTTATAAGGTTATTTGCTTATATCAAACCTATTTTCATAAAAACTATTAGTTCTTTATTGTTGATCTTTGTTTATGCTTCAAAATCTTATTTAGACTGAAACTGCTTATTGTCTATTTACTTTCTCCTTGTCCTTGTTCTTTTATTACTCCTTGTTTACTTCATCATTCTTTTACTTTACTTTTAGTCCAGTCTTTATTATAAAATTTTTATTTTGCTGATACTCTTCTTGTTTCAAAATTGTAGTGATGGTGCACTCTAGGCTTACCGCTCGTAAGCGTGTGACGGTTCCACCACCTCCTGTTCCGTTGTTGGTGTGGGATGAGCAGCCACCGCAGGAGCACCGCAGCGATGGCGATGGCTACTACTTTCCTGACAAGCTGTGGGAGGTTCAGCAGTGTTTGGGCTACCATGATCGTCCCGAGTACATTGGGATCAGGACACCTGGAAGAGATGGTACCTACATCTGGAAGGTTTATGTCGTCATGTTTGAGAGGTCTGCCCCAGATGGGATTCGGAGGGTTCGTCGCATCCATCATGCCTCAGCGCCCATGTCTACATTTGCAAGAGGGATGGAGGATGCAGCTCGCCGTGCCCTTACGGTGCTACGCCATGAGGAGTCAGCCGCCCTGAGGAACACTCAGTTCAGATATCTTATACGCCGTCCCAGTGGCAGCTTGCAGGAGCTGATGACTGCACCCCGTGGAGAGGAGTTCACTTTCAGGGAGACTGTTCGGTATGCCAAGGCCTTGAATGACTGTCTTAATAACGCTCTGGATGACCTCGATGATGCTGAAGAAAGGATCAAGGACTTGGAAGAGGAGAACAGACAGTTGAGAGCTGATCTTGCAGGAGAGGAGCTGGAGGAGGACCCAGTGGAGGCGCCACCCCCTGTTCCAGCGCCGCACTCACCTACTCGTCAGGAGCTCCGTCGTGCTTGAGCAGTTTAGAGTGTCTTAGAGTTACCACATAGAGTTGTGAGGTCGATAGCTTCGTTTAATATCTTGAGTTAAACTTATGTAATAGGGATGTCTTAGCATGTCCTTTGCTTTTGTGTGGGTTTGTGCTACTTTGCTATGATGGTGTGATATGCTTGAGTTGGATTTTTGGTTGAGTGCGATGTGATGTAAGACTTGTCCTACAGACACATCTTAATATAGTTAAAGTTAGAGACTTAATACTTGGGTCCTTAATCTTTTGGGTTTCTTGAATCTTTATCTTTATGCACTATCTTGATACCTGATGTTATCTATCTTATGATCAATCTTGTGGTATTGTTGGACTATCTTGTATCATGGCTATGTTATATCTGTCTTGTGGTCATGGATCATTGTGGAATGTCCTTTGGTTCTGCAATAGTTGATTATTGTTCTTGATGCATTATTGATATATGATTCTCTTATTTTGATATATCTATCTGTCACTTGGATATATGACATTTTACACCATGTTGCTGCCGAAATTTTCCACTTTTTCAGTTATTCTTTTACCTTGGTCATTGCTAACACCACATCTACCTTTCATATTCATCTAAGATTTTGCTATATCTTGTTTCAATTCACTCCATGATTCCTTTAAACCTTGATAATCTGTTCTACCTGCTTGATGTTGTCATACCTACCACACCTTTCTTATCATATCTTTTCCTCTTATCAGATGTCTCGGAGGGGAGGTAACAACAACAACAACAATGATGCTGCAGCGCAACCTACCTTGGAGCAGTTTCTGACAGCGCAGACCCAGCTTCTCCAGACCATGCAGCAGACTATGATCAACATGCAGCAGCACCAGCCCCAGCCACAACAGCCGCAACCCCCTCCAAGAGACAAGCTTGGGGATTTTCAGAGGACCAAGCCACCTACCTTTTCTCACTCTGTGGAGCCAATGGATGCTGATGACTGGCTGAAGACCGTTGAGAAGAAGTTGCAGGTAGTCCAGTGCACCAACAGAGAGAAGGTCCTGTATGCTTCTCACCAGCTTGTGGGTCCCGCTGCTGATTGGTGGGACACCTATGTGAATGCTCATGAGGAGCCAGACAGTATTAACTGGCAGGAGTTCAGGAACAGCTTCAGGTCTCACTTTGTGCCACAGGGCTTGATGAAGCTGAAGAGGAAGGAGTTCCAGAATCTAAAGCAGGGTTCCATGTCTGTGGGAGAGTACCTCACACGCTTCACTCAGCTGTCCAGGTATGCTCCGGGAGAGGTTGACACTGATGAGAAGAAGAGGGATTGTTTTATGGAAGGTCTGAATGATGGACTTGCATATGCACTTGAGGCCCGTGGATTCCAGAACTTTCAGGCTATGGTGGATGCTGCTCTTGTTCTGGAGAACAGGAGGAACAACATGGAGAGGAAGCGCAAGATGGAGCGTCAGAGTCAGCAGGGAAGCAGCTCAAGGCCTCGTTTGGGATCTTCGTCAGCTGGACCTACATACCGCCCTCCACAGCAGAACAGCCAGCAGAGGACTCAGCCTACTGGACAGGGATTCCAGACCCCTCAGCGTCAGGTTCAGCGCCCCAACACCCAGACTCCTCGCACTACTCAGTCCGCCCCACAGAGGACCAATCAGGGACAGAACACTGGAGTTCCAGGAGCCTGTTTCCATTGTGGAGACCCCAGCCACTATGTCAACAGGTGCCCTAAGAAGCGCCAAGATCAGAACTCAGCTCAAGGTACAGCTTCTGCTCCTAACCGTGGTGCCAACAATGCAACCCCCGCTGGACAGAGTCAAGCTCGTGCTCGTGTCAACCATGTGGCTTTGGAGGATGCTCAGGAGGCCCCAGATGTTGTTCTCGGTATGTTTCTCGCAAACGATCGCCCTGCAGTTGTGTTATTTGATTCTGGAGCATCTCATTCTTTTATATCTGCCGCTTATGTTGATAAACACAACCTTCCCATATCACTGCTTAAGAGTAGATTGTTAGTAAGTTCTCCTGGGGGAGAGATGAATGCAAGGCATGTTTGTCCTAAGTTAAGCCTTAATATAAGGGGGGTAGACTTCTCGGCAAACCTTATAGTTCTTGAATCTAAGGGAATTGATATCATTCTTGGTATGGATTGGTTGAGCAAGCATAAAGGGCTTATTGATTGTGCTAAGAAGGCAGTGAGGCTGACAGCTAGTAATGGAGAGGAATTGGAGTATATTGCTGATCCACTTATCACTAGCAAAGGGGCAACCAACAGTATTGTGCTGAACCAACTGGAAGCGGGTACTGTTCAGGAAATCAGAGTTGTCAGCGAGTTTCCTGATGTGTTTCCTGAGGAATTGCCAGGTATGCCACCAGACCGTGATGTTGAATTTGTTATTGAATTACTACCTGGTACTGCTCCTATATCTAAGAGACCTTATAGAATGGCTGCTAATCAATTAGCTGAACTAAAAGAACAGTTACAGGAATTGTTAGATAAGGGTTATATTCGTCCTAGCTCATCACCTTGGGGTGCTCCTGTTATCTTTGTTCCTAAGAAGGATGGTACTCAAAGGATGTGTGTTGATTATAGAGCTCTTAATGATGTTACTATCAAGAACAAGTATCCTTTGCCTCGCATTGAAGATTTGTTTGATCAACTCAAGGGAGCTTGTGTGTTCTCTAAGATTGACCTCAGATCGGGTTATCATCAGTTGAAGATCCGTGCAAAAGACATTCCCAAGACTGCCTTCAGTACACGGTATGGTTTGTATGAGTATACAGTGATGTCTTTTGGGTTAACCAATGCTCCTGCCTACTTTATGTATCTGATGAATAAAGTGTTTATGGAATACTTGGACAAGTTTGTGGTGGTGTTCATAGATGATATTCTGGTATTCTCTAAGAATGAGGAAGAACATGAGGAACATCTGCGCCTGGTCTTGCAGAAGCTCAGAGAGAATCAGTTGTATGGTAAGCTCAGCAAGTGTGAATTCTGGTTGAAGGAGGTATCTTTTCTTGGCCATGTTATTTCAGCTGGTGGTGTGTCGGTTGATCCAAGTAAGGTTCAGGATGTGTTGAGCTGGAATGCACCTCAGAACGTTTCTGAAGTTCGGAGTTTTCTGGGTTTAGCAGGCTACTATCGTCGATTTATTGAGGGATTCTCCAAGATAGCGAAGCCCTTGACAGAGCTACTTGTAAAGGGAAAGGAGTTCAAGTGGACATCCAGTTGTGAGGCTATCTTTCAAGAGTTGAAGACCAAATTGACCACAGCACCGGTGTTGATCATGCCAGACATGGAGAAGCCATTCTCAATCTATTGTGATGCCTCTCGACAAGGATTAGGATGTGTTCTTATGCAAGAAGGTCATGTTGTGGCTTATGCCTCCAGACAGTTGAGGAAACATGAGTTGAACTATCCGACACATGACTTAGAGTTAGCAGCAGTGGTTCATGCACTCAAGATATGGAGGCACTACCTCATCGGTAAGAGATGTGAGATTTTCTCAGATCATAAGAGTTTAAAGTACATTTTTACACAACCAGACCTCAACCTTAGGCAGCGCAGATGGTTGGAATTAATCAAGGACTATGATTTGGGAATCAATTATCATCCAGGAAAGGCAAATGTGGTTGCTGATGCTTTAAGTAGGAGATCCCATCTGAATGTGTTATCTACTAGAGAGTTACCGCCTGAGTTTTGCAAAGAGTTTGAAAGGCTCAACTTGGGATGGGTATCTAACACTGAAGTGGTTGCAGTGGAAGTGGACTCCACTTTAGAGCAAGACATCAAGAAAGGTCAGCTCAAGGATGAGAAGATATTAGAGATCAAGCAACAGATCAAGAAGGGCAAAGCACCAGAATTCGTGGAGGATGAACAGGGTATTGTTTGGTACAAGAAGAGGCTCTGTGTGCCAGATGATAAGGAGATCAAGGAATTGATACTGCGAGAGGCTCATGATTCGGCTTACTCTATTCATCCAGGCAGTTCCAAGATGTACCAAGACCTCAAGACTCAGTATTGGTGGTACGGCATGAAGAGGGATGTTGCTGAATATGTTGCACTTTGTGACACTTGTCAGAGGGTCAAGGCAGAACATCAAAGGCCAGCTGGTTTGCTACAGCCCTTAAAGGTGCCAGAATGGAAATGGGAAGAAATTGGTATGGACTTCATAGTAGGTCTGCCTAGAACTAAAGCAGGGTACGATTCCATATGGGTCGTTGTGGATCGTTTGACTAAGGTGGCCCACTTCATTCCAGTGAAGACGACTTATAGCGGGCCACAGCTTGCGGAG
Organism: Eragrostis nindensis; assembly: GCA_012490785.1. Taxonomy (NCBI): domain Eukaryota; kingdom Viridiplantae; phylum Streptophyta; class Magnoliopsida; order Poales; family Poaceae; genus Eragrostis; species Eragrostis nindensis. The sequence continues at coordinate 113,819 of JAAXCT010000120.1, read as the reverse complement.
TTGTATATATCTCGGATATTTTGTTTGCATGGTACGCCTAAGAAGATTGTGTCAGATCGAGGGACGCAGTTCACTTCTAGATTTTGGGAAAAGTTGCATGAGTCTATGGACACAAGATTGAACTTCAGTTCAGCATATCATCCTCAGACAGATGGGCAGACAGAAAGGGTGAATCAGATATTGGAGGACATGTTGAGGGCTTGTGCTTTGAAGTATGGCCGCAGTTGGGATAAGAGTCTTCCTTATGCTGAGTTCTCCTACAACAACAGTTACCAGGAAAGTTTGAAGATGTCACCGTTTGAGGCCTTGTATGGACGGAAGTGCAGAACTCCACTGTTCTGGAATGAAACCGGTGAGAGTCAAGTCTTTGGGCCAGAAATCCTCCGAGATGCTGAACGACAGGTGCAGATTATTAGGGAGAATCTGAGGGTTGCTCAGTCCAGGCAGAAGAGCTATGCTGATCATAGAAGGAGGGACCTTAGTTTTGATGTTGGTGACTTTGTGTACTTGAAGGTGTCGCCTATGAGAGGACTTCGCCGTTTCAAGGTCAGAGGCAAGCTGTCACCTCGGTTCATCGGTCCTTTCAAGATTGTGGGAAGGAGGGGTGAAGTAGCATATCAGTTGGAGTTACCACCGAAGCTGTCAGATGTACACGATGTATTCCATGTCTCTCAGTTGAAGAAGTGTCTGCGAGTTCCTGAGGAGCAACTGCCACTAGAGGACTTGGATGCCAGCGAGGATCTCACATATCAAGAGTATCCAGTCAAAATCTTGGAAACATCAGAGAAGGTGACCAGAAACAAGAGGTACCGTATGTGCAAAGTGCAGTGGAGCCATCACTCAGAGGAAGAAGCTACCTGGGAGAGGGAAGATGATCTGAAGTCAGAATTTCCGAATTTCTTCTCCGATCCGTCCGAATCTCGAGGGCGAGATTCATCCTAAGGGGGGTAGGTTTGTAACACCCTAATTTTCACATTTTCGAATAGTTTAAAATTTCCTTAATTTAATTAGGGTGTTATCACTTTTCCAAGGCAAAAGAACTATTTTCTAAATTAAATAAATTAATTTAGGTTATAAAAATAATTGTTTGTTGCATTCATGCTGGAGTAGTCTGCAGTAGGGATTTTATTGTGTGGGAAAACGTATTTAAAAATTCGTGTAGAAAATCGAATTCGTTTCGTATAGAAATTAGAAAGGATTTAGAAATAGAAAAGAGAAAAGAATATTCGAATCCGGTCGCTGGGCCGAATTCCCTTGGCCCATGGCCTCTTTTCCTTTTTCTTTCTCTTTTTCCTTCACTCTTGGGCCGGCCTGCCTTCTTTTCTCTCTTGCCTCGCCAGCCCAGCTCGCCCCGCCGAACCCGCGGCCCAGCTCGCCTGCCAGCCCGCCCGGCCCCCCGCGAGCCCGCGCGCAGCCCGCAACCGCGCCGCCGCCCGTACATCGCCGCACCGCCTCTATCTCGGCGTCCGAGCCGGACTCGGCCCCTCCTCGTGTGCGCGCACCCTATAAAACCGCCGCCACCCCTTCACGCGCCGCCTTTCGCCCGATTCACCGCCGCCCCCAAACCCTAGGTCAAACCACCGCCGCCATTGCCGCCGCCGACGAGAGCTCACGGAGCCGCGTGACGACGCCGCCCCGGCCGACGAAGACCTCACGCCGAGGGCCCCAGTGACGCATCGCCCCTCCCGCTCTTGATCTCGTCGACTCCCAACGCCCGAGGCTCTTCCCCGACGACGCCGACCTTCCGCCGCCGCTCACCTCCGTTGAACGCCGCCTCCCGGAGCTTCCCGACCCGTGCGACCGTCAAGGTGGGTTCCGCGTCGCCGTGCCGTGCCTCTAGCACCCCCGCGGCGAGGTTTCGAGCCCCGCAAGGCCGTTCCGGCGGGTCGCCGGCGAAGCGCCGCCGCGCCCGTCGCCACCGACCGGGTCCGGTCCACGGTGGACCCATGGACCAAGGTCCCAGTGCGGTCCACGGCCGCTGTGGACCGAGTTCATGGCATTTTCAGATTTAAATTAAACCTTTTCGAATTAATGCGTCAGCCCGACGTCATGCTTGCGCAGTAACTCAAGTTTTCAGTAGAAAAAAAATAATTTCAGAAATGCTAAACTTGCAGATTAGACCCTCTAACTTCAAACGCTTATAACTTTTTACTCGTAACTCCGTTTTTAGCGATTCATGCGCTCACGCGATCGTAGGATCGAGCTCTAGCTTTTGGTACAGTTTTTGTAGCATTTTGATACTGTTTGGTGTACTGTTTCTTATTGTTTGTGTATGTGTGCTTTGCATGTTACCGTTATTAGAAGAGGAGCCGTTTGAGAACTTCCAGGACCAAGAGTTTGACCAAGCAGCAGCAGGGGGAACAGGCAAGTGTCCTTGACCATTTTGGACCTATTTCTTTCTCCCTCTAGTTTAATTTGCATGCATAGCGTTTAATATGAATCCTATATGTCATTTATCCTGTTCCATACTATTCTTTTGTCGCCTGGTTGTGGTAGATGATAGTATGAGGATGGGTAGGTCTTGCTTAGCTTGCTGAACTGGGTTGGATGATAATTTGACTAATAATATTGACTAATGGTTCACTTGAACATAATGATCACGGACCGGTTAATCTTTTTAGCAACATGGAACTTAGGTGATCCAAGCAGGAGGATGTTGATGATGGTGCGGGTATGCACATGTGCCTGTCATGGTACTATTGGTTTGTGGTTAGTACCTGCTTGTGATCATAAGGACCGGTTCGTGGAGCGGCAACCCAGGACAACAGCGCAAAGCACAGGGTCGATTATGGTAGACTTGGTCAAGTATTATGCTGTCTTCCCAGTTTTGCTGGTGTTCAAGGAAAGGGGGAGGAAGGGTTACTTCTGAACTCAGGTGATGGAGGGGTACTCCTAGCCACGGCGCCAGAGGGGGCTACTGTTGCAGGGGTACTGGCAGTAGTGTAACCTTAGCGAGGATGTTGGCATGCTGGGAAGCGCTTTGAAAGACCATGTGGTGTTCTCTTGGCCTCACACCTTGGTAGTGTGCTTATGGCAACATGAAGACTTTAGTCGCTGAATAGTGACGGAATCACCACCCTGTGGGTAAAGTTGTGCACCTCTGCAGAGAAGTAAAACTGTCATGACAGCCGTGCTCACGGTCAGGAGCGGCCTGGATCCTCACATGATTAGAGATGGATGGTTGGTTCTGGTGGGTAACCAGTTTGATGCTGCAAGGGGGTACCTTGTAGTATGGTTTTTGGGTGGGTAACCCGTCTTGCTACAAGTGGGTAACTTGTAGGGTCCCCTTTGATGGTAATTTTTGGGTGGGTTCTTCATCATCTAGTAAATAGGTGCCTTAATTAAATGACTTAATTTATAGTTGCTTTCTGCTATGAACCATGTGTTAGCCTTTCTTTTGTTTAAGCTATGCATGTCATCTTTTCCTACACTTGCGGAGTACGATATGTACTCACACTTGCTATTCCCCACACTATGTTGAATTGCTGCTCAGAAGATGAAGGCGCAATGGAGTACTTCGATGAGGAATACTAGGCGTGCTGTCTCCCAGTCGACTGCCTGTGTGATGGGTGTCTTCCGCTGTCGTTTTGTTTAGTCATTTGAGACATTTTATTCAGATATTGTAATAATGCTACGATGAGACGATGTAATAATGACACTGGTTATACTGTTTATTTCACTATTGTCTCTATATGTGTGGAACTTGATCTTGGCACACATATAGTTATGCATTCAGTTTTGTCCTTAAAACTGGGTGTGACATGTGAAGAGCACTACTAATTGCTACGCTGGTTTAATTTTTCACCTTGCAGCGTTGCTGATTTTGGTTTGCTACGCTGAATGTTAGGATACGTTTTGGATCCAACTCTGTTTGCTAAACCTGAAAAATGAAATTAGGCATCGGTGTTGCATTTCATCTTTTATGGTCCAATTTGGTGCTTATTTCGTATTGCTTGCTTGGTCATTTTATGAAGAAGAATACTAATTAGAGCATTGGTCAAAGTTAACAAAATATGTGAAGAGCACTACTAATTGCTACGCTGGTTTAATTTTTCACCTTGCAGCGTTGCTGATTTTGGTTTGCTACGCTGGATGTTAGGATACTTTTGGGATCCAACTCTATGGGTGCGTTTGGCAAGGAGAAACGATTCGGTTTCTGGAGAGAATCGGTCGAACCGGATCCAAAGAGCGTTTTGTCGAAACATTTCAGCAGCGGAACGATGCGAAACGATTCGCATTTTTCGCCTACGGACGTGGAACGGCCGAAGTGGTGTTTCGCGGGGCGAAACGCTTCGTCGCCCGCGGCTCCCCTAGGACTTTCACGAAATTACAGAAAAATGCCACCGCCCGCACATACACCCAACAACCTCACACACGGTCGATTCGGAGCCCGGAGAAAAGAAAAGGTCGCTGGTAGGCGCGCCGCCGCCCAAGATCCGCATGGGAGCCGGAGGCCGCGGCCGCCGTCGAAGTGCCCTTGATCCCGCTGCGCAGGCGCTTGTTGCCGCAACCCAGGAAGATGCCCATACGCGTTCAGGTCTCCTAGATGCGCGGCGCCAGAGCCCAAATCCCCAAGCAAATTACGAGATGAAGCAGGTGAAGAGAGTTCTCACCTTTCTGACCACAACACTGCAATCGTGCTATGCAGTTTTTCTTTTCAGTTCATATGTGTTACTCGATGGACAGTTCCTTCATTATTCAGTGAACAAACAATTGATCTATCTCTATGGGAATCACGAGCTACAGAGTTTGAGGGAAATTCAGTTTATGAAATTAGCCAAGAGAATCCTATAATTGCAACATTTGTTGGAACATTATGGGAAAGGCCACAACCAAGGGTAATGGAGTCATTTGATCCTTTTCTTCCTTTTGTTGAAACTGAAACCAGAAAACTAGCCAAATAGTTTCTGAAGTGATTCTGTTTCAAGTTGAGAAACGTTTCTAGGCTGAAACTGAAACGTTTCTGATTCTCGTAGAATCTGGAGCTGTACCAAACGCACCCTATGTTGCTAAACCTGAAAAACGATATTAGGCATCGGTGTTGCATTTCATCTTTTATGGTCTAATTTGGTGCTTATTTCGTGTTGCTTGCTTCGTCATTTTATGAAGAAGAATACTCTATCCGTCCAGAAATATAGTGTATATCTAGTTTTGTCCTAAGTCAAATTTTTTAAACTTTGACTAATAATATCTAGAAAACCGGAAGGGTTGACAACATAAAATTGCTTTTATTAGATCCATCGTGAAATGAACTTTCATAATATATAACTATTTTATTTTGGAATAATATATATTTTTAGATATTGTTGGTTAAAGTTTAAAAAAATTGACTTAGGACAAAACTAGATGTACACTATATTTCTGGACGGAGCGAGTACTAATTAGAGCATTGGTCAAAGTTAACAAAATCATGGGAAGAGCAATACTAATTGCTATGCTGGTTTTTCACCTTGCAGCGTTGCCGATTTTGGTCTGCCACGCTAAATGATAGGATTCGTTTTGGGACCCAGCTCTGTTCGCTAAATTAACCTGAAAATGAAATTAGGCTAAATGCAACTGTTTTGAATTCCATCGATCTTCTTGGAACCCAGATCGGAAACAATTCATAGTAATTTAACTAAATGCTGTTGTTACTTCCTTCCACAAAATGAAATAAATAGATGTTTCTTGTGAACGCCCGAATTAGAAATATACTTGATCTTCTGAATTCAGATGTAGTGAAGTAGACTTAAACGGTGACCAATACCAAAATATGGAGACGAGTAAACCCTGACCAGCTGGTATGCGTGGAGGACAGCGCGATGGACTATTTAGAAAAGCAAGGAGTATTAATTAGTTTGGGTCGCGATTATGAATTTTAGTTGCACTAGCTTAGATGATCTCCTGAAGATATTCAGACTGTGATTTGGAAGGTACGGATAAGTTCAACCAATATACATTTTTTTTTTAAAAAAAGGATGTGCTCGTTCTCAGTCAGCTGAAATCTTGCCTTCCTCTCAGTCAAATTTCTGCTCAGTTTGATTGTCATCCTAACGGCTGGTTGATCTTGTGTCTGTCGCTTGTCTTGGTCTGCTTTATTGGGCCCACGGTGTGTAGGATAAGGTCTGCATCATATTACTGGGTTAGCGCATGCAAATACGATTAGATAAGTAAGTACATGCAAATTGAATTTATGTCTGCTGTATTCAATCGAAGAGCTGCGTGAGAGCATCCTTGTTGTAGGCACTGCATTCTCCTCAACACAAATCATCGGTTCATACATTTCATTTTGACAGTACAAAATCGTAGACGTAGGTTTGAGAATTAGCACCAAGTGAACTCTTATTTATTTTTTTTTTTGGCGGGTTCAGTAAGTGAACTCTGAATACGTCATGAAACCAATTTTCTGGCTCAGTTCTGAAGAAGCATCAGGAGGGTAGGCCTTGAACTAAACTTCCCAGTACCGGTTGTTTTCATCTCGTCTTTTTATTTGCCTGTCTCGATCCGATCGGGTTGCTGTTTGAAGCGAATGAAGGCTTTACGATGTCAGCAAAGGTCGCTAACCTTGGTCGACGAACAATCTAAAAAAAAAAAAAAAAAAAACCCTTGGTCGACGAACGTGTCGCAGTGTGCCCGTGTCGATAAAGGATTCTGAGAAATTTGTTGCCCTGTTGACCATGGACCGCCGTGTGGATTCGTCGATCATGCGCGTGTTCTCTTATTAGTCGCAGATTTGTTTGCAATTATTATCTATGGATGGATAGAGAGAGAACAAGGAAATAAAAATATGATCCATCCGTTCTCTCCAAATCTTTATGCCGCTCACATCCCTCTCCATCCGGCCAGCAGAAGAGGATTCCACAATGGAAGCCAAGCGGCAGCGGCCATCCCCAACATCGCCGGCAGCCGCCGCTGTCATATCCAAGGTGCTTGAAGACGGCGACCTCCTTCGAGAGATCCTCCTCCGCCTCGACTTCCCCACCTGGCTCGTCCGCGCCGCCGCCGTCTCCAAGCTCTGGCTCCACCTCGCCTCCGACCCGTCCTTCCTCCGCCGCTTCCGCGACCTCCACCCGCCGCGTCTCCTGGGCCTCTACGTCACGTCTAAAAGCCGCGGATCCACAAGCATGTTCGTGCCGACGCCTCACACGCCGACGGCGCTCGCCGCCGTCGTCCGCCGCGCCGGCAGCACGATCCCTAAAATCGCGTCAGGTGTCGCCACGAGAATCTCGGACTGCCAGAACGGCCGCCTCCTCGTGGAGCTTAACAACAGAGAAGCGGTGCGCATCCTGCAGCAGAAGCCGTCATCCTCCCGCCGCCGCCGCCGTTCCCAGGACCCTATTATCAGCGCGCCATCATGCGCCTCAGGGCCCCGAACACAGACGGTGTGGCCTACGCCGTCATCTGGGCACTCGTGCTGTGGCCTCTGCGAGTCATCCTCCGCGTCCACGAACTACGGGACGGTACCTGGCACAGCCTTGCTTCACCTGCATTGGAGCTTCCTTCCCCGTCGTTGGCGTCAGTCACAATCTCTCACCCTGTCAACGGCAAGATCTACCTGATGTGTTGCGCGAGTGACATTGCCAAATTGCCTTCAGAACTCTCAACGCTCCCGTATCTCTCAATCATCGCGCTGCCAGATGGTGTGGAGTGCATGCCCAGAGAAAAAGTCAAGCCATGGGTGGATGATACCGGTATTTATCTCGTCCACGTCAAAGAGCTTCTTTGGCTTCACGTCTGGATCTACATGACAGAGAACTGCGAATGGTTGCTACAGGATATCATCTGCTTGCGCGAAGTTTGTGATAACTCGATCCTGGCAAATTTGGTTTCCGGCGATGGGCTTAGCGCTGCCACTATGGTCAAAGTTCATGAGGTTGGGTACAGTGCCGAGTTTGCGCTCTTACAGGTGGGAGTTGATGTTCTGTACATCAATATAAAGAGTAGGACAGCGAAGAAAGTCTATACTAATGCACCAGAGGATGGGTTTGTCGAATTGACTCCCTTCATGATGCTCTGGCCTCCCGTCTTTCCCAGTATCAACTTAGATAGCACTGAAAATAAATAATCCTTCAATATTTGCGTCTAGATGTCGTTTTTGTGGCTCTGTAGCATCCGTCTGGTCAAACCTTTCAAATGTGTTTCAGGTTGTAGTGTGCTGTGCTAGTCTCTATCTGGTGTAACTAACGTCGCTGAAACAGGATTTCCATATCTCTTCTTATTTTTATTATTGAGTGTTCGTTTGTTTTGATTAAAAGGAAACACAATCTTTAGTGTCTGCTCCACAACATCAGATGGTGTTCGAAATCTTTGTAGTGCTTTCTTTGTCGTTTTAGGAAGAGAACTAATTGAGGCGTATGTCAGAATTAACAAAATTATATGAAGGGTTCTGGCTAATTGATATGCTGGTGATCTTTTATCTTGCAGCGGCAAATTCGTCTGCTAATTAAGCTGAACGTTAGAGCCAATTGGCATCAAACTAAAGAACGAAGCTCTTTTTCTGACACTAATGCGCCTGTTTTCAATTTCATCTTCTGGGAACCCCAGATCGGAAACAATTCATTGTAATTTAGCTGAAATGCTGTTGTTATTTCTTCAACAAAATAAAAAAATTTCCGTTGTTCTTGTGAACGCCCGATTTATAGAAATATACATGATCTACTGAATTCTGAAGTAGAGCCTCACTGTGACTTAAACGGTGACCGTAGCAAAATATGGAGACGCATGAGGCCTGAGCTGGTATGCGTGAATGACACATCATGACAGCTCGGAGGGACTTTTAGAGGGTCCCTATAAATATTTGGATCGCTATTATGAATTGCAGTTGAATTTAGAGGATCTCCCGCAGGTATTCAGATAGATTGTGATTTGGATGGTACCGATAAATGATAATCAATTGGACTACGCGTCCAAACCATGAATTCAACCAATATATATTAATAAACTACACATATAGAAAATCACTTCCTTTTTACAAGTATCAAAATAAAATTAGAAAACTACAATAATGATGTCAGTAGAAATAAAAAAATTAATTATTTGTTTGACAGATCCAACCATCCTAAACATATAGTACTCCTAGAAGACACCATGAAGATAGGAAGAGTGTTACAAGGTAGAAAGTTCCAATGATCAAGACATGAAAACTTTCAAATTGTAATGCCAAAGATCTTTTTTCAAAGACATAATTACAAAGGAAATTTTTGCTTCGTTAATTCAGCTCGTGAAAGGGACACAAGGTTTATTAAAACAAATCCATACTGTTAATAATGAGCGACTTTAGAATAATAAGATTTTTTTGACTACTTAAAATAATGATACTCCCTCCGTTTTTTAATATATGACGTCGTTGACTTTTTTCTTCACTTTGACCATTCGTCTTATCTATAAATATTTGTGTAAATAGCTAAGTGTATAAGTTAACCTTAAAGTGCTTTTGATGAGGAATCCAATAGTATTCATTTCACATTCAAATGTAATTATTTAAATTTATATTGTTGGTCAAAGTTCAATAAAAAAGTCAACAGCGTCATATAATTAAAAACGGAGGGAGTATTTACTTATGTGACCTTAAAACTAGCAAACTGTAACTAGTAAATAATACTAAGAATATGACGACCTACGATACCAGCAAAGAAAACATATGGTTCCATCACTACCGGAACATGGCTGTACCAACATAAACAACTAAATAAATTGTAATGGTCTATATATTCTTCCAAAGCAAAAGAACTTAAAACCAAAGCACCCACAAATTCAACATATGATTCTCTTCTAGATGACAGAGAATGGGACACTGCAGGCATTCTGCACTTTGCAGATAGTTCGATAAACAAGATAACATTCTACAGCACTATAAAAAAATGGCACCGAGGACGACCTTGCAGCATCATCATCCCTTTTGATGCATAACTTGAGTAAAACCAGGGAAGACTGGAGGCCAGGTCATCGAGAAGGGAACCAATTTTAACAGGTATCCATTCTCTCGTGTTACTGTATACACTTTCTCCACGGTCCTGCTCCTGAAATGAATGTACAGGACATCAGAACCCACCTGCAAGAACACGAACTCGGCATTGTCCCCCAACGCGTGTAGCTTGATGCGGTTAGCACTAAGCCCGTTCTCGTCCACCAAAGCGACTGGCACCTTGGAAGCATAACAGGCCGTGTGCAAGCAGAGGATGTCCACCAGCAACCAGTCGCCGTCCATCTGGCAGCGCCGCCACACATGAATGTTCTGAATATTTGTCACATGGATCAGGTAAACCCCAGAGTCATCGATGGCACGTGACACCATGTAGCTTCCGTAGTTGTGTCGGTCCACGCCGTCCGGGAACGCGACGTTCGAGATCTTTGAGCGCAAGGACGATGCCGCTGATAAGGGCAGCGCGGCCATGGCGGCTGCGGAGTCCACCATGTTCTTCAGGTAGAGCCTGTGGCCGTCGTCGTCGAGGAAGCCGGTGGCGCGAGGGTCGTCGTGCGGCGGCAGGACGACGACGGCGTCGCTCGCGGGGCGCAGCGGGCTGATCACCGCGTCCCAAGCTCGCCGGATGTCGCGGGTGCCGTGCAGCCTGACGAGGAGGCGGCCGTTCCAGCAGGCCAGGAGCGACGCCAGAACGACCTCGTCGCCGTCGGCGTAGGCGTAGGCGTCGAGGGCCGTGCCGGCGCGGCGGACGACGGCGGCGAACTCGGCGGGGAGGCGGGGCATGGGCACGAAGACCGGGAGGTGGAGGCGCGCGGGCTCGACGTAGAAGCCGAGGAGCGGCGCGCGGCGGTCGCGGAAGCGAGCGAGGAAGGCCGGGTCGGAGGCCACGCGGAGCCACTGCCGGCAGACGAAGGCGGCGCGGACGAGGCTGCCCGGGGAGGGCAGCCGGAGGAGCAAGTCTCGGATCGCGTCGTCGTCGAGCGGCTCCGTGGCGGTGGCGGCCGCCGGCGACGATGACGACGACGACGATGGCGAAGACCGCCGCCGCCTCTTGCTGCCGTCATCCATTGTGGAATCCATCGACGTGGCCGCCTCGCGATGGATGGATGGATAGGTGTACGAAGCATATATGGCAGCGGTAAAGATTATTTGGAGCAAATCTTGTAGGAGAAAAAGCGACGAAAATAACGTCAACCGTGAAAGTCTTGTTGAGTTGGGATACTCCAAATCTGCAACGACCATTCCTATACCTCGAGACCTAGCTACGTACGTACGACGTGCTGCAGAGGACAGGGTTAATACTCGGGCCAGCCAGGACATACGAATATATACACACGTCGAGACGTAAGCATGTACGTGCACGCACGTTGTCGTCGAGCCGCGACGACGAGATGGATCGATCAGAAAGTAGAGATTGCTCCATCGCCATCGATCGGCAGTCTGCCCCCTGCAAGAAACTGAGTCTTTGGGAGCCTGTCACATCGCGTTCTGCATGAGAGTTGATTAGTACGACGCACGTACATGTATCACAATTGTCACTTTGCATTATTAGATCTGGCTCTTGTTCATCATCCATTAACGCACTACAATATATATATATTCTCCCACGAGCTAATGCATGTGTGCTACAACTCCTGCTCTTTATATTAACGTACTAGAGAACATCATTTTATTTTATTTTATCGAAGGAAATACAACAGCTTTTAGTTAATTATTTTTTTGCGAGGGAGCTTTTAGTTAATTATAAATTACTATGAATAGTTTCCGATCTGGGTTCCAAGAACATAAAATTCAAAACAGACGCATTAGTGTGCCAATGATTAATTCTAACGTTCAGCTTAATTAGCAGACTAATCTGCCGCTGCAAAATGAAGGGCCAGCATATCAATTAGTGCTCTTCGTATAATAATTTTGTTAATTTTGACAAAAGCCTCAATTAGTTTTCTTCCTAAAACGACAAACAAGCAATTCAAAGATTTCGAACCCCATCTGAGGTGGAGCAGCAGATATTAAATTTGTGTTTGCTGCGAACACTCAATAAAAACATGATGCGATATGCAAATCCTGTTTCAGTGAGGTTACACCAGATATAGACTAGCACAGCACACTACAACCTGAAACACATTTGAAAGTTTAAACCAGAGATGAGGCTACAGAATTACAAAAACGACATCTAGACCTAAATATTGAAGGATTATTTGTTTTCAGTGCTATCTTCATTGATACTGGGAAAGATGGGAGGCCAGAGCATCATGAAGGGAATAAGTTTGATTGAGGACCCATCCTCTGGTGCTACAGTATAGACTTTCTCCGCAGTCCTCCTCTTTATATTGATGTACAAAACATCAACTCCAACCTGTAAGAGCACAAACTCGGCACTGTGCCCAACTTCATGAACTTTGATTGTAGTGGCAGCGCTAAGCCCATGGCCGGAAGCCAAATTTGCCAAGCTCGAGTTACCAGAAAATTCGCGCAAGCAGATGATGTCATGAAGCAACCATTTGCGGTCATCTGTCCTGGAGATCCAGACGTGAAGCTGAAGATCTTTGACGTGGACGAGATAAATACCGGAATCATCCACCCTTGGCTTGAGTTTCCCTCTGTGCTTGCACTCCACACCATCTGGCAGCGAGATGATCGAGATATAAGAGAGCTTTGAGAGTGCGGACGGCAATGTGGCAATGTCACTCGCGCAGCACATCAGGTAGATCCTGCCGTCGTCGGGGTGAGAGATTAAGACCCGCTGCAAAGGGACAGGAAACTTCAATTCAGGTGAAGTAATAAGGCTATGCCAGGAACCATCCCGTAGTTCATGGACTTGGAAGATAACTTGCCGAGGCCGCTGCACGTGTCCGCAGAGGATGGTGTTGGCCACGCCGTCGGTGTTCAGGCGCATGATGCGGAAATATGGTACTGGGAACGGCGGCAGCAGCGGGAGGATGACCGTCGCGTCTTGTGCAGGATCAACATGCAGTGGGCTGATGATGCGCATGGTTGCTCTGTTGTCAAGCTCCACGAGGAGGCGGCCGTTCTGGCAGTCCAAGATTTTCGTTGCTACACCTGACGCGAGTTCAGGGATCGTGCCGGCGCGGCGGACGACGGCGGCGAGCGCCGTCGGAGGGTGAGGCGCCGGCATGAACCTGCTTGTGGATCTGAAGCCTTTAGATGTGACGACGTAAACGCCCAGGAGACGCGGCGGGTGGAGGTCGCGGAAGCGGCGGAGGAAGGCGGGATCGGAGGCGACACGGAGCCAGCGCCGGCAGACGAGGGCGGCGCGGACTAGGGTGGTCGGGAAGATGACGCGGATCAGGACCTCTCCGAGCAGGTCGTCGTCTTCAAGCACCTTGGATATGACGGCGGCGGCTGCCGGCGATGTCCGAGATGGCCGCTGCCGCTTGGCGTCCATTGTGGAATCTGCTGGACGGATGGAGGGATGTGAGCGGCATAAGGGCAAGTATAAGGGTGTTGTCTCATAGTCTGTCTCGTAATCTTGAGACGGTTTCATCAGACCACTTGTACAATAGGTAATTGTTTTAGTTGTCTCGTAGTAATTGCATTTTTCCTTAATTTATGGGTGAGCAAAGGAATATTTATGAGTTGCATGGCAATTATAACTCGTACAATGATGTGTAAGCCATCTCATACTCCTAAATTTTAGCGCATGAGGTGGTTGCTTCGCGAAACAACCACTTCTTTCTCTCACCACCATCTCTCTCTTCCACCTCATCAAAAATTCTATATAAAGTTGCATGAGACGGACTATGAGACTGCTTACGTGTAGCATTGTACCTGCCCTAAAGATTTGGAGAACGGATGGATCTTATTTTTGTTTCCTTGTTCTCTCACTATCCATAGATAATTGCAAACAAATCTGCGACTGCGATAAGATAACAGAACAGGCGCATGACGAAACCACCGGGGCAGTCCGCGGTCAACAGAGCAACATATTTCTCAGAATCCTACATCGATACGGGCACACTGCGACACGTACGTCGACCAAGGTTAGCGGCCTTCGCTGACATCGTAAGCCTTTCATTCCCTTCAAACAGCAGCCCAATCGAGAGAGGCAAATAAAGAGTAAAGTCGAGATGAAAACAACCGGTGCTGGGAAGTTCAGTTCAGGGTCTACCCTCCTGACGTTTCTTCAGAACTGAGCTAGCAAAGTGGATTCCATGACGTATTCTGAGTTTACTATTGCTCAAGCCTACTTCTATGATTTTGTATTGTCAAAGAAGCATTATGCATGCCAAAACTTCCGTGATATTCCTAGAGACTAGCACACTGCAAGCGGCGACTCACCAAGGCAAATTTGGCCGGCCCCCTGCCTCGCCTCCGGCGGCCTCACCATCGGCAGAGGAGCGAGGTCGGCATCCAAGCATCCGCTCTGTTCGCTCTTAGGATTAAATAGTTAGGTCTTTCCACAGTGATCCTTTTGGCGAGACGGCCGCGGTGATTGTTAGGGTTAGGGTTCCTCTATTGATCTGGTCGAAGAAGGCGGCGGCGGCGGAGGCGAAGTGAAGTTTTGGCGGTGGTGTCGAGGCGAAGGATGGAAATAATTACAGTTACTTGGACCTAGTTGACCTTTACTTAGACCTAGTTATTTAGAAAATGGAAATAGTTTTCCGTCTTTGTGTTTCCACACACATTGTTCGAACTTGTTACATTAATTTCTTTTAGCTCTCCGGCTGAGATAAGGGACAAAACTAATGCACTTGAAAGAAATATTCTTCCGGGAGCTAATGTGTGCAAAACAAATAAACAAAATAAACTCAATTCTAATGTCTCCTACGGAGCCGAACCATGCATATGCTACAATCCCGACATATGAATTTGAGAATCAATTATTCTGGAATGTGATAGATTATATCCGCCTAGTTAAATGAAAATGACAAGCGTAAACTGAAAACAAGTTTCAGTCCGTAATTGCATTTGAATATAGCATCCAAAACCCATTTAGTTAAGATGATAATAGCTCCGTAGGAGACATTAGAATTGAGTTCTTTGAAATGAATCACTATAACGAATAAACAAAAAGAATATGTAAAAATCTGAAGATGACAGAGCCATTTAGCAGATGATTGGGATTTCGAAATTCCTACCCAAAAAAGGATTAGTTTTCAAGATTAGAGAAACTCAAAAAATGGCACCAATAATGTCTGCACGGTTCCATCGATGTCTAGATCAGTCTTTGGTAGCCTTTACCTCAAGTTCTGCAGTTGTGCTGAGAGTAATTTCATTCTCTGTACAATCACTTGGACCTAGCCCTCCTTCAGCATATACTAATGCACTTGCCGAAGATATTCATATTCTCTTGGAGCTAATGTGTGCAAAAAAATAAAAAGATCTTCTACTAAGTCAGTCATGTTGATATATCAATCCTAAATAAGGAAAGTACAAGCAATTGCAGTTTACAATGACATAAGCCTTAACTAGGTCTGTCGACCTCCATAAAACGTCAAAGCAATATATACAAAATATCAAACACCATTGCAGTAGAGCAGGCGAGCATCCATTTACATCTGAAAATTAACAAATCAACCAAAAACAAAAGTATGTGAACCAAAGCTTGGCGATGCATGTTACATCAAATACAAGCTATTAGCACAGTGCAAATGGCAAAACCTTTGAAAGAGCTTGTACAAGATAACACACTGAAGCACGCAAAACGTGCATCTAGATAAAAAAATTGGAGAATCATTTAGTTTTGATCACTATCAGCAGCAGCCTTAATAACTGAAAAGATGGGAGGCGCGATCATCACGAAGGGAAACAGTTGGTCCCAGTCCGCATCCTCTGGTGTTTTAGTGTAGATTTTCTCCGCAGTCCTGCTCTTTATATCGATGTAGAGGACATCAATATCCACCTGTAACAACACAAATTTTTCATCGAACAAATGACAATGAACATAACCTTTGATATCCATGGTTGTACTTTGCCCATCCTGAGAAACCCAATCAGTTTTCACCCCCGAGTTAGTGCAAACCTTGCGCAAACAGATTGTTTTCTCTAGCGACCAGTTTTCGCTGTCTATTCCGTAGAGCCAGACGTGAAGCTGAAGCTCTTGATTGACGTGGATCAGATGAATAACGGAGTCATCATCCGCAGTCCATAACGTGAAGTTATGTGTGTACCCGTCCGCGACCCCATCTGGGAGCGTGATCATTGTCAGATATGATGTCCCTGAAGAACGAGCTGCGGCAATGCCACGTGCGGAGGAAATCAAGTAGAGCTTGCTGCCGACGGGTACAATGGCACAGGCATCTGGCATCGTCACAGGGAGCTCGATTTCAGTGGAGGTATGGACGTGCCAGGCACCGTCTCTTAGCTCGCATCTCCTGACAGTCCGTTTATGCTGCTCCAAGTAGTCCCATTCGGCGTAGATGCGTACACTGCCATTATTCTGCAGATACTCCTCGATCCATGCCGTTGAGTAGTAGAAGCCGGCGGACGGGGGCGGCGGGAGGATCACAGCCATTCGCTGGGAGCAGTAGTGGGGCAGCAGGTTGAGCAACTCGTCTCTGCTGTTAGGGCTGTGATGACGTCTGACGAGGAGGTAGCCATGCACGCAATCCAAGATAGACGTCTTGGACTCTGCTGCGTAGGCGTCTAGGGCCGAGCTGGCGCGGCGGACAATGGCGGCAAGCTCAGCCGGCAGGTTGGGCGCCGGCACGAACTTGGGGAGGCTGAGGTCTTTGGGCTGGATGTAGAAACCCAGGAGGCGCGGCAGGTGGAGATCGCAGAATCGGCGGAGAAAGGCTGGGTCGGAGATGACGCGGAGCCATCGCCTGCAGACGAGGGCGGCGCGAACGAGGCTGGTGGTGAAGGCGATGCGGAGGAGGATCTCTCCCAGGAGGTCGTTGTCGTCGAGCACCATGGAGGCTGCCACCGGCGGTGACGGGGACGACCGCCGCTGCTTGGCTTCCAGAGTGGAACGGACGTGCATGGTCGACTTTGGATGGATGGACGTACGTGTGGATTGGAGATTAATTTGGACCCCCAATTTAGGGATCGTGCGGTGGACGGCGGTGGCCCGACAACGTTCGCCTACGACGAGACCACGGAGCCGTCGAGTGTTCACAAGCGTGACGGCTAAAGACAGTAGTAAAGCATCCCGGCCGTAGCTTAATATAGGAAGTATGACCCGACACGCATCAAGGACGTACACGGTCTCCGTGTGTGGGTTTCCTTCCTAGAAAACAATTATATACGACTACTATTATATCTGCAGTATAAATAAAAAGACGCGATACCTGAGGACCTCAGTGGATAAGCGTAGCCGCGCGCCGCCATGGAAGTCTACAGTTTCAATCTACTACCCACCGATGCATTCGTGCAGATCCTGCTGCGTCTCCCCACAAGTTCAAGGCGGCGGTTCCGCCTTGTCTGCAAGCAATGGCGTGACGCCATCGACAAGCGCACTCTGTCTGGAAGGCAGGTACGCACCAAGATCCTCGCCTTCGTCGTATTTGGCGGATGCCGCGGCTCCCTCACATACGTCTTCGACGACAAAGATGGGCGGCGCCCAAGGCACACGTGGGCGTTCCCGTCCTCCCACGACCATGACCCTGGCATCGTCGCCATGGTCGGCTCTTGCAACGGCCTGCTCTGCCTGATGGAATTCTATTTCTGCAACAGTGATATCGTCCACATCATCACGGTAACCAACCCAATCACCGGCGACAAACTAACGGTCCCGGAGTTGCCGGCACCAGAGACGAAGGCCAGCTGGTGCAAGGGCACAATGTACTGCTTTGGGTATCATCCCAGGACGGGGCAGTACAAGGTTGTGCACAGCCCGTCGTGCCTTATGAGGAAGGACGATTTCGTGCTGGTCTTCACCCTAGGCCACAAGTCATGGCGAGAGGTGCCACTGCTCACCCCTCGTGACGAGCCCTCTAGCTCCTACAGGAAGAACATCATCAGCGTGGATGGGTCGATGTACTGGCTCACCGCGCGATGCGATCGCGTAGTGGCGCTCGACCTCGAGGACGAGAGCATCACGTCTTTTGACGCGCCGCCGATCGCTCAACTCGTGACGATGCCCGCGGCGCCCGATCAGTGCCATTTGACCTACGTGCAAGCACGGCTAGGCGTTGTGGTCATGCAGCGAGACAAGACCACAGGTTTAGATGCATTGGATGTGTGGGTGCTCGAGGGCGGATCAGGAGAGCAGCCACGGTGGAGCCGGAACTACACCATGGTCCAGAAGATTGGCTGTCATGAGAGGTGGTTCACCGCTCCGCACTTCACACATGGCGAGTACGTCCTGAGCAGGTCATGGAATGGGGGACTGTTATATCGACGAAAGGTGGGTGATTTGGAGGACAGTGACGGCAAGAAAGCGCAGCTACATCCGCTGGAGGGGGAAGAGCTCATCGTGGACGCCACGGAGGGAGACCACCTTGCGATAAAAACCTTTGCCTATGTTGAGACTCTAGAGCCGCTGCCGACTTAATTTTCTTGGAGGCGGCCAACACATGGCGGATGGAATCCAACCAATGCGGCAAATTAATATGGAGCCAAAGTGAAGAACAGTACAAAAGAATTGGCGTGTGGTGCGCCAGTTTAATTCTTTTAATTACGGCATGACGGTTTCTTGTTGAAATTACTATGAGCATATATAGGCAAGCACACGCCACTTCCTTCCGTCCACAAAAATAGTGACATTCTAGTTTTATCTTAAGTCAAACTTTTCTAACTTTGACAAAAAATATGGTCAATATCGAGATTGACATCATAATCTGCCACCACTATACGGACCCACCCCCCCCCCCCCCCCCCCTTTGCCGTGTGCCCGATAAATGGCACTCGGCAAAGTTCTGTTTGCCGGTACCTCTTTGCCGTGTGCCCTTTGCCGAGTGCAGGCAAAGTTCTGTTTGCCGGTACCTCTTTGCCGTGTGCCCTTTGCCGAGTGAACACTCGGCAAAGGGCACACGGCAAAGAGGTACCGGCAAACAGAACTTTGCCGAGTGCCATTTATCAGGCACACGGCAAAGAGTTTGCCGAGTGCCCCACGTGGCACTCGGTAAAAAAAAAGGTGTTGTCGGCCGTCAACCCCACACTTTGCCGAGTGCCGTGGGCCCACGCACTCGACAAAGTTTAATTGTTTGCCGAGTGCCGTGGGCCCTGGCACTCGGCAAACCCTAGCCTCTTTGCCGAGTGCCAAGCTGGCACACTCGGCAAAGAATGGCCTCTTTGCCGAGTGTCTCTTCTATGACACTCAGCAAAGGGTTTTTACACTAGGCAAAATATTGTTCCAGATTGCAATAATCATTTTAAATCGACTACAACCTGGACCACAATCACAAAAAAATATCATATATCACATATATGAGCCAAAACATCATCACATATCACATATTTGAGCCCACATCATCACAAACTCAACATATCACATAAATAAGCTCCACCATCATCAAAAACTCAACATATCACATAAAAAGCTCCACCATCATCACAAACACATCACATAGAGGTCCACGATCATCACAGACACATAGTCCACCAACCGTCATCACAAACTCCCACACGATCAGACACATAGTTATAGAAGTTGAAATACAATTACAAGTTTATTGACGAGGTGGCCACGACGACCAAGCATTCGGCGGGGAGATTGGATTGTTGGATCCCGCCGATTGATTTTGCACGAGCAAAGTAATAGAAGTATTTAAGTTGTAGGTTAGAAGCATATAAGCTAAAATGTGTAGGTTAGAAGCATATAAGCTAAAATGTAATAGAAGTATTTAAGTTGTAGTAATAGAGGTTCATAGTAATAAAACTTATAAAACAAAATGTAGGTTACAAGCTAGCATAGCTAAACCCTTCAATTACTTCACTGTATCATACTTGAAGGTAAGAAATTAAAGTACAAAAGATTTGAAGTGACTCGCCGGAGTGCCTGCAGGAGTGCCGGTAGGAGAAGTACCATCAAAGGGAGGAGGACCGCCGAAGAGAGGAGGACCGCCGTAAGGAGAAGGACCGCCGTAAGGAGGTAGTGGTAGAAGAGGGAGTTGGCCTGGCTATGGCATCGTACTATGAGTCTGCATGTAAGCGAACATCTGCGCCATTCGCCGAGTGCTAGCCACGTGGCACTCGGCAAACCCTTGTCTGCCGGGTGCCTATGGTTTGCCGAGTGCGGCGCTCGACAAAGATCCTTTTTGCCGAGTGCCCGAAAGAAAGCTCTCGGCAAACTATCTCGCACTCGGCAAATTAGGGGTTTCCGTAATGCACTACGTATGGTCAATATCGACCTCCACGAGAGCAGGCTTGCTACTGACGTTGAGGTGCTGGAGCTGTCTAACGGCAAGGCTCCCGTCGTAAGCGACCACGCGAGCCAGAGGATGCGACGATGGCATGCAGGCGGGCCATTTTCCGCTGTCCCAGTACGTGAAAGCGATCCAAGGAAGGATGCAGCGTGGGCGCCGCCTGACTAAGCTGACTTGTTGGCGCGACTGGAACAGTGAACACTGCACCGCAGTGCATAATGACTCTGTCCTATAGTGTGTTGTTTCAGATGCCCGGCCATCTTCACGGTGGAATCTGCACGGAAGCCGCCGGCGGCTTGTCTAGCTCCTGCAACACAACCGGCTGGAGCCCGGCGCTGCCTTCTTCGACGAACAGTCAAGTTTACGTAGCGCGACGTTTCAGGAGCGGGGTTGCGTTGCAGTACGTCCGGCGTCTGAACGAGTTGTTGCTTGTCCACGTCTCGATGGATGGAATGTCCAGCTCACGCTACACCGCCTATGCCAGACTTCCACACTACAGCAACGTTTTTTTCTTTCTCCTGATCAAGACGCGGCTTCAAAGTTCCAAGGCGTGTTTTATGATGTTAGTTAGAACTTTCGTATACTCCGTATAGTTAGTGGCCTATAGTGCCTCAGTAAACGATTGGTTGAAGTTTGAAGTCCTCGTCAGTAGTCAGCGTTTCATATGTTATTTTCCTGCATCCGGATGAGCACTCAGTCATCAGTCGATTTTGGATTCTACGTGTACTACATGTGTTTCGGGATGGAAGTTGTAGTCTTGAACTAATGCAGTCATCAGTCAACTGCACACTCTATTGCGTGTGTTCAGGACTGCGTGTGTTTCGGGATACGGAGGTTATATCTTTGGACTGATGCACTAGTTAGAGGTTATATCTTCTGGCTGCGTGCGTTTCGGGATATAGAGAGGTTATATCTTCTACGACTACGAGTAGTGTTTCGGGAAGAGTTAGGAGATGTACAACTCAAGAGGGAATACTCTGATTGTAGCTAGTCAAGCCATGGAAAATAATTTTGGCTATGTTGAATTGCACAATTCTTCTGGGATGTCAACTTCTGAGTACACATTTACTGTTTTCTGATTGGCACGTTAATGGAACTGGCCTACTGGCAAAGAGCTTAAAGCGTAAACCCATGCATGGAAGCTGGCTGTACTCAAACACCTCGGAAAAAAACAGAAAAGGTTCCATGGTCTAAACAGAAGGATGATACAACATGCAGAGAGAAAGCTGATCACAAAGTGGTACAGAGAAAACCAGCAGTCGCCGAGGAGCGAGGACCAATGCAGTGCAGTGTAATGATGTGTCCCTCTCTGAGACAAGTTATTCTTAATTACTCCTCCATTTCAAAATAATTGCAGTATAACCGGACTGAAAAATTGGTTAAACATCGGTTAAATAATTACAAACATGGGTTAAACCAAATTGGTTCGGTCTATATAACAAAGAGTTGAACTGATGTTTGCAATCATTACACTGCACTTATTTAAGTTCTCTATAGTTAGTTTACGAACATTTCTTTTCTTTTCTTTTGGTTGAGGTCTAAATAACAAAGATATGGCCCGAGAAAAGGGTTCTACGCTTCATGATATCTTTCACATTGGGGTGGATCTAGCTCTTGTCCAGTATCCGCCAACAACAATTCAAGATATATTCCTCGCCTCAGAGATAATGATCGTTGTCCTTTATTTTGAGGGTTGGACTAGAGCAAGAAACTTAAAACATGTTCAAGAAAAATAAGTGTCCAGAGAGCTGGGCTGCGTAGTATGCAGATATCCTGCCGCCATTTATTGCGGGAGTAGCGACCTTTCTGTGGTTGCCTTTATTGCATGCTAATGCTTAAGTCATTCTTCCCTGTACACAAGGTGTGTTTTTCCAAGGAAAAATGTGCAGAGAGCCAAATTTTAGAAATTTTGGCCGGTCCATATAGCAACAGTTTGATAAAGAAGTTTTCATAGACCGCTGTCCATTTTCAGAAAAAGAACAAACAGTAAGGGGGGGAATACCTCTCCACCTCTATAAAACCATGCAACCGGCCGGATGGGGAGGCAAGCAAGGCATGCAGTCTCGTGGTGACACGGCACAACATGATCATGACCATGACCATGGCCATGCAACAGGCGTACTGTCTGCACCTCGCGCGCTTCCTGCCCTTGGTCGCACTGTTATACCTCGCGGTGTGAAACAGGTTGCTTATAAAAGATCAAAGAGTAAGAAGCTGCAACAAGGTCTCCCTCCGTCACCACCGGGGCTGCCGCTGATCGGCCACCTCCACCTCGTCGGCTTCAACCCACACGTCTCCCTCCGCGACCTCGCGGCCAGGTACGGCCGCGACGGCCTCATGCTCGTCCACCTCGGCTCCGTGCCCACGCTCGTCGTCTCCTCCCGGCGCGCCGCCGAGGCCGTCCTGCGCGCGCACGACCACCTCCTCGCGTCGCGGCCGCCGTCCACCACCGCGCGCGCCCTCCTCTCCGGCCCTGTCGACGTCATCTTCGCGGCCTACGACGACCAGTGGCGGCAGGCCAAGAAGCTGCTCGCCGCGCACCTGCTCGCCGCGAGGAAGGTGCGGTCCTTCCGCGCGGGGCGCGAGGAGGAGGTGCGCCTCGCCGTGGCCAAGGTCGGCGACGCGGCGGCGGTGGGCCGGCCGTGGACGTGAGCAACCTGCTCTACTCCTTCGCCGCCGACCTCGTGTGCCGCGCCGTGTCGGGCCGGCTGTTGTTCAAGGTCGACGGCCGGAGCAGGCTCTTCCGCGAGCTGCTCAACGCGTCGGAGGAGCTCGTTTTGGGATTCAACGCCGGAGACTACTTCCCGTGGCTGCTCCGAGTAGGCGCGTACCGGAGAGCCGTATGCGCCAGGGCCAGCAAGGTGAGGAAGAGATGGGACGAGTTGCTCGACAAGGTGATCGACGAGCACGAAGGCAAGCAGGTGCAGCAGCAGGAGCCTGATTTCATTGAGGTTCTCCTCTCTCGTCAGCAAGGGTACGGCCTCACCAGAGACCACATCAAGGCTCTGCTCATTGTAAGTTACCCTGAGTTCTTTACGTTTTTCATCAGCCATGCATAATTCTTACGCATAACAGTTAAATAGACTCAAATTTCAACTTTTGTGCAGGACATATTTGTTGCAGGCACAGACACATCGTACTTGGTCCTAGAATTTGCCATGGCGGAACTGATGAGTAATCCGCGCGTAATGTCAAGGTTACAAGATGAGGTAAGGCAAAGCGTCCAAAACAGGCAAGAGATGGTGTCTGAGGACGATCTCACTAGCATGGCCTACCTCAAGGCCGTTATCAAGGAGACACTTCGGCTACATCCCCCGGCCCCTCTCCTTGCACCTCATCACTCCATGTCTGATGTCCACATCGATGGCTACCTGGTTCCTGCTAAAATACCTATTCTCATCAACGCATGGGCTATTGCTAGGGACACGAGTCTATGGGAGGACGCCGAGGAGTTCAAGCCCGAGAGATTTTTGGACTTGGGCAGTGAGGCGACCATCAACTTCAAGGGGACTGACTTTCAATTTTTACCATTCGGGGCTGGGCGGAGGATGTGTCCTGGGATGAACTTTTCTATCTCCACCCTAGAGATCATGCTGGCTAACCTTGTTTACCGTTACAACTGGGAGGTGCCAACTGTGATGGGGAAAACAAGCCTTGATATGACAGAGGAGTTTTGGATGACACTGCATCGTAAAGAAAAGCTCCATCTTGTTCCAAAAATGTTCTGCGTGCAATAGTGACTACTATTCCTAATTCATAACATGATATTGGGTTCATTCTCTAGAAAATAAAGTGTGTATTCATGTTAGTATCTGCAAGATATATGTTGTTTGAATCAAATTATCTGTTCACTATATACTTCTTATGCCACCTTGGACGACACGTCTCTAAATCAATTAAGCATTGCAGATATACTTTAACTAGGATAAAGTCCATTTTACTCCCTTCAAGTTTACTTTACTCCCAATATTTGCCAAATCAGCTCTCCAATTGTCATACCCCATTTCTAGAGTATGATGTGCATTATGTATCAGTCCCTGGATCAGTAGCTGATACGCACAAGAACACAGATATGATAGTCAAAGCATACTTCGAATAAAGGAAGTATTACCTATTACAGAGCCTTTAGTGGCGGCAGGACAAGGATTCGGACCATCCATGTCCATCAAACCAACTAACGGCGAAGCAAACAGCGGAAACCACGGCCCAAGCCACAAGCAGACTTGAGAAGCAGACCCGAAAACCAACACATCGCCGCTTCTTACGGAGGCTTCACTACACTAAAAACAACAATCGCAAACGCGTGAGTACATAAGGTACTCAGCAAGTCCTAACACAAGGGGTAGATATTATGCAAGGGTGTGGACAAGGTATAGGCTGAGGGTTTATCAAATCGGCGGAAAGCCAACTTTATGCAAAGGTTGTTTTGAAAACAAAACAGTTCACAAACTACAGTCAGGTATTGTCATTAGATTTAGTGGGGTTGGGCGGCCCTGGGGGAGATGCAATCCATCCCGCCAGTTCCTCAACTTTTATCGCTGGCCGACAACCAGCACACGGCTCCAAACCGGTGTATTCCAAAAACACGCCAAGGATAACTCACACGGGAAACTCTAATCATAGTGTGGCCGATGCCTTCGCGTTGTCCAATACCGTGGAACACGGCTTTCCGGAAAGTTTCTTAACCTTGGCCAAGGGTGCACAAATTTCCCCACAAGGTAGTCCAGTCCTCCCCGGGGTCCCAGTTCGGACTATCCTACTAAAGGTTCCATACCTACTTGGTACCACCACGGCATCCCCCACGGACATCACCAGGGGCTTCACAATCACATAATATGGCCAGATTCACAATAAATGCCGGACTCGCCGCCACCCTCGTCGA
This sequence comes from Eragrostis nindensis, assembly GCA_012490785.1. Classification (NCBI taxonomy): domain Eukaryota; kingdom Viridiplantae; phylum Streptophyta; class Magnoliopsida; order Poales; family Poaceae; genus Eragrostis; species Eragrostis nindensis. The sequence continues at coordinate 88,768 of JAAXCT010000120.1, read as the reverse complement.
GTCTTCTCCTGGGATTCCGCTGCAATCTCCTGCCTCCGGGGGGGTACCGGGTGAGTACTAGTAGGGTGTGGTTCCAATCCCGTACCCATATACGGCTTGTGGCTGCGCGTAAGGTGCTAGGCAAAGGCGGCACAAGAACCGGTCCTTATACGACCGAACCAGGCATCTTCAATAGCCAATCCTCGCAAGGAAGGGCGTCCCAGAGATAGCCTCCCCACTGAGGACTACCTCGCCTGATCCCGCCAAAACATTCCCTCACTAGGGGTTGCACTTATTACCAATCCCACCCATTTTCACATTTACACACACCACCAAGACTCACGCATTTTAACACAAAAGCATGTGAGCAAGATTAATTAAACACATGGTGATAGTCCTAAGCAGCATACCAGCACATCATTAATGAATTAATGATGCGGGTTCCTGGGTTCAACAAGGAATCAGGATATTTCAAGATCAAGGTATGGCAATCAAATATTACTAGGACCTTCTAGCATTTAAATCACATTTAAATACCATGCACATTTATTTATAAACAGCTCTAAATAGGATAATTTCGCAATCATAGGATCAATATGATCAATGGGAGTTAGGGCTTGCCTGATAAACGTTATCCTAATCTTCAAATTCTGGGTCTTCAGACTTGTCTGTCGAACTTGATGCCTTCAAGTCCTTTCTCGAAGCTTGGATCTTCTGTATCTTCATTAAATTCTTCTGACTCTTTCTTGAATATCGCGTAATCTAGCGTATAGAAACACTGCGCATAAATAACTACCGCAAAAAGAAATAAAAGATCGAAAAGAGATAAATAAGATCCAATTAACTCTAACTGGAAAGACGAGGGAAAATCAGAGAACGACAAAAGACACAGATCATGCATGATGCAGCAAGTTTTACATTACGGGCGATTATATTATTTTATAGCTAATATGGGTGATGCATCGAACACCAGGGCTTTTGATTGTAGATGAGGGATGCTAAACACCATGAAGAAGGCATGAGTGCATGAGAAGGTGGGAGGCGGCGGGTGCACGTGTTTGTTGTACATTTATGGCACTAAGTCTTTATATAGGTTGTAATCTATATAAAGGCTTATGCAACACATGTACAACGTGCAAAGTGTGTCACTTTAATTACTTATTATGGTATTACGTAATTATCATTAATTTATTATCTAAAAAGTTTATCTGTCACGCGACGGGCGCATGACGGTGGTACGTGCACGTGCTTAGGTAAAATATGAATGCACGAATACAAATAAAAACACGGGGAATTAAAAAGGCAATTAAAAGCGAGGGATTGACAAAGATCATTAAAAGGGATTGATTCTGGTGGCAATGAATAGAGCGTGATTTTATATAAATTTTGGCGAAGGAATCGCTGTAAGCTTCATGACCATTGGAGCTAGGGAAACCCCAAGGTATGAATGTTTTGGTGATAGGATGAGAACCATGAATGTGACTAACACTCTTTGTGAGATCTTATAGGTCACATATGAAGAAAGCTCCGTCCGTTGGTGGTGAACGCCAACACACCATGAACTTAATTGACAAGGATGATTGGTTGCCTTCATCTACACAAGAATGGACTTGATGGAGTCGCGGAGAAGACATGGATCAAGGCTAAGGACATGCTAGATCCAAGCGGGTGTTGCTTGGTTAGATGTTAGCTTGAGTCCATAGGAAAAACCGGACTATCAAGAGGGTTCGAGGTGGTTCTCTTAGTACACACTAGTTATAGAGATCATTGGATGCATGGTGAGTCTCTCAGGGGCTAGGGTGGCAGGAGAGTTGAAGGAACCAAAAAGATCAAGTGTTGAAGAAGAAGATCAAGAAGAAGATCGAAGCTGCGAAGGCAGAAGAGACCGGACAGTACGGTCATGGAGACCGTACAATACGGGCTACAGAGGAAATCCAGACAAAGAAGCTCAAGTTTCTGGAAGTTGAAGAATAGAGACCGGACAGTGGACCGGACAGTACAGTCCTAGGGACCGGACAGTACGGTCTCTATTGGAGTATTCCAGACAGAGAAGCTGAAGTTTCTGGAAGTCGAAGAATGAAGACCGGACAGTTTGACCGTACAATACGGTCGAGGACCGGACGGTACGGTCTTACAGGCGAAGAGCAACAGAGAAGGAGAAGTTTCTGTTGGCTGAAGAAGAATGGAGACCGGACAGTACGGTCCTAGGGACCGTACAATACGGTCTGGTTTGAGATGAGTTGCAGCACTCCCTGGATGCCGGTCTGGTGAAGACCGGACAGTACGGTCAGATGGAGACCGGACAGTACGGTCTAATGTACGGTCATCACGCAGGCTGGGCACTTTTGGACAACGGCTAGTTTGAGGTTGGAGGCCTATATATAGTCGGTTGTTTACCTCTTTGAGGTGCTCTTGGACCCAGGAAAGAGGGGAGGTGCTGCCAAGAAGCCAAGAGGAAGAAGTGTGAAGCACTTGAGAAGGATTTGGAGTGATCCTAGTGCTTGAGAGAGTAGCAAGTTGCATCCTTTGATCTCTAGGCTAGTGTGGGCTTGAGAGAGTCATCTAGGGCTGTTACTCTTGGTCTATGGCAAGGCCTAGACCGGTTAGGCGTCGGTGTTGAGCTGTCCAAGGAGATTGTGGAAGTCGACACAAGTTTGTACACGGTCTTGGAGCTTCCCGTGCGAAAGAAGCATCACTAGTGGAGCGCCCTTTGGCACGCATCAAGTGCGGAGCCTTACCTCCGGAAGAGTACCCGGGATCGAGCCCGGCGGGACGTGCCCGCGACTTCACTCGGAGGGTGAAGTGTGCTCTAGGAGGGATCGCCATCGAGCGGAGGGACGGGGTCGAGACTCCGGCGGGAGTGACCCAACGTGGAGTAGGGGAAGGCGCCATCCTTCCGAGACCACGGGAAAACATCATGAGCATTCTCTATCCCTTCTCTTTTACTACTCGCATTTACTTATCGCACTTCATATGATTGCTTGTAGTACTTGAGTTGTGCTCTATCTTGCTTGTATGTTTACCTTGGTACCTACTAGCTTCACTAGGTTTGCTTGATTGCCTTGCTCGTGTGCTTACTTGTTATAGCCTATCTAGTAGCTCTAAGGACTCTACTTAGTGTGCCTAGTATCTTGGTTGCCTTGTCTTGCCTAGCTTAAGTCTTCCGCTTTCTATCTATCTTGTGCTAGGTTGCTAGTGTGGCGTGATTGTGTTATCTATATGCACTAGCTATATAGGTTAAGGATACTCCTTAGTGTGCTTTACCTTGTTACTAGAACTAATTGCTAGGAGTTGTTTGGGTGTAAGTGTTTGGAAATAGATTCTAGAGTGCACCGATTCACCCCCCCTCTCGGTCACACGATTCTTACAAGTGGTATCAGAGCCAAGTGCTCATTATTAGGGCTTTACCGCCTTGAGTCGTGACCGGGATTGTGTGTGGGAAAATGGAGTCCACTCATGATGACGTTTCTAACACTTCCATCGCTTCTACCTTGATTGAGCCTTATGATTGTGTGCTTAATGACATTTCCTACTATGGTGTGCGTGATGAGTATGATGAGCTTGCTTTGAATGATAATGAGGATATCACTAACTTCGCATCTCGCTTGTATGTTCTCGCTAGGAAACTCATGTCAAGAGGATATCCATCTATTATGCACAAGCATGTTGTGAAGAAGCTTATCCGATCTCTACCACTCTCACGGTTTGGTATTCTTGCTTTTGCTCGAGTGGATGAGTTTGTGAACATGCCCTATGATGAGGTGGTTGCTATTCTCTCTTCTCTTGAGGAGGATATCAAGAAGGGCAAGGATATCCCTCATGCAAGTGAAGATCAACACATTGAAGCCCAACCTCTACCTCAAGCTCAATCATCATCTTGTGTTGGTGAAGGTTCTTCTTCTCGGGATCAAGAGGATGGATATATCAAGCTATGTGATGAGTTGGACCACATCTCTATGATGCCGAATGAAGATCTTGTTGAGTTTGCTCTTCGGATGGATTCATTCATCAAGAGGATAAATGAGAACAAGCTTTGGATAGTCACCAAGGAAGAGGGACTCAAGAGGTTTCTTGATGCTTTGCCGAAGGACAAGTATGGTGATCACATTGAGTTTGAAATCTTCGAGCTCAAGTCCTACTCAATTGAGCAAGTCATTGAGATCATCACAAGAAGAAGGGCTCGCTCTATGCTCTCTAACACTTTCAAGACCCCAAGTGATGATGAGGAAGAAGAAGAAGATGATAAGGTTCCCGTCTTCTATTGTGATGATGACTATTCAAGTGCTAGTGATGATGAGCCGGAGCCTATCAAGGAATATCACATGAAGAGTGAAGTCTTGCCATCCCTTTTTGAAGACTACTACAACTTGTATGAGCCGGATCTTGCCGATCGGCCTCACTATCACCTCTTCGACATGTATGATGTGTTCTATAGGGAAGATGGGGAGACTTGGCTTGATTGTTGGAAGAGACTTCTTGTTTTGGTGGCTAGAGTGAACTCTTTTGAAGGAGAAGACAAAATTAGTGATGAACACGCTATTCACACGGTGATCTCTATGCTACCATACAATAGGAAGGTCCACATTCTAAATGATCTAAATGATGATATTAGTGGTATGACTCTCAAGGACATGATCTTGATGGCACTATCCTATGAGAATCAAATCTACAACATTCTTGAGTACTTCAATGCTAGTGGAGAAGTGGGAAGGTTTCAAGGTCTTCAACTTGGAACTCATGTCACACACATGGGTGTTGATCGGACCATGTGGAGACACAATGGAGTCACCAAGGCAATGATTGACGCCTTGGATGCATTGGACTTGGACTTTCTCAATGGAGTTCCTATGGCCTACATCAAGAGCAAGCAAGAGGTAAATGATATGTCAATTGATTCTCATGATACTAACACTCCTCTTTGCTTGATGGCTACTTCCAAGGTGAACTACAAGATTGGTGGCAAACATTGGGTGTTGGATAGTGGGTGCACTCAACACATGACCGGTACTTCATCCATCTTCACCAACTTGGAAGAAAATGAAGATCATGACAAGGTCACATTTGGGGACAACTCCAAGCACAAGGTGAGAGGTCTTGGTAAGGTGGCTATCTCAAATGACCTCTCTATCTCTAATGTATTGCTTGTTGAGTCCCTAAACTTCAATCTTCTATCCGTTGCTCAAATATGTGATCTTGGCTTTTCTTGTAACTTTGATGCTAATGGGGGTGGTTCTTCATAATGATGCTATGGTCTCACTATCAAGGGCTTTCGTCATAATAATCTATATGTTGTTGATTTTGAGACTAACATTGTTGCCCCTAGCACTTGTCTCTTCACTAAGTCCGCTCTAGGTTGGCTATGGCATCGAAGGCTTGCTCACATTGGTATGGGTCAACTCAAGCATGTAATGAAGAACAAGCTAGTGAGAGGAGTCAAGGATGTCACCTTTGAGAAGGACAAGCTATGTAGTGCATGCCAAGCCGGAAAGCAAGTGGCTTCACCTCATCCATCCAAGAATTTCTTGTCAACTTCAAGACCTCTTGAGCTCCTACACATTGATCTCTTCGGGCCTACAACTTATGTGAGCATTGGTGGAAATCTCTATTGCTTGGTGGTAGTGGACGACTACTCAAGATATACTTGGGTATTCTTTCTTGAGAACAAGGCACAAGCAATTGGGATATTCAAGAAGTTTGCTAGAAGAGTGCAAGTTGAGTATGGGCATCACATCAAGAAGATTCGGAGTGACAATGGGACGGAGTTCAAAAACTCTATCATTGAAGACTATTGTGATGAGGTTGGCATCAAGCATGAGTTCTCGGCTACATACACTCCTCAACAAAATGGTGTTGTTGAGAGGAAGAACAAGACACTTATCACTCTTGCTCGTGCTATGCTTGATGAGTACAACACTCCGGAGAAGTTTTGGGCGGAAGCTATCAACACGGCATGCTACACCTCCAACCGGATCTATCCTCACAAGTTGCTAAACAAGACTCCATATGAAGTGATTGTTGGGAGAAGACCGAATGTTGCCTACTTCCGAGTGTTTGGTTGCAAGTGCTATATCTACAAGAAGAGGGAAAGACTTGGCAAGTTCGAGAAGAGGACCGATGTGGGCATTCTTGTCGGTTACTCGGGCTCGGCCAAGGCTTATCGGGTTTACAACACCTCTACCGGCTTTGTTGAAGAAACCTATGATGTGCAATTTGATGAGTCTCACAGGTCTCAAGAAGACCCTCCTTCTTCTCATATTGTAGGTGATGAACCCGTGGAGGAAGCTTTGGAGAACATGCCTATTGGTGAAGTTATTCCTCGTGAAGATGAACCTCCGACACCTCCTCCAACAACTTCATCAAGCGGACCTTCTACGAGCACATCTCAAGAGAATCCAAGCTCTCCCTCAAGTGAACAACATCAAGCACCTTCAAGTGATCCGCAACAAGCATCCTCGAGTCAAGCTCCATCAAGCGAACCGCAACAAGCATCTTCGAGTCAAGCTACTCCAAATGAACCGCAACAAGCGTCATCAAGTCTACCTCATGGATCTACGAGCCAAGCGTCACCGAGCAATCAAGAACAAGCACAATCTACTTCAACTCAAGATGATGGCTCGGGTTCACCTCTTCGACAACAAGACACTCACATCTCTAGGGAGCAAGCCGCAAGAGATGCGCAAGATACTTCGCCGGCTCCTCCTCCTCCTCGACAAGAACCTTCAAGGAAGCACAACCCATTGCTCGGGATCATTCACGTGATCTCATCATTGGGAGTCCTTCTCAAGGGTTAAAGACTAGGAGAAGTCAATATAAACCTAATTATGTTGATGAAGCTAACATTGTTGAGAATTTCTCTTTTGTCTCTACCCTAGAGCCGAAGACGATCGAGGAAGCCTTGAAAGATCACAAGTGGGTGCTATCCATGCAAGAGGAGCTCAACAACTTCAAGAGGAATGATGTTTGGAAGTTGGTGAAGCGTCCCAAGCGATCCAATGTCATTGGCGCTAAGTGGGTCTTCAAGAACAAGCAAGATGAGAAGGGAGCAATCGTGAGGAACAAGGCAAGACTTGTGGCGAAGGGCTACTCTCAAGTTGAAGGCGTCGATTTTGACGAGACTTTCGCCCCCGTCGCTCGTCTTGAGGCTATAAGAACACTTCTTGCTTATGCTTCTCATTTTGATTTTAAACTTCACCAAATGGATGTGAAAAGTGCATTTCTCAATGGACTAATCAATGAAGAAGTTTATGTAGAGCAACCTCCCGGCTTCGAGGACCCCGAGCATCCGGACCATGTGTACAAGCTCAAGAAGGCTCTCTACGGACTCAAACAAGCACCAAGAGCATGGTATGAACGACTTCGAGATCATCTCATCACCAAGGGCTACAAGATCGGTAGTATCGACAACACTCTCTTTACTAAGCATATTGGTGATGATCTCTTTGTTTGTCAAATCTATGTTGATGATATCATCTATGGCTCTACTAACGAAATCTATAATGATGAGTTCCGTGCTCTTATGAAGAAAGAGTTTGAGATGTCCATGATAGGTGAACTTCATGTCTTCCTCGGTTTTCAAGTCAAGCAAATGAAGGAGGGCACGTTCATCTACCAAGAGAAGTACACTCGGGATCTTCTTAAGAGATTCGGCATGGAAGACTCCAAGTCCTACGACACACCTATGGCTACAAGTGTCCCTCTTGATGTGGATGTAAAAGGTATACCGGTGGATCCTAAACTCTATCGTTCTATGATTGGCTCACTTCTTTACCTTACCGCATCTAGACCGGATATCATGTTTAGTGTGTGCCTTTGTGCTCGTTATCAAGCTAACCCCAAGGAGTCCCATATGAGTGCCGTGAAAAGAATTCTTAGGTACATCAAGAGCACTCCTACAATGGGCCTATGGTATCCAAAAGGCTCGGACTTTGGACTTGTTGGCTATGCGGACTCGGACTTCGCCGGATGCAAAGTGAGTAGAAAGAGTACCTCCGGTGGATGCCAATTTCTTGGACAATCACTCATCTCATGGAGTTCCAAGAAACAAAATTGTGTGGCTATCTCTACGGCGGAGGCGGAATATTTGGCGGCCGGTGCTTGTTGTGCTCAACTCTTATACATGAAGCAAACCCTATTGGACTATGGATTATCTTATGGGCAAGTACCTCTCTATTGTGATAGCGAAAGTGCTATCAATATGGCTCTCAACAAGGGTGATCACGGCCATGCCAAGCACATTGAAGTCAAGCATCATTTCATTCGAGATCATGTGGCCAAGAAGGATATTGAATTGATTGGTGTTCGGACTCATGAACAATTGGCGGACATCTTCACCAAGCCACTTGACAAGAAGACCTTTTGTAAGCTCCGGGGAGAACTTAATGTTCTCGACCTCTCCGACTTCACTTGATATCCTTGAGCTTACATTTGTATATATGTATATATACTTTGCTTGTTTTTTGTTTGTGTTGTTGTTTTTGTGTGTTCTTCTTGTTTTGTAGGACCAACGACTAACCTACTTGAGATAGCAATGAGCATGGGTTAAGCTTGGGATTGGTGGCACTTGGCTCCCGAGGCTTTGAAGAATGGCTCGTTGTGATCAAGCTCATGGAGGGTTCAAACTTGTTGTTGGTAACTTCGCTCTTAGCTTTCTCTTGTTTTACCCTTATAGCATCATGCATTGTACACTTATCATTCCTTGCATTCGCATCATGCATCTTGCATAAGTGTCTCGGCGCCGAGCACCCATCTAGGGGGAGTTGCTTATTCACAATATGAGTATATGACCTCCTATGATGAATTTATAGCAATGCTATATGAGCTTCATGCCCATTGAACCAAGATTTTTGAGCTCCAAGGTTAAATCCACTTGCGCGGCTCAAAGTCTAAGGGTTCATACATTTCCATCATCATCAACTAACCCCTATGTACTTCAAGACAATGTTCTTTTGAGAATGTGTGTAGGGATAATTGTTGGGAGATGGAGAATCACGGATCAAGGGGGAGCTTCACGCCAAATCAAGTAACTCATTTTCCCACTTGTCCCATATATTTACACTAACCTTTTCTCCCTTGGAAGTTTTCTTTTGGGTGATAGATGCCAAAGGGGGAGAAGAGTTGGGCTTAATGATCGAGCAAGAATATGGGGGAGAAGAGTTCGAGCGGAGAGAAGAGTTGGGAAGAAGAGTAGGGGTCGTGGAAGATGTCACCTCGGGGGAGTGTGTACAAGAGAAGATCAAAGGATCAAGACGATCGATCTTCGCACAATCTTGAGGTGATAAAGAAGAAGCAATGCCGTCTCAAGGGGGAGTTTGTACGAATGAAGATCAAGTGATCAAGATGATCGATCTTCACACAATCTTGAGATTGGTACACTTATCAAGGGGGGAGCGGAATTCTACAAAGTAAGTATGAAGGTAAACCCCTTGCAACCTTTGCTTGTCATAGCTCCATGTGCTTTCTTCACTTGTGATATGAGTTTTTGCTCTAACTTGTGACTTCTTTTGAGCTATGACTTGCCTCGACCTAATCAACAAGGTAACTATCTCTCTATCATATACTTGTTGTTTAGTGTCTTGATCGAGTTGCGTTTTATCTTGGCTTTTGTCATTACATTCTTTATCTTCTCGATCATTTTTATCATGGTTGTCATCCATCACCAAAAAGGGGGAGATTGTAAGCTTCATGACCATTGGAGCTAGGGAAACCCCAAGGTATGAATGTTTTTGGTGATAGGATGAGAACCATGAATGTGACTAACACTCTTTGTGAGATCTTATAGGTCACATATGAAGAAAGCTCCGTCCGTTGGTGGTGAACGCCAACACACCATGAACTTAATTGACAAGGATGATTGGTTGCCTTCATCTACACAAGAACGGACTTGATGGAGTCGCGGAGAAGACATGGATCAAGGCTAAGGACATGCTAGATCCAAGCGGGTGTTGCTTGGTTAGATGTTAGCTTGAGTCCATAGGAAAAACCGGACTATCAAGAGGGTTCGAGGTGGTTCTCTTAGTACACACTAGTTATAGAGATCATTGGATGCATGGTGAGTCTCTCAGGGGCTAGGGTGGCAGAAGAGAGTTGAAGGAACCAAAAAGATCAAGTGTTGAAGAAGAAGATCAAGAAGAAGATCGAAGCTGCGAAGGCAGAAGAGACCGGACAGTACGGTCATGGAGACCGTACAATACGGTCTACAGAGGAAATCCAGACAGAGAAGCTCAAGTTTCTGGAAGTTGAAGAATAGAGACCGGACAGTGGACCGGACAGTACGGTCCTAGGGACCGGACAGTACGGTCTCTATTGGAGTATTCCAGACAGAGAAGCTGAAGTTTCTGGAAGTCGAAGAATGAAGACCGGACAGTTTGACCGTACAATACGGTCGAGGACCGGACAGTACGGTCTTACAGGCGAAGAGCAACAGAGAAGGAGAAGTTTCTGTTGGCTGAAGAAGAATGGAGACCGGGCAGTACGGTCCTAGGGACCGCACAATACGGTCTGGTTTGAGATGAGTTGCAGCACTCCCTGGATGCCGGTCTGGTGAAGACCGGACAGTACGGTCAGATGGAGACCGGACAGTACGGTCTAATGTACGGTCATCACGCAGACTGGGCACTTTTGGACAACGGCTAGTTTGAGGTTGGAGGCCTATATATAGTCGGTTGTTTACCTCTTTGAGGTGCTCTTGGACTCAGGAAAGAAGGGAGGTGCTGCCAAGAAGCCAAGAGGAAGAAGTGTGAAGCACTTGAGAAGGATTTGGAGTGATCCTAGTGCTTGAGAGAGTAGCAAGTTGCATCCTTTGATCTCTAGGCTAGTGTGGGCTTGAGAGAGTCATCTAGGGCTGTTACTCTTGGTCTATGGCAAGGCCTAGACCGGTTAGGCGTCGGGTGTTGAGCTGTCCAAGGAGATTGTGGAAGTCGACACAAGTTTGTACACGGTCTTGGAGCTTCCCGTGCGAAAGAAGCATCACTAGTGGAGCGCCTTTTGGCACGCATCAAGTGCGGAGCCTTACCTCCGGAAGAGTACCCGGGATCGAGCCCGGCGGGACGTGCCCGCGACTTCACTCGGAGGGTGAAGTGTGCTCTAGGAGGGATCGCCATCGAGCGGAGGGACGGGGTCGAGACTCCGGCGGGAGTGACCCAACGTGGAGTAGGGGAAGGCGCCATCCTTCCGAGACCACGGGAAAACATCATGAGCATTCTCTATCCCTCTCTTTTACTACTCGCATTTACTTATCGCACTTCATATGATTGCTTGTAGTACTTGAGTTGTGCTCTTATCTTGCTTGTATGTTTACCTTGGTACCTACTAGCTTCACTAGGTTTGCTTGATTGCCTTGCTCGTGTGCTTACTTGTTATAGCCTATCTAGTAGCTCTAAGGACTCTACTTAGTGTGCCTAGTATCTTGGTTGCCTTGTCTTGCCTAGCTTAAGTCTTCCGCTTTCTATCTATCTTGTGCTAGGTTGCTAGTGTGGCGTGATTGTGTTATCTATATGCACTAGCTATATAGGTTAAGGATACTCCTTAGTGTGCTTTACCTTGTTACTCGAACTAATTGCTAGGAGTTGTTTGGGTGTAAGTGTTTGGAAATAGATTCTAGAGTGCACCGATTCCCCCCCCCCCCCCCCCCCTCTCGGTCACACGATCCTTACAATCGCCAAAATCGGAGCTCGAATGAAAAAGATATGAACTTTGGAAGTTTACGGAAAAAGGAATTAATTAGGATCATGCTTAATTAAGCATTGATATAATCCTAATTATTTTGGGATGAATAATGGTTGGAAGATGTTGAGAGCGGTCAAAATATTTTCAGGAATTTTTCAGGGATTTTTCTGGTATGGGAAATTGGTAGTAAAAGATTCTGTGTACAATCGCCGGGTGAGCTTAGCAATTCTGGCGCGGGTGTGAGGCTGATATGAATTTAGGAAATTCATAGAAAGGGAATTAATCAGGATTAAGCTAATAAATTAAGTATAGCTATAATCCTAATTAATCTGGAGCAACAAGGGTCGGATAAAAGGTTTAGAATACAATCTAGCATTTTCAGTGATTTTATGGGATTTTTCTGATATTGGAAAAAGTGATCAAAAAGAAATGTGTGTGCACTTTCTGTGTGAATTCAGCATTTTAGACTGTGTGAGCGGTGGGCATATGGGTCTGTTGAATGCCGAGTGATGATTAGGCACTGGAGGACAATGAGATGGGCGATGTAGGATATTCCAAGACGGAATTTTTATTAAAAAGAAAAAGAATTACGACATAGACGGGGTCTATGTACGGAGTCCAGAATTAGTGCCAAAATGCACCATGTGGAGACGGAACAATGTGTTAAAATTCGGTTAGGTGCTGTACGGAGATTTGAACGAGTGTGCTCGTGCAGGGTTACGATCGTAGGATTTGTCGAAACGGAGTTTTATGGAACAAGAATAGGAATTTAGAGTGTTGATGGCGCAAAAGATATTTTAGATCTTCAAAACCAGTACCAAAAGGTACTACGCGTTTATACGAACGCGAGAGCGCAAGAATCGCTCGAAACGGAATTGAATCGGAAAGGATATGGAGATTTGAAGTTTCAAGGGTTTGTTTGTATAAACAGAGGGCTTATTGGTAAATACAGAAAGTCGACAGGGACCTATCTGTAATTTTGGAAAGTTTAGGGGTCTCGGTGTAAAATGATGGGGGTCAAAGTGTAATTACAGAAAAGTATGGGTACTTTTCTGTAAAAAGACAGGACCAAAACATAATTACAGGAAAGCTTGAGGGCTTAACTGTAAAATGTACAGGGCCCGGGATTTTCTGGATATTTTGGAATTATTTTTGTATTGGAAAAGATTCGTGGACCAAGTCCACTGTGAACCGAGGAAGGTTTGGGTCAATGGTCTATGTAGACCGGGTGCACGGAGCGGGTGCGGTGGCCGGCCGCGTCGGGTGAACGCGGCGGAGCGGGAGCGCGTGGCGGCGCGTTGCCGGAGGGCTCGACGCCGGTGCCTAGAGTGGACGGCGGACGATGAGAGCTCGTCGCCGGGGACGAGTGTGCGACGGAGAAGCTGGGAGGGCTAGACGTTGATGTCGCGGGGTGATTGGAGGGGTTGGCGCGACATCGCCGGAGCAGGACGGCGCGCCGTCGAGTGAGGGGAAACGGCGAGGGAGTGCGCGGAGTGCGAGTTTGTGCTGCTGTGCGCGTGCGTTGTGAGGGCGGCGAGTGCGGTGCGCGCTTCGGCTTGGCCGGCCCGGCCGGGAAGGCTGCCGATGACGAGGTCACGCGGCGGCGGGTTGCGGCGCACGGCGCGGGGATGCGCGCGAGGGAAAACGAGGGGGAAGAAGTAGCGCAAGAGAGAGAGGAGAGCACGAGGAAGCTCACCGTGGTCTCAACGGCGGCGGAGGGGATCAGGAGCTCGACATTGACGAAGGTGGCCGGAACCCTAGCTCTTGCGCGCGAGCGCGGTGCTGGGCTCGGCTTTGCGAATCCGAGGCATGCCAGGAAGGAGCACTGCTCGGGGAAGCTCAGAGAGGAGAAAGGGGAAAGGGAGCTCGCTCTGCGACGACGAGGGAAAAGGGCCGGAGGTGGTCGCCGGAGAGGGAGAGAGAGAAGGGAGAGGAGGCGCTCGCGTGGCACAGCAGGGAGGAGGGAGAGAGAAGGGCGTCATTTTTATTGTCGGCGAAGGCGGTGCGGCACAGTAGGACGGCGCGGCACAGTAGGGCGGGGGGGTGACGTCGGCGTTCGTCGGCGTGGTATGGGCGGCGACAGAAATTTCGCCGGGCGGCCGGAGGAGGATGACGACACGCGGGCCCCACGCGTCAGCAAGACAGTCAGGGGGAGAGTGGGCCGGGCGTGCTGGGCTGGAGAAGCTGGGCCGAGGGAAAGGGCGTGGCCCAAGCACGGCTAAAGAAAAAGAAAAGGAGAAGAGAGGAGCGGGCTGGGCCGGCAGGGAAAAAGGAGAGAGGGGCGGCCCGGAAGAGAAGAAATGGTTTGAACATTTCCTGAGTTCGAATTTGAAAGAATTTCAAATTCGAACAAAAACAAAAACTGCTCAAACGCTCAAAATAAATCCAATAAAATCCAGAAATGCATATGATGAGTTTTATGCAACTTTAAATTCAAATTTTGAAATTCAATCTTGGAAAATTAATCTACTTTGATTTATATTTGTTGGAAATTCGAAAGGTTCAAATATTTAGTGGATTTTAAATGAGAACAAACACTTGAGCATGGGTTTTATATTTCAAAAATTTCAATTTCAAACTAGATTTTGAATTATTTTAGTGGATTTTATTTTGGAAAAAATTCATGACAAGGTAAGATTGGACAAAAATTTAAATTTGGAGTGATTTTTATTCCTTTTGATTTGCTTCCGAATTTTGGGGTGTCACACCAATCCAATGTTATTTCACTCACGTGGAGTTGTTAGGTCAATCCAATGTTATTTTACTCAATGTTATACTCAGTCCAGACATACATACATTCCAAGTTTGTCCTAATCTCTCTACATCTTGATCTACGATGGCGTAGCCATCCTCGCCAATCTTCACCCAAAAATTCGTCATACATTATATTTCTTGAGAGAATCAGTCTACATATACCGATCAAGTACATAATAGGAGATGGATGTCTCGAATTGGATCTCCATCTCTTCTCAACCCACCTAAGGCTGAATATGACTCCAAATATTGGCGATCCAAGTTTCCATCAGTCACATCTGACGACGAAGTGCTACGTACGCATAACGTAGCCATGAGAAAATTCTTGCTCAATCCATAAGGAAAGTTTAGCTATTAAGATTTGCGATTGATTTATTTGGTTTTATCATCTTTTTTTTTTGGGGGGGGGGGGGGGGGGGGGGGGGGGGGGTGTAGGCATGGACGCATGGTTCCCTTCGTGCTTCAAGCACATCCTTCAAAACAAGAGCATTTCATGTCTGAAATAAATAATAATTTAGTATTTGCCTCGCTCCATCAAACCCACATTCATCAAACTTCATTGACTATGAAGATGCCTTTGGACCTCTGCCTCAAGTATGTCAGAAGCCTATAAAAAATGTAAGAACCCATGGCTCCTTCGGGACAAAAGCAGTTTTTTTTCTCAGTGCAAAACTTAGCACTTCTCCCTCTGCTTTCTCCAGCTGTGAAAATGGTATGTTCAATGAAATTACCCATGTTATGAAGGTGCCGATTCTTTTTTTGCTCTCTTCTTTCTACGGTCTCCGAGCTGCTCAAGCACCGGCTGAAGCTGGACACCGCATGGATCTCCATTGCGGTGGCCGAGGGCGCTGCAGCAACCGAGGGAGCAGCAAGAGGCGGCGGCATCGCGGCTCCCGTGGTGTCTAGGTTGACGTAGGGGGAGTGGCGAGTACTTCACCAAGATTGGCGCGGGCACGCCGGCCACCCCTGCGCTGATGGTTCTGGACATCAGAGAAGTGGTGTGGATGCAGTGCATGCCGGCGGTGCTAAATATTACTCCCTCCAGTTTTTAATATATGACACTGTTGATTTTTTTGTTTTGACCAATAATATATATTTATGTAATTAGTTTCTTGATGTGAAATGAATATCATTGGATTTATCATCAAAAGCACTTTAAGGTTAAATTATACAATTAGCTATCTACATAAATATTTATAAATAAAAAGAATGATTAAAGTAATGAAAAAAATCAACGGCGTCATATATTTTAAACCGAAGGGAGCAGCAGGAGGAGGCGGCGGAATCACAGCTCCTATGGTGTCTAGGCTGGCGCAGGGGGAGCGGAGAGTACTTCACCAAGATTGGCGTGGGCACGCGGGCCGCCCCTGCATTGATAGTTCTGGACACCGGAGAAGTGTGGATGCAATGCGTGCCGGCGGTGCTAAATATTACTCCCTCCAGTTTTAATATATGCCACTATTGACTTTTTTTCATTAAACTTTAGCCAACAATATATATTTATGTAATTGGTTCTTAATGTGGAATGAGTATCATTGGATTTGTAACGGCAGCATATATTTGAAACCGGAGAGAGTATTCCTTTGGGCCGAGATGTTTACGGGCATGCATTTCATCATTTTCTGAGCTGCGTATTTGGTTTTGTCTTGTGCAGGCCATCCTCGTTCGCCGAGGTCGAGTTGGTGGCTTTACACACCGTCAATCGCAACCACTCCGTGCCCGACGCCCTTCTTCGTGCGCAGCACCACGGCCAACGGCTCCATCCAGGCCGCGCCCGCTGACGCCGTCATACTCGCCGCATTGTTCAGGTGGCTGGCACGCGGCTGGATCGATCCTCCCAGCGCTCTGGGGCTTCGGCGCCAGGGCCATCTGTAGACCACGCGGCCGTGCCGGTCGACGCTGTGCTCCACCGCCTCATGACGAAGCTAACGCGCGTGCTCGTCGTCGACGTCTCGTCGCGGCACCCGCCAGTTCCAAGAACCTAGCTGGGGACCATCCGATCTGCATTCCAAGCTGAGAGAGCGGGGGGGATTATTATTGGTCATGTGCCGTACGTTACGGCACGCTGTGCAAGGAACAGCACAAATGTGAAGTAGGGAAAGCACCGACGTAGAAGGTACAAATGTGCATAGAAACGAGCCGGACACCTCGATCGGGATCAGCAGCGTCCTGATCCGAAACTAACACCGGAGATTCTAATGAGAACGTAACAAGAACGAACTCAACTCATTAACTGCTCCCGGCCGTTTTCCTCATACAGTTTTCCTTGCGGATATAACCGGCACACACAGCGACGTACGCGACCTACGCACGCACGCACGTCGTGAAGCCGTACGTACGCGCCCGTGATCGATCGATCGGGCCGGGAACGCGCACTACGATCGAGCGCGCCGTACGTCGACCATGGCTGCATCGTCGTCAAGCTCGCTCGCCCTCGCCCGGCACTTCTACCTGCCGTACCCGCAGGCATCGTGCCGCGAGATCGAGCACCACCTCGCCGCCCTCGCCGCGGCGTTCCCGTCGTCCTTCGACGCGACGCTGTCCCCTTTCACCCACGACGACGGCCGCGACGTCGTCCTCGTCAACGCCACCGCCGCGCTCGCCGGCGCCGGCGGCGGCGGCACGGATCAGGTGGTGGTGTCCGTGTGGCTCGTCGAGGCGTACCCGCACGTGCCTCCGCTCGTGTTCATGCCGCTCGATCCGTGCGGCCCCGACACGGGACGGCCGGCCTACGTCGACGGCTCCGGCGTCGTGACGGCGCCGTACCTCGAGGACTGGCAGTGGCCGGACTCCGACCTCGTCGGCCTCGTCCAGTCGCTCCAATCCCTAGTCTGGCTGCATCCTACTCCGACGACGGTGGCGCGCGGCCCGATCGGCCACGCTGACGAGGTCATCGCCGCCGCCGACGACTCGACGTTCCAGGACACGGCAGCGTGCGTGGCATTGACGACGATAGGGAGCAGCCGTAGCCAAGAGATGCAGATGAGGCTCCAGGCTCTGCAGGAGGACAGAGACCGGCTGGAGCAGAAGCTGCAGACCAGGCTCATGGAGAGGACGCCGGCTGCCGGAAGCTGCCACGACGACGAGGCCGAGGACGCGATGGACGAGCTGGACCGGGCGCTGCGTGCAGGCCAACTCCCGCTGTTTCAGTACCTGAAAGAGATCAAGGATGTAGCGCGGGCACAGTTCTTGAACTGGCCCGTACCCGCTGAGTTGTTGGCGCGGCCGTAATAGCACCGTTCACGCTAGTGTGTATATCATGTCGAGTAGTAGTGTCCAGATCTGCAACTTCTTTCTTTGGAAAAATAAGTTATCGGAATAGTCTAGTCATAACTATAATCAGGTTGTCTCTACTCAACCACCAAAACCCCCAGGTCCCCAACAGGGCATGAAGCCTGCACACTGTCACTCCACATGCATGTCTGATCTCACCGCTTGGAGGCTTCCTCCTCCTTGGCTGCGCGCGTCTGATCTCACCGCTTCCTCTTCTCCCCCAAAGTGTATACATCTTATTTCCGTCTTCCGTCTATCGCTTTATCTTTGTGTTGTATGCCGAAGCTCCTTCATCTCCTTGCGCTCCCTCTTCTTCTCTGTCCTCGTAGTTGGAAATAGTTGAGATAAATATTGATATTATTCTCTATAAATTTAATCAAAGTTAACATAGTTTGACTTAGTACAAAACTAAGACATTGTTTTTTCTATGGAGCAGAGGGAGCTAGTTTAATCATAAAGATCATCAGTGTACGTAAACCACCATACAAGGTAAGAAATTCATACAGGGTGCAAGCATCAGTAGGGGATTACTCCATCTGATCACATTCTTCGTTCACCCAAGCGAATACAAGACAGGACATATGCTAACTGAGAGAGGCAATGAGAGATAATGAGTTATGATTATGACGTCTCGTATTAGAGAACTAGCATTGTTTATATAATTTCAATAATTTAGAGAGAATTCTTAATTAGCGCTGTTCACAATAACACTGAAACAAGCACTACGAAATATAAGTAGTGATTGCATGGATCTAAAGAATTTTCTCGGGCTAAAAGATTGTTTTACT
Source organism: Eragrostis nindensis (assembly GCA_012490785.1). Lineage (NCBI taxonomy): Eukaryota > Viridiplantae > Streptophyta > Magnoliopsida > Poales > Poaceae > Eragrostis > Eragrostis nindensis. The sequence goes on along the minus strand of JAAXCT010000120.1, from coordinate 70,310 downwards.
GTATCAATGAAACCAAAACAAGAAAGCAGTATGCAAATCGTGCTTCGTGATGGTAAAGATGTATAGAGACTAGCTAGCAGCACACTGCAGTAGTGCGATTTGCAAAATATCCGAAAGTTTCGACTAGATAGCCAGAGACTACAGAATTATGTAAAACAATTAAAGATATCTAGATGCAAACCTTGAAGCATTATTTGGTTTGAGCTTTATCTTCCTTAATAACTGGAAAGATGGGAGGCCAGATCATCACGAAAGGAATCAGTCTGGTCCAGGAGTCCCCCGGCTTTACGGTATAGACTTTCTCCGCATTCCTGCTCTTTATATGAATGTAGAGGACATCAACTCCAACCTTCAAGAGCACGAACTCAGCACTATGCCCAACTTTACAAATGTATGCATCAGCTGTAGTGCCAAGCCCATCCGCATCCTCAGAAAACAAATCTGCCACGCCCAATTCAGCACAAGCCTCTCGCAAACAGATGGTATTCTGTAGCAACCATTGGCCACTGTCCATAACGTGGAGCCAGACGCGAAGCTGAAGGTCCTTGACGTCGATCAGATAAAGGCCGGAGTCATCCATCCATGGCTTCACGCTTCCTTTTTGCCTGCCCTCCACACCATCCGGGAGCGGGATGATGGAGAGGTGTTACGGACCTCGATAACTAGTTGGCAGCACACCAACCCAGATAGCAAGTACCGGGGCGCCGCCGCCGAACTTGGAGAGGAAGAAGGAGAAGGAGATTGTAAGGTTTAGGTTTTCTGTTCTTTCTTGTCTGCCTCTCCCACACGAGAGAGCACGTACATAAACCCGACATCGAGTTACAGTCTCGCTGGCTCGGCCATCTACTCGGCTCGGCCCATTTCCTATTACACGGCCCAGGACCCATGGTGAAAATATAGCTCAGGAAGTAGTAGTCGTGACATCCCCTCCTCCTTAAGCAGCAGCTCGTCCTCGAGGTGCATCAGCAGACAACAGCTTCGAGATAACCTGCATGTTCTCCCAGGTGGTCCATTCTTCTGGTAGCGATGACCAACGAACTCGGCCAAATGGTACTGCAGAGTTGCCCACCTTGCATAACTTCTTCTCTAGCACTGCAACAGGCATTATCTCTGAACTAGTAGATAGACAAGAAAGATGTTCATCAGGACTTACAGTTTCGGATGGTGGAAGTGCTTTCTTCAGCTGTGAGACATGGACAACAGGATGCACTTGACTTGTTGCTGGAAGTTGTAACTTATATGCCACTTTACCAATGCGCTGGATAATGAGATATGGGCCGAAATACTTGTAACTCAGCTTTTGATTCGACCTTCTGACCACAGACACCTGTGCATAAGGATGTAACTTCACATATACCCAGTCTCCAATCTGGAATTCTCTCTCTTGGCGGTGCTTGTCAGCTTGAGATTTCATTCTTTGTTGAGCCCGGGACAGGTTGTGCTGAATGACTTGAGTAATGTCAGCCCGTTGCTGTAGCCATTGATCCAAATCATCACAAGCGACTGAACTTGATGCAGCAATTCCAAAATGCCTAGGTAAGTGACCATAGAGTACCTCAAAGGGTGTTTTGCCATGAGCTGAATGTAGAGTTGTGTTGTACCAGAATTCGGCCAAAGGCAACCATGCAGCGAAGATAAGTTTCTAAGCACTGGTTTAGCCTTTCCGTTTGTCCGTCAGTCTGCGGATGATAGGCCGAGCTCATATTAAGTGTTGTATCAGTTAACTTGAATAGCTCTTGCCACAGGTTACTTGTAAACACCTTATCCCTGTCAGATATAATCACTTCAGGCAATCCATGCAATTTGTAAATGTTATCCAGAAAACTTTGGGCAACAGTCATTGCTGTGAAGGGATGAGAGAGTGGTAAAAAATGTGCATATTTACTGAATTTGTCGATAATAACCAAGATGGTGTCATATCTTCTGGACTTCGGTAGCCCCTCGATGAAGTCCATGCTTATTATCTTCCAAGCTTGATCAGGTACCGGTAAAGGTTCCAGCAAACCAGGTAATCTTGTGTGCTCAGGTTTAGCTCTTTGACAGATTGTACAGGCAGTAACAAATGCTTTGACATCATCTTTCATACCTGGCCAAGCAAATAGTGCTTTGATCTTGTGATAGGTAGCAGTTATACCACTGTGGCCGCCAATGCCGCTGTTATGTAATGCTAGCATTATAGCCTGATGTGCTTCAGTATGGTTGCCCAGCCACACTCTTCCTTTGTATCGAATGATTCCATCAGTTAACGTATAACCTTTGTCATTGGAGCCTGACAAGCTAAGTTCAGTTAACAATGCCTTGGCTGTATCATCCTGCTGATACCCTTCTATTATTATTTCCAGCCATCTTGGAGTTGAGACAGAAATAGCTTGCACCTCATGTTCGGCTGTTTTCCTAGATAGTGCATCGGCTGCTCGATTCTCCAGTCCCTTCTTGTACACCAGTTTGTATTGTAGGCCAAGTAGTTTTACAAATGCCTTATGTTGCATGCTCTGTTGGAGTCTCTGTTCTCCCAAGTGGATTAAGCTTTTCTGGTCAGTTGCTATTGTGAATTCCCTATGCTGTAAATATGATTTCCACTTAGAAACTGCCATTAGGATTGCTAGGCACTCCTTTTCATATGTAGACATGGCTTGAGCTTTCATCCCTAATGCCTTGCTCAAATAGGCAATAGGATGCCCCTGTTGCATGAGTACTGCCCCAATACCCTTGCCACTAGCATCAGTCTCAACAACAAAATCCTTGCTGAAGTCTGGAAGGGCCAAGACCGGTGCAGATGTGAGAGCTTCTTTGAGGGAGTCAAAGCATTGCTGGTGTTGTGGAGTCCACAAAAACTGTACTCCTTTCTTGAGCAGATCAGTTAATGGTCTCGAAATCACTGCATAGTTCTTGATAAATTTTCTATAATAACCTGACAGCCCCAAGAATCCCCTCAGTTGCTTTACATCACTTGGTACTTTCCACTCTTGTACTGCCTGCACCTTTTGTGGGTCAGTGGACACCCCTGCTCCACTAATGATATGGCCTAAATACTCCAAGCTGGATTGTGCGAATGAGCACTTTGATTTCTTCACCTTGAGCTGATGTTCTCTGAGAATGTCAAATACTGCTTGCAGATGTTGCTCATGTTCTTCAAGAGTGTTGCTGTAAATTAGAATGTCGTCCACAAATACAAGCACAAACTTTCTGAGCATGGAAGCAAATATTGTGTTCATTACAGCTTGGAATGTTGCTGGAGCGTTTGTCAGACCGAAAGGCATCACTTTGAATTCCCAATGTCCATTGTGTGTACGAAATGCTGTTTTCATTTCGTCTTCAGGTAGCAACCTAATTTGATGATATCCTGAGTGTAGGTCCAGCTTGGTAAATAGTTGAGCTCCATGTAACTCATCAAGAAGTTCATCTACAATTGGAATTGGGTACTTATTCTTAATTGTTATCGCATTGAGCTGTCGGTAATCAATGCAGAACCGCCAAGAGCCGTCTTTTTTCTTCACCAGAAGTACAGGTGAGGCAAATGGACTTGTGCTAGGTTGAATTATGCCATTGGTCAGCATTTCCTTGACTTGCCGTTCAATTTCATCTTTCTGACTTGGGCTGTATCTGTACGGCCTGACATTGACAGGTTTTACTCCAGCCATTAGAGGTATCTGATGATCAAAAGACCTGGATGGGGGTAACTCCTTGGGAGGTTCAAATATGTCTTGATGAGCTTCTATAATGTTTGAGATGGACTGAGGAATGACTTGAGCAGGAGATTCTTGCTTCTTGACAGGTTTGAGCTGCACCAACTGTGCTATTCCACCTTTTCGTACTAGCCCTTTCAGCTTTCTGATTGGCAATTTAAGACATTTAGAAGTGCAATCCTTGACACCCCTCAAGGTGATTCTGGATCCATTATGAGAAAACCTGAGTTTCTTTCTTTTCCAATCCACCCACATGGGGCTGTGTTGCTCCAGCCAGTCCATGCCGAGAATCATGTCAAAGCACTTTAATTGGAGCACTCTTGTGTCAGTTACAAATGTATGCCCTTGTGTCAGCCACTGTAATTCAGGTACAGATTTTGTGCTTACTAACTTTTCACCATTTGCAACTGTAATCTGAGCTAGAGGTGCCTCCTTAGTGGTCAGTTGGAGCCGGTCCACTAATCTCTCACTCAGAAAAGTACTAGAGCTCCCAGAATCGACCAATACCAATATTTGTTGATTCTTGAGCAATCCTTGCAACCTGATGGTTTTCTTGCCCTGAATTCCCTCAGCTGCTTCACAAGATAAGGTTAGTAATTCCTCATCACTTTCTTGGCTTGGTGTGTCACTTGCATCTTCCACAGAATTATCCACTTGCAATGCTTCTAACACTTCTTCTAGCACTTGTAATGACACCTGCTTGGGACATTTGTGGCCATATATGTACTTATCCCCACATTTCATGCATAAACCCTGAGCTTTTCTCATAGCACGCAAATTTTCCAGTTTGCTGTCAAACTTTGGCTTCCCATTTTGTTTGTCCTCGACTGGAGATGGTCCCAGAATACCCTTCACTGGTGGAACAATATTTCTTGCATTATATCTAGAGAATTTGTCTTGTTGGCGAGATAGATACCTCTTGCTAGAGGCTTCCAACACATTTTCCTGCATGAGAGCCAGAGATAGAGCCGCATCAACTGTTCTCGGCTTATGTAAAATGATTACATTCTTAATGTCAGGTTTCAGACCATCAATGAATTTACTGACAAGAAAAACATCATCATAGGAATGATTATGAACCAGGACTCTATGCATTGCTTGTTCAAACCTATTGTAGTACTCTTGCACATCAGCAGATTGCTTTATATGGAGCATATCAACAACATGATTTCTATAAAGGTCCTTACCAAATTTCTCATCTACAGCTACACACAACTGTGCCCAACTAGCCACAGAATGCTGGGCTTCATAAGTTTGAAGCCACAAAGCAGCACTACCTTGGAAATGAATTGTAGCAAATTGAGACCACATATGGGGAGGTATATTATACATATGAAAGTACTTTTCACATTTTTCTTTCCAAATTTTAGGATTGTCGCCTTCAAATCGAGGGAAATCTATTTTAGGCAATCTCACTTCCTTCTGATGATAACCTCCCCTGTTACCGAACCTATCCCCATCCTCAAATATTCTATAGTGATAATGCTCATCTTTCTTAGGATCAGTGAAAACATGCTTTGTGCCACTAGGAGCATCAAAATCATATCTGAATGGGGGATCTGGTAACTCACCCTTGCCCAGGGGTTTACCAGAGACGTTGTCAGTCTCATTGGTAGCCCCCTGGAGTTTCGGGTCGACGCGGTGGCCGCTGGCCCGTGGATCCTTCTCGCGCGCTGGGGAAGAGGTACCTCCCTCCAACGAATCCACACGCTCCGAGAGCTCGCTGACGACCTTCGCCAGTGATGTCAACGCAGTGTCCACTATCGGTGTCCAGGCCGCAATTGCCTCAAGCGCCTTGGTAACATCATCCAATTTCTCACTGGCCGTCTTCACCTTCTCTTCGATTTTGGCCATCCTCACTGTGAGTGTAGGCTTCGGCGGCCTCGCCAGCTTCCCGAGATCAGCACCACTACTCTTTGCCGAGCCAACCCCCTAACGGATTTACAGGAATTCCCGATTCGAAGATCGCTCAGAATTCACCAACCTTCGGGTGGGATTTTACAGCTCAAGCTCCAAGCGCCCGTGGATCGAACTCGTCTCTGATACCAATTGTTACGGACCTCGATAACTAGTTGGCAGCACACCAACCCAGATAGCAAGTACCGGGGCGCCGCCGCCGAACTTGGAGAGGAAGAAGGAGAAGGAGATTGTAAGGTTTAGGTTTTCTGTTCTTTCTTGTCTGCCTCTCCCACACGAGAGAGCACGTACATAAACCCGACATCGAGTTACAGTCTCGCTGGCTCGGCCATCTACTCGGCTCGGCCCATTTCCTATTACACGGCCCAGGACCCATGGTGAAAATATAGCTCAGGAAGTAGTAGTCGTGATAAGAGGTAGGGGAGTCTTGACAGTGTTAAAGGCAACGTGGCAATGGCGCTCGCGCAAACCAGCATGTATAGCTTCCCGTCGAAGGGACGGGAGATCATGATCGCCGGCGACAACCGTGAAGGGAAATGCAGTGGAGGTGAAGTAAGGTCGTGCCAGGTACCATCCCGTAGTTCGTGGAAGCGGCGGTCTACTCTGTCAGACAGCGGATACCATCTCCGGACGGCTGCGTAGACCACACCTTCGGCGGTCAGGCCGCTCGTGTGCCCGGTGAAGATGGTGGATGTCGTCTTTGCGTACGGCAGCGGCGGGAGCACGGCCGCGTCTCCCGTAGCGTGCAGCGGGCTGAGCAAGGCCACGGCGCCTCCTCGCTTGGGGCTGTTGTTGAGCTTGACGAGAAGACGGCCGTTCCGGCAGTCCGAGATGGCTGTCACGCCTAACGAGACGTCGTCGAGGATCGAGCCTGCTCGGCGGATGGCGGCGGCGAGCTCCGCCGGCGGGTGAGGCGTCGGCACGAACCTGGAGTGCCTAGGGCGGGCGGTCTGGACATAGAGGCCCAGGAGACGCAGCGGGTGGAGGTTGCGGAAGCGGCGGAGGAAGGCCGGGTCGGAGGCGAGGTGGAGCCAGCGCCGGCAGACGGCGGCGGCGCGGACGAGGCTGGTGGGGAAGATAAGGCGGAGGAGGATCTCGCAGAGCAGGTCGTCGTTTTCAAGCACCTTGGATGTAGTGGCGGCGGCCGGCGATGATGGGCACGGCCACGACCACTCGACGTCCATCGTGGGTGGAATGGAATCGAATCGACGTGGTCTCCGCAGACCTGATATGGGAGGATGGATGGCACGTATGGAAGCTGCAGAAAGTCCGGGATTTGGCGAATCAGTCTCGTTTTTATTTTCCTTTATATGTGTATCCATATAATTGGGAAAGAAAACGCCCGGGCGTCAACATGAACACACTGCACCACCACTCCTGAACGCGCTTCAGCATGCCATGCATAGAAGCGCCTCGATCTGATACGGCTCCGTTTTTCTTTTAATAAACATTTACAGAGAAACCAACTACTCAGGCATGCAATTCTTCGGGGACAGATATTATTTATTCAAAGCAATATTAACACCACACATGCACGATGCACATTGTAGACTAGATGGGACAAGATAGTAAGTCAGGAGCCGAGACGCTCGCGTCGCTCTCCGGGGCGGCTCGGGCAGAACCCTAGCCGCCGCCGCCGCCAACCCCCCTCCCCTCCTCTCCTCCCCTTGCCGCTGCCGGAGCGGGACCGCCGGCCAACCGCGCGGCCGCGAGGACGGTGGCGGCAGGGCCTCTCCGTCGGTTCCGCGCCCTATTGGGGGCGTCGCCGGCTCGTCAACTTCCGCCCCTCGCTGCACTCGGCGCCGCGCAGCAGTGTACATGGCTGCGGCGGTGAAGGGCGCGACGGGTGCGGGTGCTGGAGGACGCCAGTGAGCAGGCAAGCAGCCAAGGCAAGCCTCGGTTCGCGTTCTCGCCTCGGCGTGGCCGGATCTGGTGGCCGGTCCGTGGTTCGTGGTGGCCGGGCACAACCTTGGCGGCGTGCTCGCCGCGCTCCCTTGTACTGAGCAGCGAGGAGACTACTGCTCGGCCGGATCTTGTCGGTGATGCTCAGATCTACGCGGGAGCGCATGGATCTGCTCCATGGTGGTCGGTGTGTTGGAGAGCCTTGCTGGCCTGACCCATGCGTGGTCTGCCCCGTCGTAATCCCCCTCATCTCCTCTCTTATCATCATAGACCTCATGGATTTCATTCACTGTTCGTGTGGTTCTGCATCTGGGCTAATGCCCCAGTCGGCTGATGTCGGCACTGTCGACGGCGGCGCCTTCGGGTGTCGTTCACTTCTTGAAGTCGTCGTCCTGATGCCTTGCCAGTTCCCCAGGTGAAAATCCAATCCATTTCGGATCGGCGACGGCGCCGTCCTCGACGTCGCGTCTTCCTTGGAAGCGTCGCTTTCGGGGCCTTACAATGCATGGAGGCATGCACCACTTGTCATCTCTGCTCTCTGGTTGACAGTGCCCGGGTTTCTCCTATCCTCCTCTTCGTATTGCTTCCTTGTTCTTTGCTCCCCTTTTGGAAAAGTGTTATCGAGACCTGGCGAGCACTGCTGCTAGTTTTTGCTGCTTCTTCGTTCAGTTTGCTTGGTTGCCTTTGTCATATTGATTAGTGGCTCTTCCTCCTGTGGGGCTTCCTTCCCCCTTAGGGCGTCGAAGGGTGCTACTCCCCTTGGCAACGTGAGAAACCAGCCCCATCTGGTTAATTGCGGATGGCTTTGTCAACCGCATCGAGTCTCCTTCGGTGGTAGCGGATTGGATGGTTTTGTGTCCAATTTGTCCTTGTGCTTGTGCATTGTCTCCTGTCGGAAGCCGGGTTAGCGAGACAATGAGGGTGTCTCGTTCTCTGTCTGACGGCCTTCTCCTCCCCAGAGGCTTCCTTTCCTCGGAGGGCGTCATTCCGAGTGGCAACCAGACGATTGGAGCTAGTTATCGCCCTAGTTAGATGAAGATTGGAGCTAAAGTTCAAGCTGTTATTGGCAGATTGGCATGCAAGATTTTGGTGGCGGTGCACAACGATGATCGGTTGCATTCTCCGAGAAGAGACCTTGGATTTGGTTTGCTCTACGTCGTCGAGGGCCTCCTATGGACAGACCGGTTGTTGTTGTATCTCCCTCTTGTGTAATCCCAGTGTAACTCTCTCTCTTTGTACTCCCCCGTGTAATTCCTACCCGGCTTGTTGGGTGTTGTGTTGGGTTCATTGTACCAGCTCGCGCCTTGCGCGCATTTCGAATGAAAAAGTAGGTGGCGAGTAATCACCCCCGAATCGCTCGAAAAAAAAAACATTGTAGACTAGATAATACAGCACAAGACAACAAAGTAGATAAAGCAGATCGGTGAACCTCGCAAACTACACATTGGATAATATTGTGCAGAACTACACTACCAGAGAGGGAAACCAGGGATAAAGCATGCATGATTATCCCTTCCTATCACATCGTTTCTTCAGACGAGCAAGATACAAGAGGCCAATCAGCATCACGCGACAGGTGCAGATCTCAACTCCGAATCCTCTGTTCTCACCTCATACACCTCTGTCCACTAGCTTGTATCCAAGACGACGATGGCACCAAATATCACCATGAACACAAACTTGGAATTGTCACTAGTATTATCAGCCTGCGGGGATTAGATGTAGCACTTCTACTTACATGAATAGTGCGATCTACATCAGGTAGATCTCAGATATTTTGAACCCAATATCGTCATATTGCTGCATTATTTCAGGATTAGGCTGTGGTCATGCTCAATATGAAGCTAGTCAGCAATCATATTATTATGCTTCTAATGTGGCCTTTGAAATCTCAACTTCATCTAGTCTCTTTATTCGTAAAATTTGAGCCTGCCATTGAGATACAAAAGTGTGTGAGATGCGTGATAAAGCTAACAATTACTGATCTGATAACTTGCAGAGAGCCAGAAAATGTAATAAGTGTGAAGATACCAAATGTGTAGATATTTCGCAGATTATGAATGTGAATTTTCCAAAATAAAGTATCCAAGTTTGAGATCTATCTGATGGTGTCTCTGTCAAATGGTGTCAATCATTTGCACTCTTAAATTAAATCAAGTGATCTAAGTTGAATCGATGAACTGCCATCTCATATTGGTGCCAGCGATTCATTTGCTCAATTAATTCAACAAAAGCATCTATTCTACATCAGTAAGGTGTTATTCATCACATAATTCTTACTAGGTTAACCCTATAAAATCCCCTATTGGCACCAAAACAGGATCTACAGTGTTCACAATTCAATTACTATTTCCCAAACAAAAAACAAAGCTTCAGCATGCAACATATTTGTAGCTCAACTAGCATGACCTTAACAAATCGTAAGTAATCTTATCTTCACCTACAAACTACACATGGTGATGAATTACAAGCAGAAGAAGTCACAAAAGTAACCGCCAATTTCAGCGTCTTAGGTGGGTTGCATTGATCCACACAATTATTTTTTACCAAAAAAAACATCTGTAATGTAAACAAGATAACGCAGCAACCAACAAATTAGGCTACAAAACATTGTGACTTTCACAATGCACAGTGCAAAACATCATAAACCAATGAGACTACCATACTATACAGGGGACCCAGAGCGCACCTGTGCAAGATCAGTCAATTTGATCATGTCCTTCCGTTAGCACAGGGAAGATAGGTGGCCATATCGTCATCAACGGACGGACACTAACTAACTCCTTATCCTCTGGTGTCATCTCATACACCCTCTCTGCCTGCTTGCTTGTAACATCCAAGAAGACAATGATGCCAAACATATCCAAAAACACAAAACTGGCATTGTCCCCAACAGCACGTATCTTAACACCTGTACTCTGTCCATCCGAAGGTGGCCAAGCTTTCATCCCCACATTAGCAGACACCTCACGCAAACAAATAGTATCTACCAGGAACCAGTTACCTGAATTATCTCCCATTGTCCTGCAAAGGAATATGCGAAGCTGCGAACCTTTCACATAGATCAGATAAATTCCAGAATTTTCCCCCCGCGACAGCATGATACATCCGTTGTGTTCGTTTTCCACCCCATTCGGTAGCTCCATGGGTGAGATACTCGACGACGAAAAATCGCAGACAAGAATCTTGTTGATACTGGACAACATGTAAAATTTGGTGTTGTCGAAGAGCATAACCCTTGATTTTGGCGGTGATACAGGGAGCGGCGCGGCCGCAGAGGCCCTGAAGACCCAGGACATGTCCTGCAACTCGTACAGGTGCACGGTTGTCTGATGCTCACTGTACCCCATCACCACGGAGAAGTATGACCGGCCGTCGCCATCGCCCGCGTCGTCGGGGAGGAACTCGCCGTAGTGGTAGATGAGGCACTCCTCGTCGCTGGTGAGCTGGATCGGCGGCGGCGGCGGGGGCGGCGGGACGACGACCGTGTGCCCCGCGGGGGACATCGGGCTGCACAGGAACTGCGTGGACTCGTACCGGTCGTCGAACGCCGAGACGAGGAGGCGGCCGCCGCGGCTGTCAAGGATGGAGGCCGAGGAGCCCTCGAAGGCGTCGAAGAAGGCGCCGGCGCGGCGGGCGGCGGCGGCGAGCTCCGGTAGCGGGCGGATCGGGAGGAACCGCGGGCGCGGGGGCGGCCCGGGCCCGGGCGCGGACGCGGACGCGAGGTAGACGCCGAGGACGCGGGGCGGGTTGCGGGCGCGGAAGCGGCGGAGGAAAGCAGGGTCGGAGGCGTGGAGGCACCAGCGCCTGCAGACGAGGGCCCCCCGGAGGAGGCTGGTGAGGAGGCCCACGCGGAGGAGGATCTCGCGCAGGAGGTCGTCGTCGCCGAGCACCAGGGACGTGGAGGTCTCCACCACCGCCGCCGCCGGCCGCGGCGGCGTGGGGTGCCGCGGCGGGTTCTTGATTCTCATTTCCGGTGGCAGAGGAACTCTGGCACGAAGAAAGGGAATTTGGTGGGGGATCAGAGTTTTCTAGTCGCGTACAACGTTGGCTGGACCAGAAAAAAATCGAGTTATTATTACAGGTAGAGACAGGTGGCACCATGAGTGCGTCGAGATTCGTGCATATTCGTCTACTCCTCTCGCTCTTCTTCTCCATCCCTCCTCTCGCCATTGTCTAGAGATCGTCGGGTCATCATGGCTGTCCAATTTTCTCTTAAAATGTGACCTTTTTTGTTTAATAAAGATAATCACCTGAGGCCATTAAGTCAACAAAATCCAGTTGTTTCTCGTGAGATTGCCATATGCATTGAACCAAAAAAAAAAAAGATTGCCACATGCATTTCAGAATTAACATGACCCCAAGTAGATTTTCTTTATCTTTATCTTCTTTGTTTTTTTAGGTGTTAAGGACTCGTTTGGTTAGGGTACCTTTGAAGTTTTATTGGAGAGGAATGAGGAGGATTAAAGACTTGCAAAGGAATCAATTCTCTCCAATCCGACTCTAATCTGATGGGAGTGGGAATAACCAAATGAGCCCTAAGTTTGCTTCAACTAGAAGTACACAGTTCTACAAGTGTAGTTTTCAAATAACTAATTTGTTGAGTACCGAGAGATTAGTTAAGGAATAAAAGGGGGGCGCAAATAGAAGGGTAAGGTTTAAGCCGTCCAGAATAGTATTCTCTCTCGTTCTCCATTTTTCTTTGCATATAGTAAGAAATATTCGGAGAAAATTCACTATTTCTAAGATAATCTTGAATTTAGCATGCTCTACTACTCTCTAGGATAATGGATTTTGCTCTCCTCGCAGGTATATTCATGCATATATGCAATCTGCCTAAGTTCAGCAGCTGTTATTTTGTAGTGGATAATCTTTTCTTTTCTTTTTGTTTTTGATAAAGATATGGCAGTTGTTTGGGCATCACCGATGAAAACATGCAATGTTGGGACTCCAGAATTTTGGGAGTTTGATTTGTTGCACGTGGTGTCCCAATGCAAAATGTTTCAAATAAAAAATTGCAACATGTTTGAACATTCAGCTCTGTGAGAATGTTTGCAACAAAATATCATATCTTACGTGTGTATAATATTTACCTAGATGGCTAGATGTACGCCAGATGGTTCCTTTTTTAATCCTGAGATGAACATGTAAGTGTGACCTACTATACTGACTTCTAGGCTGAGAGGAAGGTTTAACTGACAGAATGCTTGCTCTTTTTATATTTTTGGATTGCCTTCGTTCTTGTGCTGATAAATTTAGATATAGACAAGAATTTGGCAAATGTAACTAAGTGCTGTTCACTTGTCCAGTACGCCAACCGTGATTGCGGAGGGTTATTTGAAGGACGCTCGGTTCCTGTGAAAGTTGCAAGCAGTAGAAGGCCCTACATTACTCATGATTTGCATGAATCGCATTGTGCCATGCTCAAACAAATGCAAAATTGCAAGCACATTTCTGTGCCAACAGCAGGTCGCAGGACCGACCTTCCCCATACCAAAAGAACAAAAAATAATACTGGTTTATTTGAAGCTGAAATTTGAACCTACTATAGGCACAGAAAACAAGTATGCAAATACCTAAGGTTTACGCTGAAGCAAATAATAGCTATATCTTTCAGAGGACAGCAATGTCTTACACTAGTGACTTGGTATATAAAAAAATAGAGTGAAATGCACCGGCGGTTCTTAAACTATTTCAAGTGTGTCATTCAGATCCACAAACTCTCAAACCGCACATCCAGGTCATCAAACTATCAAAACCGTTCGCTCGAGGTCCGTTGGCCAGTGCCAATTATATCATTTTCGTTTCATAGTGCTAATCATTGTGACACCCTTTTTAGTTTCACTCTGGTGCTTGGGATCCATTTGCTCAATCAGTGAATTATTTTTCTTCGACATCATCACAATAACTCCTACGAGGATGGCTAAAAGTAGATTTCCTATGAGCAACAAAATGGGGAAGTCAAGTATTTATTCTTCTTGCACATTTCCACTAAAAAGACAATAACATGGAGGAAGGCAACATAGTGATCAATTATGCAGCATGAACTTGAAACTTCAATAGTAACCGTACTTTACAGTACAAGCTACACTGATTCATTGCTCTGTGTATGAAACATCTCGGTGGGCAACTGCACTGTTTTATGGTTGTGTATGAAATATTACAATGGGCAATTAGCAACTAGCATAATTTACAAGGGTGACCAACAACCTAACCCCGCCAAATATTTCTTCATCTAAGATTGTGTTGCCCTGATTCAATTTAACAGATATTTCTGCCACAAATTAAGTACAGTGCACACTGTAAACCAGGTAATAGAACAGCCTTCTTAGCAGTTCACAAAACCACATAATGTACGAAACCATCAGAAAGCCAATGACACTACAGTACTAAACAGGGAACCTGAAGAAAAAACCATGCAGAATTACTCCAGCGTAATTGCATCCATCCTTCAGCAGAGGGAAGATGTGAGGCCAAATCATCATTAAGGAATGGATACTATCCAACTCCTGGTGCTTTGGTGTCATCTCATACACCTTCTCAGATTGCTTGTGCTTGTATTAACCAAGAAGACAATGGCAGCAAACATCTCCAAAAACACAAACTTCAGTGTTCCCAAGTAACCCATATCTTAACGCATTATGTCCTTCCTTCCACAGATGGCCGAGTTAGCATCCCCAGATTAGCATATACCTGACGCAAACAAATAGTATAAGTTACAAGAGCAGCCAACAATGCAGCCCCTAGTAACTATTTCTGCACCTGATCTATTGTGTTGCATGGATTATTATGAATATTTCCACCATAAGTGTGTATTTTGCATGGTAAAACACATAACAGAGCAACTAAGCTGATTACACAGGCTACTAAAAAACATCATTTTGAAAAAAAAAACAGAAGAAGCTAAATATAGTGTGTAATGTGTAACATGATAGGATGGATAAAGGCTACAGTACTACACAGAAAATAAAGACAAACCATGCATCAATCCTTATCCTTCTTTGAGTCGAGGGAATAAAGGGGGCCATATGAGCATCAACGGATGGACACTGTCCAACGTCCCATCATCCTCTTGCCTCATCTCATACAACTTCTCTGCTTGCTTGCTTGTAATATCCAAGAAAATAATAGCGCCAAACAAATCCAATAGCACAAAGTTGGCATCGTCCCCAACAGCACGTATCTTTACACCAAGAGTATGTCCATCCAAAGATGGCCAATCAGCCATGCCCAAATTTGCACACACCTCACGCAAAGAAATAGAATGAACGAGGAACCAAATCCCCTCATTATCGCCACGGAAGACACGAAGCAGAGATTCCTTCACATGAATCAGATAAATTCCAGAACCAACTCTGCGTGACAGCATGATGCTATGAGCACCATCGTACACCACCCCGTTTGGGAGCTCCATGGTTAAGATACTTGAGGATGGAAAATCACAAACAAGAATTTTATTCATAGTGGACAAGATATAGAACTTGGAGTCGTCGAAGAGCACAACCTCAAATATCCGTTGCGATACAGGGAACTGTGCCGCCGCAAACGCCCTTTCCATCCAACACATGTTCCGCAACTCACACAGGCGCACATTGAACCGCCGCTCGCTGCGTCCCATCAACACACAGAAATAGGACCGGTCGTCGCCGCCGTCCGGCAGGCACGTGCAGTAGTCGAAGAGAACGAGCTCCTCGCGGCGGGTTCGAGGCACCGGTGCCTCTGCCAGTGGGAGGACGACCGCGTTCCCTGTAGGGGACAGCGGGCTGCACAACAGGCGCGTGCGCTCGTTGTCGCCATTCTCGTCTTCGATGGTCGTGACGAGGAGGCGACTGCCACGGCTGTAGTGGACTAAGGTGGATGAGCACGCGAACGAGTCGAAGAAGGAGCCGGCGCGGCGTACGACCGCGGCGAGCTCCGGAGAGGGTGGATCGGGAAGAACCGCGGGCGCGGAACGCCCGCTGTTTTGAGGTAGACGCCCAGGACGCGGGGCGGGTGGCGGTCGCCGAAGCGGCGGAGGAAGGCCGGGTCGGAGACGTGGCCGTACCAGCGCCGGCAGACGAGGGCAGCTCGGAGGAGGCTGGTGGGGAGGCCGAGCCGGAGGAGGATCTCACGCAGGAGGTCGTCGTCGCCGAGCACCGAGGACATGGTGGCCGCCGCAGGCACAGCACGAGCAGCCGGCGGTGGCTGTGGGGGACGACGCGGCCTCTCGATTTCCATTCCGTAGAGCGACGGTACCTTTGGGAAAGGAATTTGGGCCCGAAAACAAGAAAGGGCAAAAGGCCAGTTGCAGGCCAGCGCAACTGGGCCAGAGCCACTGACATTTCTTCTATATAACCCAACAAACATTTGTTTGTCTCAAAAAAAAACACACATTTGTTGCTTAGCTAAAAAAAAACAGACATTTCAATTCTCCTAAAAAACAGAAATTTCAATTCTAATAACTTCCCAAGCATTTATTTTTAGGGAGAAAAAGTTTAAAACTCTAGTTCCAATTTCTTTGAAACCGATGCTAGAAAACGAATCTTTTTGAAGGACTACAAAACATGAGTAGACGAAATGAGACGAAATGTGAAGCATGTGCCAGGGACAACAATAGTGAGAAATTTCCAGCACGGATTGCTTGTGAAATGTGGAATACTTAACGTGCAGACAAACTGAATTTCATACGACCTGGAGCAAGAAACATCTACATGGGCTTGATAGCCGATGTGGGAACCAGGAGCACAATAAACATTAGAACTGTACAAAGCAACACCAGTGTCAGTATATGAACCTACACGGCAAATCCTTACAGTTCTCGAGTCAAAATACAGCCACATATGGCACATATGATACATTGCTAGTATTCGACGCGTCTGCACTTACTTTAGCATCGCACAGTGAAACGATTCCTTCGACTGCTCCCAGGAGGAAGTTTGATAGTAATATGCTGCAGCCTGCAATGATGCCGTCCTTTATTCCATTAAGACGAGCCCTGTGCCTAGCAGTATGCAGGAAAAACTATTAGCTGAGTTAACGGGATGGGACATAGGACACAAGAAAGCATGCACATTTTTGTTCAAGAAAGAATGAGTGCTTGTCCTTAGGCAGAAAAGAAAAAGGTAGAATATGCACATCCAAACAGAAGCATTGGCATTGCAAGCTATCTCCAATTCCACTCAGTTTTGGTATCCCAGGTTCAATTCAATTCCTCCACCTGAATACCAACATCCAAACAAAGCCTAAGGGAAATTACTCAACCAATCTTATAGGAGAGGCTTCGTCAATGTATTTTCCTTCCAAACAACAAAGACATGTTCAGATTTGAAATCTTTCATCAACACATATCGGATCCCCCACTCAGAGAGTACTGATTCAAGCCTTGCTAAGTGTTTGTATAGATACACAAATAGTGAGCAACTCAACCTATACAACTTGTGCAAAGCATGGAACAATCTGATCCTATGTTGTTAGAGCAACCCCAACAGATGCTCTAAAAATGGTGCTCTATAACCAATTATACAGCACCACTTTTGCCAAGTTATACAGATTCGGTGTCCTGTATTCCAACAGATGCTGCAAAACTGGTGCTCTATATTAAACTTTCCCTTTGAAGCATTTCATCAAGCAACTTGAGGACGACGACGACGACGCGCGGCGCGGGGGCATGACGACGATGGCGGCGGTGCGGCGCCCACCGGCGCGGGCGCGGGGCACGACGACGACGTGTGGCACGCCCACCACGACGGCGCTGGGCACCACGATGACGTCGCGCGGCGCGGCGCAGGCGTGGCAGCTCGAGGAAGGCGTGGCATGCTCGAGCACGGCGCGCCGGCATGGCCTCAAGTCCAGCGTCAGCCTCAGCCGCAAGTCCTTCCGCGTGGGGATGGCGCACCGGCGCGGCGCGGGCTGCTCCCCCCTCAACGTACGTCGACGAGGCGACGCGGAGCACCAGCATCTCTCGGTCCTCCATGTCAATCTTGGAGCTCGACGCGGGCGCGGCCTCGACAGACAAGCACCAGCACGTCGCGCGAGCACGACGCGGGCGCACTAGCATCAGGACGTCGGCAAGCTCGACGCGGCCGCACCAGCACGTCGACGAGCTCGACGGGGGCGTGGCGCTGCTCCGGCGCGCGCTCCACCTCGCGCAGCCGGTCCACGGCGCCCTCCGGCAATGTGGGCTCCCGCGCCAGGTCCTCGCCCTTGTCCTCCGCCGCGCGCCGTTGCTCCTCCGCCTCCTCCCTCAGCGCCGCAGCCTCCTCCTCGCGCTCCGCCGCCCGCACGCGCGCCGTGCCGGAGCTCCAGCATGGCGCTCTTGCTTTGCTGCGGCGACGGGTGCGGCGGACTGGATCTCGCGGTGGGGGAGCGACGAGGCGGCGGCCAATCGGAGCGGATCTCGCACAAAAGGGATCGGGGAGGGGCGGGGCACTGACCAGGAGGCGGGGAGGGGCTTGCCGACGTGGAGGGGCGGCGCCTAATCGGAGTGGAGGACGACGGCGGGCGTTGCGCGCGAGCGCTGCGCGAGCGCGGGAGAGTTCCCGCCACGCGATTGCGGGATAGAGCACCGGATACAGCACGGTGCTTCGTGCTGCATATTTACAGCACGGAGGGAAGATTATAGAGCATGCTGTAAAAATTATAGAGCACCGCATCGTTTTACAGCATCTGTTGGAGCAAGTTGGTGCTGTATAATGCCAGATTTTAGAGCATGAGGTCATTTTAGAGCATCTGTTGGGGATGCTCTTACATCACTAAATCTTTTCAGATTATGTTGTATTCCCTGCCAGGGGATAGCAACCCTTTTGGGTTCTGTCTCTTTGGTTGTTCCTTAGCTTAGTAATAACAGAAATCAGGAATGCAGTTGATATGTTCAAGTCTTAAAGCCCCTGATTTCTCAATTAAAACCAAAGGACACTTATTCTATATCTGGGGGATCCTGACTACCCATTAGCGACTTCAGTACGTTGAATAGTTTCAACGTGCGCAAAGAACATAAATGAAGTCAAGAAAATTTGCAAACATTCTTCAGCATCGCTGAAAAGAAAATAGATAAGTACAACTTGTATTCTGAGTCTTGATATCAGAGATGAATTCAAAAATGAACATTATCAGGTTTACCTAATTGTGTGCTCTAAACATGATTTTTTATGAAATTTTCAAATATTGCTACATTTGATATAAAAAATGTGAAAACGTTTGTCAGAAAAAGTTTAAGGACTCCGAGTAGAAATGTTTCAAAACTTTTCAAACATTGCTACATTAATATGATACACCTGTAAACAACTATGATAAGAGACATGCTGATTCAATTTACCATTAGAAACATGCCCCTAATTACTATTTCTGCATCTGATCTATTGTGTTGCATTAATTAAAACCAATATTTCCACCATAAATACGTTTATTTTGCACCGTAAATCACATAACAAAAGAGCTGCTAAGCTAACTACACAGGTTAGAAAACATCGTTAAAAAACAGAAGATAATAAATATGATGTATAATGTGTAACATGATATGCTGGATATAAAAATACTAAAGTACTACTAGTACAAAGGAAATCAAGTGACAAACCGTGCATCAATCCTATTGATCGTATCCTTCTTTCAGCTGAGGGAATATAGGAGACCATGTGAGCATCAAGGCATGGACATTGATCAACGCCCCATCATCTTGTGTCATCTCATACCTTCTCTGCTTGCTTGCTTGTAATATCCAAGAAAACAACTGTGCCAAACATATCCAAGAACACAAACTTAGCAGTGTCCCCAACTGCATATATCTTAACACCATGAGTGTGTCCATTCAGAGATAGCCAATCAGACATGCCCAGATTTGAGCACACCTCATGCAAACAAATAGAACGAACTAGGAACCAGTTGCCCCCATTATCGCTCTTGAAGACGCGAAGCAGAGATTCCTTTACATGGATAAAAAAAAGTTCAGAACCACCTCCCCTGAAAGCATGATGCTACGAGAAACGTCATCATTCTCCACCCCATCTGGGAGATCCATGGTTGAGATACTCAAGGATGGAAAATCACACACAAGAATTTTGTTGATAGTGAGCAAGATATACAACTTGGATTCCTCGAAGAGCATAACCTTCATTCTTGGTGGCGTTACAGGGAGCTACGCCGCCGTAGATTCCCTGACGACCCAGGACATGTCCTGCAGCTCGTACAGGTGCAGCTCGTACAAATTGGGCAAGCTCTCAGGCATTAAAAAATCAAGTTCAACAACACTCTGGTTCCAATTTCTTTGAAGCTGATGCTGAAAATTAATCCAGTTTAAGGACTGCCAAAGCGCCAAAAATCATCATGTGAAGCTTGTGCCTGGGACAACAATACAGAGTTCCAGCATGTATAGCTAGTGAAATGTGTAGAACACTTAAATTGTGCAGACAAACTGAATTTCACACCGAGAAAGAAGACGTCTACATAGGCTTGCTACTTGCTAGCCGATGTGGGAACCAGGAGCTGAACAAATTATCAACAGTGACAGTATATAAACCTACAAAACTAGACCTTACAGTGCTCGAGTCAAAGATACAGCCACATGATACATGGCAAGTATTAGACGCATCTGCACTTATTTTAGTATTGGACAGTGAAACGATTACTTCTTGTGAAGTTTGATATGCTGCAATGATGCCATCGTTTATTCCATTAGACGAGCCCTGTTCCTAGCAGTATGCAGAAAGTTATTCATCGAGTTAACGGGACGGACCTTTTTTCAAAGAAAAAAAAAAGGGTTAACGGGACGTACAGGACACAAAAAAGCATGCACATCTTTGTTTCGAAGAAAATGACTGCTTCAAATGGGTCAGCCTTAGGTGGGAAAGAAAAAGGTAAAACATCAAGGGAAACTACTCAACCACTCTTATAGGAGAGGCATCGTTAATGGTTTTGCCCTGTGAAAAATAAAGGCATGTTCACACTTTTTGGGTTCTGTCTCTTTGGTTGTTCCTTAGCTTGGTAATAACAAAAATAAGGAATGCAGCTGATTGTGAAAGTCTAAAAGTCCTTGATTTCTCATGATTGAAACCAATGGTCGCTTAGTTTGCCCGGGGGAATCCTGAGTACCCATTAGTGACTTCAGTATATTACATAGTTTCAAAATGCGTGAATAATAAATCTATGTATGTAGCATACAAGAAGTTGAGAAAATGTGCAAGCATTCTTCAGCATCATTGAAGAGATAGAATAGATACGAATCAAATGTAGCCTTGTTCATCATGTGCTAACAGTACAACTTCTTTTTTCTGAATCTCGATATCAGAGATGAATACAAAAAATGAACACTGACAAGTTTACCTAACTCTGTTTGTGCTACAACCATGATTTTTTATGAATCTTTTCAAATATTGCAACATTTGATATCGAAAATGCTAAAGATGTTTTGTCAGAAAAAGTTAAGGACTCTTCACAATGTTTGAAAAATTTTCAATGCTACATTAGTACTAATAGACATGTAAACAACTATGACAAGAGACATGTGACAAACTTTACCATATATGGGTGTCGTACTGTTCCTATAAAAACAAAAATAACAGCTCCAGTTTCTCTAGGTCTGGAATCATAAAACTGAAACAAAAAAGACTAGTAAACTAAGTATCCAGAAGCACACCTTGTGATCTCATTCCTGTAAGTCATGTCCTTCATTCATAGTAGGGAAGCTGGGAGGCCAGATCATTGTAAGGGGGCAAAAAGAGGCAAAGCATGCCTCAACTCGATGGACTCTCGGTGGCATTTGGAATAATTTTTCCACAGTCTTGCTATGAATATTAAAATAGAAGAAGCCGCGTTCAATCTCCAACAACACAAACCCGGCGTTCTCCCCAGCATAGCGCAGCTTGAAGGACCCAACAGGTATTCCAAGACCAGTGAATACCGTATTCAAACAAATGGTATCCATTAAGACCCAGTCTCCCAAGCTTCCATTAACTGTACTGTGCAGCCAGATGCGAAGCTGTGATTTATCAATCACATCGATCAGATAGACTCCAGAATCATTGGCCTTGTACAACAACCCCATATCAATGCCCCTATGAAATTCATCTGGATAGTCGATGACGGAACAAATTGAGGACACGAAATCCAACACAACAATGTTCTCCCCGGGTGGTTAGGTAAACTTTGTGGCCGTTTTCCAGGGCTTTTAAGATGAAATTCTGACGGAGCTTTGTCACCACTGAAGTATGGAGGCCCCATTCGCCATTTTGGAACACATTGATCCGAATGGTAGCCCGAGGCTTTTCATCCTTAAATATCTGTAGCAACTTCAACCCTGAAGACCATCGCTGCTGTGCTCGGGGAGAAGCACAAAGGAACTGTAGCTGCAGTGGATCCCCGACTTACGGGCAGCCAGTTCGGATGATGGAAGGATGACCCCATCCCTTCCTGGGTACAGCAGCGGGCTGAACATGCATCTATGCATGAACTGTGCTCCATGAAGCTGACGAGGAGGCAGCCATCTTCCCGGCTGCGCTTGACGTACAACCAGCGGCCGGCAGGGAAGGCGTCGAAGACAGAGGCAGCGCGGCGGACAGCAGATGCCAACTCCGGGGGATGATGGACCGGCCAGAACTCCGAGGGTCGGCATAACCCGCCGTTGGCGTAGAAGCCGAGGAGGTGGGGCGGGTGAACGGAGCGGAAGTGGCGGAGGAATACGGGGCCGGAGGCGACGCGGAGCCAGCGCTTACACGCGAGCGCGGCGCGGACGAGGTATGTGGGGAAGGCGAGGCGGAGGAGGATCTCACCGAAGAGATTGTTATCGCCCAGCACCAACGACATGGCGGCGGCCGCGGCCATGGCCTCCGCCGGAGATGGTGCGGATGGCTCCCGCAGCTCAGATTCCTCCATTGTTGGGAGGCTTTGGTCAGGGATGACAAGAGTCTAACGGGATTGCGAGCCGATGAGTGGGAATTTTGTAATGGCTGGGCCTTGTGAAGTGAATACTTACCTCCGTCCCAAAATACTTGTCGCATTTGACTTTTCATCATCATGTTTGACCATTCGTCTTATTCAATTTTTTTGCATCAATACTAAAACTAACTCATCATGATTATACTATCTTAAATGTTACACATGTTATGAAAAGACAACTAATGTTTGCAAAAAAAAATTCAAATAGGACGACTAGTCAAATGTGACGATCAAATGTCAACAGCGACAGCTATTTTAGGACGGAGGTAGTATATTTTTTTTAAATCATATTTGCCTCCCTTGATTTTTATAAGAGTTTTTCTTAAAAAAATCAGTTGCAACTTTTCTCTCTGATTACAAAATCGGGTAGACTAACTCTATGAACTCTAGTATGCGGTGTAAATCCACTCTCTGGCCTGTATTGTGACTTGTGAGCGGTAATTTTGCATGTGTTTGCTTGAAAATGAAGACTCAATACACTGACAGAGTCCTGACACAACGCATAACTTTGTCAAAAGGAAAAACTTGAAATGAACTTTAATCTGGTTTCCCTGGAGCTGCAAATTTGAACCAGTCACTTTGGTCCGATCCATCGACTGTAAACAAACTATAAAAACTCGACCTGCCGGGTTAGCCGCCCCCGCGGCATTTTATTAAAGAGAAGACTTTCTCACGCAGGTTGAGAAAACCCTTGAACTCCCCTCCCCACCCATACATATGGAGCCATACACCGCGTGAGTGCGGTTCGTCTCTTAACATGTGCTTTGGGACGTGGAGAGAGGCGAAGGGATTTTTTTTAACCTAGTCCAGAAATTCGCTCCCACTAGGAATCGAACCCGGGACCTAGGAGGTGCTACTCAGGCGCCTTACAACTACGGTAAAGGCCCGTTATGCCAAGACAGACTGCAAACTAGCTACTGAAACACAACTAATAGCGTTCTCCAACTTAAATTGCAGCTACCAAAAGAGAGAGAGATCTAATGTAGATCATCTTCTCCACATCAACAGTGTTCTTCATCCTTCCAAAACGTCATCTTCATCGGCGCCCAACTTCTTGACAGGTTGTAGAAGTCTTTCATCACCTCCCTTAGCCGTCTAGCTCAAAGTAACCATTCCCTGTCCTCGCATTTCTGCAGCACAGAGCATGTTTCCAGCCCAGAACATATTGTAAGCAATACTGCTGTAGGATCATAACGTAGGTTGTTACGGAAACATATGCTCCATAAAACTGCAGTGATTCCAACAATAATCAATTCTCTAAGTTTGGGATTGACACCGTGATACCATCTACTGATCAGGTCCCCAATACATTTCGGAGTATGTTTTAAGTCAAACAAACACTACTAGCTAGGGATCTGAAGAAAAATCTCCTATTAGCACAACAAAAAGGTAAAATATTTATGCTTCATGTAAAACGTCCTTTAAGAAAACAAAAACAACAGGCGACACACTAATCGCGTAGCAAGCATGACCATCAAACTTTATCAGTTACTATCACTTACAAGTTATATACCATTTCATGGCTGTATATGGCTGTATATATATCAAAAAAAAAAAACGAGATCCAACCTAGGAGGTGCTAGGCAGTTTTTCATTAAGAAGAAAGAAAGTGACCAAATAAATAGGCACCCAATTCAAGAGTACGGGGACTTGAACCTGGGTGGCTAGGGGTGCACTACCAACAACCTCCACCACCTAGCCAACTGAGACAAGCTCAGTTCCTTGTATATATATCAAACAGTGCGGTGTTTTGATAGCATAAGTTATAAGACTAAGCCCAATTCAGCCCTACAGTTTATCTTTGTGTCTAATGTTGCCCTGGTAAAAGAAAGAACCTGGTACCACAACGCAGTCTACATAGGAGAACAGAAAACATAATTGGACTATCACAAGGTACCATGCCATCATAAACCTGACAAGAGACAAGAGAGTACGCGAGACAAACGCTGCAGGATCACTCCTTAAGATCTCATCCTTCCCCCAGCAGTGGGAAGATAGGTGAAGGCATCATCAAGGGCGGACGCTGATCAATTCCTTATCCTCCGGTCTCATCTCATACACTTTCTCCGCCTGCGTGCTTGCAACATCCAAAAAGACGGCACCAAACATCTCCAAGAACACAAACTTGGCACTGTCATCAACAGCGCGTAACTTAAAATCAGCATCATGTCCTTCCACTGATGTCCAATTCGCCTTCCCCATTACAAGCACCACTTTTTACAATGAGGTGATGGACTGGGGACCCGCCGCCCACAAGCCATTTAGACGACAAAACAAACTGATAAACCTTCTGCTTAGTTATGCCAAGACAGACTACAAACTAGCTACTAAAACCCTACTAACAGGGTTCTCCGACTTAAATTGGAACCACCAAAAGAGAAAGAGGTAATGTAGATCATTTTCTCCCTATCAAGAGTGCTCTTCATATTTCCAATGTCATGTTCATCGGCGCCCAACTTCCTGACAGGTTGTATAATTCTTTGATAAACGTCCCTTAGCCATCTAGCTCCATTAGTAGTCGTTCCCGGTCCTTCCATTTCTGCAAAATATACCGTGTTTCCAGCCAAGAACATATTGTAAACAATACTGCTGTAGGATTAGAAGGTGGCTTGTTACAGAAACACATGTTATTCCTAGATTTCCACAAGCTCCGGCAAACTGCAGCCATCACGATAATCAATTTTCTAAATTTGGGATTAACACCATGATACCATCTACTAATCACGTCCTTAATACATTTTGGAGTATGTTTTAAGTCAAGCACTACTAGGGACCGAAGAAAAATTTCCTATTAGCATAACAAAAAGTAAAGTATTTACTTTTTTTAAAAAAAACAACAGACAACACATTAATTGCATGGCGAGCATGACCATCAAACTTCATTAGTATCCTTACTGTCACCTACAAGCTGTACACCGTTTCACGGTTGTATGTATCAAACATTGCTGTGGGCGATAGCATAAGTTATAAGAGTAACCCCAATTCAGCCCTACGGATTATCTTTGCATCTAA
Organism: Eragrostis nindensis; assembly: GCA_012490785.1. Taxonomy (NCBI): domain Eukaryota; kingdom Viridiplantae; phylum Streptophyta; class Magnoliopsida; order Poales; family Poaceae; genus Eragrostis; species Eragrostis nindensis. The sequence goes on along the minus strand of JAAXCT010000120.1, from coordinate 44,889 downwards.
TGTTGCCCTGGTAAAAGAAAGAGAGGACCTTTCAAAATTTGTATAGTTTTCACAATGTAAACCCGGTAACATGATGCAATCTACATAGAAGATCAGAAAACATAATTGGATTATCACAAGGCACAATGCCATCATAAACCCGACATGAGACAAGAGAGTACGCGGGACAAACCCTGCAGGATCACTCCTTTCGATCTAATCCTTCCACCAGCAGTGGGAAGACAAGCGAAGGCATCATCATCAAGGGGCGGACACTGATCAATTCCTTATCCTCCGGTCTCATCTCATACACCTTCTCTGCCTGCGTGCTTGCAACATCCAAAAAGACGACGGCACCAAACATCTCCAAGAACACAAACTTGGCATTGTCATCAACAGCGTGTAACTTAAAATCAGCATCATGTCCTTCCACTGATGTCCAATCCGTCATCCCCAGATCAGCGCACACCTTACGCAAACAAATTTTATGCACTTGTGTCCAGTTGCCTGAATTATCACGGCCCGTCCTGTAGAGGCGAAGTAGATATTCCTTTACATGGATCAGATAAATTCCAGAACCATCTCCTCGAGACAGCATGACACTACAAGTGTCATCGTTCTGCACCCCATTTGGGAGATCCATGGCAGAGACACTCGAGGATGGAAAATCACACACAAGAACTTTGTTGATAGCAGCCAAGATATAGTAGAACTTGGAGTCATCAAAGAGCATGACCTTCAGTCTCGGTGGCGTTACAGGAAGCTGCGCCACCGCAGATGCCTTTGCCACCCAGTACATGTCCTGCAGCTCGTACAGGTGCACGGCGGTCTGCTGCTCGCTGTACCCTATTAACAAGCAGAAGTAGGATCTTCCATCGCCCTGACCGTTGACTGGAAGGAACTCACCGTACTGGTAGATGATGGACTCCAGAAGGCCGGCGAGCTGAACTGGCGGCACCGTCAGGGGCGGCGGGACAACGACCGTGTACCCTGCGGGGGACAGCGGGCTGCACAACAGGTGCGTGGAGTCCGAGTGGCCGTAGAGGTATTCCGAGGTCCTGATGAGGAGGCGGCTGCCGCGGCTGTCGTGGACGAAGGCGGAGGAGCCATCGAAGGCGTTGAAGAAGGAGGCGGCGCGGCGCGCGGCGGCGGCGAGCTCCGGGAGCGGGCGGACCGGCAAGAACCGCGGGCGCGAGGTGCCGGCGGTGTTGAGGTAGACGCCCAGGATGCGGGGCTTGTGGTGGTCGCGGAAGCTGCGGAGGAAGGCCGGGTCGGAGGCGAGGCGGTACCAGCGCCGGCAGACGAGGGCGGCGCGGAGGAGGCTGGGTGGGAGGCCGAGGCGGAGGAGGATCTTGCGCAGGAGGTCGTCGTTGCCGAGCACCACGGACATTGCGGCCGCCGCAGCCGTGGCAGCAGCAGCAGCAGGCAGCGGCGGCGGCGGGGGACGGCGCACCCTCTCCATTTCCGTTCCGAGCGACAGCAGTTTGACCTTTCGAAAAGAACTGGGGACCGCCGTAAGGTAAAATGGTACTCTGCCTGACAAATGGCCCAGTGTCATTGACCATTTCAAGTCTTCTTGTTTTTTCTGTTTTTTTTCTTTTGCGTGGGGACCATTTCAAGTCTTCAACATCTCGAACAAGAAAGTCAAGCATTTCGGCACTGACGAAGTTGATCAAAGTACAGAATTTTCACGGGACGCCTAAGACTTCAACCACAATGTGCATTTTCAGAGGCGACCTCTGCCTCACATACACAGTATTTTTCCTCTCCTTCTAGCAACGCCATCTCCAACAGAAACTGCATCTCTATCTCCAGAACTAGCAGCACATCCTCTCCGGCACACGTCAACATGCCGAGCAGCCTTGTGACACCCCGTGTCACTGTCAATGAAGATATGCAGACACCCAAACTGAACTGATCCCAAATCCTTTTCAAAGTTCAAATTCGAAATCTTTTGTTCATATAAATGTCAAACAATACTTGTGAAGCAAGTCAAAAACTTCAATAACAACTTGTCCAACTAATAATTTCTGCAGCAAGCACATCTGACATGAGAATTTTGGAGAATTTTCCATGATTTTTGAAATTCTGGAAGTGTCTCTAAAAATTCAGAGAAATTCATGCAAATCCTGCTATTCCTCGAAATTTAATTCAAATTCTGTTGCTACAACCTACTTGCAACCAAAAGAGAAGTTGGAGCTGGATATTTATCCTATGTTCCCAGAATTTCTTATAATTTTTTGGATGTCTAGAAGCTGGATATTTATCCTATGTTCCCAGAATTTCTTATTATTTTTTGGGTGTCTAGAAGTTTCCCTTTTAATTCGACAAACCTAGCAGCAGGAAAATAAAATTTCTTCAAATTTGGGTCAGATTTGATCCTTGTGAAGTAACTCCAAGTTTTTCAATACAACTGCCCCTTTTCAAAAATCATGAGAATAACTATAGATCAATTAGTGATTTCTCAAATTGTTGTAGGAATTTTGGCCACTGTTTTGGTATTTTAATAAATGCCCAAACTTTTAAAAGTGTCCAAATTTGACCAGTTGCAGTTCGAAATCTATTCAAAATATTGATGCGCATGTTACACCATCGTGTTCAGCATATCTTGATCTATCACTCTGCCATGTTTCGTAATTTTTGGTGCATGTTTGCTATTTTTTTATAGTGTTCACAAGTTTGGAAAATTCAGTTGACTGGAAAATCTGGGAAAAAGAAAAGATGCCGTGGGACCCACTCGTCAGTCTCGCTTCTCTCACTGTGGAACGCGGCGCTTTTCCGCCGCGTGGACGCCGGCGTACGGGCGCGCCGGCCGCCCGACCGCGGCGACCTTCTTTTAAGCCGCCCCGCCACCGGTTTCCCTTCCGCGCCGCCATCCACTCCTGTGTTCCCCAAACCCTAGCCCGCCATAGCTACGCCCGAGCTCGAGCCGCAGCCGCACCGCCGACGAGCCACTGCGCCGCCGAGCCCCCCTACCGGAGCTGCGCGAGGAAGCTCTTCAGCCTCTCTTGCCGCTCTTGCTCCTCATCCCCGCGCGAGGCCCGCGAATCGGCCGGTCTTGTCGCCATGGCTGCCGGGTAGCCGAGCTCTGGGACACCGCCCTATTCTCCTTCTCCGGTGAGCTCAAGTTCGATTCCTCGCGCCTGTGACTTTGAAACTCTCTCGCGCACTTCACCCGACCATCGTTTTCCCTTCCCCGCCACTCAGGTCGACGGAGCATCCGTTTTCCTCGCCGCCAGTCAACTTTGCTCCACCACCCCACCGGTGAACTTCGCCCTTCGAGCCTCCCGTCGACGAGATCTACTGGGCCGAGGTCCGCGACGACGTGGTCAAGCTGGTGCTCGCGGAATCTCCGCCGGACGACCTCGCCGTCGACCGGAACGCTGCCGCGAAGACCTCGCCGAGCTGCCTCCCTGTCGCTGACCACCTTTCCTTCCTCTCCGTCGACGACATCTCCCCCGTCGTGACCCGAGCGAGCTCGGTGAGCACCCAGACCCCGTCGGTTCGTGCCCTCTGCTCCTCACTCCGCCGGAACGGCCGGCTTGCCGCCCCGCGCCGGCCTGCGCGCGCGGGCGCGCCGGATCCAGTGTGACTGATGCCGGATCTGGTGCGATCGCGCCCATGTGGCCCGGCGTGTGCCTCATTTCTGAGTGGCCGGATCTCGTGTGGCCAAGCCTGTATCCGGTGCGGCCCCGATCTGTGTGCCCCCTTGTGCGGCCTAGATCTGATCGGTCCACGCCCAATAGTAAATCCTTTTTCCGAATATCTTTAATTGCCAGAAAGTACCGGAAACTTGTAAAATCGATAGAAAACTAAATACACATCAGAAAAATACAAATCCAATTTTGTTGGACTCCTGGTACTCAGGTCTATCCAAAAAAATTGTCAAATCGAATAAAGGCATTTATCTATTTTCTGGGTAAATGCATAAGTAATAAATCTTGTTTAAATCATAATAAATTCTCTGCAAGTCCATAAATTCTAAACTCTTGCATGGAAGTAAAGTATCTGATAACACACTTACAGAGCATTTTAAAACTGTCAGATAATGCTTAATTATTTTCTTTTGATTTAAATCGTGTTTTGTCTTATTTAAATCATGATAAATAATTTGTATCACAATAAATCGCCAAACTTCACAGTAATTACTTCCAGTGGTGCTCTTCACCAAAAAATGCCACTGGACATAAAATAATTTTTGAAATTAATAAATCTAATTGACCAACTTAAGTTAATTTATGTAGTTAAGTCATGTTGCATCATTTTATTGCATCTAACATGCATCACTTCCTTGTCATGACGTGTAGTGACCGAGGAGACTTCGGAGCCCCTGGACTTCCAGCTGCCGGAGTAGGCGCAGGAGGAGGAGCAGACTGACACCCCCACTGACTTTGCTAGTGCCGTTCCTGAGCCAGGCAAGCCCCGGTGCATTCCCACCTGTGTTTTCGGTTTTCTTTTATCACTATGTATGAGGTCTAGATTTGCTTGTGCATTAGGTTTATAGGAGTTGATTGGAGCCGTAGAATTAGCATTAGGTTACCCTTCCTGGTTATCCTTGTAAATCCCTGATTAGAGATAGATGGGTCTTTTTGGTCGGTGTTTAGTGCTGCTAGGCGTAGTTGATAGCTGTCGGTAGAAGTCGAGTGGTAGGTCCTACTTGCATTGTAGGATCATGACACTCTGGTTTGTACAGGAGGGTTGTTGGAGACCGGACGGTGGATTGTTTGTATAGGAGGGTTTGAGGAGGCTGGGACTTCACGGTGGTAGCCCCGTCTGTGTCGGTTAAGGACCGTTCGTTGTTGGCCCTAGTGAGCAAGTTTGAACGTACTGATTCACATGATAGTGTTTTATGGGCCAGTAAGCCGACGTAGCCTGTGTCGCCCTGGATGTCTGGTGGTAGCCTACTCTTCTATCATGGTACAGTTGGGAGAGAATGGATCACTTCCCGAACGGGGCGTACATCTGGAATGGGGACCGTGTCGGGAAGATCCTTTCTTGGGAGGAGTTGGAACCGGCCAGCTCTTGTGGTGTACAGGTGAAAGGTTGTCATATGTGGTCTGTTCACGGGCGTATATGTTGTGTGGTCAGGTTCTCCTGGATGATGTACATCAATGCCGCCGTTCTCGGAAATGAGCACCCCCCTTGTTCAGTGCGCCACATCGTAATGCGACTTATGGATGATGTTGATATGATGATGATATATCTTGCTGCTTCTTACAGTATTACTTGTATGCTTTACTTGTCTATTATAGCTCTTAGCTGCACACATGATACTTAGTTAAAACTAAACTTGAGCTAAAACTTAAAAGTAATGACTCAGTAATTAGTGCTGTTTTTGGCAAATTGAGTCAGCCTACCCTTTGTAGCCTTTGCACGATAGGAGTCGGCTGTAGTTGGCCATGTTGACGGTTAAGTCTTGCTGAGTATTAGTTGCTTAGGGTTTGGCTCTTTAATGTTTGTGCAGGTAGCACCTTCATCCCTGACTCTTCTGGTGGAGGTGTCCAGTAGGATGGACAGCCTCGTGAGGGTTGGACCGTCCACTGGAGCCTGAGGAGTGAGCTGCTGTTGAGTTCGCATCATCGGGCTTGTGATGCGGATTAGTGTCTCGTGAGCACGTAGTCGCTTTATGTATCGTGTACCTGGTCCTTGTATTTGTATCGTTGTTAGACTTCCTGTGCGACTTAATGTTTTAATTCGGACCTATCTGTGTCCGTTCACCGGCACTTCCGACTCGATCCTGTGAAAAGCGGAAATGCTACACGGCCGCCGCCGCACTGCATCCCACTCGTCACTTGACGCCGCCGCCGCACCGCATCCCACTCGTCACTTGACGCCGCTGCGCAGCCGCCGCCTACCCGCGAGCCCGCGCCGCCGCGTGTGGAGGTGCTGTGCGGTCTGTCCGCCGTCCCGCCCGAGTACGTCTGGCCCGCTAACGAGCGTGACAACCTCGGCGACGCCTTCGACCTCGCTGGCACCCATGCCGCTGAGGAGGACGGTCCGCGGATCCCTGCCGTCGACATCTCCGCCTTCACCACCACCACGAATTCAGACAGCAGCAGGGAGAAAGAGAAGAAGGAGAAGCTCTGCACGCGGCGGCGACGGACTGGGGCGTCCTTCACATCACCGGGCACGGCATCCCCGGTGAGCTGATGGACCGCGTCCACGCCGCTGGCAGCGGCTTCTTCGCGCTGCCGATTGAGGCCAAGGAGGCCTACGCCAACGACCCAGGTGTCGCGCGGCTGTAGGGGTACGGTAGCCGGCTGGCGACGAACGCGAGCGGGCAGCGGGTGCGCGCCGCCGCTGCCGCCGCGCGCGCCCCGTGGCGTTCTGCTCCGCGCCCAGCGCGCCGCTCGCCCATGCGTTGCTGGGAGGATGAGGAGCTGCGACGGCTGCGCAGGCTGGGCCGAAGGTGGCGCGCTCCTCCGCGCAGAAGGTGACGGCCCCGAAGGTGCTTCTTCCTCAACGAGCTGCTTCTTCCCCCCGGCCGCCCCCGCTTGTTCTGAAGAATGGCGATGTGAGCCGGAGCAGCGGTGACCGGCGAGATGCGAGCTGGAGCAGCTGCCGACTGGAACGCGGCTCCAATTCCTCTCCTCCCTCACGCTAGTCGAGATCGAATTCTTCTTCCTCGAGCTTGGCAATCACGACGAGCAGACCTGTGACAGCTGATCTTGGGCACCGCACCCAGCTCACGGCGGATGCTCCGCATCTCCGGCGGCCTCGCGGCCCCACCGCCCACCGCGCCGCCGGCCTCCTCCGCCTCGACTCCGCGCCGCCGCCGCTCGCCACGCGCCTCCTCGCTGCCCGCCGCCTCGGCCCCTTACCGCGCCGACGGATGCGTTTGAGGAGAGAGGGAGTGCATATTTGCATCTCCTCTCTCCTCGAACCTAAAATTGCATCGCGTTTTGTGATTTTTTTCTCTACAGCAAATACGCCCTTAAAATGTAAACGGAGGGCGCAGTGAAGGAAGGACGCCCGTGATTTGAGGAGGGCTATTTGAAGAACGCCCTAAACCCTAAATCTTCAATATTCACTTGTTTAGTACACCAACCGTGACTGAGGAGAGCTATTTGAAGGACGCCGGTTGCTATGTGAAAGTTGCAAGCAGTAGAAGTCCCTACGTTTTACTCATGTTTTACATGAACCGCATTGCGCCATGCTCAAACAATTGCAAACGCATTTCTGTACCAACAGCAGGCCGCAGGACCTTCCCCATACCAAAAGAAGGAAAAAGAATACTGGTTTATTTGAAGCTGAAATTTATCCCTACTACTATAACTACTATAGGCACAGAAAACAAGTCTGTGATACATAAGATTTCCGCTAAAGCAAACAATTGCTAATCTTTTTCAGAGAACATCAATGTCTTACACTCGTGAGTTGGTATATTAAAAAAAAAGTGGTTCCAATTATATCATTGTCATTTCATATGGTGTTAATCATTGAGACAAAAGGTTCAATTACTGAGAAAAACTGGTGCTTGCAATCCATTTGCTCAATCTGTCAATTATTTTTCTTTGACATCATCACAATAACTCCTACAAGGATAAATAAAGTAGATTTCCTATGAGCACCAAAATGGGGATGTAAGTGTTTATTCTTCATGCACATTTTCATTAAAAAGACTAACATGGAAGAACGCAACAGGGTGATCAATTATGCAGCATGAACATGAAACTTCAATAGTAACTGTACTTCAGAGTACACGCTACACTGTTTCATTGCCGTTTGCTATTTGTATGAAACATCTCGGTAAGCAACTACACTGTTTCATGGTTGTGTAAGAAATATTGCAATGGACAATTAGCAACTAGCATAAATTTACAAGGGTGAGCAACAACCCAACCCTGCCAATTATTTCTTCATCTAAGATTGTGTTGCCATGATTTAATTAAACATATATTTCTGCCACAAATAAGTATAGTGCACACTGTAAACCAGGTAATAGAATGGCCTTCTTAGTAGTTCACAAAACCACATAATGTACAAAACCATCAGAAAACCAGTGAGATTACAGTACTAAAAAGGGAACCTGAAGAAAAAAAACATGCAGAATTACTCCAGCGTACTAGTAATTGAATCCACCCTTCAGCAGAGGGAAGATGTGAGGTCAAATCATCATTAAGGAATGGATACTATCCAAGTCCTGGTCCTTTGGTGTCATCTCACACACCTTCTCATCTTGCTTGCTTGTAGTAACCAAAATCACAAACTTCAGTGTTCCCAAGTAACCCATATCTTAACGCATTATGTCCCCAGATCAGCATGTACCTGACGCAAACAAATAGTTTAAGTTACAAGAGCAGCCAACAATACAGCCCCTAATATACCTATTTCTACACCAGATCTATTGTGTTGCATGGAATACTATGAATATTTCTACCATAAATAAGTGTATTTTGCATCGTAAAAAACATAACTGAGCAGCTAAGCTGACTACACAGCCACACAGGTCACAAAACATCATTAAAAAAACAGAAGAAGCTAAATATGGTGTGTAATGTGTAGCATGATATGCTGGATAAAGGCTATAGTACTACACAGAAAATAAAGAGACAAACCGTGCATCAATCCCTGTTGATCGTCTCCTTCTTTGAGTTGAGGGAATATAGGGGGCCATATGAGCATCAAGGGATGGACACTGACCAACGTCCCATCCTCTTGCCTCATCTCATACAACTTCTCTGCTTGCTTGCTTGTAATATCCAAGAAAACAATAGCGTCAAACAAATCCAACACCACAAATTTGGCATTGTCCCCAACAGCGCGTATCTTGACACCACGAGTATGTCCATCCAGAGGTGGCCAATCAGCCATGCCCAAATTTGCACACACCTCACGCAAACAAATGGAATGAACCAGGAGCCAGTCCACCCCATTATCGTTGTGGAAGACACGGAGCAGAGATTCCTTTACCTGAATCAAAAAAACTCCAGAACCACATCCTCGTGACAGCATGATGCTACGAGTGCCATCGTTCTCCACCCCATTAGGAAGCTCCATGGCTGAGATTCTCGAGGATGCAAAATCACACACACGAATTGTGCTGATAGCGGACAAGATATACAACTTGGAATCGTTGAAGAGCATAACCTTGTGTCTCGGTGGCGTTATAGGGAGCTGCGTCGCCACAGATGCCCTTGCCACCCAACACATATCCTGCAACCCATACAGGCGCACAGTAGTCTGCTGCTCGCGGCACTCCATCACAACCCAGAAGTAGGATCGGTCGTCGCTGCCGTCAGGTAGGCACGTGTAGAAGTTGAAGTTAACGGGCTCCGTCGGGAAAGGGCGGGGGACCAGCGGCGGCGGCGGGACGACGACCGCGTTCCCTGCAGGGGACTGCGGGCTGCACAACAGGTGCGTGCGCTTGTAGTCGCCTTTCTCGTCTTCGATGATCGTGACGAGGAGGCGACTGCCGCGGCTGGCGTCGACGAAGGTTGATGAGAACGCGAACGAGTCGAGGAAGGAGCCGGCGCGGCGTACGGCGGCGGCGAGCTCCGGGAGTGGGCGGATCGGGAAGAACCGCTTGAGCGGCCCGTCCAATGTTGTGAGGTAGACGCCCAGGACGCGGGGCGGGTGGCGGTCGCGGAAGCGGCGGAGGAAGGCCGGGTCGGAGACGTGGCTGTACCAGCGCCGGCAGACGAGGGAAGCGCGGAGGAGGCTGGTGGGGAGGCCGAGGCGAAGGAGGATCTCGCGCAGGAGGTCGTCGTCGCCTAGCACCGAGGACATGGTGGCCGCCGCGGGTACAGCACGAGAAGCCGGCGGCGGCGGTGGGGACGACGCGGTCTCTCAATTTCCGTTCCGTAGAACGACGGGCTTGACCTTTGTTCTACGGGCCTGACCTTTGGGAAGGAGTTTGGGCCGGAAAACAAGAAAAGGCCTGTTTCAGGCCAGCACAACCGGGGCCACCGACGTTTTCTCTACCACCTCCGTTCTTAAATTGATATATCCGTTAACTTTTTTAATTATGTTTGACCTCCTAAAAAAATTATGTTTGACTTTTTACCTTATTTAAAATATTTTCTCAAATATGTAAATTATAATTTATGTTCTAAAATTTTTCTAGTGATAAAAAAATCATAACAAGTTATATGATAGTTTTACACATTTTTAAATAAAATGAACGATCAAACATAACTCGAAAAGTCAACGGCGACATCAATTTAAGACAGAGGGAGTATCACTCAACAGACCCTTCATTTTTTGCCCCTCAAAAAAAAAAAGGCACTTCACTTCTAACCTCTCGAGCATTTTATTTCTAGAAAAAACAAGTTCAACACTGGTTCTGATTTCTTTGAAACCGATGCTAGAAAACGAATCCTTTTGAAGGACCGCAGAAGCTTTACAAAACATGACTGACAAAAAAAAATGACAGGCAAATGGCAGGCGCACCTCCTTTTCGTTATAGGAGGAGATGAGTAGACAAAATGAAGACGAAATTTGAAGCAATTGCCTGGGACAACAACAGAGAGAAATTTCCAGCACGGATGGCTTGTGAGTTGTGTGGAACGCTTAAACGTGCAGAAAAATTGAATTTCACACGACCTGGAGAAAGATGATGTCTACATGGGGTTGCTGTACTCGAGTGGGAACCAGGAGCACATTAGACATTACACAAATGAACAAGTGCTACACATCAAACATTACACAAATCAACAGGTGCCACACATCAAACATTACACAAATCAACAGGTGCCACACATCAAACATTACACAAATCAACAGGTGCTACACATCAAACATTACACAAATCAACAGGTGCTACACAACTAAACCTCACACTGCTGGAGTCAAGACACAGCCACATATAATACGTTGCTTGTATTCGACGCGTCTGCAGTTCTTCTTGTGCTCCCAGGAGAAGTTTGATATGCTGCTATGACGCCGTCCTTTGTTCCATTAGACGAGCCATGTGCCTAGCAGTATGCAGAAAAATTATTAGAGTTAATGGATTGGCCTTAAGCGGAAAAGAAAAAGGTAAGACATTAGGGGAAACTACTCAACCAATCTTGCAGGAGAGACTGTCAATGGTTTTGCCCTCCGAACAACAAGACATGTTCAGACTTAAAATCTTTCATCAACACATATTGGATCCTCATTGCAGATAGTACTGATTCTAAGCCTTGCTAAGTGAGTACAGATATATACACAAATAGGAGCAACTCAATCTATAGAAGTTGTGCACAGAATTGAACAATATGATCCTGCATTGTTACATCACTGCATTTTTCAGATTATGCTGTATTCCCTGACAGGGGATAGCAACCCTTTTGGGTTCTGTCTCTTTGGTTGTTCATTAGCTTGGCAACAGCAAAGATCAGGAATGCAGTTGATACATTTCTCACGATTAAAACCAAAGGATACTTATTCTGTATCTGGGGTTCAGTACGTTGCATAGTTTCAAAGTGCGTTAAAATTAAATCTTGTATGTAGCATAAATAAAGGCCAGAAAATCTGCAAGCATTCTTCAGCATCATTACAATTTACAACATAGCCTTTTGCCCCAAGCAAGTTGGGGTAGGCATTATTTAGCAATCATTGAAGAGATAAAATAGATAAGAATCAAATGTAGCCTTGTTTGTCATGTGCTAACAGTACAACTTGTATTTTTTGAATTTCAATATCAGAGATGAATTCTAAAATGAACGTTGTCAGGTTTACCAAACTGTGTCTGTGCTACAACCATGATTTTTACGAAACTTTTTAAACATTGCTACATTTGATATAAAAAAATGTGAAAACGTTTGTCAGAATAGTTCAAGGACTCTGGGTAGCAATGTTTGAAAACTTTTCAAACATTGCTAGTACATTAGTACTGATAGAACTGTGAACAACTACGACAAGAGATGCTGATTAAATTTACCATAAGAAACATGCCCTGCATCTGATCTATTGTACGGTGTTGATTAAAACCAATACGTCCACCATAAATAAGTTTAATTTACGCCGCAAATCACAAAAAATAGCTGCTAAGCTAACTACGAAGGTCAGAAAACACCATAAACAAAAAGAGAGAAGAGAATAAGCATGATGTATAATGTGTAACATGATATGCTGAATAAATACTGAAGTACTACAAAGGAAATCAAGTGACAAACCATGCATCAATCCTATTCGTCGTATCCTTCTTTCAGCTGAGGGAATATAGGAGGCCATGTGAGCATCAAGGCATGGATATCGACCAACGCTTCACCCTCCTGTGTCATCTCATACACCTTCTCTGCTTGCTTGCTTGTAATATCTAAGAAAACAATTGTGCCAAACATATCCAAGAACACAAACTTAGCATTGTCCCCAACTGCATATATCTCAACACCATAAGTGTGTCCATTCAGAGATCGCCAATCAGCCATGCCCAGGTTTGAGCACACCTCATGCAAACAAATAGAACGAACTAGGAACCAGTTGCCCCCATTATCGGTCTTGAAGACGCGAAGCAGAGATTCCTTTACATGGGTCAAAAATATTCCAGAATCACCTCCTCGTGACAGCCTGATACTACAAGAAGCATCATCATTCTCCACCCCATTTGGGACATCCATGGTTGAGATACTCGAGGATGGAAAATCGCACACAAGAATTTTGTTGATAGTGACCAAGATATAAAACTTGGATTCGTCGAAGAGCATAACCTTCATTCTCGGTGGTAGAGTTACAGGGAGCTGCGCCACAGCAGATGCCCTGACGACCCAAATGTCCTGTAGCTCGTGTAGGTGTACGATAGTCTGCTGCCCGCTGAACCCAATCAACACGCAGAAGTAGGATCGCCCATCGCCCCCGCCGTTGACGGGGAGGAACTCACAATAGTGGTAGATGATGTACTCCTGGGGTATGGTGAGCTGAACATGCGGCGCCGATGGGGGCGGCGGGACAACAACCGCGTTCCCCACGGGGGACAGTGGACTGCACACCAGAACCGTGGTGTCTACTTGGCTGTAATGGTCTTCGAAGCTAGTGACGAGGAGGCGACTGCCGCGGCTGTCGTGGATGAATGCGGAGGAGCCCGCAAAGCCATCAAAGAAGGAGCCGGCACGGCGTGCGGCGGCGGCGAGCTCTGGGAGCGGGCGGACCGGGAAGAATCGAGGGTAGGAGCTACCATCGATGTTGAGGTAGGCCCCGAGGATGCGGGGTGGGTGGCGGTCGCGGAAGCGGCGGAGGAAGGCCGGGTCGGAGACGAGGCGGTACCAGCGCCGGCAGACGAGGGCGGCGCTGAGGAGGCTGGTGGGCAGGCCGAGGCTGAGGAGGATCTCGCGCAGGAGGTCGTCGTTTCCGAGCACCGAGTACATGGCGGCCGCCACAGCCGCGGCAGCAGCAGCAGCCGGCGGCGGCGGCGGCGGCGACGGGGGACGGCGCACCCTCTCGGTCTCCATCTCGTACGGCGATGAGAATGACCTTTGTGAGGAATTTGGGCCGGTAAAAGGCCAGAGGCAGGCAGCATAACTGGGCCGGCATCACTCAACTGACCTTCCAACCTCTGACAAGCATTTTAGTACGCCTAAAAAAAAAGCATTTTAGTTGTAGAAAAAAAACACCTAGTTCAATACTCTGGTTCCAATTCTTCGAAGCTGACGCTAGAAAACTAATCCAGTTAAGGACTGCTAAAGCACAACAAATCATTGAGTAAAAATGAAGACAAAACGTGAAGCTTGTGCTTGGGACAACAATAAAGAGCTCCAGCACGGATAGCTAGTGAAATGTGCAGAATTTTACTTGATTACATAGGAGGAGATTGCTCCGTTGGTTAGGCGTGACCAGAGCCTTAGGCGGCGACTCCACAAAAGCAATCCGGCCAGCCCGGCCGCCGGCGGAGGAGGGAGGCCCGGCATCCCGACATCCGCTTTGTTCCTTCATAGGTTTAGATGGTAGTTCTTTTTGCGGTGGTCGTTTTTGGCGGCGGCCGCGGCGTTTGTTAGGGTTAGGGTTTCTCTGGTGGTTTGGTCGAAGAGGGTGGCGGCGGCGGTGCGGCGTCGTCAAATTCATCGGCATGGAGCACTGGAGGAGGATGCGTCTCGACGGTGGTGGCGAGTCGAAGGCGCCATCATCGATGAAGAATAAGGTACTTTGGCCTCTCCTTTGTCTCGTCATGGTTCTTTACGGCCATGGCTGTGGGTTAGTGAGAGTTTGGTTTTGCGGCGACTATCATCTGGATGTTGCTCGGATTTGTATTTTCCCTTTACGAATATGGTGAAGGAGGCGACGATGGGTTTGGCGACGGGCTCGACGGCGGCGAGTTCTTCGTACTTGCATGTGGAATATCAGTCCACCCCTCTTTTGCGAAGAGTTGGGTTCCAGTTTTCCCCCGTCGAAGATGAGGATGACGGTGGTAGATGGTGAGATGGCCGTGTTCTTTCAGATCGAAGTTTTCGTCTGTGGCATATCCGTCTGGGATGGTGATCCTAGATGGTGTAATTTGCGGCTTTTTCAAGGTTTCTTGTCTCTCATCAATAGAGTCGGCGTTGATTGGAATGCTATTGTAATCAGGGAATGTAATTTGCTTCAATATTAATGAAATTCCCTTTTCGCAGAAAAAAAACCTTGGAATGTGCAGAACACTTACATTGTGCAGACAAACTGAATTTCACACGACCTGGAGAAAGAAGACGTTTACATGGGCTTGCTCGATGTGGGAACCAGGAGCACATTGTACATCAGAGCTCAACAAATAATCACCAATGTCAGATATGAAAACAAACACCGAATAGCAGCCGACGCCTCCCAGCTATTCAGCTCATTGACTGGTTAGCTTGCCTTATTTAATAACTAATGAAGCATCAACCCGCACATGATATGTTTATGCAGAAACAAAGAAATCAACTGCTGATCTGATAACATCAGAGAAAGTATAGTATTCACAGATCAAAATCGTGACTGGTATTCCTCACATTTGTGACCAACAACTGGTGCTAATCACCTCTTATATAAAAATTGGAACTAAGAGAGCATACAGATTGGATGGCTGCCCTTTTTTCATCACTTTGGAGCAAGCGATCCATTTCCTCAAACAGAGTTAGCTAATTTATTACTTTTTTTTAGATAACCGTTCAACCATGACAAGCACCACTTCTTACAATGAGGTGATGGACTGGGGACCCCCAGCCCACACACCACTTAGACGACAAAACAAACCGATTAAAAATCTGCTTGGTTATGCCAAGACAGAGACTACAAACTAGCTACCAAAACCCTACTAACAGAGTTCTCCGACTAACCACCTAAAGGGAAAGAGCTAATGTAGGTCATTTTCTCCAAATCAAGAGTGCTCTTCATCTTTCCAATGGCATGTTCATAGGCGCCCAACTTCTTAGATAGGTTGTAGAATTCTTTGATAACGTCCCTTAGCCATGTAGCTCCATTAGTAGTTGTTCCCGGTCCTCGCTTTTCTGCAAAATAGACCATATTTCCAGCCACGAACATATTGTAAACAATACTGCTGTAGCATTAGAAGGTAGTTTGTTACGGAAACACATGTTATTCCTAACTTTCCACAAGCTCAAGCAAACTGCAGCCATTCTAACAATAATCGATTTTCTGAATTTGGGATTAACACCATGATACCATCTACTAATCACGTCCTCAATACATTTTGGAGTATGTTTAAGTCAAACACTGATAGGGACCCGAAGAAAAATTTCCTATCAGCATAACAAAAAGTAAAAGTATTTACTTTTAAGAAAACAAAAACAACAGACAACACATTAATTGCATGGCAAGCATGACCATCAAACTTCATTAGTATTCTTACTGTCACCTACAAGCTGTACACCGTTTCATGGTTGTATGTATCAAACATTGCAGTGGGCGAAATCATAAGTTATAAGAGTAACCCCAATTCAGCCCTACAGATTATCTCTGCATCTAATGTTGGCCGGGTAAAAGAAAGAGAGGACCTTTAAAAAAAACTGTATAGTTTTCACACGATGCGGTCTACCTAGCAGATCAGAAAACATAACTGGACTATCACAAGGCACAATGCCATCATAAACCTAACAAGAGATGAGAGAGTACGCGAGACAAACCCTGCAGGATCACTCCTTTCGATCTCATCCCTCCCCCAGCAGTGGGAAGACAGGCGAAGGCATCCTCATCAAGGGGCGGACACTGATCAATTCCTTATCCTCCGGTCTCATCTCATACACTTTCTCTGCCTGCGTGCTTGCAACATCCAAAAAGACGACGGCACCAAACATCTCGAAGAACACAAACTTGGCATTGTCATCAACAGCGTGTAACCCAACGCCAGCATCATGTCCTTCCACTGATGTCCAAGCTGTCATCCCCAGATTAACGCACAGCTTACGCAAACAAATGTTATGCACTTGTGACCAGTTGCCTGAATTATCACCGTCCGTC
This sequence comes from Eragrostis nindensis, assembly GCA_012490785.1. NCBI lineage: Eukaryota > Viridiplantae > Streptophyta > Magnoliopsida > Poales > Poaceae > Eragrostis > Eragrostis nindensis. The sequence continues at coordinate 28,560 of JAAXCT010000120.1, read as the reverse complement.
GTGCTGCTGAAGATGCGAAGCAGAGATTCCTTTACATGGATCAGATAAATTCCAGAGCCATCTCCTCGCGACAGCATGACACTACATGTGTCATCGTCCTCCACCCCATTTGGCAGATCCACGGCAGAGATAATCGAGGATGGAACATCGCACACAAGAATTTTGCTGATAGCAGCCAAGATATAGTAGAACTTGGAGTCGTCAAAGAGCATGACCTTCAGTCTCGGTGGCGTTACAGGGAGCTGTGCCGCCGCAGATGCCCTTGCTACCCAGTACATGTCCTGCAGCTCGTACAGGTGCACGGCGGTCTGCTGGTCGCTGTGCCCTATCAACACGCAGAAGTAGGACCTTCCATCGCCCTCGCCGTTGACGGGAAGGAACTCACCGTATTGATAGATGATGGACTCCAGGGGCCCGTCGAGCTGAACCTGCGGCGGCACCGTCAGGGGCGGCGGGACAACGACCGTGTCCCCCGCGGGGACAGCGGGCTGCACAACAGGTGTGTGGACTCTGAGTGGCCGTAGAGGTATTCCGATGTCCTGATGAGGATGCGGCTGCCGCGGCTGTCGTGGACGAAAGCGGAGGAGCCATCGAAGGCGTCGAAGAAGGAGCCGGCGCCGCATGCGGCGGCGGCGAGCTCCGGGAGCGGGCGGACCGGCAAGAACCGCGGGCGCGAGGTGCCGGACGTGTTGATGTAGACGCCCAGGATGCGGGGAGGAAGGCCGCGGAAGTCGCGGAGGAAGGCCGGGTCGGAGGCGAGGCGGTACCAGCGCCGGCAGACGAGGGCGGCGCGGAGGAGGCTGGTGGGGAGGCCGAGGCGGAGGAGGATCTTGCGCAGGAGGTCGTCGTTGCCGAGCACCACGGACATTGCGGCCGCCGCAGCCGCTGCTGCAGCAGCCGCAGGCTGCGGCGGCGGTGGGGGACGGCGCATCCTCTCCATTTCCGTTCCGTGCGACAGCAGTTTGACCTTTTGGAAAGAATTTGGGACCGCCTTATTGTAAAAAAGGTTCTCTGTCTGACAACTGGCCCAGCGGCATTGACCAGCTCAAGTCTTCAACATCTCGAACAAGGAAAAGTCAAGCATTTCGGCACCTCGGTCCCTATTTTTTACAGAATGTCTTCAAGTGCCAAATGCCCAAAGTTGACCAAAGTACCACAAATTTTTGACCGTGCGCCCAAGCAACATCTGCATATTGCACATTGAACCACACTTAATATTGCCTACCACATGACGTGGAGCAAGAAGTTTAGATCGGCCAGTCAAACAATCAACACAGACATGAGAACTAGAAGCACATATCTGTTGAACAAATCTGCACAACAGTGTCAGTACATGAACTTTCACAAATAAAAATCTAACAGTACGAAGTCAAGGTTTTTTTTTTTTTTTTTTTGCGAATTAGTACGAAGTCAAGCTACTGCCACACACGAGACATTGGAGGTTTTGGAAAGTCTCCACTTCTTTCAGCATTGGCCAGTTAACGATTCCTTCACTTCTTGTGCCCTCGAGAGAAATTTGATGTTCTGAGATCATCCATTCCATTTGAAGGGCCTTGTGCCTAGCAGTTACTGAGACACTATGAGACGCACGGAGCTAGAAGTTCATACGCAAATATCAGAAACAAGCTTGGAAAGGTAATAATGCATCTTGCACAAACAAAAGTAGTTTCACCGGCACAGAGCTAAGTTCATACGCACAGAGCTAGTAAAAGGTTCACAGGGCGCCCGTCGCTTCCGCCCTGGGCGGACGGAAGTCATGCGTAGCCCTTGAGTAGGCCTGCCAAAAATAAAAAGAAAAAAGGCCCAGCCCAGTTCGAAACAGGTCATCTTCTTTCCCTTTCTTCTTCCTTCCGCCTCAACCACAATGGCACTCAAGAAGCTCTACAACCCGTCAGAAAACAAAGTTCCACCCAAATGTTCCACCGATAACAATTGAATCTTCCACCACAGAAAATAGAATGTTCCATCCCGACAAATTGAATGTTCCATCGTGAAAGATCAAATGTTCTATAGAGGCGACACAAATGTTCCAGGAGAAAAGAAAAAAAAAAACGGCGCCGACGCCGGCTCCACAGCCAGCGCCGGCGAGTGTGGGACGCGGCCATGGCCCCCCTCAATGTCGGCGCGCAGCTCTGCCATCGACCCGACGGCGAGGCGCCCTCCTCCTGGCGACGTAGTCCCTCCATATATGGCGGCGCCGCGGCGGTCCTTCGAGCCAGGGGAACAACGTGAAGGAGTTCCGACGCGGCTCCTCGACCGTGGCTGAGCACGAGAAACGTGGGGACAGGGGGTGGGCGGACGAAGGTTTCGTTTTGCCGTGGGCGGAAGCGACGGATCCCGAGTTTCACATGCCTAATTCTCCTCCCTCTCAGATCCATCTGCACAACAAAAGCCCATCTCACATGGTCTGGGCTCTTTTTTTTATATATATTTTCAGGGATTCCTTGATATAGATCGTTCTATAAAAGTCAAATTGTAGATTAGTGCTTGAGATCCGTGCAACAGTTGAGATCTGGGAGGGTGGGGAGCAAGGATTACAATCCCGATCTGACCGGTCAAACCGGAGGCCAAAAACCGGTCCGAAAACCGGACAAAATTTGAATATGAAATTTGCAAACCGACAGGTAAATCGGACCAATTCGTTGGTAAACCAGACCAAATTTCTGAAAAACTAGAGCAAAAAAGGAAAACCGATGCGGTCAGTTTTTTGCTCGGTTCGTCGGTTTTTTATTTTAAAAATCATAAAAAATCGAACATTTGAAAAAAAATGAAAAAAAATACAGAAAAAACCTAGATGAAAATTTGCAGCACAATGATGCAACAACAACGAAAATTCGATCGTTTGCTTGGACAAAAAAGTCGAAGAAGTTTGCTGGTTCAAAGAAAAAGGTTTTTTTTCTTTTTTTTCTTCCTTTTCAACCCAGAAATCTTGCTTGATTTGTTTGACCCATCAAACGATCGAATTTTCGTGTTCTTGTTCCACCACCATTGTGCTAAAAATTTCATCTAATTTTTTTAACATATTTTTGTTTCAAATTTTTTCAAATTTCATTTTTTGAATTTTGAATTCGAAAACCGAACTACCGGGTAAACTGGACCGGTTTTTCGCGAAAACCGGTACGTTTACCGCGGTTTCGTAAACCCTGGTGGAGAGAAGGAAGGCTGAGAGACTGCCAATTGGTGAGTGGGAAGGAAAAAAAAAAGAACAAATTTAAAAAATTCAAACGTATTTTTCTTCCGAACCGTAAGTCCGTTTCGAATCCGTTTGAACTATTGTGTTACTTAGAATTAATGATACAATATGAGATCCAATATGAATATTTTTTGAACTTTTTGAAATTTGATTTTTTTTCAACACTTTGAATGTACTTGGTCAACATTCTGTTTTTACCATGTATAGATAGCCAAACGGGCGGCCCGGCCCAGCACGGCACTGCACGCATGTACTTAAATGTGCCTAACATGACAGCCTATTTAGTAGATTTGGAGAGAATTCAGTGCTAAATAATGCAAAAATCGGTGTGGGGAGGAGGATTGGAACATGAGACTCGATGGGATCAAGTGAACCAACTTACCACCAGGGCATGATAGCTTGTATGTTTACATAACAAATAGAAATATATTTATTATGTACTAATGGGGCAGTGCCATGCCGCCCATTGGGCAACACCCTCGGCCCAAGCACGGCCCAGCCCATATAATTTCATGCCGTGCCCGTGCTTGGGCCGGGCCAAAAGTTCGTGCTTCGTGCTGGCCCATGTAGCCCAACCTATTTGGCTATCTATAGTACCATGTCAACATTTTCTTTACCGGATCAACATTTTTCACAGAAATAGTTTTACGAAAATATTGACTCCTTTGTTTTAAAATGTTAACTGCTAAATTAGGCTGAGTTGTTCAGAGTTGTTGAGCTATCGGACCGATCTACAGCTTGCTAATCTTAGATTGACCTGCATATATTTTCTAACACAAAAGAAGACACATACAACGTTGACTTTGTTGCAGGGAGTACAAAATTATGCCAACAACAATGAACTACTACTGTTCTTAAATCATTCTGGTGGATGATGAAACGTGGCACCACAAGATTACAAGAAGAAGTAACGTAAGATGTAGCTTACATTACACAAACTTGATTGATTTATCGGAGCGGAATGCACGCCGAGCGGCGGCGACTCAGGAAGAAAGAAGTTAAGCCGCCCCCCTCGTCTCCGGCAGCTTCGCCATCGGTGGAGGAGGGAGGACCGGCATCTCGATGTCCGCTTTGTTCGTTTAAATAGGTACGTCTTCCGTGGTGGTCGCTCTCGACGGCGACCCGGTGTTTAATTATTAGGGTTAGGGTTTCTCTAGTGGGTCGGTCGAAGAGGTTGGCGGCGGCGGCGCGACGCCGTTAAGTTCGTCGGCATGGAGCACTAAAGGAGGATGCGTCTTGACGACGGTGGCGAGTCGAAGGCGCCATCATCGACGAAAAATAAGATACTCCGATCCTTCTTTTGTCTCGTCGTGGTTCTTCATGGCTATGGGTGTGGGCTAGTGAGGGTTTGGTTTTCGGCGACAATCTTTTGTATGTTGGTCGGATTTGTGTTTTCCCATTGCGACTATGGTGAAAGAGACGACGATGGGCTACGGGCTCGACGGCGACGAGTTATTGATACTTGCATGTGGAATATCAGTCTAGCCTCTTTTGCGAAGAGTTGGGTTCCAGTTTTTCCCCGTCGAAGATGAGGATGACGGTGGTAGATGGTGAGATGGCCGTGTTCTTTCAGATCGGAGTTTTCGTCTGTGGTATATCCGTCTGGGATGGTGATCCTAGATGGTGTAATTTGCAGCTTTTTTAAGGTTTCTTGTCTCCCATCAATGGAGTTGGCGTTGATTGGGATGCTATTGTAATCAGGGAATGTAATTTCCTTCAATATTAATGGAATTCCCTTTTCGCAAAAAAAAAAAATGGCGTGGCTTCTCGCTGGGCCGACCTGGGCCGCATGGACCGGGCCGAAGTGCGAACTGAAGGAAACTGAAGGGACGCGCCCGTAGTGCTCGCATTTCCCAGTCTCCTTCTGCAGGAATATCGCAGATCTCTGCGGCGTCGTCACGATGGAGGCGCAGAGGAAGAAGGCGGAGCTCACCCCACCGGAGGAGGCGGCATTGGCGGCGACGATGGAGGCCGTGCTCGGCAACGACGACATCCTCCGCGAGATCCTGCTCTGCCTCGGCTTCCCCACCAACCTCGTCCGCGCCGCGGCCGTCTCCAAGCGCTGGCTCCGGCACGCCTCCGACCCGGTCTTCCTCCGCCTCTTCCGCGCGCGCCACCCACCCCGCCTCCTAGGCTTCTACGCCGTCACCAGTGACCCCACGCCGTGCTTCATACCGCTACCAAAGCAGGATCCGGAGGTTGCCGCGGCCATCCGCAAGGGCAACTTCGAATTGGGCGAAGACGTCAGCGGCATCTCCCATTGCCTCAATGGCCGGCTCCTCGTCAACACCTTCTACCCGCCGAACAAGTCCAACCTCGCCGTGTGCATCCCGTTGCAGCCTGACCGAGGCATCGCTGCCCTGCTGAAGCACCCTGCCACGGTCGACAGCAACTATGTCACTACATGCTCCCGTCCTCGATTTACCCTGCTCCACGAAGACGGTGGTAACAGCATTCTGTGCAGGGAGGTCCAGGTGATGGGCAATGACGGCGATGACAGAAAGGTATGGGTTAACATATCTGACTTACAAGACGGTGCCTATATCGAAGGCCGTGCTTCAGATCCAATTGAGCTACCAGAGAAAATGATTTTCATGAAGAAGTTTAGTTTGCCTGCCTATGACAAGCTGTATATGATTTGTATGAAAGGGCACGTTCTTGGGTTAGATTTGCCATCCCTGAGCTTGTTCTTCATCAAACTACCAGATGGTGTGGAATGTCAGTGTCCCACGGAACTTGGGCTATCCATCGCTGAGGGTTCTGGATTTTACCTCATCCATATCAAGGGCTTCCAGCTTCATGTCTGGCATCACAGTACGAGCTGCAGCATCAATGGCAAATGGAAGCTGGTTGATACAATTTGCCTGCGTGAGGCGTTTGGTAACTTTGCAGACCCTTCTTGGTATCCACATGTTGGTGTGGCGGCGGTTGGGGAAAACGCCGATTTTGTGTTGTTGGATATAGAGGATAGGGTCTTCTACATGCAGACACGTAGCAGGGCGGTGGAGAAGGTGTATGAGCTAGATAGTGAGGATTCGTATCTGTTTGGGTTTACCCCTTTATGATGCCTTGGCCTCCTACCTTCCCAGTTATGAATGATGGACATGATGAAGATAAGTGACATAACAAGGTTTGTATTAAGTGAACTGCTACATGACTCATTTATAGTTATGGGTTTTTGATGTAATGATCTAGCGGCTATGGATGAAAATTATGTTTTCTAATCTTTGTCTCCATCTATGTAATATTGTTATGCGGCCCACAGTACTGTAGCAGCGTGATTAGTGTAGCGCCACCCTTCCTTATCCCTTAGGTTAAGAATAATTAGGGGTAAGATCACTTTGTTAGGATTAGGGCCGGCTCTCTTTTATATAATGAGAGGAACGACAGTCATTTAGAAATCAATCTTGGAATCAATCAATGAAGAAACATTCTCCCAATCCCCCAATATCTCTCAAGCTGTAGGCAAAGCATAAGGCCTAATTATCCTATCTCCGCCACATTACAATATAGTGTTGAATAGATTCATTGGCATGCACGGCTCGGCTAATTCACAGTTTCGAACCGTGTAATAGTTAAAAGACTGCAGTTAATTGTTAGCTTCTCCTTCTGTTCCTCATGTAAGTTCAGATTGCAGTCTTTTCATATTACATGACTTAGCTAACTCATATAGTAGTTCATTGTTAAGTAAGTGCTTCTTTTTGACACCACCATCAACCAAGTATGAGCTATTACTTTGGTTGTTCCTTTCTGGAAAGGGCTTCTAAAGCACTAGGACTAGATCAATGCAGAAATGCAGTGAGCATAGATTTGCTAAATTGCTTCGGTCCATGTCCTGTACTTGTGTCACGTATTTATGCATAGGTTGAGCTGTTCGGCAGTAGGAGGATAAGAGAAGTTTTCTTGTTATTCATATATTTTTGTCGGCACACATGCTGCATACACTCTTTCTGTGCTGCAGTTTTGGATTAATTTAGTTGTTAGCACTTGTTATCATGAGGCAATATTATTAACATTGAGATGGAAGTTTATTACAGACTACAGAGGCTGTGTGGTATCTAGGGAGGTGGAATTTAATGTGAGGACAATTGACAACTACTCCCTCCATCCACAAATATAGAGACATTCTAGTTTTGTTTTAAGTCAAACTTTTCTAACTTTGACTCCTCATAACAAGAAAACCATAAAGATTGACATCATGAAAATGTGTTTACTAGATTCATCATGAAATGGACTTTCATACTATATAACTCTTTTAGTTTGAAACAACATATATTTATAAATATTGTTGGTCAAAGTTAGAAAAGTTTGACTTAAGACAAACTAGAATGTCCCTATATTTGTGGACAGAGGGAGTACCTGTCTGTCTGTGTGAATAAAGAAAAAGATAAAAATTTCAAGGGGCCAGAAATTATGAATTACTCATATTAGCTTATTGAGTGGTTATATTGTTGCATTTTTTTGTTTTATGGGATATAAAATTCAGAATGAATTTGGTGTATATAAGTGCTCCGATCTCCCCATATCATCAATAGATGTCAGCTGGAAGCGTCTATTTGGGTTCACTTTATGTATTTAATATGCATTTATTTATGTGCAGTTACCACAGCAGCTGCTCTTGGGCAAAAGTGTATAAGCTCCATGAGGAGAGGGTCATGAAGTCCAAGACCTTGAAAAAATAGCAAGCATTGTCCATACGAAAAGAATCCTTGGGGCAATCTTCTTCTTCCATGTTCTCTCTAAAAAAATTATATATTGAGGAAATAAAGAAAACAAGAAGGGAATTATGGATCACAGAGAAAATTGGTTGGGCATATGTGTGAGGAGGTGGAAGAGTGCCTGGATCTTGGGATTTTGTTTTTCTCCCCATGCCAATCTTGTGCGCGGAGTGGCAGGTGACGAAATTATTGGTGTTCTATGGTGGGTTGTGGGAACAGATGCCCTGCTCTTACAGATTTTGTGTGTGATCTTCTAGATTTTTGCTTTGTATGTCACTCCTGGATATTAGTTCCATAAATAATGCTGTATGCCCCAATTCAAGGAGATGCGTTGTATCTCCGGGACCTCTCCTGTGCTTCTCTTGAACAGTCATCTACATTGTCCGTTACCTCTTTCCTATTTTCTTGCTTCTTACTGCTGATAGTTTACTAGGGCTGATAGCAAGATTGATGCCAGTATTCACATTAGCTTAATTGCAAGTGTATGTGCACGGTCAAACGTTAAAACTGGAACTTGATTAGAGCTAGTGTTTTCTGCAATCAGTTCTAGATTTCGCAGCTTCCGTTCCTTAGGTGAGACGTTCAGAATGCAGTCTTAAATTTTCTTTCCAATAACTGCTCGTAGAGTTGCTTCGACAAACTTTGGTCATTAGAAAAGAAAATTCATCTTCTAGTTATTGGTGAAAATGAAAGAAGTTGCTTCGACAAACTTTGGTCATCAGAAAACGTCAGAACCCTTGTTTCTACGATGCAGTCAGTCAAGGGCACAAAACTCTCTGCTTCGTATAGGTGAATAACTGATGCAAGCATCATTCACATTTTGTTGTCAGTTTGGACTTGGATTGTATTTACCCTATTTTCAAATTGATGTTACGACAAGCAATATAGTTCAATTTTGAACTAAATAACTTGTCCTCAACTCCTCATGTCATCATTTTGAGAATGGAGGGTAGTATAATCTAGTTCAATGCATTTAAAAATATTCATTTCAACCACAATATTTTTACTTTTCTGGATCGAAATTTTTGAAATGTTTGACACTACGATAAGTCAATCGCGCGCACGGACGCACCGACGCGCGAGCGCGTGTACCGTGCGGCCCGGCCCAATAGAAGGAGGAGTGCGAGCGGGGCGAGCAGCCGGCCGGGGGCGGGCGGCGAGGGCGCCGCCGCGGCGCCGGAGGTAGGGGAGGGCGGCGGGGTTAGAGTTCGGGGTTGTCGAGGAAGGGCCGGCGGGCCATCACTATCGCCAGACATAGAAGCTAAGGAAGGGTTCGGGGGGCGGCGGCAGCGACCCAGCGGCGACGGGCGGTGGGCTGGGTAGGCGGTGGGGGCGTCGCATCCTGACGATTTAGCGACGGCGGCGCTGCCGCCCGCCGGTGGTGGGCGGCGGGAGGTGGAGGGGGCGGTGCGGCGGGCGGCAACGACGGCGGAGGCCGCGGGGCAGTGGCGCGGCGGTCGCCGGCAGCTGGTCAGACGCGTGGCGCACGCGGGTGGCGGACGCGCGCTCGCACCCGCCGAAAACAGAGGCAACTGGCCCAAACGAACCAAGTCGCAGTTGAACCGCTGATCCAGTGGTCGAACCGGTGGACCGATGAGCGGTTCAGTCGCCGACTTGCCGGTCCCTTTTTTGTTCCGCCGCCGAAAACGGATCGCACACCGCTTCACTCCCTTCATCGCGTTCCCCCATTTTCGTGGTCTCCCTCCCCTCCGTCCAAACCCCAGCATAAAAACCTGACTTCTTCTCCTCTCTCGAACTCTCTCGCATCTGCAGGTGAGAGGGGCGACCGAGGGAGGCCAAGTCCTCGCTGGTGAGGCCGGCGGTCCTCCTCCTCTCCGACGGTCTGCGGGACGTCGCGAGAGGATGGGGACCGCTGCGCTCTCGCCAGCTGGGGGTGTAGTCGTAGGGTAGGTCCTAGGTTCTCTAGGTTTAGGTTTCCGGTCGGCGGAGGTGAGGCGATGGCGGCGACGTCAGCATGGAATAAGTCCTTCCTGGCTCATCCTCGCCTCGCTGGTGCTCCACTCCGGCGCCGGCGGCGAGCCAGTGGAGGTGGGCTTCCCGGTGTGAAGCCCATGTTCTGGAGTGAAGCGGCGACTCGTCGGCCCGGAAGGGAGATGAGGTCGCCGGCTTTTTGCTTTGAGGAAGGAGGGGAAGCTGTGGGTTTGGTGGAAGCTAGGAGAGTGGACTGGGCTCGAGTTGCTTGCGGCGCCGTGGTCGCCGCCGACGAGTCTGGATCCAAGGTCGAAGGAACTCGGGGTGCGTCCCCGGCCGATGTGCGACAGGCGATGCCTTCATCTCGTTCTCCACGGCGAGTGTCTTCTGCGGCTCTTCTAAAAGCCTTGTGGCGATGGAGTCCCTTCCGATCTGGGTTGCGTGGAAGCTGGAGGCGACGTCGTCCGGTGGTGACCGGCGGCGGATCTTGCAAAGGTTCCGGCGGTGAATCTTGCAAAGGTTCCAGGGTTGTGTGCGTGTTTCTCCTTTTCTTAGGGGCCTTTGTGCAAGAACAGCTGTACTCTGTATCCTCCTACGTACCCGTATCCGTATGGTTGTACTGTTTCCTTAATATGAAATACAGGTATGGTTGATAAAAAAAAACCAGCATAAACCGTAGTGCTTCGCCGTCGGGCGGCCGCTCCTCCCCAAAATCCGCGCTCGTCCTCTCCGACTGCTGCGACGTGGCCGCAATGGAAGCGACCGGGAAGAGCAAGGAACATGCTCCCCCGCCGCCGCGACCTCGGCGGTGCTCGGCAACGACGACATCCTTCGCGAGATCCTCGTCAGCCTCGACTTCCCCACCTGCTCGTCCGCGCAGCCGCCGTCTCCAAGCGCTGGCTCAAGCACGCCTCCGACCCGGCGTTCCTCCGCCGCTTCCGTCGCCTCCACCCGCCCCGACTCCTCGGCGTCTTTATCCGCACCAGCCGCTCCCCGCTGCGGTTTGTACCGCGACCACAGCCCCCAGAGCTCGCAGCCGTCATCCGCCGTGGCAGGTTCGATTTCGGCAGAGGGGCCGGCTCCGTGTCAGACTGCCGTAATGGCCGCCTGGGGAGTATACGATGTGCAGCCCATTATACCGTGGTAGAGGCACTGCGGCCTTTCCATGGCCCCCTGTAACCAGCGTGACTCATGCGGGCCTCGACTTCTACTCTCAAGATATGATGCTCCATGAGGACGGTGGCGACCATATCTCGTGCACTGCGGTGACTGTGAAGCGCAGTGAGCAGCAAGCCTGGGTCCAATTATCGGACTTACAAGATGGAGCCTGGGGCGAAGCCCGTAATTCAGACTTGATACAGCTACCGGCAGTGGCGGACCACGGACGGAATTTAGCTGGGGCAGCTAGTTGTAATTGCAGTCACCTCTACCGCATGAGCAGGACTTGTGAAGGAGGAATTAGGGGCTGTTCATGTACAGAAACAGGGGGGTTCGTATTCTCTTGCCGCCTGTAGCTGGGGCAGCCCCCCAGTATGCCGTATGGGGCGGTCCGCCCCTGGCTACCGGGGCGGTGGCGACGATGCGAAAACTTTGCTTTGCTTGCCTATGGGAAGCTCTACATGATATGCATGACACAGTACATTCTTGGGTTGGATGTGCCATCCATGAGCCTTTTCTGTATCAAATTCCCAGATGGAGTGGAGTACGATTATGATGCAAACCTTGCAATGTCCTGTGCTGACAGCTCTGGGTTTTGTCTCGTTCATGTGAGAAGGTTTCAGATTTGTGCCTGGCGCTACACTGTGGACTGCAATAGCATTGGAAATTGGACGCTGATCAATACAGTTTGTGTGCATCAGGTGTTTGGGCACCTTGCAGATCCTACTTGGTGCTCTCGGGATACTGTTGTTCGAGTGGCTGTTGTCGGGAACAATGCTGATTTTGTGTTCCTACGCATAGAAAATAAAGTTTATATGTGCATATTTCTAGCAGGACAGTAGAGAAGGTGTGTGAACTAACACGGGAGCATGAATCCCTTCATGATGGTTGGCCTCCCACCTTCCCAGTGGTGGACCTTGGACATGATCAAGACAAGTGATCCCAAAAGGTTTGTCTCTGGCAAACTCTATAATTCTTTCATCTTGTGGGTATGTCATGTACTTCTTCATTTTTGCAATGATGACAACAAAGATGAATGAGACTATGATATATTTTGTGTTACATCCTTGGGTTGCTTGTCTCCATTTAAATAAGGTAGAATGTAGATAGTGTTTTCATTTAATACCATTGTTAGGAAGTTCAAATCATGCTACTCCAAATGCAGTTTTTTTGTATGCATAAGCTGATCTGTTGGGCCTTGACGCTATAGCATGTATTGCCACTTTTCAATTTTATCTTATAGCAGGTATAATTGATAATCTTTTTAGTTGACATGCTGATATTGCACTTGTTTTCCATAATGTACTGATATGTTTTGAGATTAAAACAGAAACGTAGATATTTGAAATGATTAATATCATCTTTGCAGTAGTAATACTATCACATTATCATATATTTAAGTTGGATGTTTAAAGTTCAACTGCTGCTGCTTGGCGTTTCACTGAATTTTATAATACCACACAACGATTTAGTTTATGCCACACTACAATTTTAGTTTTCTTGCTGTCAGGAAAAACAAAATTACATCATGCATATTGGCAATTGGGGCAGCTTTTTTTTTCTAAATAATTATTTCATCTTATGGTATGTCATGTACTTATTCATTCTTGAAATGATGCAACATAGATGGATGAGATTATTAGATATTTTGTATTACATCCTTAGGTTCCTTGTCTCCATCTGAATTTATGATAGATAGTGTTATCATTTAGTATGCTGTGTTCAGAAGTTCAAAAATCATGCTATTCAGAGTTTGCTCCGAATGCAGTCTTTTTGTAAGCATAAGCTGATCGTTTGGGTTAGTGCTATAGCATATATCACCACTTTGCAATTTATCTTGTAGCTACTAGCTAGTATAATTGATAATCATTTTGAGTCCCAAGCTGATATTGCACTTGTTTTCCAGAATGTACGGACATGTTTTAAGATTAGGACGTAAATGAAGATATTGGACACGATTAATATCATTTTTTTGCAGTAGTAAACATCACATTATCATATATGCTATGTTGGATGTTCAAAGCTCAACTGCTTCTTGGTCTCCGAAAATAGAAGAAGTTCAACTGCTTCTTGGTGTTTCCGTGAATTTTACAGTACCACACAACGATTTTAATTTACCCGCTGCCAAGACAAACAAAATGACATCATGCTTATTGGCAATAGGGGCACCTTTATTTTAGATACAGAAGCGCAGGGCATTTCTGTTTCCATCCAGAAATCAGGTTTTATTCAGCTCCACCCATGGATGCAAATAGCCCGCTATAGCTTTTTGACATAGATGCCGCGACAATATTGCAAATATTACCGCTAATGCCGCTAACTCCGCTTTACGGTTAAATAGCTCCGTTAATTGTATCTGCTAACTCCGCTATGACTAGGTTATGACTTATGTACTTATAATTTATAATCATAAATCGTAAGTCAAACGAGGTGATGAATTTGTTTGTTCATAGTTCAAATGATGCTTGCTTTCTTGATTCTATAGACGGCAATACATGCTAGGACGATGGTAAGCTTTGACAAATGGCATGCATTTTAAAAACGTGGGTTCAAATTGACGAATTTACTAATGTTTTTGGTCAAAAGTTTGTTTTATTTTATTTTGCAAACCGCTATTGGCAATAGCTGCCGCTATAGCTTCTATAGCTTTTCTAAGAGCACTCCGCTAAACTCTATAGCCCGCTATTTGCAAACCCCACCACAAATCACATTCAGGATAGTTCACATCAGTACTTAAACTTACCTGGAAGTGGAAATGTGTGCGAACTCAGGATGCCACGTAATTGATTTCCTGTGTTTCCCACCCTTTTTTTTCCACACATGCTAAGATATGTATTGCCCGGGGGGGGGGGGGGGGGGGGGGGGGGGGGGGGGGGGGGGGGGGGGGGGGGTGGGGTAAAAATGGGGAAATGACTCCAAGAGAAAGCCCTGTGATATTTAGCTATGGTCATTTCATGACATACATCTCCTGCCTTAGTTGCCGTTATCAATTTCTCAAGTGCTGCATATAGCGATGTTATCTGGCTTGTGTTACTGAATATTTGGTACTTATCTTATTATAGGAAGATGCCAGATTGGCCCAAGAGCAACTCACGAAGACAGGTTCTTCTTCTGGTGCTGAGGACTTGCGCTTGACAATGGCTGAATGATATGTACTAGTACGATGAAGTAATTTCTGAAGTTTCTGGTCGTTGCATCATTGTTACCTGTTCGTTTCCTTGCTTTAGCATGTTTTATTCAGCAAGCCTGAAATCCGCTTCACGTATTATCTTTCCGCAGCATGTACCGTGTTGGGATGAATATTAGTGAACGCTTGTACTTTTTGTGTATTGCCCCTGGTGGGGAAAGATCTTATTGTGACGTATCAGTTGAACGAGGTGTCAGATGTGTTTTTCTTCTCCAGCACCGTCCTGTATCCAGCAAGAGTTTTAGATAGTCTATTGGTCGAATACTCTGAATATTGAGCATTGATCATGGCAGGTTAGAGTTAGTTATGTATAGGTGACGTCTAATCTTACAGACGGAATCGTTGAGCTAGATTACAGACAGAATCGTTGGCAGCTAATCTTACCGGCGGCTATGGTGCCAGCCCTGGAGGAACGAGCTTCTCGGTACGCTGGACGGTGACGTTGAACAAGATTTTCACCTCATCCCAAGGGCCCCATGGTTACTTGTTCCTTCCATCTAAGCACAAACAAAATCTTGTTCAACACAGACAGCCCAGCTCCTCTCATAGTGCTCTGGTTGGTGGTTCGCTTTGTTGGGTGCTTGAGACCAAATCACCTGGCGTCCGGGCCCTTGAGTTTGATCTGGATAGATTCCCAAGTGCCCCATGGTTACTTGTTCCTCCCATCTAAGCACAAACAAAAGCACATCATGCCGTTGTTCTATACACGAATACCTATACTTAACACAAGAGTTTGGCAATAATTATGCCGTTGTTCTTTGGAAATAATTTTTTACAATATACTCCATATGGACTAGCTTTTTTTTTTTTTTTTTTTTTTGAGAGGATGGGCTAGCCTCAAAAGGATGGGCTAGCTAGACGAGACTGGCGCGACATGAAGAAATGATGCATGCGTCTTCTTGTTGGGCCGAGCAGGGTCATGTAGACTGAGCCCAAGTGCAAGACTGAGCCGTCGTGCTCGCATTCCTCCATTTTTCGCTGTTTGCTCCTTCAGCAGGAATCCCACAGATCTGTGCGATGGAGGCGAAGAGGAAGATGGGTGGATGATGGGCGACTCACCCCGCCGGGGGCACCGCCAGTGGCGGCGGCGATGGAGGCCGTGCTCGGCAACGACGACATTCTCCGCGAGATCCTCCTCTGCCTCCGCTTCCCCACCAACCTCGTCCGCGCCGCGGCCGTCTCCAAGCGCTGGCTCCGGCACGCCTCCGACCCGGCCTTCCTCCGCCGCTTCCGCGCTCGCGCCACCCGCCCTCCTCCTCGGTTCTACGCCGACACCTAGTGGCCCAACGCCGTGCTTCATACCGCTACCAAAGCAGGATCCGGAGGTTGCCGCGGTCATCCGCAAGGGCAACTTCGAATTGGGCGAAGGCGTCAGCGGTATCTCCCACTGCCTCAATGGTCGGCTCCTCGTCAAAACTTTCTGCCCACCGGATGAGTTCAACCTCGCCGTCTGCAGCCCGTTGCACCCTGAACGAGGCACCGTCGCCCTGCTGAAGCACCCTGCCACGGTCTACAGCAACATTGTCAGTATACATCTTCGCCTGCGCTTTAGGCTGCTCCGCGAAGACATTGGTAACGGCATGCCGTGCACGGAGGTCCAGGTGATGGGCAGTGGCGATGACAGAAGGGTATGGATCAACATACCTGACTTACAAGTTGGTGCCTACATCAATGGCCGTACTTCAGATCCAATAGAGACACCAGAGGACATGATTCACCTGAAGTATGGTTTGTTCGCCTATGACAAGCTGTATTTGATTTGCATGAAACGGCACATTCTTGGGTTAGATTTGCCATCTCTGAGCTTGTTCTGCATCAAACTACCAGATGGTGTGGAATGTGAGCATGGCACAGAGCTTGGGCTGTCCAGTGCCGAGGGTTCTGGATTTTTCCTCATCCATATCAAGGGCTTCCAGGTTTATGTCTGGCATCACAGTACGAGCTGCAGCGCCGATAGCAAATGGAAGTTGGCTGATACAATTTGTCTGCGTGAGGCGTTTGGAAACCTTGCAGACCCTTCTTGGTATTCAGAGGGTGCTGCTGTTCATGTGGCGGCGGTTGGGGACAATGCCGATTTCGTGTTCTTGAAGATACAGGATAAGGTCTTCTACATGCAGACACATAGCAGGGCGGTGGAGAAGGTGTATGAGCTACGTCGGGAGCTTTCGTATATGCTTAAGGTTTACCCCTTTATGATGCCTTGGCCTCCGACCTTCCCAGTTATGAATGGACTTGATCAAGATGGGTGACACTACAAGCTTTGTATTTAGTGAACTGCTGCATGACTCTTTTCTAGTTATGGGTTTCTGATGTGCTTCTGTCTATGTAATGATCTAGTGGAGATGGATGAAAAATTATGTATGCTACTATTTTTCTCCATCTATGTAATATGGTGTTGGGGATTAATGCAATCTTCCCATTATCTAAGAAATGTAATATGGCGTTGATAGTTTGACTCCATTGTGTTAAGAAGTTTAAAACATGATAGTCCTATCTTTTTGCTCCAGAATCTGATTTCTGTATTCATAAACTGACCCATTCTCGCTCATTGTAAATCACCAGTTGTCATTTTCATAATAAAATGAGGCAACAAAATGACTAGGCTAATGCCTCCTTCGGAATAGCAAACAGATAGGATAGTTTTATTTGAAAAATGTAAAAAGACACATTCTTCCTTAGCCATTGTTTCAGCAATTCTCTGAGTATTGTTGCCTGTTACAAACTAGCATACTTGCCTTAACGAGTGACACTGGTGTACTTGCATTCTTCCCAGCTCTCTTTTTTTTTCTTGTTCATTACTATGATTGCAAGTACACTAGTTTGTATGGTTTAAAAGTATCAGCTGTCAGCAAGACTGGTTCTACTTTTGCTTTCTCCGGAGTGTTGTCACACAGCTATCTATTGGAAGATGTTGAAAACAACTTAACAAGACGTGGGTTTGTACCATGACACTGTACAATATTTAGAAAAGGGATGGATAATAGCTCTTCTTAACAGAATGGTTGCTTTTGGGGAGTTCTCTTTCCCTACACCTTCGTTGGTGTGTTTGCCAAAATTCTTGCCACAATGGAGGAGACAGGAAAGAGAACACAACCCACACAAGCGGCTGGGCATCCACGGCCAAGCCTCTTTGAGTTATGAGATTGAGATTCTAACTCTAAGAGGAATTGATAAGAATTTTAACCAAGAAGAGGAACAGCTGTCATACGGTCACATGAGTAAATCTTTAAGTTCTCAATTCCCATTACATCACTGCAGCAACAAAAGTGCACCGTTACAAAAATGTCATGGCAGTGAAGTAACTACAAGATGTGTCCATCTTGATTATTTTCGTCGCTCAATGCTGGAAATATCGGAGGCCAAACCATCATGAAGGGAGATATTCTTATCCAGTCTATATATTTGAACTTCATATTATCATAAATCTTTTCAGTCCTGCTCCTCGTATGCACACTAATCAGAACCTGCGTTTCTTTCAGGCACACGAACACATACTCATGATTACCGTCAACCCCAAGCACTTTGACATCCTTACCACGGCTCCACGCCTCCTGAACACGAATTGTACCGTCCACCAGCTTCCAGATGCATTTGCCGTTGCTCCCCTTCTCATGGTGCCAGAATGTGAGCAGAGAACCGTCTGCGTGGATGAGAGAGAGCCCGCGATCCTCTCCACATGAAAGCTTGAAGTTTCCTCCCGTCCTTACTCTGTCCGGAAGCTGGAGGACAGAAATGTTCATGGTCACCAAATTCAACTCGAGAACGCAACCGGTGCTGTCTTCATGTAGACCTTGCCATTGACAGGCGGCAGAATGTCTGTAACGTAACCTGATGGATCAAGGAGCTCTATTTCTGCCACGGCACGAGCGCTCCAGATGCCAGATTGCAAGGTAGAAACTTCTGCTATGAATTTTCTGCCAGCACTCAGCGCCTCTACTGCGATGGCGCCCCCTTCTCTGGCATCCTCGAGGAAGAAGTAGTAGTCACGAGAACCACAATTCATTCGCGGCGACGGCGTGGTCATGGCCTCAGTCGGCGGCGGTCGCAGCGGGCTGAGCACCGCGTGTTGGTAGGCTGGGCGGTCGGGGCAATCGGCAACCCAGACGAGGAGGCGGCCGTGTCGGGAGTCCCTGATGCAGAAGTTCTCGTCGACGGCGCTGGCGCGGCGGACGGCGGAGGCGAGCTCAGGGGCCCTTGAGACGGGCACGAACAGCGGCCGTAGGTAGGTTGTGTCCTGGACGTAGAAGCCGAGGAGGTGGGGCGGGTGGCGCTCGCGGAAGCTGCGGGGGAAGGGGCAGTCGGAGACGTTGCGGAGCCAGCGCTTGGAGACGAGGGCGGCGCGGACGAGGGTGGTGGGGAAGCCGAGGCGGAGCAGGATCTCGCGGAGGAGGTCGTCGTTGCCGAGCACCGCCGAGATCAAGGCCACCGCGGGCGGCGGCGGCGGGGTGGGCGGCGCCTCCTTGTTACCTTGCATCGTGCCAGCGCGCAATGGAAAAACTGCTCCAAGGAAGTCGTCGCCGTCGGGGTTGGTCGCTCGAATTCGGGGCACGGCGGTAACTAGAACGGCGGCGGCAAGACTGGTCGTGGCCGCAGGGTACAGCCTAGAAGAGCGGGCCGGGCCACTTGGAAGTTGGAACCGATGGCATCCAAATAGAAAACAGAGAGCTTCTCCAAAAAAAAAAAAAAAAAACAGAGTTCTCCTCTCAGAGGGAGGGAGGGAGAGAGAGAGAGAGAGAAGGAAAAGAGAATTCAGGATACTAATAACGGAATTACTTTTGTTCAATCGACTGATGACGAAGGGCAAAGGTGTCACAAATGGACGATGAATCAGTCAGAATGACATTTTTTCAAAGTGTTTTTAAAGGTGTCACAAATAGAAAATTCAGGATACTAATTCTTTGTTAATTTAGCCACGGTAGGAAGTCCACTATACTTGTTCGTGTATTTCACTTTGGCCATTACTCAAAGAAATGCAAATCGTGGTCACTAATCTCGCTAGAAGATGCCAATACAACCATTATTATCATAGTCAAACGTATATACTCAGGTCATGTTTGTTTTCTAGCTAGATTACATAATCTAACTTGTAACAATTCACATGTCTTTATAGCCAGATTATAACAATTCAGGTGCCAATTACCATAATCCAATAAGCTACTCTCCCCAGCTTATAGATTATATAAGATGAATTAAAATTAGGACGTAAACACAAAAAATGCCTAAATCTTACTATAGTGATTTAGGAGCCCCTGTCACACGAATTTTCTTCCTCTCTTCCTGTTCATCTCTGTCGAGCAAATATGTCCATATTCACCTTCTTCTTAGTGAAGGAAAGTCGAGGTTAGTGCTTCGGGTTGGGGTTAGGATTCAGAGTTTTTTTTTTTGGTCCAGGGGAGGCAGGTCGACCTGGTGGTGGTGGTGGTGGTGGGAGAGACGACGGAGGCTACGGAGATGACGGTTGGGCCGGCGGGGGCAAGTATCGAAGAAGAGGAAGCCTCGACTCGGTATGATCTTGGCTCTCTGATGAAACCCTATTGCGCCGGGGCTGGGCGGCGGGTGGGAGAGGTGCAGGAGGACGAGGACGAAGACGATCACACGCCTTAGGATCTAGATGGGACGGTTAGAAATTTGGGTGGGAGAGTGGTAGTTTGCCCGGACGAGGGATAGATAGACCCTCAAGAGACTGCTACTGTGGCTTTACGTATTTATGGGACATTTATACAGTTTCTGATCTGAAAATCACGTTTGAACAACTCGACTATATAAATGGAAGGTACCTCGCACGCTTGCGGTTCGGAGCTCTCCGGTCCCATCCCGTCCTTGTTTCTTCTACAAACGAGCCCCTAAAATTCTCAGCGAATTGCAAATGAAGCTTGGTTGATAATGAAAGATCATGTTCCCGAACTGTCCATGTCAGATCAATGCGTATTTGTGCTCTTCTGCCGAAGAGGTAAAAGGACCATCGATACTCAATATTCATCGTGGCAGAAGCAGGCGAACGCCAGCCGGTTCTTGATTTCTAATCCGAGAGAGAGAGAAAAGATTGTGTGTGCTTAATCACCTGGGATCCCTGCACAGGAGCCGAACTCGTTCCTCGCACACAGTCGCACGCTTGCGGTTCCGCGCTCTCCGAGTCCGATCCAATCCCGTCTTGTTCCTTCTACAAACAATATATCCCTAAACCTCTCGTCGGTCTTCTCCAAAATTCCTGCCGCAATGGAAAAGAAAGCAAAGCTCACCGAGACGGCAGCATCCGCGGCGTCATCAGTGCTCGACAACGAGGACCTCCTCGGCGAGATCCTCCTCGGCCTCGAGTTCCCCACCTGCCTCGTCGGCGCCGCCACCGTCTGCAAGCGCTGGTTCCGGCACGCCTCCGACCCGGCCTTCCTCCGCCGCTTCCGCGAGCGCCACCCGCCCCACCTCCTCGGCATCTACCTCCGTGCGATGTTCTTCACCTTCATATACGAACCAGAACCACATCCTTCGGAGCTCTTCCACGGCACGGTCTTCGTAACGATGCCGCAGCCCCCGGAGTACGCCGCCGTCATCCGCCGCAGCCGGTTCGAACTGGGCCGCAGCGTCGGCCTGTGGCACTGCCGCAACGGGCGCGCCGCCCTCTCCAGCAAGTACGGCAAAGGCAGGGTTGCCTTGTTCAGCCCCCTGCACCCTTGGCGAGGCACCACCGCCCTCCCACACCACCCGTTGCCTAAACCAGCCAGGCTCGGACGATGCGCCAGCAGTCGTCGACACGTGCTCCTCCCTGAGGACGGCAGCGACGACGGCGTGGCGTGCATTGCGGTGACATACATCATGAGCAGTACTGGCCACAAAGTGCGCGCCCACATATCCGAATTATTACAAGCCACTGGAGCCTGGTCCAAAGGCCGTACGTCAGACTGGATGGAGCTACCACCACAAACGGAAAAGAGAAGCCTGCCGCCATTGCTTGCCCATGGCAAGCTCTTCTTGGTATCCATGCCGGGATACGTTATTGGGCTGGATCCCGGTCCGCTGTCTATGAGCCTTTTCTGCATCAAGCTCCTAGATGGGGTGGAGTACTGCGAGGATCATACAATGAACATTGCACTATGCCGTGCTGAATGTGCCGGATTTTTCCTCGTCCATGTGAAGGGGTCTCGGATGTGTGTCTGGATCCACACTACTGGCTGCACCAGTGGCAGTTGGCAGATGGTTGATTCAATCTGTGATCTCCGCCAGGTGTTTGGCACTTTCAACCTGTCGCGAGACTCTGCTTTTCAAGTTGTCGCCGCTGGGGACAATGCTGACTTCGTGTGTTTGGAGGTAGAAAGCAAGATTTTATACATTTATATTAGGAGCAGGGCAGTTGAGATGGTGTTTGAAGCGCTCAAGTGTATGTCAGATTTTACAGTCCACCCATTCATGATGGTTTGGCCTCCGACCTTCCCCGCATGGAGTAATGGATGTGATCTAGTAGTTGAGTGATATTCCAATTAATTAAGATATAGATCTCCAGTTAACTGCAAAGTCATACTTCTTTTTTAGCTTCTTGTACATCATGATTTAATCTTTTCCATTGCAATTCATGACTACAATATTTGAGCTAGGTTCAAAGCTAATTACTGGTGTTAATTATTTTATTTGCCCCATAAACCATCTTTGCAAAACATGGTTTAAATATTTTTTATAAAAAGAAATAATTTGAAATTTAAATGCCCGCGGTCCATAACACACACAAGCACAGATAATTGTTATTGATGCTCATCATAACATGAAAGGCACGGGCCAAAAACGTGTGGGCCGAGGCACGAACATTTGGCACGGCCCATGGCCCGACACGGCACGGAGACATATCGGGCCGTGCCAGCACGGCACGGGCTGTCGGGCGTGCCGGGCCTCAGTTTTGGGCCCGACGGGCGGCACGGCACGGTATTGGCCCGAGAGCACGATGAGGCCCATCGGCACGAAACGGCCCGTAGGCACGATGCGGCCCGGCGCACGACGGTATCCCACCCTAAACAGACACCGGCCACCGCACCCGAGGCCACGTCCTATCCCGTCCACCTCTCCCCATCCCCAGCGTCGCTGCCGCCGCCGCATTCCCATCGCCGATTCGTCGTGGCGACGTCACTCCCTGCGCGGCCGCGCACGCGCTGGGGTCTTGCAAGCCCCACAATCCCCCATCCACATGGCGCAGGCGGCCTGGCGACGGCGAGGAGGCAAGCGTAAGCCCATCGTCCCCGATTGCGAGTCAGTGATCGCGACGGCGGCAGCAGTGAGGCATCAGGCAGAGAGGCGGACTCGTCTCGGCGGCGGCGCAGGCCGCGCGGCGCCATCAACGGTCAAGAAAAGAGCCGTTTGTGCTTCCGTGACTGCTCCACTGACGAAGGCAGAGATTCCCCAATTCGACATGACTAAAAGTAAGCTTTCTGTCACTTCTTGAGCTTTCGCATCATGGAGTAACGGGCAGAAAACAACATTCAAAACAGAATACGTTCTATCTATAAAATGCTGGACATTCCTCTCGTCTTCACAATCCACACTAGCACATCTCGTCCTCTTCCCAAATCACAGCTCTCAACTCCAGTAGCACACTAGCACCATGTTTCGTAGTGGTATTGGTAGTGGTAGTGGTAAGAAGAAGAAGAAGAAGCCAGCAGGGCGTCCTCCCCTCGGTGCTAGATTGCCATCCATGGCCGAGGTCGAGGAGCCCAATCCTCGCCAGCTCTCCCCAAGTATGGGAGATTATGGGATGGATGATCTCCATATGGATGGCCTGCATGGCGACGAGGAAGAGGAGGTGGAGGATGAGGCCGAGCCGGATGGAGGAGGCACAGGCAGTTTCTCTGTCGAGGAGCCTGAGCACACAAACAGCACTGAAGCATCCGGTTCGACTGTCCGGCGGCGGCGGGGGCGGAAGTTGCTGTCTGAGTGCTGGATTCATTTCGATAGGAACATTGAAATGAAAAATGGTAAATTTGTTTGTGTTTCTGCAACGTGTAAGTACTGCAAAAAAGTTTTGACTGCAGGTACTTGGGGTGGCACGGGGCACCTGAATCGCCACTATGAGAGCTGCTTGAAGAAGGTAGCTTTGCGAGATGGCAGAAGTAGGCAGACCCAACTGAATTTCAACGCGGATGGCACTGTAAGTACTTGGGTGTATAATGATGCAGTAGCTCGCACTGAAATTGCTAGGTATATAGCAGCCGATGATCAACCTATTTGTTTCGGTGAAAGTGCTAATTTTGAAAGAATGATCAAGACAGCCTTTTGTCCACAGTATAGTAATGTATCAAGGAAAACCACTAGGAAAGATATAATTGCTAGGTACAACGAAAAAATGGCTTTGCTGAAAGAGACTTTTCAGTCAATTAGCTTTTCAGTGGCCTTGACATCAGACATTTGGCTGTCTTCACATCAGAGGATGAACTATCTAAGTGTAGTTGCCCATTTCATAGACAGCGAGTACAAGCTAAACAAAAGGGTTCTAGGACTTCGGGCAATTGATGAGTCACACACTGGAGAGGTCATTGCTGCAAATATTCTCGATGTGATTCAAGAATTTGGGCTTGAAAACAGAATTGTTTCTATTACCCTCGATAATGCGTCTGCTAATAGCAAGGCTATGGACGCACTACAGCCACATATCCAGAGCTACATCGGTGGGTATGTTCTCCACCAAGATGTGTCTGCCACATCATCAACCTCATAGTTCAGGCGGGTATGTTGAAGGTAAGTGCATGTATAGATATATCCGTAGTGCCATTCGCTTTCTTTTGAGTTCTCCGCAGATGTACAGAAATTTCAAGGACTACTGCCGCTTGAATGGACTTAACCAAGGAAGTTTGGACTGGATATGAAAGTCCGGTGGAATTCAACATACATTATGCTCAAGAAGTTGAAAGGGTATGAGAGTGTTTTTGCTACTTTTATAATGCTCAAGTGCAGGTATAGTTCTGACCCCGGGAGATTTTAGTGTTGCTGCAAATTTACGCCGCCTTTTAAAACCATTCTACAATGCAACAACCATATTGTCTGGTATATATATCCTACTTCTCCCCTTGTGATTGCTTGGCTCATGGTATTTGTTGAAACCTTTCAATCTTATGAAGATGATGAACTGCTAGGTCCAATTGTTGCTGAAATGAAAGAGAAGTACCTAAAATATTTTGATGCTATTCCTCATCTATATTGCTTTGCTCTCATATTTGATCCACGTAAAAAGTTAGATCAATTAAATGCTGCTTTCCATTTTATTGGTGATGCACTTGACATGGATTACTCAGCTGCTTACTCACATGTTAAAGACGAGATATTTTGAGTTTTTGGTTTGTACCAGGAGAAATATGGTCAGCCTCGCCAACGATCTGAAACAGCACAATGTGACAAGAGGAAAAGTACTGCAGCTAACATGTGGAAGAGGTTAAAGGCTAAGGAAACTTCTTCATCCACTCAAACCGGCTAAGGCTAAGGCAACTTCTTCATCCTATTATTCGAGTGTCTGCAGTTGGCGACAATGCTGATTTTGTGTTCTTTCAGATTAAATACGAGGTCTTCTACATGCATATTAGGAGCAGGGCCGTGGGGAAGGTGCGTGCATGAGCTGCAATTGTCTGAATTAGACTTTGACATCCATCCCTTCGTCATGGTTTGGCCTCCAACGTTTCCAGCATTGAGTTGAATGATGAGGATGATCTGTCTGAGTGATGATTCCCGAAGGTTCCTCTCCAGTTATCTGCATTATTTATTTTCGATTGCGGGTACAATGCACTTTGATTTTTCTCCAGCCTAGGTAAGATTGGGATGTCACTGTGACTAAGATATTATGAGAAGCCACATCATGGTGACAAAAATTTTAAACATGCTGCACTGCTTCAGCATCTCTTTGCTGAAGTATCTGATTCATGTATCGGGCTCGGGCCACAGCATTAAAATGGTAGGAGTTTCCATCTGTCTAAATGTTCTGGCTTTTCTGTAAACTCTGTTTATGGATTTGTTATTGTGCTAAAGGATTTTCAAATCATGCTGCTTCGTTTTCCGGTTTAGTAAGACCCTAAATCATGGCACTCTGTTCATGGATTTGTTATTGTGCCTCTCCGTAAACTCTAAATGCTTTTGATCACTAGTAGGCAGGCATATGTACATTTGTTATTCCACTAGTTCACTTTAATATATTAACACTTGTACAATAAAATTAATACACCGGATAAATTTGCCTTTGAAATAGCAAATAGGAAACTATCTTAAGATAAAAGCAGAGCAAAGGGATCTTCTGCCTCAAGCGCACCCATGAAACCCCTTCATCATCTTTTAGTATTGCCATAGTTGGATCTTCAATTTTTCATGTTTGAGTCCAGGGTTGGACCTCTCAGACGCCATGTAATTACTACTCCAGGGTTGGACATCTTGCAGTACTGATTTCTTTTGCTGGGCAGCCATAAAAGAAAATTATTTTGAATAAGACGAATAGTCAAACGTAACTCCAAAAGTCAACAACAACAACAACTTAAAATTAAAGGAGTATATCGTTATGCTTTCATTTGCTACAGTTTTACGCTTTCATCCAAGTAATTTTGAAAATACATTCTAATGAAATATCGAAGACAATAGTAATATCTCACAAAACAGAGAAACACATGCTGCTGCTCAGATTTTAGTCCCAACAAGGATTCTAAAAATAGCTTAATAATAGAAAATGTCAAAATGCAAGGTAATTCACTACATGTATTTGCAATATTATTCCTTTCTGCACACAGGAGTAGAACAATACAGCATCAGGTATGGAGAGGATGTCAAGAAGCAAAGGCAGTCCCAAAGCAATACAAAATTTTACAAACTTCACAGAAACAACATTATTCTGAATAACCAAAATGCCTCTGGTAAATTCTAAGAAAATGTTCTGGCCAAGTTTCACATATTCTGGCCAGCAGAACTACACAAAAAAGTAACTACTCACTGAAATATATCACCTTGAAGAACAATTAAACAGTGTCTTCAAGTAACAGCCACAAAGTGCTCAGATTTCCTCCAACAATCAATACCGAGAGAAAAAAAGAGAACATTTCCAGTAATCAAATTCAGCTGACTACGTGATACATGCAAAACATCTGGCATCCCTACAAACATAATCAAGACGAACATGTTTAAGAGTGATACTAAGTTTGAAGTACTGTATCACCAAGTTCGTTCCGCCATCTTGATCTTGTTTCTTGATATTCATACTACTGACCACAAATTTAATCTTCTCTTCTTTAAATCATAACAAATCTCTTAAAAGCGCCATTTTTTCCAAGTGTAAAGAGTGCCAAAACAGGAATTTGTTGCTTCCACTTACTTCTCCTATCTCAGGCGCAGACAGAATCTTATGTCATGGGTCCAGTAACGGACCCATGAGAACTAGTTGCTGACAGGAACAGTGCGCTGAGCAAAACTGAGCACTGCTTGCGCTGATCCTCATTGGTATGGGGGAGACTGGCACGCAGAAGTTCTACTACGGCATTTCCTGCTTATAGCTGCTGCTGCGGCAGGCTGCAATTGCGCAGTATGAACCACAATATCAAATTTACTCATACAGTACTGCGTAAGCAGCCCGAAGAGGCGTCAAATGATGCTTGCCACAGAGCTCGGTTCTGCATGCTGTAGGTAGAAGCAACATGCTGATTAGTGAGCAGCTCTGTTGCTCTGTCAAGTACAGATTTTATGATGACAGAAGCCCAATCACCACAGGTGATCCAAGGGGGCGAAGAGGTGGTTGCATGACGAACATACAATAGCTGCAAGGCAAGCACTGAGATCGCTCAACTCCATCCGCCGAACACATGCAGATGTAGCACTTGCAAGTTTGGTTATTGTCTCGGCTGCACTGATATCCGAGGGCATAATACCAAAAATAAATCTCAGATGCCGGAATACTGCCATGCAAGCTATCCTTGCAAGCTCACTGCCTGAAGTGACAAGTTCAAGGTAACGGGAAAGTAGTTTCCGACCCTTTGGTAGAGTGACTATGCGGAGAAACACAACATCGTCATTTGAAGACAGAGGTGCATTCTTATTAGGTGCAAGTGGATCAACTAATTGCAGTGATTCTGCCAGCTTCTCAAGGAGAGCCTGTCTTCTGTTTCGGAGTTGCAAACCACCGTCTTGCTGTTGGTTAAATTGTAGCAAGCGATCAATATCATCTACATCAAGTAGTAGGCAAAGTCCATCTTCAATTGTGATCCTAGCAGCCAGCATAGGTTCTTGATCAAGAGGTTTTGATGCTGATTTTTCAATGCTATCACTTGGTGAAGAGGCTGGTTCAACATCAAGAAGTGGGCGAGGCCTGCGAATCGAAGAAATGGAAGCCTACCAAGAGCATCAACCTGGAGATAGGCATGTGGCTCATCCCTACTGCGTGTGCGGGAAGATGGATCTCTAATCAAGGTTGGACAGAAATGGTGCTTTAGTTGTGCACCTGCTGAACTTTTAGCCAAACAAGCTTGATGGTAGTAATCATCAAATATGGGTCATTGATATGAGTGGCAGCTTGCTGCATCCGTGCAATGTTCTCAATTTCTTCAGTGGACATGTACTTGGACCTGAATCGTGGCCACCCATATCCATCCTCATATGCTCGTAACCGTGGTGAGGATATCGTTGCCCCTGCCTCCATGGTGCAGCATTGATCTTGCCCTTGGATCACTCAAATCAGGCATAGCAAAATTCGCATCGAATCTGCTCATCACTTGTGATGGAGGATGCTGAGGGCCAAACATTTGCATGCTTTGTGGCGGGGAGTGTTTGGGACCAAGCATCTGTGCATGCAATTGTGAGAAATGTGGTGGAGACTGTTGAATTGGTAGCATCCCATGTTGGCGAGGTGGTGGCATTTGAGGTGTCATCGGTCCATTTGGACGGTGCATTTGATGCTGCATACCTGGCATTAACTGGGACCATTACCCCGCATTGGTCCACTATTCAAGACATGATTTTGTGACACATTTTGAGCTGCCAGGCCCATTGAACCCATATGAGCCAGCTCCCTACCAAATCGGGGTCCTGGAGGTGTACTTCCATGAGGGAACTGGGGAAGAGGTAGATCATTTTGTGCAGATATAGGCATCTGGAATGCAGTGGGAGGGGATGGCATGCTCATATGGTGTGGCTGACCAGGTGAAGAATGAGATGCTGCACCAGATGGAGGATACGAAATGAATGATTTATTAGGAACAGGAATTGGTTCAGTATTACTGTACTGAGGCTCCTGTTGAGGGTATGATGATGTTCTGTGCAACGGAGATGGCTTTTGCTCAAGAGTAGGTTCATTAGGATTGTACTGAGCATCTTGCTGTGGAGATGAGGATGTCCGTTACAGTCTGGAATCAATGAAGTTAGCTGACTGCGGTGGTTGAGAC